>OY728138.1:474774606-476124355 GCA_963277665.1 Viscum album
TATAAAATGGACAAAATTTTAAGTGAAAACAACAACTAACATATGGAAATCTAACCAGACACATTTGGATTGTATTTATGCTTTAGGTAAATGATTCATTGGGCATTTGTGACAATAAGAGTCATCCTAGCCTCAATCCAAGGCATGTTGTGGTCGGTATCACTCAAAGTGTCTCTCTTTTGATTAAAATGGATTGAATTTTAAGTAAAAACAAAAACATACGTACGGAACTCTAACCTTATGCATTCGGATTGTGTTGATACTTTATTAGAACATAACATGGGTCATTTGTGATGTGTATGAGTCAACCCCTCTTCAATATGAGGCATAGTGTGGCTGGTATCACTCAAAGTGTCTCTCTTTTGTTTAAAATGGACAGAATTTTAAGTGAAAACAACAACTGATGTAAAATAAATATGAGAAAACGCATTAGTATTATGTTTATAATTTAGGGAAACAATCCATGTGTCATTTTTGATGTGTATAATTCAACCCCGCCTCAATTCGAGGCACGACGTGGTCGGTATCACTCAAAGTGTCTATCTTTTGTTTAAAATGGATAGAATTTTAAGTGAAAACTACAACTAACGTATGGAACTCCAACCAAACACATTCGGATTGTGTTGATACATTATTAGAATGATACATGGGACATCTATGATGTGTATGAGTCAACCCCCTCGTCAATTTGGGGCACTTTGTGGTGGGTATCAGTGAAAGTGTCCCTCTTTTGTTTAAAATTGATATAATTTTAAGTGAAAACAACACCTAAGAAATGAAAATATGACCATAGGCATTTGGATTCTATAGATACTTTAGGGGAACCATCCATTTGACATTTGTGACGTACATGATTCAAACGTTTCTCAATATGAGGAACAGTGTGGCCTCTATCATCCAAAGTGTCACTCTTTTGTCTAAAGTGGACAAAATATTAAGTGAAAACAACAACTAACTTACTAAAATCTGACTAGACGCATTTTCATTGTGTTGATACATTAAGAGAATGATCTATGGGTCATTTGTGACATGTATGAGTCATCTCTGTCTCAATTTGAGGCTTGTTGTGGCTAATATCACTCAAAGTGTCTCTCCTTTGTTTAAAATGGACATAATATTAAGTGAAAACAACAAGTGACGTATGAAAATCCAACCAAATGCATTCGGATTGTGTTGATACATTAGGAGAACAATCCATTGGTCATTTTTGATGTGTACGAGTCAACCCACCACCCCCCTATATGCCACCCCCCACACCATCTAGACACCACACCACCACCTGGACACCCCCACCCACCTAGACATCCCCTACCCCAAAGGACAGCCACCCCACCCCCTAGGACACCACCCCGCCCCCCTTGGACAACCCCACCAACCCCTTGGACACAACCACACCCCCACCCCTTTGTACACCCCAACCCCTTTGGACACGCCCACCCCCTAGACACCCCCACCCCTGTAAAGCCCCCTAGACACCACCCCACCCCATTGGACACCCCCACCCCCTGGACACCACCAACCCCCTAGACACCCCCATTCCTTGATGTCCCCACCCCTCCTAGACACTAACCCACCACTTGTAACCCCCCCCCCACCCCACCCCCATGGAATGCCACCCTCACCCCCCTGGACACCTCCCCTCCCCCTGGACACCCCCACCTGTCTGGACACCCCCACCCCTAGAAAGTCCCCCCAACCACCTAGATAGAACCCCACCCCCTGGACACCCCACACCCCCTAGGGAACCCACCAACCTCCTTGATGGAAACCCCAACCATCCTAGACACCACCCAACCACCTAAACACCCCCACCCCCCTTGGACATCCAACCCCACCCCCTGGACACAACCCCATAGCCCTTGGACAGCCCCACCACCCCCTGGACCCCCCCCACCCCCCACGCCCCTGGACACCGCCCCACCCCCTGGACACCCCCACCCCTCTAGACACCCACCCCTTGGAAAGCCCCCCAACCCCCTGGACACCACCATCGACACCCCCCCCACATGGGACACCGCCCCTAGACACCCCCACCCTTGGACACCCACCAACCCCCTTGACGGTAGCCCCATCCCTTCTTGACACCACCCCCCACGTGGACAACCCCCAAACACTAGACACCCAACCCCCTTGGACAACCACCCCCACCCCATGGACACCACCCCAGACCCCTTGGATAGCCCCACCAACCCCCATAGACCCCACCCCCCACCCCCCTCCTACCCCCCTTGGACACCACCCCACCCCCTGTAAATCCCCTCAACCCCTGGATACCCCACCCCCACCCTGGACACCCCCTGGATACCCACCACCACCTGGACACCCACCAACCCCCTAGACAACACTCCCAACACTCCCAGACACCAACCCCCCCCCCCCCCCACCTGGAAACCAACCACCCCCCCCAGACACCCACCCCCCTTGGACAGGCACCCCAACTCTCATCCCACTGGACACCACCCCACCCCCCTTGGACAGCCCCACCAAACCCCTAGACCACCCCCACCCCCCTGAACACCACCCCACCCCCTGGACACACCAACCCTTAGAAAGCCTCCACCCCCCAACACCCGGGACAACACACCACCCCCCTGGACACCCCCATAGACAACCCCCCCACCAAACACACACACCCTAAACACCCCCTGGACACCCCACCATCCCCCTAGATGGACCCCACCCCTCCTATACACCCCCCCACCACCTGGATCCCCCACCCCACCCCTGGAAAACCCCACCCTCGTGGATAGCCCCACCCCCCTGGACACCACCCCACCCCCCTTGGACAACCCTATCCACTCAGACACCCCCATCTCCCAGACATCCCCACCCCCCTAGACACCCCTACCCCCTTGGACAGCCACCCCAAACATCTGAACATCCCCCCAAACCCTATATTTTTGAATTGAATTCTTTATTTGTTTAATTAAATTATGAATTATGTGTTAATGGTGTATGGTTATAGTTTTTGTATGGGTATATGTTCTATAATTACCTTATAAACTATGTGTTAATTTTTTATGGGTATACTTGTTGATATGTTGATTTTTTGGTAGGTCTTGTTTGGGTGTGCTGCTGTAAAATTTCATATTAAAGCAGGCAGGGCATTTATCAGCACCTTTTTAGTACTGATAAAGAATCCCTTTATCAGCGCTGAAAAAGGGGACCCCCTATCAGTGCTGAGATTTACAGTGCTTTTTTAACACTCTTAAAGACTGTTTAAGTGCTGATAAAGCCTATTTTTATAGTAGTTATTGTTGGATGATGCTCATAGCTCCAATTTATCTATATACACTGGTAACACTATGATATATAGAGATTTGAAGGAACTTTTTTTGTGGGAAAACATGAAGAGGGAGACTGCTGATATTGTGTCATGATTTATAGTTTTTCAACAAGTGAAGGATGGAAGACAACATCCTAGAGGATTCATGAAACCTATTCCAATACTTGAGTGGAAATTGGATAATATTATGAAGGAATTTTTCATTGGGATACCAATTACTCCTAGAAGGAATGATGCAATATGGGTCATTGTTGATCATCTTACCATGTCAGCACTTTTTCTTGTTATAAGAGAAGATTTAACACTAGATAATTTAAGAAGACTACATATTAATGAAGTTGTTAGACTTCATGGAGTACCCCTATCGATTGTTTCTGATCATGATCCCCTTTTTACATTATAAATCTGGAAAATTATTTGGAAGGCCCTGGAAGCTGAACATCATTTGGGCACTGCCTACCACCCTCAAACTGATGGTCAATCAGAACGGACTATTAAATGTTTAGAAGACATGTTGTGGTTTTTCCCACATCACTTTATGGTATGTGGGATCAGTATTTACCTCTGGTAGAATTTTACAATAATAATATCTTCCATTCAAGTATTCAGATGGAACCAAATAAAGTTATATATGGAAATAGATGTCACACACCAACTTGTTGGGATGATGTTGGTGAAAGAAAACTCATAGGCATAGAATTTTTTGAGGAAAGAGTGGAAAAGATGAAAATTATCTAAACCCACATTATAGAAGCTCAAAGTAGAAAAAAGTGCTATGATGATAACCAAGGAAGGATTTGGAATTTCAAGTAGGAGTTCATAATTTCTTGAACGTATCTCTATGGAAGGGTGTTATACATTTTGGTAAGAATGGTAAATTAATCCCCAGGTACATCGAACATTTCAAAATTCTAGAATGAATTGGAGTTGTAGCTTCTCGTTTGGCAATGCCTCCAAGTCTCTCCAAAGTTGATGATGTTTTTCACATATCAGTATTGAGAAAATAAATGTCTGGACCAATGCATGTACTCACCAATGATAAAATATGACTGGAACCTGACCAGACTTTTGCGAAGATCCTATCAAAATTCTAGATACCAGAGAACAAATGTTATGAAACCAGAAGACTCGTCTGGTGAACGTTTTATAGAGAAACCATAAGAAGGAAGAGGCAACATAGGAACCCGAGAAACATTTTATGAAGAACCACCCAAAAAATTTTAAATATAAATATTCTAGAAATTAAGGGACGAAATTATTTAATGGATTGAATAATTTAACACCCCATGCTTCCACGGTATTCTTGTATTTCAATAATACCATATCTTTCTTTGTACATAACTTGGAGTTCTAACACATGACGACCAATAAAACTAGAATTTATGAATATTAATTCCATCTTTTTTAAATGTTATATATTTTATTTTTCAAAATGGGCATCATTTTTGGATTCAGAATATCAAAATTAGCATAGGGTGAATTTTTTGTTTTTTCCTGATAACTTTTAATTTTTGATGAATAGTGAAAAATATTGTGCTATTGTTTAAAACAAACTTTTTATTTAAATAGTTAATATATTATTTAAATTTATCTTAAGTCAAAATATATACATAATAACTATATTGTTTCAATCTAATTCCTTGGTGTCATTTTATAATAATATTAGATGTATAAAATTTTATTGAACCTTTTAACGTCTTTTACCCACCTACTAGGAACATTTTCAAATTTACATAAAATGTAATTTTACCATTTCTATGAATTGAATTTCAAAAATAGGAGAGACATGATTGACATCAGTATGTAAAATGTGGTTGAATAAGAATAAAATATTATTTGGTGAATAGTAACTTTTGACTTTTATTTACCACGGTTAAAAATAAATAGGGTAATTAATGTTAGAAATGTTATTATAATTACCCTAAAATATGTCATAATTATATTGTATAAGTTTATATTGACCAAAATAAATATTAGAAATAAAATAGGATTCTTTTGGTTCACTTGGATTAGATTAGGACATTTATTATTATTTTATTTAAAGATGAGTTTAAAGTGTTAAATTCAAATTTTAAAATCTAATCCATGTTAAATATCGGGATATTCATAAGATAAATTCAACTATAAATTTTAATTAGAATAATAAATATTATTCCTAAATAATTTAATTTTATTTATAATATTTAGTCATTAAATAATAAAATTTATTTATGACAATGATAATGTAGTAATTACCTTATTAATGAAATATTAAAATAATTGATACTATAAATTTACAAATAAATGAATATTGAGAATTATGATGAATTACACTAATTTTATAGGTTAATATGACATTTTAGGGTCAATTAAATAAATTATTTTCTATGTGATAATGTTTTCATGACCTTCACAAAAACAAAATTCCCAATAGTGTCAAAATTGACCTAAATAAGTTTTTAAAACAAATATCATATTATTAAAAGATATAATATTCCTAAAAATAAAAGTTTCCAACAAAGTACTTATATAACATTCTATATATCAATAATGAACCACATTGGGTTATCTTTGATTTTTATAGTATGTTTATTAACCATTCATTATAATAATACAAGAATATATGGTAAAAGTTAAACTATTTGAGTAATAGTTAAATCTAACCGAAATGGTTAATATTTTGACCTAAACCTATCTAAACCTATTTTTTGAAAGATTTAGACCAATACCCACATTATACTATATATAAATAATTTTGTATCAATTATAAACCGAATATAATTGTATAATAAAATAATAGTTTAAGCTTTTCCTAAAGTGACCATCACCTCTCTTATAAAAGCTTACTTCCCCTTCTCTCAAAATAAGGCCTCCAAAGACATTTGGCTCTGCGAAACCTTTCCAAAATATCCTCCCAACTAACATATATTCTACATAAATGCCTTAATTTGATCATAATTCCATCCTAAGGATACCTTCTGATCAACTCAAATGAAGAGACCCGAAGAAGAGGTAATAATTTCACAACCTCATTCAAAGTTTTTTTCTTCTTCTACTTCCACATTCTTTATTGTTTCCATAAAAAGATAATAACCCCAGTACCATATACATACTGTGATGTTATTATAAATATGGTACTTCCATGTTGGTTATTCTATCCATCCTATTAATGACAAGTCACAATATGTGTCTATGTACATCTTACCGTCTCTATGTCGTGGTGTAGTTTGTTATTCAAACAGTTCATTATTTACATGGGAATAATAAGGAGTATATCTGTTGTAAATAATAATTATAAAATGTTAATTATTTTTTATATATTATATACCATCCAATTACATATTATTTCACCATCAATAGAATGATATTTTCCCCCATGCTTATGTACGGATTGTCGTCACCACTAACGCGATGAAATTCATTCCCCATCATTACCATTATAGAATAATTTTAATTCTATTATTAAAAAAAAATTAATAGATTAATATCATTATGGATATGAATCAAATACATCTTATCCATATCAAACATGGATTACGTAACCAATAATATTAATGAAAATGAATTAGTTAACACCTGAAATGATGATACTGCTTAAATATTATTAACAAAACAATATTAAAAGACCATATATGATATCATATTTTTGTATGTGGTTTTTTTATAATTTACTAAAAATTATTTAACTATTATACAAGAGGTTAATGTAGAGACCCAAAGCTTGACGTACATTGACATTACATTACATTTGCGGAATACTTAGTACATAACAAAAACACACACACAAGGATCGTAATAGTTTAGTGTCTTTGGAAACTCAGAATATAATCTTCTAATCCTGGTGAAAGATCTTCAATATCTCCCATAAATATCTTCCTTTTTTTATACCTATAACCTTTATTTATAATCCTGGGGAAAAGAAAACATAAAAGGGTGAGCTCAAATGCTCAGTAAGGGTAAACAAAATAAATATCAATCACATCATATTCATAAGAACATAACATTTTGGAAATCTTAACCTGCAAAAGAGAGCATACTTTCATAACATGGGATAAATCATGGCAGTGAAATGTAATCACAATAATCATAACTTAAAACATGATACTTTTTGGCATGCACACATAATCACATAGAATCATTTCTTGTTAGTCAAGACTCATTGCCAAGACTATCTTAGTGGACAAAGTCCGTTTCTGAACCGAGTCACCCTCGTTTCAGTCCTGTTTCACTGAACCGGTATAACCTACCATTCCAGCCATGTCTATCTCATGAGATATAAAATCTTTACCCAATGCATTGGAGAGAGATATAGGTCCCACCCATCTCATAATGATACCATTCTTATGTGTGCCACAAAATAATAAATCATACATCATTGCATAACCCATGTAATAAAAAGGGATTCTTAAACATCATGCCATCATAATCCATAAACAATTGATATCATTTCATCATAAAAAAATTGAAACCATTTAAATCATAGAGAAATTTTACTTGAAACATACATATCAAATAATGTCATCTTAGATGGAAAATAGTTTTGAGAAAAACACTTGAAATGAATTCTTGAGGAAAATATCCTTTCTTCTTTAAAATCATTTTCTTTTCACAAAATTCCATTAAATTTTAAAATATAAGGGTTTTGTTGAAAATAATAATGCAATCTTGTAGAGTATGCTTCTTGAAAATGAGGTTTTATGAAACTATAAAAATCTGTTCACGCCGTATAAGTTAAAAATAACATTCTCCTCGTACTTTTGTCAGAAAAGTCAAAAAGTACCTTATATGGTAACCAAAGGAAAGATTCCATTCATACAATTTGGTAAAAAGTCAATAAAGGGTAAAAATCACATTAAAAATTCATAGAAGAATGGTAAACATTTTATAAAAACATTTTTAGAAAACATGGTCATGGATGATAAACGTAACCACAGTAAATACTTAGGTATAAGCAATCTCGGATAAAAATGAGATTGAAAATTTATCCCTTACCTTAGGTCCGATTTGCATCGTAAGTGTCCGAACCTCCTGTATAATGATTTAAATAATGTCATTAACTTATTACAGAATCATATTCATTGTTATTATATCATATATGGTTCACTTATGATGTTATATTACCCATTCGTTTGTAAATTCATGTTAAAGTAGCGTTTTGGGTAAAATCGTCTCATTTGTCGTTCGAGTTTTAACTTGTAATTATTCATATGATTACTTAGATCACTATTACTTAATTATAGAATATAAAACATGATTTATATATAATATATATTCAGAATATACATATATATAATGGATCGATAAATGGAATGAAAACCACCGTTCATGGAGACGGTAGGTCGTACGTACGCATTAACGTTGTTTTCTTTTCGTTATTGAATTGAGTGGAATTAAGTAGATGACCTACATATATATACACATAAATCCAGTAGCTTTATAATTTCATATATTTCATTATTATTGCTTATATATACTTTATAATCATTCTTAAATGGTTAACATGGAGAATGAGTCTCATCGCATCGTGGAGACGGTAGTCCGTACATACGCATGAGCGATGATATCGTTCTCATGATCGTGAACTTGTGTTGAAGTGTATGTATAATATTTCAGCATCAATATCACTTTATAATAATTATATATAGTTACTCATTACACCATTATACCGATCGAATTAAGGTGGTGGCGGAAAATAGATTACACCACGGCGTGGAGACGGTATTCCGTACGTACCCACGCGCGGTGTTTTCTTTTTCAGTAGGATGGATAGAAGGTTAATTAGATTTGTTTAATATTTATAATAACATATCAGTATATAAAAAATACTTATGTTATTACTTTATCATGAAACAACTAAAGAATAATAAGATGAAGAAGAGAGAAATTGAAAAAGATCGGTACTGGATATTACCTCTTTTTGACGCACCTTCACTTAACCTCCACTTAATGAAATAAAGATGGTCTTTGAAGAAGACCAGGACCTCTAGGATGATACTAGGGAAGTGGAGAGGATATTTTGGAAGGGTTTGTTCGATCTTGAATGCTCAAATTAGTGTGAGGAGGAGAGGGAGGAGGTGCCCTTTTATAAGGGAGGAGAGGGGCACCTTTGGAATTCTTAAAAATATTAATTTATAATAAATCTATCCCCACTTAAAAACCTCCAAAAATGACTCATATTAGAATATTAGATGCGATAGTGTTGCAATATTATCAACCAATCAAATTTAGAAATGTTTGGAACTTATTTTAAACCTTATCATTTTGATATATCCTTATTTAATCTATTTAAGTTTATTTGTGGTAATAAAATTCTAAATTTCAAATTATAACAAATAATTACTTATTTGTTGTGAATTTTCCATAATTGTTTACTTTATAACATTATAGACCATATAAATTTAAAATTATAATTTTTAAATATTTTTATGATTTTTAAATAATTTTATAATATGTTATTTTTATAAAATAACAATAGTGTCAATTTTGACACTATTCATTTATTTGAATTTAAATAAAATATATACAGAAGATATGTTCGAAATAAAAGCATTAATAGATTAATAAAAGGTCATATGTGTATATAAAATTAGTGGATCACATTAAATAGTTCATATAATATTTATTTTATTATTTTTAAAACCATTTATTTGGTTTATCTCTTAATAGAATAATTACTACAACATTTCTGTATAATTAATTAATATACTTATTTGTTTCATAAAAATTTAAAATAAGATCCTATTATGAAGTTAAATATTTTAACTTTCACAATAATACTTTTACTCTAATTTATCATCTTAAAATCACAATATTAAAATTTTTATATTAATTAAATTATGAAGGTGACAACTTTGGCATTATATTAAATAAAATATTATAAGTGTCATAATTGCTTTTATAAGACTCCAAATGGTCAAATATTCTACCATTGGATGATTATAGTTTAACTTTACATGACCAATAAGTTTTGGTCAGGGTTTTGTGCCTTTTATGGTCACTATTAGTTTAATAAAAACAATATTATTGATTTTTCACTAGATAAATAATTTCTGCATCACTATTGTGTCACAATTAATGATAATTATTTAATCCCAAAAAATTATAAATAAATTCTCATGATGTAGATAATTTTGTTAGATTTCTGGAGACTATTCATGTTCTAAGTTTTATGATGTTTATCACTAAGTTAAAATTATTATACTTATAAGATTTAAGAGAGTGACATGTTGTCACTTTCTTTGGTTTTAATAATAATTAAATTATTTTCATGGCCAAAAGTCCATAAAATGAATCTAATCCGACACTTAGTTGATATGGGTTTAATTTTAGCCATCAAATAGAATTTTGGAATGTGTTAGGGTAATTTTATAATATTATATTTACCCTTAAATACCCGATTTACCTTTAACTATGGTAAATAAAATTTACCGTAGTAACTATTCATAATTCCCAAAAAATAAAAAGTAGCCTATTAACATAATTTGTACCCACTGATTCCAAATATGGAATCCATTTTTTCAAATTCAATACATAGAAGTTTCAGAAATTAAATTAAAATTAATCCTGTTGTCGAATGAAAATGGGTTTTTGTTTAAAACATTGCAAAAGATTGAATTGATTTAACCTACGAATTCAAGGTAAAATCAATGCTAATGACATACATTATATTAAATGGTAAAAATATATTCTATTTATACTTTAAAACCATTCAATAATATAATTTAACCACATAATATATTACGATGAAAAAAGTTGTTTTTAATTAAAATATAGCGTGTTTTTTCTATTCATTAAAATATGAAAGTTATCGGAAAAATATAAAAACTTTATCTAATGTATATTTTTATATATTGATTCAAAAGAAGAATTTTATTTTGTCAAATTGAACATATAAACATGTCAAAAACTATATTTAAAGTGGGTGCGCCATCAAAAGGCGGCAAAACTGCATTTTTTTAAAAATACTTATTTTACCCGAAAAATTTATTTTGTTCTTATACCATGTTCTAGAAAATGTGTAAGATTAATAATAATGTTATAAAATTAAAAATGTATTTAATACTATTCATAACGGCTAGTTCATGACAATATTATAATAATATATCGTTGTCTATTAAAATCCGGTATTACGTACAACACACGCTATCGAGGAAGGTCGCGATTGCGTGTAATGCAACCCAAGTCAGGGTTGTGTGTTGTGAAAGAATCCTTCGTTGTTTAATATAACAGAATCCAACCATATTTTATTTATACATTGCATATATATATATATATATACACTCAATGTTGCGTAGAATAACTTCTATCAAACGAACTTGAAATTGTGTGTAACAAGAGCCAAGAAAAGTGTTGCGTATACTGCAAGCTAATACAGTGTTGCGTATAGTGCAAGATAATCTTGGTGTGTCATACAATAGAAGATATGAATGAAAGAATGTATCTTATAAAATCTCGGGTTGTTACATTCTACCCCCCTTAAAATGAATTTCGCCCTCGAAATTCGTCGGGGTTATAAATGGTTTACTACTCGAAAGTTTGTTTAATAGAAACCCACATTGTAAAAAGGAATACCTAAACCAATCTTTAAAAACATAAGTATGAAATGTAACGGTTACCCAAATAAACTAATCACTGGGTTTCCACATAGGTGAAAATATGGATATGGAAGAGAAATATATCCATTATGTTCTGATGGAGAGTGGTAGAGAACATGGCTATGGAAAATCCAGAAATCACAAAGCCATAAATTTGTGATGATCTAGGGTACCATCTGATTCATCGGATATAAGGGCACTAGGACAACATTTTTGGTTTTCAAGATCATTACCCTAAAGTTGAAGAATTTGAATTAGAATAAATACTTACTTTATTTTGGTACAATCTCACTGTTGTTCGTGCCTTGAACAATTTCCACTTAATCTCTTAAATAAATGAAGTTGAATTTGTTATTCGTGAAGTGTTAGCAGATCATGTGATAGAATGACTAGTCATTCCATCTGTCTCAAATAAAAGGTTATAAAAAGTTATTAAATATACATAAGTTGATCTATAGTGAGATTCATCATATAGGGTTCCGAAAATGGACTTATACTTCATATATCATACTGAGTAATAAATTAAAACTAGTTTCTACTAAACAGGGACTTCCTGTAGGTCAGTGGTAGGTGATAACGGCTAGTTGCACTTTGGTTGTGGGTTCGATTCTCACAACCTTGTCCGACGCGATGGGATGTCGCCCGTCCGGCAGGTTGTCCTTTTTCTAAAACTACATTACTATAACATCACATAAATAATATCAAAAAACAAACAATACTAACTTATGTCCAACATAATCCATTCCAATCTTTAGGCTTATCCATAATACTGCAGTCCACTCTCAGAGATTTAATACCATCATTGATCCCCATATATCATAAGATATATCTTGTTGGTCACATTCCAAATATTCAAAGTCCATAATCATGTATTCTCTTGAATACCCATTGAACCATAGTGAAAACTTGAATGCAGTTAAAAGTTAACACTTGTCACATACCAAAATCCTCAAAATTCTATATACTCAAACCGTGATATCACTTAGTCTTTATATCAATCATGAGCTCATGAATACTATAAAACATTTAATTTTCTCCTTATCCCTTCATTATGTGCATATCATCTACTTTCCAAAAATATCTGAATAACCTTTCATGGATACCAGTACCATTAATCAAACAATTTCAAAACTCAAGGAAAGAAAACAGTGTAACAATCCTTAGATCTCTCTTTATTCCATAGTACCATGAAATTACTTATACACCATTGCACATGATAAACATGTAATCATTACACTAAATTCTTAAACCATTGACCGAGCTTTAACAATTCTTTCATCTCACATATCATTTATAGTCTCTTCATCATCATCAACATAAATACTACTCATACGAGCATACTGATTCTCTTCATGAGACTTTACCTTAGGGCATTGGTTTGAATAATGCCCGTACATTCCACATTTAAAACATTTAACCATTGATGATGTCGTAGCAATACCATTATCCTCATCCCTGGTGTTAACTGAACCTTTTCCATTGCACTTACTGGCTTTGTGTCCTTCTTTTCCACACCCAAAGCATCTTCCATTTCCTTTGAAACATTCTCCTTGATGCCTCTACCCACATGATTTGCATAGGGGAAATTGAACTTTCTTTCCTCTATGATCATCATAAAACTCCATCTTTCTCTTATTAGCCGAGTCAGGAAACATACCAAATTTGAGTTTATTGATCATATTATGAGATTGATGATTCAACATAATAATGATGGTTGGACTTCCAAATCCCATTTCATTTGGTTTCTCATGAAGAATATCATTCCATTGTCCATCATATCCTCCATTATCGTGAATCATCTTGTTTCCAGCCATTTTCTAAAAACCAAAAAGAATAGTGTGAGAGGAAAAAATAATGCTAGGGAAAACAACATAGTAAAGGGGGAGTACCCTTAATATCTAACATCTTAGGTTAAATTCTAATATCGATACCGTAGTTCTAGGACTATATCCTATACGTATACTTATCCTTAGGGACATCCCTAGACATACATTAGAAATATCTCTAGGGATCTCACTAACGCTTTCGCATCCTAGTTTCCAAAGGTTGACTAAACCTTTCCAATGATACCAACTGTAGAGACCCGAAGCTTGATGTACATTGACATTACATTACATTTTCGTAATACATAGTACATAAGAAAAAAACACACACAAGGATCGTAATAGTTTAGTGTCTTTGGAAACTCAGAATATAATCTTCTAATCCTGGTGAAAGATCTTCAATATCTCCCATAAAGATCTTCCTTTTTTTATACCTAAAACCTTTCTTTATAATCCTGGGGAAAAGAAAACATAAAAGGGTGAGATCAAATGCTCAGTAAGGGTAAACAAAATAAATATCAATCACATCATATTCATAAGAACATAACATTTTGTAAATCTTAACCTGCAAAAGAGAGCATAATTTAATAACATGGGATAAATCATGGCAGTCAAATGTAATCACAATAATCATAACATAAAACATGATACATCGTGGCATGAACACATAATCCTAGAGAATCATTTCTTGTTAGTCAAGACTCATTTCCAAGACTATCTTAGTGGACAATGTCCCTTTCTGAACCGAGTCACCCTCGTTTCAGTCCTATTTCACTGAACCGGTATAACCTACCATTCCAGCCATGTCTATCTCATGAGATATAAAATCTTTACCCAATGCATTGGAGGGAGATATAGGTCCCACCCATCTCATAATGATACCATTCTTATGTGTTCCACAAAATCAAAAATCATACATCATTGCATAACCCATGTAATAAAAAGGGATTCTTAAACATCATGCCATCATAATCCATAAACAATTGATATCATTTCATCATAAGAAAATTGAAACCATTTAAATCATAGAGACATTTTACATGAAACATACATATCAAATAATGTCATCTTAGATGGAAAATAGTGTTGAGAAAAACACTTGAAATGAATTCGTGGGGAAAATATCCTTTCTTCTTTAAAATCATTTTCTTTTCACAAAATTCCAAGAAATTTTAAAATATAAGGGTTTTGTTGAAAATAATAATGGAATCTTGTAGAGTAAGCTTCTTGAAAATGAGGTGTTATGAAACTGTAAAAATCTGTTCACGCCGTATAAGTTAAAAATAACATTCTCCTCGTACTTTTGTCGGAAAAGTCAAAAAGTACCTTATATGGTAACCAAAGGAAAGATTCCATTCATACAATGTGGTAAAAAGTCAATAAAGGGTAAAAATGACTTTAAACATTCATGGAAGAGCGGTAATAATTTTATAAAAACATTTTTAGAAAACATGGTCATGGATGATAAACGTAACCCCAGTAAATACTTACGTATAAGCAATCTCAGATAAAATTGAGATTGAAAATTTATCCCTTACCTTATGTCCGATTTGCTTCATAAGTGTCAGAACCTCCTATATAATGATTTAAATAATGTCATTGACTTATTACAGAATCATATTCATTGTTATTATATCATATATGGTTCACTTGTGACGTTATATTACCCGTTCGTTTGTAAATTCATTTTAAAGTAGCGTTTTGGGTAAAATCGTCTCATTTGTCGTTCATGTTTTAACTTGTAATTATTCATATGATTACGTAGATCATTATTACTTAATTATAGAATATAAAAAATGATTTATATATAATATATATTCAGAATATACATATATATAATGGATCAATAAATGGAAAGAAAAACACTGTTCATGGAGACGGTAGGTCGTACGTACGCATGGACGCTGTTTTCTTTTCGTTATTGAATTGAGTGGAATTAAGTAGATGACATACATATATATACACATAAATCCAGTAGCTTTATAATTTCATATATTTCATTATTATTTCTTATATATACTTTACAATCATTCTTAAATGGTTAACATGGAGAATGAGTCTCATCGCGTCGTGGAGACGGTAGTCCGTACGTACGCACGAGCGATGATATCGTTCTCATGATCGTGAACTTGTGTTGAAGTGTATGTATAATATTTCAGTATCAATATAAATTTATAATAATCATATATAGTTACTCATTACACCATTATACCCATCCAATTAAGGTGGTGGCGGAAAATAGATTACACCACGGCGTGGAGACGGTATTCCGTACGTACGCATGCGCGGTGATTTCTTTTTCCGTAGGATGGATAGAAGGTTAATTAGAGTTGTTTCATATTTATAATAACATATCAGTATATAATAAATACTTACGTAATTACTTTATCATGAAACAACTAAATAAGAATAAGTTGAAGAAGAGAGAAATTGAAAAAGATCGGTAATGGATATTACCTCTTTTTGACACGCCTTCACTTAGCCTCCACTTAAAGAACTAAGGATGGTCTTTGAAGAAGACCAAGACCTCTAGGATGATAATAGGGAAGTGGAGAGGATATTTTGGCAGGGTTTGGCCGAGCTTGAATGCTCAAATTAGTGTGAGGAGGAGAGGGAGGAGGTTCCCTTTTATAAGGGAGGAGAGGGGCACCTTTCGAATTCTTAAAAATATTAATTTATAATAAATCTAACCCCACTTAAAAACCTCCAAAAATGACTAATATTAGAATATTAGATGATATAGGGTTTTAATCATATCAACCAATCAAATTTATACATGTTTGGAACTTATTTTAAACCTTATCATTTTGATTTATCCTTAGTTAATCTATTTAAGTTTATTTATGGTAATAAAATTCTAAATTTAAAATTATAAATAATAATTACTTATTTGTTGTGACTTTTCCATAATTGTTTACTTTATAACATTATAGACCATATAAATTTAAATTTATTATTTTTAAATATTTTTGTGATTTTTAAATAATTTTATAATATGTTATTTTTATAAAATAACAATAGTGTCAATTTTGACACTATTAATTTATTTGAATTTAAATAAAATATATACAGAAGATATGTTCGAAATAAAATATTTAATTGATTAATAAAATGTCATATGTATCTATAAAATTAGTGTATCACATTAAATAGTTCATATAATATTTATTTTATTATTTTCAAACCCATTTATTTGGTTTATCTATTAATAAAATAATTACTACAACATTTCTGTATAATTATTTAATATACTTATTTGTTGCATGAAAATTTAAAATAAGATCCTATGATGAAGATAAATATATTACCTTTCACAATAATACTTTTACTAGAATTTAGCATCTTAAAATCACAATATTTAAATTTTTATATTTATTAAATTATGAAGGTGACAACTTTGGCATTATTTAAAATAAAATAATATAAGTGTCATAATTGCTTGTATAAGACTCCAAATGGTCAAATATTCTACCATTTGATGATTATAGTTTAACTTTACATGACCAATAAGTTTTGGTCAGGGTTTTGTGCCTTTTATGGTCACTATTAGTTTAATGAAAACCATATTATTGATTTTTCACTAGATAAATAATTTCTGCATCACTATTGTGTCACAATTAATGATAATTATATAATCCCAAAAAATTCTAAATAAATTCTCATGATGTAGATAACTTTGTTGGATTTCTGGAGACTATTCATGTTCGAAGTTGTATGATGTTTATCACTATGTTAAAATTATTATACTTATAAGATTTAAGAGAGTGACATGTTGTCACTTTCTTTGGTTTTAATAATAATTAAATTATTTTCATGGTCAAAAGTCCATAAAATGAATCTAATCCGACCCTTAGTTGATATGAGTTTACTTTTAGCCATCAAATATAATTTTGGCATGTGTTAGGGTAATTTTATAATATTATATTTACCCTTAATTACCCGATTTACCTTTAACTATGGTAAATAAAATTTACCGTAGTTACTATTCATAATTCCCAAAAATAAAAAGTAGCCTATTAACATAATTTGGAGCCAATGATTCCAAATATGGAATCCATTTTTTCAAATGCAACACACAGAAGTTTCAAAAATTAAATTAAAATTAATCTCGTTGTCGAATGAAAACGGGTTTTTGTTTAAAACAATGCAAAAGATTGAATTGATTTAACCTACAAATTCAAGGTAAAATAAATGATAATGACATACATTATATTAAATGGAAAAAATATATTCGATTTATACTTTAAAACCATTCAATATTATAATTTAACCACATAAGATATTACGATGAAAAAAGTTGTTTTTAATTAAAATATAGCATGTTTTTACTATTCATTAAAACATGAAAGTTATCGGAAAAATATCAAAACTTTATCTAATGTAAATTTTTTTATCTTGATTCAAAAGAAGAATTTTATTTTGTCAAATTGAACATATAAACATGTCAAAAACTAGATTTAAAGTGGGTGTGCCATCAAAAGGCGGCAAAACTGCATTTTTTGAAAAATACTTATTTTACCCGAAAAATTTATTTTGTTCTTATACCATGTTCTAGAAAATGTGTAAGATTAATAATAATGTTATAAAATTAAAAATTTAGTTAATACTATTCATAACGGCTAGTTCATGACAATATTATAATAATATATCGTTGTTTATTAAAATCTGGTATTGCGTACAACACACGCTATCGAGGATGGTCGTGATTGCGTGTAATGCAAGCCAAGTCAGGGTTGCGTGTTGTGAAAGAATCCTTCGTTGTTTCGTATAACAGAATCCAACCATATGTTATTTATAAATTGCATATATATATATATATATACTCAATGTTGCGTAGAATAACTTTTATCAAACGAACTTGAAATTGTGTGTAACAAGAGCCAGGAAAAGTGTTGCGTATACTGCAAGCTAATACGGTGTTGCGTATAGCGCAAGATAATCTTGGTGTGTCATACAATAGAAGATATGAATGAAATAATGTATCTTATAAAATCTCAGGTTGTTACAGTTAATGTACCATAGATCAAGGAAAAGTACAATTTAAGGGTTAATTCTACAATATCTTTATAATCCATGGTTGTTTATACGTGAGTATCTACTAAGACCTCTTTATCATCAACATATTTTTTTTGTAAAAAAGTATTTAAAAACATTTTTACTATTTCCTATACTATGGTTTAATTTCATTTATACCCTTTTTTCTTTTTATAAAATATTTAAATTAAATCTTTCCATTATTTTCAAAACAAGTTTCTTTACAACATTTCTTCAAAAATTAAGGAAATAATTTTTTCTTAACTTATACGGTGAGTGCAGTTATTTTTTCCATTATAACACCTTCTATGATTCCCCTAAATGATTATAAGAATATTTTCAAAATAACTATTTTCTTTTATAAATAATTAAATTTTAAATGATTTCAAAATAAAAGGTGGTATTTCTCTCAAATAGTTTTGATTTCATCTATATCAACATCCATTGATTGATTTTACACTTATTTGTAGTTGATTTATTATGATACAATAATCCATGTTATATTTATGGTTTTTGTGATATGTTTGATGTAACACCCCAAGATTTCATAGTATATACTTCTTCAAAAAAAATTCAATAACCTTCACTGCACACAACACCGAGTTCAAGTGCACCATGACTTACCAAACAAGTCGTTCAAAAAAGGTTATGAATAATATTAACTAAATTATGAACAATATATAATTTTCGAATCCATATTATGAGTTTCTTAGACATAACATAATAACAAATTCATTTTTTAAAAGAAGTATTTTTCAAAAATTCACTTTTACCAACATTTAATAGTGAACCCTTTTTAAATCCAATATTTTAAACTTTTATATATTCAATTTGACTATATACAAATATTATTTAGAATTGGGACATCAATATTTACAATGTAACAACCCAAGATTTCACAGTATGCTTCTCTTTGAATAATATAGTAGCGTTTGTTGTACGCAACTTCGAGTTCTAACACACACTACAACCAATCAAACTAGCCCTTATTAATAGTAATACTTACTTTTTGAAATTTTATAAATTTTATCTCTCAAAATGGACTTAATTTTGGGATTTGGAATATCAAATTTATCCTAGGATGAAATTTTGGTACTTTTCAGATAACTTTTATATTTTGATGAATAGTGAAAATTACTAAATTTTAATTAAAAGCAACTTTTTTAATCAAAATAATAAATAGTGATAAATTATGAATTTGAATGGTTTTAAAGTATATTTAGAATATATTTTTACCATATAATACAATTTTGGTCATTGGGCATAATTTCACAATTAAACCGGACATAAACAAGTATCAATCGTTTTAATGTTATTATATATTAAAAACACACTTTTTGTTTTCACAGCGGGAATTAATTTTAAATTAATTTCGGATACTTATGTGTTTTGAATTTGGAAAAACAGATTTCTAATTTGGAATCAGGATGTCCAAATTGTGTAAATTGGTAACTTTTATTTTTAGACATTTTGAATAATTATTTCGGTAAATATTTTATTTACCATGGTTAAAGGGTAAATCCGGTAAATAAGGGTTAAAATATAATATAATAATAATACTATATTAAACTAAAACATGTCCCAATATTATTGGTGGATACATTTCCGACCATGGGAATCTTTGGGTCGATTTTGGGACCCCATGGAGCCACTTGTAGGGGATAGAGACACTTTATTTTAATTAAGTTAAAATAAATACAAAAATGACATAAGCATATATCCTTTAGAACAACAATTTTCACGTAGGGTTAAATTTATTTTATTTTCAACTATTAATATTCATTATAGAGATAAATATATTTCCTAAATAATGGTATTTTATTTATAATTTTTAGACATTAAATAATTTAATTTATTTATGACACAATGATGATGTAGTAATTACCATAATAGTGAAAAATTAATGTAATTGATATTATAAACACCCAAATAAATATAAATTGAGACTTTTTATGAATTACACTAATTTTATAGGTTTATATGACATGTTAGTATTGATTTAATTAACTTTTTTCGAAGTAATAATTCTGTTATAAGTTATACAAAAATCAATTATTGAATAGTGACAAAATTGATATAAAAGAGTTTTTAAAATAAATATTATATTATTAATTGATATTAAATTGCTAAAAATATTGGTTTCGGCAAAGAGTCTTTTATCATGATAGGTGTATCATTAATGGACCACTTGGGGTATTTTTGATGTATATAGTAAGTTTATTGGCTATATAATATAAAAATACAAATAGACATTGTAATAGTGAAACTAATTAACTAAGAGTCAATACTTAAAGATAAGGTTAATATAGTGACCCAAACCTATCTAAATCCTATTTGATGAGTTTTTTTCCACCCATCCCCACTTTAACCATTAAATAATCTACTTTGGAGTCATTAGAAATATAATATGATTTTATTATAAAATAATATTTCTAGCTTTTCCAAAGGTGCCCCTCACCCCTCTTATAAAAGGACACATCCCATTCTCACTAATTCACACATTCAAAGTCTTTTGGATCAGAAAACCCCTACCCAAATACTCTCTCAAATTCTCTCACTTAAACATAGAGGCATTATTTTGATCAAAAATCCAACCTATGGAGCCCTTTTGATCCAATCAAAGGGAAGAACCAGGAGAAGAGGTAATGTTTTCACCACCTTCTTTCAAGTTCCTTTCTTCTTCAACTTCTTCTTTCTTTGTTATTTCCATTCTGAAATAATAACTCATGTATCTTCTATATACTTTAATGTTATTATAAATATGGTACAACCATATTCATTATTCTATCCATCCTTTGAATGACATGTCACCATACATGCGTACGTACGGCTTACCGTCTCCATGTTTTGGTGTAATTGTTATTCACTATATTATTATTTGGATGGGTATAATAATGATGTGTAATTCATGTAAATAATAAATATAACATGATAATGATTCTGTATATATGATATACCATCCAATTATATATTATATTAATACCAAAAGTATGATATTGTCGATTGTGCGTACGTACGGACTACCGTCTCAACGAATGCGATGAGATTCATTCCCCATCGTATCCATTCAAGTCTAATTCTCATTTTATGATTAATAATAATTTTTAAGTACTTAATATCATTCTGGATATGAATAAGATACAACCTATCCATAAAAAAACATGGCTTACCTAACAAATCATATAAAACAAAATGAGTAAGTTAACACCCGAAACGATAATAATATTACGATATTATTAACAAAGCAATGTTAAAAGATCATATATGATATAATATTAATTTATATGATTCTTTTATAATTTAATAACAATTATTTCACCATTATACAGGATTTTAACCTACCCCCAACCAAGGAAAAGTAAAAGGTAAGTGTTATTTCACAATCTCTTCATTATCCGAGGTTGTTTATATGTAATTATCTACTGTGACTTCTTTATCATCCAAATCCTTGTTTCTTAAAAATGTATTACAAAAAAAATTACTATTTACTAGAATATGGGTTAAATTCATTTATACCCTTGTTTGACTTTTTATAAAAGGTTTATAAAGGAATCTTTATGTTGTTTTCTAAACAAGTTCCTTTTTAACCTTTTTGAAAGAATTAAGGTAAGAATTTCTTTTTTAACTTATACGGTGGGTGCGGCTATTTTCTACCATTATAAAATCATAGAAGATTCCCTTAAAATCTTCATAGAATTTTATCAAAGTAAAAGTTTTAATTTATAATTATGTGACATTTAAAGGATTTCAATTAAAGATATATTTATCACAAATAGTTTTGATTTCATCTATGTCAACATCGTTTGATGGATTTTAAGATTATTTGAAGTTGATTAATTATGATACAAAACTTCCATATTGTATTGATGGTTTTGTGTTTTGTTTGACTATGGATGTGATATTTTTATACCATTCATGGTTTATGGAGAGTGTATTGTCATTTCCTATGCTAGTTTTAATACGAATGTTTATGTTATGTTTAAACCTGTTCATATGAGGAATGCATTGGACATAATATGTGACGGGTGGAGCCCACTATATCTCCTCGATGCTAAGATAGGTCTCAAGAGAAAAATTAGTGTCTTGTCACAAGGCCTTGTCAAAATTTTATTTGTAGTCTTGGCACGATGCCCTGACTATGTGGTTATGATAGTCTGACATTATGCATTCCATCATTATGAAAGTGGTTATTGATATTGCATGTGATTATTTGACTAGTAGAATATCCATGTAAATAAGTATATGGAATTATTTCATTTTAATTCTGCCATATTATACTGAAGTTAATGTATTAAAAGACTTTTGTTTTAGTTATACATTTTCTTAAATGTTTATGCTTATTTATGAAAGTTTCCTCTATATTGTTATCCTTACTAGGAATTTGATCTCACCCATTTCTATGTTTTATTTTTCCCAGGATGTGGAAATGTATTTTATGAATGACCGGAAGGGATAGTATGAGGGGACAAGAGTTTGGACTATGGAGACTCTATTTTTTTAGTTTTCATTTTATGATTCAATGTAACATTTATGTATCTAATCTATTTTCCAAGACTGCCAAACTAATCGGTCCTTCGGGACAAGATTCCTTGTAATCATGACAATTTTAGGTAATAATGCATCGACTCTAGGTAACTGGGGTTAGGGTGTTACAGTTGGTATTAGTCGAAGTTTAGTAATAACCTTGGAATCTAGATTTAGATAAACTCTGATTAGAGCACATAGCCCTAAGATAGACTTTGAGGATTAGTATAGAAGATCTTCCAAGAATTTTGGTATTGTAGAGATTTTGTGAGTTTTCCGAGAAATACATACCTATCTGGATATGAGTAGGTAGAGGTAGCTCTGGAACAGATGTACCTAGGGGTAAAACCTGACAACACCGCTTTGAGCTAGACTCGAACGAGAACTGGTGCATGACAATGGGCCTTGCTACACTCTTGGTTACAACACTCCCGGGGGATATGCTTAGGATAATTATCATTTTCTTTACGAACCATTATGAAGAGATCATGAGTATATACTTACTAAAAGAAAACATTTTTATGATTATGGATTATATCCCTAAACTGTTCAATTTGCATTAGGTATTTTAAAATTTTGGAATTATTCATTGTAATTCATAAACTGACCTAGTTTATGCTGTTGTATAGAAATGGCGCCCGGTAGAAGGAATGTGAACTCCAATAATACGTATGATCCAAAGAATAATAAGGATAATATCTTTCATGGTATTAAGGCATAATTTATAATGGAAATAGTCTCCCACATATTATCATCATATAAAGAAATAGTATCATGTGTTTAAAAGATATGTAAAGATTTTAGTGAGTCTTATGGAATTGAAGGGAATCAAGAGAAGAAAAGGATGGAAGAGAGAAAGATGGATAAAGGGAAGAGGGAAAAGAAGAATTTTTCCATATGTGATAACTGTGGGAAGAAACACCCTGTAACTTTCTTGAAAGGAATGGGAGTTTGTTCTATGCGTGGATAAAAAGGACACCATGTATGTGACTGCAAGGGTAATAAAAGGGTTTCAAATGTACATTGCTTCATCTACAAGGAGTTGGGACACTACACAAACCAATGTGAAAATCATCATAGTATGCACCAAATGATGCTATTGGATAATAATCTAGTTATTATACTACCACAGATGAAGAGGAATGATTAGTGTTCTTATGTTGTTATTATAGAATTATTTTATTTGAGTGTTGTATCAACAATATACTAGTTACATGAAATATGGAGATAAATTAGGATTGTACTCCAGTACTATTTTATTGAGGATTTTAAATTATATGGTTCTATGAAAAGTGACTTAATAGTAAGCTACACTTTTTTTTAAACACATTGTTGAAGGAAATGTAATACTTAATATGGTCCTGATGATGAGGTAGTGATTTTGGTATAAGATATGGTTTATATGAATAAATTATATTGGATATTCTTGACTACCATGAGACCGATTAATGATTTGTCATTTTTGGAGTTTACAACATTTTTGGATTGGAGTATATCCATTATTCTATAAGGAATAAGGTATCATGAATGTAATCAATAAGGTTTTATGGTAATTTAGGATGTTTCTGTGTTTTAAAAGAATACATGATGATGGTGTTCACATGGTATTATGCAGAAAAAAGGATCTTAATTGTGTTTACCTTCCTTATAAATTTTGGACTGTGAGTTTGGATAGAAGTATTTTGGATAATTCTAGTTTAAGATTAATTTTGGATTGCCATAAAAGGACAACCCGAAGATCGGGCGACAACCCATCGTGACCGGAAAGGCCGCGAGACTTGAACCCGCAACCGAAGGGCGACAAGGTTGTATCACCTACCACTGGCCCACGATATGTCCTGGATTAAATAATGTATTTTATTTTAAGATGTTCTAGTAGATGAATTATAAATTCATTTTTTTAACCCTAAACGAATAGGATAAATAGAATATTTTTTAATTTATATTATCTTTTAGAGTGAAAGATGAGTTTCTGGTAGAAATTAGTTAAAATATGGAACTCTACTTTTCAAGTATATATTTTTATTCTCCTCTTATTCTATGAAGAAATTAATTCTTATACTTCATTTAGGGGATCTTAAAACCAAAAATGTGCAATCCTAATACCTTATGTTTTGTTGAACTGATGGAATTTTAAATCATCATAGATTGATAAATTTAAGTAACTCAATTTTAAACTTGTTTGTGATTGATGACCTTAATCACTACTTATAAATATTTAAATTTTTCCTCCAATTATATGTCTTTAATTTCCAACAATTTTCTCCAAATCGAGATCATAATTTGGTGGTGACCCTTTTATTTCTCTTTCCCTCTTATTAAGACTAAATTTTATTCACCAAATTTCTGATGTGGGTTTTCCCACAATGATATTTTCTATTTTCAACCATTATTTTCGAAGAACAATATCAAATTGCGAGGAAAAAATTTATTGAAGGAGGGAAGAATGTAACACTCCAAGATTTCATAGTATGTACTTCTTCAAAACAATTCAATAACTTGCACTACACGCAACACCGAGTTCAAGCACACCATGACTTACCAAACAAGCCGTTCAAAAGAGGTTATGAATAGTATTAACTAAATTTTGAACATTATATTTTTTTAGATTCCATATTATGAGTTTTTAGACATAATGTAAGAACAAATTCATTTTTTTAAAAGAAGTATTTTTCAAAAATTCACTTTTACCAACTTTTAATAGTGAACCCTTTTTAAATCCAATATTTTAAACTTTTATATATTCAATTTGACTACATTAATTTATTCTTCAGAATTGGGACATCAAAATTTACAATGTAACACCCCAAGCTTCCATGGTACACATATTTTTGAATAATACAGTAGCATGTGTTGTACGCAACTTCAAGTTCTAACACACACTACAACAAATCAAACTAGCCGTTACGAATAGCAATACCTAATTTTTGTAATTTTATAATTTTATCTCTCAAAATGGAATTAATTTTTGGATTCGGAATATCAAATTTAACCTAGGTTGAAATTTTGGTACTTTTCAGTTAACTTTTATATTTTGATGAATAGTGAAAATTACTAAATTTTAATTAAAAACAACCATTTTAATCAAAATAATTAATATTGATAAATTATTAATTTTAATGGTTTTAAAGTATATTTAGAATATATTTTTACCATATAATACAAATTTGGTCATTGGACACAATTTCACAAATAAACCGGTCATAAACAAGTATCACTCTTTTGATAGTTATTATATCTTAAAAACACGCTTTTTGTTTTGACAGCGGGAATTACTTTTAAATTAATTTCTTCCACTTCTGTGTTTTGAATTTGGAAAAACGAATTCCATATTTAGAATTAGTATGTACAAATTTTTTAAATAGGTAACATTTATTTTTAGATATTTTGAATAATTACTTCGGTAAATATTTTATTTACCATGGTTAAGTGTTAAATCTGGTAAATAAGGGTTACAAATATTATTATAATAATACTAAATTACCCTAAAACGTGTCCTAACCTTATTTCTGGATACATTTCTTACCATGGGAATCATTGGGTCTATTTTGGGACCCTATAGAGCCACTTGTAGGTGATAGGGACACTTTATTTTAATTAAGTTAAAATAAATACAAAAATGACATAAGCATATATCTTTTAGAAAACCAATTTTTACATAGGGTTATATATGTTGGATTTTCGACTATAAATATTAATTAGAAATCTAAAAATATTTCTTACATAATGGTATATTATTTATAATTTTTAGACATTAAATAATTTAATTTATTTATGACACAATGATGATGAAGTAATTACCATAATTGTGAATAATTGAAGTAATTGATATTATAAACACCAAAATAAATATAATTTGAGACGTTTTATGAATTAAAATAATTTTATAGGTTTATATGACATGTTAGTATTGATTTAATTAACGTTTTTCTAAGTAATAAATTTGTTATCATTTTTTAAAAAATCAATTATTAAATAGTGTCAAGATTGACATAAAAGAGTTTTCAAAACAAATATTATATTATTAATTGATATTAAATTCCTAAAAATATAAGGCTCAGCCAAAAGACTTATATCATGATAGGTGTATCATTAATGGCCACTTGGGGGTCTCTTGGATATATATAGTAATTTTATTAACTATATAATATAAAAATACAAAGAGACATTGTAAAAGTGAAACTAATTAACTAAGAGTTAATACTTAAGGATAAGGTTCATATAGTGACCCAAACCTCTCTAAATCCTATTGGATGAGTTTTTTTCGACCCATCCCCACCTTAACCTTTAAATAATCCACTTTGGAGCCATTATAATCTGATTATTAATTTATTATAAAATAATATTTCTAGCTTTTCCAATGGTGCCCCTCACCCCTCTTATAAACAAGAACTTCCCCTTCTCAAAATTTCACACATTCAAAGCCTTTAGTCTCGGACATCCCCTACCCAAATACTCTTTCAACTTCCCTCAATTCAACCTAGAGGCCTTATGTTGATCATAAATCCAACCTATGGATCTCTTTTGATCAAATCAAAAGGAAGAACCCGAAAAAGAGATAATGTTTTCACCACCCTCTTTCAAGATCCTTTCTTCTTCAACTTATTCTTTCATTGTTATTTCCATCCTAAAATAATAACTCCAGTATATTCTATATACCTTTATGTTAATAATAATATTGTACAACAATATTCAGTATTTTATCTATCCTTTGAATGACATGTCACCATACGTGCGTACGTACGGCTTACTGTCTCCACATCATGGTGTAATTGTTATTCAATATATTATTATTTGGATGGGTATAATAATGATGTGTAATTCATGTAAATAATAAATATAAAATGATAAGGATTGTGTATATATGATATACCATCCAATTATAAATTATTTTAATACCAAATAAATGATATTGTCGCTCGTGCGTACGTACAGACTACCATCTCCACGAACGTGATGAGATTCATTCCCCATCTTATCAATTCAACTCTAATTCTCATTTGATGATTAATAATATTTTTTAAGGACTTAATATAATTTTTTATATGAATAAGATACAACCTATCCATAACAAACATGGCTTACGTAACAAAACATATAAAAGAAAATGAGTAAGTTAACACCAGAAACGACAATAATATTAAGATATTATTAACAAAGCAATGTTAAAAGATCAAATCTGATATCATATTAATGTATATGATTCTTGTATAATTTAATAACAATTATTTCACAATTATACATGATTTTAACCTACCCCCAAAAAATTAATAGTATAAGGTAATGTTTATTTCACAATCTCTTCATTATCCGAGGTTGTTTATACGTATTTATCTACTGTGACTTCTTTATCATCCAAATCCATTTTTCTTAAAAATTTATTTCAAAACACTTTTAGTATTTACAATAATATGGTTTAAAGTCATTTATACCCTTTTTTGACTTTTTATAAGAGGTTTATAAAGGAATATTTTCGTCGTTTTCCAAACAAGGTCCTTTTTAACATTTTCAACAGAATTAAGGTAAGGATGTCTTTTTTAACTTATACGGAGGGTGCAGCTATTTTCTGCCATTATAAAATCTTCGAAGCTTACCTTACAAGCTTCTAAGAATATTTTCAAAGTAAAATTTTTATTTAATAATTGTGTGACTTTTAAATGATTTTAAAAAGAATATATTTCTCTCAAGTAGTTTTGATTTCAGCTATGTCAACATCCTTTGATGGATTTTAAGATTATTTGAAGTTGATTTATTATGATACAAAACTTCCATATTGTATTGAAGGTTTTGTGATTTGTTTGAATATGGATGTGTTATGTTTATACCATTCATGATTTATGGAGAAGGTATTGGCATTTTGTATGCAAGTTTTAATTTGAATGTTTATGTTATGTTTAAACCTGTTCATATGAGGAATGCATTTGACTTAATATGTGATGGGTGGAGCCCAATATAGCTCCTCGAGGCATAGGTAGGTCTCATGAGACAAACTAGTGTCTTGGCACAGGGCCTTTACAAAATCTTATTTGTAGTCTTCACACGAGGCCTTGACTATGTGGTTATGATAGTTTGGCATTATGCATTCCATCATTATGAAAGTGGTTATTGATGTTGAATGTGATTATTGTACTTGTAGAATATCCATGTGAATAAGTATATGGAATTATTTCATTTTACTTCTGCCATATTATGCTGAAGTTCAATTTTTAATGGTTTTTTTAGCTATACATTGCCTTAAATTTTTATGATTATTTGTGAATGTTTCCGCTATATTGTTATCCTTACTGGGCATTTGAGCTCACCCCTTTCTATGTTTTATTTTTCCCCGGATGTGAAGAGGTATTTTATGAATGACCTGCAGGGATAGTATGAGGGGATAAGAGTGTGGAATATGGAGACTATATTGTTGTAGTTTTCATTTTAGGATGAAATGTAACATTCATGTATGTAATCTATTTTCCAAGACTTCTAAACTAATCGGTCCTTTGGGAATTGATTCCTTGTAATCATGCCAATGTTTTTTAATAATGCACCGACTCTGGTTAACTGGGGTCGGGGCGTTACATTTGACTTTGGATGAGTTATTTTTAAACTATTCATGGTTTATAGTTAATGTATTAAATTTTTGTACGCTTGTTTTAATACGAATGTTTAGGTTTTGTTTCAAACTTCTCATATGAGGAATGCAGTGGAATTAGGAAGTGATGGGTGGTGCCTGATATAGCTTCTCAATGCATCTTTAGGTCTCATTATTCAAACTAGTGTCTTGGTACAAGGCCTTGACAAAATCATATTTTGAGTCTTAGCATGAGGTTTGACTATGTGGTTATGATGTCCGTCATTATGCATTCCATCTTTATTAAATTTTCTATTGATATTACATGTGATTATTAAACTATTAGAATATCCATGTGAATAAGTAAATGAAATTATTTGATTTATCTTATCTATATATATTGATGTTTAAGTTTAAAAGTCTTGTGTTTTAGTCTTATAATTACCTTAAATTTTTCTGCTTATATAGATAGTTTCCATTATACTGTTATCATTACTAAGCATCTAAGCTCACCCATTTTGTATGTTTTATTTTTTTCAAGGATGTGAATATGTATATTAAGATTAACCTACAGAAATATGATAAGGGATATAATAGTGTTCAAAGGGGACACAATGTTTTTTCATGATGTAATGTTAACTTTATGTTTTTATCAAGTACTTTAAAGGCCATTAGACTGGTCAGTCTTTCAATACATGATTCCTTGTATCATTTCAATGTTATGTAATAGTGTACTAACTCTGGGTAACTGGGGTCAGGGAATAATAGAGATGAAAAATCATTTTTAGAAAAAAACATTTTAAGATAAAAAATGAGCTTATACAAAAATCCAATATTTTGTATACTGCTATGTAATTAATTAGATTATTTATAATTAAAGGATATTTAAGTTAATTTTAGATAAAACTAAAATAATAATGTCAATTTTGAATGAAAATAAATGGTAGTTTTTCAAAAAAATGTTATATTTTCACTATTAATTGAAAAATTAATCTTTTTAAAAAACTAAAAAAAATTACACTATAGTAATTGAAAATGTTAATTTCAAAAATTATTTAATTTTTAAAAATTTAATTTCATAAAATGTTATAAATTTTTTATAATTTTAACTTACAAAAATAAATAATAAAATTTTCGAGGAATTTGTTTTTTTAAATAAAAAGACTTTATTGAAAATTTATTGCATATTTTATGATCATTAATCAATACATTTATATTTAGTAGAACACTTATATATATATATATATATGTATATATATTCTATAAATCCTATTAATATCCAAATGTTTATTGGTTATGTTGTAATGATGATGTTTAAATAATAATATTTTATAGTTTGTTTAAGCTCAGTGTTGTGTGTTGTATAAGACATTGAATATCATATTCCATAAAAATAATAGGGTGTTATTCCCCCTAGGATTAAAAAATTACATCCCTCTAATTTTATCTTGAGCTATATAATCAAGGGGTTATCATTTTAAAATATATTTTTTTGAAAATCCACATTGTAGAAAGGGTTAATAAAACTTCCTTTTGAAAAGAGGGAAAAGGAAATATGAATATCATTTGGATTTACATATTACTAGGTTACCAAATGGTGTAATATTATTATAAATTAAAAATATGGATGTAAAGGAAAAAATTTAATTTTCGAATTATGATGGGTTTTGATAGAGAACATTGATCACAAAAAATTTAGTAGACTTATAATTTCAATGACCAAATAACCATTAACTAATAGGGTTTGAGAAAGACCATCAATTCAAAAAAAAGTGGGTGATTGGATAGAATTTTTATTTCAATATCATTTCCAACAGTTAATCAATTACTTTAAAACTTATACTATGAACATTTGAAGATATACTTACTTTATTTTCTTCAAATAAATAAACAAACTATTTTCTTTTGTTTCATTTTTTAATTAGTTTCCACATTTATCAAATCAATTATTCCCAATAAAAACTACAGATATTTAATTCTTGAATCACTATAATAAAATTATGATATTCAATAAAGTATATAAATAATTATTCTTATTGAATTTACTAAAAAATGGTTATGATATGATAAGATAATTCCCAAAAGGAAAAAACATTCACATGATGAAATAACACATTTAACATCAAAATGTCCACAATAATACTGATGTTTCGACATGTATCATTTTCTAAAAAAAATAACCTTAGATCTTAATTGAACTCAATAACATCAATGTTAAATAAAGATTTAAAATCAAAGTTTCTCTTATACCTTTCATCTTATATTTGAAAAAATATAATATTAATATTCCAAAAAAATATTCTACATTAATCCAATGTGTTACATATACATCAAACCAAAAAACATCTAACAAAATATCATTAATCATATTAAAATACCATCATGTAAAACATCAAAAGAGATGCATCTTCCATTGAATTTTTGGTTAATTAGAAACTTTTAAACACTGTTATAGTATCCATAACTCCTAAGTTAGCCTCACATGAAAACATATTAATATAATAAGTGTCATGAACCATGCTATGATACTAACTATAATAATATCCAACCTCAACTCCCGAATTTGCTGATTAAATTACAATATTTACATTTCTGGATTTGATTCCAATAAACATGGAATAATTTTATCTATCCCAAAATTAATAAATCAAATAAAAATATTTTTTCAATTGTAACCCCAGGGACTATTTAGGATTAGCGTTTCAGATAATTATGACAAATCGTACTGAATAATATCCATGTCTTAAAGATATAATTTTTTCCATTATTCCCCATTATTCTAATTTAACATTTCATCTACAAAAAGTCCCATAATATTCTACACATAATATACCTATCTAATAATAATTCATTTAACATGAATATTGTTAACCAAGGGAAATCAAAAACATGAGAAGGGTGCACTAAAAATCTCTTTATGGGTACAAATACCCATTAACAACTGAATTTATTCAATGATCATAAGATAATCCTAATGTAATGATGGCATAGGAAAAGTACATTAGAATAATATAGGATCTCAACCCTTTAAGAATCAACATTCTAGTTTAAATTTGGACTTAAATCCCTTTGAATTAGTTAATGAAATTATTCCCAAGAGTCTAATAGGTTTCATTGGTGTTTTATGGGTTCAATAATGGAAAAAAGGGATAAATGAGTCCATTATATGATGGGAGCATGGTCAGATCATGGTTAAAACTGATGTGTTCTCGGACCCATGAAACATTGTGGATTAACTCCCTTGGATAGTGGATGATGCACTACCAATATATAGTTTCTCAAACTATATGGATTTTCTAGAAAAAATGGGCGGCCAAGGCCCCTTATTGGATTGAGGGTGTATCCTGATTGGTAAATGACTTGTCCTACCATGCATCTGAACTCTGTGCCTCTTTAAAGAATGATAAAATTCCCATTTTCCCCTTGATATTAAAAAAACATACATTTTTTCCCCTCACCGCCTACATTAGCTTGAGTGGTGAACCTAGTCCTCCCTCCACATACAATGGTTGTTCTCCCTCAATATTTGATTATTTTAAGAATCCAAGTTTTTGGAATCAAATCTTTTTGAGTGTATAACATTCATCATACTTTATGTTTCGAAAGAACCACCATGTGTTTTATTTCACTGTTTGAAGCCTAAAAACAATTATTTTCAAGTAGATCATATGTTTGGGAATTTGAGGTTTTTTGATTTCTAATCATGGGATAGATTTAATCAATAATTTCTCTATGAAATTGAAGTGGGTTTTCTATAAGTTATATCCCATATTCTTTATATTTATTCATGTGTATGCAGTTGTTTAATGGTATCGTTGTGTTGATAAATTAATTCCTTGGTAGAAACTGATAAATATGATATATATATATATATATATATATGATGTTTAGGACATTTTATGGACCACATAGAATATGTTTTTGAAGAGTATATTGAAGATATGGTCTCCCATGTTGTGATCCACTCTCGTGACCATGATAAATTAGTTGTATAACAATGAATTCAAGTTTTAGGAGATTAAACCAATTGAAATTTGTATAAAATTATAATGTAGAATAAATGGGTGTTTGGATAAACTTCAATAAGTTAAAATGAGTTATGTATTGAAAGTAGTTAAATGGGACAAATGTAAGATGTTCTCCCCATATGGTATTAATAAGGTAAAAACGTTCAAGTGTGTTTAACCCTACGAAGTATTTGTTGATGAAATTGATATTAGTGTTTTTCAAGGTGTTCTACACCATGGTGATGATATTTGTCATGGTAGTCCACATCAAGGACTGTTTGATGGTTAGGGTGTTCCGCATTGAGGTAAATATGTTGGTCATGGAGGTATACATCGGAAATGGGTGTTCGTCTTGGAATTCCACACCATGGTTTGGATAATTATATTTACAATTATTGAGGAGAGTAAATGTACATAGAATCATATCTCGCCAATAAGAGTCCATCGATACCCATAGGAGAATGTATACATGAGTAGATATTGTGTGGAAAGGATATAAAACACTCAAAATTATGATTATTTTATTTTCTTCCATATGTACATATAGATGCTCAACCAAGGGAAACTCTGAATACTATTCACATATCATGTCACTTTATTGGATATGGTGTAGATGAGTTTTCTCATCTATTTTGGGATGATAAGAATAAGATGATCCTAAGAAATACACAAAGTTATATTTAATGAATCTTTCACATTCAAGAACCATTATTTAGTTAATTTTTCTTTTGGGAATATATAATTTGGGTTCCATGAGAAAGTGGAGCACGAAGGCGTACCTAAGAATGTGACACCAAAACTAGTGGTGCCTACTCCTCGTGTTTAATTGAGGAGATCACCAAGGGTGAGAAGAAAAGTGGAGAGATATTCACCATTATTACATTATCTATTATTGGATAGTGGTAGTGAACCACAATTTTTTTTATGAATCAATGCAGTTGGAAGAGTTAAACAAGTGGGAGATGTATATGAATGAGGATATTTATTAATTTCTAGATAAAAATGCATGGGAGATAAAACCATTGATATAAAGGAAGAAATAATTAAAAATGGGTATACTGAGGCTTGAAATAACATAATCATAAGATGAGGTACATGTTAATGTTGTTAGTGAAATGATTTCAATAGAATAATTGTGTAGACTTCACAAGAATTTTCTCTCCTATAATGATGATTTCCATCATTTAGGTGGTTTTTAGTATTATTGCATCAGAAGAATTATATATTTTGTAGCATTATGTAAAGAAGGATTTACATCATATATATCTAGAGGATGATATTTATATGAAACAACCTAATTGAAATTTTGATTCTAGGAAGGAAGACATGTTGTGTGTCTCTATAAGAGATCAAATTGGTTAATGAAAGAACACATGTAGTAGAATAAAATATTTGATTCATTCAGGACTAAAAATGAATAAAAATGATTTGTCATGAATAATTGTTATCCCATCAATCCTTTTAGTGATTGAGACAATATACAAATTCTATTTGAGGGTGATATGATCATTGTAGTAACATGTCTGTAGAGGATTGATGAGTTTAAAGGGACGTTGTTTAAGGAGTTTGAGATAAAATATCATGGAGAATCTGGTGTGATTTTTGGGATGGAGACCAAATGAGATCATATAGATGGAAACTTATTTTTATAATAGGTTGACTACATTGGAAAGGTTTTAGGAAATATCAGTATGTTATAAGAAAAATAGGTTTCTATTTCCATGGAAATCCATTTCAAACTATCAAAGGTGAAAACACTAAAGATGGTAGAAGAGGATGACTATGTGATAAAGTCTCCATATACATCATCAGTTTGAATCCTGATTTATTTCATGGTTTTTATTCAGACTGATATTACTCATATAGTAGGAGTTGTGAGGTGGTACATGGATAATACTGTAAAGAATCATTGGGAAGATATGAAGTTTATACTAAGGTATATTAATGGAATAAAGGAAGAATATATCTTAATAGGGAAAGGAAAACCATTACACATGTTTATATATATTGAAAATAGAGGTCATCTCTGTAGTAATTGAAATACAATAGATAATGTTTTTACTTGTGGATGAACTAAGGTAAGTTGCATATCTCAACTGAAGAAGGTGTTGTATTTTTTCATCATTGAGGAATGATACATTTCAATAACATTAGTAGGGAATGATATGGTTTTTCTAAAAAAACATCTTGGACTGTGTAGGACAAAATTGATAGGAAATTTAATTTCACTATGAAAATTATTGTTTCATACATCTTAAAATATACCTAGTATTTCATGTCTGTAAAAGAATAATCAGTTGAAGTATCATTTTATTAGAGTCTTGATTCTGGATGGGTGATTGACATTGTATAAGATTTTTTGAAACAATAATCTAATAGTTATTTTTAGAAGTCTTATTTTGCTATATAATTTTATGCACTGATGTACCTATGTTTGTCTACAATTATGAATAAAGGATGGGAGTTAGAATATGGGAGAACAAAATGAGAGGGAATAATTGGAAATTGATGGTTTTTCATGAATGTTCATATTGAAATTAATGAGTTCTCTTGTGAGGTAATATTAGGTGGAGATTAGATTAAGTATGTTGTCTATGTTAGTAAAATCGAAATAGTATAGCATTGTAGATTTTTATCAAAGTGGGATAATTTTGGAATCATATATCTTCGTCCATTTTTGAAGTTGGTTGGAATTAAATTGGTCCATACTACACACCATACTAAAACTCCCATGGTTCAACATCTATTGTGAGGTCATTGGGGGTCATAGGGGGCAATGCGGCCTTGCTTCGTGGCTCTAGAAGCCTTTGTCACCTGGCCCAAAATGTGTGTTCTATGGAAACTCTAACCAGCCTATAGAGCATCAGACCAAATGAAATTGATATATCATTGTATCAGTGTGGAATTGGGAATGGTTATTATATCATATCATTCTTTTGAGAAAATGATATTGTATCTCTATGGACTTCTAGCCACCAGTTTTAGTACTAGAGTGCACTTAATGTGTGGTTGGTATAATATTTGCAACATCTCCTATATTACATCATTTCTGCAAGGGATTATATGAATATCTAAAAGTGTGAAATTTTACACATAATTATACTTTTTATTTTAGTGATATTAATTCCTCTTAGTTTATATTGAAATCATTTTAACAAAACTGAAAAAAACTATGTCTATGTTCAATTATTCTTGTTCTTTTATTCTATCTTTTCTTAATCAATAAACATTTATGTCAATGAAACTCACAGTGTTTTTGCAATAGTAATACATCCAAATAAATAACATATATGGTATGATAAGATCATATTTCCAAGATATTATAGGAATAATTAATTTATGTTGATATAGATACAAATACATTTAAAATAACATTTCTAACATATCTTTGAAAATAGAGGAAAATACCATTTTCTTTTGATAATATTTTAAAAATATTTCTAGACTAATTTGAAAAAAATATTCATTGAAAATAACTATGGAAGATTAAAAATAAATATTTAAATCAGAGATCATGAATGAAATACATAAAATATATTCATGTCATAAACATTAAAAACAATTGTTTCTTTTGAACATTCATAAAGCGGTTCAAAAGTTAAAAATATGGAAAACATTGAGAAGTCCCATTATTAGAACAATTTAAAATAATTTAAATTGTTGTGGAAAATAACATTATTAAATAATTTATATTTATAAAATAACTACCTTTAAATAGGACAATGATCCTTGAGAATGATTTTGTTTAAATGCCTTCAAGAATGATAAAACAATGTTTTTAAAGAAATACTCCATTGTGACCTATTAATACCAACAACGATTCGAAATTGGGAATATAAGGAGGAATATAAAATACAATGATTATTAAAATACCCATGATATTATAGTACAATATTTATTTTATGCATCATGTAAATGAATATAGGTTCATCAATCAAAACACAAATCAAAGAAGTAAGTTTCAGTTGAGAAAACCTTGCCAATTTGGTAATTCATAAATCAAAAATACATTGAATGAAGGAACATAAAATGATTATATAAAACATATAATTTCCAAGAATTTGCATGTGAAAAAAATTAATATGGCAGTAAGTACGCCATATAAATTAAAACATGGTGTACAACATGAATTATGCATCAAAGAACTCAATTTTAGACCCTAAAAACCCTTGTAAATTTCCTGAAATTTGAATCGATATCTCATTAATGATTGATAATAAATGTTACATTAAATATAATTATCAGATAGTTTTCCATGATATAATTTCTCAATAAGTAGCATATACACCATATAAGAGGATGTATGTCCATATTATAAGACATATCTCAAATAAATAATATTGAGATGAATAATCCTTATGAAGATCATATCATTATTGATATAATTTAATAAATTAATTGATTATATGTAAAAATTGTATACCACAAAAAAATTGGAAGGAACATAATATAATTAGAGGTCATTTCACACATATTCTTGACATGACATTTCCAATGATGTAGAAGTATAAACCAATGAATGGAAATAGGGTTAATAAAAACATTACATCCTTTTACTACTATTTAATAAACTTATATTAATTAATTAAAAATTTAGGATCCTTTTTGATATATTAATAAATCATGAAACAATTTGTTTTATTTATTTCAATGATATATGTAATTATTTAATCGGTGAAGTCCACATTGAGGTTTTGAGGATGTTCGGTTCAAAATTACAAAATGAATTTGGTGGGTTAATCATGGTGAAGGGATTCATTTTTTTCTTATTGCTAAAATAAAAGTCATGGAATAATTGTAATTTATATACATCAAATGAAATTTTTGAATAATCTGTGAATGTTGAATGTGGAAACTTAACCACATCACTTTGGAGAGGTGGTATTCCTCACTTGCGTACAAGAAAATTTAACATTTTTTATTGGGTGTAAGGGTTGGAATGTAAGTAATATAATTTTTTATAAAATAATAATTATATCATTAATATAAAATATATTTATTAATCCCATAAAAATTACTTTTTTTATGTGGATATGGGAAATAAAACACATCACTTCATGGAGGTCGTGGTCCACAAGTACGCTTGAACGATCCTTCTATTCCCCATAACATTGAAAATGAGATAAATATGGTAATTATATTAACATAATAAAATTAAAATATATGGGATATAATGATTTTATTATATTAGAATACTTAGGAATGAATTTAAGGAGGTTAAATATGAAGTGAAATGGAAGGAATTGATTAAAACAATTACCTCCTCTTTGACATACCGCCTTGTAATTTCATTTACAGGACTCTAGGGATGGTATTTCGAAGACACCAAAACCTAAAGAACGTGGATATGGAGGTTTTGGAGATAATAGAAAGATGATTATATAGCTAAGTGGATCAAGGTGGGGAGAAGAATTTTGTAATAGTGGGTACTCCCGAAACAACATTTAAAGTACTTTTTGATAACCATATCCGTTATACAGTGAGTTATGCATGATATTAACTTATAATAACATTATTTTTATCTCTATACCCACTATTTAATTGGTAATTTCCCTAGATAATTTATCATAATATAACTATAGTAGTTCCCTATCCATAATGATAACCTCAAGATAATGTGAAATTTATATTAATCATATATCCTATGGTCTAGATACATCATACGGACTACACACAAATGATGTTATGATATCAGGTGATCGGGATCATAATAATTAATACTTCTTCTTATAATGTTTTAACATGGTTATTTCATGTTAATGAGATCATGTTGAATTCCACGCCAACAGGAACACCATGTGTTTTAGGTGTCATCAGTTGTTCCTTTCTGTGAACACGTGCAATGGTCTCCTAACATTATATTATAATTAGTGTATACAATTTGACCACAAAAATTGATGGAAGACCAAAACTATGGAATTTATGTCTTGGTGAGGTATCTTGTGTTGGGTTTTTCATTAGAAGTATATCGTTTATTGAATAATCAAGTTAAAATTTATCTCTTCTAAAAGGAATTTCTATCTCATGAATAGTAGATTATGATGTTAGTTCCCTCACTAAATCCCTAGACTTGAAAGATGATGTAATTTCTTTTTTGGTTAGGTCAATTAATATTAATGTAAGAATGGATGATGAGATAGAGTGTGTGTCTTGATTTTTGAGATATCCTGATATAAAGAGATTATATTACAAAGTGTCTATTTGTAGAAACTTTTTTCATTTGTATGACTTTTCCATATCTTTCTAGGGGCCTTGATGACTGTCTAGACTGTACTCCTGATCTATGAATAGTATTATCTTCTATCAAAATAAGTTCTTAGAGGGTCTCACACTAAGCTTATTCAAAATTCATCCCTATTAATTTGAAATAGAGTTTCAGATATGGTGGGACCCACCATTAGGGTCCATGACATGTCTGAGAATATACGATCACCATGTAATATTTTAATTCATATTATTTGGGTGTATAATAAATGGTATTAAATTTATTCATAAAAATTATTCACAAGCTATTAAGTGAATATGTGGGAAAATATTTACCAAACATGTATTATTTCATATTCAAGATCTGTTTAACAATTCTGGGAAGGGTGACTCAAGTTAATGGATCCCTCTTATCATGTAATATATATATATATATAATAATAAGAAATTGATAAAAATATAATTTATATTTATGACTTTATAAAATAGTCATAATATGAAATTTATGAATTACTTAGAGGGTAATAATTATTTGAGGGTCAGGTAGTCTTTTCTGGGTAATTTGATAACTCGCTATTTAAAGGAGGAGGACACTCTCATAAGGTTACAATTCACTATATAATGGTTGAGAGCTCCTCTCTCCTATCACTTTCTTACTAAGGGATAGGTAGATGACTCGATCTCTCAATTCGAGTTCTTCATGGATCAAATGATCATTTTCGGTTATGATTGGATGACAAACACATCTCTTATCAATTGAGGTAAATTTTTTATTTTATTTTTGTGATAAAAATTATCATGTTGATATTCTTTTAATTTTTATTTTCCTGCACTTTTCTAAGGAATATTTAGTTACATCAATTTTCGGTGAAACGTTTTAATCCCTAATCCATCTAGTTCTATTATGAACCTCATGAACTCTAATTCATATAGATGAGACCACTTGAATTTTTTAATCAAAGAAATATTAAAATTACATTAAATCTATGTAGAAGAATTTTTGTTTGTCCCATTGGAAAAGACCATGCATTGATCGGATATAATAATGAAAAGTTACAACCATCCTAAAATATTATTTGGATTAATTCATGGGTTTAATATTGAATAACAAAAAAAACACACACACACACAAAGACATACACAGATTGACAGACATAGATATGTGTGTGTGTGTGTGTGTGGTTGTTTGATTGTTTGTTTGTTTGTCTCTGTCTGGGTAATAAATTTATTTTAAGTGGTTTATTTTCGATAAATCCTTCTAAATTTTTACCCATAATTCCAAAGGGAAAAACTATTCTTAGCAATGGGTTATAATTCTAAAAAATATGTAAATAAAATTAATCAAAATGGGATAAGGGGTGGATGTCCACCAGACATTTCTAAACCAAAAATAATGCCCATACATCGTGGAATTCAGTTTTTGGTACAAAACAATAGGGAGGCAGTCCATATTGAGAATAAAACATAATATTATAATAATTATAATAATTCATAAAAGGTAAATGTTCTAGAGGAAGGATTCAAAAAAGAAACCCTAGAAGAAATGTCTCTACTCCATGGATGGTAACCTTCCCCGCACCCTCTAATTCACACAGCCTCTCTAGTGAAATCTGCCACCACCATCAGACTCTTATTTCCAACCAATCACTGTCCCAGTCCCCCCACAAGCCATATTTTCATGACTTCATATATCCATGCACTTCCAAGGCTTCCTCTCTCATTTTTTATTTGTTACATGCATTCTAGGTTATCCATGGCTTCACCAAGTGTAGTCCCCTCTAGTAGTGACCCACCACACCCTCCTTCGTGGACACCAACCCAACTATGCCCACTAACAACCTCCTGTTGTTACTGCCCTACATGTTGCTACTAAACCACATCCAAACATGGTTGGAATCACCAATAATAGGTTGATACAAGTCCGGATTAACCTATAATGGGGTTGCACAGACCATGCCAGACCCATAATGGGTCCAGTGGGTTTTACCAAACCTTACTAGCAGTATCTAGGATTGAAAAACCCATGACCCCTACTAAGGGATTTCTGTGGATAGAGGAAAATATTTTAATATATTCTAAAATAAATTTAATTTTTTTAATTAAAAAAATATATATTTATTATTCATAAAATAATGAAAAAATATATTTTAAATTAATTTTGGTGATGAAATAAAAAATTACTTGATTTAGAGTAATTTTTTAGATTCATTTAATAGTCATTGACTTGAAATTTATTTCATTTTAAATTTCATTATTCATTTCATATGTGTGTCGACTAATCTTACATGGTGATTACCAAATTTATGTTTATAAATATTACTTATTGGTTAACTATTTCATACTTTTTTTTACAATAAATAGTTCATTAATTAGTCAATTTGTGCATCTGTAGAAGGATTTGTGTATGCAATAGTGATGTATTATATGTGTATTATACATTTCTAATACCCCCTCAACTTCATGAGAGTATTTATATATTATTTTGAAAATTAATTAATACATATATCATGGTGAGATGATATCTTATTCTAGATGAGATAGGGATATATTGGGATGAGATGCTAGTTGTGATATGAGTTACACATGACATAGGTATTTGTACCCGTAAGGTCATAGTTAATTAATTGAGTACAAATAGATCAACCAATACACAACACTCAAGATAATTCAAATTTTTTATTTAATTTTTTCTTCACTTTTTATTGTTTAGTGAGTATTCATGTCTTCATGGTCACATAAAATAATAAACAATAATACATAGATTAAATAATGTTCTAACATGATGAATGTTTTTCTATTTACTTCATAGTCAGTTATGTGTAATATTTCAAATTATGGGAAAATATATGAAAGTAAATTAATTCATTCATCTTGAAATAATAGACACACTTAAATAAATATTAATCTAAAATTCTTTTTATCATTTTAATTTTATCAAAACTGGTTGTACTAGAATTGCATTATCCCTTCTTTAGGGTTCCCCCTACTACTGGGGAATTCAAATCAGAGAAATGGGTTTTCTTAACTAAACATGGAAGAAAATATGTATCTATAGATATATTACTAAATATTTAAATTAAAATCATAGATTAAATAAAATCATACAATTTTTTTAATATGGGGCTTCACTCAAAAGTTCAAGGATTAAAGAGTTAATGTGTTTGGTCCTTTAAACACCTACCTTGAAAGTTTTTGAGTATTCTTGTATCCATTTCTCATACTATGAGGAGAGGTATCATATATCTTTTCCACTAGAATAATACAATGACTAATTATTATGAGTATTTTATTAAGGGACACTATGGTATGTTAATGTAGTGGGAGACATTTAATGATATAATTAATTGGTAATGTCTAATATATAATCAAGATAAAATAAATAATCTTTAGTATTTCATTTTGTGGAATGATTTCATTAAATACCACTTAAACACCGTTACTAAAATTGGACAATAAACGCATCCTCACCAGAGTTATTCTCTAAGAGTAGTATAGGAGCATTCACAGAGTACTACAATATAATAAACTCTATGTACTAGACACCCCACTAACTATTAAGACTCGTCATGATGCATGGGGGGAGAATGATTATTATACAGGACTCATATATATCGCTTCCGTTGTTTATATCATAATGATTTCATCATATTTAAAAGATTTTTGGATAATTCGTCGGGACATGGATGATATCACATGTGGTCTGAAACCCAATAATAATGTGAGTAGAAAGTTAATAAAGATATGAATATGTTGGTGATTAAATTGAATATGTGTAAATTGAAAGATGGATCACGATCCTTCAATACTTCGTTTTCTTATATAATTTTTACCCATATAATCAAGAGTGTTTACGATTAGAAAATTATTAGTATGGATAAAATACATAAAAAACTTTTTTGGTAAGGTTCTTCAATAAAATAATAACTAAAATAATTATTAATCTTTAATTATTATGGTGATCAAATTGAAATACAAAACCAAAATACCAATTGTATGTGTCACGAAAAAAGTACCTTAAAAAAATCCATAAAAAAGGTGTAGATCAATATAAATGAGTTTTTTATTTCTTTACAAGTAATTAGATATGTCAAATAAAGGTTAAATTCAATGAACGAAATTGAATAAGCAAGTGGTCACTTCTTCTTCAGGTGTATTCATCATTGAATGTGATTCTTCTATTATAAATTGTGGGTATAAATTATAATATTACTATAATATATGTTTAAGGTATTTATAATTACTTGTAAATAATTAGTTAAATATAAAGGATGTAGAAAATAATATCCCTTCAATAGGAATTGAAATAAAAAAAATTCATTATAAAAATAAGGTTCTTGAATAAAGAGGAGAACGAGAGGATCCCTTGCCTTGAGAGGGTGATTCCAAAATCCTTAGAGGAGACTCTTGAATTACTAGGGTAAACTAAAAAGGGATATAGAGAGGAAATTAAGGAATATAGTCAGGATAAAATGGTTTATGAGTGATGATTAATGGTATATTATGTGGTTTTATATAAGGAATGAGATGGGAGTTTTATAATATTTTCCAAATGTAGGTTTCGTTCTCTATACCAAAAAGTTATCAAAACCAAAAACATTCCCATGGTTTAGTCAAAAGAGTATTGTTTCTAATTATTTTATAAATCTGTGAACTTATAACATTAAAATAATACCCTTTGTGAAATGGAAGTGATTCATATTTACATAGAAATGATTTTAGAACCTTATAATATAATGTGTGTTTTAGAGGATTCATAAAGGGTATATAAAAGTAATAAAATCACCTAAAATTTAAATAATTTGAATGACTATATATCTTTGGTTGTAGATGAAAAGTATAGAACATATTACATCACTTTTGGGTCATTATGATGTCTAAATACCGACATTACATTTATACCATCTTTCGTTTCTACCCTAAAATTTGACTGTTTCAGAAAATTCTTAAAAATTTTGGAATAGATAATTTCAATGTGCTGATTCCAAAAATAATATTTATTTTATCAAAATGGTTCTCTAAATATGATAAATTAAAATTTTAATTTTAAAATCACTACATATTGAAAAATATTAGTTTGTTATTATAATAGTTTTCTGGAGATTATAAAAATTATATTTTTATTTCATAATATTACACTATCATTTGTATTTAATATATACAATTTAATAATAATACTTTATTAAAATTTTATTTATTTTAAAAAATCTAGAATTCATCAAAATAAATTTCTTAACTGATTACCCATAAATACAATTTGTGTTTTATCATAACAATGTATAATTTTAATCAATATAATTTAATTAGTAATTCATACAGTAAAAAATAAGAAATAAATATATTAATTGTTTTATTTTATATAAAAATTCATGTTGTTAGGATCAATATAATTATACTTTTATGATAGTAGTGAACACTATAAGGGTAAGGTGTGAGATGTTGAGATCTTCATTTGGTTGTTCGGTGAACATAGTTTGGTCCATGATCACGATGGTCTTGAACTTCTCCCATATATTGTTGTTCTCATGCATTAGTTGTTGGATCTCATCTTAGGCTTGGTCATGGGAAAATCCTAGTGATTTTATCTCCCTTACAATCTGTGATAAATGGTCTTTATGGGGTTTGATCCTACTATTCATGGTCATCACTTCATTCATCTATGTGATAATGATGTTATCGCAGCCCTTAATATATATTGATGATATCATCACTAGTAAATTTTTATATTATTAGTGTTTATGATTATTAATGGTATTTTGAATTCAATAGGATAAAAATTACAATGGTACAATATAACGAAAGTAGTGCATGTGTTTTCTATAACAACATTACATAACCAGGATCTCAATTCATTCATAAAGGGAATTTTATTTATAAAATTTAATGTTTTTATTTTATCCCCCCTTTATAAATTTCACCCCAAAAAATTTCATTTCATGCACTAAAATATATGAGGTTACTTTTGTTTCATTACCTCTTTTGGTTCCCAACTTTCTTCCTAAAGCCTTCGATTCTACCATAACACTTTGACAATGCTAGTTGTCTTATTTTTATAACTTTGTCTCTATGAAATAAGATATTCACAGTTGTTCCTCTTATGAAATTTCATTTTCTAGTGGTTCCACCACAGTATTTTGTTCATGTGAGGGGTTAGGCTGTACTTTATCAAGAGAGATACATGGAACACATAATGTACTTGATATAGGTTTAGTGGGAGTTATAGTCAATAGGATTCCACAATGATGCATTCAATAATCTCCAAGGGTTAATATATCTATGACTGAAATTTCCATTATTTCCAAACCATGTGACTTTCACCATGGTGGTATATTAAAGAACACTTCATCATCAACCTCAAACTCCAATCCTCTTTAATAATTGTCTTTATATATATTCTAATAATTTTTTGAATATTTCATGAGATGATAAATGGTTTGAACTTTTTCTATCATCTATTGGTCAAGATCATGTCCTATTAGTTTTTTCTCACCAATATCCTAACAACAAGTTTGGTTCTTCCACCTCTTCCCATATATATTCTCATAAGGTTCCATTTTTCTTATAGAATAGAAATAATTTTTATATGATAACTCCACTAGGGTAATGTGTTCAACCCAAAATCCTTTGAAATCCATTGAACTAGATCTCAATATATCCTCCAAATTTTGAATATTCCTTTTATACTAACCAACCATCGGTGGATGATGACTAATGATAAAGCATGGTTATTAATCCAACACTTACTTAAGTCTTCTCCAAATCCTCAAGGTAAAACTTATACCTCGATCAGACTTCATGGAGTGTGGCACTCCATGAAGTAATACAAAATCCCTTTTATACATCTTAGTGAGTTGTTCAATAGGAAAATATTCCCTTATAACAATTAAATATGATTACATGGTAAGACAATAGATGACCACATAGATGGTGTTAGTTTTTTTAGGTGTCTCAGAGAGTCCTATAAATAAATCCATGTTTATTATTTCTCAGTTTCTATATGGTATGGGAAATGGATGGATCATACCCTTAGACTTCATTAGTTCAACTTTGGCTTACTATCATGACAAGAATAAATATAAAAACATATCAAACTCTCTCTTGGTGTCGTCAAACCTAAAATTTTGATTCAAATCTCTGTTAATATTAGTGGTTCTTAGATGAATAAATTTGGATTAGCTATGCACGTCATCCAGAATATCCCACTTTATATTTTTTATCATGGGACATGCATCTGGGTTCCAAACCTTGTCACTCTATATTTAGAAAAGAGGAACTCTAGAATATTTGTTACCTTATTCTGTTACAACACTTTACCTTTATGGTCCTCCTATATCCTTTAAATAATTGATTGTTAAGTAGATATTTGAGAAATTGAGGATGAATATCCTTTTGTTATTCCAATGACTTTACTTTTCATGTCCATGAATATTGGATCCCTTATAATCCTCATCATTCATAGAGTTTCTGGATAATTTCTACTCAGAGCTTCTTAACTATTTTCACCTTCCCATGCAAGAAAATTTTAACATCCCAAGATTTCATAGTATGTTATTTCTTCAAAGTAATTTAATAACTTGCACTACACTGAACACTGAGTTCAAGGGCACCAAACCATACAAAAAAAGTCGTTCAAAAGCAGTTATGAATAGTATTAACTGAATTTTGAACATTATAAATTCCTTATAATATTAGAATCCATATTATTAGTTTCTTACACATAATATAATAATAAATTCATATTTTTAGATAAAATAATTATTTTTTAAAAAATGAAATTTTACAACCTTTTAATGGCGAACCCTTTTTAAATCCAATATTTGAAACATTTAAATATTCAATTTTAGAAAATAGACTTCTTCTTTAGATTCTAGAAATAATAATTTAGTTTCAATAAATTTTTGTTGTCTTTCTAAAAACATTCATATTTGGGTGAATAGTGAAAAATACAATATTTTAACTGAAAACAACTTTTTTAATCAAAATAATTTATAGTGTTCAATTAAACATTTTAATGGTTTGGAAGTATAAATAGATTATATTTTTTCCAATTAATTAATTTTATTCATTAGAAATAATTTCACTTTGAAATTGAACAAAAACAAGTATCAATCTTTTGTTATTTGTTATTTCATAAAAACACGTTTTTTGGTTTTTTCAACAAGAATTAATTTTAAATTAATAAACGCAACTTATATTGTAACACCCCAAGCTTCCACTGTACGTTTCCCATCGAATAATGCAATAGCATGTGTTGTACGCAACCTCGAGCTCTAACACACACCACAACTAACAAAACTAGCCGTTGTGAATAGTAATACCTACTTTTTGAAATTTTATAAATTTTATTTATCAAAATGGACTTCATTTTTGGATTCGGAATATTGAAATTAGCCTATGTTGAATTTTTGGTATTTTTCTGAGAACTTCTAAATTTTTATGAATAGTGAAAAATACTTAAAAACAAATTTTTTAATCAAAATAATTTATAGTGATAAATTATAATATTTAGTGGTTTTAAAGTATAATTAGAATATATTTTTACCATTTTATCCAATGGTGGTCATTAGAATTAATTTAACATTGAAATTGGACATAAACAATTGCCAATCTTTTGATATAAATTGTTTCTTAAAAACACGCTATTTGTTGTAACAGCGGGAATTAATTATAAAATTAATTAATAAAACTTATATGTTTGGAATTTTGTAAAATAGACATCATTTTTGAATTCTGAATATCAATTATAGCTTAGGGTGAAATTTTGGCCTTATTCTGAAAAACGTCAATTTTTTATGAATAGTGAAACCACTAAGTGGTTGTTAAAAACTGATTTTTCGTTAAAATGAAATATTACCACTTCTGTGATTTGATTTTCAAAAATCCGACATACATGGTTGTCATTAAGAAGTAAAATGTGGTTCAATGGGATTAAAATAATTTTTTTTGTGAATAGTAACTTTTAAGTTCTTAATCGCGATTAGAGGTGATTAGTGTAGTTTAAGGTAAAAATAATGTTTTAATAATATGAGATGAGCTTGAAACTTGTCCTACTCCTATTGGATGAGTCATGGCCGACCAAGACAACCCATGGGTCAACTTGGGGACCCCATGGAGCCACTTTAGTTGGAAAATGACATTAATATATATTTATTTAATGTTAAAATTAAATTGACACAAACATGAGTTGTTTTACTAAAACAGTTTTTAAGTGGGGTTACACAGATCCAAATTTTGACTATAAATATTCATTAGAAAGCTAAAAAGATTTCCTACATCATAGTATTTTTTTTTATAATTTTTAGACATTAAATAAATTAAATTATTTATGACATCATTATGATGCAGCGATGACCTCATTATTTAACGATTTAAATAAAATGAGAAGATAATGAAAAATCCAAGGCTTACACTTGTCCAAAGCCTATTGGATGAGGAGATTTCGAACCCTTATCACCTTATCTACGAATTATATAAGTGTGGGACCTTTAGAATCCGAAAATCATTGTATAATAATGTAACATTTCAATCTTTCCAAAAGAGCCCCTCCTCTCCTCTTATAAAAGGCCCCCACTTCTACCACCTTATTCACACTTCCAAGCCTTTTGGTTCGGACAACCTCTGCCCAAATACTCTCCCAAATTCTCTCCCTTCATCCTAGAATCTTTACTTTAGTCATAAATCCATCCTAAGGAGTCCTTTTGATCAAATCAAAAGGAAGAACCCGAAGAAGAGGTAACATTTTCATCACCCTCTTTCAAGTTTCTTTCTTCTTCCACTCCCTCTTTGTTTATTATTTCAATTCTAAAATTATAACTCCAGTATCTTCTATATACTGTGATGTTATTATAAATATGTAACAACCATATTCAGTATTCTACCCATCATTTTAATGACATGTCACCATTCGTGCGTACGTACGGCTTACCGTCTCCACGTCGTGGTGTAATTGTTATTCAATATATTATTATTTAGATGGGTATAATAATGATATGTAATTCATTTATATAATAAATATAACATGATAATGATTCTGTATATGTGATACAATATCCAATTATATATTATTTTAATATCAAATTAATGATATTGTCGCTCGTGCGTACATACGGACTACCGTCTCCACGAACGAGATGAGATTCATTCTCCGTCGTATCCATTCAAGTATAATTATCATTTGATGATTTAAAAATAATGTTTAAGGACATGATATCATTCTGGATATGAATAAGATACAACCTATCCATGAAAAACACGACTTACGTAACAAAACATATAAAAGAAAACGAGTAAGTTAACAACCGAAACAACGATAAATCTAAGATATTGTTAACAAAGCAATGTTAAAAGATCATATACGATATCATATGAATGTATATGATTCTTGTATAATTTAATAACAATTATTTCACCATTATACAGGAGGTTAACCTACCCCAACCACGGAAAAGTACAAGGTAAGGGTTTACTTCACAACCTCTTCATTATCCAAGGTTGTTTATACATAATTATCTACTGGGACCTCGTTATCATTCACATCCATGTTTCTTAAAAATGTCTTTCAAAACATTTTTACTATTAAATTGAAAATGGGTTAAAGTCATTTATACCCTTATACGTTTTTGAAAGGAATCTTACCATCGTTTTCCAAACAATGTACGTTTTGACCTTTTTGAAAAATTTAAGGTAAGAATGTTTTTTTTACTTATACGGCGGGTGCGGCTATTTTCCGCCATTATAACTTCGTCGAAGCTTCCCTAACAAGATTATAAGAATATTTTCAAGGTAAATGTATTATTTTATAATTTTGGGACTTTTAAATGATTTCAAAAAGGAGAGATATTTCTCTCAAATAGCTTTGATTTCATCCATGTCAACATCCTTTGATGGGTTTTAAGTTTAATTGAAATTGATTTATGATACAAAACTTCCATTGAACATTTTGTGAAATATTTGACTGTGGATGTGTTATTTTATACCATCCATAGTTTATGGAGAAATTGTTGACATTTCGTATGCTAGTTTTAATACGAATATTTATGTTATGTTTAAACCTATTCATATGAGGAATGTATTGGACTTAATATGTGACGGGTGGAGCCCGCTATAGCTCCTCGATGCATCGGTAGGTCTCATGAGACAACTAGACGTGGAATTGGCCGAGGCCCTTTCCCAATTTTATTTATGGTTTTGGCCGAGGCCTTAATCATTTTAGACGTCTTGGCCGAGGCCTTGACAAAATGTTTCAGAATGTCTGGAATTATACATTCCCTCATTATGAAAGTGGTTATTGATATTTCATTTGATTATTCGTCTAGTAGAATATCCATGAGAGCAAGTAATGGCATTATTTTATTTTACTTTTTCCATATTATGCTGAAGTTCAAGTTCAATAAGGCTTTTGTTTTAGTTATACATTGCCTTAAATGCTTATGTTTTCTTATAAAAGCTTCTGCAATATTGTTATCCTTACTGAGCATCCGAGCTCACCCCTTTCAATGTTTTAATATTTTCCATGATGTGAAGAAGTGTATTATGGCTGACTTGCAAGAATAGTCAGTGAGGATATGAGTGTGGACTATGAAGACCATGTTATTGTAGTTTTCATTTTTATGATGTAATGTAATGTTTATGAATGTATCTAGTGTTTCCAAGGCTACTAAACTAATCGGTCTTTCGAGACTTGATCTTTTGTGATCATGCCAATGTTACGAAGTAATGCACCGACTCTGGGTAGCTGGGGTCGGGGCGTTACAATTGGTATCAGAGGCAGTTTAGTACTAACCTTGGAAGCTAGATTTAGACAAACTCTGATTAGAGCACGTAGACCTAAGATGAACTTTGAGGATTAGTATAGAAGAACTTTCTAAAAATTTTGGTATTGTGGATATTTTGTGAGTTTTCCGAGTAATACATCCCTGTCTGGATACGATAAGGTAGAGGCGGCTCTGGCACAGATGTACCTAGGGGTAAAACCCGAAAACACCGCTTTGAGCTAGACTCAAACGGGAACTGGTGCATGACAACGGGCCTTGCTGCACTCTTGGTTACGACACTCCTGGGGGATATGCTTTTGATAATTCCCATTCTCTTTACAAACCACTATGAATGGTTACGAGTATATACATCCTCAAAGAAAACATTTTTATAAATATGGATTATATCCATAATTAGTTCAATTTATGTTAAGTGTTTTACAAGTATGGAATTATGTATTTTGAATCATGAAATAATCTAGTTTATGCCATTATTTAGAAATGGCGCCTAGTGGAAGGAATGGAAACCGTATCAATGCACGCACTCCGTGTAGGGATTGCCCTCCTGCTCAGGATAATTATGGTGGAGCTAGTGATACAACTGGTGCTGATCAGCTTCTCACCGTACTGGGACAACTCACACAGGTTATGAATAACAACATTACTCGTATGGAGTACCCCTATCGATTGTTTCTGATCGTGATCCTCGTTTTACTTCAAGATTCTGGAAAAGTCTTCAAAAGGCCTTGGATACTGAACTTCGTTTGAGCACTGCCTATCACCCTCAAATAGATGGACAATCAGAACGGACTATTCAAACGTTAGAAGACATGTTGAGATCATGCTCTCTTGACTTTCTGGGTATGTGGGATCAATATTTACCACTGGTAGAATTTTCCTATAACAATAGCTTCCATTCGAGTATTCAGATGGCACCATATGAAGCGTTATATGGAAAGAGATGTCGTAAACCAACCTGTTGGGATGACGTTGGTGAAAGAAAACTTGTAGGCCCAGAACTGGTGGAGGAAACGGTGGAAAAGGTGAATGTAATCCAAAATTACATCAAAGCAGCTCAAAGTAGGCAGTAGAGCTATGCTGATAATCGAAGGAAGGATTTAGAATTTCAAGTCAGTGATCATGTTTTCCTGAAGGTATCTCCATGGAAGGGAGTCATACGTTTTAGTAAGAAAGGTAAATTGAGTCCCAGGTACATCGGACCTTTCGAAATTATAGAACGAATTGGGGTTGTAGCTTACCGATTGGCAATGCCGCCAAGTCTCTCCAAAGTTCACGATGTGTTCCACGTATCTCTGTTGAGGAAATACATGCCTGACCCAACGCATGTACTCACCTATGAGGAATTAGAACTGGAACCCGATCTTTCCTATTGTGAAGAGCCCGTCAGGATTCTTGATGTGAGGGAGCAGGTGCTGAGAAACCGGACGACTCGTCTGGTGAAGGTTTTGTGGAGAAATCATAAAATGGAAGAGACAACGTGGGAACCTGAGGAATTTATGATGAAAAACCACCCGAGTATTTTTATGCAGTAATACCCTAGAAATTGCGAGGACGCAATTATTTGAAGGAGGGGATAATGTAACACCCCAAGCTTCCACTGTACGTTTCCCTTCGAATAATGCAATAGCGTGTGTTGTACGCAACCTCGAGCTCTAACACACACCACAACTAACTAAACTAGCCGTTGTGAATAGTAATACCTACTTTTTGAAATTTTATAAATTTTATTTATCAAAATGGACTTCGTTTTTGGATTCGGAATATTGAAATTAGCCTATGTTGAATTTTTGGTATTTTTCTGAGAACTTCTAAATTTTTATGAATAGTGAAAAATACTTAAAAACAACTTTTTTAATCAAAATAATTTATAGTGATAAATTATAATATTTAGTGGTTTTAAATTATAATTAGAATATATTTTTACCATTTTATCCAATGGTGGTCATTAGAATTAATTTAACATTGAAATTGGACGTAAACAATTGCCAATCTTTTGATATAAATTGTTTCTTAAAAACACGCTATTTGTTGTAACAGCGGGAATTAATTATAAAATTAATTAATACAACTTATATGTTTGGAATTTTGTAAAATAGACATCATTTTTGAATTTGGAATATCAATTATAGCTTAGGGTGAAATTTTGGCCTTATTCTGAAAAACTTCAATTTTTGATGAATAGTGAAACCACTAAATGGTTGTTAAAAACTGATTTTTTGTTAAAATGAAATATTACAACTTCGGTGATTTGATTTTCAAAAATCCAACATACATGGTTGTCATTATAAAGTAAAATGTGGTTCAATGAGATTAAAATAATTTTTTGGTGAATAGTAACTTTTAAGTTCTTAATCGCGATTAGAGGTGATTAGTGTAGTTTAAGGTAAAAATAATGTTTTAATAATATGAGATGAGCTTGACACTTGTCCTACTCCTATTGGATGGGTCATGGCCGACCAAGACAACCCATGGGTCAACTTGGGGACCCCATGGAGCCACTTTAGTTGGAAAATGACATTAATATATATTTATTTAATGTTAAAATTAAATTGACACAAACATGAGTTGTTTTACTAAAACAGTTTTTAAGTGGGGTTACATAGATCCTAATTTTTACTATAAATATTCATTAGAAAGATAAAAAGATTTCCTGCATCATAGTATTTTTTTATAATTTTTAAAAATTAAATAAATTAAATTATTTATGACATCATTATGATGCAGCGATGACCTCATTATTTAACGATTTAAATAAAATGAGAAGATAATGCAAAATCCAAGGCCTACACTTGTCCAAAGCCTATTGAATGAGGATATCTCGAACCCTTATCACCTTATACACTAATTATATAAGTTTGGGACCTTTATAATCCGAAAAGCATTGTATAATAATGTAACATTTCAATCTTTCCAAAAGAGCCCCTCCTCTCCTCTTATAAAAGGCCCCCACCTCTACCACCTTATTCACACTTCCAAGCCTTTTGGTTCGGCAAACCTCTGCCCAAATACTCTCCCAACTTCTCTCCCTTTATCCTAGAAGCTTTACTTTAGTCAGAAAGCCATCCTATGGAGTCCTTTTGATCAAATCAAAAGGAAGAACCCGAAGAAGAGGTAACATTTTCATCACCCTCTTCCAAGTTTCTTTCTTCTTCCACTCCCTCTTTGTTTATTATTTCAATTCTAAAATTATAACTCCAGTATCTTCTATATAATGTGATGTTATTATAAATATGGAACAACCATATTCAGTATTCTACCCATCATTTGAATGACATGTCACCATACGTACGTACGTACGGCTTACCGTCTCCACGTCGTGGTGTAATTGTTATTCAATATATTATTATTTAGATGGGTATAATAATGATAAGTAATTCATGTAAATAATAAATATAACATGATAATTATTCTGTATATGTGATACACTATCCAATTATATATTATTTTAATATCAAAATAATGATATTGTTGCTCGTGCGTACGTACGGACTACCGTCTCCACGAACGCGATGAGATTCATTCTCCGTCATATCCATTCAAGTATAATTATCATTTGATGATTTAAAAATAATTTTTAAGGACATGATATCATTCTGGATATGAATAAGATACAACCTATCCATGAAAAACACGACTTACGTAACAAAACATATAAAAGAAACTGAGTAAGTTAACACCCGAAACAACGATAAATCTAAGATATTGTTAACAAAGCAATGTTAAAAGATCATATATGATATCATATGAATGTATATGATTATTGTATAATTTAATAACAATTATTTCACCATTATACAGGAGGTTAACCTACCCCAACCAAGGAAAAGTACAAGGTAAGGGTTTACTTCACGACCTCTTCATTATCCAAGGTTGTTTATACATAATTATCTACTGGGACCTCGTTATCATTCACATCCATGTTTCTTAAAAATGTCTTTCAAAACATTTTTACTATTAAATGGAAAATGGTTTAAAGTAATTTATACCCTTATACGTTTTTGAAAGGAATCTTACCGTCGTTTTCCAAACAATGTACTTTTTGACCTTTTTGACAAATTTAAGGTAAGAATGTGTTTTTTACTTATACGGAGGGTGCGGCTATTTTCCGCCATTATAACTTCGTCGAAGCTTCCCTAACAAGCTTATAAGAATATTTTCAAGGTAAATGTATTATTTTATAATTATGGGACTTTTAAATTATTTCAAAAAGGAGAGATATTTCTCTCAAATAGATTTGATTTCATCCATGTCAACATCCTTTGATGGGTTTTAAGTTTAATTGAAATTGATTTATGATACAAAACTTCCATTGAACATTTTGTGAAATATTTGACTGTGGATGTGTTATTTTATACCATCCATAGTTTATGGAGAAATTGTTGACATTTCGTATGCTAGTTTTAATACGAATATTTATGTTATGTTTAAACCTATTCATATGAGGAATGTATTGGACTTAATATGTGACAGGTGGAGCCTGCTATAGCTCCTCGATGCATCGGTAGGTCTCATGAGACAACTAGACGTGGAATTGGCCGAGGCCCTTTCCCAATTTGATTTATGGTTTTGGCCGAGGCCTTAATCATTTTAGACGTCTTGGCCGAGGCCTTGACAAAATGTTTCAGAATGTCTGGCATTATACATTCCCTCATTATGAAAGTGGTTATTGATATTTCATTTGATTATTCGTCTAGTAGAATATCCATGAGAGCAAGTAATGGAATTATTTTATTTTACTTTTTCCATATTATGCTGAAGTTCATGTTCAATAAGGCTTTTTTTTAGTTATACATTGCCTTAAATGCTTATGTTTTCTTATAAAAGCTTCTGCAATATTGTTATCCTTACTGAGCATCTGAGCTCACCCCTTTCAATGTTTTAATATTTTCCAGGATGTGAAGAAGTATATTATGACTGACTTGCAAGAATAGTCAGTGAGGATATGAGTGTGGACTATGAAGGCCATGTTATTGTAGTTTTCATTTTTTTGATGTAATGTAATGTTTATGAATGTATCTAGTGTTTCCAAGGCTACTAAACTATTCGGTCTTTTGAGACTTGATCTTTTGTGATCATGCCAATGTTACGAAGTAATGCACCGACTCTGGGTAGCTGGGGTCGGGGCGTTACATATATGTTAGAAATTTGGTAAAATATACTTAATTTTAGAATTCATAATATCAAGATTATCTTAGAGTAAAATTTTGGTATTTTATTGAAAGTTGTTAATTTTTAATGAATAGTTAAAAACACCATGTTATTGATTAAAACCGACTTTCTATTTAAATAATTATTTATTTTATTTAAATTTTTTTAGGTTAATATAGATACATAATACATATATATTTTTAATATAATTCATTGGAGTCATTTTATAATACGTTTAGATTTATAAAAATGTTATTGAACTTTTTACCGTCTTCTACCCACCTCCAAGGAGCATTTGCAAATTTGCATAAAACATAATTTTACCGCTTTTGTGAGTTGAATTCCAAAACTCCAATAGACACTATAATGACCCATACGTTAAATAAATTTTTATTACTTCGAAATTTAAGTTCACTAATTACAATATATAACAAAACCATGAAATGATCGTATAGGTATAGTGTCTTTAGAAACTAGGAAACATAAACAACCGGTTCATAAATCATCTACATTGTCTCACTTTTATTTTATCATATCTACAGTCCCTTTTGTAATATCTTACTTAATACCCTTCTTCTGGACCAGGGGAAAAGAAAACAAACAAAAGGTTGAGCTCAAATGCTCAGTAAGGGTAAACAAAAGAAATATCAATCACATTATATTCATAATAACATAACATTTTGGAAATCTTAACCTGCAAAAGAAATCATAATTTCATAACATGGGATAAAAAATAGTAGTGAAATGTAATCCCAATAATCATAACATGAAACTTTGTAGAATACAAACATAATCATAGATAATCATTTCTTAGTAGTTAAGACTCATTTGCCAAGACTATCTTAGTAGAAAAAGTCCATTTATTAACTGAGTTCACTCCTCGATTCAGTCTTGTATCACTAAACCAGAATAACCTGACAATCCAGCCATGTCTATCTCATGAGATATAATTCTTTACCCAATTAATTGGAGGGACATATAGGTCCCACCCATCTCAGAATGTTACCATTATTTTGTGTGCCACAAGATCATAAATTATACATCATAGCTTAACCCATGTAATAAAAATGGGATTCTTAAATATCATGCCATCATAAAATAATCCATATAAGATGAAAGGAAATCATAAAAATAATTCCATCATAACATAATTAAATCAATGTAAAAATAGCGATAGAAACAGAACCCTATATTATCTTATATGGAAAATAATTTTGATAAAACACTTGAACTTCATTCTTGAGGAAAATATCCTTTCTACTTCGAAAACATTTTTCCATTCGTAACATGTCATAAAATTTTAAACTAAAATAAGTTGATTAAAAATAAACTCAAAAACCTGTAAAGTAAGATTCATTGATATAATTTTCAAAAAATCCCTTCATGCTGTATAAGTTAAAGAAAAACATTTTTCTCGTACTTTAGCCGGAAAAGTCAAAAAAGTACCTCATACAAAAAAATGACAAAAGATTCCTTTCATATGTTTTACTAAAAACTCAGAGAAGGGTAAAATTTTATTTAAACATTTGTGAGAGGATAGAAATAATATTACACTTTGAGGAAACATGGATGTGGATGATAAATATTCCCCAGTAAATTCTGAAGTATAAACATTCTCGGATAAAAATGATATTGCGAGATTTTCCCTTACCTTAGGTCCGATTTGCTTCGTATGTGTCTGAACCTCCTGTATAATGATTTAAATAATGTTATTGACTTATTCCAAAATCTTAATCAAGGTTATTATATCATATATGGTCATATTATTAGCTTCTTATTAGTAATATTTCATTGCTACTTGTTATTCTGGTGTTTATTTCATTTTGTTCTTATGCATGTTTTGATGAATAAATTTTTATTCTTCTTTTTAGGTTAAAGATACCTCATTTCTAGAATGTTATTAGTGTAATATATATCATATTTATTCATCAAATTCATTTATATAATCATTATGCATTGAAGATCATGTAGAACGAGTTGCATCACATCGTGGAGACGGTAGGCCGTACGTACGCACGAGCGATGATATCATTCCCTTGATTGTGGAATTGTATTGAAGTGTATTTATAATATTTAAGAATCAATATCACTTTATAATAATCATATATATTTATTCTTTACACCATTATACCCATCCACGTAAGGTGGTGGTGGAAAACAGATTACACCATGGCGTGAAGAAGGTATTCCGTACGTACGCACGCGCGGTGATTTCATTTTTTGAAGGATAGATAGAAGGTGAAATAGGGTTGTTTCATATTTATAACAACATATTATTATATGAGTGATACTTATGTTATTAATTCATAATGAAACAACTAAATAAGAAGATGTATAAGAATAAATAAATTTGAAAGAATCGGTAACGGACATTACCTCTTCTTTGAAGCGCCTCTTTTTATATGCCTTTTAGGGCACTAAAGATGGACTTTGAAGAAGACCAGGACCTCCAGAATGTTTCTAGGGAAGTGGAGAAGAGATATTTGAAGGGTTTTTCCGAGATTGAAGGCTCAAAGTGATGTGATCAGGAGAGGGAGGAGGTTCTTTTTATAAGGGAGGAGAGGGGCACTTTAGGAAAAACATAAAATATTATTTTATAATAAAGTCATATTCAGTTTTTAATAGCTCCAAATTGATTTATTTCAAAGATAAGGTGGGGATGGGTCAAAATACTCTCACCCATTAGATTTTAGGCAAGTTTAGGTTACTATTTTAAACTTATCATTTAGATTTAACTCTAAGTTAAATAATTTAACTTTTACCGTGTCTTCTTGTTTTCTTACACTATATGGTTAATAAACATACTATAACAAGCCAAATGAACCCTAAGTGGATTATTATTAATATATATAACCTTATCTAAGTCATGTTTCCAAACCTTATATTTTTAGGAATAAAATAACAATTAATAATATAATATTTGTTTTAAAAACTATTTTATGTCAATTTTGACACTATTTGGTAATTGATTTTTGTGAAAATCATAACAGAATTATTAGTTCGAACAATGTATATTTAATCAATACTAATATGTAATATTAACATATAAAATTATTGTAATTCTTAAAAAGTCTCAAATTATAATTATTGTGTATTTATAATATCAATTATGTTAATACTTCCTTAATAAGGTAATTACTGCATCATCATTGTGGTATAAATAAATTAAAATATTTAAATTCTAAAAATAATAAATAAAATAAAATTATGTATTAAATCTTTTTAGATTTCTAATTAATATTTATAGTTGAATTTATCTTATTTATGACCCTATATTAAAAATGTTTTAGTTTTTAAACTTTGATTTTAACTATTTTAACTCTTCTTTAAATAAAATAATATTAAATGTCCTAATCAAAACCAAGTGGACCTAAATGGTCATATTTTATTCCTAAGTTTGTTTTGGTTGAATTAAACTTATCCAATATAATTAGTATATGTTTTAGGGTAATAATAATACCATTTTTACCCTTAATTACCCTATTTACTTTTAACCGTGATAAATAAAAGTAAAAAGTTACTATTCACAAAAAATTATTTTTATCTTATTGAACCATATTTTAATCTTTGATATTAACTGTGACTTTAAGATTTTCAAAATTCCACTTACAGAAGTGGTAAAATAATGTTTTATGTAAATTTTCAAACTCTCCTAGGAGTTGGGTAAAAGAAGGTGAAAAGTTCAATAAAATTGTTATATATTTAAAATTATTATAAAATGACTCCAATGAATTACTTTGGGCTTATATATGCATTATGTACCAATTTTTACCTAAAATAAATTTAAATAAAATAAATAATTATTTAAATAAAAAGCTGGTTTTTAAATAGTAACCTAGTGTTTTCACTATTCATCAAAAATTGAAAGTTTTTAGAAAAATAAAAAAAATTCACCCTAGGATAACTTAAATATTACAAATCCAAAAATGAAGTCCATTTTAAATGATATAATTTATAAAATTTTAAAAAGTGGGTATTACTATTTGTAACGACTAGTTTTAATAATATTTTAATAGCATATCGTTGTTTAGTGAGACTCAGTATTGCGTACAACACAAGCTATCGAGGAAGGTCACGATTGTGTGTAAAGCAATCCAAGCTAGTGTTATGTGTAGTGAAAGTTTCCTTTGAGGATTTATATAACATAAAAACAAAATATTTCTCATAAAAATTTCGGGTGTTACATTATATCCCCCTTAAAATTAATTTCTCCCTCAAAATTCAACACTTTGTAACAAACAGATGAGGATACCTCTCCCTCATCATATCCTCAAGATCCCATGTAGATTCTTATTATTTGTGGTTCCTCTATAAAACTTTCACCAAGAGAGTGGACTTATTCCGTAGGAGTTTTTTGATAGGATCCAGAATCTCTATCACTTGTTCTTCAAAAGAAAGATCTTGCTCTAGTGGTACAACTTCTGAGCTGAGTACATGTGAAGGATCGGGTATGTACTTTCTTAGGAGTGATACATGAAACACATAGTGAACTTAAGAGAGATTCGGTGGAAGTTTCAATCGGTAAGCTACCTTTCCAATACGATCCAATATTTCAAAATAACCGATATACCTAGGGCTCAGCTTTCCCTTCTTTCCAAATCTCATTACTCTCTTCCAAGGAGATATTCGTAAGAAAACTTTATCACCCACTTCAATATCTAGGTCTTTTCTTCGGTTATTGAAATAAATTTTTTTTGAATATGAGTTGTTCTTATGTGTTGTTGAATAGATCGTTCCTTTTCTACCATCTCATCGACAAGATCTGGTCTTAACATCTTTCTTTTCCCTACTTCATCCCAACAAGTTGGAGTTCTTCATTTTATTCCATAGAGAGCTTCATAATGAGCCATATGAATACTGGAGTGAAAGCTATTTTTATAAGAAAATTCCACCAAAGGTATTTGTTGATCCCAACCACCTTTGAATTCCATAGAGAAAGCTCTTTACATATCTTCTAGATTTTGAATTGTCCTCTCGGACTGACTGTCTATATGAGGATGTTAAGTAGTTCTGAAACTCAACTCTGTATTTAGAGTATGCTGATGACTTTGCCAAAACATTGAGGTAATCCTCATATCCCGATCATATATAATGGAAGGTGGTACTCTATGCAATCTTACCACTTCCTTTATATATATCCTGGCAAACTGATCCCGAGAGAAATCCTCTCTTATAGCAATGAAGTGTGCCGACTTCATAATATGATCAACTATGACCCAGATAGCATTATTACCTTTGGATATTTTAGGATGTCCGGTGACATAGTCCATAGTGATGTTTTCCCATTTCCATTCGGGTATGGGTAATAGTTGTAACATCCCCTTAGACTTCTGTCTCTCAGCTTCAACTTGCTGACAAACCAAGAATTGAGAGACATATTCAGCAACATCTCTTTTCATGCCATCCCACCAGAAGTAATCTTTCAGGTCTCTATACATCTTTGTGCTTCTAGGATGAATAGAGAATAAAGAACTATGAGCCTCATCCAGTAGCACCATCTTTATATCTGGGATGGGAGGAACACAAAACCAATTCAGGAACCTTATTATCCCATCACAATCAAGTTTGAATTCAGGAACATTTCTCACATTATTTTGTAACTCTACATCTTCTTTTTGTTCCCCTTTAATCTTCACATGTATATATGGTTGAACATTCATAATATTTCTCCCTTTCCATTATAATTCCAAGATCCATCCTCTGTAAATCCATAAATATTGGTTCTTTTGTGATCCTCATCATGGATATGCTAGCATGTTCTTGTCGACTTAATGCATCTGCCACCTTGTTTGCTTTCCCTGGGTGACAATGAATTGAGAATTCATAATTCTTAATCATCTCCAACCATCTTCTTTAACACATATTCAGCTCATTTTGTGTGAAAATATACTTTAAACTTTTATGATTAGTATAAATATCACACATTTCACCATAAAGATAATGCCTCCAAATGATTAATGCAACGATTTCCACAGCTAATTACAAATCATGAGTTGGGTAATTTTTCTCATGGATTTTCAACAGTCATGAGGTATAAGATATCAAAATATCATTTTTCATGAGAACACACCCCAATCCCTTCTTTGATGCATCACTATAGATCACAAACATTTCTCCACTACAAGGCATTGTGAGCACATGTGCACTAGATAACCTTATTTTTAACTCCTTGAAATTCTCTTCACATTTCTCTGTCGAAGAGAAGTTAACTCCTTTTTGAGTCAAACTTGTGAGTGTATTAGATAATCGTGAAAAATCATTCACAAAACGTCGATAATATCCAGCCAAATCAAGAAAACTTTGGATCTCAGTTACTGTTGTTGGTCTCGACCATCTATCGATAACCTCTGTTTTTTCTGGATCCACATATAACCCCTCTTTTTAGATTATGTAACACAAAAATGAAACTTTTTGATTCCAAAATTCACACTTGGTAAATTTGGCATAAAGCTTCTCCTTTATCAGGGTCATTAATACATTTCTCATGTGATCATCATGTTCTTCCATGCTCTTTGAATAGACAAGAATATCGTCTATAAAGACTACCAAAAACTGATCAAGATAGTTTCTAAAGACTCTATTCATTAGATCAATGATGATAGCATGGGCATTAGTAAGACCAAATGGAATAACTATAAATTCATAGTGTCCATACCTTGTACGGAAATCCATCTTTGTATATACTCCCTTTTGACCCTTAATTGATGATTCCCGGAACGAAGATCAATCTTGGAAAAGTATTGAGCTCTCCGTAGTTGGTCAAATAAGTCATCAATGTGTGGGAGAGGATATTTTTTCTTGATGATGATCCTGTTATGTTCTCGATAATCAATGTAGAGTCTCATTGATCTATTTTTCTTCTTAAAAAATAGAATAGGTGCTCCCCAAGGTGATGCACTAGGGTGTATGAATCCCTTATCAAGATTCTCATGGAGTTGCCTCTTCAATTCTTCCAACTCAATTGGGTCCATTCTATAAGGTGTCTTTCAAATAGGCAAAGCACCTGGTACGAGTTCTATTGAAAACTCAACATCACAATTTGGTGGTAGACCAGGCAATTCCTCCTAAAAGACATCATCAAACACCCGTAAAATGGGAATATTCTTAATCGTGAGTTTCTCTCCAACCATTTGAGGTAAATAACCTTCATTTAGTGGAATCAAGACCCATAGGATGGATGAAATTTCAACATGAAGGTTATGTTCATCCTTGCATCGATAGACGATCATATATTTATCTGGAATATGAATTGTGACATCCCTTATTTGGTAATAGACATGAGCTCCATATAATGAAATCCAATCCACGCCAAGAATCACATCAAATTCCACTATTGGAAGGATCACAAGATTTGCAGGAATCAATTTCCCACAAACTTCAATAGAAGAAGAATTGTAAACTTTTGATGCGACTGTTGTGCCATTAGGGGATTGTCACAGAAAACTCAATATCTAACTACTGAGGTAATACGGTGATAAATGTAGAAAATTCTTCTAAAATAAAAGAGTGGGTGGATCCAGAATCAAATAAAACATTTTCTACTTTACAGTGGATGGTATGTGTACCTTTCACCACTTTGTTATAGTACTCCACATTGCTGATAAAAATTCCATGTGACTTTCCTTTGCCTTTGGCCTTAAGAGTTTTTTGACGTCGATCATCGTAAAAAACCCTTGTATTAGGGCATTGATTGGCATAATTATCCATTTCCTTGAACTTGTAACATTTAAGTGTAGGAGGTGCACTCTGTGTATCCTTTTCTTTGTTCACATCACTAGACATCTTCTTCCCATCATTGCAGCATTCAAATTCCTGATGACCTTCTTTTCCACATTTAAAACATTTACTTGTCCCTTTAAGACAACTCCCTCCATGTTTCTTTCCACACATTCTACATAAGGGAAAACTCATCTTCTTTTTAGTGTGGTCTTTAGATTTCCCTTTGAATTCCATTTTATTCTTCGTATCAAACCCATATGACGGATGGGTTACTCTAATCTCCATATCAACCTTGATAGTACATCGAACGATTTACTCGAAGCTATTGAAGTCCATTATGGCTAACGCCCTTAGAAGAATTGGTTTTAAGCCACTAAAAAATCGATCGATCTTACTCTCAGGTTGGATAATAATCCCAGAAGTGTACCTTGCATGTCTTGTAAAATTTTCTTCGTAGGTACCAACAGATTCATCATCCATTTTCTTTAGTTCAAGATACTCCTTCTCTATCTTTGTTCGAAGAATATGAGGGAAGTACTTATTGAAAAATAAGTTCTTGAACTCGTCCAATTCCATGGTCTCAATTTCATCCATTTGCCTCATATTCTTAATAAGATTCCCCCATTGATCAGCTTCACCTTCCAACTGATATACTACTAAGATGAATTTATCATGTGTAGAACATTGAAGAACTGAAAATATCTTTTCAGTGGTACTGGTCCATTGTTCAGCCACTAATGGATCAGTAGACCCACTGAATGAAGGTGGACGCTGCCTCATAAAGGATTAAACAGAATGTTTCTCCTTCCTTTGCTCGTTTTGAAATCCTGCATGATTCGTACCTTGAGAATGTTGTGTGAGCATGGATAAAATATTTTTCATTCCAGCTCCCAGAATGTTTGGTTGCTCAAGGGGATAATCATTTCATTGCCCGTCGCATTCGACATTAACACGGTTCCTTCAGGTTCCAACCATTGACTAAAAACAAGAATAATAGTGTGAGAAAAACTAATTATAATATGAAAACCACATAATCAAGAATAAAATTTCACACTTAAGGTCTTATCATAGGTTTTTCATGGACATTTCTAAAACACTATGATTGTGTTCTATGCTTAGATGTATCCTTAGGGTTCTTACTAAGGCTTTCACATCCTAGTTTCCAAAGGTTGACTATACATTTCCTCTGATACCAACTATAAAGATTGGGAATTACTTCCAGTGGACTATAATTGATACCTATCAGGGCACTCCATGGGCGGCTACACCCCCTAGGTGGGACACACCACCATCCCTAGTGGCAACCATTTTCTCATGAATCCCATGGGCGGAGATCCATGCTTCGTCTAATGCTCAAATGTGAGAGTTCCCAAAGATCGGATACATTCCTTCCTCCATTGCCTCTGATACCAACTATAACAACCCATACATTACAAACACTATTATTACTTCAAAATTGAAGCACACTTATTACAACATATAACAAAACCATGAAAGGACTTTATAGGTATAGTGTCTTTAGAAATTGGGAAACATAAACAACTGGTTCATAAATCATCTACACTATCTCCCTTTTATTTTATCATATATAGAGTCCCATTTGGAATATCTTACTTAATACCCTTCTTCCTGACCTGGGTAAATGAAAACATACAAAAGTGAGACCTCAAATGCCCATTAAGGGTAAACAAAAGAAATATCAATCACATCATATTCATAAGAACATAACAATTTGGAAATCATTACCTGAAAAAGAGATCATAATTTCATAACATGGGACAAATCATAGTAGTGAAATGTAATCCCAATAATCATAACATGAAACTTTGTGGCATACACACATAATCATAGAGAATCATTTCTTAGTAGTCAATACTCATTTCCAAGACTATCTCAGTGGACAAAGTCCATTTCTGAACTGAGTTCACTCCTCGTTTCAGTCTTGTATCACTGAACCATATTAACCTGCTATTCCCACCATGTCTATCTCATGAGATATAAATCATTACCCAATGCATTGGAGGGAGATATAGGTACCACCCATCTCATAATGATACCATTCTTATGTGTTCCCCAAGATCATAAATCATACATCATACCATAACCCATGTAAAAAAAATGGGATTCTTAAACATCATGCCATCATAACCTAATTCATATAAGATAAAAGGACATTATAAAAATAATTCCATCATAACATAATCAAATCAATGTATAATAGGGATAGAAACATATCCCTATATTATCTTAGGTGGAAAATAATTTTGATAAAACACTTGAACTTCATTTTTGAGGAAAATATCCTTTCTACTTCAAAAACATTTTTCCTTTCTTAACATGTCATAAAATTTTGAACTAAAAGAAGTTGATTAAAAATAAACATGAAAACTTGTAAAGGAAGCTTCATGGAAATAATTTTCTAAAAATACATTCATGCCGTATATGTTAATGAAAAACATTATTCTCGTACTTTGGCTGGAAAAGTCAAAAAAGTACTTCGTACTAAAAAACGAAAAAAGATTACTTTCATTTCTTTTACTAAAAACTCACCGAAGGGTAAAATTGGAATTAAACAATTGGATGAGGATAGAAATAATATTACATTATGAGGAAACATGGATGTGGATGACAAATATTCCCCAGGAAATTCTGATTTATAAACAATCTCGGATAAAAATGAGATTGCGAGGTTTTCCCTTACCTTAGGTCTGATTTGCTTTGTACGTGTCTGAACCTCTTGAATAATGATTTAAATAATTTTTTTTGACTTATTCCAGAATCTTACACATTTTTATAATATAATATATGGTCATATTCTTATCTTCTTGTTAGTAATATTTCTTTGCTACTTGTTATTTAGGTTTTTATTGCTTTTTGTTCTTATGCATGTTTTGTTGAATAAATTATTCTTCTTCTTTTTAGGTTATAGATACCTCATTTACAGAATTTTATTAGTGTAATATATATCATATTTATTCATTACATTCATTTATATAATCATTATGCACTGAAGATCATGTAGAATGAGTCGCATCACATCGTGGAGACGGTAGGTCGTACGTACGCACGAGGGATGATATCATTCCCATGATTGTGGAATTGTATTGAAGTGTATGTATACTATTTAATAATCAATATAACATTACAATAATCGTATATAGTTATTATTTACACCATTATACCCATCCAAGTAAGGTGGTGGTGGAAAACAGTTTACACCACAACGTGGAGACGATATGATGTGCGTACGCATGCGCTGTGATTTCGTTTTCCATAGGATGGATAGAAGGTGAAATAGGGTTGTTTCATATTTATAATAACATATCAGTATATGAGTGATAATTATGTAATTACATAATAATGAAACAACTAAATAAGAATAAGTGGAAGAAGAAATAAAGTTGAATGAATTAGTAACGGACATTACCTCTTCTTTAAAGAAACTCTTCTTATCCTCATCTTAGGGCACTAAAGATGGTCTTTGAAGAAGAAGAGGGCCTCTAGGATGTTTCTAGGGAAGTAGAAAAGAGAAATTGGTAGGGGTTGGCCTAGCTTGAAGGCTCAAAGTGGTGTGAGCAGGAGAGGGAGGAGGTGCCTTTTTATAACGGAGGAGAGGGGCACTTTAGGAAAAACATAAAATATTATTTTATAATAAAGTCATATTCGGTTTTTAATAGCTCTAAATTAATTTATTTCGAAGCTAAGGTGGTGATGGGTCGAAATACTCTCAACAAATAGATTTTATAAAATTTTAGGTTACTATTTTAACCATATATTTTATATTTAACTCTAAGTAAATAATTTATGTTTTACCATGTCTTCTTGTTTTCTTACACTATATGGTTAATAAACTTACTATAACAAGAAAAAAGAACCCCAAGTGGTTAATTTTTAATATATATATAACCTTATCTAAGTCATTTAAGAAAACCCAAGATTTGTATGAATAAAATAACAACTAATAATATAATATTTGTTTTAAAAACTATTTTATGTCAATTTTGACACTATTTGGTAATTGATTTTTATAAAAATTATAACAGAATTATTAGTTATAAAAAAGTTAATTAAATCAATAATAATATGCCATATTAACCTATAAAATTATTTTAATTCTTAAAAAGTCTCAAATTACATTTATTTGGGTATTTATAATATCAATTATGTTAATATTTCCTTATAAGGTAATTACTACATCATCATTGTGTCATAAATAAATTAATTTATTTAAATTCTAAAAATTATAAATAAAATAACATTATGTATGAAATATTTTTAGCTTTCTAATTAATATTTCTAGTCTAATTTATCTTTTTTATAACCCCATATTAAAAAAATTTAGTTATTAAACTTTGATTTTAACTATTTTAACAATTCTTTAAATAAAATAATATTAATTGTCCTAATCTAATTCTAGTGGACATAAATGGTCATATTTTATTCCTAAGGTTTTTTTTTGGTCGAATTAAACTTATCCAATATAATTAGGATATGTGATAGGGTAATAATAATACAATTTTTACCATTAATTTCCCTATTTACTTTTAACCGTGGTAAATAAAAGTAAAAAAGTTACTATTCAACAAAATTATTTTTATCTTACTGAACCACATTTTACTCCTTGATAATAACTGTGTCTCTCGGATTTTCTAAATTCCACTCATAGAAGCAGTAAAATTAAGTTTTATGTAAATTTCCAAACTCTCCTAGGAGGTGGGTAAAAGACGGTGAAAAGTTAAATAAAATTTATATATATCTAAAATTATTATAAAATGACTTCAATGAATTACATGGGACTTATATAGGTATTATGTATCAATTTTGACCTAAAATAAATTTAAATATATTAAATAATTATTTAAATAAAAAGTCGGTTTTTAATTAGTAAACCAGTGTTTCCACTATTCATCAAAAATTGAATGTTTTCATAAAAATACCAAAAATTCACCCTAGGATAATTTCAATATTCCAAATCCAAAAATGAAGTCCATTTTTAAAGATAAAATTTATAAAATTTCAAAAAGTGGGTATTACATTTCATAACGGCTAGTTTTAATAATATTTTAATAGCATATCGTTGTTTAGTGAGACTCGGTATTGCGTACAATGCAAGCTATCGAGGACGATCATGATTGCATGTAAAGAAAGCCAAGCTAGTGTTGTGTGTATTGAAAGATTCTTTTGACGATTTATATAACATAAAAAACATTTCTCATAAAAATCTTGGGTGTTACAGACACAGTTAATATTAGTAAGTAAAATGTGATTCAATAAGATGAAAATAATTTTTGGTGAAAAGAATATTTTTACTTTTATTTATCACGGTTAAAAGTAAATAGGGTAATTAAGGGTAAAAATGATATTATTATTACCTTAACACATGCCATAATTCTATTGGATAAGTTTAATTTGACCGAAAACAACCTTATGAATAAAATATGAACCTCTTTGGTCCACTTGAATTAGATTAGGACATTTATAATTATTTTATATAAATAAGAGTTAGAAGAGTTAAATTCAATGTTTAATTAACAAAACATTTGCAATATAGTGTTACACACAATATAAATTCAACTATAAATATTAATTAGAAATCTAAAAATATTTCCTATATAATCGTATTTTATTTTAATTTTTAGATATTAAATAATTAAATTTATTTATGACACAATGATGATGGAGTAATTGTCGTCTTAATGAATGATTAAAATAATTGATATTATAAATACCCAAATAAATTTAATTTGAGACTTTTAATGAATTTCACTAATTTTTTATGTTAATATGACATTTTAGGGTTGATTCAATCAATTGTTTTTCAAAGTAATGAAGTTGTCCATGTTTTCAAAATGTTTTTTAATGATTTATTTATATGGACATGATTGTTTGTAAAATGTTAATTCATTTGAAAAGTTTCAAAGTGGTATGTGACACTTTGATTCAAAAATGTCTTCAAATTTCTTCCTTTTTAAATTGTGTGACTTTAAAATGTTTTCATGAACAATAGATATTTCTCTCAAAGATTTTTACAAATCATTTTCAACTATGTCAACATCCATTGATGGATTTTAAACTTGTTTAATGTTGATTTATTATGATACAAATCTTCAGTATTTTATTGAAGGATTTTTGATATTTTTTATTATGGATGTGTTATTTTTATACCATTCATAGTTTATGGATAATGTATTGACATTTCAAATGCTAGTTTTAATACGAATGTTTGTGTTATGTTTAAACCTTTTCAAACGAGGCATGCATTGGGCTTAGTAAGTGATGGGAGGAGCCCGCTATAGCTCCTTGATGCATCGGTATGTCCCATGAGACAAACTTGTGTCTTGGCACAATGCCTTGACAAAAACAAATTTGTAGTCTTGGCACAAGGCCTTGACTCTGTGCTTATGAAGTCTGGCATTATGCATTCCATCATTATAGAAGTGGCTATTAATATTGCTTGTGATTATTCAACTAGTAGAATATCCATGTAAATGGAATTATTTTATTGTATATTTGTCGTATGATGATAATGTTTAAGTTTAACGGGCTTTTGTTTTAGTCTTATACATTACCTTAAATGTTTATGCTTATTTATGAAAGTTTTCGCTATATTGTTGTCCTTACTGAGCATATGATTTCACCCATTTCTATGTTTTAATTTTCTCAGTATTAAAAGATGTTTATTATTATTGATTAGCATGGTTAAGCTAGGGTTTTATTGGAGTTCTAAATGGATCATTTATGTTGTGTTTTATTTTCAAATTTGTAATGTAACGTTCATGTATGTAATCAATTTTCCAAGACTGCCAAACTGATCAGTCTTTCCGGACATAATTCCTTTTAATAATGTCATTGTTATGTAATAATACACCGACTCTAGGTAACTGGAGTCGGGGTGTTACAAAATGGATTGGAAATCATAATCCTTTATTAGTTATAAACACCACTATTGGATCATATTAATATCAGTTTTATAAATATATACTTATGGCGTTTATGATCTGTATATATGTCACACATCTCACCATAGAGATAATGCCGCTAAATATTCAATAGAAAGATCACTTTGTCCAATTCCAGATCATGAGTTGGGTTGTTATGCTCATCGATGTTTAGTTTATTGGAGTAAAACCTATATCTTTTTCATTTTTCATAATTAAACAAACCAATACATTTTTAGGAGCATCATTGTAGATCAAAAATTCTTCCCCACTATTACGTAATGTGTGTATAGTCGTAGTGATTATCCCTATAATAAAGTCTTTAAAACATTCCTATATTCGTCATTCTATAAAAACATGAATCCTTTTTGAGTAATATTGTTTAGGAGCCTAAATAAATTGTTATTTATCTCAAAATAATATGATAATACCCTGATAATCCAAGGAAAAAAATAGATTTCCAACAAGGAATATGGTTTATGTCTCCCTTCAATAATATCAATTTTTTGAAGGATACAAATATACCCCTTTACTGGTGGTGAATTTATTTAGGAATGTTACATTCTCTAATCAAAACACTCCATTAGTATACATTTCATAAATATTTTATTTATGAATGGTCCTCATTATGGTATTCAGGTTCTCCTCATGTTCCTCCTTTTTAATGGAGTATATAAGAAAAAAAACAATCAAGAAAACCTCAAATTTTTTAAGAAGATCCCTAAATACTCTACTCATAAAATCTATGATGATTTATTAATCATTAGTGATTCTAAATGGAATCACTACGAACTTTTAATACTCGTACAGTATTTGGAAACTGGTATTGGGGATATCCTCCTTCTTCACCTTTACATTATAATTTCCTCATTAAAGATCTAGTATAGAGAAATACTAGGCTCCATGATGATGTTAAAACTATTCATTAATCTATGGAATAAGATAAAAATACTTTTTCATGATCTTGTTGAACTCAATATAATCAATGTAGAGGCACATTGATCCATTATTATTAATGAAGAGGATTGGTCCCCCCCATAGTGAATCACTTGGGAGTATAAACCCTCTATAAATATTCTCATGTAGTTTATTCATTATCTCATTCAGTTTAAAAATGGTCAATATATATGGATTCTTCAATAATGTAAAATACCTTGGTATAGGATTGATTTAAAACTCAGCCTCTATGGAAAGAGTAGGAAAAAGGAATTCTTCAAGAAAAACATCATTGTATTCCATCACAATAGGCATATTGTCAAGGATAATTTATTTTTTAGCCTCAATCATTTGATCTGAATACACATTATCAAAAGGATATAATATACATGCTTGAGATGATGGAAATAAATTAGATTCATCCTTCTCCTTTAACTTTTATATAATGGAGGAGATGTTTAATACATTGGTTGATTTAAATCTCCTTATAATTTATATTGGATCTATATAATTAAATCTAATTCATACCCAAAATTTCATTAAATTCCTCTAAAGGGGGTATTATAATGTTTTTTTCTTGTTCATACCACAATTTTTTAGGGGTGGGGAGTTATATACATGTGATGCAATAATTTTCCCATTTGTCATTTTCACATATAGTTCTATTTCCATGAATTGTGGTGGTGGTTAAGTAAAAATAATAATCATATGAGATAAAAAAGAGTATCTATAATCATAAACAAATTTACATTCAATAATATTGAAATAATGGATATTATACCATTCACTGCAACATTGTTAGGATCAACCACCATAGTTGTGATTTAATAACCACCCACTTACTCTCTATGACATGGGGGGTTACTCTCCTTGATTGTCATAAAAACCCCTCATCTTAGTGCATTGACTCACAAAGTTTAATTATTACTTGTGGTTGAAATATTGGATCATGGGATGAGGGTTGACCTGATTATTCCACTCTTCCATCACATTGGTGGTTTATCCTATGGGAAATCACTAGATAGGTTCCATTCTTTCCCATACCTAAAGAATTTCATCATCCCCTTAAAGAAATTTCAAGGGTGACTCTTCCAACACATTTGATAAGTGGGATGCTGAAATTTATTACCACAATTATATTTCTCCATTTCTCTGCTAGAATTAAAGTCCATATTCTGCTTCTCATCCCTGTGAGACCCTTTAGGGTCATTAATCTCCCTTTCAAATTTTAGGGACCATCAGACAGTGTCCTAAAATTTTTAAATTTCCCAAATGTCTAATGATTTTATTAGATTAGAATTCAGTCCAATAATGATGATTTTGTCATTAAATTGGGGGTAATGAAAAATAGTGAGGATAATAATGAAAATATTTTTAAATTCATCATTTAACACCCTAAAATATTTATCTTACTTTTTCTTGATGCTAATGAAGTCCCTCTCCAATTTCAGTTTGATAGTGTGTCAAAAATAGTTATTGAAAAACTATTTCTATAATTCATTCCACCCCATCACATAAATATCCTCCTCAAGCTTCATAATCTTGACTAACATCATCCATTTATAATCTTCTTCATTCATGCAACGAACTTCCATCGCGACCTTATCATGTTCAAACCATTGAAATATGAAGAGGATCTTTTTAATAGAGCTAATCCATTTCTCAAAAATTAAGGGATCATATGATCTATTGAAATTCAATGGATATTTCCACATAGTGGTCTCAATTAAAAAATTGCCTTTATTAGGTTAATTTGCGTTTTCCTCCTCATTCATGTTTTGATTGAAAACTTGAATAAATTGATAAATTATAGTAAATAAGTTTATGATTCTAGAACCCACCGGCTTGGGCATCTCATTTTTCAGTCGTCACATTTCCCCTCACATTGGTTATTAACTTGGTTCCTCTAATTTCCATAAATTGAATAGAATAATTGAAAAATTAGGGATGATATTATTAAAATTAGTAAACATTTAAATGTTAAACTATGTAAATTAAATGGATTTCTCATTAAAAAAATATTTCCCTTAACCAATGAATTTATGGGATTTATCTAATATATATTTCCTGACATAAAATCATATGGGAATTTTAGTTCCCTTAATAACCGTTTGTAATAATCTTATGAATTTAGAAAATCATATCCCCTATGTGAGTAAATATAGATTTATAGTAAGTCCAATTGTTGTTCACCAGTTCTTATCAAATCTATCTCAGTACGGTGTTTTCGAGGTTGTTACCCCAAGGTACATCTATTCCAAAGCTACATCCACTTGTAGTATCCAAATAAGGATGTATTTTTTGGTAACTAATTACTCTAAACATTACCAAAATATTGGTATGTCTTATTGTGTATAGCATTATCCCTAATAAAATTTCAACAGTTTTTAAATCCATATCCAAAATTATATAATCTCTCCTCAAATAACAACTATGATAACTCATATATTTAAAATGCTTCATTTCATGATTAATTACATAAAATAACGCTTTGTATGACTTATAAGATCAAGAGTAATAGTGTACATGGGAATTAGGTATAGAAAATATCAACTAGTTATATGGACAAAACATAAATATTTAAAACTTCCATTACATTCTTATAATATTCCAAAACATTTAAAATTACATAGGATAAACTGGGGATATATATAAGAAATAGGTGAGCATTAAATCCAATTAAGGGAATAAAAAAATAAAAAAATGATAAAATTTTTCCATGATAGTCAATAGTATTTTTAATGGTACATAAAATGTATCAAAATCATAATCTTAAACTATTAGGCATGATACAACGTGATATCATAATGGTAATATAAAAATATGGCAACAACATTAAACATGAAATCATAAACACAGGTCAAGGATAACCACAAAGACATCATTACATAGGGGAAATCCCATAATGGATTCTATTTACACTATAATCTAATACTTGATGTCTCATGAGACAAAAATTGTACCCAATGAATTAGAATTCTATATAATTTTGAGTTCACCCTTTGCTTTCATATCATGTACATGAATAAGTTTTTTAAATAGATCATTCAAAAAAGTATCATATTTCATTCAATTTAATGCAATGATTAAGGTGTGTAAAATACATACATTGAAGTAACCAATAAAATAATTATAGTTACTTCTAGTTGAATACCCTTGACTGTAAATGGTGATGGTATTCACAATACAATGGGTTGACATTGAAAAATTTCTAGATAATTACGGTGGTTTAATGGGGTACAAAATGAATCATGGGATGGATTAATGAGAGTAAAAGTGCCCACTTGTTGCTTATAAATAATAAGAGAAGTAATTGAGGAGTGGATAATCATATCCCACTAATATGAAGTAAAATAAAAAAGGTATTACATAAATAATGTGCTTGAATAAAAAGTATAAGGAGGGATTCCTATCCTTGAAAGGGTGATCCAAAAGCTTGTGAGTAGATCCATGAGAGATTGGGGGAATATTATGAGGGATCTAGATATGAATGGAAATGTTATATTCAACCAAAAAAATAGTGACAAGTAATGGGATATTCAGTGGGTTTAAATTTTAAAATAGTGGGGAATTCAATATTATATTCAAAATTTTGGTTTTGGGATCTATACAATTGATTCTTCAATATCACAAACCATCCCATGATTATTTCCCTTGGTTTCTACCAAAGTGGAGTGGTTTTTATAATTTTATAAGGACATGTACCAAGAAACGTAAAATAATACCTTTTCTGATGTGGAAGAGATTAATGTTTACAAATAATTGATTTTAAAACCCTAAAATATAATGTATGTTTTTGAGGATTCATAAAGTGTTTATAAAAATAATCATATAAACACAAAAACACATTATTTTAAAAATGATATATATATATATATATTGTCATGGATAAATTTTATGGGACATATTGCATCATTTTTGGGTGATTATAATGTAATAATACATATCTTATATTTGTACCATATTTAATTTTTACCCAAAAATTTGACAGTCACTAAAAATAAGGAAAAATTCCCCATCAGATAATTTCAACGTTATTCATCCAAAAAGAATATTTATTTTGTCAAAATAATTAATATGAGACATTTCAAATTTAAAATAAAATCCATATTTATTAAAAATTATTTGTTTTTGGATAATAACAATTTTACAAACCTTATAAAATTTACATTTTCACATTATAAAATTATACTTCATTTTCTTAATATATACTATTTAATAATAATATTTTTTAAAATATAATTTATTTCAAAAATTCATGAATCCGTCAAAAGGAATGTCTTAATTGAAAATGAATATTTCCTAAAAATACAATTTCTATTTTATCATATCAATGTATAATTTTTCATAAAAATATTTTATTTAATCATTTATAGAGTAAAACAATAATAAAAAAAATATAATAATCATTTTATTGAATATAAAAAATTATAATATGATGTTTCAGATAAAAATAAAATTATTACACCAGTAAATATTTTTTAAATTTATGGTGTGGGATTGTGACATTTTCTTGGGGTTACTTGGTGAACATGCTTTAGGTTGTGATCTCAGTGATATTTAACTTCACCCATTGAAATTTTCCATCGTGCTTTATATATTGGATATCATCTTAGGCTTGGTCAAGGAAAAATACTAGTGACTTTATCTCCCTTTGAGGCTCTGATATATGATATTTATAGGGTATTATTTCACTACTAAAGGCAATAACTTCTTTTATCTCTGTCAAAAGTGATTTAACACGACCCTTGACAAATACTAATCATGTTATCATTATTCAATGGATATATTATCAAAATTCATGATGGTTAATGTTATTTTAAATCTTATTGGATATAACTTATAATGGTCTAATATACCCAAATATGTCCATGTGTTTCCTATAAGAACATTTCAAAATTGGGAACATAATTTAATAACAAATGTAATTTTATTTATAATTGTTCAGGTTATTACACTGGGTGTGAGGAGAACTAGGATTGTGATAGAAATTTTATTAGGGATAGTATTGGGATTTTTTAAATATATAAAAGATAAATTTACCCTTAAAATGACATGTAGATCCAGTAATAGATAATAATTGAGTCGAAGAAAGGTAAGATCTATCATTCCACTACCATACATTTTCACACATGTATTTAACATGTTTTTGAGTCTTTTACTCTTGGATATCTACCTATAACCAATTTTAGACTTTATTGTGGTATCTAATTTTTTACATAGTAATTTACATTTTAATACATAAAAATAAAACGGACACTATTACATAATTTTGACCTAATAATTTATGTGTGAAATAATTTTTTTCAAATAAAAATTCTAATGGTATTGAAATTTACTTTTTGTATTACTGTATATAATGTGTAAAAACTATTTTTACGAATGTTTTTTTATTACTATATTTATTATTTTATAATATAATATCAATTTTTTTATATTTCATTTAACTTAATTAGATTATTATTATAAAAATTAAAGTTATTTTTATTTAAATTCAATCCAAAATCTAAATCCCCTTTGGGAAAACAGAATTAAAACAAACATGCTTTAAATAGTTCTTATTTAGATATATTAATTATATTTCAAAATGTTAAACATGGATTATCTAAATTAATCATTATATTTATTAAAATTAATTATTTCACTCATTTAATATTTTAGATCTTGAAAAATATTTATATGTATTAAAATCATAGTTAGTCTATGATAATTTCACAGAAGTTGCGGTATTTTCAAAAAACATCTTATTATGTATAATTAAATTAAAAACAAATCCTTTAGAAAAATATCAAAAATTTATCCTAATATAAAAATGATGTTTACTTAGTAAAATTAACATTCTAGAATTTTAAAATTTATCATTTAAAAAGAAATATATAATGCAAAATTATTTTTAATTAGAAAAAAAAATTTAGATATAAATGGTTATCCTTCTTATATCTTATTTATTTAAATTAAATTGTTTTTGATATATAATTAATATAAAAAATATATACAATAATGATATATGTAGTTTCTGAAATAAAAAATCATAATGATTAAAAATGAATTTTTTAGATAAACATTTCTCATAAAAAATGATCTTGTTATTTGAATATTAGAAATAACATTTATTATTATTTTTATATATATTTTATAAAATGTTTTCCTCCATATATACCCAAAAAATAAATAGAAACTTTTTGAATGTTTTGTCTGTTTTTATAAAATGCAATGCGGTTCATTTTTGGTTTTGTATTCTGTGTGAAACAAGCTATTGGAAATAATTTTTATTTGAAAGAGAAAATTGATAATAATATTTTTGGGGGTTACATTTTACCCCCCCCCCTGCATAATATAATTTCATATTCAATGTTTTTAATTAATACGATGAAAATGTGAAGATATTTTGTGTCACTACATTCTCAGGTTCCCACATAGCTTCCACAATCTTTTGATTCCACCCTAAAAATTTGACCAGGTGAGTGTTCTTATTTCATAACAATTTTTCCCTTTGAGCCAGAATCTCCACCAGTTGTTCCTCAGATGATTTACCATATTTAAATTTTATATATTTTGAGTTTATTACATGTGAATTTTTTCCTATATAATTTTTAAAAGGAGATAAATAAATTCCTTAATGTACATAGAATATATCTAGAGGGAGTGCTAGGTTATAAGATATAGTGTTGAAATGAACAAGAATCTCAAAGGGACCAATATAACATGATCCTAGCTACCCTTTCCTCCCAAATATCATAACCCTTTTAAAGTATATATTCTAAGGAAAAATTATCACTAAATTCAAAATATAATCACTTCGATAATTATCTTCATAACTATTTTTTTGTATTATGCAACTTTCATATTCCACTGAAGGGTTTGAACCTTATCCATAATTTCATGGACATGGTCATCACTGATCATCTTCATATATTTGAATCCATAACAGTATGTTGGAGTCATATTTCTCTTCCCATATAGAGACACATATGGTGACATTTGAATGATAGAATATAAATTGTTTTTTATAAAAACTCTATTTAAGAATGGTTTTGATCCCAACATCCATTAAAATAAATTGAATAGGATATTAGTATGTCTTCAATATTTTGAAAGGTACATTATGACTAAGAATATTTATGAGGGTGATAATATGTTCTGATGTTTTTCACTCTCTCTAATTATTGCTGGAGAGTGGTATTTAATATATCCTTAACACCTCCCTTATGTACATCATGGTGAGTTGGTAAAGTGAGAAATATTCTTTGATGGATATAAAATATGATGTATTTGTAAGGTGGTTGCCTATAACCAAATTTAATTATATTCTTATAATATCTTGGGAGTTATGTGATGAAATCCATGGTGATGTTTTCCCATTTTTATACTGGTATGGTTAAGGGTTACATAATCCCCTTAGACTTATTTCATTCAAACTGAACTCACAATCATACCAAGCACTGAAATATCTATTATGAAATATCCCACATCATGTTATCCCAACAAAAAAAATTTCTTAGATCATTATATATCTTCCCCATTCCTAGATTAATTGATAATTTTCATCAATTTTCATCATCCAAAATTTCCCTGTTAAATTATATTTTTTTATACCAATATGTGTATACCAAACCTTATAACTGCATCTCAATTAAGGTTGAAATCTATAATATTCCCTTCCATTTTCTGTACCTCTATATCATCTTTCTATATATCTTTGATCATTAAATAGAGGTATAGTTGATCATTCATTTGGAAAAGATAAGATTTACCACCTTCCCTTATGACGTCAATATTCATAATTTGAAAATACATGATTATTTAGTCTTTTATAACCCTTATCATGTATAATTTAGAATGAACTTTCCTATTACGACCATCAACCACCTTGTTTACCTTATTCAAGTGGTATTTTTTTGAGCAACCATAGTATTTGATCAATGTCAACTATCTCCTTTGGAAAATGTTTAACTTCTTTTATGTGAATGTATATTTTATAATATTTTTCCATTATATATTTCCCACCTTTCAATATTGATGTAATGTCTCCAAATATTTAATGCAAAGATCACCGCTACCAACCCTAAATATCAAATTTGGTAACTTTTCACGTGATTTTTTTTGTTTTCATGAGGAATAATATATTTCCTCATCATTTTTCAGGTGGATGAAACCCAAGACCTTTAATGAAGAATCACATTATATTAAAAACTCTTCCCTACTTAAGGGTAATGTATATATTTTTGCAACGACTGAACTCTTCTTTAGTTCCTTGTAAATTTCTTAACATTCCTCTATCCAAAGGAACATGATTCTTTTTAAAGTTAACTTGGTTAGAGGATTTTATGTTTCTTATAAAGTTTTGGAAATGTATTAATTGTATACTATTACAATAATAAAATGTTAGTTATTGATTATTGTGGTTGTTTTGGACCATTTTTTAGCATCTATCATTGAAGGATCTATATATATTCCATTGATTGTATTTAAATAAACCATTAATCCTACTTCCTCTATCCAAAAATGAATATTTATCTTACCTAATCTTGGAATATATTACTATATCTTCTTTGAATAAAAACACAAATTCATCTCAGTATTCTAAAAAAATTATATTTTTTAGACCCATAAAGATAGAAGGATAATTTCTAAGCCTGAATTGAACGACTATAAATTCCAAGTGTTCATACCTCATTCAAATATCATTCATTGACATAAACTCCCTTTTGGACTTTAATTAATAATATCCAGATTGATGGTAAATATTTGAGAAGTATTGATATCCTCTAGGTTGATTGAATAAATCATCAATATGGGGTAGAAGATACTAGATCTTGATCAATATTTTATTAATCTCATGATAATCAAGGAAATGATGCATTGATTTATTCTTTTTTGAAAAATAGGATAGGTGTACCCTAATAATAAAGCATTGTGTAATATAAACCCCTTGAGTAGATTATCTTGTTCAATCTTATTTAATTCTTCCAACTCAATGAGGTATATTCTTTAAGTACTATTTAATATAGTTATGAATAATGACATGAGTTCAATCAAATCCTCTATGTCAAACAATAGGGAATGACCATGATGTTCATGGAGAAATCTATCAGTATATTTTTTAATAAAATTTGTATATCAAAATTTAACTTCTTCCTTGATAATTTGATATATTATTCTATTTTTATGGGTATCATAAACTATAATATTGAATTTTCTTCCAAAGGGATTTTATAATCATCCTTATATAAATATTTTATAGTAGGTTAATTCATGATATGAAATGAGTTTTCTTTATAAAGAAAATTTATATATTGTTTATATAAGGAAATATAATATATTTATAATATTATGAAAAATTCAAACAGGGGAAGGAGAAATAGATTAAATATAAGTATTGACATAAGAACATATAAGATAAGTGTTATGTATCATCGATGCGGCAATCATGCCACTTAAGGTTTTCACAAATAGTTTAGTATCCATTACTTAATATGGGAATTAATAATCCAAAAATTATTGAATGATATGAACGAATATGGGGAAAATTAAAATAATTTATTCTTGGATCTACAATATTTAATGATTGTTCCTTCCACTACTTAATTATCATGTTCCACCTTAGTGGTAGAGATGCCATACACAATTCCTTAATCCATTAGTTTAGGAGTTTGTTTAGGCATGTAATATATATTTTATTTGGGGGTAGGGAATTGATTTACATAATTCTCAAACTCTTTAAATTTCAATCATTTATTTGTGGGGTTGAATAAGTTTTCCCATTATACTACTCAATAAAATTGAATATAATATTCATTCATTTATTAAAATCATTATCATTATTGATAATCATCCCACAATAAAAACACTTCTTGATTCCATGGAGGAAATTACCCAAGTGCTCTCTCAAACATTTATAACATGTAGGTAGTTTGAATTTATTTCCCCTGGTGACTATTCCTTAGTTACTTCCATGAAAAATTATTTTCCTTCTACTATCCTCAGATTAATGAGAGTCACCAGTTTCCATTTAAACATTCACTACAAATCAGATAATCTCTTCATATATTCTAAAGTCTCTTATAGATAATGTATTTTCCAGACAAGTATTTAAGCCACTAAAAAACTTTAGATTTTACTCTCTATGTTAGAGGAAAAATAATAGGTATACCATGAAATCATGATGAATATTTCTTTAGGTATTCCAATTTATTAATTAAACTTTTTTTTCAACTCCCTGAATTCTCTATCCATAATTTTTTGAAGGGTACTATAACAACCCCTATGACAATTGATTTCTTTGTTGCACATTAATTCATGATTTATTACATAATAATACTGACAATACAACCTATAAGATCAATAAGTATAGTGTCTTTTGGTACGTAGTTACATTACATATCAACTTAAAACAGGGGTACTTCAAAATTGTTGAAAGCATTCATAACATGCTCATAATTATTCATAAATATTAAAACTAAATGGGATAATGTGGGTATGTACATAAGAAATGGGGGAGCTATAAATCATAGTAGGGTGTGAACAGACAATGAAAAATTAATAAATTATTACATTTTATATGATATTCAATTAAATGGGTCATAAATGGGGAGAGAATCATAAATATTTTGAATGATTCATGATATAGCATTATAACATAAAGGCATCATGGGAGTTTGGAAAAATAATAAACATGACATCATAAGCATAAGAAAATTTTAACTATAAAGATATCATAACACATCCTTCTTGAGATAAGATTCTGTGCACCATACCAAGAATCCCATGAAACTAAAACATTATTCAATGCATTGGATCTCTATCTAGACACAATCATCATAATCAGATCATTTACATTCATAAGTGTTCCATTTAGATTATTTACAATAAGAAAATATTTCATCAGATTTAGTCCAATGATTTAGTATTGTTGGTTATATAATTCTAATTATTAAATCATTTAATTATATGTAAACCGAGGTTAATAGCCTCGATTATAAATGGGTATAGGTATACACCTCACAAATATTTTTCATGGAAATCACAGGGAAATTTTATCTATGTAAGGAAAGTGCATAATGATTCATAAAATGGTTCTATACGAGAAAAAGGGTTTCTAATAACATGAAAATCAAAATGAAATTATGATAGATATGTAATAACATAATACAATGTTAAAATTTTGGAATTAATAGGTATAAGACTTCAAGGGTTATTGAATAAAAATGTGCAATTGAAAAATCATAGGAAAATTTTAGCATCATAACAGGGGTACATTATGAATTATGGATGGGATTAATGGGTGTGAAAGAGATCACTCTTTACTTAGAAATAATAATAGAAATAAAGAGGGATGTGAAAAATAATATCTCATAAATATAAATTGAAATAAATATTTTATTATGGAAATAATTTTCTTGAACAATGTAGAGAAAGAGGTGACTGATTACTATGAGAGTTTGATTCGAAAATCTTAGGAGAAGAATCTGGAGTGTTTGGGGCACCTTGGGAGAAAAATATAATGGGTAAATCAGATTAAAAACGTTACCCAAGGTTTTTTAGTGAATATTAATGGGATATTGGGTGTGTTTATATAGGAAAAGTGGGGGAGGTTCTTTATTATTTTCCAAGTTTTGTTTTGAACTCAATTCAATAAAAAAATCAAAACCACATACCTTTACATGGTTTTACCCATGTTTTATACCAAATAGGGGTAGATTTAATTATTTTATAATGAAAATGGATTGAATTAGAATAATATTACCCTTGGTGATGTGGAATTTAGTCATATTTATAAAGAAGCTATTTTAAAACCATAAGATATAATATAGGTTTTGGAGGATTCATAAAATATTTATAAAATTAATAAAATAACATAAAAATGTGATTTTTTATATATTAAAAATATATTGTCTCTAACAACCTCAATATAATTTATTAAATAACTTTTGATTATTATGATTTCATAATACACACTGTATATTTATACCGTATTTATTTTTTACCCGAAAATTTTACTCCCATAGAAAATTATGAAAAAATAAATATTAGATTATTTTGATGTGATTATTCTAAAAATAAAATTTATTTCATCAAAATATTTTTCAAAATATTTTTTTTCACTTTTAAAATAAGAAGCAACATTTATTAAGGAATACTAATTTTTTTTTTGACAATAACGGTTTCTGAACTCTTATGAAAATTATATTTGAATTTATAAAAATTATATTATCATTTAAATTTAATAAATTTTATTAAATTTTATTATTTTATTAAAAATAATTAATTATTAAAATTCATGAATTTATCATAAATTAATATGTTGATTTAAATCTCACATTATACAAAAATATAATTTTTGTTTTTTGTATGAAAATAAAAATAATAAATAATTATAATTAAAAGTAAATATGTTATTTATTCTATAAATTAGATATATTCTTATTATTAGGGTCTTAATACATATCAATTTATTAAACTAGTAAGTACCTTGATGGTATGTTGTGTGTTAGTTAGATTTTCATGGGGTGGTTCAACATACTTGGTTTGGGTCTTTATCTCAATGATCTTTAACTTCTCATGTAAATAATTTTTCACCTGCTTTTGTTGTTGGATCTTGGATTCAGCTTCGTCCAAGGAAATACCATTGATGCAAACTCCTTCAATAGTTCCGATAATTGGCTTTATAGGGTATGATCATGAAGGTCAAGTTCACCACTTTGTCTATATCAATTGGATTTATCAAAACCCTATATTTATAATAATCATATGATCACTATTAAATGAATATATTATCAATGGTTATGATGATTAATTGTGTTTTAAATGTAATAGTATATAATAAAACCAAATAATTGTATGTGTTTTCTATAACCATAATATAAAATTGAAATCAATCATAAAGGGAATTATACTTATAAAAGTATAGGTTTTTAAAAACTGGCCTCCTTAAAAAAATTCCGTCCATGAAATTTTCATTTAAAACATTAAAATAGATGAGGGTAATTCTATTCTATCACCTCGTCTTATTCCCACATCGCTTATTCAAACGTGAGGTTTGTCCATAGAACTTTGAGCAGGTCCATTGTATTATTTCATAGAAATTTGTCTCTAAGGTCTAGAGCTTCACTAGTTTCTCCTCATATTAGAGTACATTCTACCATAATACCACCTCTTGATTCATCACATATGTGGGTTATGGTATGTACATCCATAAGAGGGATACAAGGAACACATTATGTACTTGTTATAAGTTAGGTGATATTGCAAGTCTGTTGGACACCACTATAATGTGATCAAGGATCTCTAAGGGACCAATAAATCTTGGACTCAGCTTCATCTTCTTCCCAAATACCATGAATTTATTCCATGGATATATATATATATAGTAATACCTTATTTATAACCTCAAACTCTATGTCTTTTCGATAATTGTCATCATAACTCTTCATTCATTTATGATTAACCCTGATGTGTTATGGAATAGTATTTACATTTTCCACCATTTCATCTAATATTTTTAGACCCAGTAGTTTCCATTCACACACTCCGTCCCAGCATGTAGTTATTCTAAACCGCTTCCCATAAAGGTATTAATTTGGAGCCATTTGGATACTTGAGAGGAACAATTATTGTACGAGAACTAGACCAAAGGAATATGTTGATTCCATCCTCCTTTATAGTCCATCGAGTATGATATCAACATGTACGTGAGTGGTTGGATTTTCTTATCATATTGTCCATCAGATTAATGGGGATATGTCATGCAGTTTTTTAACTCATTATTTTGATAATTTTGGAGACTCTTATAGAACATGGAGGTAAATATTGGATCTTGATCAAATACAATCGATAGTGGTATCCTATAAAACCTCACAGGTTATCTAATGTATATCCTTTCAATTTGATTTATTGATAACTCGTATTTAATTGTAATGAAGTTATAATTCTTTATATGATGATCAACCACAACCCATATAGAATTATTTCCTCTTTATTTCTTTGGAAGATAAATGAATAATTCTGTGGTTATATTTTCACATTTACATATAGGTACCGGTAATTGTTGTATCATTCCCTTTGATTCTATCAGTTTATCCTTAACTTACTGACATACACGACTCCTTTATATATATATTTTCAATCTCTTTATTCATATTTTCCCATCAATAGATCTCTCAAATATCTTAATACATTTTCATTCTCCCTATATGGATGGATAAGGTCAATCTACGTACATCATTGAAGAACTCCTTCTTTAACTGAAGATTGTTTAGTATACATATTTTTGACCCAAATATTATATCTTTTTATTCATTAATTTTGAGCTCTATGTTTTTATATTTTCATATAGCGTCCATATTATTATGGTTTCCCTCATCATCTCTACGATAATCCTTTAACATCTCTATAAGGGATTGTTAAGAAATAATTTGTGAAAGGATAGATGATATAATTTCCTCTATAATTATTATTTACATTCTATTTAGGCCTAAGAAGATATGATCCTTATCAATTAACAAAAATGATAAAATTGTTGAATTCATTCTACTAAGAGAATTCTCATAAAAAAATTTCTTTCCTAGGATGTTAGTGAATTGAAATGTATATTCCTTAATCAGCACTAAACATCTTCAATAGTACATCGTGAGCGCTATCTATATAAATATATACTGGATTCTTTAATGATCAATAAATATTTTACAATTCCCTCCAAAGAGATAATGCCTCTATATATTCAATGCGGAAATTAATATTCCAACTCAAGGTCATGTTATAGGTAGTTTGGATCAAAAAATTTAAATTACCTTGAGTTTTAGCCTATCAATTTTTCATTATAAATTATTATATATCTCAATAACTTATTTAAAGAATCATTTTATGCCATGAAAAGTTCCCCACTTATGGGTAGCTTAAGTACAGGTGCATTGATGAGCCTATTGTTCACATCCTTGAATCTCTCCTCACATTAATTATTCCAAACAAACTTGAATACCTTCTGAGTAAACTTTGTTAGATTGTTTGATAATCATGAGAATTATATTAAAAATAATCGATAATACACCTCTAAACTAAAGAAACAAGGGATTTAAATCATATATATTGGCCCTAGTCATCCTTAAATTTCCTCTATCTTCAAAGGGTACATATATATCCCATTACATATAATAATATTCCCCAGGAATGAGGCTTCATTCTACCAGAACTCACATTATAGATACATTTCATAAAACTTGTCCTTTTAATAGTTCTTTAGAATAGTTCTCAGATGCTCCTCATGCTCCATACATCTAAAGCATAATAGAATATCATCTATAAAGTCAACCATAAATTTGTCTAGTTAATCTCTAAAGGAACTATTCATCAATTACAAGATGATTTAAAGATCATTAGTGAGGTTGAATGGAATTACTATGAACTCATAGTGCACATACATTATAAAGAAATAAATCATGGGGATAACCTCTTTCTTCACCCTTATATGATAAAACCGAAACAGAAGTTTCAACTTGGAGAAGCATTGGGTTCCACATAGCTGATTAGAAAAATCATTAATCTATGGTAGACAATACAGGTTATTTATCATGATCAAGTGGATCAGATGATAATCAATTATAAAGTGACTCAATCCATCTTTCTTCTTAATGAAGAGGACCAGTGCACAACACAGTGAAACACTTGTGCATATAAACCCTTTATATATATTCTCACATAGTTGTTTCTTCAGGTCCTCATGTTCCAAACCTTCAATTATATATGGATTCTTCGATATTGGAAAAGTCTCAGTTAAAATATCAATTTTAAAATCAATATCCCATATAGGAGGAAGAATAGGAAATTATTCAGGAAACACATCAGTGTATTCCCTCAAAATAGTCATGTATTCAAGGATGATATTTTCCATAGACTCAGTAATATGATCTAAATATGCTTTATATAGGGAAAAAATATCTATGATTGAGATGTCTTTTCTAAAGAAGATTCATCCTTCTTATTAAACTTTTACAGAATCCGAGGATGATTTGTGATATAGATAGTGATTTCATTCTCATAGAAATAGTTTTGGAATATATATAAGGAGTGAAAATCCATACCCATAATTACATCAAATTCCACTAAAGAGAGTATCATTAAAGTTCTTAAGGAGTTTCATCCCACAAATTATGACAGAGGAGGAGTTATATACATGGGATGAAATAATTTCCCCATTTTTCATTTTCACTAATTTCTCTACTTCCATGATTTTTGGCGGTGTTTGAATATTTTTACTAAACATGAATGATATAAAAGAATATAACAACTAAAAAAGAGTCCTTTATCAATTCTAGAATATGCCCTTTTCATCTCTATAAATGCACTAAAAACCATAGTGTGATTAAAAGACCAAGGCTTTTATCAACACTTAAAAAACACTAATAAATGGGTTCTATATCAGCATAAAAAAAGAGTTGCTAAATTACAATTTTTTCACCACTTGTAGAAGTGTTGATAAAAGAGACCATTTATTGGAATATTTATTTAGTGTTAAGAACCCGAAATTACATATAATTTTTTTTAATTATACGAAATTATTATAAGACTGAAAAATTTGACAGCACATGATTTTAATTCCTGATGAGCCAAAAAAAAATTTATAAAATTTTCTTCAGGTACGTTTAGTAATCGTGTGAGTGGGTTTTTCTATCTTTTGAATTTGTTATCAGATTAAAAATATAAGGGAACCATTGATTTTTTATTGTTGGGATTCACTTAGGATAAGATTAACTTCGTTTTTGCAAGGGTCGGATAGAAATGTTAAATTTTCGACTTTTCAAAAAAATAATAAAAAACACTTTGTTTTATTTTATTTTTTTCTTTAACCATTGACGATGGTTGGAGAATCTGCAGCATAACAACAAGCATTAAATGAGGTTCATTGATTGGCTTGTTACTTGGGTCGTGCAACCACAATTCTCATGTGTTTAATGGATAATTAATTATGGTTAATTAATAAACCATATTAATGAGAACAATGTAAATATAATATCTTTTTATTTAATCAATACGTTGAAAAATGGATTGGAAGTAAAATGGAAACCTCTGACAAAGTGCTAACAACATTTATCTTTGAAATATAATTGATAACTTACGACGACTATTGTGGGATTTTATTTGGAGATAGAAGAGCGGTGGAGAACATCGAACGATAATGAATGTGGAATCTGTTCTTTTGTCCATTGAAGATTCCACTGAATCTAGGTAGGGGATTTATGTGTTTAAATGATTCCTCTTTCTTGTTATTGAAAATACAACGAACATGGATCTACGTGATAATGGGTTGATCTGCGAATCATTTATTCTTGCAGGTGGTTATTGCAGGGTCTTAATTTGGGTTTTACTTAATCTAAATGATGATTTTTATAACTCCCCCATGATAAAACACTAATGAAAAGGGCACGGGCCAACATGAAAAAGTCTTAGACCCTCCGTTGATCTTGGATGTTGTTCATTATTCATAGGAGACTGAGAAATGTGGCCGAAATATGAATACAATGGCTTAGAAGAGAAGGTAACAACCTGGGAGGTCCATAGGTGCAAACCAAAAGGAAAACAGACCACTGAAGCATCTCTGGTGGCTAGTAGAGGATGCCACAGGCGCAGTGGTGCTGACGACTGGTAGTAGGTATCTCATGTCAGCCATGTGGGAAGGTAGGACTTATAAGTACTGTAACAGTTAGATTTTATAGTTGGACGGCCACCGTGGGTGGAGAACACAATACCAACGTACCGCGTGGGAGATGGAGCAGCCCGCTCGGGCCGCTCGGCTGGACGCACACTGGCCAGCTCCAACAAGCCATTTCAAAAAGTAGGGATGCACCCCATGGGCACCTAAATCTATGTGAAAACTGAAACCCAGCATCAGGTTTGACTCGACCAACCCGCACCATGTGGGTCGGGTTCTCTAGGCGGGTCGACGCCGCTAGCCTGGCTGAGTCTGCCAACCGGGTCGGGTCCCCCAGTCAGGTCGGGTCCCCCTTTCAGGCTTGGTCTACTAACCGGGTCAGTTCCACTAGTCGGGTCGAGTCTTCTAACCAGGCTAGGTCTGACAACAAGGCCAGTGCCTATATTTCAGGACCCCAACCAGACCCGAACCCGATCGGCCCCATTTTACTAATTTTGACGTAACTTGAAAACATGGCATCCAATTGATGATATGTCTACAACGTGAAGACCCTTTAAATAAGGAGGTACCTTTGAGATAACCTACTTGAGTGTTTGAAAATTATTGAGTGCATTCAGGTTAGATCAGACTCAAATCCAAGTGGGCCCTATTTACCTTTTTGTCCATATCTTATAGACCGTGCGTCTGATTGACGCGCTGTCTGTCACATTCGAACCCTTACAACAATATTGTATATCAGGTTACTTCTTCATGGGAATTAGGGGAGGATGGTGTATGACCAATGCTTTGAGAGGCAGAATATCCAGAACTCAAGCACACCAAGTGAGAGAATCATGTGGCTGGCTATTTTGTGAGGAAAGACCCTTTGTTGATCGGAATGACAGAGGCCCTATGGGAGTGAGCAGTAGTGTAACCCTCCATGGATCATAAATGGAACAAGCCTCCATGTATCAGCATTAGAGTGACCCAATTTGGATTTGAAGTAGTGCGACCGTCCGTGGATTGGCATGAGAGCGACCCTCCATGAATCGGTAGTAGTACGACCCTATGTGGATCGACAGTAGTGAGGCCCTTTGTGGAATGGTAGAAGGGAAACACTTCTCGTATCAGTAGTTGAGGCACTTAATAGAATAAAATGATCTAGCTTAAAAATAATCATCTTTATTTCTATTCTCTAAGTTGTATACATGGGGTGAGTTGACTTTTACTTTATGCTTGAGATTGAGTTCATGATTTTTGGGTTTTCCTTTATGGAATTCCGGGAGACCTTTGGGGGTATTGGGGTCCCTAATTGGTATTTTTATACTCACCCCTAAAAATGCTTCACACACACCTTATTGTGTCCTATGAAGATGATGGATAGCTAGACTCAGACATGGGAAGCCAGGGATAGACTCTGCTTGGAGGTGATTGATTGACATGGTGAGTGGCAGTGATGATAGAAGACGATTTGTACCTTCCCTTCAGGTAGGATCCTTGGTGGATGACCTTAAAAGCATGTTATCCCCTTTATAGTAGTGGTTTTACTTTTCCTTTTCCATTGTGTTTTACTTGTGTGAAATGTGCCAGGTTGGTGTGTGTATAGTTTTAAAGATAAATTCATTCCCATTTTTGGGATTCCCATTTCTGGTGATATTCACCAGCCCCATACCTATGGATACTGGGCTAGGGGTACTCACAGAATGGGCCTTGGGGGACGGTTCATTACATTTAGCATTGTTGAAGAAACCCTTTATTAGTGCTTCCAAAAGCGCTGATAAAGAAACCCATTATCAGGAATTCTAACTGCACGGTTAAAGAGTATCATTTTTAGCACTTTTCAAATAGCTAATAAAAGTCTCTTTTATTAGTACATTTAGTAGTACTGATAAAGGGGAATACTATAGTGTGATACAATAGTTCCCTGCTACACCAAAAATGGGGCATGCAGTGTCCTATAACAACACACTCTATCACCAGAAACAATATTAGAAATTTTAAAAATCAGACACAAATACATAATTTAAATGAAAAAATACCACATGAATACAGGAAAAAGAACACTATTATTGATTGTTTCAACGGTGTTTTTACTAAAATTAATGTCAATTTTGAATAAAAAGGCACACTTAGAGTCATACTGATCACATTGTGAGTCATATTGATGTACAGTTGATTCCTACATGTCAAAAATTACATATGGAACATTTTCTTAAAGTACCAAAACAATATGAATGTGTTTCATCAGTTTTATGTATGTTAGCTATTTTTTAATTAATTTCAATATTGAATAAATAGATGCACTTGGAGTCAAATCGGTCATACAGTGCATCATATTGAGTTGTGGTTTATTCCAATATCTATCATATGACCTATGGATAGTTCTTATAATGTATCGAAACAATCTGAATGTTTTACCTCAGTTTTGAGTTCACACCTTTTGTTTTTTACTTAAATTTCATTTTCAACTCGAGATGGGGACTTTGTGTTATATAGGGGGCATCGCTTGTGGGTTTGAAATGAGACCGATACCTCTATGTTATAAATTAATTATGAACCTTTGTCCAAAATTATCAACACAATATGAGGTCATTTTATAGATTTTTAGTGAGTGATACTTTTTCGTATTAAAATTTCAATTTTTAACTAATTACTGAGACTTGGATTCATACTAGTCACACCATGAGTTGGATTGTGGTGTGGCTGAATTATGTGAATAAAAAGGACTTATGGATCATTTTTCTAAAGTACCAAAAGAAACTGAATATGTTTTCATGGTTTTGAGTGTTTCATCTATTTCTTTAATTAAAATTAATGTCAATTTAAAATTAAATTACTCACTTTGAGACATACCAGTCGCATTGTGAATTGTATTGGAGTTTGGATGATTTCTATACATCCCAAATTATTTATATACCATTTTATGAATTTATAAAAACAATCTTAATGAATATCGTCATTTTTGAGTATGCCAGTTGGATTTTTTCTAAAAAATCATTTTAAATTAGAAATAGGTACTTTAAATCATACATGTGGAAACCTATATGGGTTTGATATGATACATATTCATACATGTCACAAATGAATTATTAATTATAGTCCTAAATTATCAAACCAATATGAACATGTTGGCTTGGTTTTCATTGATTGACACATTTTTGTTTTAAAATATCAATTTTAAACTAATATCTAACATTTTGAGTCATATTGGTCACATCTTGTATAGGATTGAGGTGTGGGTAATTCTTATATGTTGAATTACCAAAACAAACTAACTTTTTTTTCTTTAGTTTTGAGTATGTCAGTTGTTTTGTTATTGAAATTAATGTCAATTTTTAATAAAAAGACACACTTGGAGTCATACCGGTCACACTGTGTGTTGAGTTAAGGTTCAACGGATTCAAAAATTTCCTAAATGACTTATGGATAAATTTCTTAAAGTATCAATACAATTTTAATTTTTTTCCTCGGGTTTGATTATCCAACAAGTGTTTTTACTAAAATGACATCTTAAACTAGAAACAAGGACTTTGAGTCGTACAAATGGCACTATGACTATGATTGAGATTATAATAATTCATACACTTCACAAATGAATTATGTATCATTTTCTTAAATTATGAAGACAATCTGAGCACATTTTCTTTGATTTCTGTGGGTGACACTTTTTTGTATTAAAATATCAATTTTAACCTAATAACAAACACTTTGAGTCATACCAGAAATATCATGTATCCGATTTAGGTTAACCTAATTCCAAAATATCACAAATTAATGATGAATAATTTTACTAATGTACTATAAAAACAGATTGTTTTTCATTTTTTGGATATTTCGGTTTTTTTTCACTAAAATTAATGTTAATTTTTAATAAAAGTATTCACATATAGTCATACTGATCACACCATGAATCTAATTAAGGTGAAGATGATTATGAAACACCTCAAATTCCATATAGATCATTTCCAAAATTTATCAAAAAAATATGAATGTGTTTCCTTGGTTTTGAGAATGCCACTTGTGTTTATTACTAAAATGTAATTTAAAATGGGAGACATGGACATTGATCCATACATGTCACATAATGTGGGATTTTGATACGATACTGATTAATACTTGTCAAAAATGAATTATAAATCATTCTCTTAAATTATTAAGACAATCTGAGTTCCTTTTTTTAATGAGTGACACTTTATTCATTAAAATGAAAATTTTAAATTTATATAAAACACTTTAAGTCATATCTGGCACATTATGTATCTCATTTTGGTGATCATGATTTCTATATGTCACAAATGACTTATGGATAATAAATATAATGTTCCAAAATAGTACAAATGAGTTTTATTTTTTGAGTATGTAAGTTGTTTTCACAAAAATTAATATCAATTTTCAATAAAAAGACACACATGAAGTCATACCAGATACATCATCCATTAGATTGAGGTACAATTGATTCTGACACATCTCAAATGACATAGAGATCATTTTACAAAAGTATTAAATTAATATGAATGTGTTTCTTGGGTTTTGAGTAAGCCAATTGTATTTTTTACTAAAACTTCATTTTAAACTAGAAACATGCACTTTGAGTCATACAGGTCACATCGTGTGTGGGTTTGACATGATAAAATTTCCTAAAAATCAAAAATGAATTATGAATCATTTTCAAAAATAATCAAGACAATTCGATCATGTTTTCTTGGTTGTCAATGAATAACAATTTTTTGTAACAGAATAACAATTTTTAATAGATAACAGACACTTTGACATCATCACTCCTCAATGACTATGATATATCAGTTCTATTTTTCCTCTGGCAGTTCTCTCATACATCTACTAAATTTTAGTTTTGATTAAACACACATGTATTCAAAAATTTATGTTGGATTATATGCATGTTTGATGATGGGGAGTTTTACAAATGTTTCATCAATACCTATAGTGGAGAAATTATATCTTCCAATACATAATTCTCATATAGTTGGGTTTCTAATAGGTATAAAATCACATAAACAAGTGGTGAAAAACATTATTTCTATAATCCTCCCGAAACACTTTTAAAATGGTTCTTATATTATGTGACAAGTGTTTTGTTCACTTTTAAAAAATTATTCTCAAACACAATCATGGTATGATCTTAATTCTACTTCATTACCCATAAAATATATTATTTTTAAGCTAGTTCTTCATCTCCACCTCCGGCTTAGTGTCTATCTAGGTATCTATTTATGCCTCCTCCTCCATGTCAATCTCTGAATCTTACTATACCTCTACCTCCATCTCTGTTATTTCTTAATAATTTTTTTATTTACAGGTTTGTTCTTCAAAACAAATTGATTTCTTCAATAATACTTCTCCTTGTGAAAGTAATAAAAAATAATATATAAGAATTATGACACTAATTATTTACACCCAAAATATATTTCTAAGGACATAAATTATATAATATCATAAAAATATCATGGGATCACATAATTTTTTTCGTTATACATTCTAAAAAAAGTACACATTCCACTCATCTCAAAAGAAATTATTTCTTCTTTTGAAAATCTTGTATTTCATAAATCTTGATAGTATTGAGAAAATATTTAAAAACAATTGATTATGAAATATATTTAATGAAATTGTAATTACCTTCAAAAAATTTCAATTATGGGATGATCATCCTTACATGATTTATAATCTCTCTCATAAATTTTTCAAACATAGAATCTATAATCTATGTCATTATCTAGTTTCAAACACTATAAAAACATTGAACAAAATAAGTAATTTTTTTAAAATGCTTTGATAGTTAAATATTTATATATGTAACTTAATGTTTTTCCATTTTTAGTATTCAATAGGATTTTTCTCTTCAAACACCAACTTTAGGCTATGATATATCCTATATTTAGCGACTGCCCTATCAAAATAATTTTTTTTTAAAACACAGACTAAAACATATAATTCAAAATTTTATCTATAAAATTTTGATTAAAGGTTAATACATATTCAAAATACACATCATGGGTGGTCTTTTGGTTGGATTTCCATGCATTGGATACTAAAAATAAATATTCAGGGTGTCTATATTAACTGTGATTAATATCTAGTGTTCCCTAAAAAACAAATAAAATCAGAAATGAAAAAATTGAAAATATATTTTATGTCATTAAGAATCAAAATGTGTATCTCTCCAGATACATATTCATTAAACTCTTTGAGTAAATCATCAATTTTCTTCTTAATTTTCCCATCATCGAAAGTATGTTCTGCTTTATAAATGATATAGGGATTAATGAATCCAAATAATGGTTCACACGATCATTCCTTTATATAGAAACAATATAAATGATAGTAGAAAATATGAACATTTATTAAATTTAATTAACATATTATCTCACTATTTGATAAACATATTATAAAAATGTACCTTATGTTTGTATTCAAAAATGAGACACCCAGCCATTCAAGCAGGAGAATCTCCATTAGAGTCTTGAGACCAATTCCATCTATCAAAGAATATCCATATATTTATTCATCATATTCAAAGTAAGACATAGTTTTATCTTTAAACTTTGTATTTTCATGATGTTTTATTGATAATAAATGTTTTTTCTTAACTAGAAGGGAGAATGTATTCTCAGAAGGTCATTTTGTTTTAATGGTTGATTCACTACATTTTCATGATTTGAACATCCATGTTTACAATGCTTTATCAATCTATAATATCATACCTCACATTATAAAATTTAACACCAACCATTACAGTTTTTTCAATTAAAAAAATTGTTAGAGATGTACCTCATATATCTTCATAATATTAGGTGGCTATGCTGTGACAACTCCAATAGCATCATTGACTATTGTAATATATGGACCATTAAGTGGAACTAGGAACTTAGCAATTGGAACATAAGATACCTCAATCCCTACTCTCATGTTATTTTTTGGGAGGTATGGATGGTGAATCATTTCTCCCTAGATTTTATACATTGCACCCATCACAAAATGGAAGTGCATGGGTGATGATGGATAAAATCACATACAAATGTACGCTATAGAATTTTAGTAATATAATGTTGTTGGATGTTTTTTTATTCACATTTAAGAAAAATAATAATTAAGGAATTTATTACCTTGGATAAGTTATACAGTTTGTGGGAACAGTTAGCCTCAAATCGAGTGGGATAATTTGTTTCATGTGTGGATCGTTGCTCCACCACTAGTTCTCTTTAATACATTCTCATACATTGGGATGCCAAACTAGACCAAACAATAATATCTTGCAGTGAGTCTATTTGTGTTAGAAATTGTCTAACCAAATTATATGTATCTTGATTTGGTTTTATCTTATTAAAATATATTCTAGATCATAATCTAATACATACTCCTCTAAAGTGACCATATTGTTCATATCGCTTCAAAGCTACTGAATGTAGCTTCTCTTCTGGTATGTTCATTTTTGATTATTATTTTAAAACCATATATAACAATTAGAAAATAAATGGATATTTTTATGTAATATTGTTATAAATCATAAAAAATTACAATTATTTAATACTTACAAATATATCCTATACTATTTTGTGTTTTGATCAAATAATTTACCCTCCTTATCTACATAATCCTCCTTCCAGAGAACATGTTGTGGGATGGAAGTGGGTTCATATTTTGATTAAAAAAATGTATATAAACAGAGGAACATATGTTGTTTCATATCACATAATTAAATATGTATTTTTTATTTCAAAAACATTCCAATTTGTTCACTAATGAAGCATATACCATCCTCGATTTGCCATAGTGGTACATTGGTTTTGAGGCACGTTATTTATTTTCATCACCCTTTTTTTTCATAAATTAAAATTTTTGAATAAAGTTGATAAATTAAATAATGTAAAAAAATATATTATCAACTAGAGTGTACCTGAAATGATTTCTCATTGTAAAAATTTATTAAATTAGTCCTTGTTTCATGTATTATAATATTTGAATTACTAACTAGTGGGTGTGGATTTACTTTCCCCTAAGTATACTTAAGATGTAACTCTGTAAGAATAGTTTTTAAGCCTTTGTTGGATTTTCTAGAATCCATTAAGACAAAATATTATAGAAATATTCTAAATTAAACAGACTCTACAATGAATATTTAAAATCAAATCTATGTTTCATTATATAATTTTTTTAGTAAAATAGAGAAATTATATTCTAAATATATTTTTATATCATTACAAATTATTTCTTTAATTATATGTTAGATCTGGTCCCATAAATCAATACCAATTGGAACATTCATCCTTATTGTAACCCCAAGAAAACTAATTAACATTAACTTGTCTAGGTCAATAGGTAGGACATGTTGATTCCAACCAACTTATAATTTTATACCCTGACTTCTTGCCCAAATAATTGTATTCACCACTATGATGTTAAATTGCTGTTATTTTTTCATCAATATATTGTTTATACACTAATAATTAAGTAGTTTCATCATCAAAAATATGTTCCTCCTTGAGATTAGTAACATCATCATGTGACGAATACATTGTCTACATGAGTAGTCAAACATTTAATTTTTTATTAATAACAACAATTCAATACACTCCATGCATAAAACACCAAATTTTCATGCATATTACATGGAAAAAAATTACTTTCTTGAATTGAGAAATAATACTTAAATACTTCATTATAAATAACCTCCACTTTATTTAATCTATCTTCATATGCTTAATTTCCTTTCATATCTTGATGTTTGATTGGACTTCCACTTTCAATCAAGACATCTTCATATCATTGTAGTTCCAAGGATCTGTGATGACATACCTCTAAAACAGTTATCATTTCATTTTATTTCTTAATATTCATCCCCCATATTGGTAAGGGCTCTGTAAGTGCATTCGGGAGACCCGAGATCAAATTTGGTGGAGACATTATTTCTAGGTACTATAGCAGGACTGTAGCAGGTACAGTAGCAGTACTGTAGCATGAACTGTGATGTACTGTAGAAGGTACTGTAGCAGAACTGTAACAGGTATTGTCTGGCACTGTAGTAGCTGGGATTATGTCCTCGTTTGGGCCTTTGGGCCAACGATTTGGTCCTCGAGTCCATTAAGTCCTTCAGGCCACCCAGGCCTTCAGGTCAATAAGGCCTTCGGGCCACTTCAAGGCCCTCGGGCCACCTTAAGTACAGATGAAAACCAAACGACCTATGAGGAACAAGCTCTACAAGGAGGATGAGAAAGGAGCTTTAACCACAACAGAAACTAAACAGATTGCAAGAATGAGAGGGTATGGCACCTGCCATTGGGACAAGAATGTGCATGCATGGGAATGCCTAGCTGAACAGCCATGCAAAGGAAGAGAGCTGATTTCACGATGAAGATGCTGGGGAAGAGCAGTTCCAAGAAGTTAGTCTGGGTTGTATGTAATGTTTGAAACCTACGGGAAAATGAATTTCCTTATGGCCTATGGGCCATTTAATACTTATGACTATGGGACTTGTAAGGGTTCCACCTTACCCCTTGAAAGGTGGATTATCAAAATCAATAAAAAATGATGGCCTTCTGGTCATTGGATGGATGTAGTTCAAAAAACATAGATCAGATAGGGGATGAGTATCAAAAAACAAAATGAAATAATAATTTTCTGAGAGATGCGAGGTCTCTAACAAAACCATGAAAATATCAATTCATCCCCACTGAGTTTCACTGACTCTAACCTATGTTACTTTTCCTTTTAACATGCTGGAATCTCAAAGATAAGATCTCTATATCAATTGAGGTTAAAAAATAACCTAGATTAAATTTTAATTATGGATTAAAACATATTACATTTCAAAAATTAAGGAACTAACATTCAAATCCACATGACTTTAACTCTCATCCTTTTACTTCCACTAACAAACATTTATTATTTTCACTTGCTCTAGAATGTTTCTTTTTTTAAGTATTTATAGTAGATAAAAAAATGTGGTGGAATGGGTGTGAGGAAAATTAGAGATCTTTACAACTGGCCATTTCTCTAATATTGCAAGAAAAATCATCTTGAAGATGACACAGAAAGTAGGGCTGGATATCTATGCTAATTTTTTAAGGAATACCTTTGAGAGTTATATTTTTACCCTCTTAAATTTATCAAGGTTGAAGGTGAAGAGAATCAAAACGTTAATTTAGAATGTTTTTATCTCAAAAAATGTGCAATAAGAGTATTTTCAGGAGATCAACCATCATATTTGTATTCTCATCCATGTGTAAATAACTATATAGTTCTAATAGGATCCAATGTGGCTGAAGTAAAATTAGAAGTAATTTTGGATAAATTTTTGTCAAAATTAAATGATTTAATCATATAGTAAAATTAATATCAGGATACCAAAAAAATGTGTTCATTATGATTTGAATAAAATTTTGGTGTAATTTTTTGTGTTCTCACGAAGTTGTAAATTACGAGGATGAAAGAAGAAAGAGATAAAGAATGATTTGGTTGATATACTATTAAATTCCATGGTATTGCCTTTAGTGGAGATTAATGAAAACAATCTCTGTGGGAGGTATGTGATAAAAGATCTTTGGAGCCACAATAGTAAGAGGAAGGCTAGTTTGAATGAGGGAGTTCAGTTCATTATCAAGATATGTAATTCAATCAAGCATATAAGGATAGATTAAATAAAGTTAGTTAAGGTCAATTGTACTTGAGTATTGAAGTATTATATCCGTTTTCGAGACAAAAAAAATTATCATAAAAGATACATGCAATTTTGGTCTTTATTAAATAGAGTCTATTGTATTATATATCTATCTTACCAAAATGAATCCTTATTTACAGAACCTTATTTTTGAAACTCATGGTCTTTTTTATAATAATTTTTTTATATTCATTATGACAATTATTTGTTGTATGATTCATTCAATTATCATACATTTGGAATATTTTCATAAAATAAAAATGATACGTGGTTTTCATATCGATCAGGGGTATGGAAAATCATCAAAGAAAACCTACTAAGCTATATTAATTAACCACTTTTTATCCATCATGGTGCACATGTAGCTGATGTTTTCATTAGTTGAAGGTTGTAAGGATAGATTATTTATTGGAATGAATATATTATCAAATTATATCTAGTTGAGACTTGTGAATTTTGTGTCATCAATAGTAGGTTGGTTATTTGTATAAGGTGTTATTTTTACCACGGATTTATCAAATTGTTATCTTTTTATGACTGTGGCCATTTATATTTATGGGATTATATTTTGTACTATTTTACATAGATTCACTTGTTATATGAGTTTTTTTTTAAAACATTTCTCATGGATATTGTTGAACACTACATATTTATTATCATTCATTTTGAAATTGGTTAATAGTTCTAACTGTTGAGTAATATTTTGATTCAACTTAGGTTACATTATGAATTTTTGGACTATATTATGATGTTATGGTTTTGTAAAATATTTTTTTTATAAGATAACACAGACACACAAATAAAAATATAAATTTTATTAAATCATGCTACTTTTTCAAAAATCACTTAATTCCTGGATAGTAATTTATTTATAAAATAATTTGATAGAAAAGTAAACTCATAAATAACATCTTCTATAGATGTCGATGCATATGGAAACTCTTCTACTGTAATTTGATCTGCTGTATTGTGATATGATATGTTCTCATTTATACATGTAAAATATAGTAAATTTATAAAATATATTTACTATTTGTTTATAAAAAATCAAAAAAAAATTAACTAATTATAAATTTAAAGGACATGGGAAATTATTGGAAAGCATTCGTTTATGATGGAAGTCTATGGGATCTCCATTAATGATCTTTCTAACCCCTTGGATATCATCTTCACACATAAATGTAATGCTTTAGTGAATATATTTTCTAGTAAATTTTCAAATAGTAGGAACCTATCAATGAATTATAAACACACCTCTTATTTATCATACATCACCACTTCTGACTATTGATTAAATATAAAACTAAAAAAGTATACTTATTTTGATTTCAATGAAAATTTAAATAGTTTTTTTTCAGTTATTACATTATATCAGTATAAAATATTTATAATGTTAACAATATAATTTGGGAAATTTAAACTTTAGTTCCCTAAATTAAATAAACCCATTCCCAATAAAATAAAATGTATATTATCCCACATTATATTATTCGTATAAAATAACAGCCCCTGTAAAATTAGTCAAATATGATGTTAAAATTTTTTTCCATATTCATCTGCATATCATAATATGGAAACAATATTCAAACAATGAAAACTTACACTATCTAAAAAGCAACATGAAATAATACAATGAAAACATTAAAAACACCATCAGTTACAATAGTGAATGGAGATGAAGTTCGTAGTGGTCTCGTATGAAGTTGAAATGAGTTTACAGGGTAGGGGTTTTCTTTTGTAGTTATAGGTAAGTGAGAGAGGGGCCAATAGAGATGAGATGTTGGGTTTTTCATGGTTAAGAATATTGGAAAAAATGAAAATCTTGAAACATAAAAAATCAAACAACAATAGAGGAAAATGAATAAAATAACGTACATTGTATTCTACCCTTGATTCATCCAAGAGAATATAGAGGAGTAGTGCCAATAGCATGGGAGTTCCATGAGACATTTTTTATCACAAATAACTAAGTCGTTGTTAGGATTCTTTTAAGTAAATTAGGGACACTTACATCAGCACTTTTTTAATGCCGATAAGAATTTCTTTTAACAGTGTTTTTTAGAGTTGATAAAGCTCGATCATTATTAGTGCTAGAAAAGTAAATATATTTTTATAATTTTATATTTCTTATTATAATTTTATAATTATTTAAATATATAACTATTTATTTATATTTATATTAATACTTTTTAAAAAATATTATATATTTTTTGTTTATAATTATTGAAATATTTATATCATTATATATATTTATATAATTACATATATTCATATCAGTATATATATTTATATCATTTATATATTTATATAATTATATGTATATATAGATATATTTATTTACAATAAATATATATATTTATATATATATATATATAATATATATTTATATATTTATATATTTATAAATATATATTAAATATATATTTATATATTTATATATTTATATATATATAACAAATATATATATAAGAAATATATATAAATATAATAAATCATTATTTAAATATATTTAATATAATTTTTTAATTATTAAAATATATAATTCATTATTTATAAATATATGGATATTAATTTTAAGAAATATTTATATTTATATATTTATATATTTATATATTTATATATTTATATATTTATATATTTATATATTTATATATTTATATATTTATATATTTATATATTTATATATTTATATATTTATATATTTATATATTTATATATTTATATATTTATATATTTATATATTTATATATTTATATATTTATATATTTATATATTTATATATTTATATATTTATATATTTATATATTTATATATTTATATATATCGTATAGGGTGCAATTCAGGGGTAGCTGCTCCTATGGGTATCAATGGTGTCTATAGTTCAATTCTTGTCTAGAATATTATTTAAATAAATTTTTTATAATTTTATAATTATTAAAATATGTATAATTATTTAATTATAATTATATAAATACATTTTAAAAAATAAACTTTATTTACATACAAAAATTATTAATATATAAATTGATAAATATAGTAAATATATATTTATAAATATATTTATTTATAAAGATGTTTTATCAATATTAATGTATATATAATCTGAAATTCTTGAATTTTTAAAATGAGTGAAATTGAATAATTCAAAATTATTACACATTAAAAATATTGAAAAACTGGATATATTTGTTAATTAAATATAAATTCTTAAGAAAAGATTGATATATATATATATTGAAGTAAATATGAATACATATTAAAAATAATAAAAAATGGTAAATAAATATTAAGAAATAGTCAAATTCAAAAATAAAAAATAAAATAAAAAATAAAAAATATTTAAAATGAATAAATAATACACTAACTATAATAATATTAGGAAAAAAATTACCCATTAAAAATATATATTAAATGTATCATGTTATAATTAAATTCTAAAATGTACTAAAATATGAATAAATTACATAAATATTAGGTGTATGTGATTCTATATAATATTTCATTAATTGTGTAAATATTTTTCTCTTTTTCTTGAATACAAAAATGAATTATTTACATATATATTTAAATGTATGTATGTATGTGAAATCAGTGTAACATATGGAATTTAATATGTGTTAAATTGAAGAATCAAACAACATTAAAAATAAAAAACAAAATAATATGCTTTTAATTATTACATTTTATTGATTTTCCATATTCTTATATTTCATATATATTATTTATTACTATTTATAATTTATATTTATATATATTATAATTATCCATTTTTATTAATAATTGTTTTTTAATGATTTTGTAAATAATTTTGTAATGTATTCATTTTTTGTTTTTTGTTTTATTATTGCAATGTATTCATTAGATATATATATATATTTATTATTTATTATTTATTAATATTAATAATCTATATATATTTATATTAAATTTATTAATTTTTATCAATAATTATTTAATTAATTAAATGTTTAATATTTTTTTTATCTACTCATTTTAAATTTTTATTTGTTTAGTTATTTCTTCTTATTCATTATATATATATTTATTTATTTATTTAATAAATGATATTTATAAATTTTAATAATTTATATATATATATATATATTATTGATTTTTAATAATAATTCATTATTTAATAAAATTTTTAATATATTTTTTTAATTATTTCATCTTATTTTTTACTATTATCAGGGCTAAAAGAGTGTTGATAAAGGCTGCCCTTTATCAGTGGGAAAAATAATGTTCTGGTAAAGGGTACTCTTTATCAATGCTTAAAGAAATCTCTGATAAAGGTTACCCTTAATCCCCACTAAACAATTCTAATAAAGGGTACACTTATATGATCTATGTGGCACACTTTTGCATGTGCATGATATGGTTACATCATGCATAAGTGTTCCACATAGATCATATAATGCATGAACATATTTTCATCACATTTAATCTTATAATCTAGGATTGTGGGTTAAATACATGGAATTACACAATCAATCAAGTATAGTTAAAACTAGGTGAATACCCATGAATGCAAATTGGTATGGGCACACACCTCATTAACAATCAGTATGGAAAACCACAATGACATTTTGTCAACATATCAATAGTACATAATGATTCATAAAATGGTTCAATAAGAGATAAAGGGTTCCCTCATCACATTTAAGTCAAAAAGAAGTTATGATATATATATATATAATAAAATAATACAAAATAAATTTTTTTGGTTCAATAGGAATAATACATTTAGGGTTCATGAATGAAAACAAGACATTAAAAATCATAGGATAATTTTAGCAGCAAAATAGGTGTAAGTTATGAATCATAGAGTGGATTAATGAGCATTAAAGATATCTCTAATCATTTTTTAACCATAAGGGGAGTAATAGGGATGTGTAAAATCATATCAAATTAGTAGGAATTGGATGAACATGTTTATTAAGTAAATAAGGTGCTTGAATAAAGATGAAAAAGAGATGATTCCTTACGTAGAAAGCGTGATTCCAAAATCTTTGTAAGATATTTTTGAGTGCATAGGGGCACATTTGGAAGACTATATTGAGGGGAGTTAATATTAAGGACGTTATCCTTGGTTTTTGAGCAAATAATAATGGTATCTTGGGTTTTTTTATATAAGAAAAGAGGGGAGAGTTCTTTATTATTTCCCAAACATTATTTTTAGACTCTATATAATAAATAAGCAAAACCACAAACCTTACCATGGTTTTCCCATGTTTTCTAACAAGGAATATTTTTTTCATTATTTTATAAGGAAAAAATTAAAAAATAAATAAAATATTACCCTTAGTGATGTGGAAGTGAGTCATGTTTATAAAAAAATTATTTTATGAACATAAAATATAACACAGGTTTTGGAGGATCCATAAAGGATTTATAAAATTAATTAAATAAACTAAAAATAAAATCATTCTAAATTGTCAATATATATTTTCTCATGGATACCCTTTATATAATTTATTAAATCACTTTTGGTTTATTATGATGTTATAATAAACACCGTATTTTTATACCGTATTTAATTTTTACTCAGAAATTTTACTGACATAGATAATTATTAAAAAAATAACTATTGGATAATTTCAACATGCTAATTAACAAATAATATTTATTTTTCAAAATAATTTTCTAAATTTATAAAATTTTACTTTTAAATCTAGAATACACATTTATTGGGAAATACTAATTTTTTTACAATAACAGTTTTCGAACCCTTATAAAAATTAATTTTGACTTTATCAAAATTGTATTATCATTTACATTTAATAAATTGTATTTAATTTTTTATTTTATTAATATATTATTTATTTTAAAATTCATGATTTTATCATCTGGGGGAATCTTAATTGAAATTGCATATTATATAAAAAGTCAGTTTGTGTTTTATCGTATAAAAATGAAAATCAAAATCATAAGGTAACCATAATAAAAAAGTAGATATATTCATTTTTATATACAATATACATATTCAAATTATTAGGCTCTTGATACATATCACATTATCACACCAAAAAATCGTGGAGGTTAAAGTGTGTGATGGTGATATTTTCTTAGGGTGGTTCGGCATACGTGGCTTGGGTCGTAATCTCATTGAGTTTGAACTTGTCCCATAAATGATTTCTCTCATACTTTATTTATTTGATCTTGAAATGGGATTAGTAAATGTAATTGTCCATTTATTCTGTCTCCCTAAAAACCTATAATAAATGGTCTTCATAGTATAAAATCATACTGGTGAAGGTCGTTAATTCCTTTGTATGTGCCAATTGGATTTTGAAAAACTCAATATTTATACAAATAATATAATCTCTATTCTGAAACTATATTATAAAAATTTATGATTCTTAAATTTCATTTATGTATGATTGGATATAATAAAAAAATAAGTTCATGTGTTTTCTAGAACAATAATATGACATTTAATTCAATCACTAATGGGAATTTTGTTTTAAAATTTTAGTTTGTTACAACCCTGGCCTAAGAAGCCCAGATCCAGTGTCTTCTTTATTACATTATAATAGAAAAAAGTAGTCAAATCATAAATAAACAATCAGTTTACTATTTTTATAGAATGGGATATATAATTTATACTATCTTACATTGGGAGTAAAAATAAAACATAATACATAACAATAATAACTAAATTTCACCCATGAAAACTCATTTAAATATTTCTTATTCATATTTTAGTGAAAGTAAATCAAAAAAGGGTGAGATCAAATAATCAGTAAGGGATAATTATAGTGGAATATATCAAGAATAAATAAATAGTAATCAATAAATAAATGTAATTAACAAATCATTCATGGCATTTGAATAACTTTACTCTATGAATAGATAAGGCGTAATCAAAATGTAAATGTAAATAACTAAGAACACATGCCAAATAAATTGATCAACTAGGAAATCAATGAATTCAAAGAAAATATAATTGTTAAAATATCATGTATAATAAAATTTAAATTCATAATTAAGTAAATAATTAATTATTTCATGTCACATTTCTAGCACATGACAGCTCTACCATCAAGACCATTCACAAGATAGTTAAAAATACAGGTAAAAAGCTGTTTAATTTGGCCAAGATTATTTGTCTAATGAGACATGTTGATGAATTGAGGGGATATATAATACTTGGAACCAATCATATCTGTGCATCTAAATAATTACTCATATATAAAATAATATATTTAATTCTTGAATTAATATGCCTTATCATCAAATATATGTATCTAGAAAAGGATATTAATTTATCGATATTTCCCCAGTTAATCAAATAAATTTAAAAGTGAACAATTTATTTAAAATTTGAATAAGGTTTAGTAAATTATCATATAAATCCTATAATATTATGTATATTTATGATAAATTCAATTTCTAATATAAATTTATCACAAGAAAGTGATTGTTTCATGAAAATTTCAACAATCACTAAATAAAGAGAGATTGTTCAATAACTTTTACCACCTGGTAATTTTCATATAAAATCCCATTGGATGAAATAGTTAAAAACAAAACATAAAATACGATGAATAATGAATTAATTATGATATTACATTTAATATGTGTATAATATACACCACATAAAATTTAATTGATGCATAATAATATATAAATCTGAATGTAATGTAAATTGAGATGAAATCCCTTACCTCAAGCTACCTTTTGTTAAAAATTGATTTAAAATATTGTATAGTAGTTTAAAACATGTTATTAAATTATATCATAACCATATTAATATTTATAATATCATATATGGTTTTTTTATGACATGTTATCACCAATTCATTAATAATCTATCTTTTTTTGTTCTGGGTGTTAATTGCCTTGTTTTCTCATTTGTTCATTTCCATGAATTCTCCAGTTCATTTTCATATTATATAGTTTTATCATTGTAGAATAATAATCATGAAATAATTTTCATATTCATTAATCAATTATACTTTTAATACCAATGATTACATATGGTTTTGAGAAACTATGTATGTTATGATCATGCACATGGTCGGTCTATGTACGCATGAGTAATTTTTCAAATTTTCAATGATAATTATAGAATGTTGATAAGTAATATTTTACATTTAAAAAATGATAAAAATTTCTTATTATTTATTTAAATATAATTATACATATTATCCATTTGGTTTGGTGATAAAAATAGAGTCACATCACTTTGTAAAGGTGGTTGTCCACACATACATGTATGATGTAATCATATTTCAATGAGTGAAAAGGTAAAAAATAAAATGAAGTGTTATTAGTTAATAATGATACATATTTCATGAAGATAATAATTATTTCATTTATATCACATAAAATAATTATTATTTTCTATATCACCTTCCATTTAAATCAATAGTGGAAGATGAATCTTATCGCTTTGGGAGGCTGTAGTCGACCATACACACAAGAATCGTCATCATATCCCCTATGAAATATAAATTAAAAAAAGATTTATATGATATAATTACATTATAAGTATAATTTTGTTATAAATATCATATATATACTTTATATCCATTATCATACCTAGTAGTAGGAGGTGGTAATTGAAAAATTAATGACCTTAGTTTGTGACGTGGTAATTCGTTCAACACACGAATGATAATTTCGTAACACATTTGATGGAAGTGGAAGAATTTCAAGAACATTAACATAACATAAAAAATTTAATTATAATTATTATAATGAGGTTATTATATCATCATATTTTTTAATAATAGGTTAATGTGGATGAATAAATAAAATAAAAATGCTTGTTGGAAAATATTACCTCTTCTTCGGGTATCCTCATTAGGTTTACACAAAAAACATTCAAGGTGGGTTTTATACCAAGAATTATTATAATAGGATGATATGAGTTGTTTTGGGAAATTATTTTAGTATTTATTTTCCAAACCAAATAGTTTTTAATGTGTTAATATGTGAGTAGTTGGGGTGGCCTTTTATATGTGAGGTGAGTGGAACACTTGTAAATTTTTGAAAAGATTTAATCATACCCACGTTTTATCAAACCAAAAGCCTCTTAAATGATTAATTATTGAAACTATAATATATGAGGTATTAATATTTTTATAAAATGGGGTTTTTAGAAGTTTATTCTTTCATTTTAATCCATATTCTATTAGTTTATCCCCTGGTATATTAGTTTTAACCTTAACTGCATAAATAATTTTTACTATTTTTAGTATTAATTTTGTTTAAAAAATTTTATAAACATAATATATATTAAAAATTATTAAAATAAAAATAAGGAATCAATTTTTTAAAAGAAATTTCTTATTAGTGAAAATTTTTATTTTACGATTAATTGTGTCGACACAAAGAGAAAACAGGTTTCTAAAGAGAAATTGTTCAAAAGTTTATAATGTTTTATACTAGACTTCTGTATTAAAATTATTAAAATAACCTAAATTACCTTATATGTTATAAAATTGAAAAGTTTGTACTTTAAAAACCATTAAAAATATAATTTAACATTTAAAATTATTTTAATGATAAGGCATTTTTCAATTAATATTATGTATTATTCACCATTCACCATTCACCAAAAATGGAAATTTTTAGAAAAATACCAAAAGTTCACAATAATATATTATTAGTATTATAATTTAAAGAATAAATTTTATTTCTTCTTGTATTTTTTTCAAAAAAAAATACAATTTAATTTTAAATCATGTTCACAAGGTGCGATAAAACCTCCTTATAGAAATAATACAGTTTTTTTTATAAAATATTTCTTTTTCATTCAAATTATTTATATTTCTATTAAAAAATATATATATATAATATATATTGGTATATAATATATATTTTATATTATTTATTTAAATTAATAAATAATAATTTAATGGGTATATTATAATTCCCATGTTTAAATACTATTTTTTACAGTATCCTGTCTAATTTAAACCATGTAAGGAAAGTATCACAAGTTATCATGAAATTAAATTTACATTAAAAGAAATATGTTTTAAAGTCTTGGGGTGTTACATTCATCCCTACAACAAAACATTAATCCTAAAAATTTCATGTATATTACCTTCTATGTAATTGATGGTATTTATTCTTCATAATATCCTCTAGTTTCCATGCTTCCTCCTCCATCTTTTGATTTCTCCAAAGTACCTTCATAAGATGATTCATCTGATTCCTCAAAAATTTCACTCTAGTATCAAGTATATAGATGGTTTATTCATATAATTATATATCATGTTAAAGTTCTATTTCATTGAAGGTGAGAAAATTATTTGGGTTTTTCATGTGCTTACTTAACAATTATATCACTACTACAAATAAGGCTTTTATTAGTGTTATAAATTGATTTTAATTACACTAGAAAAGTACTTTTAATTATGGAAAAGATAAAGGGGGTTCCCTTTAATAGCAGTAAAAAGTGATGATAAAGTGGGAACTTTATCCTCACTAAATAAGTTATAATAATGTTCCCACCTTTGTCGACACTTTTTTGGCACTGATAAAGGCCCGTCTTCATCAGCACTATTTTGAGTGCTCATAAAGGCCCAATTTGTAAGTGCTTTTTTAACACTGATAAAGAAACCACTTTATTAGTTCTCCAAATAACAGTATTAAAGGCCGACTTCCCTGTGATGTGATTTTTATTTAATAACCTTCCCCTCACCTAAACGTGCACGCCTGCACATAAATAGCACCTACACAAAACAGTACAAAACAACACCTGCACACAAAATAGTTGCACAAAACAACACTTGAACTCAAACAAAGCACAGAAGAATGAAATAGTGTAATCAAGAGTTTTGAAAATAAATGATATATTGTAACATCCCAAGTAAGTAATGAATAATAGATATTTTTATCTATGTCTATTAATGAATTAGACAGTGTTTTAGAGGCTTAAAATAAAAATAAATTCAATTTTAAGCATGGTATACACTTATATTTTTAAAAGATGGTTTTACTGCCTTTTGATGGGAAACCCTTTTTGAATCTATCTTTTGACAATTTTATAAACTATTTTTGTTAAAATAAACTTATTCTTTATTATTGGGACATCAAAATTTACTTTGTGTGAATTTTGGGTATTTTTCTGACAATGTTCATTTTTTAATGAATAGTGAAAAATACTGCATTTTACATCAAAACTGCTTTTTAATATAATTTATTTATATTATTAGATTATCTATTGAATTGATTTTGAAGTGAAATTAGAATATATTTTTACCATTTAATCCAATGGTGGTCATTGGAATCAATTTCACTTTGAAATTGGACTTAAACTGGTGTCAATCTTTTGATACTTATTGTTTCATAAAAACACGCTATTTGTCATGACAGTGGGAATTAATTATTAAATTAATTAATTTAACTTATATGATTTTGATTTTTTAAAATAAACATCATTTTTGAATTCATAATATCAAATATATCTTTGGGTGAAGTTTTGTTATTTTTCTAAAAAACTTCAATTTTTGATGAATAGTGAAACCACTTAGTGGAACTTATAAAAACTGTTTTTCCATTTAAATGAAATTTTGCGACCTTTGTGTTTTGAATTTCAAGAATCTGACATATATTATTGTCATTAAGAATTAAAATGTGGTCCAATGGGATTAAAATAAATTTTTGATGATTACTAACTTATTATGTTTTTAATCGCGATTAGTGGTAATTAGTGTAGTTTAAGGTGAAAATAATGTTTTAATAGTATGAGATGAGCTTGACACATGTCCTAACCTAATTTGATGTGTAAAGGCCGACCAATAAAATGCATGGGTCAACTTGGGGACCCCATGGAGCCACTTTGGTTGGGAAATGACATAAATAACTTTTTATTTAATGAAAAAGTAAAAATGACACAAACATAATATGTTTTACGAATACAATTTGTAAATGGGGTTATACAAGTCATATTTTTTACTATAAATATTAATTGGAAATATAAAAATATTTCCTACATTATAGTAGTTTTTTATAATTTTTAGACTTGAAATAAATTAAATTAGTTATGACATCATGATGATGCGGCGATTACCTCATTAATAAAGGATTGAAATAAAATGAGAAGATAATGAAAACTCTATGACCTACACATGTACAAAACCTATTGGGTGGGTATATTTCGAACCCTTATCACATTATTCTAGAATTATATCAATGTGGGACCTTTTAAATCTGAAACACATTTTCAAATAAAGTAATATTTCATTACTTTCCAAGAGTGCCCCTCCTCTCCTCTTATAAAAGGCCCCCACCTCTACCTCCTTACCCACACTTCCATAGACTTTTTCTCGGCCAACCCCTGCCCATTTTGTCTCTCCACTTCCCTCTCTTACTAATTGAAGCCTCACTTTGGGAAGAAGTCTTCCTAAGGAAGCCTTTGAGCTCAAACCAAAGGGAGTTACCCGATTTTAAGGTAATGTCTTCACTTGAGTCCTTTTGTTTTATTTTGCTTCTCCAACCCCCTAATATCTTTTTATTCATTTCTTTTGTAACAACACCAGTATCTTCAATATACTAGGATGTGTTTATATGAAGGATTCGAGCTACACTTACACACACCTACATCTAATGGTTAAAGAACATACTATTTCTGTGGATGGTGAATGTATGCCTCCCGAAACGATGATTGTTCATCATTACTTTAACACCTTCAAAGGTGGCCATTAAGATGTCACCATATTTATATATGATATATAATATGTTTACGTTTTCCTTATGCTTCGGTATTTTTCATTTTTGGCATACCTTTATGGTTTCCATTATGGGTAAACGCGATATCTTTATTTAAGGAAGTGCGGACTACCGCCCCCTCAAAGTGATTTGATTCGTTAAATATCATATGTGGGATGTATAAAGGAAGGAACTATGATATTATATATTATATTATACTGCAATTATAATATACCTTTATATCATTATGATTCTATTCTATAAAATACGAAATATAAATGAAAGTAGCGTTCATGCGTACGTACGGCTTACCGTCTCCATGAACAGTGCATTTCATTTCTTACCTCTAAATGATTATGTAATATTATAAATGCATATATATACTAGATATATATGATATATATGACATATAAATCATGAGTATAACTCTGGATATAATGGATACATTAACAACTTGTAATTATAAAGAGCATATTTTGACTGAAGTACCAATGATCGTTAAAACGACTGTTATTAACTAAAATAATTACATAGTGTTAATGAAATGGTAATAAGGGATATAAAAAGAATAATGAACTTGAAGAAGGTTCTTAAGAAAGTATAAATTAACTCAATTTTATTATTCAGGACATTAAAGAATAATCGAGTCAAGTCGGACCCGAGGTATGGGACTTCGTCTCAATCTCCTTTCATTGAGGCATATTTTGTTTTATACAAAACCTTCTTTTATATGGTGTATAAACCCCTTTGAAATTTAATTTCATCCAAAAGGAATCTTTTTATATGAAGCGTTTACTAAACGACAAAAGGGAATGTTTTTGTCGTACGTATGCGGCGACAGCGACTTCTCCGCCGCCGTGACCATTATTTGAGTTTCTGCTTCCTCTACAAGCCATAACTTTTTTTAAAAGAAAAATAAATACCATGTTTTACTTTTATTTTATTTTGGTATTGAAAATGGTTTTCATAATGTTTTTATATAAATGTGTTGTATTGATATCTTGTTATTGAAAGGTGGAAATGTTATGTTTCCTTTATGCATGTTTTATGTGATACGATTATGTTGAGGTTCTTTGAAATTATTATTAAGATGGGTGATTCCGTGATAAACTAAGGGCGGGTGAGCCCGATATAGCTCTCCAATGCATTGGGTAACACGAAGGAGTGAAACGTTAAGGTTTCTCCGAAGAGATTTAGGTAATATACTATGATGGGTATTCCAAACGTAACCAAGAGGGTTACTCCCTATGTAAGAATGTTATGAATGCCTCAAGTTACCTTTATGTCTTATGATTTCTATTATTTATTCATGATTTGAAGAGGTATGTTAAAGTACTTATGTTTTATGGGTAAAGTATGATTTCATTCTTATGTATATATGTAACCATGTTTCCTTTCCATATTTTTATATCCCTTACTGAGCTTTTTATGCTCATCCCATGTTTTTTTTCAAATGTTTTTCACATGTCAATGGAAAGGTACATGATATGATGATAGTGTCAAGGAAGTGTCAAGAAAGAATCTATGTTTTATTTTAAATATGTTTCCATTGATGGGAAAGAAGAATACTATCTTTATTTAACCACTTTGTTTATATGTGGAATGTAATGCAAGTCTTATGATCTAATTCTATAAAACTCTAAACCCGAAAAGATCCTCAATGTGTAATCTTGTAATAACTCAAGATTAAGTAAGGTTTAAGGTTGGGGCCTTATAGTTGGTATTAGAGGTCGGTTTAGATAACTTAAAGAGTTAGAATTCTATTAAATGATTATCCAAAAATATTTTTTTATGGTCAAATTGAAGTGATATAGCATTTAAAGATTACCATGTTGCTTCATCTAAGACATGTTTGTTCAGAATGGGTTTCCGTAGAGGAAACAGGGAAGCAGTGCTAGGAAGGAATGCAGAAGGAAATAACCTTCCGAATCAGCATCCTGAGAAGGTCGGAATTGGAACTGAACAGTTTGTTGCATTAATGGCGCAGTTGACTCAAATGATAAATGGCGGTGGTATCCATACACGATATCAGCCAGATCAATCGCAGAGGAACATGTTAGTGGTGGAACATTTCATGAGGCAACATCCCCCGTCATTCAGAGGATCATCTGACCCTGTGCTAGTTGAAGGGTGGATTAAAGCACTGGAGAATATTTTCGATGTCATGGGGTGTTCAGAAAATCAAAAGGTTAGTCTTGCTATTTACCGTTTGAAGGGTGAAGCAGATCAGTGGTGGTAGATGGTTAAAAATATAAGGGACGCTGATGAGATTGATTCTCTTGACTGGGATGAATTCAAAGGTATGTTTCTTGAGAAGTATTTTACTAAGGTTATTCGACTTAGGATGGAAAAGAAATTCTTGGAATTGAGGCATGAGAAAGACTCAGTGGCTGCCTATGAAGAAAGGTTCACTCGATTGGCATGGTATGCTCCAAATTTTATCTGAGACCTTGATAGTAAAATCAATCGTTTTTACTCAGCATTAAAGCCAAAATATCGAAGGGCATTAGCTTCTTGTGAGTTTAAAAGTTATGAAAAGTGTGTTCGATGTGTTGAGAAGGTGGAAATGGAGTTCGCCGATGATCAAGTGTTCTATAACAACCAATAGAAGAAGAGACCGAGGTGGCAGGAGAAAGGTAAGAATTCTTCAAAAATGACTGATGGTAAGAAAACTAAGTTTTTAGTTTGTGATAAATGTGGCAAAAGGCATGCTGGGGAATGACTTTTGAATTCTGTAAAGTGCTACCGATGTGGTAAGATGGGACATAAGGCTTGTGATTGCACTGAAAAAGATCAGGTCGATGGTAAGACTAAATTTGATTTATAGTTAGTGAAATGTTATAAGTGCGATGAGATGGGTCAGTATGAAAACGAGTGTCCGACAAAGAGCTTGAGTGATGGGAAGCAGTTATACTACAAGCAGAAAGGGGTGGTGAAATCCTTTGCAACTACTTCAGCAGATGTCGGGCCATCAAATGAAGTTGTATCAGGTATTTTTTTTGTTTTTTTAGATTATTCCAGTGTGTTGTTTGATTCGGGGTCTACACATTCTTTCATCTCTGAAAACTTTCCTAGTAAAATGGGAATACCATCTCAAGAAATGACTCCTGAACTTGTGGTAAAAACACCTGGGGGAAATGTTGAGGCAAAAATAATTTATAAGAATCATCCTATCCTTATCTGTGGAAAGAACCTACATGCAAACCTTATTGTTTTACCTCTAGTAAAGTTTGATGTTATCCTCGGTATGGATTGGCTCTCTATTTACCATGCTAAGATTGACTATAGAGATAAAGAAGTTTCTTTTCAGAAAGACATTCAGTTTGTGTACAAGAATGAACCCTTACTGTTGATAACTTGTCAAGAGGCCAAGAAACTTGTAAAAGATGAAAATGAATGTTACCTTGAACACATCGTTGAAAATAAAGGAACTCTTCAGATTAATGATGTGTGAGTGGTAAATGAGTATCCAGATGTTTTTCCTGATGAGTTTCCTGGAATAATACCAGATCGGGAAGTTGATTTTACTGTTGACTTAGTTCCTGATGCTAAGACAATTTCAAAACCCCCTTATCGAATTGCTCAAATTGAACATTTAGAGTTGAAGGAGAAATTGCAATATTTATTAGAGAAATGATTCATTCGACCTAGCACATCACCATGGGGTGATCCTGTTTTATTTTTTAAAAAGAAATATGGTTAAATGAGAGTTTGCATTGATTATAGGGCCTTGAATAATATCCCTATTAAGAACAAATATCCTTTGCCTCATATCGATGATTTGTTTGATCAGCTCCATGGAGCACAGTTTTTTTCAAAGATTGACCTGAGATCGGGGTACCATCAGTTGAAAGTAAAAGAAGCAGACGTTTCGAAGACTGCGTTTCATACTAGATATGGCTATTATGAATTTGTAGTTATGCCTTCTGGGTTAACCAATGAACCTGCTGTATTCATGGACCTTATGAATAGAATTTTCCATGAGTTCTTGGATAAGTTTGTGGTGGTTTTCATTGATGATATTTTGGTGTTTTATAAAAGTAAAGAGGAGCATGAAAGACATTTAAGGGTTATCTTGTAAACCTTAAATGAAAATAAACTTTATGGAAAATTTATCAAGTGTGTGTTTTTGTTGCAAAAAATTTCTTTCCTTGGTCATGTTGTTTCAAAAGATGGATTAACTGTTGATCCTGCAAAACAATGTTGTGGAAGACTGGCCAAGACCCACATATGTAACTGAGATTTGTAGATTCCTTGGTTTGGCAGGATATTACTGAAGGTTTGTTAAAAAATTTTCACGGTTATCTAGTCCAATGACTAAGCTAACTCGGAAGGGTGTTAAGTTTATATGGACAAAAGAATGTGATTATTGTTTTCAGGAATTGAAAAGAAGATTGGTGAATGATCCAGTATTGGCACTACCTTCCAGGAATGGCGAGTTTGTTATATATAGTGATGCTTTATTGAAAGGACTTGGTTGCGTCCTAATGCAGAATGATCAGGTAATTACTTATGCTTCACGAAAGTTGAAAACACAAGAGGTAAATTACCCTACACATGATTTGGAATTAGCTGCTGTTGTTTTCGCTTTAAAAATTTGGAGGCATCATTTGTATGGAGTAAAGTGTGAAAGATATACCGATCACAAAAGTTTAAAGTATATATTCACTCAAAAAGAATTGAACATGAGACAGATGAGATGGTTAGAATTAATCAAGGATTATGATTGTACAATTCATTACCATCCGGTAAAAGCAAATAAGGTGGCTGATGCTTTGAGTTGAAAAAGTAATGCTTCATTAGAAATATTGCATTTGGAACGTGATCATTTGGTTAAGGATTTGATGAACATTGGCATAGAAGTTGTTAGTGCAGGAAGTTCTTCTGTTTTGTTTCAGGTATCAGTGAAATCTTCTCTATCAGACAGAATCAAGCAAGCATAGAAGCAAGACAGTGAGTTGCAGAAAATGGTAGGCTGGTTCAGAAAGGTAAGTTTCATGAATTGAACATTGATAGTGATTGTGTTTTGAGATTTGGGAATAGATTTTGTGTGCCTTGTGATTCACAGTTGAAGAGAGAGTTGTTATGTGAAGCTCATAGTTCTCCGTTTTCAGTTCATCCTGGCAGTACTAAGATGTACAGAGATCTGCGGGAGTATTACTGGTGGGATGGAATGAAAAGAGATATTGCTGATTTTACTGTGAAGTGTTTGACATGTCAACAGGGTAAAGCAGAGCGGCAGTTACCGAAAGGGATGCTTCAGCCTTTACCAGTTCCAGAGTGGAAATGGGAGAATATATCCATGGACTTTGTTGTGGGATTACCGAAGACACCTCGAGGTAATAATGCAATCTGGGTTATTGTTGATCGCTTGACCAAGTCTGCTCATTTCCTTGCTATACGAGATACTTTTTCCCAAGATCAACTTTCTTGTTTGTATCTTAAAGAGATATTCAGGTTACATGGAGTTCCTCTCTCTATTGTATCTGACCGTGATCCCAAGTTAACTTCTAACTTTTGCAAAGGCCTTCAAAATTCATTGGGTTCTGAATTAAATTTTAGTACAGCTTTTCATCCTCAATCAGATGGGAAGTCGGAACGAACAATTCACAACTTGGAGGATATGCTATGTGCTTGTTCGGTCGATTATCAGGGAAGTGGGGACCAACATCTTTCTTTGGTTGAATTTTCATATAATAACAGTTTTCATTCTAGTATACAGATGACACCATTTCAGGCATTATATGGGAAGCGGTGTTGAACTCCAGCTTTCTGGGATGAAGTGGGTGAAAGGAAGTTGAGGGGACAAGAATTGGTAGAGGAGATAGCAGAAAAAGTTCAACTGATTCAGAAGCACACGAGAATAGCTCAGAGTAGGCAGAAGAGTTATGCGGACAACAAGAGGAAGGATCTCTCTTTTGAGGTAGGTGATCATTTTTTTCTCAAAGTATCTCTATGGAGAAGTGTGATGCGATTTGGTAAGAAAGGAAAGTTGAGTCCAAGGTTCATTGGAGCATATGAAATTCTGGAGAGAGTTGGATCAGTTACTTAACGAGTGTCTTTACCTCCGAGTTTATCTCAGGTACACAATGTTTTTCATGTTTCGATGTTGAGAATGTATATGCCAGATCCATCTCATGTTTTGAGTCCAGAGGTAGTTAAGCTGGAAGAGAACCTATCATATGAGGAACAACCGGTCCAGATTCTTGACCACAGGGAGAATGTGTTATGAAATAAGGTGATTAATCAGGTAAAGGTTTTTTGAAAAAACCACATGATGGAAGAGGCAACATGGGAATCTGAAAATGCAATGAGGGATAAGTACCCCCATTTATTCGATAAGTAAATAAATTGCGGGGACGCAATTTTCTAAAGGGGGGAAGGATGTAACATCCCAAGTAAGTAATGAATAATATATATTTTTATCTATGTCTATTAATGAATTAGATAGTGTTTTAGAGGCATAAAATAAAAATAAATCCAATCTTTAGCATAGAATACACTAGTATTTTTAAAAGATTGTTTTACTGCCTTTTGATGGAAAACCATTTTTGAATCTATATTTTGACAATTTAATGAACTATTTTTGTCAAAATAAACTTATTCTTTATTATTGGGACATCAAAATTTACTTTGTGTGAATTTTTGGTATTTTTCTGACAATGTTCATTTTTTAATGAATAGTGAAAAATACTGCATTTTACATCATAACTGCTTTTTAATCTAATTTATTTATATGATTATATTATCTTTTGAATTGGTTTTGAAGTGAAATTAGAATATATTTTTACCATTTAATACAATGGTGTTAATTGGAATCAATTTCACTTTGAAATTGGACTTAAACTGGTGTCAATCTTTTGATACTTATTGTTTCAGAAAAACACGCTATTTGTCATGACAACGGGAATTAATTATTAAATTAATTAATGTAAATTATATGATTTTAATTTTTTGAAATAGACATAATTTTTGAATTCAGAATATCAAATATAGCTTTGGGTGAAGTTTTGGTATTTGTCTGAAAAACTTCAATTTTTGATAAATAGTGAAACCACTAAGTGGTACTTAGAAAAACTGATTTTCCATTTAAATGAAATTTTGTGACCTTTGTGTTTTGAATTTCAAGAATCTGACATACATGGTTGTCATTAAGAAGTAAAATGTGGTCCAATGGGATTGAAATAAATTTTTGGTGAATAGTAACTTATTAAGTTTTTAATCGCGATTAGTGGTAATTAGTGTAGTTTAAGGTGAAAATAATGTTTTAATAGTATGATATGAGCTTGACACATGTCCTACCCTCATTGGATGTGTCATGGCCGACCAATAAAATCCATGGGTCAACTTGGGGACCCCATGGAGCCACTTTGTTTGGGAAATGACATAAATTACTTTTTATTTAATGAAAAAGTAAAAATGACACAAACATTATATGTTTAACGAAAACAATTTGTAAATGGGGTTATACAAGTCAGAGTTCTGACTATAAATATTCATTGGAAAGATACAAATATTTCCTACATTATAGTATTTTTTATAATTTTTATACTTTAAATAAAATAAATTAGTTATGACATCATGATGATGCAGCGATTACCTCATTAATAAAGGATTTAAATAAAATAAGAATATAATGAAAAATCTATGACCTACACATGTCCAAAACCTATTGGGTGGGTATATTTCGAACCCTTATCACCTTATACTCGAATTATATCAATTTGGGACCTTTTAAATCCGAAACGCATTTTCAAATAAAGTAATATTTCTTTACTTTCCAAGAGTACCCCTCCTCTCCTCTTATAAAAAACCCTCCACCTCTACCTCCTTACCCAAACTTCCAAAGCCTTTGGTTCAGCCAAAACCTACCTATTTTGTCTCTCCACTTCCCTCTCTTACTACGTGAAGCCTCAATTTGGGCATAAGTCTTCCCAAGGAAGCCTTTGAGCTCAGACCAAAGGGAGTTACCCGATTTTAAGGTAATGTCTTCACTAGAGTCCTTTTGTTTTATTTTGCTTCTCCAACCCCCTAAAATCTTTTTATTCATTTATATTGTAACAACTCCAGTATCTTCAATATACTATGATGTTTTTATAAGAATTATTCGAGCTACACTTACACACACCTACATCTAATGGTTAAAGAACATACTGTTTCCGTGGAAGGTGAATTTATACCTCCCGAAACGATGATTGTTCAACATTCCTTTAACACCTTCAAAGGTGGACATTAAGATGTCACTATATTTATATATGATATATAATATGTTTATTTTTTCCTTATGCTTCTGTATTTTTCATTTTGGGCATACATTTATGGTTTCCATTATGGGTAAACACGATATCTTCATTTAAGGAAGTGCGGACTACCGCCCCCTCAAAGTGATTTGATTCGTTAAATACCATATGTGGGACGTATAAAAGATGGAAATATGATATTATATATGATATTATACTGGAATTATAATATACCTTTATATCATTATGATTCTATTCTATAAAATATGAAATAGAAATGAATGTAGCGTTCATGCGTACGTACGGCTTACCGTCTCGATGAACGGTGCATTTCATTTCTTACCTCTAAATGATTATGTAATATTATAAATGCATATATATACTGGATATATATGATATATATGATATATACATCATGATTATAACTCTGGATATAATGGATACATTAACAACTTGTAATTATAAAGAGCATATTTTGACTCAAGTACCAATGATCATTAAAACGACTGTTATTAACTAAAATAATTACATAGTGTTCATGACATGGTAATAAGTGATATAAAAGGAATAATGAACTTGAATAAGGTTCTTAAGAAAGTAGAAATTAACTCAGGATTATTATTCAGGACATTAATGAACGATCTCGTCAAGTCGGACCTGAGGTATGGGACTTCGTCTCAATCTCCTTTCATTGAGTCATATTTTGTTTTATACAAAACCTTCTTTTATACGGTGTATAAACCCCTTTGACTTTTACTTTTATCCAAAAGGAATATTTTTTATACAAAGCGTTTACTAAATGACAAAAGGGAATGTTTTTGTCGTACGTATGCGGCGACAACGACTTCACCACCGCCGTGACCATTATTTGAGTTTCGGCTTCCTCTAGAAGCAATACCTTTTTTTAAAAAAGAAAAATAAATAGCATGTTTTACTTTTCTTTTATTTTGGTATTGAAAATGGTTTTCATAATGTTTTTATATCAATGTGTTTTATTGATATCTTGTGATTGAAAGGTGGAAATGTTATGATTCCTTTATGCATGTTTTATGTGATACGATTATGTTGAGGTTCTTGGGAATTATTATGAAGATGGGTGGTTCTGTGATAAAATAAGGGTGGGTGAGCCTGATATAACTCTCCAATTCATTGGGTAATGTGAAGGAGTGAAACGTTAAGGTTTCTCTGAAGAGATTTAGGGAATATACTATGATGGGTATTCTAAACGTAACCAAGAGGGTTACTCCCTACGTAAGAATGTTATGAATGCCTCAAGTTACCTTTATGTCTTATGATTTCTATGATTTATTCATGATTTGATGAGGTATGTTAAGGTGCTTATGTTTTATGGGTAAAGTATGATTTCATTCTTATGTATATATGTACCCATGTTTCCTTTCCATATTTTTATATCCCTTACTGAGCTTTTTATTCTCATCCCAATTTTTTTTGAAATGTTTTTCACAGGTCAAGGGAAAGGTACATGATACGATGATAGTGTCAAGGAAGTATCAATAAAGAATCGATGTTTTATTTTAAATATGTTTCCATTGATGGGAAAGAAGAATACTATCTTTATGTAACCACTTTGTTTATATGTGGAATGTAATGCAAGTCTTATGATCTAATTCTCTAAAACTCTAAACCCGAAAAGATCCTCAATGTGTAATCTTGTAATAACTCAAGATTAAGTAAGGTTTAAGGCTGGGGCCTTATATATATTCCTTTAATTGACATCATGAATACAAAAAAAAACACACTACTATATACATTTAAAAAAATGTTTTATATGGTTACAATGACAATTATCCAAAACAGTGTTAAAAACATTAATGCTTCATCCTTTTTGTATCTGTGATCCCCTCTCAAAAATTTTCATCCATGGTATTAGTTTCCGAAAAAAACATCTGAACTCAAGAAAAAAATCCCACTGATAATAGAAAACAAATATTATGTTAGTAATACAATAATGAAATAAATTAAAGATTTATATTAAATAATACATTAATATAATGTCTATTTTTATTAAAAAAATACACATTCTGTGTTATTCCTGTCACATTGTATATTGTAATGAGGTGGTGTTGATTCTTACACATCACAAATGATTCATAGATCAATGTTTTAAAATATTAAAAAATCCAAATGGTATGCTATGTAGTAGTTAACCAATATTAGTAAAGTTCACAAAGAATCCTTAGTTTTGTTATTAAATTTGTGAGTGATTTATAGCCAATTTTCTTCCAAAACACTACATAAATAGAAAAAGAAGCATAAATGACCAAAATAAAGAATATAAATGATCCATTCCATAATAGTTTAGGCTAAGTTCTTTTGGAAATAGGGAAACATAACGAACTAGTTCATAAGTGTCTCTCATTAAGTTATTTTTTACTGTAATTACAAATCATTTCTAAAACCATTATTCACAACCTAATGATATGAAACTTAATAAAGGGTGATAATAGATGCTCAATAAGTGTAAAAAATTGATATATAAATGATCATATAAGGATAACATAAATAGTAGGAATTCATCTTCATCTTATTTGTGTAAAATCTTCCATTAGGTGCACTTTATATTCGTTTCTAGACACATCTATAACATCTTTGGAATATGAGTTTTTGCGACAGTCATGGTAGTACTAAGAAAATATACAAACATAAATGATTAATAAATATTTTAAAGGAACTAGTAGTTATTTTCGAAAATACCTCTTCTGGGATGCTAGTTTGTTGATGAAATATGATCTCTTTCATAAATATACCAACATAATTACCATAGAAATTTCAATTTTTTGTTTTGGACACTACGGAAACATCGAAAAAAGTAAGTAATTTATTTTGATACGTGTTGGGATAGTGCAATATTATTATATATACCATGATACTTTTCTAGTTGTAGATCTCGGGGGCATTCTTGTCATTATTCCCTGGATTCGTTCCATGAAGTAGATGATATTGATGCACCACACTATCATAACAAAATCCTTATTAAACAGTAATATAAATTATATAACAAGATTTTTAGTACTAAAATGTTGGATCTAGTGTATTATAAATTGAAAAACTCCATCATGTGTGGTTGGTTTGTCAGATATCCAAGCATTGAATCCATAAAATAAATCTTTGGAGTATCCAAATTGACCGTAAGGAGCATCCAATGTTTCTTAAAAATAAAAAAAATGAATAAGTAATGAATGAAATGAAAATATTGTTAAGATGATTAATTTCTACAGTTTTACCCCAATATAGTTGGTGTTGAACATTGTATCCCTCTCTACAAGGTGATAGGTGAGTGTTGATAAATATAAATCACAGTCATCATCACCCCACAGAATATCGATACTGGAATGGTATCAGTGTCTACGTGATTCACATTTCATGGGAAAAATTATTAGAATATTTATTACCCCAACTAAGTTACATTTTTTAGTGGAATTTCTCACCTCAATGCTTGTGGGGGTTGGGTGGGATCTTCGCACATGGGTTTCTATAGAGTTGTTTCTTCTCTTTAACTCCCCCCATAAAACTTGATATCATCTCTCTCTAGTATTGTAATTCTTCTTGAAAAATAGCTATTTTTCCATGTGTTTTTTACTTCCGTAGTTTTATCATTCTCTTGTTTTTATTTCTAAAAATATGTTCGGGGTGTCACCCCAAATCCCGCACCTCTGACATAGCCATACTATTCTTACTACTTCAAGGCTGTTGAAAGTATTTCTGCATTTGGTGCAGGATTTATTGATTCCTGTGACTATGTCAGATTGAAAATAGAGGAAAATAAGTAGTCATTTTTTGGTAATAATGATTTAAGTCAACTCAAATTTATATTATTTCATACTTACACATGTTTCCCACACATTGTGTGTGTTTTCACCTATCAGTATCCCCTATTTATTTACACAAGCCTCCTTCCTTAGCACACGGTGTGGGAAGGAAGTGGCTTTCGATTTTGATTTATCAATCTGCATATAAACAGAGGAACATAGTTATGGTTTTTTTTATGTCCGATAAAAGTATTTTAGTTGATTTCAAATACGTACCAATTTTTTCTCAAGTGAAGTGTACCCCATCCTTGCTTTATGGTAGGGGTATGCTGGTTTTTCTACTCGTTCCTTATTTTCATCACTCAGTTGTTATTTTATAAAAAAATATCATCAAAATTGATGAATACATAGAACATCAAACAATATAATACCATAAATAATGTACCTAAAAATTATGCTCCCCAGGAAGGCTACTAAACACATCCCATGATCTTTAGGATATCAAATGTGTATAAAGAAGTGGTGGGTGAAGCTTGATTTTTTCTTCAACATCATTAAGATGTTATTTTGTTAAAATTGCGTGGATGACTCTTTGAATCCTTCCTACAACTCCTATACCATATTACTTGTACGGGGCATGTACAATAAATGAACTCTGTAAAGGATGATGAAGAGTAAGTCAATGATTTATTATTTCATTTTATTTTAATAAATTAATAAAATGATATCATAATGTTACCATAATCTCTTCCCACATTAGTGTCTTCATCTTGGCGACAACAATGGGTCAATATTGTACATCAGTCAGCACATGTGGTTGAGTGATGATTCCAATGTAGCTACTAAACATGGATTTATTTGGTTTAACATGCTGGCTACACTCATTCCACCCCACCTCAAATTTGATGCCTTTTGCTTTTTCCTTAATGATTTTGAAAAACATTATCAAACTACAGGACTCTTGTTTTTTTTTCATTGTTAGCTTTTCATTTCCTACCGTTTCCTCAGTTTCATCATTATCATCATGTTCCTCCAGAGTGCTAGCATTTTCACTTGGATGAACATCAACAGGTTGAGAAACATGTTGTGCCTCAACACTAGGACCAGCAGCTATTGGTTGAGAAATCGGTTTTTGGTCTGCACTGGGGCCAGCAGTAACAGGTTCAGAGACCAATTGTGCCTTAGGATTGGGTGCATCATCAGGTGTAAAAGTCTTTATCTACTGAATTTGTTTAGCATTTAATTTAGATTACATAAAAGTAGAAATGAAGCAATAATAACTTAACGTAACATAATGTGTATTATAATAAAAAAAATAACCTGATTATTGAACTTTGATTTTTTAATGATGAAGAGATTTTACCCCTCTATCGACTATGTAAATTCCTTCATTTTGGTCTCCTCTAACATATAAAACATTGTCTACATTGGGCCTGCTGTGAAATTTTTGAAAATTACCAATGAAAAGGTTATCCTTCATTGACTTTTCATCTGACACTTCAATTATTATGCTCGATAACAGAACAATTGATCAATTTTGGTTTAGGGATCTAGAACATAAAATACATGTACTGTCTGTGATTCCATTATAAACAGGTCATCCTTCTCTCTTTACTTACTAAAATCCATATTCACTAATCCCAATTCATCTATTTTAATATCCCCTCTATTATCAAACAACTTGTATTGAAAATTTGGCACTTGGAATTTTTTACAATCCAACTCTCATATTTTTTTGATGTTTCCAAATTATGAAATATTCACCTAAATTGGATTTATGTCCTTTGCATTGGAAACATGAAACTCTTCAGCTAGAAGTGTTACCCCACTATTCTACATAGTATTTTCTTCATCATTTTTATTAGTATATATGTATAACCATTAACTAAATAATAATTTTATGATAATATACACAGACTTGGTCCTCCAACTAGCCATAGATGTTGTTCTAAAATTGAGTCTGTAGTTTCATCTAACTTCTTTATAATATGGTCCTGAAACCATCCAATAAATTAACAATTATGTGTATATGATATCGATTTTTCATCCCTATATGGATTCAAAGGGAAAAGAATTTCATTGTGGGTTGGAACATATGGTTCAATGTCAAAAGTGTTATGAAAAACATAAATATGGTCCTACTCCCGATCTGTAATATTCATTGTGACAACTACTCTTCTGGAAATTACTTTACCGGTAAGCCACCCAGTGTGAAGAGATTTTGGTAGGCCTATTTTTTCCACAACATACAGTTATTCGGTATATAATTCAATGTCTTCCCCATTAATATATTGCTCTGTAATACAACCCTCTTTCTGAATTTGATTTTTGACACACTCTTTCAATATCTTTATATACCGTTCAATGGGGTACATCCATCTATATAGTACAAGACCACATAGTTGAATCTGTCTTACCAAATTAACCATCAAATAGACCATCATGTCAAATAATTTTGATGAGAAGAACATTTTCAATTCACATAATATGATTGAAATTTCTATTTCCATAGTTGGAAAATTTTATAGGTCTATAACTTTGCTTCATATAGCTTGGAAAAAAATAGAGTTTTGTAATGTATGGTGTAAATTCATGGGAAAATGCAGTGTAAAGATAAAAAAACTAGATCGTGCATCGAAACATGGCATCTAGGTGATTTTAGACCCTTTACCTGTAAATTTCTCATTGACATAATGTTCATGATATTTGATTAATACCCCTCTAGAACCTTTACGTCATTCAAAAATATTCCAAACTGATATCTCTTCTTTCTATAAAGAGTGTAAGTAGCAATAGAAAGAAATTTTTGTTTTCCCCCCTCACTGGTGCCAACTCTTATTGTATTCTCATCTCAACCATGTCTATACTAGCGTTAATTCCATCCTTTGTTTTTCCGAGTTCATTTAGAAATGTTTCGATGATACTATCACACACATTTTTCAACATGTATAAAATCAAAAAAAAATCTAACATATTGACAATTCTAGTTTGGTAATTCAAAAAAATTGATCCCTTTTTCCAATCGACTTTTGTAAGGTTTCATGAAAATGGTTTAACAAAATTAGTGTCCTTATATTTTACTTTCTCAAACAATTGATCACATGTTAGTGGAGACGATGATGTATGTTATTCTGAACTTCCAACGAATGATTTCATCCGAGATCAATACATGTTCTATCGGATTAAAATCTACGATGTTCTAGAAACACAGTTTTTGAGGAATGTTTCAACCTAATTAACTGTATACCTTATTCAAAACAGGACACCAGTGATTTCCATTAATGTTATATCCTGAAAAAAAATTATAATCCGTAAATTCATTTATCATCCTGTAAAACATGGCTCTCAATGTGAAATCTTTATTTTTTAAGCATCATACAATGTAACACCTGAATCCCATAATAATTTTAAATATTCGATCAATGGATCCAAATAAATATCAATATCATTACCTGGTTGTTTATTTCTGGATATAAGCATATATAACATGATGTATCTTCATTTCTTGAAAAACAATGGTGGTAAGTTATAATTTACCGACATAACTGTCCATGAACTATAACTGCTTCTTTGAAAACCAAAAGGATTCACTTAATCTGTAGATAACTCAAGACGAAGGTTTCTCACCTTGTTTAAAAATTCAGGATACTCATGATCAAATATCTTCCACTGAGATGAGTCAGGTGGGTGACATAGTTTCCTATCTATAATTCTTGTAACTTCATGCCATTTCAATTGTCCTATATACTCCTCACTTCCATATAGGAAAATAAACATTAGAATGATTGGAAAGTACCATACATTATTCATAGGACTAGATTCATCTTTCTTGTATCAAGAAGAACCACACTTTGGGAATTCTTTAAGTTATTTTTTGTCCTTGAGAAACATTATACATTCATTCAGGCAGGCATGTATTCTTTTAGAGAACATACTCCTCTAGTGTAGCATTCTTTTGGCATCATATGTTTGTCTCGAGAGATAACTATATTTTGGGAGCATTTCATTCAGTAAAGTAAGCAATTATATAAATCGTATTCCACTCAACCTATAGCCTACTTTCAAATTATATATCATTAGTATAGAAGAAAATATTGTATATTTAGTGAAAACAGCATACAATGGCCTCTTTATACAACTATTTAACATCTCAAACAATTTTGGGAAATCACAAAGTTTATCTTGAACTGTTCTTGTCATTTCCAGAATACGATCTTTATCATCATTTAAATCTGTAATCACATCCTTTATATGATCATCTTCATTCTTCATTCTTGTAATAATATCAGACGATCCATAAATTCTTGTACTATCTAACCATTACCTACATTTTTTCCAGTTTTTATTCTAACATGTATAACATCAATCTATTCCATGAAAGATCAGTTGTTCTTCCAACTTCTCTTGACTAATCTGTCTTGAATAAAAATAGCATAAAAACAGTAAACGGATTTGAGAAGGTTCATATGCATGATCTTTTGAAAACATGAAAAACTATTTCATGCCATCATTAATCTATTTGGTCAAATGACGTGCATTCATCTATTCTTTATTCATATTTATCCTATTTGATTCAGTAATATTAATATTTAACAAACATAATTACACCGAAGATATTAAACTAGGGTCATCATCAAATTATAATAAATGGAACTAGTTATGGTAAATAATACCCTTACCTCTCCAAGCATTTCTCAACACCAAATTATATCACAGTCATCTTCCCAACCCCCTGCTCAATGGAACTAACAATGAGAATCCCTTTCACCAAAATTTTTTAGTATCCCACATGTGATCAAAATGGATTGTTGTAAATAGATTTTTTAGTGTTTCTCTAGAAATATAATGTCTCGAGTCAAGATCTATGGAACTAAACTAATAGATGGTATGATTTTCAGTAGAGTGGTAGTGGGTGGAAGTATTCATTACATGTGTTATTGGGGTTATTTGACTAGGGTGTCCAAAAAGTGTCCCATAGAGTACTCTAGTGAAGTGTTTTTCTATGATTCCGTGGAATTACTCTAGTAACAAAGTGGTGGTTCCATTGAAATGTGTAGGTTTTGGATTGATATTAAATGTTGGAGGAACTACAACATGGAAAATAATGTCATACCTGCCATGCCAATAACTACAAAACAATACAAACACATAATCGTGCTCACAATCTCAAGATCATCCAAACCAAATAAACAAAATTTCATATTTTTCAAAGAATCAATTATTCAATTTCTTTTTATAATTCAGGTGTTATCAAAGATGTTCTATCATCCTGGGGTACTCATTCATTTTCCAAGAATACTTAAATTACCAATTTTTATATTAAAATGCTCAAAAAGAACCAACCAGCATGTAATTCATTTAGTGCACAAACAAGGACCACCAGTGGACATAATTTTTAGTGGGGAGATAATCCTATACATTACACAACATAACCATCAATATCAAATAGTAATAACATGATAACAAGAGGAATAAAATGTGTAAGAGTAGAAAAATCACCATGAAGGTGTCGTTCAGTACATGGTAGAGGTGCATTTGCGGTTGATGAGAGGCGCGCGATAGATGAATTTCCAACTAAAAATAAAACATAAAATAAGAACTCGTATGTTATACCAATCCATAATAAGTCTAATTAGATTTAGCAGTGGGACATGTCTGGTTAAAAAAATTTATTGGTTAATAGTGGGATTTTATTTTCCATCTATGATATCTTATTCTTGTTTATTTACTTTTTGTGTATCTACTATTTTCCAAGATGTTCAACTTATGAAAAGAACATGTCTAGTTTTTAAGAGAAATATCATATTTAATTTAATATAATTTAGGGTAAAAATATTCCACATTAATTATATATTTTTTCTTGGGTATCGTTGCTATTCCAGAGGGATCGTGAAAGCCTCTTAGGCTAGTGGATATTCAGGTCATTTTTTGGTTATGATACATGCCTGGTCCATATCATTTCATTTATTATTGTAAATGACCTATGTCTATTTAAATATAGGATTGGGGGTTCAGACAATAATATATTCCCAACTCCATTTGATTTCCTTTGGTGGTGGGTTCTAATAGTATCATATCTGATAAATATTTTATACATTGGACATTAGAGTAGTCAGTGCTAAGGATTTCCTCATTGGTATGGTAGTAATGTTTGTCGAACCTAGTGTTTGAAGTAGACCATAGAAAATAATAAGTGATTAAAACTTATGTGATGAATTCATAGCCTATGAACAAATATATAGTAAATATATTACAATCCTCATTGAATCTTAATGGGTTTGGCTTCATTCATCATATAGTTACAAGTGATGTGGAGATGTTGTTTGAACTAATATTAAAGGACCTAAATATAAGGAATAACAAGACATGCATCAAAACAAAACACATAGTCAATCTAGGGAAACATGAATCACAACATGACAAATACTTCCATTCCATAATGGGTTCCAAATATGAAAGAACTACGACACAAAAGAGATGTCCACACCAAAATGGTTCCTGGTAAAAACACATCTAGAATCCACCGGCATAGTAAAAAATGATATCAAATAATCTAGAGTAATGGGACTATGATGTATTGTTCATCACTACATCATAACCTCTAATCCATCCCACACAAAATAGCATTCTCTTATTAATCCCAAAATGAGTGAAAATGAAAATCCAGAAAAATGTAAAAAATATGTAATATTTGCTTAACCAAGTGGATCACTATATGAAAAAGAAATAAAACTAAAATAGAAGGAATAAGAGAGGTTAAAAAATCCTAATATCTCCAATACAAGTGATGAGTGATGAAACATACATCGGGTGAGGGTGCACCACCCAAGAGAAGAGGAGGGGGTGGCGTAGCACAGAGGGGTTATGGATGAGACAAGGGGAAAATATATTAAAAAATAAAAGGATCAAAGGGGATTTTTTTGTAAAACATCTCTTTTCAAAGTGGCTCAAGGTTTGTCCATATGGTTCTCAAAACCATGTGCAAAATATGTAGTCTTCACTGTCCTGGACACACCATTTCACATGGTTAATGCACATTGTTTAACAAATGGTGTGAGAAACATTAGAAATCCCTTTATAATTTATTAATTTATTTTTATGGTTTTATAAGACCACTCACATGATTTAAACAAACTATGTTCTTATGAAAACCATTCTCCACTATTGTGGTTCGTGGTTATCACAAATAATGTTCAAACCATGCTCCCTAGGTTGCTACCCCCAAAACCATAATTTTAACTCATAAATAATATCTGACTTGTTTAAAAACCTAAGACACATATCGAGCCTCAAACTATATAAAAACACTTTTAAGGTGTCTCAACGTCTAGGCTATATATCCAACCCTCATTTTTTAAAATGTTTTATCCACTAATTGAAAAAAAATCCATCTCCTCTTCAAAATTCTAATGCAAAAATAGATGAGGAATTACAAACTCTCCATCATTTTTCCTATCATACCCAATATTTCCTAGTGGTAATACTATTGAATCACTACTATCGGTTATCTATTTGGAGTCAGAAAAACACATTGAATTCTTGAACTCCCAGTATGATTTAAAATCATAGCACCAAAAAAATACACAATTCCACCTGATCTTAAGACAACATTCATAACCAACTGCCTTTCTAATGCACAAGAGTAGAAATTCCTTACATAGGAGACTCACTGGGGGGAATTGGTGCACTGTAGAAGAGGCTGTTGGGATGGTCATTAGATGAAGAGGGCATGTTGGATAAGATTACATGGACAAGGGGACCACTCAAGGAAGATATGGATAAGGAGATAGAGGAGGAGCAGATGTAGGTAGCGGTGGTGGTGGAGGATGAGTCGGCAGTCGGAGGAGGAGGAGGAGGAGGAGGAGATTGTGGTGGAGGAGTAGGAGAAGGGTTGTGGAGGAGGGGTCTTAGTGGTGGAGGAGAAGAAGGCAGCGGAAACCTAGGAGGAGGAGGACAATCGTGGTGGAGGAGGAAAATGAAGTGGCGGTAGAGGAAGATGAGGAGTAGGGGGGGTCGTGGCAGAAGTATGGGTCGACGGTGTAGGGTTCAACTTTTGTGAAATCTTGAAAGGGTGCGATGGAGGAGGATCCTATTAGGGTTCTTTTATAAAATCTATTGGAACTTTTATCATCTCCAGTTAAAAGCACTAATAAAGGGATGTTGTATTAGCACTAAAATTAAAAAAAACTCATAAATCATACCTTTATCAGTGTTTTTTAGCCCTGGTAAAGATAGGACTTTATCAGGGCTAAAAAGCACTAATAAAGGTATAAATTTTAGTAATTTATTTATAATATGATATATTTTTTTTAATGATATATAGGATAAATAAATATTTATTTATTATTAATTATAACTATAAATAGTATATATTTATAAATTTTGGTATATAATTGGAAATATATATATTAATAATTATAATTACTAACGTCTTTTGAATGTATTTATATATATCATTAAAAATATAATAAAATATATTTATTATTAAAATATATTTAATGTAATTTTATAAGTACATTTTTTAGAACATATATAGCTTATATGGGTAATATTATGAATTAATCAATATACCACTCCAATGGAAAATGAGATGTAATGTATAAATGAACATTCATGAATATGATACATAACATATATGCATGATCAACATATTTCTTTACTAAATTCATTGGAAAGAACATTTATATATATTCATTAATTTTAATTATACATATTTATATATTAAATATTAAATATTTATAAATAAAATAAATTTATAAAATATAAAAAATATAATTAACAAAACAAATTAATCTTATAAATTCAATAAATCTAATATATATTTAATAAATATAATAAATATATTTATTATTTAATTTAATTTAGTATACTCTTATATTTATTTAATTATATACATTTATTTAATTATAATCTTAGAAATAAGTTTTTCAATTAAATATATATATATATATATACATTGGAATTATTAAAAAATATATATGAATTATAAAACTTTTTTTGTTTAATATATACAAATAAAAATTATTTTGTAAAATAAATATATTAATGTCATATAAATTAATAATAAAAACATTTATTAATGCTTTAAACTATAGTTGATATAGTCCCACCCCTTTATCAGCACTTTATACTTTATGTTGATAAAAGGCAGTGCTTCCCATTCCCTATTTTAATGCACTATATATAGAACACATCATGTAATTTTGAGAGCTTTTTTTGTATTTTCAAATGATAAGAAACAACTCCAATTCGTTCAAGAATTTTAAAGGGTATCTTGTACCTAGGTATCAATATCCCTTTCTTACCAAACATTATAACACCCTTCTATGGATGTACTTTAACGAAAATATGATCTCACACTTAGAAATCTAAATCTTTACTCTAATTATTATCATAAATATTTTTCATTCTATTAGATTCCTTAATTTGAGACTAAATAGTCTACACCTTTTACGTTGAATCTTTAATATGGTTTGGTCCTATGGGTTTCCTTTCACCAACATCATCCATACAGGTTGGAGTATGAAATCACTTCCCATATAATTATTTATTTCGCACCAATTGAATACTTAATTGGAAAATAATTTTATAAGAAAACTCCACCAAAGGTAAGTATAGATCCAACATTACTGGAAAGTCAAATGATAAAGACCTGTATTTTATTATTTGTATTATACTTTTAGATTTTCCACCATTTGAAAATAGTAGGTTGTGCTTAATTGAAGCTCAATATTAAGAGTCTTCTAGAGACACTTTATTAACTTCATTATAAAATAGGGATCATGATCAGACACAATTGAAAGAGGTGCACCATAATGCCTTACAACTTCATCAATATAGATCCTTGAAATGATCTCAATATATAAATCATCTCCTATATAATGTAAATGTACAAATTTTCATAGGCGATCAATGATAATCCATATTTCATCATTCTTTGTAGAATTATTTGGTAGTCCTATAACAATGTAAATAATAATTTCATCCCATTTCCACATAATAATTGGAAGAGGTTCTATGAATCCACTAGGATGTTGTTTCACAACATTAACTTAATGAAAATCCAAACATATAGACACATTATCAGTAGTTTCCCACTTTGTGTTATCCCACCAAAAATATTTTCTCAAATCCCTATATATATTTGTACTACTAGGATGTATAGGGAAATTTGAGTTATGATAATCACACAATAATTCCTTTTTTAGATTTGGTATAGTTGGAACACATAATCGCTTTCAGAATTTCAGAACACGATCTTCCAAAATGATTTATGTTAATTTTTTATCATTCCCATCTTAAATTTTTTTCAAAATTTTCTCATCATCATACTAAGAACATTGTGTCTTTTTTAAATAAATATTGTTTCATAATAATTTAAAAATTGAGTGATGTATCACCTTTCTTAATAATTTCAATATCCTTCTTTATTAGATCTTTAAATATATGATCCCTCTCAATCCTCATTTGGGTCATAACTCCAGGATCTTTCCAACTCAAATTATTTACCACCTTATTATCTTTCCCTAGGTTGTAGTGTATTTGGAAATCATAATCATTGAGTAGCTCAAGACATTGCCTTTGTCTCACATTTATCTTCTTTTGGGAATATATATATATTTTAGGATCTTATAGTTTGTGAATATAGCAAATATTTAATCATATAGATAATAACTCAATATATTCAAATAAAATATTTTAGCTTCCAAATTAAGATCATGGCTTAAATATTTTTTTCCATGAGTCTTTAATTGATTTGATGAATATTAAATAACTTTATCATTATTCATTGGGAAAAAACTAAGTCTTTTCTTCAATGCATCAAAATATATAAAAAACCCATAATTTCTAGAAGGTAGAGTCAAAATTGGAGCATTGAACAATATCCTCTTTAGTTCATCCAAACATTCTTTTGAATTCCTTTTTCCCAACCAACATAACCCCTTTACGTGTAATATTTGTTAATTGTTTAGCCAATTTGGAAAAATTCTAAATGAATCAAGGATGTTAACCTGCTAAACCATTGGAACTGCATACCTCATTTATATTCATTTGTGTATGCTATTATCTATGTGCCTTTATATTAGTAGGATCAATTGAGATTCTATCCTTATAGAAAATATTTCTTTGAGAATTTTCTTCTTCGAACCAAAAATTACACTTAATCAATTTTTAATATAATTATTTCTTTTTAATATTCTCATGAATGATCGAAAATAGCATTTCATGGTCCAAGTGTCTCTTGGAATACACCAAAATATCAGCAACTAATACCACAAAAAATCATCAATATATTCCTTGAATACACATCTCATTAAATCCATTAAAATAGAGGGTACATTAGTCAGTCCAAATGGTATTACTATAAAAATGTAAGGACCATATCTCATTTGAAAAGTTATTTTCGGGATTTCATCCTTCTTTACTCACAATTATAGATACCCAAAATAATGGTCAATCATTAAAAAAAATTCCCCAATGAATTTTATTAAATAAGTCATCAATGAGCGGTAGAGGATAATTTTTCTTTATAATAATAGAATTGATTTCCCTATAATAAATTCACAAACTCATATATCCTTATTTATTCTTAATAATGTGAATGGGTCCTTCCAATTAGGAAAATCTTGGGGGAATAAATCCCTTATCACCTAAATACACTAGTTATTTACTCAAATACATTAATTCCACAATGTCCATTATATATGGAGACATTGATATTAGTTTTTCATCAAGGATTAAATCAATTGGAATCTCAACATTATGCTCTTGGGTATGTCCATGTAATTACTTGAGAAATACACCAATGTATTCCCATATAATATTTAAACCTTAAAATTTAATATTATATTATTCAATCCAAGGATTTGTTTTTTATTATTCCCCAAGAATCTTATTTAGTAGAAATACAAGGGGTGAATCTAGATATGATACAAATGATGAATTCTCTTTTCTAAAGATAAGGAATTTAATTTCGTCCTCAAAAATTATAATATTATTCTTATTGCAATAAATACTTTCTTTATATTTTTAAATCAAATCTATATTAAGGATTATGTATGAATATTAATTAAACATTTAGTTATAAAATGGTAAAAATGCATTTCAACAGTGGATCATAACCATAAAATTTTATATAGATTTAAAAATGACATTACATCTGTCTATCATTTTATGGTTTCCCATTGTACAATCGATATAGAAAACCCAATGTTAAAATTGATACCATAGAATAATATGGTTTGGATTAATGTTAATGTTTTGGGAGGATCTAAGAAATGTGATCTTAACATCACTATGTATTAGGTAGTAATAATTATTAAGGAACACATAGTTCTTGTATAGAATTCTCTATGAAGATCTAAATCATATATAATAAAAAATGAAATGTAATGAATGAATACTCATGTAATATAGGTATGAGTAAAATTCAATGTGATTCAATAACATCCAAAATTCCAAGTATTTGGTTAAAATTAGGTATTGAATGCATACCCAGGATAGGTGGTAGAAAATTAATTATGTGTATTATACGGATATGAATCAATAAAAACATAGTTCATGGAAAATTGGTATCTGTGAAGATCCTGATATTATATATGGGAAAATAAAAAATGGCTTGGGATTAGTGCGAGTCATTAGGGAGAAGTATATGTTAATTAAAAAACGTATACACTAAAAGGTTTTATATAAATCTATCTATTATATAAGGGAGTTAGGTCACATATAATAAACCACTCCTGAATTTTTAAGGATTATATGATGTACCATTATTTCATATGTTTATGGGTCGTGTAATAAGAAATCTATACCTGATGGGAATTTTCTAAGATGAGAATCTCAAATCAAGGATTTCGGGTTTCCTAGAGGATTATGTTGAATCTTGGAATATTTAATTATAATATAATTTTATAAAATAAAGGAATTTTTTATTCTAAGTGGTGAATCATGACTCATTTAATTCTTTTTATTTCCAAAAAAATACAAAATTATATATAAAAGTGTGAAAATATATGATGAAATAATTATTATTTTAAAATGTTTAGGATGAATGAATCTATACCATCATGGGTATATTAATAAAAATGAATACTTTTTTAATAGGTAGGTTAAATCAAAATATATGGACCCTTGAATTAATTGAAAATTGTGAAGGGTATAAATAGGTCCTCCATTGGTAATGGTGGAACAACCTTCACATTTTCTAGAAATAGCACTTGACTTAAAGGAGGAAATATCTTATAGGACCAAAAACATTCCCTAAAGATACTTTGTGGAACACAAGAAACAATGTTATTCACCATTAAATAGGGAAACATTTCAAATAATACATGAAACCTATTACAAATCACATTCTATGGGGGAACCAATAGGGTGCACTCAAGGATTTGGGGAAGTCAATAATAGAATCTGAACTCTAATTTGTTGGTTTGTAATAGTTCAAAAATAAAATATATAAAGTCTATTAGAGGATATAAATGACATTATAATAGGTTCACTACTCTTTATAGGTTATTATAACGTGTATTGAACTCATTAATGATTTCAAAGGATATAATATAAATTTAATGAGTATATATTAATAAAAAAGAGTGGGACTACTCATTGTGAGTAAGTGGCCTTGATGTCAATTTCAATAAAAACACTGAATTTTTTAATCTTATATTCATGTGAAAATAAGGTATAATATAAATTTAACGTAGAACATAAGGTCCGATTAAGATATCCTGAATTTGTTTTGGACAAGTGTTAGTAAGTAAAAGATTTATTCTTATTTCATTTGTTACCTAAATTTTCCCAATCTAAAAATGGAAATGTTTAGTATGTAGTGAATTTACTATTTTCCAAACCTTTCATTTTGGTTTTTTATCATAAAAATCCCATAGGTTATTTTCAATATTTCATATTCTATAAATTTTTCTGAATCCAATAAAGGGAATGCCTTAGAGAGTAGTGGTTAACTTTTTCATAATCCTTCATTTATGGTTTTTCAACTTGACAAGACTTTATATAAAATTTATTCAGAATTTAAGGCCTTTTAATTTGATCCCAAATTGTGAGAATGTGGTTTATCTTCTTATAACATAGACAAGAATTGGATAGAGTTTAAGGTGATGCAACTTTGACTAAAAGTTAATTTCCTCATGTTTAAAGTCTCAAATAAATTATCACATGCCATGTTTCATTTCTAGAAATATGGTAGAAATAAACTCATATCAATGATGAATTGATAAATATACACAAATCTTAAATAATGGTACGGAGATAATTTATGGTCAAGGATGCACCCACACTAATTTTTCAAACCTACAAGGTAAGGAAATATTATTTTATTTTTGGGTCATCCTACTAAAGGAAATGGTGTAAAATGTTTAAATCCATGAATATTTGATTAATAGTAAGGTTTTAAATCTATATATAAGGTTCTAATTGACATGACATGAATCATTAATGAATTGATAATATGATAAAATGTTTTTATAAAATGGTTCACTAATTTTATGTCCATTCTCCTTTGAGAATGATACCTCACATATTTTATGATCATAGAGCTCAGACCATATTAGGATCCGTAAGGACATTTGTATATTTCTAGCCCATAATAAGAATAAAAATAATTAGATGAAATAAAACCCTATTTATGGGATAAGAGGCATGGTCCAATAATAATTTGTTTTATTAAAATAATATGGTAGAAACAAGTATTGAATGGGATATAAATTTGCGGTTTGGACTAGGATAGGATATACTAGTGTCATTATGTATCCTTTGGTAATAGTAATAAAGCCTCATATAGTTCACGATATAGGTTGGTGTATCCATGTGTAGTATCATTAGATAAAAATCAATAGGATATATAAAATTCTGCCACATATAATAAATGTTTGGATGTTTTAAGAGGGGAAAATTGAATCCAAAAATCTTTTTTTCAATTTTACCACTCCAGAATTTAAACTATTTTGATGTTATAAACACTGAAATATTATAGTATAAACAACAATAAATTTTAAAATCACTATATAATTTAAAGTAAATGGATGTTAAAAAATCATATTAACATAAAAATACATTAAAAATATAAGAAAAATGATTGTAATAATAAAATATAGATTTTAGGATGACAATTTAAGAACTCCTATATAATATATTATTAAAATCATGTAAAAAACATTTCCAAATGAGGTAACTATTAAATTTTATTATAAAGTAGTGGTAAGGTCAAAACCAAGGAATAAGGGACAAAAGTTCCACCACATGAACTTCTTTTGTCTACAATATCATAATGTACAAGTTACATGTGAGGAAATTCTTTAACAAACTAATCAAAATAAGGACTCCCTATCCCCTTGCTCCTCTTTCATTAGTATGATCAACACTAAGTCCAACATAATAAAATTTTCCAAACAACTATTTTTTAAAATATTGATTTTTATACATAGAATATTTTCAGTCACACAAGATCCAAATAATAAATTAAAATAGCCAAACATATAGGGTTTCAAAAAGATCCTCATAGAAAATGATATAATTAAAATACCCTAAAAAATCCTAAACCCTCAAAAGTAATGAGATGATGAAAACATCATTAATTCAATTATTTTAGTATAACTAATTCTCATTTTATTTGAATCACTACCTATATTTATAGACATCTCTATAAAAATAAATTGTAATATCTGATATCTTTATGTTTTGTAGTAACAAGATATGAAGCATATCTGTCATTCATTAGATATAATTCAGATGAAATAAAAAAATAGAAACTATTGTATTGAAATCATACCTCTTGAACATTATAGTTTAGAATTTAAAATCTATATTACCATATTATAAACAAAAAACATGTTAATATAAAATTTAGATGAAGTGTATTGTGATTTAAAAAAACGATCTAGAAGAGAAGATTGACTCAATAATATCACTATATTTTACAATCATAAATCACATAAGGCAAGTTAAGTTTTATAAAAATGTAAAAAATAAAATCTCCTTATATCATCTAGAGAAACACTCCAGGAGTTTGAATTACATAAAAACATACATTCCCCACCATTAAATACATCTTAAAAACATGTTAGTAAAAACATATATCCACAATAATGAAAGGGAAAATTACTATATAAAATCAATTATCCAATGTCACCAAATTCCATTATTTTTCTAATCTCTCCCCTTTTTGATATTAAAAAAAAAGGATCCATTGATAATAATACAGTTAAACTAATTATTTTAGTTAAAGGTGTAAACTAATATAACATCAACAGTTAATATATAAATAAATAAATAAAATTCATCATTATAATAAAAATTCATACACAAATAATAACATATGGTTAAAAACAATATGTAAATTGGAAATTAATATCTTCTGTTGAGATATATCAACATGGTATTCAATATTCATCAATATTTTATCTTGTTCATCTATATATTAGTTCTTCTCTTCCATCATTGATTAATGTTTTTAATTTTCCACTTTTTCATTCATGCAGATATTTTTTCTGGACCCAAATATTTCTTTAGGTATATATTCTGATCTATATGTAATTGAATATCAATATATTTTAAATTTTAAGTACTTCTCTATTATCTATAAATTCTAAAATTTATATTGTAATTCATATTTAAATTTTAATAACTATCCTTATCTCTAACTTTTGATTAAAAATATGATTCTACATCTAAGAAATTTTAATGATTATGTTTTGATCTTGTAGCATGTTTGGCGAGCAGTAAATTTCTAGTTTAATTGAGATAACATCTATTATCCTCAAAAAAATTGTATAATAAATACCTATACTTTACAAGATATTTCAACTATACTTTTTAATAAAACATTCACTTATAACATATTTAGATACTACCGTTGGTTATTATTTTAAATGAAAATAATTAAGGATTTAGATAAGTTGTTAAGATTTTTATTATATTTCTTTTTTATTTTTAATTAAATTATAAAATCCAACATACGTATTTTTTTAGTCCCTAGATTATAAACTTCCTATTTCTAGTCAGGAGAAATATTTTAATAAAGGATTTTTATCATTATTTACACTTATTTAAATAGATTTAATCATTGTGGTTTAATATTTCAATTAGCTATAAGAATTAAAATAAGTTAATGAAATATATGTGTATGAAGATGAATCAAAGTATATACAGATTGAAAAATATTTTGGATTATATTACCTTAGATATATTCTTCCATCATTTCTATTTTCATTAATTCATGTTCTACATGTACACTCACTCACTCACCATTTATTAAAAGTGGAGGAGGGAGTGATTCAAAGGAGTATTTCTCCTTGGGGTTTTTAATGCCTCATTTCCTTTCTCATCCTAATGTTTTGAGTAATGTAATATCTTCCTTATATTCGGTTGAGCTTATTTAGTAAACTCTTTTATGGTAAGAGGTAGAAGAGTATCCCTTGGCTTCTTCACATTTATGGAAAATATTTTCTAATTTTCCTATAATTTTTTATTAATTTTATCTTTCCTTATATCCATAAATTCTTCTTTTAATAGAATAAAATATGATTTCATTATAATTTTTATACTATAAATTCTTCCATAAAAAGTCTTTTTTTCACTTCCATTGTATATTATATTTTGAAAATAATATTTTTTTTCATCAAGTGATTAAATAACTTTTTTTCTTTTGAGAAGAGGATTCGACAACCTATGGAAGATCATTAAATTCCTTAAATTAATTTTAATTATATTTATTATTCATTTTATCATTTTCTATATTTTTTTGTTATGATAATCTATCAAAACATTTACTCTCAATAAATTCATAATCAAGATTCACTCATATTTTTATTTCTATATTCAAAGTATTGCCTAATAATCTATTAAATGTAACAAAATTCTTCACTCGTTTATTCATTAAATATTTTTGTAGTATTTGATTTTAGTTTTTATATACAAGGAATAATTTTTAGTTTCATTATTCTGGTATATATTATTTTGATAGGGCACCAATAAACTTCAGGGTAATAAATGTTCTTATTCCATTGTGAAAATCAAGAACATAATCAACTTTTAATTTGATATAATATTTTTTAAATTTTCATAGCAATAAAAATCCTTTCACTAATTATAACATAGTATTAGATTTCGGTTTCACATGTGTTATGCTTTGAAATCTATTTTTAACATTAAAAATGTTTTTCAGAAACATATATTTATTAGATTATTATTATATTTTTGGAAGAATATATGAAATTTACAAAGAATCTTCATGAATAGGTAGTGTGATAACATCATAATATTATATAAATTCATAACAATATTATTATTTTCAATCGATAAATTTATTTCTTCTTATTATCAAACTCAAAAAATATAATTAAAGAATAAAATCATCAGATGATGTGATGGTAGAATAGTTGATATTCTTCACTTAGTAATGATATATTTTTACATTATTTAAATTTTATTACTTTCTTCCATAATAATTCGTCCATTTTGTAAAAAATTAATCCATTCCTTATTTCAAATATGATCTTTATCATATTAATCTATATAATTTATTCCATTTTAAAATTGAGTGTATGTTAAATGTATAACAAAAATTAATTTTCAAATCTAGAATAATTTTTTTTAAAGGATATAATAATAAATTGGATCCATAAGAATTTATATAGATGAATTTTTCAGTCATTGATTTCAATGCATTAAAAAGGTCTAAAATTTATCCCACTAAAAACATGACATAACATATCGAAAATAAATAATATTCAAATTTACCAAAAAATTGATTCGGTTACATATAATAAATTTTTTCAAAGGATGAGGTTCAAGATTGATTTGTTGAACCAAAAATGGGAAAACCTATTTTAAAATTGTAAAATATTAAAACCATTAAAAATAAGGGGAAAAAACTTCAAATAAAAAAAATATAGAAAGTTCAAAAAGATCCTAAAATTCAAAAGGAAGAAAAATCAATGAAAGAACTGGAAAAAAGCCTCATCACTACCATTAAAGGACAAGCCTGAAAGGAGAATCATCCAGATGATGCTTCACCCCCTATATCAAAAAGTTTCAACAATCTAGTTGTAAAATGTGGTAGTGTACCTCTCCAATCAAGAGAAAATGTGTAGTATATCCAGATAAAATATTCCAAATCACTTTTCCCTTATTCAGTCTGCCCACATGAAAAAGAATGAAATAAACTCACAACAATGTAACCTGATGAAATAAAAAAAAATATACTGAAAATATAGAGAAAATTTCAATTGAAAAGTTATTATCCACTCACTACAAAGAATAACAAAATATCATATAAATTTAAAAATATGGTCAACTATTAATAAGTAAAATTATAAATATAAATATATAAAATTATGATTTCAATATTTCTATGTAATGATAAAATATATTAAAATGAAGAATTTTAAAGTAAGAGTAAAAAATAATGAGTATGAGTTATTTAGGATATCTATGAAAATATTCTTAATGTTAAATTGGAAATTATTTCCTTTGTATCGAGAACCTATTTAGTTATGTTATATTCACAAATAATAATTTTGGAACCCACATTAGACAAAATCAAATATGTTAAACTAATAAAAGTTCATTTTAAATATAATATTTATAATTTTTAAAGTATTTAAAATTATTTAAAAAGGATATATATTTACAATATCTTCCTCTAATAATTATAACAAATAAATTCACTCCTTAACACGAAATAGTTATTATGAAAATTTTATCTTCTTGTTTATTGGCATCTAACTTCATATCATTTTCTTTTTGGATTCAATAGTTCATAAAACATATCAAAAAAGTATTCTAGAATTGAAGATAAAAAGTAACTTCTTTAAACATTCCCCTTATAATATCAACTTAAAAACATTACTTCAATCATCAGATATTAAAAATGAAACACTCTTTGAATTTATCTCTAAATTTAACTTTCAAATTTCTTTCCTATAATTAACCACATTTTACTTCATTTTGATATATGAATTAAATAGTTTTTGATAAGTGACTTCAACTTCTCTAATCGAATGGTTCATGTCATTATATTATTTTTACTCTACATCTTCATACTCATCATTCATTGAAAATCATTAATTTGGATCCAAATTTATATTTTTTTAATATTAAAGGGTTATTTTTTACAGACAAATTTTCATTTCATAGTCTACTAGCATATGTTATTATTTATATGTCATGAATACCTTCCTAGTAAGTATCAGATATATTAGAAGCATAAAATAGTGACTCATGGGTCCATTTACATTGTAGATCTATTTCATTTCCTCTTATAATATCTCTTAGATGCACTATCCTTATCCTTTGGTTTCAAACAATCTATTCTAATATGAATGGGTTTCTTAAATTTAAAGAATAAATTCTAGTAAAACTTCCTTTCTATAGTTTTCATAAATTTTTATTCTTTAAATCTAATGGCCTCTTTCAAAATTATCTTTATGAAACATATTTCTATATTTTTGTGAATACTACCCATTGGTAAATAAAAATAAAATATCATATAAAAATCATTTATATTTATTCATTAAAGTTGTAGGATTTAGAGTATATACTTTAGAAGTTAAAGCTCAAAATTTTATATCAAATTATGATTCATTCGTCTTTTTCTCTATTTTAGAATCTCTATTTAATATTTTCTTATATTTTACTAGTGTTCCAACTAAATCATCAAAACTTGAATTCATGATATGCTTTGTTCAATTTATAGTTTTTTGTTCCCACTATTTCAATAGTGTAACAACTCAGATATTTCTTTTCGGTATAGATCTTCATTTTAGGTTGTTTTAGAGGAAAAAGGAAGAAAAGAGGTTTTTCTAAGTACATGTTGGGTACTTCTATGTACATGTCGTGTACCTAGTTGTTGCATACAATAGTGTACAGGCCGTGAAACGGCCGAGTACAAGATTTTGTGGTGACCTGGAAGACTATTTAAGTCAAAATCTAGTTAAGGCTACTACATAGCATATATTTTTAATGAACATTCAATGTAGTTTTCTTTTTATATGATATATCAGAGGGGGATCATGTCTCATATCCGGAAATACCTTATTTTGTTCATGGTTCATATCGAACATGTCCAAGGAACAAATGAACTTCGTACCCCAAATTTTCCATCTTAAATCTGATTGCGACACTGTCAGGTGCATTAGAATCCCACCAGTGAGTTATCAAAACCACCAGATCCTTTCTTCTTGATTCATCTTTTCTTGTGAGTTATTCATGTTTGTACGTTTTTCACTTTTTTTTATATCTACATTTATCTAGGCAAACATTTAAGTATATCCATCATACTATATCAATGTTGGTGGTATGTGCTATTTATTCTTTGTATTTGGATTATATTTTTTAAAAGTTCCTCATAACCATGTTTGGCGTATTTCTTGATTTGAAATTTTACTTAGTTTATTACCTACTGTGGTTTGATTTTTTGATAAAGGGTTATTTCTTATGTGTAAGGTTTGATACCTTGTTATAGTACACCCTATGGGTTTTTCCCCCTAGATTTATTGTTTATTATCATTTGTTCTAGAATTTATTTTTATATTTCCTTGTTTTGTGTGCCTTGTTTTCTTAGGATGGTGTTACTAATTATATGAAATGTGTGTGATATGCATTCATAATATTAAACAAGGGGATTGGACTGTGAAAACATCACAAAAGGATTAGACCATGAGATATGCCCAGGTGGTCATTTATAACTAATTAAGTGAATGTCTACCCAAGGTTTTAGATTGTGAGATCTCCCCTAGGTGGTTGTTTATAATGGATTGCTGCTATGTTAGATCGGAGGGGTTAGACCAGAAGATCTTCCCATGTAGTTGTATATATTTGATTAAATGAATCTTTGAACAAAAGTATTAGACTGTGAGATTTTTCCTAGGTAGTAATTTATAATTGTTTGATGTTATGTGGGACCAAAGAGATTGAACTATGAGAGCTTTCTCATAGGGTCATTGGTGAATAGTTGAATGATTGTGATACATATTCCAAGACAAAGCAAAAGATTGGATTCTGTCTTACTTGATTGTTTTTATGGTCTTCTAAGACATATATTTTGTTACTTTACATGGGGGATACATAGATTAGAAAAAACCTCAGGTTTACATGATTCAACATATTGATAATAAATGTCAATTGAATGTATTTCAAATTTTTTGTATTGTTTAATTTTGAGTACTTTCTATTTTATTACTTAATTCTTTCATATTACTTGTTATATATATTTTCACTGACATTTTAGAACAGATATTTTGGTGGATTCTTACCATGATTCGTCCTAGACCCTGTTTAGGTCATTCTTTTGGACCCAAACAGGTTATATGGTTGTAGGTATAGATAAGGGAAAGCACCCATAATCATCAGGTACTTGACTTCTATTGGAGCTAGAGAGCATGGGACCAAGCTAAGGCTTGCGATACTGCTGGAGTTTATTTTTTCTTTTATATTATGGTTTCTATATTTCATTCCAGTATTGTGACTTTTTTGGATATTTTCTCAGATACATATTCCGTGCATCATATATATATATATATATATATATATTGTAGATTTTGTTGGATTTTACTTTCATTATTCTTCTGTTTATTCTTATTTGGAATTATTTCTTCCTCTATTGTTTACTATTTATTTTTTATTGTGAATACTCTACCAATGAGGGAATAGTTTCCCCATTATCACACATTGTCCCTCACTTCTAGTATGTTGCCTAGGGTGTTTGGGGAAATTCCCTTGAGCTCTTGTGACCAACCAGCTTCGGGGAACCCTTCGGCAGCACCCAAATCATAGACATTACAAATTGGTATGGGTAGTTGATCCTAATTTCACCAAGATATATCATGTTTCACATATTTAGTGTTGGAGACCAGACATAAAGAGGGATGTAACTGGTTTTAATTTGAGATGTTCCACCTATCAGCAAGTGAAAGAAGATTATCAACAACTAGAAGGTCAATTATAGCATTTACCTATTCCCAAGTGGAAATGGAATGATGTCATGATGAATTTTGTTATAGGTTTTCCAAGGTCTATTTGATAAAATGATGTGGTTTGGGTTGTTATCGACGGGCTCATGAAGGTTGCACATTTCCTTTCGATCAGGGAAACCTTCAGTTTTGACGAACTTGGAAGGTTTTACATCTGAGAGAGAGTATGTTTCCATGGGTTTCTGCACTCTATCACTTCTGAAGGGATGCTCGGTTTACTTCTCATGTCTGGTTGGGACTATAGATGGATTTTGGTACATAGTTACATCTGAGTACAACATACCATCCCCAGAAAGATGTCCAGTCTGAGCGCACGATTTAGGTTTTGGAGAACTTTCTTTGAACATACTTCCAGTATTTCAAGGGCTCTTTGGCAAGACACAGACCAATGGTAGAGGTTTCCTACAATAAAAGTTTTCATGAAACATTTCAGATGGAAACTTATGAGGCTTTGTATGGTAGGCCATGCCGATCACCCATATGATGGATAAAGGAATGAGAGGCAGTTATGTTGGGACATCGTCTTGTCCAAGAGACCACTAAGCAGATGGATTTGATTAATAAGAAAAAGGCTACCACACAGTCTCACCAGAAATCTTATGTTGATTGGTCGAGATGACCTATAGATTTTTAGGTCAGATATTAGGTTTTCTTACATGTCACATCGAGGTTGGAACACAAGAGGATTAGAAGTCAGGAGAAGATTTCACCAAGATATGTGAGGCTAGTTTCCTATCGGTTCCAGATACATTAAAGGTATCGAGTTATGCATGACGTCTTTCATGTTTCTCAGCTATGATGTTACTTGTTAGACATGTATCATGTTTTTCAACTAGAGGAGGTTGTTTGGGTTGCAGATGAATCCTTCGAGGAGAACACTATTTGGATTGTGGATTACAGCACGAAGGTTCTTTGTGGCCAGTATGTTTCTCTAGTATGGGTTTTATGGAAGCACAGGCCTATGTAGGACAAGACGTGGGAGAGGGAGGATGATGTGTGATTATAGTGGCTAGAGTTGTTCGCAAATTATTCTTCACCACCCTTTAAATAGAAATTTGTGGATGAATTGCTTTAAGGAGGAAAGTTTTTAAGAACCCATGTTTTCTTTTTAGGTATGTAAATTGATTTTTGGTTTTTTATGTAAAAATTAATAAATGACGATTTTTTAAAATATGCCATGTACTTCTACGTATACTTCGTGTACCTGGTTTCCACGTACGACCACATATTGGATGTGTAATGGCTAAGTAAATGGATGTGTGGTGACCTAACATACTTCTTAATTCAGGGGCAGGTAAAGGCTACTACATGGTGTGCGGTTTTAAAGAACATTCCATGTAGTTTTATTATAATTTGATATATCGGTGGGGGTCATGTCTTATATCTAGAAATACATTCTTCTTGTCATGGTTTATACAAGATCACTATATAGAGACCGATGAACTCTGAGCCCTTGATTCACCATTCAAACTTTGATTAAGATGTTGTCATGTGCAATAGAATCCCACCGATGAGTTATCAAAACCCCTAGCACTTTTCTTCCTGATTTGTCCTCTATTGTGAGTTATTCAATGTTGGCTTCTTTCTCCATTTTGTAGATCTATGCAGATCTAGGCTGATTCAAGGTCCGACATTCAAGCATATCAATTTTTCAACATCAATGTAGGTGATTTGTGCCTTTGTTTTTTTATTTGGATTATATATTCTAGAAGTTACCCTTACCCACATTTTTTCTATTTCGTGATTTGGAATTTAACCATGTTTATTACCTGCTATGTTTTTATTGATTGATAATGGGATTTTGATTATGCATAAGGTTTGATACCTTGCTATGGTATATCCTATGGGTATGTTTCCCCCTGGATTAATTATTTATGGTCGTTTAGTCTAAAATTATTGTTATGGTTTCCTTGTTTTCCATGCCTTCTTTTGTTTGGATGGAGTTACTAATTATATGAAATTTCTGTGATATGCATTTTTAATGCTGACAAAGGGGACTGGACTGTGAGAGAATCCCAAAGGAGTTACACCATGAGAGAATCCTAGGTGGTCATTTATAATTGATTAAGTGAAAGTTGACCCAAGGGTATAGACCATGCGATATTGCCCAGGTGGTTGTTTATAAATGATTGATGTTATGTTAGATCAAAGGGGTTCGGGTGTGAGTTATTCCCATGTGGTTGTTTATTATTTATTTAAGGAATCTTTGGCCTGATGGTTTAAACCATGAGAGTTTTCCTAGGTGGTCATTTATAATTGTTTGATGCTATGTGGGACCAAAAGGGTTATACTGTGAGATCTTACCTAGTGGTTCATTTGTGAATAGTTAAATGATTTGTGATGTTTCATCCAAGCCAAAGCACAAGCTCGGATTCTATCTTACATGATTGTTTAGATAATCTTATGAGACATTTGTTTTGTTTCTATACATAGAGGGTATAAAGCCTAATCTAGATCCTAGGTTTACAGGATTAATCGGATGAATAATAAATGTTAAATTAATGGAATTGAAAATTGTAGGATTGTTTTCTTTTGATTACTTCCTATTTTATTTCTTCATGATTTCATATTACCTGTTATATATATATATTCACATATAGTAAGGAACATATATTTTAGTTTTTTCTTACTGGGATTCGTCTCACACCCTGTTTGGGTCATGCTTTTAGATGCAAACAGATTATACAGTTTTAGGTATATATAAATGAAAGTGCCCTTATTCATCTGGTACATGACTATTGTTGGTGTTGGAGAGAATGGGACCAAGATAAGGCATGTGAAACTGCTGGAGTTTATTAGTTTCATTATTGTTTTGGTTTCTATATTGATTTATTGCATTGTGACTTGTTGGGATGTTTTATCATATACATATGTCATGAATAATATATATATAGTGTCTTTTGTTGGATTTTCTTTTCAGCCTTCCATTGTTTATTCTTGTTTGGAATTTTTGCTTCCACTATTGTTTACTTTTTTTCACTATGTATAATCTTTCTATGAGGGAATAGTTTCCCCATTATAAGTCCTTGGCCCTTACTGCTAGTCATCATCCTCAGACATTTGGGGAAATTCAGTTGAGGTCATGTGACCAACTGGGTTTGGGGCACCCTTGGGTGGCACGCATATCCAGGATGTTACAAATAGTTTATTAATAAATATTATAACCAGTTACTCATTTATAAAATATCTTTCAAAAATTAATTATAGACTATTAATATTCATTATAAAGAATAGACTCATTTTAGTAACAGATTATCTATGTTTGAAATCAAACTATTGATAATCTTTTCGCAATAAATCTTTTTTACTTTCAAATATGTTAAAAGTACCAAAATTTGTGACTTCCAATTTCATCCAAATTATAAAATAAATCCAACCTGAAGAAACATGACTTTATGTTTTTAAAACACTTCATTTTTTTAAAATATTTTATTCTCTTCATGATTAAAATTTAAAATCAGGTTATTTGGAATACTATAATATCGAGTTGGCATAAGTAATTCTCTCAACTCCCATATTTATCAAATAAAATTCAAATTGGTCTATATAATATTCTTAATCCAATACATTAAATATTGGTGGTTTATTTGGTTTTAAATTTTCAAAAATATTGATTGGTGTAACACCTTTCATGGAAAAAGATCTTTCCCCTACTATAAAGTTAGTATGATGAAAATATAAAATTATCTTTAAAACCAAATGTTAAAATTAATTTCTCCAAGAAAAATAGGGGATCAATTTAACAATATATTTTATCATAGATTATAAAACAACAGTAGCAATAATATTCATGGTGAATTGAATTCATAAATTCAACTAACAATTTTGTCCCACATGAAAATACAAATAGTTTGGAAGTTGAAAATTCTGTACATATCATAGTAAAAACAATAATAAAAGCAATCATCTACTATGAAATTAAATGGTTATAATATAAAATTGTAAACCAAGATATGAAAAAAAATATAATTCTAGATAAATCTAGGAAACAAAAAATTACTGTTCTGGATGACAATCCAATATATCCTATAAATTGTATTATTAATGGATATTCCAAATTTTTATAACTGAATAAACTCTTCCATTTAATCCAAATTAAAAATAAGATCAATTTTATAGCATAATGGATACAGGTTCCACACCATAAAAATTATCTATCTACCTTATCTCAATATATATGTTTCTCAAAAAATAATTCATTGAAAAACATGATAGGATTTGGTAGCTATATCCCATAGCTCCGCTATAATAATCGTCCTTTTTTATGGTTTTTATAAAATTTACCAGTTTGAGAGATAAAGATTCATATCCCATAAATATCAATAATAATGTAGGATTGAGATAATAGATTACAAAAATAAAACATAAATCTTTTAAAATAAGAACCTCATAATGGATGTTATATGAAAAATACAATAAAATCAAATGCAATTATAAGTATTGAAAAAAATGAGATGATGAAAAGAGTCATGAATATGGCCACTCAAGTATAACTTTCTAAATGATTGGTGTCTACTTATAGAAATCATTATAAAGAAACTCAATTGTAATGTCTGGGGCCTTTGGGTCTGGTTATAACATGATCGAAACAAAAACTATTTTTTACTATATTTAATTCAGCTAACATTACAATGTTTCAAAACAAAATTTATTAAAACTGGATCGATAGAAGATAATTATTCAGAATTTAAAAAATATATCAACATAACTTAAAAGAACTCAAGCTATCATTATATTAAGAGCTTATTGTGGTTTTAAAAAAATATAGAAGAGCTAATTATCTTTAGATAAAACTCATACAATAGGATAGTGTAGGGATTAGATGGGTATATTATTATCATCTAATCCTATAATATATATATATATATATATATATATATATATATTAATCACTGTGTATCATGTGATAATAAGGATTTATCTATATATTATTTTGTGAGAGGAACCTCTATAAACATCAGGATTATATACAACATAGAAAAGGAAGAATGTATGGGTGTCCTGGTGAGAGAATGAAGTATGAAATATTATATGAAATGGTAAATGTCTCATCACTATAATAGAATCAATAATTATAATGGATTCCTTGTTTTGGCATAGTATTAAAGATCTATGTATCACTATTTGAAATTTCCTGGACCTCTCCATTCCATTCCTTTGTGAAAATTCTGAATTGGATGTATTATAGGGAATCTCAGTGACACATTTCAAGAGTTTTCCAAAAATCCAATTTTCCAACAGTAGGTTAGGTGTCGATAGGTTGGGCATTGGTAGGTTAGGATTTAGTAGGTTGGGCATCGGTAGGTCGGGCATCGGTGAGGGGCATCAGTGTGTGGTATCGATGACTCGCTATCGATGGGTCATGGTAGTGACTCTCCATTGGTATATCTTATTAGTATCTCATGTCTATATCTCACATTGGTAGATCAACATTGATATCTCATGTCATTAGATCATGTAGGTATCTCGGAGTCGGCAGTTCGCGTTAGTGACTCGCGGTCTGTGAGTTACATCGGTGAGTCTATTCAGTGACTCGCCATCGGTATCTTAGGTCGGTGACTCACCATCAGTGTCTCGACATCTATGGATTAGTGTTGATGTATCAAAATTGATGGAACACCATTGATAGATCAGCTTCAGTTCCTTAGCTATCAGTGACTCATTTTGACATTTTTCCAAAATTTCTAGTTCCCTCGGGGTTTTCCAATATCACACCTCTTACATTTTATTTGATTCATATTGATTTTAAAACCATTTTTACCATTTATAAATTAGTTTCCAATGATATAAATTATATAATTAATATCCTTACACTCTGAGGACTTTAAAATGGTCAAACTACATGATCTTGACCATGATCTCACTTTAATGGCCTTTGAAACCATCTCCCTTCCACTAATTTAATATCTAGATATTCTAAGATGAGATCTTATCTTCCCTTAGTGTTTCCATTTTCTCATGGTATACCCAAATATTTTTGGCATGTGGAGTCTAGTGTTGTGGTGTGGCCCTTGAATCTAGTTTTCTATAGATTCTTTCAGGATTCTTTTTGTGACTCCCTATTTTGGCACAAGGAGGAGTTGTTGATCATATGTTCTATGAAGTATGAATTCCTTCAACTCTCTTTTAATTATGTATCATTTGGGGTGGTTGTAATGGTTTTACTTTGTGAATATGGGTGAATCCCAATTCTCAATTAAGGTTGTTATGAAGATAATTGAACTTTTTACAACAACGGTTTTTTTCATCATAGTAATAAATGATGGGTGTGGATGATGATGACGATGCATGTATTTTTTTATCAACTATCATTGACCAATGTTTTCAATTGTATTGGTTCTATTCTATCTAAAAATCATGGTTGTTGGTGGTTTTTTTGTGTACAAGACTCGTGAATTCTTGTTTTTAATCGTCTTTTGAATTGTTGTTAACATGAAAACTTGATTAATCATGTATATATAGTAAATTAAACCAATTCCCTAGTATCAAAATTTTTCTGTGGTGACCCTTGATTTATGAAAGTGGAATTAAATAATGACTGTGTTAAATCTGAATACACATTTTTTATTTTGCTGTGGTTGTGTGTGGTGTGTGGATCTTTTCTTCTTGTGCTTCATACGAGTGGCATGTTTCTGTTGTGGGTAGTTTGGTATTATTGTTGAAAGCACAATGGTGTGTGTGGATGGTTTGAGGGTGAAACAGTATATTAGGTTGAGATATTGATTGATTCTGGAATGGAAGAACTTTTTATATAGTGGGACTGCATCTTGGTTGTGTTATAGTTGTTAGGGTGTAGTATGTTCAAACAGCAGGGAAACTAATGGTTTTGTTTGGGGGAGATGGATGTTTAAGTTTGTGGTGATTGTAGTGTGAATATGTAGTGGGTCTAGTGAGTATGGTTGTGATGAGGTGTGTTTCATGGTTTAGGTTTAAGTTAGGGGTTTTCTTGTTAATATAAATGACTGAGCAGCATGGCATTGAATAATGTTAATGGAAGTGGTTGGCTTAGGTTCTAAGTGGGGAGGGAGAGTTATGTTGGGTGTTTCATCATAGTTTTCTTCATTTTTTTGGTTGGTTGTGAGGATGGTTGTGTGTTATAATTGTTAGATTCCCAAGTAGGGATGGAATAAATCATAAATCCTCAATAACATCAAAATGATTGGGTTTTAATATGCTTTCTCATATTGAATTAAGAAGTGTCCTTTGTTATTTATAATACATTCATTTATAGGTGGCAGAAAATGTCACAGAAATATGATGTCATTGTTTTCTCGATAAACCATAGGTTGGGATTATTGTTTGGTACCTATATATAAAATTGTATTTTCTTAGGATTCTATATGTACTCCCACCATAGTTGATAACTATGTGTTAAACACCCTAATTGTTACTGGGGAGGGTGGATTCCCCAAATATCTAGGTGGGATGATGGTTTGATAGACACATTCTCATCCCTTCTCCCTCTTCTAGGTGGTGATAGCTTGAGATTCTTTCAGAAGGTTGTGGTTTGTGAGGCCTAGGTGTGTTTTGGTGAGCTGTGCTTCCCAGGGGTCTTCTAGATAAGATTTTTTGTGGTTCCCATGTGTCTTTGGGAAGTGGTGTTCTTTGTTTCCCAAGTGTTTGTAGGTGGTATGTGATGTGATGTGTGTCTCAAGAGTGTGTGGGTGGGTTGTGAAGAGTTTCTTTCAGAAGAGGTGAGAGCACTATGACATTTTTCCATTAGGGTGTGAGAGTGTCTAACAAGTGGGAATGTGGTGTAGGGTACCCAATCTTCGATGTTCTCTATACTACTTTACATAACTTGTTTTGTTTTTTGAGTGTGCCTTTGGTGGGGTTGGGGTGGCTAGTATACCTTGTTAGGTTCTTTTAATTTCTTTAGTTTCTCACGAAAGAATTAGTATGATTCTCCAATTGTGTATTAGAGTCTTTGGATTTCCCTAATGAGTGTACTTGTATAATCACCCTACATATATAAAATTGTTTTCATATTTCGAAGAGGATTATGTGAACCATTCAGGACCATACTAGCTCAGATCATGATATTTTCTTCATTGCTGCTTATTTTTACCTGTTGTATTTACCATAGAGACTTTTTTATTTGTATCATTTCTCATTATGAACATGCATGTGTCATGGTTTGTATTTTCCATTTTTCTATATATATCTATCTTGGAGTTTTTTAACATTTATACATCTCATATAATGATCATGGTTACTATAAAAAGGGTAATAAATCATATTTTTTAATATTTTATACCCTGGTGTTAGTCACCACCCTATGACCTACTAGAGGCAAGGCTCAGCGGTCATTATCTCTCTTTCTCTATTTCCATCTCGGGAGGGGCATCATTGGAGGTAGGGGTCAAGATAGAATGGTATCAGATGTGGTGTTTGAGAGATAGGATAGAGTTTGGAGTTAGGCACTATAGGGATTTCATGGGGTGGTATGGTTGTAGTGTTATGTAATCTTGGTGCATGACATAGTCTAGTGAAGGCTGGCTAGGGCACATGATTTTATGATTCCACATGATCTGATGCAAGGACTCTGAGCTTACCAAATGACCAAATGAGGCTACAATGTTTGTGTGGTAGATATTCTAGAAGATGTACATTCATCATAATGACTGGTGATTTTTTTTTGAATGGGAGTTTTGGAGTATTTAAATAAATAATGAGTTGAAATAAATATTGAAAAAAATTCCATGAATCTCAAACATTGGTGTTACTTGTTTAATTTCACTTATAGAACCAATTGATTATCCACGAGTGGCTCAGGAAGAGGAAAATTAGCAGACCAATCAGGTAGATTAGTGATGGGTTGATTGAGAGGAGGAGGACAATCAGTGGCAGATAAAGTTACGTCCTTTCTAGCGATAGACATTAGGAATGTATGGGAGAAATGTTTTAGACATGGAACTAGATATTTGGATTAAGGATTTTTTGATGACATTCATCTTGATCAAGTATCTGATGGATTATTAGATTTATTTGGTGGTTAGTCAGATGAGGGGAGATGTGCGTCAGTGGTGGATGTTGTATCTTGGGGAGAGAAAGGATGCTGATGTTCTATGGGTCAATTTCAAGAAGAAGTTCCAGGATGAATTACATTATTCAACCACGAAGGCTGAAAATTCACAGGATCTACACTCCTTCTAGCAAGGAAGTATGTTAGTATGGGAGTTTGGGATCAAGTCCAAGGATCTTCTTTGCTTCACTCTGGATCTCATTCTGGATGAGGAGTCTTGGGTGAGACACATAGATGTGTCACTTCATCCTTCTCTTTAGTAATATGTTACTCCCTTCACCTTGCTGAAATACCTGGAGGTCATGAAGAAGAAAGAGGTAGGTGAGAGAATTCACTCACGAGGAGGTATACCACGAGAGGGGATCCAGAAGGGTTCTTCGAAGGGCAAGGCTTCCAGTGGTAGGTCTCAGGAATCATGGCCATTGAGGTTTTTTCCTTCAGGGAGTTGACCTCATCAGTTTCTATTATGACCATATGTTCCTCGTTCCTATCACGAAGGCTCGGGGCCAATGTTTATTTTATATGCAATTTGTGGGCACCTTTATAGTTAGTTCCTGATGGATATTTGAGATTGGTATGGTGGCTGTGGGTAGGTTCACTGCACTCTTCTGCAGTAGTTGGTGAACATACCATTTCAGCCGTAGTTGTTTACTAGACCATTTCAGCAGTTGGGATAGCATGCTCCTACTCCACCGATGGGAGACAGAGCAAGTGGAGGGCGACGTCAAAGTGTTCCTCAGGAACCTCAACCCGATCATGGGCAGGGAGTTGGATGTAAAAAAAGGGGAAGAGGATCTGGGTATGTTCATTTGTACACGGCAAAGGCGGGAGTTCCAATATGGTCATAGATTGATTGTGGTATGATTATCATCTTTAGTACTTTTTCTTGTTCTTTGTTTGATTTAGGATCTTCTCAATCCTTCATTTCACCTTCTCTAGCCCATGCTCTGAGACTAGGCATAGAGAGGCATTTTGTGCCCCTTGTGTTGACTACACCAATCGGAGGTCATAGCAGCTTTTTTTTTTGATGAATGCTGGGGATGTAGACAGATGATGGGGCCACATAATTACCATGAGGATATTTTCCTATTGTGGGTGAAACCATATGATTTCATCCTTGGCATCGAATAGTTGTACTCTTTGCATGCTATTATCGACTTCCATAGAAGGTTCATGTTTTCAGACATGGATGACTAGTGTTTTCCTTTTATTAACAAGCAGAGTCATTAGATGGGCAGTTGACTTGTAGAGACTCTTCTTTCCATGTTGGCCAAGCTATCAGTGTAATCGGTGGATACTGAGATAATGGTGTTTCACAACATTGTTGTAGAATTCTTGAATGTCTTCCCTGATGAGGTTTTGAATCTACCCCCTCAATGTGATGTCAATTTCATGATAGACTTACATCATAAAGCTTCTCTGATTTTGATGGGTCCTTATCAAACAGAACCATATAAGATGTAAGAGCTAAGAATTCAGACTGATGACCTGATCAATAAGAGATTTCTTAGGACTTGTGTGTCACTAAGGGATGCTCTATTCTTGTTCGAAAATAAGGAATATGGTGGTCTGAGGTTGTGAAGAGACTATATAAGGTTGAATAATGTGACATTCATGAAGTGTTACCCTCTCTTGAGGATAGATGATCATTTTGACCAACTAAGGGGATAATGTTGGGTTTATAAGATCAATCGGTGGTCTCGGTAACTCTAGTTGAGGGTGAAGGCATCCCTAAGACTACTTTTAGGTTTAGGTATGGGAACTTCAAGTGTTTTGTTATGATGTTTGGTTTTAGGAACACACTGGTCATGTTCATGGGACTTATGAACTCAATATTTGGTGAGTTTTTTGACCTGTTCTTCATCGTTTTAATTGATGACATTATGATCTACATTAATTCATAGGAGGAGCATACTGAGCATCTCAGGACTGTGTTGGATGTTCTTCTATGAAACCATCTCTACAAGAAAAAATTCCAAGTGAATGTTTAAGAAATGGGAGGCCTACTTACAAGGACATGTGGTGTCTCAGTAGGGCGTAGTGGTGGACCCATCAATGTTCAAAGTAGTTTTTTATTGGGAAACACTCAAGAACATGGTAGAGTTTCATTGTTTTCCTTATCTTATCAGGACACTACCAGAGATTTATACTTTATTTATCTTGAGTTGAAGCTCTATTGATGGCTCTGAACATAAATATATTTGCCTTTTTGTGGAGTGAGCAATGTCAAGTAGATTTCAAATATCTGAAGGAAAAGTTGTTCCATGCTCTAGTGCTCTATTCTTTAGAGAAAGGTGCGATGATTTAGGTGTTTTGCGATGCTTCCTATCCAAGCTTGGGATGTGGGATGATGTAGCAATTGGGAGTGATCTATTATGGGTCTAGGTAGTTATGTCCCCATGAATGTAACTATTCCAACCACAATCTATATCTAGAATTGGTCTTGTTTGCGATAAAGTTGTTGAATCATCACCTCATTGGTGAGGACTTTGTGGTCTTCACATATCAAAATATCATGAGGTACATTTTTTCACAATGAGATCTGAAATTATTATAGAGGAGGTGGATAGAGTTTCATCAAGATTAAAATTTCAATAAATCATACACCTCAAGGAAGGGTAAACTTCTTGGTTGATTCCTTGAGAAGGAATTCAAGGAAGAAGGTAGTTAAAAAATCTTCGGTCACATGGAAGGCAATGAAGGAGTTGGCTTCCTTGCACCCAGATGCTGGGATGGATGGTGGTAGAGTTTGTATATTTTAGATGATAATGAAGTCATCAATGATATAGTAGGAGGGGGATTCTGATTGGGGAGACTCATCGGAAAAGGTGAGGCGTGATTACATTTACAATGGTGATGCTCTAGAGGGATGGTCAGAGGATTGACAGAATCAGATGTTGTTCTGTGGGAAGCTGTTTGTTCTTGTGGTGATGCACGAGGTAATTCTATGTGATTTTAATAGATCAAAACTAGTGGTACACCAAGGAGATTCCAAGATTTACTATGGCATGATGGAATAGTTTTGGTGGAATGAGATGTAGTGTGAAGTGGAGGTGTTTTTGGAATGATGCCTAGTGTTCCAACATGTGAAGGATGAGAACCATGTTCCTGGAAGTTTGTGGAAGCCCCTAGATTTCCTCCAGTAGATGTGAGATAAAATTTCAACTAATTTAGACACAGGGATACCGAGGTATTTAGGATTTTATGATTCTCTTAGGGTAGTGGTGTACTGATTGAAGAAATAAACTCACTTCTTTGAAATTAAGGAGTCAGGTGCAGTGGATTCTTTAGCACAGATATATGTGGATGAGGTTGTGCGGAGGCCTGGATTTTTTTGATCCATTATCTTAGATCTGGAAATGCATTTTCCTTCATTATTCTAGATGGTATTTCATAATTATTTTGTCACCCAGTTATGCCTCAGCTCTTCTTTCTACCCTCAGACAAATGGGCAGACAGAACAAACTGTCCGACCATTGGAGGACATGTTGTGGGTATATGTCTTGGATTTTGGTGGATTGTGGGTACAACACCTAAACTTGGTAGAGTTTTTATACAATAATAGATATCAATATTTCATTATTATGTATCCATTAAAATCCATGTATGGGAGTCCCTATAGTTCACGTTTTTATTGGAAAAGAGTTGGGGAGGTAGCTGTTCTTGGTCCGGACATGGTGCCGATTATGAAAATAGGGTTCAACATATCTATCAGAGGATGAAGGCAGAACAAGACTAGATTATTTCTTATTCCAATCATAGTGGAGTCCCTTTGAGTTCATGGTTGGATACCATGTGTTATTTATGTTTTACCCTCAATATGGGCAATGAAGGTTTTTTAGAGGTAGAAAGCTTTCTCCCAGCATCATCAGACCCTTCGAGGAGTTTGTTCAGTTAGTGAAGTGGAATATCATTTATCATTTCTACAATAGTTGGAGAGGATCCATGAAATCTTTCATGTCTCCCATATTGGTTGGTATATTCATGATAACTCCCATTTCATTGACTGGGGATATTTAGATATTGAGGATGACACAACATTAATGGAGCATCCAGTGGAGATCCAAGATCATTGGGATAAGCTATTTCATGGATGGATCATTCCTTTGGTTTGTGTGTTGTGGATTCATGGTGTCCTGGAGGAGAGTACTTGGGAAAGAGAGACACATATTTGTTCCCAATAACAATATTTTTTTTGCATTTTTCTTTTTGATGTAATGCTTCAACCTTGTTTTCCATAAGATGGGTTTATTCCTTGTTCCCTAATGTGTGATGAACTCCAAACATAAAAAGGGGAAGACCTAAATACTAATTGAGACACATTAATTGATATGTGATTAAACCTGTACAAGAGAGTCACTACCACCCAGAGTGGATAGTATATCAACATAGAGAAAATAATTACATGACTCATGTGTATGAATAGGGTGGTTTATCATTGAACTTTGATACTGGTAGTGGTTTTTCAGGTGTAGAAGGATCCTTGAGAGGTATCTCATGAGGTTGTTGTTTGGACCACTCTTTCTTCTGGGAATGGTTTTGAATTCTTGAGAGAGATAATAGTTTGGCAGGTATCTAATGTAATATACTGGACCACTCTGGTCTATTCATTTGTAAAAATACTATGTTTGAAGTATTTTGGGGATTCTTTGTGACTGATTTCAAGAGTTTTCCAAAAATCCAATTTTCCAGCAGTAGGTCAGGATTTGTTAGGTCGGTCATCTATAGGTCTGTCATTGGTGAGTGGCATCAGTGAGTCACATCAGTGACTCACTATCAGTGGGTCACGTTAGTGAGTCATGTCAGTGACTCACCATTAGTAGATTGTGATTGTAGGTCATGTCAGCAGCTCACATCAGTTTCTCGTGTCAGTAGCTCAGCGTCGATAGCATACATAGGTAGCACAAGATTAGAATCTCACATCGATGAATCTCCCTCAGTATCCCACATTAGTGAATCTGCATTGGTGGCTCAACATCAGTTTCTTAGCGTCGGTATCTTAGTGTCTGTTCCTTATCCATCGGTGACTCATTTTGATAGTTTTCCCACATTTCCAGTTCGCTCGATGTTTCCTCTTTCACACCTCTTACATTTCATTTGAGGTAAATCAAGTTTAAAACCTTGTTTGACCATTTCTCTAGAATTTTCAGAGGATATAAATTATATATTTAATATCCATACACCCTGGGGAATTTTAAATCATCAAGCCATGTGGTATTTCCCATGATCTGGCTTTAATGGCCTTCGAAACCACCTCTCATCCATTAATATTGGATCTGACTCTTCTAACCTAATACCTTCTCTTCCCGATGTGATTCAAGTTTCTCTTGGTATTCCCAAATCCTTTCTTCCCTATGGAGTCTTATGTTTTCGTGTGGCATTCAAATCCATTTTTCCTTGGAGTCTCTCTTACTGCTTGCACGGACCCCTAGTATGGCGCAAGGAGGAGTTGTTGATCATCTTTCCTTCGAAGTAGGAATTCCTTCATCTCCCTTTTAATTTTTTATCATGTGGGGTGGGTGTAATAGTGTCAGTTTTTTATTAAAGTAGAACACCAATTTTCTATTAAGGTTGTGACAAAGATAATCAAACCTATTATGATAATGGGTTTTCTCACTATAGTAATAAATGAGGGGTATAGAAGATGATGATGATGATTATATAGTTTTATCTATTAAATTTTATCCCTATTGTGAATTGTGTTGGTTGTATTCATTCCAAAAACCATGGTCGTTGGTTGTCTCTATTTTCTCACTGGACTCATGGATAATTTTTTTCAATCTTATTTTGAATGAATATAACATGAAAACATGATTAATCACATATATCCAGTTAATTGAATGGATTCCCTAGGATCAAAATTGTTTTGTGATAACTTTTGATTTATCCAAGTATAATTAAAGAATAAGTGTGTAAAATATGAATTACACCTTTCCTTGTTTGGTCTATCTGTGTGATGAGTGTGAATATATTCAATAATGTGCTTCATATATGATGTGTGGTGCTACTGTGGGTTGTGTGGTGCTACTATTTAAAGCATAGTGGATTTTGGGATGGTTTAAGGGTGAAATGGTATCTATGTTTGAGAGATTGATTGATTGTGGAATGGATGAACTTGTTATGCATTTGGAATGCATCTGGGCTATGTTAGGGTTGTTGGGGCATGGTATGTTCATTTAATGGGAATTTCTATGGTTGTGTTTTTGGGTGAAAGATATTTAAGACTATTGTGAGTGTGGTTTTGATATGTACTATGGCTTCCGAGTATGGTTTTGATGAGGTTTTTTGTGGGGTTTTGTTGTAGGTTGTGTGTTTTATTCTTTAGAGAAGGTATAGGGTGGCATGACTTTGAATAATGTGAATGGAATTGGTTTTCTTGGGTGGTAAGTGGGGAGGAAGTGTGCAAGTAGTGTGTTTCTTCATAGTTTTATGAATCTTTTTGTCTTGGTAGTGAGGTTGGAAGTGTTTTGTGTGTTTACATTCCTGGTTAGGGATGGAATAACTGGTAAATGTTTAATAAAATAAAAATTCATGGGCGTTAAGTGGGTTTGTCTTATCTAGTTAAAAATTTACCATCATTCATTTTGATACATGCATTTAGAGGTAGAATAAAAGGTGGTAGTATAATGGGGTGGTTTATTTCTAGAGAATCCATATGATGGGTTGAGTGTTTAATTCCTATATATATACATGTACTTTCTTGTGAATTTATATTCACCCTACCCTAGTTGAGAAATACGTTCCGAACACCTCCATTGTTACGGGGGAGGGTGTCTTTCCCAAAAATCCTTATTGGAGGATGGATGTATGGCCACACTCACTACATTTCTCCCTCTACCAGGTGATGATAGCATAAGATTCTTCGAGCAGGTTGTGGTTTGTGAGGCCCTAGTGTGTTCAAGTGGGTTGTGCTTCCAAGGTGTCTTCGGTATGAGATGTACTATAGTTCACATGTGTCTTTGGAATGTGGTGTGGTTTGTGTCCCAAGTGGGTGGAGGTGGTATTTGATGTGTTGTGTGGCCCAAGTGTGTGTGTGTGGGTTGAGAAATATTTCTTTTAGAAGAGGTGGGAGCACTAGGATGTTTGCTATTAGGGTGTGAGAGTAGCTAATCAGGGGGAAAGTGGGGTGGGGTACCCTTTCTTTGATGTGACCTATATTACTTTACTTGAGTTGTGTTATTTGTTGAGTGTGCCTTTGCAGAGGTTGGGGTGGCTAGTATATCGCGTTAGGTGCTTTGGGTTTTTATAGTTTCTGATGGGGGGAATGAGCATGCTTCTCTACATGGTCATGAGAAACTTTGGTTTTCCCAACTAAATGTACAGATATGCTCACCCTACATATATAAATCTATTTTCATGTTTCCAGGAGGATTATGTGGACTGTGTGGGAAAATACTATCTTGGATTGTGACATTTGCAGTGTCGCTACTTAGTTTTACATTTTTTATTTACCTTGGAGACTTTTTTATTTGTATCTATATTCATTTTGAACATGCATGTGGGATGGTTTGGATTTTCCATTTTCCATATGTAACTATTTTAGAGTTGTTTATGGTTGATATATCTAATCTCTTGATTTTGGTTATTATAAAAGGGTAATGCCTCCCATTTCGTAAGATTTGTATACCCATGGTGCTGGCTACCATCACAAGTACAACTAGAGGTGGGAATCATGGGTTATTATATCTCTTTATAAATTGTCACATCAGGGGGCTTTTTAGAGAGAGGGGGTTGTAACACTATATATCTCACGGTAAGGGGAATTAATCCACATGTAGTTCTTGTCAGTGAAATTTTTTAATATCTTATGTGAACTTGGATAAAAGGATAGAGAGATGTAACAATATCCATAAAAATTATGAATAAACATAACTCTCACATAGATCAATCTCATTCATAAGGTGGAATTTTTAAATTTGAGGTCATGTGGAATAAACCACGCTAAAAAATTTATGGTTATATGGGATAGACTGTAACACCCCAAGCTTCCACAGTATGCTTCTCTTTTAATAATAAAATATCTTTCTTTGTACGCAACTTCTAGTTCTAACAAACCATAACCAATCAAAAAACCATTTTAAAAAATTGTTATGATTAGTAATACTAACTTTTTGAAATTTTATAAAATTTATTTTTCAAAATGGAAAATCAAAATTAGATTAGGGTGAATTCTTGGTATTTTTCTGAAAACTTTCTATTTTTTATGCATAGTGAAAAACACTACTTTATTGTTTAAAACCAACTTTTATTAAAATAGTTATTAATTTTATTTAAATTTATTTTAAATTAAAAATAGGTACATAATACCTATATTAGTTCAATGAAATTCATCTGAATCATTTTATAATAAGATTAGATATGTAAAATTTTATTGAACTATTTAACGCCTTTTACCCACCTTCTACACACATTTGAAAATTTTCATAAAACATTATTTTACCACTTCTATGAATTGAATTTTAAAATTAAAAGAGACACGGTTGAAATCACTAACTAAAATGTGGATCTGAAAGATGAAAATAATTATTGGTGAATAGTAACTTTTGCATTTTATATACCACGGTTAAAGGTAAATAGGGTAATTAAAGGTAAAAATAATATTATAATTACCCTAACACATATCCTAATTCTATTGTATTAGTGTAATTAGACCTAAATAAACCTTGGGAATAAAATATGATCCTTTTTGATCCACATGGATTAGATTAGGACATTTATTATTATTTTATTAAAAGAATAGTTAAAAATGTTAAATTCAAATTTTAATTACTAAACCATTTTCAATATACGGTTATACATAAGATAAATTCGACTATAAATTTTCATTAGAAATATAAAAAGATTTCCTACATCATGTTATTTTAATTATAGTTTTTTTACATTAAATAATTAAAATTATTTATGACAAAATGATGATTTAGTAATTACCTTATTAATGAATTGTTAAAATAATTGATATTATAAATATTAAAATAAACGTAAATTGGGACTTTCGATGCATTACATGAATTTTTTGGGACAATATGACATGTTAAATTTTATTAAATAAATTTTTTTCAAAGTAATCATGTTTTCTTGACTTTCACAAAATAATACTAAATAGTGTCAAAATAAACATAAATGAGTTTTTAAAACAAATACTATATTATTAATTTATATAATATTCCAAAAAACATATGGTTCATCCAAATACTTATATAATGATATATATGTCAATAATTCACCACTTGGGGTTCTCTTGGAATTTCTTATTCAGTTTATTAACCATGTAATAAAAAAACACAACAAGCCATTGTAAATGTTAAACTATTTAACTAAGAGTTAAATCAAACAGATAAGGTTAATATAGTAACCTAAACATGTATAAAACCATTTTTTTAGAGGATTCATACCCATAATAACCTTATCCTCAAACTAATTCCACTTGGAAACACTATTAACTGAAAATTATTTTATAATGAAATAATATTTCAAGCTTTTCCTAAAGTGTCCCTCACCTCTCTTATAAAAGAGAACTTCCTATTCTCTCAAAATTGCACATCCAAAGCCATTTGGATTGGACAAAACCTGATAAAATATCTTCCCAAATAACCTCATATCACCCTATAGTCCTTAATTTGATAATAAAACTAACTTATGGAACCCTTTTGATCAAATCAAAATGAAGCACTTGAAGAAGAGGTAATAATTTCATCACCTCTTTCAATGTTCTTTTCTTCTCCCACTTACTCTTTATTTTTTTTTTCATACCAAAATAGTAAATACATTACCTTCAAAATACAGTGATATTATTATAAATATGGTACAACCATATTCATTATCCTATCTATCCTATGTATGAAAAAGATACCATATGTGTGTACGTACGACTTTCTGTCTCCAGGTCATGGTGTAGTTTGTTATTCAACCCTTCATTATTTGGATGGGTATAATAATGAGTATAATTGTTGTAAATAATAAATAAAACATGTTTATTATTATTTATGTGTCATATACCATCCAATTACATATGATTTCACCATCAATAGAATGATATTGTTGCTCGTGCGTACATACAGATCATCGTCTCCACGAATGCGATGAGATTCATTACCCATCATAACTATTCAATATTAATTTTCATCTAGGATTTAAATAGTTTTTAAGAAGATAATATAATTCTATATATGAATAGAATACATCCTATCCATAACAAACATGGCTTATGTAGGAAAACATATAAATGAAAATGAATTAGTTAACACCCGAAACAATGATAATACTGAAATATTATTAAAAAATCAATATTTAATGATCTTATATGATATCATATTTATGTATTTGGTTCTTGTATAATTTAATAGAAATTATTTATCAATTATATTTGAGGATTATGTACCCTCGACTGAGGAAAAGTACAAGTTATGTGTTAATTTTTCAATCTCTTTATTATCTGAGGTTGTTTTTATGAAAGTATCTAATGGGACTTCTTTATCATCCACATCCCTTGTTTGAATTTTTATAAAATTTTTTGAAAGGAATATTTCAATAATTTCCAAAAAAGAAACATTATGACCTTTTCTACATATTCAGTTAATAATTTTTTTAACTTATACGGCAGGTCTGGCTATTTTTTGTTGTTATAACACATTTAAAGCTTCCCTTACAAGCTTATAAGAATATTTTAAAAATAAATGTTTTCTTTTATAATTATGTGAATTTTAAATGACATCAAAATATAAAGATATATTACTCTCAAATATTTTTCATTTCATCTATTCCAACATACTTTTATCGGTTTTACTCTTGTTTGAATTTTTTTATTATTATACAATCTTCCATATTGTATTGAAGGTTTTGTGATATGTTTGACTGTGGGTGTTCTATTTTGATGTTATTAAAGGTTTATGGTTAAAGTATTAACATATTGTATGATAGTTTTAATATGAATATTTATGTTATGTTTCAACCTTTTTATATGAGGAATGTATTGGACTTATTATGTGATGGGTGGAGCTCATTATAGCTCCTCGATTCATCAGTATGTCTCTTGAGACAAAATAGTGTCTTGGAATAAGGACTTAACAAAATTGTATTTCTAGTCTTGGCACAAGACCTTGACTGTGTGGTTATGATGTTCGGAATTATGAATTCCATCATTATGAAATTAGCTATTGATATTTCATGTGATTATTCGACTAGTAGAATATCCATGTGAATAAGTAAATGGAATTATTTGATTTATCATTGCTATATTATGCTGAAGTTTAAGCATAAAAGGATTTTGTTTTAGCATTAAACATTGAATTAAATGTTTATACTTATTTATGATAGTGTTTTCTATATTTTTATCGTTACTGAGCATCTGATCTTACCCCTTTCTTATGGTTTCCTTTTCCCAGGATGTGAAGAAGTATATTATTATTAACCAATAGGGATAGGTTAGAGGATATGAGTGCGTTCAAAGGTGACACGATTTTTTTATTTCATGATGTCATGTAAAACATATGTATGTATATAGTACTTCCAAGGCTACTAAACTAATAAGTATTTTGAGACTTGATCTGTTGTGATCATGCCAATATTATGTAGTAATGCACCGACTTTGGGTAACTAGGGTCAGGGTGTTATATAGAACACTATTAATAGTTTAAAATAATTTTAGATGTACTATGCACCATATTTTTTTATATGTTATGGAACCTATGTCATGTATCTTAATACCATATTACATGGACAATTGATCCTTTTTGGTTTAATGTATTAAATCTCTAACCATTGTGTTAACTAGTTTATACTCATATGACTTAGATCATCCTCATTAATGTATTTAATTTATAAGGGAATAAAACAGATATAAATTTATAATACATTTAAACATTTGGGACACAGATGAAATAAATAATGTCTTAAAATGTATAAATAAAAGATTATAGAATATTAAATACTGGAAATTGGATGATTATTAATAATATTTAGACCACCACTAAATCATTAGAAAGTATATAATGTATTTTGGGTGAAAATTTATCTCGAATAATAACATTCATATGGGTAACTTAAAAGCTCCAAGGAAAGTATTTTTATAAACAAATCTTCCTAGGGGATTGGTTTAGATGAGTCATTAAAACCATTACATATTCATATGGGAGGGTCAAACATGATTATAACATTAACTCAAGGCTATGAGTTTCAAAATGATAATCTTGATGTAAAGATTTTCAGTTAATTAAGTAGATAATCCTAACATTAGGACATTGGGTTAATGGTGATTCATACATAAATGGTATAATGAATGTTTTGTAGAAGAAGAAATGTATGAATGGGTATTGATTACTCTATAATGATACCATCATGTATTGGGTAGACTATTTGGGATGAAATAATATACCCTAATGTAAGAGGATGGTATATTAAAACTCATAATAAATTAAATAAGGATTAATGATATGATATATAAAATCTTAGTCATTTTCCATGAAAACCATATCATTTTTTTGTAAGAAACAATATTTCAATATGGATTTGAAATATCCCAAATAAAACAAAAGGATCCTATGAATAATGAACCCCTAAAAAATATGGCGAACAGTTTAAAGTAATATGTTATTGGGAACACCAAATATTTTATGTTCATAAAGGATAGACCATGCACTATATACTATATAATCATATGATAAATACCATGTATCAAAAATTTTATGGTCTTTCAACTTGAACCTTATATCATCTAGTTAAGGTTATTATGGTAAGAACGTTATGTTATGTAGTTTATAGTCAAATAGTAATAACTTTACATCAAGCATTGAATTTCATGAATTATTCTTTTATGTTAGAGTGAGACAAATCACATTCACATTGAATTAATCTCGTGATTTTATGACTTTATCAATCCATGGTATATTTTATTTCATATCTATTTAATAAATAAAAAATAATACGTGGATTTTATTATTAAAAGTTGATTTGTAGGAAAAATAATTTTAATTATCATTCACGACTTCCTCCTCAGGCCTCTTAATTCCTAGAATCATTATAAAATTATTCCCAAATTAATAAATGATGTATTACACCACTTTATATAGCATAAAAGAATAGAATTTTTTTAATTCTTTAATAGATTGACAACTGTGATTCTATTATATACTTTTTGTGTTTCTCTCATGTTTCACATGGATGAATTAGGTATTTATGTGTTTTTTGACTCCATTATCCCTATATATTTCTAGTTTTGAAGCCAATACTTAATGATGATGAACATATTAATTTTATTCTTTAATAATCGACTCTAGGGGAAGTAATATGAAAAGTATCTTAAATTCTCTTAATAATGAGTCTTAATCATTGGGAGACCAACCAAATTACTTTCCAAGGAATCAGTGAAGTATTCAAAACCTTCCTCTAGATTTATGAAACATGCCTATTTTTTCCCTAATTAGGTAATAAAACCTTTTCTCCCAATAATTACATATATTTCATGATCAATATTATCACATGAATGAATATGGGATTTGTGAAGTTGAAAATTAGTCCGGATAAATTTTGGGGTAGATGTTAATGTTATTAATAACAAGGACATTGATGGAAGAACCCATGTACTATATAACATTAACTATATTGGGGACTATGTGGAGATCAAAGTGGTAAAATGATGTCAAATTTCCCTTGATGTGGGAGTAAATAATATGAAAATATCCTACCCCCATCAAAAAGAATTTGGGATGGGGTAATTCCCTATAGTGTGGTTCAATGTAGAAAGATGCTTAAATTTAACTTGGGGGAAGCCTTCTATAATGGCTAATAAGGATGGTGCTCCATTAATTTGGATGATTTTTTATGGGTGGTTGATATTGTATTTCTCTATTGGGACCCAAGTGATTGGATATATAGTTGACATTAGGATAACACAATCTATCTCTCTATTCATGTACTATAACATATAATAATTTTATATTGAAAATTTACGTTCTAAATAAACAAGATACATATTTAGTAACATAGTGTGGAATATATGGCACACCAGACTCATACTCCCTGGTTTGGGGCTAAATACACATACTTTACATTCATATTTAAAACAAACTGAGGTCACCCAATATTGGCATCATTTCAATATGATGAACTTTGAATCTCACAAATAATATCAGGATCCCAAAAATCGATTAAATAGTGTCTTTGAGGACCAGAAACAAAAGATTATTATATTACAATAATTGTCAAAATTTCTCTACAACTGAACCATTTTATAATCCCTTCTAGAATTCTCATAAGTTATACTTATCATCATAATCTGTGGAATTCAAACATAACAAATTGGTGGTCCCAAATGCTCAATAAGGTAATAATAATCAATGAATCATAATAAATAAACTATAAACAATATATAAAAAATTGATAGGGTGTAAATATCCAATTAAAATATCATGATATAATAATTGGATGTCATAAATTTTTTTTAAGAATTATGTATCTTGATATAGGAACACAAGACCATAGAAATGTAGTAAAGAAATCATAAAAATTATAACAAGTCTTAAATGCATATAATAGTAATCCTAATCATGGGATCATAACATAATAATGCATAATATCATTGTAATATCACACAGAACAATGTATATAAGATCCTAACATTAAGAATAAAGCCCCTGAATTCCATGCTTTATGTTGTGAGAAAGCCCATGATTCACATAATTTATGTTTTGATAAAACCCATAATGCCTGTGATTTATGTTTTGAGGAAATTCATGATTCATATGATTTATATTTTTAACAACCCTATACTATCCCCATATTATATATGAAAAAACGTAATCATGTCAATACAGTATTATCTCATAAGATATAAACCCTTAACTAATTCATTTGAGGAAAATATATGACCCCACCCATTAACACCCATGCATATGTGCCCCATAAGATTTCAAGGAGTCATCATTTCATGAAAACCCATGGAAATAAAAATAATAATATCATTTCCAAACTATATTGCATAATGTGATATCAAAAGTAGATCATCTGATATTGAAAATTTATTCCCCTTAAAAGGGTATTTTATAATGATATTTAGAGATATATTTAAAAAACATAACCCCTTTAGAGTTAGATATTTTTAAATAAATATGATAATGTATGAAAAACAAAAAAAATGTCATTAAAACCATTTCTTAAAATAATTCTAATGTAAATAAGTCATAACCTACATTCAAAAATATCATTATTGAGCAACTAAACTGAATATATTTTTTAAAAATTATTTGGATAGTAATTTCAATAATGTATGCCTAAAAATAAATCAATATTATCTTGAGGAAATTTGGTGTTGAAGATAAAATTTATGACTTGAAGTAAAAAAATCAACATTTTAAAAATACCTTTATTAAAACCCATATCATAATAAGAGTTTTAAATCATCGATTCAAAACATAGATTATAAAATTTTGAAGATGATCAAATATAAAACACATTTGGATTTAAAAATAAGAAATCAGAACATTTATAAGATGATTGAATATATATATGTAAGAGAAATATCTCATTGGGATAGGATGGTAATTATTCTTAAAAATGTTGTACTATTATAAATATTTAATTCCACCAAGAAAAAATTGATGTAATTATATTTTAAAAAGGGGTTAATAAGAGAAAAATTTCATTCCTAAAAAACTTATAATGATGTATAATATAATTCATTCATAATTTATATTTTTACCTCTTATAAGAATAATGTTCAATAACAGTGATCATAACTCAAAAAATAGAAATTTAGTTAGAAAAAATGGTTACCTTTAACTCCTGACTTCCAAATAATCTATTTAACCTCTACTATGATAAACATAATCATCCTAATAAACTATTTTATAACCATATTTATATATATAATACTATATAATCTTTAATTATAATCATTTATTATACATTTACTAGTTAGTTATTGTTTATTTTCATCATCAGATGTTAGCGATTTTGATTATTTTGTGCATGATTTAAAATGTCAATATCAATTCCCATTATAAGAAAGCAGTTTCATCAACACCATATTATCTAATGTACTATAATATTATCCTTATAATAATTAATATCTTTTTATTTCCATTCCATTATATTTTTATTAATGATTCATGTAGATGGAATTGGTGACAAACATATTTTGGTAAATTTTTATGAATGAAATTTGGTATATGAATAATGAGTTAAACATTTACATAAACATTACAGAACACTAATAAAAATATTAAAAAAATTATTGAATGATAAGAACGCTTATAATCATCCAAATATGGTGGATATGAAAAATAAAATACCTCATTCCATAGTGGTGGTAGTCTACAAGTGCACACAGACAACGTTGTCATTCTCTATATAATGGGAATAAGGTACATATGAATTTAACTTTTCAAAATATTCATCAGGATATAATTAATATATTTATTTTTTAAATAAACCTTTTAAAATGGAAATTTATGATGGTTTTTATAAATAAAACATTTCATTTATGGGGGTTGTAGTCCGCAGCTAACATGAATGATTTTATCATTTTTCTATAGAAATCAGAGAGCTAGATACTGATTATTTAATAAATATAGAATCATTTGATTATATCAATAATATTGGGGTAATTATATTATCATGTTTAAAAATTATTTAATATTATTTATAAAAATAATTAGAAATATAATAGTGATTACAGATGAGAAAATACTAACACAGAATAATATGAGTTCTTCTTGGAAAGCTTCTTGACATAGAGGTGATTTTGGAAATATATATAGTCATGTTTCTCAAGAACATGTTTGATGATTATTTATGAATGGAAGGGGGAATATAATTTGGCAGAATTAAAATTAATGGTGCATCTTTGAATTAGTTGTGGGAGGAGCCTTTTATAAGTGATGGGAATATAATTTTTGTAAATATAGCTTTTTAATATAAAATATAAATCACTTTAAAAAAAGGAAAGTTCATCCAATTGGGATAATAATGGATGGTAGGAAAAGGTAATGTCAATAAATCCCTTCAATACAAATGTTTATTTATTCTTTTAATATGTTTTATATTTTTTTAACCCTTATATTTAACCCTTTTACCCTTTTGACTTTTACCATAGTAACTAAGTTTTACCTATTTAATTTTTTTAGCCTAAAAATAAAGTGGAACTTATTTAATAATTTGGACTTTATTATTAAAAATAATATAGAAATTTTATCTGATAAAATTTTTGAATGTGAAAAAAATTAATTTTATAGTAATTAAATATTTAACTTATTAAAAAATTTAGAGAAAAAAACAACTTCAGTTATAAAATATCAATAAGGGTTTTTAAATTTAAATTAATATTTTTAAATTAATGTTATGTTTAATATAAAATTGTTGGGATGAATCAAAAAATTAATTTCATTTTTTTAATTAAAAATCTAAAATCATTGAATTTATCTTCTAAATGGAAAAAAATACAATGAATTTTTTTTATAGGAAAATGACATTCTAAAACATTAAAAATTCATTTTTTATTTACTATAAATTTTTAATTAAATTAAAGTTGATATATTAGTCAGATAAAAAATATATTTTATCATAATAAACCCATAATATACAAAGTTTCTTGAAATAAAAAATTTTAATGTATGAAATGAAAATTATATAAAAAATAAATTTTTGAGCATAAAATGATATTATTGGATGTTTAGATATACTAATTGAGTTTAATTATTTAATTTGTATCAATATTAATATTTAATTTTATTTAAATTTTAAAGTTTGAATTTTATAAAATATATGTGATATATTTTAAAATATATTATATTTCTAATTTTATTTGTATATCATCTTAACTTCTATGTACAAAACACTTCATGATCTACACATGAGACCTAGGAAGAAAATAATCTTTGATGGAATTCATGGGTGGTTTTTTAAATATCACAGATCTCATCGAAATATCAATTATATTGAACTTCTCTCCCAAAAAATTCACTCAGATTGTAATTGTTGGAGTCTGGTATTGGATTAGTATAGGAAAAACCCTAATTAATCTACCTCCCTTAAAATCAAGTAAATTGAGTTTATTAAGAATATATCTACTACAAGATCAAATTTATTTTCTTTTTTGGAATTCATTTCATAATATAGTCACTTCTATTTATATCATCTAATTTAATAGCTATGTAATAATGGCCAATTTTAATAATTTTATTTTAAAGTATCATTGTTTCATCTTTGTTCAGTGTTGTGTGTTAAATATTAATTTTAATTTTTTATTTATTTAAAGTGAAATTATTTCTAAAATTTTGTGGAGTTAGAATATACCCTTTAATAAATTATGTCCTCACAATTTTTAATTATCACTCACTAGTTAAAATAAATAGTTGTTTCTAAAAGATAGGCCCAAATAAAATATTAATTTCTAGAGAGACATCACCCTTGTAAAAATAAAAATATAATAATTTTCCATAGAATATGATTATCACTAAAATTGAGTTTTTCTACAATCGTTTGAGTTGATCATCCCTCATAATTAGATATCAGGACTGATATAATAGAATTAGTTTTCTTAGGGAGTATATAGCCTTCCTTTCACTAGTATATAATCATAGGTTGGATAGAAATATTAAATTTGATTTCCCTATTTTCTTAATTAAAATAAACTATATGGATATAGATAATCAATTTCCCAAATAACATCAAATTCAACAATTGGAATAATTAATAAGATTTACATGAACTGTATTTCAATAAAGTTCATCTTGGGATACATTAATAATACAAATAGAAATTTTTTTTTGTAATCAAATCACCGGTGTCATGATTTAATTATTGTAAAAAAATCATAAATATTCAAGAGTTCCTAGAATCAAACTACAATATTATATCCATAACTCTAGGGTGGAGGATAAGATTTCATTAATTATCATGATCCACTTCAGTGGTAATCACTATATAAGTTCTTCCTTATTCCTATGGTCTTCAAGGTTTATAATTCTCATTATCCTTATTGATCAATGGATTATGGAATTGACATGGATAAAACCCAATTTCTCCATAATAAGTAAATTTTACTATTAGTGGTACTTTTGGATGAACATTATTCCCCTACACTATTTTAACCAAAAAAATCATTTTTTCCTTGATAATTAGTCGATTTATTCCCAAATTTATTTATATATAAATCATCTTTCAGTTATATTGAGATATTTCTCTAGGTGATTCTTCCCATATTCTAGACACGTAGGAAATTGAGTCTTCATTACTTAATATTATTTATCACCTAAACTTCCATTACATCCTTCTCTTCTTTGATGTATTTTCAAATTCTACTAATTTCATGTTGTTAATCAAAATTCTTGACAGTTGGTTTGACATGACTATAATATTTCTAACTCCAAATCATATCAAGTTCAATTTATCATTGGGACAATCAATGCATTATCTTTGGAACCCATTTTTAACTCTATACATACTATTTCCAAACATTTACTAAAATATATTATATTTAAGGATAATAATTATTTATTTTATTTGATTAAAAAAATAAATCAATGAACATAAAATAAAAATATCAAAAATATCACATGTACCCTAAATTATAAATTTCTGAGCTTCAATCTAGTTTGTCAATTGTGAATTTACTATTAGGTTCTCTAACAATACCATAAAAAATTACAAAAATCCTTTATAATAATTCATAAAGTGTATGATAATTAACCAAAGTAACTCCCTTGGGAGCATCAAATGAAGTTTATAGTTATACATCCTTTCCATCCAATGGATGGAGATCGAGTTAATACCCAACCAATATTTTTAGGGTTATTTCCCCTTAGATTCATCTATCCCATAGCCTACACCCACATTTTTATATAAAATTAGAGATTTAATTACTAAGAAACCACACAATATTTATATTACAAAAGATTCATGTCATTATCCAACACATAGACTTATTGTAACAGCCCGAGATTTTATGAAAAATATTCTTTTTAATTTCACTAATGTCTTGTGTTGTACGCTACACCAAAATGATCTTGTACAACACTCATCCTCTACTTGTCTTGTATTACACGCAATCGCGACCTTCCTCGATAGCGTGTGTAGTACGCAATACCGAGTTTCACTAAACAACGATATGCTACTAAAATATTATTAAAACTAGCCATTATGAATACTAATAACCACATTTTGAAATTTTAGAAATTTTATCTCTCAAAATGGACTTCATTTTTGGATTCGGAGTATCGAATTTAGCCTAAGGTGACATTTTGGTACTTTTCGGATAACTTTCATTTTCTGATGAATAGTGAAAATTATTAAATTTTAATTAAAAACAACTTTTTTAATCGAAATAATTAATAGTGATAAATTATTAATATGAGTGGTTTTAAGGTTTATTTAGAATATATTTTTACAATTCAATACAATTTTGGTCATTGGATGTAATTTCACATTTACACCAGACATAAACAAGTGTTAATCTTTTGATAGTTATTATCTCTTAAAAACACGCTATTTGTTGTGACAGCGGAAATTAATTATAAAATTAATTAATGAAACTTTTATGTAAGGAATTTTGTAAAATAGAAATCATTTTTTAATTCGGAATATCAATTATAGCTTAGGGTGAAATTTTGGCATTTTTCTGAAAAACTTCAATTTTTGATGAATAGTGAAACTACTAAGTGGTAGTTAAAAAAAATTAATTTTTTCATAAATCTTAATTTTACCGCTTCTGTGAATGGAATTTCAAAAATCTGAGAGACACGGTTGATGTCATTAGGTAAAATGTGGTTCGATGAGATGAAAATAATTTTTGGTGAATAGTAACTTTTTACTTTTATTTACCACGGTTAAAAGTAAATAGGGTAATTAAGGGTAAAAATGATATTAATATTACCCTATCACATGTCCTAATCCTATTGGACAAGTGTATCTCTACCAGAAACAACCTTAAGTGTAAAATATTATCATTTAGGCCCACTTGGATTAGATTAGGACATTTATTATTATTTAATTCAAAGAAGAGTTAAAAGAGTTAAAATCAATGTTTATTTACTAAAACATTTTTAATATAGCGTTATACATAATATAATTTCGACTATAAATATTCATTAGAAATATAAATAGATTTCCTACATAATGGAATTTTATTTGTAATTTATATACTTTAAATAATTTAATTTATTTATGACACAACGATGATGCAGAAATTACATTTTTAAGAAAATATTAAGATAATTGATGTTATAAATGCCCAAATAAATGTAATTTGAGACTCTTTATGACTTACACTAATTTTCTAGGTTAATATGACATGTTATTGTTGATTTAAGTAACTTGGTTCGAACGTATCATTCTGTTATGAATTTCATAAAAATCATGTACCAAATAGTGTCAAAATTGACATAAATTAGTTTTTAAAACAAATATTATATTATCAATTGTTATTTAATTCCTAAAAATATAAGGTTTGTCAAAATGACTTAGATAAGGATATATATATTAATAATAAACAACTTGGGGTTCTTTTGGCTTGTTATGGTAAGTTTATTAACCATATAGTGTAAGAAAACAAAAAGACACGGTAAAAGTTAAATTATTTAACTTAGAGTTAAATTTAATTGATACGGTTAAAATAATAACCTAAACTTGTCTAAATCCTATTGGATGAGAGTATTTCGACCCTTCCCCACCTTAGCCTCTAAATAAATCAATTTGGAGCTATTTAAAACCGAACTTGACTTCATAATAAAATAAAATTTTTAGTTATTCCAAAGGTGCCCCTCTCCTCCCTTATAAAAGGGCACCTCCTCCCTCTCTTCCTCGCACAACTTTGAGCCTTCATGCTTGGCCAAACCCTGCCAAAATCTCTTCTCCTCTTCCCTAGTATCATCCTAGAGGTCCTGGTCTTCTTCAAAGAATATCCTTAGTTCTTTAAGTGGAGGTTAAGAAAAGGCGCGTCAAAAAGAGGTAATATCCATTACCGATCTTTTTCAATTTCTTTCTTCTTCAAATTCTTCTTCTTTAGTTTTTTCATGATAAATTAATAACATCAGTATTTCTTATATACTTATATGTTATTATAAACATTAAAAAACTCTAATTAACCTTCTATCCATCCTACGGAAAAAGGAAATCACCGCACGTGCGTACATACGGAATACCGTCTCCACGCCGTGGTGTAATCTATTTTCCGCCACCACCTTAATTGGATGGGTATAATGGTTTAATGAGTAACTATATATGATTATTATAAAGTGATATTGATACTTAAATATTATACATACACTTCAACACAATTCCACGACCATGGGAACGATATCATCGCTCGTGCGTACGTACGGACTACCGTCTCCACGACACGATGAGATTCATTCTCCACATTAACCATTCATGAATGATTATAAAGTATATATAATAAGTACTAATGAAATATATTACATAATAATGATACTGGATTTATGTATATATGTATGTCATCTACTTAATTCCATTCAATTCAATAAGGAAACGAAAACAACGTTCATGCGTACGTACGGACTACCGTCTCCATGAACGGTGTATTTCATTCCATTTATTGATATTTTATATATATATATATATATTATGAATATATATTATATATAAATCATGTTTTACATTCTGGATATAATTAATCATGATCCAAGTAATCATATTAATAATTACAAGTTAAAAACACGAACGACAAATGAGAGGATTTTACCCAAAACGCTACTTTAACATGAATTTACAAAAGAAAGGGTAATATAAAGTCATAAGTGGACCATATATGATATAATAACAATGAATATTATTCTGTAATAAGTCAATAACATGATTTAAATCATTATACAGGAGGTTCGGACACTTAAAAAGAAAGTCGGACCTAAGGTAAGGGAAAATATCACAATCTCATTTTTATCCGAGATTGTTTTTACTTTGGCATTTACTGGGGTGTATTTTATCATCCACACCCATGTTTCCTCAATATGTAATATTATTTCCATCCACCTACAATTTTTTAAATCCAATTTTACCCTTCGGTGAATTTTTAGTAAAAGATAAGAAAGGAATCTTTTGTCGTTTTTCGTACGAGGTACTTTTTGACTTTTCCGACAAAAGTACAAAGAATGTTTTTTTAACTTATACGGCATGAATGGATTTTTAAAACATTATTTCCAAGAAGATTCCTTTACATGTTTTCAAGTTTATTTTTAATCAACTTCTTTTAGTTTAGAATTGTATGACGTGTTAAAAAAGGAAAAGTATTTTTGAAGTAGAAAGGATATTTTCCTCAAGAATGGAGTTCAAGTGTTTTATCAAATTTATTTTCCATCTAAGATAATAAAGGGTTCTGTTTTTATCCCTATTATTACATTGATTTGATTATGTTGTTATGGAATTATTTTTATGAATTCCTTTATTGTATATGAACTGTTTTATGATGTCATGATGTTTAAGATTCCCATTTTTTTACATGGGTTATGCAATGATGTATGGTTTATGATTTTGTGGCACACATAAGAATGGTATCATTATGAGATGGGTGGGACCTATATCTCCCTCCAATGCATTGGGTAAAAATTTTATATCTCATGAGATAGACATGGCTGGAATGGTAGGTTATACTGGTTCAGTGAAACAGGACTGAAATGAGGGTGACTCGGTTCAGAAAGGGACTTTGTCCACTAAGATAGTCTTGGAAATGAGTCTTGACAAACAAGAAATGATTCTCTATGATTATGTGTGTATGCCACAAAGTTTAATGTTTTAATTTATGATTATTGTGATTACATTTCACTTCAATGATTTATCCCATGTTATGATATTATGATCTCTTTTGTAGGTTAAGATTTTTAAAAGCTATGTTTTTATGTATATGATGTGATTGATATTTCTTTTGTTTACCCTTACTGAGCATTTGAGCTCACCCTTTTATGTTTTCTTTTTTCCCATGTTATAAAGAAAGGTTTTAGGTATAAAAAAGAAGATCTTTATGGGAGATGTTGAAGATCTTCCACCACAATTAGAAGATTATATTCCGAGTTTCCAAAGACACTAAACTATTACGGTCCTTGTGTATGTGTTTTTGTTATGTACTAAGTATTCCGCAAAAGTAATTTAATATCCATGTAAGCCAAGATTCGGGTCTCTATAGTTGGTATCAGAGAAAAGGTTTAGTCATCCTTTGGAAACTAGTATGCGAAAACGTTAGTGAGATCCCTAGAGATATTTCTAAGGTATGTCTAGGGATGTCCCTAAGTTTAAGTATATGTATAGGTTATAGTCCTAGAATTGCGCTAACGATCTTAGAATTTAACCTAAGATGTTAGATATTGAGGGTACTCCCCCTTTACTATGTTGTTTTCCCTAGCATGATTTTTGCCTCACACAAGATTCTTTTTGTGTTTTAGTTAATGGAGGGAACCAGAAAGAATTTAGTTAACATTGAATCCAATGGACAAATTGGTAACTATGAGCAAAAAAATTGTGTAGTTCCTAGAGAGAAAGATCTTGTGATTATGCCAAATCAGTCATCGTGATATATGATTAACAAGGTGAAATTTAGTGGTATTCCTAATTCATCAAATAAGAGGAAGATAAACTATTATGCATGTTCGCATGTTGTGGAGCATAAAGAAAGGAAGATTGAGATTTCTAAAGAAGGGAAGAAGAACCTTGAGGAATACCTCAAATGGAGGGACCGATGTTATCTGTGTGGAGAAAAGGGTCATAGAGTGACAGACTATTATGGAGTTCAATGTCTTATTTGTGGAGAACATGGTCATTACCCAACTCAATGCCTTGACCTAAAAAGTTACTTCTAAATCAAAGAAGGACTTATTCCAGGACAATAATTGAAGTGGATGGACTGAAGTTTTTATGTATTGGTATTTAGGAATAATGTTGTTGAGGTACTTTTATGGTGTATTGAAATATTCATGTATTGGTCTATTGTGGTTTTCAATAATTTTAAGGTACCGGTAACCATGAAAAGTGATTCAAATATTTTGGAAAGTAGATAATATTCCCATAATGAAGGGATAAGGAGAAAATGAAATGTTTGACAGTATTCATGAGCTCATGATTGATATAAGGAATAAGTGATATCATGGTTTGAGTACATAGAATTTTGAGGATTTTGGTATGTGGAAAGTGTTAACTTTTAACTGCATTCATGTTTTTACTAAGGTTCAATGGGTATTCAAGATAATGCATGATTAAGGCCTTTGAATGTTTGGAATGAGACCAACAAGACATATCTTATGATATATGGGGATTAATGATGGTATTAAATCTGTGGTAATTGTTTTCACTATATTATGAGAGTGGACTGCAGTATTTTGGATAAGCCTAAAGATTGGAATGGACTATGTTGGACATAAGTTAGTATTGTTTAAGGATAGAACTTTTTTCGATATTGTTGATGGGATGTTATAGTAATATAGTTTTAGAAAAAGGAAAACCTACAGGAAGGGCGACAGCCCATCACGTCGGACAAGGCTGTAAGAATCGAACCCACAACCGAAGTGCGACTGGCCTTTATCGCCTACCACTGGCCTACCGAAAGTCCCTGTTTAGTAGAAATTAGTTTTATTATATTAATCAGTATGATATATGAAGTATAAGTCCATTTTAGGAACCATATATGATTAATCTCACTATAGAATGACTTATGTATATTTAATAACTTTGGCTTGAGACAGATGTTGTCATTCTATCACATGATCTGCTAACACTTCACGAATAACAAATTCAACTTCATTCATTTAAGAGATGAAGTGGAAATTGTTCAAGGCACAAACAACAGTGAGATTGTACTAAAATAAAGTAAGTATTTATTCTAATTCAAATTCTTTAACTTTAAGGAAACGATCTTGAAAACCACAAATGTTGTCCTAGTGCTCTTATATCTGATTAATCAGATGGTACCTTAGATCGTCACAAATTTATGGATTTGTGATTGTTGGATTTTCCATAGCCATGTTCTCTACCACTCTCCATCAGAACATGATGGTTAGATTTTTCTTCCATATCCATATTTTCACCTATGTGGAAACCCAGTGATTAGTTTATTTGGGTAACCGTTACGATTCATACTTTCGTTTTTAATGATTGGTTTTGGTATTCCTTTTTACGATGTGTGTTTCTATTAAAGAAACTTTCAAGTAGTAAACCATTTATAACCCCGACGAATTTCGAGGGCGAAATTCATTTTAAGGGGGGTAGAATGTAATAGCCCGAGATTTTATGAAAAATATTCTTTTTAATTTCACTAATGTCTTGTTTTATACGCTACACCAAAAGGAGCTTGCACAACACGCATCCTCGACTTGCCTTGTATTACACGCAATCACGACCTTCCTCGATAGCGTGTGTAGTACGCAATACCGAGTTTCACTAAACAACGATATGCTATTAAAATATTATTAAAACTAGCCGTTATGAATAGTAATAACCACCTTTTAAAATTTTAGAAATGTTATCTCTCAAAATGGACTTCATTTTTGGATTCGGAGTATCGAATTTAGCCTAAGGTGACATTTTGGTACTTTTCGGATAACTTTCATTTTCTGATGAATAGTGAAAATTACTAAATTTTAATTAAAAACAACTTTTTTAATAGAAATAATTAATAGTGATAAATTATTAATTTGAGTGGTTTTAAAGTATATTTAGAATATATTTTTACAATTCAATACAATGTTGGTCATTGGATGTAATTTCACATTTACACCAGACATAAACAAGTGTTAATCTTTTGATAGTTATTATCTCTTAAAAACACGCTATTTGTTGTGACCGTGGAAATTAATTATAAAATTAATTAATGCAACTTAAATGTTGGGAATTTTTTAAAATAGAAATCATTTTTGAATTCGGAATATCAATTATAGCTTAGGGTGAAATTTTGGCATTTTTCTGAAAAACTTCAATTTTTGATGAATAGTGAAACTACTAAGTGGTAGTTAAAAAAATAATTTTTTCATAAATCTTAATTTTACTGCTTCTGTGAATGGAATTTCAAAAATCCAATAGACACGGTTGATGTCAGTATGTAAAATTTGGTTCAATGAGATGAAAATAATTTTTGATGAATAGTAAGTTTTTACTTTTATTTACCACGGTTAAAAGTAAATAGATTAATTAAGGGTAAAAATGATATTAATATTACCCTAACACATGTCCTAATCCTATTGTACAAGTGTAACTCGACCAAAAACAACCTTAAGTGTAAAATATTATCATTTAGGCCCACTTCAATTAGATTAGGACATTTATTATTATTTAATTCAAAGAAGAGTTAAAAGAGTTAAAATCAAAGTTTATTTACTAAAACATTTTTAATATAGGGTTATACATAATATAATTTCGACTATAAATATTCATTAGAAATATAAAAGGTTTTCCTACATAATGGAATTTTATTGGTAATTTATATACTTTAAATAATTTAATTTATTTATGACACAACGATGATGCAGTAATTACCTTTTGAAGAAAATATTAACATAATTGATGTTATAAATGCCCAAATAAATGTAATTTGAGACTTTTTATGAATTAAACTAATTTTTTAGGTTAATATTACATGTTATTGTTGCTTTAAGTAACTTGGATCGAACTTATCATTCTGTTATGAATTTCATAAAAATCATGTACCAAATAGTGTCAAAATTGACATAAATTAGTTTTTAAACAAAATATTATATTATCAATTGTTATTTAATTCCTAAAAATCTAAGGTTCGGCCAAATGACTTAGATAAGGATATATATATTAATAATAAATAACTTGGGGTTCTTTTGGCTTGTTATGGTAAGTTTATTAATCATATAGTGTAAGAAAACAAAAAGACACGGTAAAAGTTAAATTATTTAACTTAGAGTTAAATCTAATTGATAAGGTTAAGATAATAACCTAAACTTGTATAAATACTATTGGGGGAGAGTATTTCGACCCATACCCACCTTAGCCTCGAAATAAATCAATTAGGAGCTATTTAAAACCGAACTTGACTTTATAATAAAATAATATTCTTTGTTAATCCAAAGGTGCCCCTCTCCTCCCTTATAAAAGGGTACCTCCTCCCTCTCTTCCTCACACAACTTTGAGCATTCATGCTCAGCCAACCCCTGAGAAAATCTCTTCTCCACTTCCCTAGTATCATCCTAGAGGTCCTTGTCTTCTTCAAAGACCATCCTTAGTTCCTTAAGTGGAGGTTAAGAAAAGGCGCGTCAAAAAGAAGTAATATCCATTACCGATCTTTTTCAATTTCTTTCTTCTTCAACTTCTTCTTCTTTAGTTGTTTCATGATAAAGTAATAACATGAGTATATCATATATAATGATATGTTATTATAAATATGAAACAACTCTAATTAACCTTCTATCCATCCTACGAAAAAAGGAAATCACCACGCGTGCGTACGTACGGAATACCGTCTCCACGCCGTGGTGTAATCTATTTTCCTCCACCACCTTAATTGGATGGGTATAATGGTGTAATGAGTAACTATATATGATTATTATAAAGTGATATTGATACTGAAATAGTATACATACACTTAAACACAATTCCACGACCATGGGAACGATATCATCGCTCGTGCGTACGTACGGACTACCGTCTCCACGACGCGATGAGATTCATTCTCTACATTAACCATTAATGAATGATTATAAAGTATATATAATAAGTACTAATGAAATATATGACATAATAATGTTACTGGATTTATGTATATATGTATGTCATCTACTTATTTCCATTCAATTCAATAAGGAAACGAAAACAGCGTTCATGCGTACGTATGGACTACCGTCTCCATGAACGGTGTATTTCATTCCATTTATTGATATATTATATATATATATATATTCTGAATATATATTATATATAAATCATGTTTTACATCTTGGATATAAGTAATAATGATCCATGTAATCATATTAATAATTACAAGTTAAAAACACGAACAACAAATGAGACGATTTTACCCAAAACGGTACTTTAAAATAAATTTACAACATAACGGGTAATATAAAGTCATAAGTGGACCATATATGATATAATAACAATGAATATGATTCTGGAATAAGTGAATAACATTATTTAAATCATTATACAGGAGGTTCGGACACTTAAAAAGCAAGTCGGACCTAAGGTAAGGGAAAATATCACAATCTCATTTTTATCTGAGATTGTTTTTACTTTGGCATTTTCTTGGGTGTATTTTATCATCCACATCCATGTTTCCTCAATATGTAATATTATTTCCATCCACCTACAATTTTTTAAATCCAATTTTACCCTTCGGTCAATTTTTAGTAAAAGATAAGAAAGGAATCTTTTGTCGTTTTTCGTACGAGGTACTTTTTGACTTTTCCGACAAAAGTACGAAGATTGTTTTTTTAACTTATACGGCATGAATGGATTTTTAAAACATTATTTCCAAGAAGCTTCCTTTAAATGTTTTCATGTTTTTTATTAATCAACTTCTTTTAGTTTAGAATTTTATGACATGTTAAAAAAGGAAAAGTATTTTTTAAGTAGAAAGGATATTTTCCTCAAGAATGGAGTTCAAGTGTTTTATCAAAATTATATTCCATCTAAGATAATAAAGGGTTCTGTTTTTATCCCTATTATTACATTGATTTGATTATTTTGTAATGGAATTATTTTTATGAATTCCTTTATCGTATATGAATTGTTTTATGATGTCATGATGTTTAAGATTCCCATTTTTATTACATGGGTTATGCAATAATGTATGGTTTATTATTTTGTGGAACACATAAGAATGCTATCATTATGAGATCGGTGGGACCTATATCTCCCTCCAATGCATTGGGTATAGATTTTATATCTCATGAGATAGACATGGCTGGAATTGTAGGTTATACCGGTTCAGTAAAACAGGACTAAAACGAGGGTGACTCAGTTCAGAAAGGGACTTTGTCAACTAAGATAGTCTTGGCAATGAGTCTTGACTAACAAGAAATGATTCTCTATGATTATGTGTGTATGCCACAACGTTTAAAGTTTTATGATATGATTATTTTGATTACATTTCACTTCTATGATTTATCCCATGTTATGATATTATGATCTCTTTTGCAGGTTAAGATTTTTAAAAGCTATGTTCTTATGTATATGATGTGATAGATATTTCTTTTGTTTACCCTTACTGAGCATTTGATCTCACCCTTTTATGCTTTCTTTTTCCCCAGGATATAAAGAAAGGTTTTAGGTATAAAAAGGAAGATCTTTTTGGGAGATTTTGAAGATCTTCCACCACGATTAGAAGATTATATTCTGAGTTTCCAAAGACACTAAACTATTACGGTCCTTGTGTGTGTGTTTTTGTTATGTACTAAGTATTCCGCAAAAGTAATGAAATATCCATGTAATCAAAGCTTCGGGTCTCTACACTTATCCTTTTGGTTTTCACTATAGTGATCTCATTTTGGTGCCCAAAAATAATTAAACCCTAATTTGATACAATCTAACGTTCCCTAAACTCTTACTCCTTGGTATTATTATAAAAACACATAATTAACATATTTCATTGATATAAAAAAAGTACATCAATCTAAACATTTCATTATTTTACACTATTACAATAAGATAAACATTACATATCATAAATAATCTCATGATCCCAAGAACATAAGTTCAATCTTATTGGGGATCCATTACATTGGAAACTTATTTTATAATACCTATGAACATTTATCCATAATCAAACCATACTAGACTATATTACAGACTTCTCATAAGTTATAATCATATTCATAACATTGGTAATGGAAAGATAATAAATAGGAGAGTTTAAATTCTAATTAAGGGAAACCATATCAATAAATCATAACAATTAGCCAATAAAGATGTGAAAAAATGAATAGGGGATATATATATAATTAAATGATTGTGAGATCAAAATTTAAAATTATGAAACATGTTTTAGAATTAAGGATCATGGTATAGGATCATAATACCATAGAAAGTATATCTACGAAGCATAAAAATTATAACATGGAACAAAAGAATAAAAAAGTATTATTGAATCATAGGTGAATAACAAAAAAATTAAATATTTTTAGAAATATGGAATAAAAATAATAATATGAAAACATAACATTGTGAGAAAACCAATGATTTCAATGCATTGGGTTGTGAGAAAAACCATTATTCCCACACATTATTTTCCGGGAAATCCCATGATGACTGTGATTTATGTTGTATGAAAACCTACGATTCCTATGATTTATGTTTGGAATAAACCCATGATTTTCATGCATTATATGTGAGGGAAAACCATTATAATGCATTATTATCTCATATGGTATAAATCTTTTCCCATTGTATTAGAGGGTGATATAGGACTCCACCCATCAATATCAATACATATGAGTGTTGTAAAATCCCGAACCTAACCATTGTCTTGGAATGAGATGCCATTTTACTAACCTTAGGTGAAATCCACCAAACATAAAAGGATGGAAATAAATTTATAGGGATTACTAAAACATTGGGAGTTGATTTTCCATATTAAAATGAACATATAATGTTAAGAAACAAAATAAAAACAAACTATATGATGAATTAAATGTATAAAATAAAACTAAAAATCCAAATGACTAATAATATCAAAGTAATAGTTGAAAAAGAAAACTATAACAATAATAAACTAAAATAAAACATGACTATGAAACTATGGTGACACCACTCCAGACTCTGAGTATATAACCAAATTCAAAGATCTGACACCAAATATATACATAATAGAATCCACTATAGAAATATAAAATATTTCTATATCTGGTATCATGGAAAATAGCACCTACATATGAATTAATGTTCATATAAAAGGGATAATAATAAAACCTAACAATAAATCAACCAAAATATTCCCACCCATGACACTATGATAAGAACAAGTTAGGCCATAGGTCAAATAAGATTAAAACAAAATAGGGGAACATCTAAAGTGGTTTATCAGTTAAAGTAATTAAACATAAAATCATAGAATGATTATAACTCTATTTTCCATTGAATACCCAATCCAACTTCACAAAAATTTACAAACACATGCATTCCATGATATTTTTGACACTCATGAGTGGTAACTTTCTTATCCACCACGCTATCCATTTGTGATAATCCTCCTGGTACCTCTACTCTGGCATTTCATGTCATTTAATGTCCACATCCAATACAATGAACACTCACTATTTTGTATACTAAAATTTATCACATACATTCCTTAAACATAAAAAAATTATTCTGCTAAAAATTTAATAAAATATATATTTTTTTAATCTAAAAACACAATTTAGAACTATAAATAAAAGTGGGTTTTCTAAAAAAATCAAAACGAAGAGTTTTCAAACCATAAACGAAGTGGGTTTTCCTTAATAAAATAATCAATAATTTCTATTGAAAATACTCGAAAATAATTTAACTATAAAAATTAAAATATTTAATAAGTATATAATATAAGTTATTCACCTACATCATGATAGATTTCGGAGAACCTAAAGATTCAAGATGGAAACTAGCATACCTGAGATCCCTTTATCACTCCTTAAAAAATCTCAAAATGGAATTTCCAAAACATGATTGACCTAATATATTCCATCATAAAAACCATAATATAAGTTTTTATAGAAACAAAAAAAAATTAGATCAAGGAAATTAACAATAATGGATCACCTACCTTTTATATCCTATATACAACACACATTCATCCAATTAAAATAGGTTCTGGGGGGGAGAAGTTTTTCAAAAATCACATATAGGAGTTATTTGTTTCGATAGTCTAATTCTAAGGGGGAATAATGAGTGTTTTTTAGCTTGAAAAGGATTAAAACCAATTTTTTTATGTTATTAAGGTTTTTTAATAGTTAGGTCGCATGGTTGAATAAATCTTACACTAATCGTGAGAATGATACTAGACAATAGTTAGGGTTGCACTATTTGACAGCCCATAAACCAACCATGGGAAATGACTCTATCACAAAAATTTCTGATTTTAATAGTTTGGGTAAATCATGATCCAAATTTGACTCTACCTAGTAACTCCCAAATTCTATTTAATGTTTTACTATAAAATCTTCACATTTTAACTTAATCATTCTCAAACCATTCAAATTTAAAAATACTTACAAGACTCACTAAAATTTTAGAAACTACCAAAATTAAAAACCAAACATTATATAACATAAAAATAAATTATAAAAGTTTCAGTTAACTCAAACTAGTGGTGTTACATTCTTTACACCATTAGGATTTCTATCACTAAAAAGATAGATATTTTTTAGGCTGTGGAAAATTTTGGGCCATTATTCTTGAAATTCATTCTCATGTTCTCATTTTTTATATTTAATTTCACCATGATTCCAAAATACATTTGATAAAGGAATTTTTTTTCAAAGGAATTATTTATCTTCTTTATCCATGATATGAATCTATGATTGAATAGATGTAGAAAATGGTGCTAGATTAACATGATCCCATAAAATCACTTGATCAGGATCAAGCTGTGAAATATTTAATTGAGATACATGAAAGAAATTGTGAACCAAACTAAGTTGTATTGGTAAAGACAAGTAATTAGAATGATCCCAAATATATTCATGTGTATCAAATGGCCTAATATACCATGAAGACAACATTCCATTATTACCAAATCAGTGATGGCCTAACCATAAAGACACTTTCAATAATATATGATTTCCCAAGGATATGGATAAAGGGTGAAGATGATGATCGGTATAATATTTCTTACAAAATTAGTCTAAATTGTTCCATTTTCTAATCATTTTAACATTCCTAGTCATTTTATGAACAAGTCCAGGTCTCAATAATTATTTTTCGCCAATATCTAACAAAAAAAGTGTATATCGACATGGGTGGTTTTATAATTCCTTGAAAAAATCCATTTTTATCATGGAATAAAAAATTTCATTATATGGAAACTCTACTAGGGGTAAATGAACATCCCATTAGTCACTAAAATCCATAATGAAATCTCGGAGAATGTATTCCATTATATGAATCATTCATTTTGAAATTCCTTCTATTTGAGTATGTAACACTATAATTATACTCAACTTGTTACACTAATCATATTGAAAAAAACAAAAAAAAAGTAGGTAAATCAAGAATCTTAGATATAAGTGATTAAAACTTTTATTACATTAATTTTACCACTTCTCAAATGTATATATTTTCTATGTTATCTACCATATTAGATTCATAAAATACAAGTAAGTAGGCTACCTTTGTGAGTTTTTCATTAGTAACCTAGAATAAATCATCCTCTTGAATAGTTCTTGGTAAACTCATGATACATGAAACTTTTATCCCATTTTCATATTTTTATAAATAAATATTGTAACATTATAGACTATCATTCATTCTAATTACTGACCTATTCATAGGTTAGAAATTTGGTCATATAATAGACTAAATTTTATTTTTTACCTTAACCACCAAAAATGGTCCCTTTGAGCCCTGTATATATTTTAGATTCCTAGATGAATAACCCACATATAATGGTGATAGGTAGAATTAAATTTTTATAGAAATGATAGTGAAATTAGTATTCTATCTCAAAAATCAAAACTGGATTTCCATCTTTTTCATCCATCAATTATCTCCTGACATTAAGTTTTGACCTATTGGTAATGCAATCATGATCCAATATTTTTTCATCCTTATCATTCTAAAACAAATCAAGTAAAAAAGTCAAGAAAAAGAACATTGAGACTTCATTATAATCAGCTTAATAAAAATTCATATCTCTAATCATTTTTATTATTTTTTATTGTTCACAAACATCTCTATCTAATTGATTATAAATATTTTAGCTTAATTAATTTTCTATAGAATTTTCATTAATTGGTTTATAAACCAATTAAATGTAAATAATCTTGAGATATTTCATCCCTATTCTCAATATCAAATTCAAATATCTCTAATAGAATATGTGTTTTAATATTTTATGGCCTATGAATATAGATATCTTCTCTCTATAGAAAAAACGATTCCATGTTTTCAAATCATTAACCACTGCAAAAAAAATCTATTTCATTGGTTAGATTATTATTTTCAAGAATTAAAAAATTCAATGATTCATAAGAAATGACACAATCTCCTTGTATGAGAATACATTCAACATTGGATCAAGATGCATCATATTATACCACAAAACCTTTCTTTGATTTTGGAAAGACAAGAATTGGTGTTTAAGGGATACTAGACTTTAAATCTAAAAAGGATTTCACACAATCATTATATAATTGAAATTTATTTCCTTTTCCCATTATCTCTTTCAAAGTATATGATAAATTTGAGAATTCATGAATGAATTGGTGATAGTAACATGCTATGCTGAGAAAAAACTATATTTAAAAGATGTTCTTGGATAGTTTAGAAGAGACAACAGATTTTATCTTCTTAAATTTTATTAATACACCTTTCATAGAAATGACCTGCATAAGGAATTTAACTTTTGTATCTATAAATCACATATAAATAATTTTGTGAAAAAAAGTTTCTCACAAAAATAGATTAACAAAATCTCTAAATATTCTTCATGGTCATTTTGAGTTCAAGAATACACCAAAATTTAATCCAAAAATACAACAATGAATGTTTCTATGTACATTTTAAATATTTAATTCATCTATTCCAAGAAAACATCTAGTTCATTTTTTTTAGATAAAGGGAAATACAAGATTCCCAGAATCAGCATACCATCTTCTATAATCTATATTTTTAATTTCCTATTTTCAAACTCATGTTTGGTGATACCAAAATCCTAGATCAATGTAAGAGAACCAATGGGATACTTTAAATTGATCAAAATTATCATCAATTCATGGAAGAGGATATCTATTATTTATTGTAATGAAATACAATTTATCATATTCAACAAATACTTGTCACAAACAATCTTCCTTCCAGACAAAAAGAACATGAGCAACGTAAGGAGAAATAATCTATATTTGGAAACATTTACTTTAAAATTCATTAAATTTTCACTTTAATTACCAAAATTATATTGGTAGGATTATATTTTGTGGATGTAAAATAGTATTTTAAACTAAAATAATATAAATTAAAATACCACTACCCTTTTAGGTGATAAAAGAGTAACAATTTTAATAAATACATCAAGATACATGTCCAATATTGTTGGAAAATATCTATTATCAATTGTATCATTAGTCCTCAATGTGTAAACTATAAGTTGATAAGATATAGTTCTATTCATTTATGATAAAGGTCATTCTCTTCTAGTATTCTCATACAAGTCTTCTTTTATGTGGGTCACCATCTCATGAACGGATTCAAATTTTGTTCATCGCATATAACATTTGATTTTATAATTGAATAATAATAAACAATCCTTTAATATAATTAAATAAACTATATATACTTAAAATATATATAAATTGAGAATAAACTGGACTCCATCAATGGTTATATAAGATGCTACACACTTAAATCATATGCGCTCTTATTACTTGAGAGGTGTTTGGATAGTCGTCACATGTATTATCATCTCAATATGAATAACCATTTTATTAACAATATCGAAATAAATAAAATGGTAGGATGAAAAAAATAAAAAAATATTCATAATACTTGATTTAATAAAAATGATATCACATATAGTAGGAGTACCTTATTACACCAATATGATCATCTTCTCAGTACCATATAAATTCTTACTCATTATTCCATGTTATGAGCTTCCCCACTATAGATTCAACATATAAGAAGTTAGGGTGTTGTTGGAATCACTTTGGATCACTCTATTATAATGATGATAAGAATTAGTACATCATCATTTATTCAAAGATTATGATTATTGAGGCACATGAGAGGTTTTCCTAGAAATTTACTTTGAATTATTGGTGGAATAATGTTGAAGATATCCAATCTGATTATAGATGCGACATGATTTTGGTGGTGAATTATAATATCACATATTATTCTCTTAAGAACAATGTTGTAAACATATGTAATTATTGCTAGGGCATGGATTAAAGGAATATTTTATTGTTAATTTATTATTTTATGATCTATCGTACTACAAGTACTTTTCCCATTTTTTCTTATTCCCAAAATTAGAGTTCCCAGTTGTACCCAAGTATATTGACATACTTCTTCTATTATGATGAAAATTAAAATCTATTTCCACCACTATCTCACTGTTAACCATGTCTTTATAATGAATAATACAAATTATATATAACATAGAATGAATTTTTGGGTGTAATCTCGACATGAATATACATGCCTTTAAGGAAATTCTAGCATCTAATTCAAGATAAAAATGGACTAAGTTCATAAACATAGATTCATACATTATCACTGGTATATTTTCATTCTTAATAATGACTAAATACATCATTCTAGATATCTTGAATATGTATAGGTAGAATTGTTTATTGAAAAATTCATCAAATCACTCACATGTTTGAACTTTTTAGAATATATCTTGGACAACCAAATTCTAACATTGTTGTGAGAGATCCTCATGCATGTAGACTACTAAATTAACCTTTATATCATTTAGGATTCTAATAAAATAATATATCTCAATAATTCTACTAAAACACACTTATTCTTTTTCTGGTTCTAAATCCCCCTAAATGATTGGTGGATTCTATATCTAAAATTGCCCATAATGATCCACATGTCATGGTCCATTATTTAAATTTCCTTTATAAATAACTTGAAAATCCTGAATAATTCTTTGAACAATATTTTATTTCATTTGTGATTTAGATGTAACCACATTCTCAATGGTCTCTTCTTATGGGTTTCTTAGTCAACTAACTGATTCCCTTTCTCTGTATTCAGAACAAAACAGCACTAAGTTTAAACTTACTAGTAAACATAATTCTAATCCAAATCACCAAAATAGAGAATAATTATAACCAATTTCCACGAATAATCCAATATAATATGAAATATGAAGTACAACTATGATTTATCATTATTAATGCATGATATGATACCCTCATTATATAGACCAATAATTTTGATATGATAATAATCTTATAGGTTTTTAAAAACATTTCATATATATACCACCCATGTAACTTGTATTTTAAGAATAAATAGGTTAGATATGGTTGATAATGATATTCAATACAAGATGTAACATTACATATTCACTTTAATAATATATTAATATGACAGCCCAAAAAAACTGATACCATTTGTACTATCATAAAATTAAATAATATCTTGGAAAGACTCATGGTTTCACTAAATTTAGGTGACATCCCCTGGAAACAAAGTGATGAAAATAAATTCCAAGGGACATAAAAATGAAAGGGGAGGGTTTCCCCTTTAAAAATAAACACAACTTGTCACAGATAAAAATAAATAAATCATGAAAAACAAGAAACTAAAATAAAACATGACTTAGGAACCAAGGTTTAAACTGTCTAGACCCTATAAAGATGACCAAATCTAATGCTCTAACTCCAAAAAACAATACAATAGGTTCCACTAATGAAATAATAAATCGCCCACATTCATGTATCATGGTAAGAACCATTTACATATAGGTCAAAGTGTATATACAGGGGTTGAGTAATCATACCCAGTAGGTATTCCACCAAAATATTCTCACACACTAGTCTAGAATAAGAACCTGTCATATCAAAGAAAAAAACATAACTGTAGAAAACGATTGGAACATAAAAAACATTTTTCAATAAAAATATTTATTTAAAAAGTTAAAAACTGATTATCCATTTTTGTGAATTGGAATACCAACTCAATGTTCACATACCGACCTTAATTCCAAGAATTTTCCAATACTCGTGAGTAGTAAATTATATATCCCACAAGTAGGTCATCAGTGATAACCCACCTAGTTCTATTATTTTGGCACCACATTCCATTTAATGGACATTTCTAGAGTAACAAACATAAACCATTTTTTATATACCAATTTCTCAAATCCATATATTCTATATAAATTAATTCTTACATTTAAAACATTTAACGAATAATATTTATTATGTTAACCTAAACCCATAATTTTAATCCATGAATTAATGGGGTTTAAAAAAATTTAAAATCTAAAGCTTCCAAACCATAGACCAAAAGTTTATTCCTTAAATAAATCATCCCATATAATATATAAAAATCCAAGAAAATAATTCAAGCACTATTAATCATTAATGTTCATGAAAAATAGAAAAAATAGATGATGCATGTACCTAATAATTGATCAATAAGAACATAAAATTTCAACATGTGAACTATTTGATATGGGATACCTTTCTTTTTCATTCAAAACATCCAAAAAAATAAGTGTCCAAAAATAATGATCCATTAGATCCAAGTATAGAAATCCAAATCTAAGGTCCCATTAATTGGAAAATAAGTTAATCTAGAAAAGTAATAAGAACAAAGATCTTACCTTCGATCTCCTAGATCCAACACACTTTGATCTGATAAAATTTGGTTTCAAAGCTAGAAGAGTTCCCAAAATCTTTTAGAGGATTCTTATTGGTCAATGGACAAAGTTAATCGGATAAGAAGGTTATTTGTCAAGTGATAAATGGAATTAAAATGTAATTTTTTGATGTTAGTAATGTTATCACATTGTTTTCCACATTATTTAACAAATATATCACTAATAATTAATTTGATATTAGATAACACGTAAGGTCACATGGTTTGAAAAACCATGATCCACTAGTGATAATTTCCTCTATCTAAAAAATTACCTATCCCTATGGGAATTTTCATTGATTAGCTAAAATATTTTCTAATCATACTCCAACCTGGTAACTCCCATATTGTCTTTCCTCATTTACTAGAAAATATTTATAGTTTTTATTAACCATTCTCAGACAATTCACACGTAAAAAAATTTAACCACTTTAATACAATCTAAAAACTTATAAGATTCATCCCAAACAATATATAACTTAAAAATACGTAATAAATGGGTAAATTACCTCAAAAAATTTTAGATCCATGTTCTATAAGATATAAATCATTCATCATTTCATGGAATCCCATGAAAAAAATTGGTTTCATGACATTGAGAATGATATCGTATAATGTGATATTTAATGTATATCATTTGATACCAATAAAACCATCACACTAAATGAGCATTTTAAAAATTAATTTAGAGGTTTATTCAGGAAACATAAAAACATAAGAGTTAAATATTTTTAAAATAAAAAAGAAAGATAGAAGATAAATATAAAAATATTAATTTATAAAACATTTCTTATAATCTTCTTAAAGAGATGAAGTTATCAGCTACATTAAAAAATATTGTTTTTGAGAAACTAAAAAAGATGTACTTTAAATAAAAATATAAAGAAATTTCAATAATTTATCCTTGAAAATAGATAAATCCTATATAAAGGATAAAATAGGAAATAATATTTTATATGAATATGGAAGATAAAGATATCAGGTAAATATGATAGTAATTATTCTTAATAATGATTCATTTTTATAAATAACGTAGTTTGTCAATGAAGAATTTATGAAATATTATTTCTCGATGATTTTATTAGAATGAAATGAAATTCCCAAGAAACAAAGGATAATGTAATTTATAATTCAATGAAAACTTTTATTTCCCTTAACTTGTCATAATAAATACCAAGAAGAATTATAATAACTCAATAAAATGAAACTGAGTTTATAAATAACATTACTTTTTACTCTCGAATTCCACAAAATCACTTCAACCTCATGAATAACAAACATGAACATATTAATAATTTATTTTATATCTTTATTCATATATATTACCTTATATAATCTTCTATTATAGTAATTTATTATAATTTTAGTAGTTAACTAATGTATATATTCGTTGTCAAATGTTAGTGATTTTGGTTATTCTACGCATACTTTAAAATGTAGATATTAATTTCCATTAATTGAAACTACATTCATAATTTATATATTATTAATTTTAATTTAAGATATACCTTATAAGTATTTGAGAATTTCAAATTTTATCCAGTAATATTTCTGTCATGATTCTAGAAAACAGAATCAGTGACGTAATTGTCCCAGTAATTTTTTATAAATTAATGTTGTTAAATTAAAATAATGTTCAACTTTAGTAAAACCAATAAAAAAATATAACCATATCATAAATATATTTTTAATTCATTATATATGTTATTATAATAATATAATGAGGTTGGTGATGAAAAATTAATTTCATTGATCCATGGAGGTGGTAGTTTACACATACACATTAACAACATTTTCTTTTTTCATGGAATGGAAAAAATATATAATTTGTTTTATATTTTCATAACTTTTATCAAGATTTAAATATCATATTTATTAACTAAATACCCCTTTAAACTAACATTGTAAGGTTTTTATTCATATTAAAATTAGTTTTTTATGGGGGTGATAGTCTGCAAGTAACACGAACGATGTCTCTATTTTTTTATGGAAAGGGGAGATGTGGATAATGATTATTCTTTAAATATAAAAAAAAACTTTAATATTTATGTAATTAAATTATAATGGGTATAATATATTTGAGAAGATGTAAAATAAGAATAAATGGAGGAATGATTATAGAGAAAATATTTATGTGGAATAAATTGATTTATTCTTAGAAACATTCATGATTTAGAAGATTATTGGAAACGTTAAAGGGAAAAAATCTAGAGAACATAATAAAATATTATTTAGAAATTAAAAGGGTTATAGTATAATTTTCAATTCAAAATTTTTGATGTATCGTTTATGGGGTGGTGGTAGGATGCATTTATAAGTGAAGGGAATGGAATTTTTCTGAATATAGTTTCCCAATCTAAAAAATAAAGAGTTCTAAACCTGGTAATTGAATAAAAATTAGAAACAAATTGATAGTAGGATAATTTAATATCTATAAATCCCTTAAACACTCATTTTGGGATATTTTTTAACATTATTTAGGTCTTTTAGCCCATATACCTAAACCTTTTACTATCTTGACTTTTATCATCATAGCTAATTTTTATCTATGTAAATTATTTTTATTCCAAAAAATAAAATGGAACAAGTTAAATAATTTGGACATTAAGATTTATAATAGTAAAAAAAATTATTAGAAACAATTTCAAAAAAAAATTTAAAATCAATTCTAAAATAAGAAATGTTTAAAGCAATAAAATATATTTAAAAAAAATTAAAAAATATGTTATAAAATTTAAATATAGGATTATAAATTAAATTTAATGTTTTTAAAAGTGTAATTTAACATATAAAATATGTATTTTTCGAATAAAAGCTAATAAAAATTTTTAATTTATAATTATACCCTAATGATGTCATAAAAGTCATTTTTTATAAAAATTGTATTTTTCACAATTTTTCTTAAAAATCTATATTTTCATAAATATAAAAAAAATACATTTTAAGATAATTTTATTATGATTAATAAAAAATGAAGTTAAATTTTTCAAAAATAATTTATATAATTAAGGAATTTTTATTCTAAATAGAAACATTGAATATAAGGAAAATATTTTAATAGGATAATTATTGTTTTTTAAATGATAAATATTATTATTATTATTTCTTAGTAATTTATTATTAAATTATTTTAAATTTATTATTTGTATAAATAATATATTTTATCATCATCTAATAATAACATACTTTGTTTCTTAAAATAAAAGTCAAGCACATAAAAAGATAATTTGAGAAAAAAAATAATTATAAATTTTAAACCATAAAATGGTCTTAATAGTTTTTTATATATAAAAATTTAATTTCATAAGTTCATTATTATTAAAATTATATTTTTTATTTTAAATTAAAAAAATTAAATGTATATAATACATGTGATATATATAAATAACTTATTTTATTAATAATTACATGTTAATATCATCCAAACTTCTAGTTATAATACCTCATGATATCTTTGTAGGACCTAAGGATAAGGTAATATTTGGCAGAAGTCATGGGTTTTATTTCAGCTAGAATTGATCACTTGGAAATTAAAATAATCTTTAAATTCTATTTAAAATAATTTATCTCAAACTATAATTGTTGGAGTTCATCATGGGATTGGTCTAAAGAAAACCTTATTAAAGCTACCACCTTTCTAATCTTGGAAAAAAGAGCTTCAAAAGGTGGTTTTATACTATGTGATACCATTTTCCCCTTATTCTATATAGATTTAACAATTTTTTTATATCTATTTATATCAACTAATATAACAGATACATTATAATGGTCAAATTTCTACATTTTACATCAAAGTATCATGGTTTTGTCTTTGTTCAGTTCTTCATGTAAAATATGTTATTTAGAATAGTATTTATTTAATTGGTAATTATTAGTAAAATATTAGAGTGTCACATTTTCCCCTCAAAAATAAATTAAAACCTCTCAATTTTTAATTATCACTCACTAACAAAAATTATTAAAGATATATAAATGATATATATGACTCAAGTTATTATTTCTTGAGATATATCATCCTTATAAAAATAGAAAACTCACCATTTCCGATAAATTTAAATTATACATAATATTGAGTTTTTGTCCAATAAATTGAGCAAAAAATACCTTTTTATCGTATATCATGGCTCTTATAATAGAATTAGTTCTCCTATAGAGTTCATAGTGAACCTTACGCTAGTAAATAAACTTATGTTAGTTTGAAATTTGAAATTTGATTTACTTATTTTTTAATTAATATGGAGTCTGTAGAGAAAAAAATCTATTTATAAAATCGCAATAAATTCATCTAATGGAATAATTAATAATTTTTATATTAAATGCATTCTTATAAACCAAAACATGGGATATAATATTAATACAACTAGAAATTTTTTTCAATAATAAAATCATCGGGGTAGCGATTTAATGATATTATAAAACATCTTATATATATTATAGTCCTAAGAATAATACATGTAAATACCTGGAAATTTCATGTAATGTTTTTTAATTATATGTGAATTTTACAAGTCCGTGAAGATTAACGGTGCATGATTCTGAGGACCGGTGTGCCTGGAATGATTTTATGAACTTATTTTAAAGTACGCTCAAGAAGCGTGTGAGAAAGTTTCTGTATCTTTTGAACCAGTGCTCGGAATTCAATTCTGAGGACACCATTGAACTCCTAGCACTGTTATTCACTTAAAGAGACCATCACCTCGACTGCAGTAGGTCGAGGGTGAAATTTAGTTTTTCTGTTTTTTGTGGAAATAAAAATAAAATAACAAACAACTTTTATTTTAAATTTATAACCTCTCTTTTTAATTTATATAGGTGGGGACCACCCGAGCTAGAAAACACCCAATTTAAATTCAGAGTGGTGGGGACCACCGGAACCCCTCTTAATGGGGGAAAACCTCTCAACTCTCCAATTAATAAATTGAGCCAACTACAATTAATTTAAAGTGTCAACAATAATTAATTTTTGGACTTATTTTTCATAGGTTGGCTCCTCATTTTTTGTTGGGTTAGTGAAATTAATTGGAAAAGTATTTAGGGAGAATTGTGGAGAAATGTTCCCTCCAATGAAGAACTTTTCCTCTCCAGCGAAGAATGAGGAACTGACCCTGATCCCGGATCAGAAGCACTCTATGGGAGTAATAACCGCTGATATTCTTCAACGACTTAATCTTCTACCTCTCGACTCCATCCATGAATGAGAGGGTAGGGATTTTTTTATTATACCTTACCCCATTCTTGATGTTCATCTTAATTTAAGAATATTTTTATTCTTATTTATTCATTAACAAATAAGTCTATTGCAACTATTCTGACACGGAGGGTGCGGGCCGAATGAACTGGCCTGACCTCTCTGCAACTTTTGTGGGATTTTTTATTGTCTTGAATCGAAGGCTACATCTCAAGGAATGTTTGGGATTCTATGGAATGAATAACGGGCTAGTGAGGCGTGCCTGGTTTCTTGAAGAACATCACCGAAAGGGCTCGGGAGCGGCAGCCAGCACTTGGGTAAACCGCGAAGACGGTGACGGCACAACCGCAATCCATCGGCCCTGGCGGAGTGAGGGAGGTGGTCTGTGCATGACTAGACATGTGATAGTTATGGAAGCATACATCCTCATCGCTCGGTATGCAGATGTCACGATTTAAGGCCACAAAAGCGGTGGAGGGGTGGCCGGCTCGGTGTCGGCCGCTAGTGGGGGTGTAGCGCGCAACCGGTTCATGCATACGTATGGCCTTCCATATCCATGAATGGTGTAACAAATTTCATACTTATATATTATATTTATTATTATCATACTTATATAATGAATATAAATTATATTTATATCATTGTTCAAATTTTTTAAATCATCATATATGTATAAGGACCAAATATATAACAAATTATGAAACAAGCGAAAAACAAAGAGAATATTACCTAAAGTGAAATATTAACATAAAATTGTTAACAAGAGTGTAATATAAAACCATATAAATTATTAGATATAAGAATATTGTTTTTAAAATATTTATAATAAACATACATTCATTGAATAAGAATATTTTTTGTGTATGAAGAGACACAATAGGTAAGGTAAGAGAATTTTATCTCACTTTCATTTCCATGAAATACATGATTTATTCACCCCCCATTCTTTTTGATAAGTATGTATACACTATATGGATTAATTCTATTATTCTTATAATTAAATTTATTGGTATTTACATATCCATTTGATGATATTTATTTCACGGTTTGTATGTTTTAAATGTTACCAACTTGGTAAAGTTGTTTTGTCTCAATTTTTGTTCTTTGTGACACATTCCATGTTATGTACCTATATTTTTCTATAAGGTATATATACAACCATTGAAATGTTATATCCTTAATATAATTATTTTAATGATATTTTATTATTATTTTATTTTCATTTTCTTAAATGGGGAGTATGGTTCAATGTTACCATGTGGTAAGAGTTTATTTAAACAATATCAATCCTTTTTGAGATTGTTTATGATTATTATTCCTTTGATGAAATCTTTTGATCCATCTCTCAAGAAAACTAATTAATTTTTTTTACCATTGGTTATTAATTACATATTCATTTTTTAGTACCATTTTTCCACTTTTGGTATATAATATAATTAAGATAGTGTTTTTAAAAAACCATACTTCACCCTCTCTGTTGTCATAAATAATTGTTATTTCAGAACATGTTTTCTAAAAAAAGTAAGATTTATTTATATTTTTTAAATTATTTTCAAATAAGGTGATTTCATAAAAATAATTCTTATTTTATAAATTTTCAATGAAAATAGTTTTCAAAATATTTTCAAGCTTTATTAATAATGTTTCAAATAATTTAAAAAGAAATTGTTTCCAATATGTTTTTAAGCCTTATTTCTATGTTTTCAATGTATTTTAAAAGAAAATGGTTTTCGAAAGGTTTTATGTTTTATAAATATTTTTTACTATAAGGAAAGATATTTTCCTCAATATATTTTTTTAAAATATATCTCAACATTGAGGAATTCGTCAATGTTACTCATGACTTTAGGGGAAATGATCTAATGGTTCCATTCATATTCTTTCTTGGAATGGTTTTTTTTTGTTTTGATGGCATGATGTTTATAAAAACCCATTTCTATTTAATAGGTTATATTTTTATGAATCTTGTTCCTCTTACATGAGTTATATTCTTATAATTTTTTTCTCTCTTCAATGGTTTATTCCTTGATAAATTCTTATGAAACCTGCTTCCTTCCATGGGTTATTTAGGATGAAATGATTATGAAACCTATATATTTTCCATATTTTATGATATAATTAAATGTTTATGATAGCCATTTCATTTCATGGGTTATGTTATGATCTATTTTCATGGGTCACTATATGATGAGTGTTTTGTAATCTTAGGCCACATGTATATATGATTTCCTTACGAGATGGTTGAGACCTATATATCCCTTCAATGCATTAGGTAATGATAAGTTCTATATTATATCAAAGGGTATATGGGTTGTTTCCCAAGACCAAAAACAAGAAGGTATATGGGTTGTATAATAATCCTGAAAGTAAGAGGGTGTATGGCTTTTAGCCCATGCCCTAAAATAAGAAGTTACATGGATTGTAGCCCAATCTTGAAAGTGATAGGGTACACAGGTTATATCCCAAGCCCAAAAAGAAGCACTTACATGGTTTTTAGACCAATCATAACATGTTTTGAAGGTATTATTAAATAGCCTTGACATATGATTTTCTATTTTTATGTGTATTTCAAAAACCTCGTGTCTTATTCCTATATTAGGCTTTCATGACTTATGTTCTTTATTTCCGTATGATTCATGTCTTATAAACTACCAATATTTATTTTATGATTAATTTTTATTATCTTTAATAGGAAAGGTATCATCTTATAGTGGTATGATAACATTATCATACCTCTATGCACATGTTTATGCATATATATATCCATTATTTACCCTTACTGAGAATCTAATCTCACCCAATTTTATATTTCCCTCCCCATGTTATGAAGATGTGTATTAAGTATGATATGTCTAAGAAGGGTTCTAGTCATGAAGAACCTAGTGGGAGATTATATATCTCAATCATGTACCATTGTTTATGTTTCCGTGATTCTAAATGCACTAAACTAATATAGTCTTTGGGTGTCTATTTTTGTAATGTTTTCTGTATTTCGCTAAAACAATGTAATTTCTATTTACGTCAAGACCGGTTTGTTATAGTTAGTGTCAGATGAAAAATTATTCAACAAATTGAAATTAGGAAGAGGATACTTTAGTGATATCACTTGGTATATTTCTAAGGATACTTATAAAGATGTCTCTAAGCATAAGTATAAGGATGAAGAAATGTTTTGGGAAATTCCTTTGAATTTTAGTGAAGGATAGATTGAGTGGTTTCCTAGAAGTACATCCATGTCTAGACACTAAAAGTTAATATAGATCTATATAAATATACCAAGGGTTAAAAACACTAACAATATTTACCAGTCTTGACTTGGGGTAATATGGTACATGACAATAGGTCCTGTTGCACACTTGGTTTAACACTTCCAAGGAAAATTCCTTTGGAATTCACAAACATTTTACGTTGTACATTAAGGATAGAAATAGAGGATGACTATGAATAACATGGGACAAACCTAAGGTTTTATAGATTAAATAAATAGGATCCATTATTTAGCCACCGAATAAGTAATTTTTCATGATTATATAGTATCCCAAAATGATAAATGTTTCTCAAACAATAAATTCTAGTTTTAGTCAATTGAGGGAATGATGAGGAACTAGGTGAACATTTTATGTTTTAGATGTGTAATGTATGGTCATTATGGGAATCTAATTCCCAAGTGAAAATATCATTAATAAAATCCCGATGGTGGTATGAGTATTGGTTATACTTCTAAAGACAAAGGGTATATAAAAGACATGTGAAATATATTTGATATTCTTATTATATTTTTTATATTTAACATAAGAAGAATAATTACATTGTGATTGAGGAACCATAAGACATGATTCATATTTCATATTCTAGGAAACAGTTATTAATGAATATGTTTATGAATCCTGAGTAATGGTTTATGAATAATGCTAGATGAATTAAGTATTTATGTTTTGGAATGTAGATATTATGTTATATAAATCATGAAATATATAATTTTTTTGTATAATTTTTCGTTAATGATTTAAAGGACATATTGAATAGAAATGAAGATCTTGAAAGCTGATTTCATGGAAAGGTGATACTTGGATTAAGGGGATGTAACCCTTGATTAATGGTTGATGTTGAGGAAATGATGTCCAGATAAAGATATGATGGATATGAATAAATAAATTAGATTATATAGATTACCCTAGAACAGATTATGGATAAAGTGTTATATGTCATCAAGGATGAAGTTTATAACTTATTTTATATAAATAATTTTCCATTAATCGTTCGAATAGAGAATAATTAATTTGTTCTAAAAGGATTTATAGTGATTAAGGGAATATAATATGAGGGTATCTACGTGTTAGGAATGTGATAACGCAGTTGTAAATTGTGATATATGGGGAACAATGTTAAAGAGATTTCATTACTTTATTTATAAATCATTTAATTTTTATCTTTTCGACAGGTTATAAGGTTAACCATATAAGGAAATTTAAATTTAAACATCAGATGAAGTCAATAAGATTAAGGTGTTATCTCTCCATATGAGGATGTATGAATATTCGATAGCATGTTCAAACTTATTATTGTTGATGATAACTGATGGGATGGAATATCATGGGTATCTGATCTATTAGTACTTCAGGAATGAAAATTTTACCTTTCATTTTAGATAAATAAGTGGTGTTGATCAATGAAGGGAAAAGGGTGACGTTTTCCTAAAATCATGTAGTTATATCTTTTTATGAAAATTCTTTAACTTTTGGAAAAGGGATCTTCAATCCAAAAATATTGTCCTAGTACCTTCATTTCTAATAAACCATAAGGTCGCTTAGCTCATAAAATATTTATGGCTTCATGATTATTAGCTTTCTCTTAACATTATTCTCTATCTCTCTCCATTATAACTTGATGGAAATATTTCTCTCCCATTCTATGTTTTCATTTCCCAATTGTGTTCTCCAATGTGGGAATATCATTTTGACTTACTTTGAGTAACCATTATCTATCAAATTTACCCTTATTAAGGGATTTATTATTATTAATTTTTATGATGTGGGTTTCTTTAAATGAAACTTTCATGTTTTAACCCTTTGAAAACCCAGAATAATTTTGAACGTGAATTTCATTTTATGGGGTGTAGAATGTAACACCTAGAGATTTTTTGAAATAATTTTTTTACAAATGAATTAATTTTAAATGATTTCATGCATTTCAATAAGTCAAACATTCCTTTCACGGAACTATTAATTGATTTTCACAAAACATAACACTGACGTGGCGTACGTTACATGCAACATCAAGTTTTTATGAAATGTCATTTTTTTGTTAGATTTATTTAAACAGGATAGTTATAACCTAGCCAATAAAATTTATAAAATTTATATTAAAAATTATTTTTTAAATATTCTTTATAAATTTTTATATAAATAAAAGATATCTGTTATGAAAATATAATTTTTGGTAAAGTATTTATATGTTTAAAAATATAATTTTCCCAAATGAAGTTCTTTTCATGTCATTCTATGAAAAAAATAAAACTAAATTTAAATGATTTTAGAAATATTATTTGATAAAATAAAATTCATTTTTGAATTAATAATTTTAAAATTATTATAGGGTTAAGTTTTGGTATTTTTCTGAGAATCTTTGTTTTTTGATGAATAGTTAAAAATACAATATTTTAGTTAAAAAATGCCATTGAATTTAAATAATTAATAATATTAATATATATTTTAATTTGTTTTTAAAGTAAAAATAGTTAAATTATAAATATATTAAACAAATTTAGTTCTTTGGAATCATTTTTATAAGGAAATTGGTCATAAAACAACTATGGAACTTTTGAATTTGTTTTATATTAAAACACTGATTTCTCACCATGTCTATGGGATTAGCGTTAAACTTAATTTTCCCAAATCTATAATGTGAAATTAAAAAAATTAAATACTCAGTCGTAATCATAATTATATTTTTATTTTAATAATATCAACTTCATTTTTTACCAAAATGACTAGTGAAAGTTATTAAAATTAATTAGCGTTGTTAAGGTAAGATTAAGATTAGTTAGGGAATAAACCTTAATATTAAGGAAAAAATGAACTGTAAACAATCCAAAATTCATTGGATTCAACTAATTCAACAATTTCACCTATTGGTTTGAATTTTACTGGTTATTAGGGTATTGTTAAATGGAAGTGGCGTATATGAACAGTTAAGTAAGGAAAAGAACCAAAATGGAAATTTCCATACCTTTAACATTTATTAAACTTTTAGATGTGTAAAAAACATCTTATTATAGGTTATACATATCCTTTTTAATTATAAATGGGTTATTGGTATCCTAGTAATTTATCAATAATTTTAATATATGATTTAGTTACATAAAAGTATTACGAAATGCCAATGTAGTGATTATTTAGTTAATAATTAACTAAAATAAATTATAATATAAATATTAAAACTGAAGAGAATTGATTTTATTATTGAAATTATAATTTTTTAATAAATATATAATAATACACATATTTAAAATTAATTTATTTGAATTACTCTGATAGTTTGATATTTTAAAATTAAAATTAAATAAATAATGTCAAAATTGATATTATAGTTATTTTACAAAAAATGATATATTATTATAATTAATAAAAATAAAATATTCTACCAAGTAAGTTTTAAGTGTTAAAAATATTAGATATTTTCTATTAATGGTCCAATTTATCTTTTATATTTGTCTTATTATCACGAAGATTGTAAAAATATTGTTAGCATGGTCTGAGTTTAAGTAGTGTTTTTTGCATCACATGCGCTTATTTTAAAAATTAATTTCCAAACCACATGAGATATTTATTTATTGAATAATTTATCATATTTATATTTAATTTTATATATATTATATACTAAATCTAACTTTTTTTTATTATTAATGGATAAATTTAATAGGTTAGAAAACTATATTCTTTTTATAAAAAACAAAATAATAAAATCCTCGAATCTTAGAAGTTAAGGAACCAAATTATTTAAATGAAATTTTTTTTGAGGTGTGTATATTTTGTTTTTAATATAAATCTAATTTATTCCCTTATTTTTTCATTTTTTTGGTACATTTGGTAAATTACACCCCCATTATTGAATACATTTTGGTATTTAAAAGAGTGTCACTCCCCCTCCAATATAAAAAAGAAAGAACTCTACCCTTTACTCACACCTATCAAGACACATTGGATTACCCAAACTCTACCCAAATAGTATCCCAACATAACTTACTTAATCATAGAAAACTCCCTCTTAGTAAGAAATCTATCTAAGGAATCCCTTTGGTGGAAACCAAAAGGAGTTACCCGAATAAGAGGTGACATTCTTCTTCAAGTTCTTTTATTTAATTTCAATTATCCACCCCACAACACCTCTTATTACATGATTGTATAATTGAAAATGTATCCTAAATATACTAGTGTGTTTTTATGCTATTTTCTTGACCTACACTTACACACACTTCCATATAATGGGTAACAAACTTACTATTTACATGTACGATGAACTATCACCTCACGAAATGATGATTGTTCATTTTTTATTTTACCGCCTCTCATACTGGACATTATGATAGAAAAATAGTTTCTATATATTATATATTGTATTCTTTAATTATTTAATCTTATTTAATACTTTTACAATAGATCTCATTATAATTTTCATTTGATGTAAATATGATAATTTTGTTTCATGAAGTGTAGACTACCACCCCCACAAAGGGATGTGATTCGTTCACACACTAAATGGAAAGTATTAAGGATGGGTTTAGTTAACTTTTATGATATATATGATAAAATAACTATACTTTACTAATTAAATATATATATATATATACATATATATATTTCATTTACTCTCTTTCTTTCAATATGATAATAAAACAGAAACATTGTTCACGTGTTTATATGGCCAACTGTCTCCACAAACGGTGAATTCCACTTCATAGTTCTATATTCTCTATATTATTATAATACAAATTTAATGAATATAAATGATATGTATATCATGTTTTACATTATGGAAATTATGATATATGTATAAGGACCAATGATATGACAAATTATGATTCAAGAGAAAAACAAAGTAAATATTACCCAATGTTAAAACATAACAAAAAATTATTTAAAAGTGGGCAATATAAAACCATATATGATATTAGATATAAGGACATGATTTTTTAAAAATATTTATAATAAACATAAATTTATTATACAATAAAATATTTTGAGTACAAAGAGAGTGAAGACCTAAGGTAAGGGAATTTCATGTCACTTTTAATTTTTGTAAGATACATGTTTTATTCACCACCCATTCCTTTTGAGTGGTGTGTATACTCTCCATTGATGAATTATATGATTATTATAAATAAATTTATGGGTATTTAAATATCTGTTTTATGATATCTCTTTCATGGGTTTTATGTTTCAAAAGTTACCAAATTAGTAAGGTAGTTTTGTCTTAATTTTCCTTCTTTGTCACACATGCCATGTTATGCACCTATATTTTTCAATTATGTGTATATAATGCCTTTGAAATGTTATATAATAAATCATCTTATTTTTATAATATTTTAAACTTCACGTAATTTCATTTTCTTAAATGTGGTGTATGGTTCAATATTACTAAGTGGTAATAGTTTATTGAAACAATATCATCACTTATTGAGATTATTTATGATTGTTATTCCTTTGATGAAATCATATGATCCATATCACAAGAACACTAAGGACTTTTATTCTCCTATGTTTATTCATGATATTTTCATATATTGGTACCATTTTTTCACAATTTGTTAAAAAATATATTTTAGAATATGTTTTTAAGAAATCCTTACTTACTATCTCTTCAGTCGAAAATATGTGTTCTTTCAAACCAAAATTTCTAAAAACATTTTTCTGCTTTATTTATATTTTATTGAATTATTTGAAAAGAAAATTTTTTCAAAATATTTTCAGGTTTTTTTATAAGATTTAATGTAAAGTAGTTTTAAAAATGTTTTCAATATTTATTTATAATTTTTTTATGTTTTTTAAAATAAATTGTTTCCAAAATTTTTTCAAGCCTTATTAATAATATTTAAATTATTCTCAAACAAAACGATTTTCAAAAGGATTTATGTTTTAAAATGTATTTTTCAAAAAATATAAAATATATTTTCCTCGATATTTTTTTATAATATATCTCAAAATTATTTTCCATCTATGATGAAGTTCATTTATGTTACTCATGACTTTCTAGAAAATTATCCTAATGGTCCATTTATATTATATTGTTAAATGGTTTTTTAGTTTAAATAGAATGAAATTTATGAATAGTTTTTTTCTCTTTCATGGGTTATATATTTATAAGACATATTCTTCTTCTATGATTTATATTCTTATAAATCCCTTTTCTATCCAAGGTGTAATATAATGATAAATTATTATGAAAACTACTTCTTTTAATATGTTATTTTAGGATTAAGTTATTGTGAAACATATATATTTTTCATAGGTTTTTATTTGATTTAACATTTATGATACACAATTCATTTCATGGGTTATGATATGATCTCCTTTCATGGGTCATGATATGATGAATGTTTTGTTATATTGTGGAAAATATATTTATTATTCCATTATGGGAAGTGGGAACTATATATCCTTCCAATTCACTGGGTAATGATAAGTTTTATATGATCTAAAAGGGTACACAGGTGTTTACCCAAGCCCAGAAACAAGAGTGTACATGGGTAGTATCCCGAAACTGAAAGTAAGAGGGTACAAGGTTATAGACCAAGCCCAAAAAAATAATGTAAATGGGTTGTATCATGGGATTGAAAGTAAGAGTGTATGTGGGTTTTTTCCCAAACACAAAAATAAGTAGGTACAAGAGTCATAACCCAATACTAACAAGTTTTAAAGGTCTTGGTAGGTAGCTTCAACATATGATTTTCTATGATTATTTGTATACCACAAATCTAATTTCATATTCCTATATTATGAATTCATGGATTATTTTCATTATTTCATTATAATTAAAGTATTTTGAACAACCAAGATTCATTCCATGATTCATTTTTATGATATTTGGTGTTCAATGTATGATATTATAATTCTTTTCACATTCTCATACCCTTATGACCATATTTATGCTTTTATATCTCCCCTATTTTCCCGTACTGATCATCTGATCTCACCCACCTATTTGTTTACATTCCATGTTTATTAAAATATTTATTATGTATGATCTGTCTAATAATGGTTATAATCAAGATGAAACTATTTGGAGATAGTGTATCTCACTCATGTACTAGTGTTTGTGATTCCTTGTTTTCAAAGGTACTAAACTAATATGGTCTTTGGGCATGGGTCTGTGAAATTTTTTAAGTATTCAAAAAAAATTATTTAATTCATATATATTTCAATATTGGATTATTGTACTTCTCCCCTTTCTATCAAATAATAATATAAATTATTGATCATGTGTACGGAGGACTACCACCTCATGAACCGATTTAATTCATTTTCGATCGCCGCCTCTCAAGGGTTCATATAATGATGGATCTAAATTATATATGTGATATTTATGAAATAATTATACTTATAGATCTATAATATCACATATACCATATTTATTTCCAATTATTTGTAAATTTATATCATCTCTCATGTGTGCATGTGGACTACCGTCTCCATGGGGTGATGTGATTTTTTTTCTTTTTATTTTGACATGATTGGTAATATGGATATATTTAATGAATAAATATGATATATATAACATAAATATTTTTTTAAAAGTTGATTTAATATTTTCCATTCTTATGTTCCATCCTTAGAAAAAATCGAAATAGCATGCATGTGTATGTATGGCATACCGTCTCTATGAACAGTAAAATTAATTTTTATTTACAATATTTACGAATTAATATGAATACATATATAAGAAATTTATATGATGTTTATATCATGGTTAGTATTTTGGATATAATGAAACCATGATCAATGTAAAATGGACAAAAATACCAAACCTAAAAAAACATTAAAAATTAATCAGTTATTTCCAGAAACATGATTTCAAAAAGGAAATGTTAATAAATAGATAATAAAAGGTCATAAGTAACTCATAAAAGGTACTATATATGTGTGTATTGTTCTTTAATATATTTATAATAAATATATATTTATTACACAGGATGATCAAACCTGTATGAATAAATTCAATTATTTAGGTACGGCATTTTTTACTCAGATTATCATTCTTCTGCATGTCATGTTATGCACATATCCTTTTTTATGAGTTGTATATACAAACCCATTAACAAGTTATATCATGAATTTATTTTTTATCATTTTATTTAAATTTTCATTTAATTTTATTGTTTTATGCTTATTATGATTCAAAAGATACCAAAGTGGTAAAAGTTTTATGTTACAATCTCATTATTTATCAGGATTATTTTTTATTATGCTTCAAATGATGAAATATTATGATCTATATCTCAATAAACTCAATTATATTTTGTAATATATTTATTATTCAAAATTCACTTTTTTTATTTCATTTTCCTCTCCTTATGTACTCAAGAGTCTAAAATAATGTTTTTATATGAAAACAAACTTTATTTCTCTCATCTGTTGAAAACCCTTCATCTTTCATGACCATATTTCCTATAAATGGTTTTAAGAAGTTTTTTCTATTATAAATATATATTTTTTTTAAATTACTGATGTTTCACTTTTTACTAAATGGTTTTAAATGAATCTTCTTGTTGTTTTCCCAACGGAGTACTTTTCAATTTTTACTGAATATTTGAATGTAATATTTTCTTTAATATACATATCTTGAATTGAATTTTATTCTATTATAACAACTATATTATTTGAATATTTCTATACAAGATTTAAAGGATCTTTGTATGTAATATTTTCCCATAATATTTGGTAAATATTAACTTTTAAAAAGTGATTTCAAAATAGAAAGGATATTTTCCTAAATAAATGTTCCAAGTGATCTTTTAAAATCAATTTACTACTACTATGACATCATTTAAAGTTACATAATCTTTTTTGGGTATATAATATAATTATGCAATCATTATTATTTATCATTATGTTTTTTTATGGTGATACTTTTTTTATGAAACTCATTAATTTTTCATGGGTTATGATATAATGAAATAGTGAAATGTTTATGAAAACTAGCCCTTTTACATAAGTTAAAATATGATGTGATTATTAAATATTTATGAAACCTTTTTCTTTTAAATGATATAGTCCATGATGAAATGTTTATAAAATACATTTCTTTTCATGGATTCTTATATAATGATTTTTTATGATCTTATAGAACACAAATGTATTATTTTGATTATGTGATTTTTATGACATATATCTCCCTATAATGCATTTAATAAAGATTGAGATATCATGATATAAACAGTAATGGAATAGTTGGTGAACCCATTTTTGTAAGGGACTTTTTTAACTATGATATTCTTGGAAGTGATCCTTGACTACTACAATGGTTTGGGGAATGAAACCATTCCACTATGATAGTCTTGGAAATGATCTGTGACTACTAAGTAAAGGATTTTATATTCTTACGTGTATTCTACAAATTTATGTAGTATACCAATTTTATGATCCCATGGATTATGTTCTTTTCTTACTTTAGAATTCATGTATTATGATTTACTAATATTTTTTCCATGAATCTTGTTTTTATTCTATGATATGTAGGGTATTATTTTTGAATTTTATTCTCATGTTCCCATAACCTTGTACACATGTAATTTTGATATATCCCTTTATAGCCCTTATTGAGAATATGATCTCACCCTTTATTATGTTTATTTTCCATAGGATATGAAGAATGGTATTGTATATGATATGTCTATGAAGGGTACTAATTATGAATTACTTAGTAGGAGATGATTTGGTTCACTGATGAACTAGTTGCTTATGTATCCATGTTTCCAAAGACACTAAAATATTATGATATTCATGCATTTTTATGTTAGAAGAAATTAATATTCATCTATGATGATTTAATATCTATGTTTGAAAGTTTTAAGTCACTATAACTTCTATAAAACTCAATCCTTATCATCTTGGGTGTTTTTTCATATTAAATTCTTGTTAATTTTTTAATAATAATTCACAATAGTTGGTTAGTTATAACCCTATAATTTCTCACCCCATCTATTATCTCATTTTATTATTCATTGGTGAAATTACAAAATAGTACTTGGAACCCATTGTTAATTGTATTCCTCATATTTCAACCCATTTACTAAAATTGAGAAACATTAAGGATGTGAATGCTTTATTTGACATTCTAATAAAAAGGAAAAATAATAACATAAAATGCATAAAACATAATTGACATATATACCCTAAATTATAAATTTATATGCCATTGTCTAGGTTATTCATTTTTAACTTCCTATTGGATTCTCCATGAGTTCCATAAAAATAAACTCAAATCATTCATAATGGATCTTGAAGATAATGTGTTTTAACAAAATCATATCTTATCGGAGTTTAGAACTACATGTCTAATTAAGCCTCTTTTTCATACAGTGGGTAAAGATCTAGGTAATACCCAACCAACCTTTATATGGTTATTACCCCAAAGTTTGTATGTGTTAGATTCTACATCTACTTATTTATATCCATAAAATGATTAAATAATTTATAAACCACACAATCTATACATTATAAAAAATTTATGATGTTATCTTATACAAGGACTTATACCTATGGTTTTCACTAAATTTCTTACATCCTGATCCATAAAATACATAAAACTTTTTTTGATACCAATTGAGGTGACTCAAACCAGCACACCTATATTTAATCTTAAAAATATATATTTTACATAACACTTTGATACCAAATATGAGACCCAAGATAATCATATCTTTATTTTATGTAATTTCTATCAGTGAACCATTACATGTCCAAAATAATCTCATGATCCAAAGAACCATAGGTTTCTATCTCTAAGAGTCAGCTACAAAAGTAACTTGTTTTATTATAATTGTCAATTTTTATCCACAATAAAACTACTCTATACTCTTTTGTAGAATTATAATTTGGTATAATCATCTAAATAAACTATATAATGGAAATATAATAAATGAGTGAGATTAGATACTCAGTAATATAGAACTAATAAATTATTCATAATAGTTACATTATATAAATGTGATAAAACATATATATGGGACAAATGTATGATTAAAATATTATAGGATGATAAGTTTAAATAATAATAAAAAATTAAATAATTAATTATCATGATATATAAATATAAAACCATATAAAGGGTATCAAGGAATAAATAAATTTATATCATGTCCTATAAAAATATAAAAATAATCTTGAATAATGGTATAATAACAAAATAAGGAGGAATATCATAGTAATATGACCTAAACATATGCATATAACATGATAAGAAAACACATGATTCACTTGATTAGTATTTTAAGGAGACCCATGATGGTAATTATTTATATTATGAAAAAACCCATGATTCCCACTATTTATATTACGAGAAACCCCACAATGTCAATGATTTTTGTTGGGAAAAACCATTTGTGTCCACACATTATATGTGACCCAAAATAGTCATTCTCATGAATCATTTCCTAATGAGATATAAAACATTAAATAATACACTATAGAGAGATGTAGGACCCCATCCAACAAAATACAGACAAATATTTTCAATAAGATTTCAATAAATAATCATTTCATGAAAACTAAAAGAATAAATATGTGTTTCATATCATTTTGAAATGGTATCACATACTATGATATCTAAATTAGATTGGATCTTATGAAAATTTAGACACCCAAAATGATTATTTAATAAAGAAATATTAAGTGTGGTTTATAAAAAATTTCTCCATAATAGTTATATCCTTTTTAAATAAATAGGAAAATGTAGTTTATTTATAATTCATTTCTTATCATAGTCTTTCAGAGAATAAGTTATGAGTTTATTTTGAAAATATAAATTCCTTAGCATCTTAAATGAGTATTTTAAAAAAAATTAACTAGAAAAAATTTGAAAAAAGTATCCATGAAAAGGGAAAATTTAGTCTTAATAAAATGTAAATTGGAAGATAAAATTTATGATTGAGAAATGGAAAAAATAATTTTAAAAATATCAGTATTGAATCTCACATTATAAAAAGAGTAATAATTATTCTAATTGAAAACAGGTAAAGAGAAATTTTATGTTCCCCATAAATAGACCATATTTTTTCAAAATAATAAAGGATAAAAGTTTTGGTAGTATAGAATATGGATACGAGTGTGAAAGAGCTAATTCGGAGAGGATGAGAATTATTGTTAACAAAGTGGATTTTTTGTAATGAAAGAAGTATTTAAAAGAAAAATTGTTGTAAAAATCCATCAAAAAAGTGTTCAAAAGAATGAAATTTAATTCCCTAGGAACATATGATGAATTAAAATATAATTCAATCATAATGAAGATTACTCCCAACTTATCATAAAAAACCAAGAAGAGAGATCATAAAACAATGAATTGAAACTGAGTTTCCAAAAACACTTACCTTTTAGTCCCCAATTCAAAGAAATATTTTTAAGAACTAGAATAATAAACACAATCAACATAATAAAAAAATGAAAAATTCTTTTTTATATCTATTACCCTATATACTCTTCCATTACAATAATTTATAATAAATTTATTAGTTAGTTATATTTTATTTTCATCATCAAATGCCATCAATTTTTATTTTTTATGCATTCTTTAAAATGATGATGTTGATTACTATTATTTGACATGATGTTCACTATTACTATATTATCAATGGTACTGTAATAGATTCAATATAATTTTTAAAATAGTTATAACTTTATTCTATTAGCATTTTAGTCTTGGTCCGTGTAGACAGAATATGTATTCATCTAGTTTCATTGACTTTTTGAAAAATGAATGTTGGTGTATTAATAATGATTTCAATATTAAGATAGAAATTTAAAATCCATAATAAATTCAAAATATAATTAAAATTTATTACATAAATTTTTGTAACCATCAAAGTTTAGTAGTGATGAAAAATGAAATATTCCATTCCAAGGAGGTAGTATTCCACTCTTACACACAGATGACCTTTTTATTTTTTATAGAATAGAAAGAAGGTAGAAATTGGATTAATTTTTTTGAATATTAATAATGTTAAACATATAATATTTATTCATTAAATACCTTTTTTGAATAATTTGTGTAAGGAGGTTATGAAAAATAAAACATGTCGTTGATGGAGGTGTTGTTCTACACATAACACGAATGATGTTTTAATTTTTCTAGGGAAAGAGGAAAGGTAGAAAATGATAATTATATAAATATAATAAAATGAAAGTATAGTAATAATACTGATTTATTTATATTATTATTTTTAAAATTTATTTAATAATTGGTGGAATAATAATAATTAGAAGAATATTTGTAGGGGAGAAAATACCAACATGAAAGAATTTGATTTCTTCTTGGAAACATTCTTCATTTAAAAAGGATTTAGGAAATATATAGGGAAAATAAGCAAAATAATGTAGGATATATTTATTTAAAAAGGAAATGGTTCACAATATTCAGAGTAATTATATTTCTTGGATTATATTTTTTGGAGTGGTGGGAGGATCCTTTTATAAGTTAAGACAATGTAATTTTTGTAAGTATAATTTTCTAATATAAAAAATGAATTATTTTTAAAATGGAATATGGATCCCAAATGGATTTTAATAGAGGATAGGATAATTTATTGTCTACTAGTCCCTCAAAAACTATTTTAAAGACATTTTTTAACACGTTTTATGTCTTTTACCACTTAGATTTACCTCTTTTACTATTTTAATTTTTACTTTTGTAACTAATTTTTACCTATGTAAATTGTCTTTATGTGTAAAAATAAAATGAAAATTATGAAATAATTCATACACTATGATTAAATATATATAAGATTCATTTTATTAGATCCAGATTTTAAAATTTATAGAAATTAATTCTAAATAAATAAATGTTCAATGCATTAAAAACACTTTTAGAGAAAAGTTTATCTTATGTTATAAAATGTCAATATAGGTTTTTAAATTAAACGAGATATTTTTTAATATAAAATTTGACATATAAAATACATATTTGGCCATAAACAATTTCACAAATTTAATCATATTCTTATACCCCAATGATGTCATAAACATCACAGTATTTGTATAAATATAATTTTAATCAATTTTCCTAGAATTCAATCATTTCAAAAAAATACCAAAAAATAATACAAAGATAATGTTTTTATGATGAAACCCATATTGAATTTCACTTTTCAAATTAAAATTTTAAAATTAAACGATTTAATTATTAAATTTAAATATAAAATATAATGAATAGTATTTTTATTGGAAAAGACTTTTTCAAATCTAAACTATTCTTGTTCATGTTTTCTATCAATTTGTATTTAAATTGGTGTAATCTATTATTCATATCAATCATATATTTTTCGTCATCTAACCATAATATAATTGTATTCTTAAAATAAAATATCATGGTAAATTAAAATCCAATTTAAGAAAAAAAATTAATTATAAAATGACATTAATAATTTCTTAGCTATACAAATTGAATTTCATCAGTTCATTAGTATTAAAAGTGGACTAGTTTTTTCTTAAATTTAAAAAACTAAAATGTATAAAATATACATAATATATAAAAATAACTTATTAAATTAATAAATAAATTCTTTATTATCCAATATAATACTTACATAACCGCTCATGATCTCTATGAAAATAATAAGGATGGTAAAATATCTGGTCATAATAATAGGTGGATATTCATCTAGCATGGATCTTGTTTAAATTTCAATGATCATGAACAATCCTCACAAATGTTTTTCTCAAATTTTAATTTTTCAAGTTCAGTTTGGGCTTGTTATAGGTTAAACCCTAACGAAAATACTCCCCTTCTATACTCATAATAAATGATATTTATAAGGAATACTTCTATTAAATGATGAAATTTGATTCAATTTTATAAATAGAATTCATAATTTTATTACTTTTATTTCAATCATGTAAATTAAGGGTTATGTTATTAGAGTAAAATTTAAAAAAAATTATTTAAAAGCATCACGGTTTCATTTATGTTTAGTGTTTCTTATTAAACAATCTATTCAATATTTTTTTATTTAATGATAGATTTATAATAAATTTATCGGGCATTATAGAATAACAATATTACACCAAAAAATAGAAAATGAAACATAATTATATTAATTTAAAAAATTACATTTTGAGGATATATATACCAATTAAAATTGAAAATAAAATAACGAGACAATCAATATAAAATATCAAGAAAATGAAATTTTGGATCATTTTGGCATCTTAATAAAAAAACACCAATGAACAAACCGATAAAAAAACATAACAATATTAAAATAATATTGTTTTTCAAAATGAATTATATAACCTTGAAATAAATTTTAGAGATGAATAAAGGAATGATAAGTTATTTATAGAGAGTGTAAAACCAATAAGGCCATTAGAAATCGGACTATTGTAATATTAACCTAATTGTAAACCTAACTACTAGAATAATAAAAAAAAATTGGTATCTTATGAAATATAAATAATAAAGTTAAAATATAACTGTAACCCAAGAAAAATTAAAAAAAATATTTAGCATCGAGAAAACATAATTATATATTAAAAACATATGTATATTTTATTTTAAAAAAAATACATTTTAGATAAATTTTTAAATTTAAAATAAAATTTATATTTTCATTTTTTTTAAAAACTATTATTTTTTTAATAAAAATAAAAAAAATTGAATTCATATGTATTTATATTGGTAATATATTTTATTGTGTTACAAAAAAATAACATTTCTTAATACATAAAGATTTATTTTCAATTTAAATTTAATATATTTTGAAAATAATTTTCATAAAATGAATGTAATTTTTGTAATCATCACTTATAAATTAGATTAGATTTATTTTTCTAGTATTTTTCGAAAAATATTGAATTTTTGGTGAATAATGAAATACAGAAAAAATATGTTACCATTCATTATATGTTAAATATATTGTTAATTTCAGATTAGATGATGTAAGAAACAATTATATCAGTATCACATGAACCAATCACATTTTGGTGTCACAAGAATCATTGTTATGGGTAGCCTTGGTAAAAAATAATAAACTAAGTACTATTTCATTAAAAATCATCACACTCCTCCCATTATATATGTTATAATTAACCAACACAACTCTTCTCACACCATAAGTACTGTACTGTAAAAAATACATATAACAATACCTTCCTAACATCACAATATATTTTACGGATGTATTTTTTACCATAAAATACCATTCAATAATATCATGTAATGTATCAAATGATGGAATTCCAAATGAAGAAGTACTAATCTCAATTGCTCTCTTTTAAGTTCTTTTCCTCTACTTCCATCATAAAAACTATTTTATCCATCTTAATAATATGAAACTAGAATTACAATTATAAAAAAAATTATTATATTATTTTAATATCCATTATCTACCATTTTATTATTTATTCAAAAATTAATATGTTTCCCATATTATGGTCAGCTCACCACCCCTCTGAGATTATGACATTTATTTTTAGTACTAAATTAATGGATAATTTTAATAAGAAATTTCTGGTTAAATATGATCCTAATAATTATATTTTATTTATTCATATTTTCTCATGGCTAGATAACCAAAAATTTAAATAAATAAAATTAGTTTCACAATGGTTGGTAAAACTAGCTAAATGAACAAACCATTAAACAAAAATATTTATAATAAATGAAAATTTATTATTAATAAAGAATATTTTATATTTACAAACATTTAAACTTATTGAAATACATGATCACCATACCATTTCATAATTATAGTGATGGAATAATTTTTAAACATAAAATTACTAATATTTTGAAATTGATGCATCCTTGAAACGATGAAATGTTCAACCTCAGGATGAAGAACATGAACATAATGTCCAAATAAAATTATCATAAACAAATATTAATGATATGTAGTAAAAAAATATACATGATTTTTTCTGAAGAAAGTATTTAGTAAACATATATTTATTATTTAGGAGGTTAGAATCACATACCATGAGAGTTGGGACCTAAGATTTAGAAACTCCCAAACCACACTCTTTACTTCTAAGTTTGTATTTTTCTATCAACTATCGTTCTCTCTCTTTACTTCACATGTGATTATTAAAGATTCATAATAAATGATCCTTACTTGCATACCTAGCTTATTTTCCCTATCTTTTTGGGGATATACTTGTTTTTAAACTTCCATTCTCAATTCCTTCTTTTAGGAAAAATTGATTATAGATAACTAATCTAATTTTTTCATTTCATATACCACTACATAAAATGTTTTAAAAATATTGGTTATTTAAAAACAATATTAATTTTATAAAATTATATTATGTTTCAATTTCTAGTTTTAATAAATGAACTATGTTGATACATTCCCTAAATTTTCTTAACTAATTTCGTGTAACATCATTTAAGAGTTTCCATTATTTACCTACTTCTCCACTCTATTATTATGACGTCTACATCATATTAAATCCATATTTCAGACCTATTATTATTTTTAAAAATATGAAAATCCATAAATAATTAAATTATTATTCTCTTTGGAATCCTTAAAATATATCATTTGGTTATTCCTTGAGACAAGTTTGCGTGACCAATTTTATTTTTAGGATTTATTTTTATTTCTATACCCTATGAACATATTATGATGTGATGGGTGGGACCAAAATTTTTCTATTATCCAATGTATTTGGTAATGTTTTCATCCCATGATAGATGATGTGTGGTGTATGGAAAATGGTTCTAGCACATTATGTTATGTTTCATTGGTAGTGGTACTTGACTTATATTTATGATGTAAATTTTTATATGGTTTCTATATTCTTATGATTCGATGATCATATGATTTTATATTCTTTATTCCATTCTTCTATGTGATTATATATATGATCATCCACTTTTTTGATATAATTTTATTCCTCTTTACTTATTTGATATACTTTATGATCTAGTATATTCTCTTATTATGCCTTATATCTCATCCTTTTAATTATGTATGTCCCTAGGGTATCCTATTCGATAATAAAAATTGAATGGTATTTAAGAGCATGTTATGGAGAATTGAGTAAATAAGTTTTAGTTTTTTTATGTTGATTTATCAAGTGTCTAATTTCCCAAATTCACTATACCTTAATATTTTTGGGCTGTTTTTATGTATTTTTTTCTAAAAACATGCTTTAATATGTCTATGAGACACAGGTTGTTATATCGGGTATTTGAGAAACATATGGTTATTATTGGAGAATATGTTAGACAAAATAATTACAAATGAGTGATTAATATCCATGATTGAATCATATAAATTTATAAGACATGATACATTATTCATTAATGGGTTATTCATTCTATGTACATAGATTTTCCCTTTATATACTTCTAATTTGATTATTCACATCCCTTACATTATCATGGCTTTTCTGAATTTTCAGAACTAGATAAAAATTGGGAAAGGTACACTTATTATCTATTCATGAACATAAACTATTTTATATTATTATATTTTTATAAATTTCTTCAGATCATGAAATTTTAGTAAAAATATTCAATCACTACCTCAATAAATGGAGATTGATGTAACCCAACGACCTAAACCAATGGGTTTTAATCAGAGTGACAAAATAACTCATGCTTTCCTCCCCATATACCTAGGGTTGCCACCTAGAAGTGATGGTTTAATTCCATCATTGGAGAGACTATACCCCTATTATTATATCTTCAAATAAATAATAATATAAAATAATATAATAAAATATAATATTCAGAGTAAACATACGGAAACCAAGTTGATGGCATACAGTCATACACTAAGTAAAAGGGATAAAATCACGTGTGTGATGGGTAATAAATAAATAAATAAGTTTTAATCCTCTGTATTTTATACCAGTTATTCTCATAGATCCATGCTCCTCATCTCATCCATATTCCATAGGCCCCTTACCCTTTCTCAAATCCCTATACATGAAGTCTTCATGCACACTGAAACTCGTGTATAGGGTGTCGTTAATAAAACCTGATTGGACACCAAAAATGAACCCTTGAAAAATTTTAACATGCATAAAAAGTGTATTATATTATAATAATAAATGTCTAAAAAATTATTCCAAACATACAGTCATGTACCAAGCGGTCGTGTGATAAAAAAGCTACCAAAAACCCCTAGTCCTACTTACTTTGAGTCCATGAAAAAATGATAATGAAGATATGTCAGATGTGACTAAAACTCGTCATGGTATAATGAATCTATTTCTTGGAATCCTCATGGAATCATTCATAAATGTGACTCGGTATTTATTCGGCATCAAGTACAGCATGCTACTTATCATAACATAGGCATTGATCATACTACTCAGCAACTCAGTAGGCATCAAGAAAAAAGGTACTTGGAATCTAGGGATTGATTTAATCCTATACAAGGAATTATATGGAGTCTTTTTATCTTCATCTTGTTCTTAGGTTTATATTTTCCATCACCACAAGTCATGAATACTCCCCCTCTAATGGGTCATCATGTCATGATGTTCTATCTATTTGGGCAACTTGAAGGATACCTCTGAATGAAAGGTAAAATACATAACAAGGTAGATCATACATGGAACGAATATCATCACAATAATGAAGTATAAAAATATAAATATAAATGATCAAAATAAAATAAGGTCAAAAAAGGTGCATTTATTACTCATGGAAGAAATAATTACAAGGGGTCTTATAGGGTACACATGCACCCACATGTGATCAAAATCAACCATGATCATCACGGTATGATATCATAATAATTAAACCAATGAAGACAAGTGTATAAAATAGCACCATAAGGTAAGTATCATCCACCCTCATGGTACTCAATGTCAACTTCAAGGTTCATCTTGGGTTTTGTCTTTTAAATCACATTCCCACACTAACCAAAACACACTCACACACCATGAACTCCTAAAACTGATTTCACATAAAATGATAAAATTTCTAGAGTAAGTAAAAATAAATAAAAATTCAAGGGGTATAACATTAATTACCCAATGATGACTACCTATGATGCTAGAATCTATTTTTGGATGAAGGAATAATAAGTCATCACACTAGGATAGCAATAAGATGATATGTCACCACCAGGACATCGAAGAAAATCAATGATCCTCATAAAAGTATTATTGAACATTAACATTGGTTAACACCCAAAAATATTACATTAATTAATATGAGTTTCCATAATAATAAAATTTAGTATCTTTTAATAATGGAGAAATGGGGAATAAATCATCTAAACCAGAACTCAGCAAAATTCTCCCCTAAAATTATAAGGACTCATCCTTAAAACATTACTTAATCGTGAATTTTACACATTACCATACATTATTACACATTGAGTATATTTTTGGGGTTATGGTTTTAAATAATTAGTATATCTTACATACATGACATACCACATCTATACAAGAGGATACTACAAAAACAGTATCCGTTTTTTTCAAAATATAAAACATGTAGACTTAAAACATGATTTCATTAATAACACTCCATATAAAACATCATTACTCCCTTCATTATATTACCCATCCATATATCCTATTAATAAACATTTTAAAATCATGGGATGTGTTTAAAACCAATTAAGGGATATAAATAATAAAAGTGTTTGTCATGTGATAACATAAAAAATAATAAAACCCATAATGATAAAAACTCATATAAATAGAAATATCATGTAGTTTCTTTTGTACATATTTACCATATAAATATTACTTTCACAATTACTCATGGAATAACATTTTGGTTAACTTCCATCTTCGGAGTACCCAATGAATTTGAGAGCTATAATGGGGCTCACCCGTCATATTTTGACATATAATGGGCTAAACCCAACATATCTTGAGCTATAATGGGATCATACCAACATAAATAATGTCCAAGGAACATATCATGGTAATAAATTATCTTGAAAATCAGAAAAATCACTCATTCCATATACATAAAAAACAATCCTTTTGAAATTTGATAATGAGAGTATTAAAAATATTTTACAAAGGAAGTCCCTTAAAATATAATTAGAGTGAGAATTAATAGAATGGATTTGATATGTGTATACACTGTAAATAAAAAATTGTGAAACATAATATAAACAAAAATATCATCACACTAATAATCTGCATACCACATAATAAATAAAGAAGAAGGTTATCTGAAAGATGGGAAATTGGGTTAAGAATTCCCATACCTTGGGTTCTTCTTACTTAAAATGTATTTAAGCCTCCTATATAATGGTTAAAATAGTTTTATTAATATCTCAATGAAAAATATTAATGTTTGTAACACCTTATATGATCATTTTACAACATTATTCAGTGCATTTATTAGTAATATTTTGTTATTTAAATTGTGTCGGGTGCGTTATTTACATGGTTTCTATGATCGGTTCATGATGGATATTCTTGTCGATTGGAAGTGAAAATCCAGAATTGGAATGTAATAGAATTTACATATTTCCAAAATGATAAATTATACAATTTATCATTTTTAATTTTGAAATGAGGATGATTCCTAAGTTAAAACATTATTGATATTTTGTAAGTCATTTTAGCGATTCTTCGATCATAATGAACTCATTTTGTATTATAAATTAATCACATGTGTAAAAAATGATTCCATAAAATTACATAAGATATAATAGATAAATTATATTCTGGATTACAAATAAAAAACTTTCATGACCAGCCGTGAAAGATGTAATATAAATTGAAATCACATCATCCTCGATGTCGGTAAATTGACACATCACGAACGGTGTTTAAATTTTTTGAATAAGTGGGAGGGGAGAATAAATGTAATGATGAGTGTTACATAAAGATTATTAAATACAGAATATGTATGATATTTTATTATTCAGGCCTATTGTATATGTTTAGGTGAGTAAATAAAATTAAAAGAATGAAATCTCAAAATAAAAGAAAAGTTGAGAAATCCATTACGAAAATTTTGCAGCCTAACGGTATTGCTTAAAATTTCATAAAATATTTTCATGACAGAAAATGGAAATCTCATCATTATTACATAATATGGGCAGAAAGGGGGATATTTAATGACATCTCACAACATAATACAAAATATATTAAAAATAATAACATAAAATGAAATAAAAGAAAGAAAAGAAACGAGGGTGTTTACCTCTTAATCTCTTCTCCTGGAGATCCTCTTTAAGGCCTTTGTTTTTGGAATTTTGGTGAGACCAAAAGCTCTAGGATGTGGGGAAGAGTATTGGGAGGAGTATTGGGAAGAACATAGGTAATTATCAAGGCTTGAGATGTGTGGGAGGAAGAGGGGAATGAGGGTGGTATTTGGAGTGGGTGAGAGGAGGTGTTTTTCATTATTTTAATCATTATTATAATATTTTGGCTCAAGACTATGAATAGTCTTAATTAATGAAACACTAAATAGTAATAATATAATTTTAGTTTTAACTAAGTGGCCTTACATAAATTATTATGTCATAAATAGTGTATTTTACTGATAATTTAAATATACCTTATTTTACCGTATTTCACTATTCATTGAAAATTGAAATATTTCATAAAAATCCAAAAAAAATAAAGATAACCATTGTTCAACATATAGAATTCAAAAATGAATACCATTTTTTTAAAATAATTTCCTAAGTCTTATTAATTTAATTTTTAATTAAAATCATACTTAATTCAAAAATTAACAATTTTAATTCTATATTTGTGTTTATATCATATTGAAAAATTAACCACGATGTCATTATCTTAAATCCTTATGAAAATAAAATAATAAGAAAATTTACTATTCATTAGGTTCATATTAATATTCATGTTACTATTAATAAGGGTATGTTACTATTCACCAAAATATAGTTTGGTTCCATCATACTCCAAATAACTTACTTAACGCAATTATAGATGATCATTTTTTCAAATTCAAAACATAGAAGAAACAAAATAATGGTTAAATAATAGTTATAAATATCAACATAAAACAAAGTTTCTTGCATTTTATTTATTTTTTTAAAATATTGGGGTGTTATATTAACCTTATCTTCTAGAAATTTATTCCACACAATTTTATATACTCATTAAAAAAGTGAGGGTACCATTCCCTCATAGCATTTTAAGATAACCATGTTTCTTCTTCATCCATGTGGTTTCTCCAAAAACCTTTACCTGGTGAATTACCTTCTTCCTCAATATATGTTCCATTTGATCAGAAATCTCAAATGTTTTATCTTCAGAAGAGAGGATCTCTTCTAGCTAAACTACTTATGGGCCCTAGACTTTTGATGAATCTGGCACATATTTTCTCAACATCGAAACATGAAAAATATTATGTACCTGATATAATCATTGAGGAAAAGTTACATGGTATGCAACTGGACTAACTTCCTCTAGTATTTAAAAAGGATCTATGAATCGTGGACTTAGCTTTACTTTCTAATGAAAATGCATCGCACTTTTCCAAAGAGACATTTTATGGAAAACATAGTCACCTACGTCGAAAGGGAAGTCCTGCCTTCTATTATTTTCGTATATTTTCTACCTACAATGATTTTTTCCCATGTGCTGCTAGATCATCTTCACTTTCTCTGCAACTTCTTCTATTAATTATTGTCCCATCAACTTCCTTTCTTTGACTTTATCCCAAAAAGATAGAGTTCGACAATGATTCCCATACAATTCCTCAAAAGGATCTATATGTATACTGGAATGAAAACTGTTATTATATGAAAACTTGACTAAAGAAAGATGTTGATCCAAAAATTCTAGGTGGCCCATTGAACAAGCTTGAAACATATCCTCCAATGTTTCAATTGTTCTATCTGACTTCCCGTCTGATTGATGATTAAAAGATGTACTAAAGTTTAATTATGTGTCAAACAACTTCTAGAGCCCCTTACAAAATTTAAAAGTGAACCTAGGATCCTGATCGGATACAATAGAAAGAGGAACTATATATAAAATAACAATATCTTTGAGGTACAGTCAAGAAAACTGATCCAATGAAATTATATCTCAAATTGAAAGGAAATGTGTAGATTTGGCAGCCGATCAACAATAACTTAAATAGTATTGTTCCCTCAATAATTCATAGGTAGTCCCACAATGAAGTCTATGTATATATTCTCTCATTTCCACATTGGCTTTGGAAAATGCTAAAGTATCCCTTCGGTAAATACGAATTTGCTTTAACCTATTTAAATGTCAAACATTTCAGAGTAAATTTTTCAATTTACCTTTTCATTCCATCCCACCAGTAATACTCACGATGTTCATTGTATATCTTATAAATTCCAGTATGAACTGAAAAAGAATAACTATGAGCTTCATAAAACAAATATTTCTTTAACTGGGAATCACTAGGCACACAGAACCTTTTTTCCAAATCATAAAACATAATATTTATCAATGTTAAATTCTAGAAACTTACGCATTTTAATCAATTCTACCTTTTTTGGTACTCATGATCTTCCTTCTATGATTGCATAATTCTATCTGGTAATGATGATTTCATTGAAACCTAAAACAAAACATATGTATTCCTTGCACTGAAAACTTCTAAGACAAAATTCATTATATCATTAATCAAGGGATCATGTTCCAAATGTTACATAATAAATGATGTATGATGTTTCACACTCAAGGAATCCACCACTTTGTTTTCTTTTCCTATATTGTAATTAATCATTCAATTATAATCCCTTATCACTTCATTCCATCCTCTTTGCCTCATGTTTAATTTTTTCTGAGTGAATATATACTTCAAGCTTCTATGGTCAGTTTATATTTGACATTTGGCTCCGTACAAATAGTGCCTCCAAATTTTCAAAGAAAAAACCACAGCGGACAATTTTAAATAATGTGTGGGATAATTTATCTCATGAGTTTTTTGTTGTCTTAAAGAAAAATAAATTACATAATAATTATGCATCAGAACACAACCAAGTCCATTAAATGAAGCAACATTGTAGATGACAAACTCGCCATTTTGGGAAGGCAAGGCCAAAACTAGAGAATTCTCTAATCGCTTCTCCAATTCCAGAAAAAACATCAAATTTTCCTATCCCAACCAATTTAACCCCTTTTCATTTTAACATAGTTAATAGAATAGATAATCATGAAATTTTTTTAACAAACATTCATAAATAACCTATTAATCCAAGAAAACTATGAATAACTATAACATGTTTAGATCTTCTACATTCATCAACCACTTTTTTTGGGTATCATCAATTGTTATTCAATACTTATTTACAATGTACTCAATAAAAGAAATCAATTTCAACCAAAAATCACACATTCTGAATTTTCCATACTATTTTTTTTCTTTTATGGTTTTCAAAACAACCCTTAGATGTTTTTTATAATCCTTTTTACTTCTAGAATATACCATAATTTCATCAATAAACACAACCACAAACTTATCCAAGAACACATGACATATTCAATTCAATATATCAATTAATATAGTAGGTGAATTAGTTAACCCAAAAGGCATAACATCAAATTCATAATGACCATATCCAGTACAGAATATAGTCTTCGATATATCTTCATCATTTACTTTCAACTGATGGTACTCCGACCTCAGGTCATCCATCAAAAAATTCTGGTGCTCCCAAGATCTGATAAAACAAATCATATATATGAGGTGAAGGATACTTGATTTTAATAGTAATATTATTCAAGGCTCTATAATCAATGAAAAGTATCATTGAACCATTCTTTTTCTTAACAAACAAGAGAAGAGCACCCCATGGTGAAATTTCAGGTCATATAAATCCTTTATCTAATAATTCTTCCAACTATCTTTTTAATTATAGAAGTTCTATTTGGGCCATTTGATAAGGGGGTTTAGAATTTTTTAAAATTAGGAACTAAGTCAATAGTAAACTCACCCTCTCGATTAGGAATAAAACTAAGCAAATAATTTGGAAAAACCTCTAGTAATTCATTTAGTATTGATACATTGTTAATGTGGATTGTTCCCTTATCTTAAAAAATATGTGCAAGATAATGTTTATTTAAGTACTTAATCAGTTTCTTATCTTCCTGATATTTTATTAATGGTATTGGTTCATTCTTTTACCCAAATTGAAATTCTTTCTAAAAAACTTCTTTTTCTCTGTAATTTATCTTAGCATGATAAAAGAGATCCAGTCTATACCCTGAATAACAAAAAACTCTACTAGAGGAAAAACAAAAAGTATTGTAGGTAATCTTTTTCGATAGACTAGGATAGGTGTATTCTTATAATTTATTTTTTCCCTAATATTTTCTCAGGTATTTTTTACTATGATATCTAATTTCATTTCATGAAGTTGAATTCCCAATTGTTTTGAAAATTTCTCTAAAATGAAGGAATGTATAAACCCTAAATCGAACAACATATTTGAAAAAACTATAAAAACAATAAATTTACCAAATACCACCTCATTTGATGGCTCAACATCTACTTAAGTGGTTTCAAATGATTTTACCAAACCCATCTACTTCCAATCTTCTTGATTACCTTCTTGAGTAACTAGCATCAGACAAACATTAGAAAAATGACCTAATTTATTCCAGATAAAGCACCTCACCATCGGTTTCTCATTAATTTTTGGATCATTTTTCTTACACTCATGAGACATGTGACCAAACATTCCACATTGGTATCATTTCCCATAATTTAAAAGACATTCACCATGATGCCTTATACCACAATTTTTACAAGAAGGGAAATTCATTTTTTACCTCCAGACTTCTTTAATGAGTTCTTCCCTATTTATTTCTAATGTGACCACTTCTTATTCTTGTCATCGCAAGGCACATATGTGTCAAAAAACTCCATCTCAACTTTTTCAGCACAACGAACAAGATTCCCGTAGATTTGAAACTCTCATGAAGCCAAAGCTCTTTTAAAAATGGTTTCAAAATAGAGTAAAATCTATTTATTTTACTTTCAAAATTCTGAGTAAAATTTGGTATGTACATAGCCAGTCTTGTAATATTGGAATCACTTGTTTCCATTGAATCAATATTTTTCTTCTTTAGATCCAATAACTATTTACCATTCTGATTTGAATAGTTTTGGGAAAATATTTTTCCAAAAAAAGACTCTTAAAATCATCCCATTCCAGGCTGTCAAGATCATCTCTTTCGGTTGTATTCATAACCAAAGACCACCATTGATCAAATTTAACTTTCAAATGATTAATGTAAATTATTACCTTTTTTTGTTCCAAACATCCCATGACATAAAATATATTTTCTAAAGCATTGATCCATCCTTCGACTGTTAATAGATATTTAGTTACATGGAATACTAGAGGTTGTTTCTTCATAAAATGTTCTAAAATAGACATGTTTCTTCATGGTATATCATTTTATTCTCTAGTATGGATACCACCCACGTTTATTGCTTAATTCAACAGATCCATTGTTGTCACAAACTGCTCTTTTCTGATTCCCACCAATTCGGGCTACAGATTCGGACAAACATTAGCCATTGTGTGCCTTCCCGCTTCAGATTCCCTATTTATTCTGTGAAAAACCATTCTATACAATTATAAAATAGATGAAGAAACATGGTAATCCTAAAATACTAAATCATTTCAAATAACAATAGTTTAAAAATCAGTTATGGTATTCTTTAAATATCATCCCAACCAAAATATTTATATAATCCATCCTTTGATACCAACTATAAAGACCTGACCTTTAAAAATTACTTAATCTTGAATTTTACAAAAGTCCATACATTATTAGACATTGAGGATCTTTTCAGGATTAGAGTTTTAAAGAATTGGGATATCTTACACACATGACATACCACATTTATACAAGATAATACTACTAAAACAGTATCCAGTTTTTTTAAATATAAAACATTAAAACATAAAACATTATTTATTTAACAAAACTCCATATCAAACATAATGAATCCATTATTTCCCTTACCCATACTTATATCCTGTGAAAAAAAATTTAAAAACATGGGATGATTATAACACTCAATAAGGTATATAAATAAAGAAAGCACTAGTCAAAAGAAAACACAAAAACAAATAAAACCCCTAATTAAAAAAACTCATATGAAAAAAAACATCATGTAGTTTACATGGAACATATTTACCATATCACTCTTACATTAAACCTTACACATGGAATAACCTTTTGGTCAACTTCCATCTCCGAAGTACCCAATGCATTGGAGAGCTAAAATGGGGCTAACTCATCATATATTGAGCTATAATAGGCTCAAACCGACATATATTGAGCTATAATGGGCTAAACCCAACATAAATAATGTCCAAGGAACATATCATGTTAATAAATTGTCTAGAAAATTAGAAGACACCACTCTTTCTATATACATAAGAAACAATCCTTTTGAAATTTGTTAAATAGAGTTTTCAAATGATTTTGAACAGAACGTCCCATAAAATATAATTGGAGTGAGAATTTATTGAATGGAATGAATATGTGAATATTATTTAAAAACACATATTGAAACATTATATAAACAAAAAAATCATCACACCAATAATCTTAATACAACCTAATTAATAAATAATAAGGTTAACCCAATGAATAGAAATTGGGTTATGAATTCCCTTACCATGGGTTCTTCTTACTTCAAAATTGTTTAAACATCATGTATAATTGTTAAAATCATGTTATTAATATCTTAATGAAACATATTAATTTTTATAACACCTTATATAATCATTATACAACATCATTCAAGACATTTATTAGTAATATATTTTTATTTACATTGTGTCGGGTGCATTCTTTACATGGTTTCCATGATCAGTTCATGATTGATATTCTTGTCGATTGGAAGTAAAACTCTATAATTACAATGATATGGTATTTAAATATTTACAGAACCATTAATTATACCACTTAACCTTTTTAATTCTAAAATGAGGATGATTCATAAGTTAATACATTATAGATATTTGTTTAGGTCATTTTGGGTATTCTTCGATCGTAATGAACTCATTTTGTATTATAAATTAATCACATATGTACTAAATTATTCTAAAAACTTATATAAGATATAATACATAAATTATAATCTTTTTCAACTATATAAATGGTTTCCTCACCAACCTCTAAATAAATAAATTAAATTGAAATCACATCGTCTATGATGTCTGTAAATCAACACATCAGGGATAGTGTTTTATTTTTTTTGAATAAGTGAGATAGGTGAAGAAATTTAATGGTGTTTATTCCATATAAATGATGAATTCCATAATATTTAATATAATGGATCATTAATTCTTCTTTGATAAGGGGAGGTGATGAAAGAAAACGAAAATAAGGAAATCTCAAAATAAAAGAAAAGTTGAGAAATCCCTTAAGAAAATTTAGCAGCCTAACAGCATTGCTTAAAATATCATAAAATATTTTGATGAGAAAAAAGGTTTATCTCATCATTATTACATAATATAGGAAGTACTGGAGATATTTAATGACATTTACCAATATAATCCAAAATAAATTAAAAATAATTACAAAAAAAGAAAGAAAATATAGAAAACAAAAGAGGGTGTTTACCTCTTGATGTCTTCTACTTAAGATCCCCCTTAAGGCCTTTTTTGGCCTTTTTGTTAGAAAAACTGCTCAAGGACGTGGGTAGGAGCCTTTGTAAGATTATTGGGCCGAAATTAGTTGATTCTCAAGGCTTTAGTGGTGTGGGAGGAAGAGGGGAATGAGGGTGGTACTAATAGTAGAGGAGAAGAGGAATATTTCCATATTTCAATCGTTATTATAATGTTATTCTCAAGACTATGAATATTATTAATTAATGTTACCCCAAATAGTAATAATGGTATGTTATTTTGAAAAAATTGGTCGTATATCACTTATGAAGTCATAAATAGTGTATTTTTCTGATAATTTTAATATACGGTATTTTACCGTATTTCACAATTCATTAATAATTCAAGAATTTCATAAAATCCCAAAACATCACACGAACCATTTTTCATCATATATAATTAAAAATTGAACTCCATTTATTTAAAAATAAGTTTATAAATATTATTAATTTAATTTTTAAAAAAAATCATACTTAATTCAAAAATTAACATTTTTATTTTTATAATTTCTTTTATATCACAATGAAAAATTAATCATGATTTCGTTATCTTAAATACTTAAATAAAATATAATATTAATAAAATATACTATTCATTAGGGTCATATTACTATTCATATTACTATTCACCAAAAAAAAAGTTAATTCCATCAAAATTCAAATAACTTACTGAACACAAATCTAGATGACTGTTTTTCGAAATTCAAAACATAGAAGGAGTAAAATTATAATTAAAGGTTAGTTATAAATATCTATATAAAACAAATTTTCAAGCATTTTCATTCATTTCATTTATTTTTTTAAACCTTGGGGTGTTACAAAAATAACCAAATTCATAACACCAATAGAAGAGGGTGAGAGGAGGTCTTAGATCAACCAACAAAGTGGAATTTTCTAACTAAACAAGGGAGAAACTAAGGACAATATAATGATGTCCAAAATTTTCAAAGGGGTTAAAAAGTTCATCCAGATCATATTTGAATGAATAATGTACTAATCTTATTTTCCCATTTGATTAATATGGAGTAAAAATTGATTAATGAATACATTAAAACCCCTAATTAAAACCATTTAATTTCTCTATTTTGGTTATGTCGTGATCCAATGAAGAAGGCATTAACTCATATGCCTTAAATATTTCCTAATGTCAAAATAGTTTTTACTATGTTATATTCATGGTCATGGTGGTTCTTGAATGCATTGAGTATGAAATGTCCTAGCATATAGATTGGTCTTGGGAGACAAGTCATTTTCCCCATCATTATTCCCTCCAAAACACCCATAGTTGAAACCAATTTTACCATGTCTAGTAGTGGTTGTGGTGCCCTCAGGTTCATGAAACATTTTCTCCCCACTATCACATAGATCACAAAACTAATCCATTTAACACATAGATTTTTTACATAAAAGGGACCACCATGGATTCCATTATGTTGTGGTGTTTCCGATTTTTTACAATAAAGTCACCAAAACCAAACTAGTCTTCCATAAGATTTATCAAAGCATCAGTGGCTCCACCGAAACATGAATATACCCTAAAAAGTATAATAATAAAGAAAAAATCATTTTCATTTATCAATGATTTTTTCAAGTCTTTATAATATCCACCTCCATGGACTTCTCATCCTCAAGATGAATCTCCATTGGTCCTATTTGAACAACTCAAGCCACTAAGATCGAACATCAACCTCTTGCTGCCAAGTATCCTACAATATCCACCCATGTCACCGCATGATCCAAATTATTGGATTTTATTCCCTCAAATCACCTTCTTAATTTAATCTAAAATCTACACCAAACGCTCTACATATGATGTGTTGGGATCTAGATCAACATCCACACAATAAATAACATGCACAAGGTCAATAAAATACCTTCATATATTAGAAAAATAAAATATATCATGAATACCAAGGTAATTTGAATAAATAACCATATGGTATGCCACTTTCCTAACCCTCTCGGCGGTCTTGAAGGTTCTAACATTAACATGGGTCTAGATTAGCTCTCTTACTATAACATAGAGGGCCAAACAAAAGATTCACTCTCATAAAAACTATGTCACCGACAACATACTATAGAAGTTGTTTAATATGTTTGGCATTAGTTCTATTATTTATTTGAGCTATAATGAACCTCTTCTAAATCATATTCACTCTTATAGAGATCTCCTAGACCAAACTGATCACCTCAACCACTACCTCACTAGGGTCGTTCCAATTCAGTGTTGAAAAACATAACATCCAATATAGATCCATGTATGTTTCTATCTGAATCAAATCCAAGTAAATGTTTTTGTATGTAAAATTAACCAAGGATAGATAACCATTCCATGCCCTAATGAAGTCTAGGATTAAAAATTGACATATCTCTTCTAGTATATGAATCATATTCTCAAAATATATGCTTTTCTGAGGATTTTATGCTTTTATCTATCTAAACTGTGTCTCTTTGGATTTCTATAAGCCATGCCAAAACCAAAATATAAAAATCTTGTATCTATTAGATATATTTTTTAAGGGACCCCCATGTAATAATATGATCTCATAGGCCTAAATCTTTCTCTAATCGTCTACTGAGTGAGTCTCACATATTAGTAAGAATGATATAATTTTTTCATCTAATCATTAATAACTCTGAAAACATCATGGCTCCAATGGTTTCTGGGAAACTTCATAAAAAAATTCTGTCACAACATCCTCCAACTTCCACAAGGCCACAAGATGTGGCTTGAGTAAACCACCAAGATACTGGTGCTTGAATTTCATCCTCTACCAAGTAATTCATTGAGAGACAAAACTAAAAATGTCCTTCTTCATCCCTAGCCACTAGAAATACCATCAAAAGTTGTGATACATCTATTTTTATATTATATTTACCACCCATCTAGACGTATGGATGTATCTCATCAAATTTTTTCAGATTAAAGTGTTGAAAATAACTCTCCCATTTGAAAATTGTGCATTTTCTCTATATAATGACCACACAGGTAATAGGTCACCACCTACAAGTGGTTCCCTCATCACAACTAACTCAGGTTCAGATTCCATACACACCTTTACCAATAAACAATAAATTATTTTATCATCAACGGGTCTCAATTCATAGATCCCTGATCCTCTATAGTATTCATCCTCTAATCAGACAAAATGTTCATCAAGAACCATTTATACTCAAAAATCCACTCACCATGCTCCTCTACACATGTGTCTTATGGATAAGAGAATCTACAAAGATGTTACCTTTCTCTGTTTCATAGGAAATGTCAAATTTTAACCTCTATAAAAACACCAACTGGGGCCTATGACTCAAATTGAGGCCCATATATGTTAGGATATAGTTAATTATATTATAGTCATTGTACATAACATACCTCACTCCAAAGAGATAACATTACTAATACTTTAAAGAGTGGAACACTAATTCTAAATCCAATTCATGAGTAGGATAGTTACACTCATGGGTTAAAAACTGATGTGACCCATCAGATACTGCCACCTCTTTATACATTAGTACTACTCCCAAACTAATTCTTTATGCATCATAGTAAATAGCGTATCTATCCTTTGGATCAATAAAAATCGATATTTAAGTGATAGTAAACCTCCTCTTCAGTTCAAGAAATCCCTCTTCACATGGTTCTGGCCTCTAGAACATCCCTCCATTATTTTCCAACACAATCATGTGTGTTAATATACAATAGAATTCATGCATAAAAATTGATTATATCTAGTTAAACCCAAAAAACTCTTGATCTCAAACATGATATGTGGATGTGTCCAGGACATCACTACCTCGGCCTTCTCTGAGTGAAGGGATATACATGTCTCAAACACCACATACCCTAAAAAAAATCACCTCATAAATCAAGAATTTAAAGTTAAATACCTTGGTGTAAATATGATGTGGTGGAAGTTTACTTAGAACTATTTCATGGTGACTAGTATGTTGCATCGGGTTTAATGAGTAAATGAGGATGTCGTCAGTGAACACTATGTTGAATAGGCCTAAAAATGGGTGATAGATCTTTTCAATAAAGACTATAAATGATTCTTGTATATTATTACAACTAAACAACATCACCAAATACTTATAAAACCCATTTTTATTCTAAAATGATGCATTCGGAATGTCCTCCTCTATAACTCATAGCTAGGGATATCCAGACCAACGATCATTTTGGAGAACCTTGGAGAACCTAATAACTAATTTAAAATATCTTCAATTCTAGGAAAAAGGATATATATTCATTACCATAGAAAAGATGAACTTCCAATAATTTGTAAAGAGTTAAAAAATACCATCAACTTTCATGGATAAAAAGACAAGTGCACCCCAATATGAAGTAATATGCTAGATAAATCCCTTCTACTCTAAGTCCTTAAGTTATATCTTGATATCCTTTATCTCATCTAGTTCCATATGATTAGGGAGAATCAAAATCGATCTTTCACTCAACATGAGATCTATCTCAATGTTGGATCCTCTATCAAGGGGAATCCCTATAAATTCATTCAGAAAGAAATCCTGATGGAGATATTGAAGAACCAAAGTGGTTTGTTAAAGCTTAAATTGTTGTTAATAATTTCAGAAAATGAATTTTCAACGAATTCTAATTGTGACAATTTTTTGAATTGGATTTTCGTTAAAAAGACATGTGACATTAGTTAATTGATATAATTGTTATATTTGTGTTTAGAAAATGAGGATGTCATGAAAAAATAGTTATTATTTTTTTTGAGGAATATTTGAGTATCATGGTATTGGTATATTTGAATATTAATTTTGATTTCATTTGATTAAAAAATTTATGTTTGTACATAATAACATTCCAAGGATGACCACATCCACTACTTAAGTAGGCAGTCAACTCCCTAGCCAACCATCAAGGGTGGCTAAGGGTGAGCTTGTTCATAGGTGAACCATGGGTAGGAAGAAGGGAGAAGAGGAAAGCCACCATGTGAGGTGTTATGGTGGTGATAGAGGTCACTATAATGGGGTGGTGCTAGTGGGAGTTGGAAGCGTACCCCAGTAATCCAAAATGGAAGGTAGATGGACTGATTTGTTGTAAATGGGAGTGTGGAACCAATTAAAGAATCAATGTGGGAATCACTGCCCTAGGTCATTGATTTCCACAAGAAAAAAAAGATATAAAAATAAGCCTAGCCATCAAATATACTTTATTAGAGTCGTCTGGTCTTCATTTGTGTGTTTCCGTCATCCTTAAGTCACAAGAGATATTCTGTTCATCCAGGTTTTCTATAGGTTGAACCTCCGATGTATCAAGACAAGGAATTCAAGTAGTATTTGATCAAATAATGGTTGGTATATGATTGATATATCATGAAAATTAGTTTTCATGTTTATATAAATATAAAACCAAGGATTAACTATGTTAAAGAAATATAATTTTCACGATGATGTTTATTTTGGTGTTGTGTGATTTATTTAACAAATACATCACTTGAAGGTCTATGTAAGTGTGTATAATATGTTGAGTTTAGTTGATAAATAATTTTTATATAAATACTCTTGAGGAGATCTATTTTTCAGATGAAATTATATCTAAGGAAGATTTTGAAAAATCCAAGAGAGAAATAGAGTAGTACATGCTCTCTATATTTGTGACGAATGTTCAATGAGTTCATGATGGGAATCCATTTTCGTGATTTCAAGATAGTGGTTTGATTTTCTATGAACCAGTGTAAACAACCACATTATGTTTTGTGATGGATAAATAAGAACCCACACTTATAATTATGTGGATAAGAAATAAGTAATTAATATTATGTTATGTGATGATCTTGAGAATTATGCATAAAATAGTATTCATGCATGAAAGGAGTACAAAGCATGTATTTTGAGTAAGAGATAGTATATACATGTTTTTTGTAAAGATATAGTGGGATATCATGAATATTACAAGTTTCATTTACACACAAATAGTTGCATGATATTTCTTCGATTTCATTAATGATTTACATTCATAAATGAAATAATATGCATGAATGATTTTGAGATAGTTTCACAAATAAGCATTGATGGGAGGTGTTTTAAATTCAATATAGTGTGTCTGTTCATTATAAGTGATGATGTTGTGAGTGATTTTCTTTGTTGAATAAATTTTGAGATCATTATAAAAAATACATATGGTACTTTTCATGAACATTTATTAATTCGTGAATAAAATGAGTAGACCATGAATATTTAAGTGCATGCGTGATGTTTGAAGATTATTGCACATGCAAAATACTTTGAATGAATATTGTGTAGTGATTTGATATTGAATCCGAGTATAATTTAAGAAGGTATACAACTAATTAATTGGTGGAATAAGATAAGTTCATATCACTATAGGACTAGTGAATAGTGATCAAGATTAGGTCGTTCTTGAAAAGTTTCAGAAATTTTTGAATATTGTACATGGGAAGATTAGGTGATTCAGTTTGTTTGTAGAGAAAACTTCATCTCAAGGTAGTGTATAATTAGTCTAAATCCGACATAGATCTTTATATTAATGGATCATATCTTCTGTGACACAATATTGTGGATGTCTTTATTGGGACTCTAATGGATTAGAAGTATAAGGTGGAACTCAGGAGTTATCCAATGAGATGATGGTAACACTATGGGATGCAGTAAAAATATCCTCTTGTAGGACTCATGATTTTCTTGTATAGGTGGGAACATGGTAACTCTTTTGGGACTCTATACTGAAACATTGTGGGACTCAGTGCTAATGGTAATAGGACTTTTTTAGGTTGTATCCATTTTCATATATTTAATAATCGGTAATAATGGGGTACAATCTATTGTATTAAGGACTATATTTTAGTACCTAATATTTTAAAAATAGTTTGTGTTGTGTTTTATTTACATTATTCATTTTATAAAATATCTACGCATCATAATAAGTGATATATGTTTTAAAGAGATTAGATAAATGAATATAATTGAGTAAAAATAAGTCCCACCTAATACCGCCCCCCATTGTAATTGCACGATCTATTGGACACTTCAATTGGTACCAAAGGTATGGCCACCTATGTTTGGATATAATTTTCTTGTCCTATTGTTTCTATAAATATTAAATAAAGTGAAGATTTAAATATGTAGAAAATATAGAAAGGCTTCAGATGAAAAATCCTACCTATATTCAGTTGTTATAAATGTTCAAAATTCATTCAATGCTCAGAAAAAATAGGAATACAAGAGTGGAAAATAATCTAAAGAATAACTCAAAGATAAATGAAGCTAAACTACTAGCAGAAAGAACTTGGAGATGTAATTGTTTAGTGAAATCGGTTGATTACAATTCAGATGAATCAAGTTCTAGTTGTGATGGAGATATGTTCAATTCTAAAACTAGAGATCATCTAAATAATATTCCCAAATAATTGTTCACATATATGATCATAGTTTCCAAGGAACTTTGGGATGACAAATTATAGCTAGAAGAATAGGATAATGTCATATAATAAGCAAAAAATAAACTAGTTGGAATATATAACAACCTCAAAAAACATGTGAAATAAATTTTGTAAATAATATATGTTTTTAAATAAATATATGATGGATCAATTGAAAAATTTAAAATAACTATTTGTGAGAATGATATTTTTGAAATATTATTTATAGAAGTTATCCTTGCACCGAAAAAGCTTCATAATGATTAAATGAATGATAAATATTCTCATTTGGATGTTAATGTAGAAAGAATCAAGGAGCGTGGTAGTTTTATACTGAAGTAAAATCAGATGCATGAATTTCATATTTAGAACATTAAAATTTAGTGGGAATAAATCATGAAATAAACTACGGATGAGAATATTTCTCTCAAATTAAATTTTTTTTAATTATAAGTAAAACAAAAAAAAAGATGGAAGAGATAAAATCTATGATATGCCAACCTACTAAGAAAAAAAGTATTGTTGAGGATAAATATGATAATATTTCTTTTTCTGAAAAAGAAACAATCTAGTGGAAATAAGCACTAGATATTATCTAACTATAAATAGACTATAGGCTCTCTGAAGAATTTAACCCTTGTTAATGATAAATCTATGCGTACTAATGTTATTTTGGAAATTAGTTAATATTTAAATTTAAAATATAAAAATCTTGGGTGAATATAGAATATAAAGAATCCATTGCATCATTAAAGATGCATGTGAAGAATTTTAGAAATTCTTATTCCCCAAATAAATAAGAGGGGAAGAAATGTGAAACCCAAAGTCAAAAAATGGTCACAGATAGTCAGAATGTGTCACATACTAAGAAATCGATAATTTTTTACTACTATTGGTGTGGTTGGAATTTTGTTCATCATGTAATGAATTTCTGGAACAATATGTAATTTTATTAAAATGAAAACATGCCAAAATTTAGGGGGAGAAAAGGAGAAGAGAAATGGAAAACTATAAAATAGAATCACAACTAACAGAAAGGGAGTCTATCTATCAAGAAAAAATTTTATTTATTTGATTATTTACATGATTATTTCAACAAAATATATCATTGTTAATTTATGTATTGGTATGTACCAATCATGTAAAAATCATCACTTTATATGAATAGAAAATCACAAAAATAAGTGAAGTGAGTTAGAAAAGAAGATAACATGTAAGCCTTTGGATGTGAACTAAATAATATGGTTTTTAAACAAACAACTTCAAGAAGTATTGTAAATAATTATGTGAGGAGTGACACGTTATTATTTACACACTTTATTGGAGTTGTTTGTTTAAAAATCATATTGTTTTGGTAACATCCGAAGGCTAACCTATTATCTTATTTTCTAAATTGCTTCAGATAAAACTCTCCACTCCCTTAAATAAAATTTTAATTTACATTTAATATGAGAAAACTCCTCTCTACTACAATTAATGTATAATTGTAGTTCACTCTTTAGATTTGTTCCTAAATAAAGCTTCTTGTAAAAAGTATGGGGTGAGAGGCCACCCCTCTAACATTTTTCGAAAAATTAAACTGTAAAAGACTCATCTTTGTCCAAGCCTAATGATAAGGACAGTGAATCTCTTATAGATCCAATTCATATTGCTACTGATGCTTTCATTTTAGATAATATTGTATCTCAAGTGTCTCTTAAGGGAAAAGAGATCGAACCTTCAGCACATAATCTGATTCATGTTCCTGCATTGGTTGATGAAACTAATCACAATGATGTTAAAAAGAATTTTGATTATCAATAGGAAGTCCGGAATCTTTTTAATTCTTCTCATGTTACTGGTAAATGGGGAAATATTTCTGCTGTTGAAGGGGGAAAGTCTGGATTCACTAGTTCGGGCAGTGGTGGATCTATCTCTTTCAAGGATGTCTTCCTAAGTGGTGTGGAATGAATGATTGATGTTGATGATTTTTCCTATGTTCCTTCAAAGATAAGATCCTGCAAGGACTATTCTCAGACCTGTAGGGACGTGTCTACTATATCATCTTCAATGATGTTAAGAAAGGTTGAAACAAACTACTAGAAGACCTTTAATCCAAACAATTCTCAATCAGAGTGAGAAGCTGGAGACTCTGACTGTGGGAATGAAATTTCATACATTGATTTATAGTTTTGATGAAAGAGGGAAATTATTGTTTTTTAACCTCATTCATCATTTCTATATTCTTTCTTTCACTCTTTTAACAAATGGTCAAAATCTCTGCTTCTGACAATACCTATTATGAAAAAAATGTGAAGAGTGTCAGATAAAAGAAAAAGGTTCTTCTATTATGGCGAAAAATTTTACATCATGGACAGTAGTGAATTTTTCATGAACATCAATAGTAAAGGAATAAAGTTATAATAAAATAAATAATCAATACATAATAGAAACAATGGGATGATTTGGTGAAATACATATCTGATAAATAATAAAAAAAAATTCTAAAAATGGTAACTTAATGAACACAAAAGTTTTGTGTAAAATGGTGTAATATGTCTAGAAATTCAGGTAAAAAAGGTTAACATGGTTTCCTTGATAAGAATAATTCTTGAAGATGAAAAGATAAGCATCGATGACATCTTGTGCTAATAAAATTATTTGGAAAAAGAGTCTAACACAAAGTGATGACTGATCATAGTATTATAAAATGTGTGATCATATAGATAGAAGAGTTGTAAGAGGTAAGAAAGATGGAATAAGAAGAGAAAATTGGAACTTATTTTCTAGAAAATTTGAAAATGATTTTTTTACCAAAGAAGATAGTTGGGCATAAAGAAACCCTCATCCTTGTTTCTCTAGTTGAGGAGTATTGAAGAACCACCTTATTCTCATATAACCATTTTTTTATTTTTCATGAATGGAATTGAAGATAAAGTAAATATTTTGGGGGAGGCCTGAATTTGATAAAATTTGTAATCATCTTAAAGCTAGAAAATTGTCCATCATGGAATATTATTGACATCATGTTATCCTTTTTTCAATTTCTCAAATAATCTCAAACAATTTTTAGAGTTTATTAATGAAGAAAACAAATCATGATGAAGAAGTATTGAGTGTATCTATTGAAGGGGGAAATATAAGAAAAACCACTAAATATGTCTTTCTAGTTGATATATTATGAATATCAAATTTTCTATTGCGATCTTCATCAGATAATTCTGAATGAAAAATTTTTGTAAATTAACGATTTTTGTTATTGAGGTATGTTTGTTAAATTTCCCTATTTTCAGGGTGAAAAAAATATAAAAGGGATAGATTGCTTACATTATAATAAAATGAAAAGTAACTTGAAAAATGTAAGTATATATCTGAACTAGAATGTTTTTAATTTGTTTTTTGAGATGTATGTAAGAGATTGGTTGAAAATCATTTGACAATATCTGATAATGTTTTTTCAACGTTGGTATTATATTTTTAAAATTTATTAAAAGAATTGATGTTAAATTTTAGGTAAGTTTTTTTACATAGATCATTTTTTATATAGACTTATAGTTGATTAATTTTAGCTTCTTTCAAAGCTAGTGTTAATTATATCCTTCTCTAGAGTAGATCAAACTATAAGTGTGAGAGGAGAATATGGTGTTCTTAAAATCTAAATTTTTGAGATAATAATTCATTACCATAGCTATAAATGTTTCATTATTTTAATAAGGGGGATAAGATATAACTGACTTTTTAAAATAAATATCGGTTGAAAACAAATCCAAAGGGGGATATTGATAAGATAAAGGGGTTTTTTAAATTTGAAAATGATTCTAATAAGTTGAGAAAATGAAAGTTCAATAAATTATGATTGTGACAATTGTTTGAACTGGTCCTTAGTTCAAAATGATTGTTTCATTGGTTAATTAATAATATGTTTACATCCATGTTTTGAAGAAAATGATTCCATAAAAATAGTCATTATTTTTCATGATGATATTTGAGTATCTTGTCTTTTTTATATTTGAATATTAATTTTTTTGACCTTTAATTAAAAAATTTTGGTCCACACATAATAGCCATCCAAGGAGGACTGCATCCACTACTTAAGTGGGTAGTTGACTCCCTAGGAATGGAGCATGAGAGTCCAAGGGTGTGTAAGTGTATAGGTTAACCAATGGCTAGTGGAAGGGAGTATAATCAAACCACCATGTAGGGAGACACGACAGAAAAAGAGGGTACCAGCATGGGAAAGTTCCAGTGGGACCTAGAAGTGTACCCTAGTAATAAAAACTAGCCAGCAGAGGGAGATATTTGTTATAAAAGGGAGAGTCAAACTGATTATAGAATTTATGTAGGACTCACTACCATGGTTCAATATTCATACACTAAAAATGATAAAAAAATTAATCACATCCATCTGATCTATTATAATAGGTTTTTTTGATCTTTACCTGCATGCTATCTTCTTCCTTGAGTCATCAGAGAGCTTCTCTTCATCAGGATTTTTTGCAAGCCGCACCTCTGATAGATCAAAATGAGGCTTGTTAGAATTATTTGATCAACTAATGAAAATATATAATCAATTTATCTTGGAACTTAGTTTTTATGATTAAATACAGATCAAACAAAGGATTATCAGTGTGAAAAAAATGTAATATTCATGGTGATGGTTATTTTTGATATCTCTTGATTTATTTAACAAATCCATAACATGAATGGATAAGTCATTAAAAATAATTGATGGAGTTTAGATGGTGGATAATCTGTCTATAAATACTCTTGAGGATCTCATTTTTTTTTTTGAGCCAAAAAGTAAATCAATGGAATATTTTGAGAGACAAAAGAGTGAAACTGAGAAGTAAAGGTGCTCTATATTTTTAAAGAATGTTCCATACATTCGTACTAATAATCCTTCCTCCTGATCAAATGAGGGTGTTTTGAGTTTCTCCAAACTAGTGTAAACATCAACACTATGTTTCGCAACGGAGAAATAAATCTACTCATATAGTGACATGAATAAGAAAGGTGTCTCATATGTTCTATTATGCAATGAGATTGAGAATAAATCCAAAAAATTAATTCATTCAAAAAGGTATTTTTTTGTATCTTTTGAAGAAGAGGCCATGTATACCTGTTTTTTCTAAAGATATAGTGGGATAGTATGTAGAGAACCAGGGTCATTTTCACACTTGGTGTTTTGTGATCTGTTTATGATTTCACGAATGGTTTCAAAGTATACATGAAATAATATGCATGCATTATGTTGAGCTAGTTACATAAATAATAATCGCCAATGGGTGTTATAATTTTCATAATATGTGTACATGAATTATAAGTGAAAAGGTTGTGACATATTTTCTTACATAAATAAAGTATGATATCTTCATAAAAAATACATAAGGAATTTTTTATGCACATGTATTAATACATGCATAAAATGAGTAGACCATAAATAGTTAAATACATGAATGATCTAGTTTCTTTGTGGAGGATGACTTCATCACAAGAAAGTGAAAAACTAGTCTGAATCTAACATAGATATTTCTATCAGCGGATCATATCTTATGTGACTCAATATTTTGGATGTCTTAAATGATACTCTAAAGAAGAATAAGTATTTAGTGGGTCTTTTGAGTTTGGTGGTGGGATGCTGGTAAAACAAAGGGATATATTATAAATATCTTCATATAGGACTCAGGAGTCTCTTATGTTAATGGGGACTTGGTAAATCTATTGGGACTCTATAGTGAAACACTATGGGCCTTAGAGTTGATGGGAATGGGACTTATCTTGGTTGTAATCATCTAAATATAATGAAAAATATATAACTGGGGGGTTATAACTGATTACAGCAAGGTGTAGGTCTTAGTATCAGACCTTGTAAAAATATTGTGTGTTGGGTTTCATTTATATTATTTATTTCATATAGGATCCACTCATCCTAACCGGTAATAGTGGTTAAAAGGTGCTAGAGAAAAGAAACGAATTCATAGAAAACAAGTTAATCTTGATTCACCCCTCTACCCCCTCTTAGTGTGACTGCATGATCCATTAGACACATCAAATCCATGTTTGGAGGAAATATTGAGGGTTTGGTCATTAACCATTCTAAAAGATCCAAACTTGCAATCTATGTCTGGATCATCCTAAGATAACTCAAGTTAGGACAAACTATACCTTCTCAAAGCCCACATTCCCCAGTCATCATAAACCTCTCCCAATTTAGAAAAGTAAAAGATACAAGTTACTGATATCAATGAATATAATCTCAAAAACATGTTAACAATTCCATTCTAAGAATCAGAACAAAGTTTGTCATCTCTAGAATCAAAAAAACCCCAATATTTCCATAACATGAAAACAATGTAAGAATCTATTGGAATCATGGGAGATAATTCACTTTCATAACTAACAGTGTATCAAGAGAAGGTAACTTAGAAGAAAACAAGACTGATAAGTCAAGTCCAGTGGAAACATATGTAAAAATGAAGGAGAGGGAATCACTAATATCAAACAAGATATTAGTTAAAGTATACATGATCAATACTATACCTCATACAAAATATGGTCCCTCACCACCATCTTATGGTTTCTTGTCAACAATACAAAAATTTCATGCCTCTGTTCTACGACACTATTTGTGAATCACATGAATAATCATCATCTGGGACACTACAAGGAACTTCGATCAGATCCTTGGGTCAAAGACTGAGTCAATCTTTCACCCATGTGGGACCTCAGTTTCTATTTTCTAGCACAAAACTACTAGAAATTTCTTATGTCAATGCATTGTTGGCAGCATCTCTAGAGTAATATTTAGACCCTAAGGTAGTGACCAAACATTTTATAGTTAAATAACTATTGATCTCCTATAAAAGAAAATGAAGAGACGAAACTCTAATACACCTACATATCATTTCTCAACTACACAACCTGAGTCTTCTTCTTCCTTCCATCGAATGAGGTACTCATATAAGAAGTAATAGGTCCATCAGACTGAGAAATGAAGGGTAGAAGAATATCAACATCTCAACCCTCCTCCAAGATGTTCTTGATGATCAAGGCCTTCCATAAAACCATTGGTTATTATGCTAGGATGAATCTATAGACATAGATTTTCATTTTGGTCTGAGGACTGATCAAAACTCACTGGCCTCAAGAACCTCATTTATAGCAAGAAGAAGAGAAAAGCAAATGATCATTGTAAAATGAGAAGAGTAAGTGGAAATTTTATGGAACCATAATATAGCACCATGAAATACTATTCTTGATGAATATTCCGCGTTCTAGGGAAAAAATCCTCAAAATATAGTTCCTTAGAAGCCTCTCTAGTGAGACCATCACCTCAATCAGTCTGTCCCATCATGCCCCACCACAACTTGGTGGATCCCTATAGTATGAGCACAGTAATATATACCTTCATATCCACATATGTCTCAATGAGGATGAATATACACTTGATTATATCCACATAGTCCTTAGTTTTCATAACCCAACCCAATGAGGCTCGAGCAGCGACTCCACAAGCTAGCCTCCATAGGCCAGGGGCTCACGACCCACACCAGGTATTCTATCACACACAAAGATTCCTTATCCTAAAGTACCTATATGCACAAACCCACAAACACCTTTGTCAAATAGTGAAGAGATATATAAAATTTAAAAATAAATGCATGCATACATTTATTCCAACCAGAGTATAGAAGAAGAAAAATAAGGGAGAAAACATGGCCCACCAAAAGAAAACTATAAAAGCATCCAACCTACTCTAAAAGAGGGGATCACTATAAAAAATTACATGGTAAGAACCTCGTCCACGCTCTGATGAAAACCCAAGTTAGTCCAGCTACTATACTCTATCTTCTCCTAGTCCAACAGGGACTCTGTCGAAGAACCTGCGGTCTACACAGTACCCAAGAAATGTGCAGACAAAGCTTGTGTGTGGGTGAGTATAAGAATACACAATAGGCACCCCAAAACCCAAAACCATAAAGGGGTAAACTCTTAGGAATTCATTAACTCAACCCATCCTCAGAGAACCCAAATGGGAGACAAGATCCATCTGGATACCATCCTTTGCAATACCCAACCAGTAAACTCAATATCCCTAGAATGCTAACAAAATGACACAAGCTATAGGGTATCCCAAAAAACCCATATATACTTAGCACCATCACCAAGTCTCATGGTCCTGACTATAGAATTTCCATAGTTAACAACTTGAAGTTCGAACAATAAACATAGATGGTATCAGGATGTACCAACCAAATATAAAACAACAAGATCCAAGCCATCCCAGATAACCCACAAAACAAAAGGGGAAATCATTGACACCTCAAAGTTGATGATCCAACCACACCATCCCTGATGGAACAAACACAGAAAAGGTTATCTCACAACAACCTGAATTTAGAACAACTGGTCTCACATAGGATTAACACCCATGTTTAGTTGGTCACACCAATTCCCAACATTGCTGAAGAAAAATTATGAACCTGATTCAACACCCTAGAGATCATATTGCTCAGATATTTTATTATCACTCATGTACTTCTGGTCACAATGATACCACAAACCCTACCTGATAACTCATGAAAATGTACCAAAAAATCCAAAATAAGAGATTCCCATACACATCTAGATGGTCAGCTACCATGGCTCATTGGGGCTTCGTCCCCTTCTAGAATATCCTTGGTAGATGATTGATTCCGACGTAAATATTGGTCACACCAATTGAAATAACTCTAGTAAGGAAACACGAAGGGACATGAGGATCATGCTAGACCTCTCTGGGTGATATGTAGACCAAATTTGTAGAGTTTTCTATTGAAGCAGATTGAAACAACTAACTCCAGAAAGAGGAAATGTAAGCTTGATCTATAGCATGATCGAGGTGTAACACAACAAAAAATATGAACCCACTCCCTACCATGGCAGGGGAGTTCCACTAGGCTACACATATGAAAAGTAGATGAATAGGGGTTACATTTTAGTGATGGAGACTGACTGAAAAGTACTTTTTAATTATCGTCTAGGGAAAGGCCTAGTACCTCCGTTACAAAGAGCCCTCAAGGGGGTCGAAAATAATGTAAGCCAAGAGAATCTTTATGCTCAAAGATTGGACACTCTCGCGGAATAGACCCCAAGTCGGAAAAAATGGAAAGTCCTTCATCCGGGCATCTGAGGCTTGCAAGAGTGTCTGCAACAATGTTAGTTTCCCTCCAGCTATGATGAATGACTTGTGCAGAAAAAATTTCCCTGACACACCTTCTAATAATGTACATAAAATACCATGGGATCTCATGTCTTCCTTGGATCATCTTCACCAGAATTTTGGAATCTGACTCAACATCTGACACCTCAAGACTGTGTTCCCTACAAACTTGGAGTCTAGTAAGCAGTGCCCGAGCCTCCGCCCCCAGGGATGAACTCGAGCCATAGAAGGAGATGAAGGCCAAAATAACAAAATTGTAAGTATTACGCAGGACCCCTGTACCTCTCATTAATATGTTTCTTAATGAACCATCCACGTTGAGTTTCAACCTGTTGGAAGGGGGAGTCCAGCAGACCCATCTGCCTCCCGAGCCTCCAAGAGAAATGGGTCTATAAGGATGTTGCAAATCAGGGACTATTTCTGACTCCTATTCAATGATGAGAGCAGATTATGAATAAGGGAACTTGCCCTCATAAACTGAAACAAGTCTAAAACACGGGAACCCAACCGTGTCCGATTCTTGGCTTCCCAAATTGTCTAGCATATGGATGTAAGGATGATGAAACGGACCTTACATTCCATGATTTTCCCTCCACACCCTGCATCCATGAGGCCGTGAGACTGTTAGAGGGACGATGTTGAGAATCGATCCTTGGTTGTGGAGAGTGGATCGACCAAAGATCAACCGTCCAGGATCTTTGAGAAAAAAGATGGTCATTGGATTCCCTCTTCAAACTCTCACAAAAAAAAGAACTGTGAGGCTAACTGTATGCCCCTTCTCTGTATGTTTTCATCCAGATTTAAATCCTTATTTATGATACGCCAAACGAGAAAGCTCATTTATGTGGGGATCTCTTTACACCAGTAAACTCTAGCCCTCTCTTCCAGACCAGATTCGGCATATCTGCTTCTTCTATACTCCCGGGTGGAGAAAATGCCCAGACTCGAACTCGTGTAACAACATATGTCCTCCTCCTCAGACAAGCTGATGCTATCAAATACCACCTTCTGTTCTTCATTAAGAATTGCCTCAATAAAAAAGGATAAGTTCTTGCTTCTTTGAAGGAGATACCTAGTGCAGGAAAGTTTGGGAATCCGAGACATTCCCCTGCCCAGTTTTCTTCCCAGAATCCAACATCTCCTCTTCCAATGATCCACCGATTTGATTCGGATAGCTCTTCCAAGCGGTCGAACATACACTATGCCAAACTAGACTTCCCTGCTCTTCAGGGTCCTGCATAATTCTATTGATCATCATATCTATTCCGGAAGAAAGAACCCCACATCAATTTCCCCGTAATGATTTCCCACACAAGTGTTGCTTGCATTCCTTGCATGCTTTCTGTGATATCATGAAAACCCACACTACCCTCCTCCACTGGTCATGCCATACGTCGCCAAGATTCCCAGTGATAGCGGCCATTCTGATTGGCATCCCATAGGAATGCGGACATCAACTTCTCCATTCTTACAATAGTTATCTTTGGTGGTTTGATAATCACCAGTAAATGCAATGGAATGGAGGTGATAACACTATTTATGAGAATGAAACATCCCCCAAAAGATAGGAATTTGTTTTTCTAGTTCATAATTCTACCCAGAATCTGGTTCATGATATCTACAAAAAAAAATTTCTAACACGTCCGGGATAGAGTGGAACCCCAAGGTAAATCAGAGGAAGTTGTCTTCTCTGGCAGCCTAGGATCTCCTGGATTTTTCTGCAGCATCTTCTTGGGCACCGGTTAGATAGGAAAACATGAATCGTCCCTGCATTAATCGTCTTCCCACTCAAAGAACATTATACCAAGAGAATACCCATGAGTTTGATCAAATATCTTCTTCTACCATTCCTAAAAATAAGAATTTCGTCGGCAAACATTAAGTGTGAAATTGTCTCCCATCCTTTGCTTCCAAAGAAGGGTTCATGTTTCCTATTTATCATGCTCTTGTGAAGATTCCGATAGAGGGTGTCCTATGAAAGAATAAAGAGAGAAGGAGACAAAGGGTCACCTTGTCAGACACCCCGCACCGATTTGAAGAAGCCAAAACACATTCCCTTGAGGGATATGGAGATCCACGGGGATGCATAGCACCGAAAACAAAGGTCGAAAACCCATTACTGGAATCCAAATTTACACATCAACCAGATGATAAAACTCTATTCCAACTTGTCGTATGCTTTATCCATTTCCACTTGGAAGATGACATTAGACCCAACCACCTTCCTATTTATATCATTAACAAGCTTGCTAGAAATTTTGACTGCCCCTTGTATTCTTCTACCTTTGATAAACCCATGCATCTCACCTGAAACCAATTTTGGAATGATCCCACCTATCCTCCTTGCAATCAAACTAGCCAGAATTTTGTAGGAGACATTACATAGAAAAATTGTCCTGAATTGGACAATGGAAGTGGGATCTTTAACCTTCAGAATGAGTACAACCCTGGAAGCACTCACCGATCTGTTAACCTCGCCATCCTGAAAAAAATCATGTATGGACTCCACCACTTTCCTTTTGACCACCTCCCTGCCACCACATATAATTCACTCAAGAATCCATCTGGTCCAGGTGCGCTACCATGAGTCATAGCTAGAATAGAGCCCTTAATATCCTCTTTATCTGGAAAGGCTATCATAATCTCATTATCAGAGTTACTCACCATCCCTACAATCCCCCCCCAGAACGCCTCGGTCGCTTCAGGACACCTCATTGTTGGAACTCACTGACCCGGCTAGGATACCTTCAAAGTTTTATAAAGCCATACGACCAGCAGCCTCCACGTACGAAGTTTACACTCCATTTCCTAAACATAAGTTGAATCTCGAGTTTCTCTTCACTTTAAGGCATGCATGAAAATAATCTTTGTTTCTATCTCCCTCTTTCAGCCATCTTATGTGAGATCTCGACTTGTAATCATTATCAATTTCAAGAAGCTTTTTCGTGAGAAAAACCCATTTTTCACAAAGCAACATGAATTTATTCTCATCCCAGGTATTTTTCAATTATTCCTCCAGTTTCTCAATGTCTGTCTGCATGCTTTCCACTCACGAACCATCAATGGATTTATGCACATTCCATTCAATAATATCATTTTTAAGTCTTTTAGGTCTGTTCATAAGATCATGACATGCCCTTCCACCAGCCTCGCTTTCCCATGAGTTTCTGACTGTTTCCATGAAATCACTCTCTTTATGCAAATTAATGGTGTAATGGAAAGCCTTATGACCCGACACACCCCTATGTAACTCCACAAGTAGCGTAGAATGATCGGATATCGTACGAGGGAGGTGTGTGACCGAAATCTGCCCAAAGAAATCAAGGCCTTGCAAATTCGCAAGACACCTGTCGAGCTGACTCCATATCCGACTAGTTCCCCTGCGGTTATTACACCAGGTGAAGTGATTGCCTTTGAAATCCCAGTCAAAAAGACTCACTGATGAGATGAATTCTCTAAAATCCAGTATCCCCCCAATATTACCTGATGTACCTCCTTTCTTCTCCAAAAGATTAGTGATCGTGTTGAAATATCCCCCCACAAATAAGCTAGTTGTAATGCCTCCATCCTAGACAAGGGGGAACCAATCAACCCAACAAGTTGTAACATCGTAAAAGAGACCAAGGTGTCCCACAAAACCCTATAGTTTAGAATTTCTAACTCATGTTACCCACATGACATCTCCCACAAAACACATATCTTAGGACCAAATTATGGCCACCATCACGTTCTATGCAGAAAAACAAGTAGGATAGGCTATTTACTCCCCCAAAATGGACAACTGGTGAAAAGGGTACCACTCACTACATTGGGTTCTCAGGGTTCCCACTGCTCGATCGTTCACCACGTCGAACAGATTGTGTTGTTCCAATCCTCTCCAATAAAACATGGGATCGACTACTAATTTTTCCAAATCAGACACCTGATGAAAAATACATATTTCATTACAAATTCCCAAAACGGGCCTCATGGGGCCCCCACCATGATTTTTTCAGAACTTGAAATCGGTCATGAAACATTATCATTAAATTAAGGGCTATAATTCCACTGAAGGTGTGTCAATCAGACATAGAACACAAAAGATACATTACATTTAAGGAGCTCAAAATAATAAAAATATATATTATTATTATTATTATTACTGGATGTTCTGTGCCACCAAGTCTCAAGCTTGTGAAAAAATTGCATGTGGCTTGGAAAGGTATCCCTTAAAGCATGGGGTCCTTTTTCTATAGACGGCATACAAAATAGGCACCATAATAGAGAAATATGGGTTTTTTACAAAAAAACATCTCCCAAACCACCCTAGACTGCATGGACCAGCCTGGATCGGTCGATCCGGCTTGCTCCACCAGATCATGGCCCGACCATGCTCACCCACAATGGTAGTAGCCAGCCACTGACTCCTTGCCATGCCATTGTCTGGCGCACCTCGCTCCAACCCAGCATGCTAGCCTCCACCACATCCAATGTGCCACTATTGAATTCCACTGATGCATTACACCCGGCCACCTCGTGCCTCATCCAAAACTACCCTCACTGGACCCGCACACCACTAACTTCAATAGGCCACCGAAAACAATCTAGTGGTCCAAAAATTGATCTGAGACTAGTTCTGGAAACCTCAGAACCTGATCTATGTAGACATGGCCTCCAAATGATGATCTGATAGTAATGATAAATCATAAATGAGGATCGACCATAAAAATAAAAATCTCTTACCTGTTTCCATATCTTTGAAGCTTCAAGAGAAGAACAATGCTCGCGACATACTGATGCTCGATCTTCCAATGATTGGAATAAAAAAAGGCTGCTAGAGGCTCCTATTCACCTTCGTTTGTCGAAGGAGTAAGGGGAGATGGGGGTTTCTTATTTTCCTTCACATTAAGAAAGAGGAGGGGTTTGGATTTTAATTATAATTTTATTAAAACAATGTTCTCTTAAAACACCATCTCCAACGTTCAACTCAGACCCAGCACCCGGTGCTGAAAAAATTATGTCTCTCCTTGGGTAAACGCAGCATTCTGGGCTCAAAGGCAATCTAAAAAAATCAATCTGAGAATCCATTCAGGAGTTATTTGAGTCAGAATCAAAAATAAATTAATTTAATATTATTTATAGAAAATCCCCCGATAAATTTTTCTATAGTAGGCCCGTGATGACAAAACATATACGCCACCTGCCTTACATAAACGAAATGCTCTAGATGCAACTGTGCTCTCATATTTCTAATCGAATCTATAGATTGAGAGATAAACTGTTTCAGACACATGAAGAGTATAAAAATACTTAATATTTTTATAAAAATTATTCTTGACACACCATTTCTTAGAATCACATACCGTCTCCATTCCTAGCTCAGGAATTATTAGTAGGAATATTCCAATGTCTAACAGGGAAAAACTCATTGCTACATCCTCCCCACCATAATCATTTATGTCCTAAAAAATCCAAATCCTAGAAACAAGGTAAACGACTTTAGCTCTCCATTGGAACTATCACCCCAATGATATCACCAAAGGTTCTTGGGTTGTAACAAGCTCGCACCAAGAAGAACCACAACACCAACACGCTGCTAAGGAAAAGACCATCACATCACCCCATCTTGACACTCGAGTGTTACTAACTCCAATCCTCAAAAGTTTTATGCAATCCTCACATTAGTAAAGTCTATTTCTAAAATGCCCAATAGAAATCCCATCATGGGAGACCTCATAAAAATTCATCAAGACCTCATGAGGAACATATCCTTCACAAGGAGAAAAAACAGGGCACCTAAGTGCACACACTATGTCTTACAAGCCCTTACGAAACAACTACAAACGATTGGAACCTACCTTGAACTCACATGTCGAAGGAACTCATCCACCATACCTCAACACTATCAGATTTGGGTAGCACTAACTCACCCGCATGTTTTTGGATCACACCTCAAAGATGTTTCCTAGTGGGGGAATTTTCCATACTTCCTGTGAATTTGATGTACCAAGGAACCACACAACAACCTCCTCAAGAATCCCACACACAAGTCTCCTCCAAGAATGTGACAGAACTAATGAACAGAAAAGGCAGGTCCAAATGCTCACACCGGGTCTTATTAGACCCTCGACTACCAACACACTGCCAAGCCTCATGTACACAAGTCAAAAGGACTCAACCACCACACCTCAGTATTGTCCTCTTTGGGAAGCACTAACTCACTCGTGTGGTTTTCATCGCATCACAAAAATGCATCTCAGTGGGGGAAGGATCACTATTTCTTGTGTATTCAAATCTATTTACAACAAAACCAACACCAACAGATCCATCCATGCCTTGGTCTGAAAGGTTGAATCCACCTAAACCCTCAGAGATGGTTCAATGCTCTACTTGATTGGTGGTGGATCCACCAACTATACAGGTGGAAGAGAACCTGCCTCATGACCAAGACCCTATAAGGAAACCACATCACATGTCAGGTTGTACAACAAACCCATCTATGGAACCCTCAAAGTATTCTATCATGGAGGCATCTTGAAAAAATCCTAGACACCCCACAATCAAAGAGTATATCAGGGGTGATTACTCAAAAGGATTGGAGAAACCGAAAACCCAGTCCTATATAATTCATGTACAACTATTCCCATATGACCAGTGTCTAATTGTACGGAGTAGAAAAGTAGGTTATTTGTGTCATGGTGTATGGATATGTTGGATAACCATACCAACACTAGAGTCCCTAGCCTGAAATATGAACACAAAACATCCTAACACTGACATTGTGCAACCCAAACAAAGATCACAGATAAACCAACTATTCTCTAAGGTTAAAAAGGTAGAACCTTCCCTGATACCATTGTATCATAACCTGACTCAACATGGCTCGAGTCGTGACTCTCCGTTAACAACTCTATAGGTTAGGGGCTAGCGACTAACACCGAGTAGAATATCACACACAAGGACGCCTTAGCCTAAAGTACATGTACGCATGCACCAACAAACACCTCCATGTAACATTGCATAGATATATAAAAAATTAAAATAAATGCATGCATGAATCTATCCAAACTACAGTTGTAACACCCCGAGATTTTATGAAAATATTCTTTTTAATTTCATTAATGTCTTGTGTTGTACGCTACACCAAAAGGAGCTTGCACAACACGCATCCTTGACTTTCCTTTCATTACACGCAATCGCGACCTTCCTCGATAGCGTGTGTAGTACGCAATACCGAGTTTCACTAAACAACGATATGCTATTAAAATATTATTAAAACTAGCCGTTATGAATAGTAATAACCACTTTTTAAAATTTTTTAAATTTTATTTTTTAAAATGGACTTAATTTTTGGATTCTTAATATCGAAATTATCTTAGGGTGAAATTTTGGTACTTTTCAGATAACTTTCATTTTTTGATGAATAGTAAAAATTACTAAATTTTAATTAAAAACAACCTTTTTAATCGAAATAATTAATAGTGATAAATTATTAATTTGAGTGGTTTTAAAGTATATATAGAATATATTTTTACTATTTAATACATTTTCGGTCATTGGATGTAATTTCACATTTAAACCAGACATAAACAAATTTCAATCTTTTGATAGTTATTATCTCTTAAGAACACGCTATTTGTTTTGACAACGGGAATTAATTTTTAAATTAATTAATGAAACTAATATATTTCGAATTTGGTAAAATATACATCATTTTTGAATTCATAATATCAAATATATCTTAGGCCTAATTTATGTATTTTTCTAGAAACTTTCATTTTTTGATGAATAGTGAAACCACTAAGTGGTAGTTAAAAAAAATGAATTTTTCATAAAACATAATTTTACCGCTTCTGTGAGTGGAATTTCAAAAATTCTAGAGACACGGTTGATGTCAGTAAGTAAAATGTGGTTCAATGAGATGAAAACAATTTTTGGTGAAACGTAACTTTTTACTTTTTTACCACGGTTAAAAGTAAATAGGGTAATTAAGGGTAAAAATGATATTATTATTACCCTAAAACATGTCCTAATTCTATTGGATAAGTGTAATTCAACCAAAACCAACCTTAGAAATAAAATATGACAATTTAGGCCCACTTGGATTAGATTAGGATATTTATTATTATTTAATTCAAAGAAGAGTTAAAAGAGTTAAAATCAAAGTTTATTTACTACAACATTTTTAATATAGGGTTATACATAAGATAAATTCGATTTTAAATATTCATTAGAAATATAATAGGATTTACTACATAATTATATTTTATTTATAATTTTTAGACATTAAATAATTTAATTTATTTATGACACAATGATGATACAGTAATTATCTTATTAATGAAATATTGACATAATTGATGTTATAAATACCCAAATAAATATAATTTGAGACTTTTTATGATTTACACTAATTTTATAGGTTAATATAACATTTTATTATTAATTTCAATAACTTTTTTCGAACTAATCATTCTGTTATGATTTTCAGAAAAATCAATTTCTAAATAGTGTCAAAATTGACATAAAATAGTTTTTAAAACAAATATTATATTAGTAATTGTTATTTTATTACTAAAAATCTAAGGATCGGACAAATGACTTATATAAGGTTATATATATTAATAATAAACAACTTTGGGTTCGTTTGGCTTCTTATAGTATGTTTATTAACCTTATAGTATAAGAACACAAGAAGACACAGTAAAAGTAAAATTATTTTACTTAATGTTAAATCTAAATGATAAGGTTAAAATAGGAACCTAAACTTGTCTAAATTCTATTGGATGAGAGGATTTAAACCCATCCCTACCTTAGCTCCGAAATAAATCAATTTGGAGCTATTTAAAACAGAATTTGGCTTTATAATAAAATAATATTTTTTGTTATTCCAAAGGTGCCCCTCTCCTACCTTATAAAAGGGAACCTCCTCCCTCTATTCCTCACACCACATTGAGCCTTCAAGCTCGGCCAACCCCTGCCAAATTCTCTTATCCAATTCCCTAGAAACATTCTAGAGGTCCTGGTCTTCTTTAAAGACCAATTTTAGTGCCCCAAGATAAGGACTCAAAGAGGCGCTTCAAAGAAGAGGTAATGTCTGTTACCGATTCGTTCAACTTTATTTCTTCTTCCACTTATTATTCTTAGGTTGTTTCATTATGAAGTAATAACATCAGTATAACTCATATAAGTATATGTTATTATAAGTATGAAACAACCATATTTCACCATATATCCATCCTACGGAAAATGAAATCACCGCGTGTGCGTACGTACGGAATACCGTCTGCACGCCATGGTGTAATATATTTTCCACCACCACCTTACTTGGATGGGTATAATGGTGTACATAATAACTATATATGATTATTGTAAAGTGATATTGGTTCTGAAATATTATACATACACTCCAATACAATTCCACGATCATGAGAACGATATCGTCGCTCGTGCGTACGTACGGACTACCGTCTCCACGACGCGATGAGATTCATTCTCCACGTTAACCATTGATGAATGATTATAAAGTATATATAACAAGTAATCAAGAAATATATGAAATAATAATGATACTGGATTTATGTGTATATATATGTATGTCATCTACATAATTCCATTCAACTCAATAAGGAAACGAAAACAGCGTTCATGCATACGTACGGCCTACCATCTCCATGAACGGCATATTTCTTTCCATTTACTGATCTATTATATATATATGTATATTATGAATATATATTATATATAAATCATGTTTTATATTTTTTAATTAAGTAATCATGATCTATGTAATCATATGAATAATTACAAGTCAAAACACGGACGACAAATGAAACGATTTTACCCAAAACGCTCTTTAACATGGAATTTACAAAAGAACAGGTAAAATAAAGTCATAAGTGAACCATATATGATATCATAAACTAAGTATGATTCTGTAATAAGTCAATAACATTATTTAAATCATTATACCAGAGGTTCGGACACTTACGAAGCAAATCGGACCTAAGGTAAGAGAAATATCACAATCTCATTTTTTATCTGAGATTCTTTATACTTTGGTATTTATTGGGGTGTATTTTATCATCCACATCCATGTTTCCTCAATATGTAATATTACTTCCATCCACCTACAATTTTTTAAATCCAATTTTACCCTTCGGTGATTTTTTAGTAAAAGATATGAAAGGAATCTTTTTTTGTTTTTCGTACGAGGTAATTTTTGACTTTTCTGAAAAAAGTACGAGAAGAATGTTTTCTTATAACTTATACGGCATGAATGGATTTTAAAAACATTATTTCCGAGAAGATTCCCTTAAAATTTTTCAAGTTTATTTTTGATCAACTTCTTTTAGTTTAAATTTTTATGACATATTAAGAAAGGAAAAAAAACTGAAGTATAAAGGATATTTTCCTCAAGAATGGAGTTCAAGTGTTTTATCAAAATTATTTTCCATCTAATATAATATAGGATTATATTTATATCCCTATTATTAAATTGATTTGATTATTTTGTGATGGAAATATTTTTATGAAATCCTTTATCTTTTATGAATTGTTTTATGATTTCATGATGTTTAAGAATCCCATTTTTATTACATGGGTTATGCTATGATGTATGGTTTATGATTTTGTGGCACACATAAGAATGGTATAATTATGAGACAGGTGGGACCTATATCTCCCTCCAATGAATTGGGTAAAGATTTTATATCTCATGAGATAGACATGGCTGGAATGGCAGGTTAAACCGGTTCAGTGAAACAGGACTGAAACGAGGAGTAAACTCGGTTCAAAAATGGACTTTGTCCACTAAGATAGTCTTGGAAATGTGTCTTGAATAATAAGAAATGATTCTCTATGATTATGTGTGTATGCCACAAAGTTTCTTTTTTTAGGTTATGATTATTGTGATTACATTTCACTACCATGATTTATCCCATGTTATGAAATTATGATCTCTTCTGCAGGGTAAGATTTCCAAATTGTTATGTTCTTATGAATATGATGTGATGGATATTTCTTTTGTTTACCCTTACTGAGCATTTGAGCTCACCCTTTTATGTTTTCTTTTCTTGAGGATATAAATAAAGGTATTAGGTAAAAAATATAAGATCTTTATGGGAGATGTTAAAGATCTTTCACCACGATTAGAAGATTATATTCCGAGTTTCCAAAGACACTAAACTATTACGGTCCTTGTGTGTGTGTTTATGTTATGTACTAAGTATTCCACAAAAGTAATTTAATGTCCATGTACGTCAGGCTTTGGGTCTCTACAGTTGGTATCAGAGGAATGGTTTAATCAACCTTTGGAAACTAGGATGCGAGAACTTTAGAGATATCCCTAGAGATATTTCTAAGGTATGTCTAGGGATGTCCCTAAGGATAGGTATACGTATAGGATATAGTCCTAGAACTATGGTAACAATATTAGATTAAACCAAAGATGTTAGATATTGAAGTTACTCCCCCTTTATTATAATTTTTACCTCTCACACTATTCTTTTTGGGTTTTATACGATGGCTGGAACCCGAAGGAACCGTGTTGATCAATGTAATGGACAATGCAATAACTGTCCTCCTGAACAAACAAATGTTATTGGAGATGGAGTGAAAATTTTTATTGCTATACTTACACAAGCTATGAATCATTCTGGACATCCAAATGAGTAGAGAAGGGAACAATATTCTATTGAGTCCTTCATGAGACAACGTCCACCATCTTTCAGTGGGTATTCTGATCCACTTGTTGTTGAACAATGGATCAGTACTACAGAAAAGATATTTTCAGTTCTTCAATGTTCTGAACATGATAAAGTCATCTTAGCAATGTATCATTTGGAAGGTGATGCTGATCAATGGTGGAATCTTATCAAGAATACGAGGCCATGATATGAAATTGAGTCCATGTAATGGGATGAGTTCCAGAACTTTTTTTCCAATAAGTACATCCCTCGTATTCTTCGAACAATGATGGAGAAGGAGTTTCTTGATCTAAAGCAAAAGGATGTTGAATCTGTTGGTATATATGAAGTGAATTTTACAAGGCTTGCAAGGTATGCATCTGGATTTATCATCCAACCTGAAAGTAAAGTTAATCGATTCTTCAGTGGCTTAAAACCAAATCTTCAAAGGGAATTAGCTATAAGAGACTTCAGTAGCTATGAATAAATTTTTCCTTATGCTATCAAGGTAGAAATGGAATTTGGTGTTACTTATCCATCTCATAGTTTTGACAAGAAACGAAAGATGGAGTTCAAGGAGAAATCTCAGAATAATGGTGAAAAGAAGATGAATTTTTTCTTATCCTCAAAGTGTGGAAATAAGCATGGTGGAGATTGTCTTAAAGGGACTAGAAAATGTTTTAAGTGTGGAAAAGAAGGTCATCGAGCAGTTGAGTGTCTAAGTAATGGAAAAAGGGTTTCTAATGATGTGAATAAAGAAAATACTGCAGAGAACACACCACCAACACTTCAATGCTTCAAGTGCAAGGAAATGGGTCATTACGCTAATAAATGCCCTAATCCAAGGGTTAGTGATGATCGACATGAGCAACCACTTAAGGAAAAGGACAAAGGGAAGTCACATGCGATCACTATTGGTGATGTTGAATATGACAATGATGTGGTGGAATGATTAAGTTTTTATGTAATGGGATTCTAAAATAATGGTGTATATAGTATCATGGAATATTTTAATATTTATGTATTGGTCTATTGTGGTTTTCAATGGTACCGGTAACCATAGAATGTGATTGAGAAATTTTTTAAAAAAAAAGACAATATGCACATAATGAAAGGAAAACGAGAAAATGAAATGTTTGACTGTATTCATGATATCATGACTGATATAAGGAGAAGGTTATATCATGGTTTGAGTATATAGAATTCTTGGATTTTGGTATGTGGAAACAGTTAACTTTTGACAGCATTCATGTTTTCACTAAGTTTTAATGGGTATTCATTTTTCAAGAGAATACATGATTAAGGTATTCACATGATTGGAATGTGACCAACAAGATATATGGGGGATAAATGATGGTATTCACATGCTTGGTTGATGACAATTCAAGTAATCATTTTCTTTATACTATGAGATTGGACCGAAGTATATTAGATAAGCCTGAATATTGGAATGGATTATGTTGGACATAAGTTAGTATTGTTTAAGGATAGAACTTTTTTTGATATTATTGATGGGATGTTATAGTAATTTAGTTTTAGAAAAAAGGACAACCTGCAGGATGGGCGACAACCCATCACGTCGGACAAGGCTATGGGAATCGAACCCACAACCGAAGTGCGACTGGCCTTTATCGCCTACCACTGGCCTATAAGAATTCCCTGGTTAGTAGAAACTAGTTTTATTTTATTATGCGGTATCATATATGAAGTATAAGTTCGTATTTGGAATCGTATACGATTAACCTCACCATAGATGGACTTATGTATATTTGATAACTTTTGCTAACCTTTTGTTTAAAAAAGATGGAATGACCCATCATTCTATCACGTGATCTATTAACACTTCATGAATAAAAAATTCAAATTCATTTCTTTAAGAGATGAAGTGGAAATTGTTCAAAGCACGAACAACAGTGAAATTGTACCAAAATAATGTAAGTATTTATTCTAATTCAAATTCTTCAACTTTAGGGAAATGATCTTGAAATCCAAAAATGTTGTCCTAGTGCTCTTATATCTGATGAATAAGATGTTACCTTAGATCATCACAAATTTATGGCATTGTGATTTCTGGCTTTTCCATATCCATGTTCTCTACCACTCTCCATCAGAACATGATGGTTAGATTTCTCTTCCATATCCATATTTTCACCTATGTGGAAACCTAGTGATTAGTTTATTTGGGTAACCATTACCTTTCATACTTTTGTGTTTAAAGATTGGTATTTCTATTCCTTTTTACGATGTGGGTTTCTATTAAAGAAACTTTCGAGTAGTAAACCATTTATAACCCCGACGAATTTCGAAGGCAAAATTCATTTTAAGGGGGGTAGAATGTAACACCCCGAGATTTTATGAAAAATATTCTTTTTAATTTCATTAATGTCTTGTGTTGTAAGATACACCAAAATTAGCTTGGACAACATGCATCCTTGACTTACCTTTCATTACACGCAATCGCGGCCTTCCTCGATAGTGTGTGTAGTACGCAATACCGAGTTTCACTAAACAACGATATGCTATTAAATTATTATTAAAATTGGCCGTTATGTATATTAATAACCACTTTTTAAAATTTTTTAAATTTTATTTTTCAAAATGGACTTCATTTTTGGATTCGGAATATCGAAATTATTTTAGGGTGAAATTTTGGTACTTTTCGGATAAATTTCATTTTCTGATGAATAGTGAAAATTACTAAATTTTAATTAAAAACAACCTTTTTAATCGAAATAATTAATAGTGATAAATTATTAATATGAGTGGTTTTAAAGTATATTTAGAATATATTTTTACAATTTAATACAATTTTGGTCATTCGATGTAATTTCACATTTAAACCAGACATAAACAAATGTCAATCTTTTGATAGTTATTATCTCTTAAGAACACGCTATTTGTTTTGACGATGGGAATTAATTTTTAAATTAATTAATTCAACTGATATGTTTTGAATTTGGTAAAATATACATCATTTTTGAATTCATAATATCAAATATATCTTAGGCCTAATTTTTGGTATTTTTCTGGAAAGTTTCATTTTTTGATGAATAGTTAAACCACTAAGTTGTAGTTAAAAAAATGATTTTTTCATAAAAATTAATTTTACCGCTTTTGTGAGTGGAATTTCAAAAATCCGAAAGACACAATTGATGTCAGTACGTAAAATGTGGTTCAATGAGATGAAAATAATTTTTGGTGAATAATAACTTTTTACTTTTTTTACCACGGTTAAAAGTAAATAGGGTAATTAAGGGTAAAAATGATATTATTATTACCCTAACACATGTCCTAATCCTATTGGATAAGTGTAATTCGACCAAAAACAACCTTTGGAATAAAATATGACCATTTAGGCCCACTTGGATTAGATTAGGACATTTATTATTATTTAATTCAAAGAAGAGTTAAAAGAGTTAAAATCAAAGTTTATTTACTACAACATTTTTAATATAGGGTTATACATAAGATACATTCGATTGTAATTATTCATTAGAAATATAATACGATTTCCTACATAATTATATTATATTTATAATTTTTAGACATTAAATAATTTAATTTATTTATGACACAAAGATGATGCAGTAATTATCTTATTAATGAAATATGGACATAATTGATGTTATAAATATCCAAATAAATGTAATTTGAGACTTTTTTTGGATTACACTAATTTTCTAGGTTAATATGACATGTTAGTATTGATTTAATTATCTTTTTTAGAACTAATCGTTCTTTTATGATTTTCACAAAAAACAATTACTAAATAGTGTCAATATTGACACAAAATAGTTTTTAAAACAAATATTATATTAGTAATTGTTATTTTATTAATAAAAATCTAAAGTTTGGCCAAATTACTTAGATAATGATATATATATTAATAATAAAAAAATTGGGGTTCGTTTGGCTTCTTATAGTAAGTTTATTAACCTTATAGTATAAGAACACAAGAAGACACGGTAAAAGTAAAATTATTTTTACTTAATGTTAAATCTAAATGATAAGGTTAAAATAGGAGCCTAAACTTTTCTAAATTCTATTGGATGAGAATATTTCGACCCATCACTACCTTATCTTAAATATAAATCAATTTGGATCTATTTAAAACTGAATTTGGCTTTATAATAAAATAATAGTTTTAGTTATTCCAAAGGTGCCCCTCTCCTCCCTTATAAAAGGGCACCTCCTCCCTCTCTTCCTCACACCACATTGAGCCTTCAAGCTCGTCCAACCCCTGCCAAATTATTTTCTCCACTTCCCTAGAAACATTCTAGAGGTCTCGGTCTTCTTCAAAGACCAATTTTAGTGCCCTAAGAGAAGGACTCAAAGAGGCGCTTCAAAGAAGAGGTAATGTCTGTTACCGATTCTTTCAACTTTATTTATTCTTCCACTTCTTCTTCTTAGGTTGTTTCATTATGAAGTAATAACACCAGTATAACTCATATAATGATATGTTATTATAAGTATTAAACAACCCTATTTCACCATATATCCATCCTACGGAATACGAAATCACCGCGCGTGCGTACGTACGGAATACCGTCTCCACGCCGTGGTGTAATCTATTTTCCACCACCACCTTACCTGGATGGGTATAATGGTGTACATAATAACTATATATGATTATTGTAAATTGATATTGATTCTGAAATAGTATACATACACTCCAATACAATTCCACGATCATGAGAATGATATCATCGCTCGTGTGTACGTACGGACTACCGTCTCCACGACGCGATGAGATTCATTATCCACGTTAACCATTGATGAATGATTATAAAGTATATATAACAAGTAATCATGAAATAAATGACATAATAATGATACTAGATTTATGTGTATATATATGTATTTCATCTACTTAATTCCATTCAACTCAATAAAGAAACGAAAATAGCGTTCATGCGTATGTACGACCTACAGTCTCCATGAACGGTGTATTTCTTTCCATTTACTGATCTTATTATATATATATGTATATTCTGAATATATATTATATATAAATCTTGTTTTATATTCTAGAATTAAGTAATCATGATCTAAGTAATCATATTAATAATTACAAGTCAAAACACGGACGACAAATGAAACGATTTTACCCAAAACGCTCTTTAACAAGGAATTTACAAAAGAACGGGTAAAATAATGTCATAAGTAAACCATATATGATATCATAAAAATAAGTATTATTCTGGAATGAGTCAATAAAATTATTTAAATCATTATACAGGAGGTTCATACACTTACGAAGAAAATCGGACCTAAGGTAAGGGAAATATCACAATCTCATTTTTTATCCGAGATTGTTTATACTTTGGTATTTACTGGGGTGTATTTTATCATCCACATCCATATTTCCTCAATATTTAATATTATTTCAATCCACCTATAATTGTTTAAATCCAATTTTACCGTTCGGTGTGTTTTTAGTAAAAGATATGAAAGGAATCTTTTGTTGTTTTTCGTACGAGGTATTTTTTGACTTTTCCGAAAAAAAGTACAAGAAGAATTTTTTCATTTAACTTATACGGCATGAATGTATTTTAAAAACATTATTTCCAAGAATCTTCCCTTACAAGTTTTCAAGTTTATTTTTAATCAACTTCTTTTAGTTTAAAATTTTATGACATATTAAGAAAGGAAAAATGTTTTTGAAGTAGAAAGGATAATTTCCTCAAGAATGGAGTTCATGTGTTTTATCAAAATTATTTTACATCTAAGATAATATAGGATTCTGTTTCTATACCTATTATTACATTTATTTGATTATGTTGTGATGGAAATATTTTTATGAAATCCTTTATCTTATATGATTTGTTTTATTATGTCATGATGTTTTAGAATCCCATTTTTATTACATGGGTTATGATATGATTTATGGTTTATGATTTTGTGGCACACATAAGAATGGTATAATTATGAGATGGGTGGGACCTATATCTCCCTCCAATTCATTGGGAAAAGATTTTATATCTCATGACATAGACATGGCTAGAACGGCATGTTAAACTGGTTCAGTGAAACAGGACTGAAACGAGGAGTAAACTCAGTTCAGAAATGGACTTTTTCCATTAAGATAATCTTGGAAATGTGTCTTGACTAATAAGAAATGATTCTCTATGATTATGTGTGTATGCCACAAAGTTTATTGTTTTATGTTATGATTATTGTGATTACATTTCACTACCATGATTTATCCCATGTTATGAAATTATGATCTCTTTTTCCAGGTAAGATTTCCAAATTGTTATGTTCTTATGAATATGATGTGATTGATATTTATTTTGTTTACCCTTACTGAGCATTTGAACTCACCCTTTTATGTTTTCTTTTCCCCAGGATATGAAGAAAGGTATTAGGTAAAAAAAGAAGATCTTTATAGGAGATGTTGAAGATCTTTCGCCACGATTAGAAGATTATATTCTGAGTTTCCGAAGACACTAAACTATTATGGTACTTGTGTGTGTGTTTATGTTATGTACTAAGTATTCCACCAAAGTAATGTAATGTACATGTACGTCAGGCTTTGGGTCTCTACAACAGTACTGTAGAAGTACAAAAAGGGAAAAAATATATCACACCAAAATAAAACTAAAAAAGAATCCAACTTTCTTTGAAGGAGGGGATAACTATCAAGAATATGTGAGTAATCTCCTCATCCAAGCTCTGATGAAAACCCTATTCAGTCTAGCTACTACTCTCTACCTTATCCGGGTCCAACTAGGACTCTGTTGAAGGACATGAGGTCTTCACAAGACATATGTATGGGAAAATCCTGTACATGGGTGATTATAAGAATACATAATAGGAACCCCAAAAACCCAATGCCAAAAAGGCATCAACTAATAGATATTAGTTAACTCAATCCATCCTAAGGGAACCTAAATGAGAGAGAAACTCTTTCTCGAGACCATCCTCAACAATACCAAACTTGTCATATCGATTTCCCTGGAATATCAACAAAATGACACATGACACGGGGACTCCCAGAACAAACCCAGATATACTCGGCACCATCACCAAGACTCATGGACTCGACGATAGAATGTCCATGGTGAACAACTCAAAGTTCAAATGAAAAACTCGCAATGGCCTCAAGAGGTGCCGACCTCATAGACCGAAACCAGAGTCAGGCCATCCTAGATAACTCGCAAAACAAAAGGTGAAAGCATTGATAGCTCAAAGTCAATGATCCAATCACACCATCCTAGATAGAACTCAACCGAGAGATACAACTCAATTGGTAAACCAAAAAAATGGAACCCTTGGACAACCCTCGTGACATATGTCCAAAAGGGTGCACTTGATGAATAGTGCCACATAATTATTCATCTAGTGAATAAATTACCTCCAACCCCTTGGGTAGTGTATCCCACCTAGGATCTGCTGGAGGACATTAAAAACCCTATGTGTAACACCAAAAATTGAAATGGTTGTCACAAAACTGTCTGAATCTATAACAAATCATCTTTTATAGGATCAATGCCCATGTTGAGTTGGTTATGCCGATTCCCAACTATACTGAGGAAACATTACAAACTATATTCAACACCCTACATATCATATTGCTCGGATAGGGGATCATCACCTGTGCACTGTCGTTCATGATGATACCACAAACCCCACCTAATAACTCAAAGAAACATTCCATGGAAATCTGAAAGAATAGATATTGATACACAGCTATAGGGTCAGCTTATAGGGCTCACTAGGGCTTCGTCCCATGCTAAAACATCATGGGTACAGGATTGATTCTTGTGTAAATATTGGTCACATAGATTCTGAGAACACCAGTAGGGAAACTTGAAGGGGAATGAGTATTATGTCAGGCCTCTCAAGGGGATATGTTCTCTAAGACTGTAGATTCTACTGCCAATGCAGATTGAGATAACTCACTCTAGAAAGTGGAAATGTATGCCTGGTCCCTAGAACGGTAGGGGAGAACCACTCCACAAAATGTAAAATTGTTCCTTGACATTGTAGGGGCATACCACTATACCGCATTTATGAAATGAATCTAAAGATGGGTGATATTCTGGAAAAGAGGACGTGATACTGAAACCCATCAAAGTGAAATCACCAGGGTGACCCACTCAACCCAGCTAGTCATAACACCACAATCCGAGACAAGGGGGAACCACTCAACCCAACTAGTCAAAACATTTTCAATGAAACTAAGGAGTACCACACAACCCTATAAGTCAGTGTTGCTAACTCAAGTGACCCCCACGACATCACCTGCACACCGCATTTCCCAGGCCCAAACTAGGGCCCCTATCACATTCTACATGGAAAAACACGCAGGATATGTTATTTACTCACCCAAAATGGAAAACTAGTGAGAAGGGTACCATTCACTACAACTGCTCCTCATGGGTCCCACACCTTGATCCTAGAACATGTCAAATGGATTTCACTGTTACGATCCTCTATAAAAAAACACATGGGTTTGACTACTCATCTGTCCAAATTGAACACAGTGGAAAAGATGACTTTCACCAAAAACACCCCTACCAGATATCATGGGGCCTGCACCACAATTACTATTTCAACACCTAAAATTGGTCTTGAAACATCTGCATTAAATTTAGGGTCAAAACTCAACTGATGGTGCGTCAATCCGGCATGAGATGTAGATGATACATCTGATTCAAGGAGCTCTAAATAATAATAATTATATTATTATTATTATTAATGGACATTCCATGCCACCAAGTCTCAAGCCCAGGTAGAAGTTCCTCAAATAGGCTTGAAATGTTTTTCCTCAAAGAAAGGGTCATGTTGTTGTAGACTTCATGGAAAACAGACCCCTGAATTGAGAGTTATGATTTCTTTTACAAAAAAACTCTGGCATGAATCATCCCCAACCACATCAACCAACCTTGACCGACCGGTCTGACTCGCTCTACTACCCCACTATGGTATTCATTGGCCACCGGCTCCAGGCCACGCCTCCCCGACCAACCGGCCTCATATGCACCACCACCAGCGGCCACCGTGACCATCATTGGATTCTGCCGCCGCATTGCACCCGGCCGCCTTAGGCCTCATCTGAAACTGCTCTTGTCGGATCCACATTATTCCACCTTCAACGGACCAACAAGAACAATCTAGTGGTCCAAAAATAGATCCAAGACTAGTTATGGAAACCTCAAAACCTGATCTATGCATAAATGGCCTCCAAATAAAAATCCAATGAAAAAAGGAATCATAAACGAGGATCGGGATTAAATCTAAAAACCGCCTACCTCTTAGGGGATCACATAAGCTTCAAGTATAGAATGTCGCCTAAGATACACTAATGCTAATTATTATAATGATAGATATTGAAAATAGCTTTTGGTGGCACCTTTTTGTCTTTGTTCATTGAAGGAGAAAGGGGATAAGAAGGGTTGTTTCTTCACCTGTGCACGAGGAGGGAGGATAGGGATGGGGTTTTTGTTTGAATTTTTTTAAATCAAAATCTTCTTAACGGCCCATTGCTAACATTTGTTTCTTACCTATCACCTGGTTTTGACCAAATTATGTTTCTCCTATGGTAAACACGTCATTTTGGAATCAACCACGATCTCATAAATTTGATCTAAGACACCTTTCATGAGTTATTTGATCTAAAATCCAAAATAATTTATTTTATTTTATTTATGGAAATTCCCTTGATAAATATATCTTCTTCTAGGTCATACTAGAAAAAACTTATACCATGTCTAGGGTAAACGCCACACTCAGGATGCACCCATACCCTCAGATTTCTGATCTGAGCTACAATTTAAGAGATAACCTGTTTTGGCCAAGTGGATAATATAAAAAAACAAAAAAAATTATAAAATTTAGTCATGGAACACTAGGCCTTTGAATCGCACATTTTCTCCACGTCTGACTCTAGAATTATTAGTCGGAATATTCCAATGTATGGTAGGGAAAAACCTGAATCACTACATCAGCATCCTATAGTTAACTAGTTCCCTGAATGTCTAGTGTTTTTTAGAGATAGAATCATTTTTCTTAGTCATCCCTGGTCCTCAGCACTCCTCCAACCTATGAGGGAACAATAAGTTGGTATTTGTATTGAGGTGGTCCTACTACTTGTTTAATAGGAGCAAGAACAGGGGAATAGTCCCCTATGAGAACATCCCATCCCACATCAGTTGGTGGTCCCATCAGTTGTCTACGAAGTGGTATCTTCTTTAACATAAATGAAATATTATAAATTTTGAGACAAATAAAAATCAATATATTAGATCAAACAAATGTTTAACTATTAGTCTACCTATGACCCAAGGTATATACCTCATAACATTATCCAAGGTTCATCATCCTTGTAAATTATTCATAGTCACATATATATACAAACATAACATCATGATCAGGCTCTATTAATTAATTTCATCACATATATATCAAAATATAAAGATAATGAATATATCACATGGTCATAAACCCAGGTATATCCCAAATAGATAACACACATTAAGGAGTTAAATTTAAGAACAAATATTTAGAACAAAAACATTTATATATATGGAATGTGAGCCTACATTCCAAGTCATTATGCATGAATGAACCCAAAATGTAATAAAACATTAATAGAAATACTTTAAATAGTTACACTGAGGTTCTTTATTCATGCATTGGTCAAGAACATAGTAACACCACTACCCTAGTTCCAAATAACCTATCTCATTGGTACTATGTCCCATGATGATCAAATGAAAAGAAGAAAATATTCCTTAGAATCAATTTTATAACACCCTAAACAAAACCATCTGATCCGAACTAGAGTGCCACATGACCTCATGTGGGCCTCACGATATGTTAGAGTTTACCGACACGTAGTGAGGGTCTAGGTCTGTAAGTGGGGATACTATACTCACAAAATCATGTCCTAACACAAATAATAAATAAATACAATATAATAAAATATATTAATCTGAGTAAACATTTGAAAACTACATTCATGGAATACCAGTCATACTTTAAGTAAAAGGACTCCCAAGCTAAAAAGCCAAACCACAGTAAGCATGTGATAATTAGTAAATAAATAAAATAGTGGTAATTTTCTATATTATCATGATACTACTCCATGTTCCACACTCCTCAGCTTAATTGTCTTTCATGATCCCATTTCCCTTTCTCAGATCCCTATACATTAATTCTACAATGACATCAATACTATCATATAGGGTGTGAGTAATAAAACCCAACAAGACATAACCAATGCATACATTAAAAATGTGCACATATATAACATATATGAGAAAAAATTAATATTATTTATCTATTATTAATTTAAAATATGGAAATTAATTCAAATACAGAGTAAAATAATTATTTTTTGAATATTTTATTAATTGTATATTTAAATATTAAAATGGATTAATTTTAAATTTTTATTTTTATATTCATTCTTTGGAATTAAATTATCAAATCCATTAAATTCAATTTTGTAATTTATTTCTTAAATGTATTAAATGTTTTAATTCTATCAATCCATTTTAATCCACAATTCACACTTTTTGAATATGTAAAATATTAAAGGAATATATCTAAATTATAAGTAATTTAAAATTTTTAAATTTATTATTTTAACAATAATATTTAATTGATTTTAAAAAAATAGCTTTAAATAGTTGTTAAATTTTCAGGTCAAAAAAAGTGCACAATTAGATGACTAATCATGCGCCCATAAATCACCATAAGGCACTTTATTTCAAGCCCCCATAATCATGTAACAGGATTCACCTGTCGTCATCATAGTGACTATGGGCCTTTCTTTCCATTCATATACAACTATAAGAACACGGTCAACCACCTAACCATGTATTCTAACCCACATACACCTCCTCTACTAGTCACATCAATTATCCATGGTAAACCACCTTGCTTCACATCCTACCGCACCACATGCTTATTTCACCTTCCTTTACCCCACCCATGAACACCTTTAAACCCCAAACTAAACTTCTTCAAGAAAATAAAACACCCCCAATATGATCCTATAGACACCCAAATGATAAATCAACAAAATAAAAACCAACCAAGAACATCTATTGAATATCAAACCAAAAAATAGTCTATCATAAATGAATCAAACCATAGATCTAAAAATCTTGAATCTCACTACAGAAGAATTCAAGTCGATTCTTCTATTCTACACCACATGAGATGGAAGCATGAGGTCACAGGTCCAGTTCTATGGAAGAATCGGCGAACACTACTATCACTACTTGACCAACACCTAATATCCTCCTCCTTAGAATCTCATGGAAGACCAAACTACCACATTATACCAATGATGTTGTGTGGTTTAGATGGAAGAATGCTAAACAATTATTTTCATGTGTGTGAGTGAGTGAGTTTACTCGATTGAGGAATTTTTTTACACATTCACCTAGGATAATACATGTTATAAATGGTCTACTTGGGGATATCTTGAGTATATAAGTGATTTTATATAAAAAGGAAATAGTGTAAGCAGAATAGGTGAATGATATTGAACCTACTCATTGAATTTAATGCTTTATAAAAAAAGTAAATGATTATTTATCTCACTATAATTTATCATTAGGTATTTTTTTCAATTCATGCATCCATACTCTGTGCATTTCCATTATCTTTCCCTTTCCTATTTCTATTTATTCAAAAACCAAAAAACTAGTCTTTCTGTTTTCAAAATTATTAAAATCAAAACAAAATTATATATGTACTAGGGTATTGAGACTCCCCATCCATTTTCTATCATGATGTCTTGGTATTTATCCTTTTCATATGTTTATGATGTAGTGTTTTAAGTTTTTTCCACATTTCATTTGTTTCCTTTATGATTATCATGATATATCGTGTCTCATTGTTCATGTTTATGATTATTCATATTTTTTATATTTCGATGGTCTAACATGTATTATTATCTTCAATATATTTCATTTTTACTCCCTTATTGGTCTTTATAGCTCACCTATTTCTTTTGTATGTCCCTAGGTTATCCCATGAAGTTTTAAGTTTGATGGAATATTATGATCATGTTAAGGATTCTTTTAATAAATATGATGTATTCCCCATTTTATGTTGTTATGTAATGTTCCCAATTTCTAGATAAACTAGATTTCTTGATCGACATGGTTTTATTAGGTTTAATCTTATTTAATGAATCATGAAATAATGTGTAATAAAAATAAGTGTTTCTATAATTGGTATCAAAGTAAAAGTTACATTATTTAGGGTTTAGGATTAGAAAACTATAGTGAAAGAATTGGGGATAAGTATAGGTATAATAAAAAATCCATAAATTTTTGTAAGTATATATTAAGTGCTTAATAATGAAAATACATCCCAATTTTGATACAACAACTAGATGTGGATTTTCATCGATGTATATATGATTAAAACCTAGAAACACCGTATTGAGATAGACTCAACCAGAAACCAGTGCATGAAAATGGTTCATGCATCAAATCTAGTTTGACAATCCAAAGGGATTTTATTTGGTAAATTCATAAGCTCATTATGAACCATTATTTAGGGAAAAATAAAATACCCATAAGAATATATGTTAGGAAATAGATCATGGATAACATAGATTAAATCATATAAATTAAAAAGTTAAGAAAATAAATGTAATTTATATGTTATCCCTTTAATTTATTTGGATTACCATTTATGTGTTTCATAGTCTAAAAACAATCATCCCTTAATTTCCCTTTATTCTAGACAATGCCCAGAAATAGGAGGAATTAGGTAAAAAATCAATGTGATGGGAAATGTGATGACTACCCCAAAGAGATGTCCTGCCCAATGGGAGTTGCAATCACAAACTTAATAATGATACTCTCTTAATTAAATCATGTTTTAAATAGAAACATGGATTATGAGGAGCTTTCAAAATCCCCTAAGAAAGAGAAAGAAACAATTGAGATATTTATGCGATAAAGGCCTCTAACTTTCAATGGATCGTATGATCCTTAAATCATAGAATAATGGATCAAGTCTATTGACATTATCTTCTCCATACATTAATGTTCCAAACAAGATAATGTTCTGGTGGGTTTTTAGCATATAGAGGGAGAATCAAATTAGTGGTGTACATTAATGAAGAATACGAATCCTAATGAAGATATCAACACGATGGGGATGAATGAATTCTAGAAAAAAAAATTGATAAATATTTTCCTCACACTCTCTAACATAAAATAGAAAGGGATTTCCTTGCCCTAAAAACAATATGATTAATCTAATAGGTTGTATAAGGTAAAATTCACAACACTTGCATCATATGCCTTTGGAATTTTCATTTACCAAGAATGAGAGGTTAACCACTTCTTTGGTGGGATAACAAGAAGTCTACAAAAGGCCCTAGTGATTTGAGACATTGATATCTATGAATAAATTTTCTAATGTTCCCTCAAATTCAAAATGGGGATTGGTGAATCTCAAGGGCATCACTGGGATAAGTAGAAAGTGGAGTTTAAATTTGTAATTCAGATGGATAAATATAATGGTGCCAAGAAATTTCAACATCCCACTTGTCAATGGTGTGGACTGAAGCACCCCATAAATTGACTATGCAGACTGAGGAAATTCTTTTGGTATAGGTAGAAAGGGAACCAAGAAAGCAATTTATGACAGGTAAAACCAACTAATGCAATGGAGGAATTTAATGATCTATTAAACCCTCATCTAATTATTTTTTGCTTTAACTACAAGGAACTGTGGTACTTTGAAAAACAATTCACTAATCCAATGGTTTTTGGATACAACAAACAACGTATAATGGGATATTTTTCTCCATCACAACCACTGAGGGGGATCCCAACACTTATGTTGTGATAGGTATGATAATTATTAATTCAATAATAGGGAATATACTTTTTGATTTTTCTTCTATTCATTCCTTTGTATCATGAATGTTTATTATAATTATTCAAACCCCACCACAATTTATGAAAAAAGAATTTTTGGTGAAAATAAAAATTGGGTTAATTATTGAATCCCAAGTATATGACTCCTCCCCTATCAAAATTTGTGGGATGAACATCCCAGTTAACTTTTTCATACTCTCTTTGGTGGAATTTGATACAATTATAAGCATGGATTTTATTCCCCTATATAGAGACAACAAAAACATCAAAAAGAAGTAAAACATTATATATATATCATGAATTGACCCACGATTATGTACAAATTCAAGGAGGAAGATGAATCTCCTTTAGAACCAACATCTTAAGCATGGATATTATTTCTCTATGAGAAAGTATATCTAGCTCAAATTCTTGATTCTAATGAAAATATCATCCTTAAAGACATGACCATTTTGGGGGAATATGATTATGTGTTTCTTGAGGAATTGCCTGGTCTTCCTCCTATCCTAGAGGTTAAATTTTAAATCAAGCTTATACCTAGGTTGTTTCCATTATCCAAGAATCTATATAGAATAGCTAATCGAGCTCATGCTCCCAAGTAATTCATCTTGGGGTAAATAAGTCTTCTTCATCAAGAAGAAGGATGGGTCAATGTACATTTACATAGATTATGGTGAGTCAAACAAGATACCAAAAAATAACAACTATCCTCTTACATGTATTAATGACTTGTTCGATAATCTATGTGGAGCAGAATACTTCTCTAAGGTGGATCTGCGGTCATGAAATTACCAAGGTAGGTTGAAGGAGGATATCCCCAAGACTTATTTTCATATAAATTTCAAACACTATGAGTTAATTGTAATTCCATTCGAACTCTTTAATGATGCTGTAATATTCATGGAAATGATGAAAAGAGTCTTTAGATATTTCCTCATCAAATATTTGGTAGTCTTTCTAGATGATATTTTAATATTCTTCAAAACCAAGAAGAAGTATGAGTAGCATCTAAGAACTGTTCTATAGACATTGGGAAAGGATAATATTTATGCAAAGTATATGAAATTTGATTTCTGGTTGAAGGAAGTATCATTATTGGGAATATCATCACAAGAAATGGGATACATGTGGACCATTAAAAAACAAAAACAATTAATGGATAGTCTGGGCCAACATATATGACAGATATTCATAGTTTCTTTGGATTAGCTAGGTACTATCATCTATTATTGATAAATTTCTTGCAATTATCAAACCCTCTAACCAAGAAAACTCCTAAGGGAGTGAAGTTTTCATGTAATGATGAATGTGAAAAGATCATAATGTATTTGAAAATGAGGCTTATCAGTTCATTTGTACTCTCACTACCCACAAGTTTATAACTATTCATAGAATTCAGTGATTCTTAGAAGAATGTATTGGGTTGTGTGTTAAAAAAATGACAAGGTGACTGTCTATGCTTCAAAGAAGATTAACGTTCACGAACAGAATGACACAATGCATGATCTTGATTTTTCTATAGTGATATTTGATTTAGAAATATTTCATCATTATATATTTGGGTAGAGGAATGAAGTATATATGTATTAAAAAAGCCTGAAGTGATTATTTATATGTAAAGAGGTGAATATGCACCAATGGAGATGGTTAGATCTAATCAAATAATAAGATTTCTCAATTAACTGCAATCTTGAGAAGGGGAATAAAGTGGTACATGCTCTAGGTTGAAATAATCCATAGATTCTATCATTGATGATAATTGAGATGGGTATGATCTTCTAATATTTTAAATTGATGGACATGGGAATCATAAAGTAAGGAACATCATCAATCCTTTCAAAAATGATTACTCAACTGACCATTATGTATAGGATAAAGGATCTCAAGGATATGTTGTGGGAATTTAGAAGCAAGTTGAAAATATAATAAAGGGTAATTACATAGAGTACAATGTTAAAGAAAAAAGGATTTGTGATATTTAGGCCATAACTTTGTTTATGATTAAATCCTAAGTTAATGAAGGAGATATTGGATTATGCATATAGATCAGCCTTCACCATCCACCTAGGAAGCACAAAGATGTATCAAGATCTAAAAGTGTAATATTTTTGGGCCAATATGAAGAAGGATATCATGGATTATGGATCAAGATATCATGTCTTCCAGAAAGTGAAGGAAAAATGAAAAAATCCAATGATATGATACAACAATTATCCATACCTACAAGGAAATGGGAAAAAATCACATTGGAAGTTTTCACTAGTCTTCCAAATACATCAAGAGTAAATAATTATATTTGTTTATGGTGGATCAAATTATATAGACTTCTCACTTAATTAAGATTTGAGAGTACTTATCACTAGACCAAATTGCAATGATATACATCATAGAAGTGGGGAGGCTGTATGGAACACCACTATCAATTATATCCGATCAAGATCCAAGATTTAACTCCATGTTCTATAAGAGTCTCCAAAACAACTGGATTACTCAGTTGAACTTTAGCATGTCTTATCACCCTCAAACTACTAGCCAATCTGAGCATACTATCTAGATACTTGAGGAAATGTTGATGGCATGCTCAATAGACTTCAAAGAATAATGGCATCAACATCTTCCACTGGTTGAGTTCTTAATCAATAATAGTTTCCACTCAATCATCTAAATGGTTCCCTATGAATACCTTTATAGAAAGAAGTTCAAAACATATACATATTGGGATGATGTTGGGGAATAGAAATTTTTAGGTCCTCCAATAGTCTATCAAATAGTGGAAAAGTTTAAGACCATTCAGAAGTATATCAAGGCTACTCAGAGTTGAAAAGATATCTATACTGACATTTATCAATGAGGCCTAGAGTTTGATGTTAGATACATGGTAATCCTCCACATATCTCTCTGGAAAATAGTCGTGAGATTTGGGAAGAAGGTAATTCTTTGTTAAAGATACATTGGTCCCTCTGAGATCCTTGATCACATTGGAGTAGTGGCATATTGAATAGAACTCCCACCTAACCTATATCAAATAAATGATGCATTCCATATATCCTTCTTGATGAAGTATATACCAGAACCAAAACATTTACTCAATCCCAAGGTGGTACTATTGTATAATAATCATTCTTATGTGGAGAAATCAGTGAAAATACTAAATCGAAGAGACAATGTTCTATGAAATAAGACAATTCAACTGGACAAAGTGTTATGGTGAAGCCATAAGTTTGAAAAATTGACACGGGAACCAGATGAGGTGATGAAACAAATTTTCCCTCATCTATTATACTTTGTGAAATAAAATTTTCAAGGGAAAAATTTCTGACGGGGGAATATTGTAACAACTCGAACTATTATAAATAAAACTCCCTTGTGATTTAATTTAATTTCTTATTACATGTTATGGTTATAGAAAAAACAATATCTTGTTTGGTTTTAATATATCTTATTGAAATCAAAATACCTTTAAGCATAATTACTATTGATAGTATATTTTTTGAATAGTGATCACATTATTAGAATAAATATAAAGTTTTAACAAAACCAATTGGCACAGAAAAAGGATGTGATGGCCTCAACTAGTAGGAGCATACCATATAAATACCATTTATCAGAGCTTTTAAGGGATAAATTATCACTAGGATTTTCACTTGACCAATACCAAGCTAATATCCAACAACTTAAGCATGAGTGAAACCATTTACAAGAGAATTTCAAGTTCATTGAGATCAAGGATCAAACCATGTATGCTGAACCACCCCACAAAATTATCACTTTAGTGCACTATACTCTTAGGGAATCTAATTGTGTATTAAAGGGATATGTATCAGGACCAAATAAGTATGATTTTTTAATTTATTTTTTATATAATAATTAAAATATTTTATACTATTATTGTTACTTTATAAATGATTTAGATTTGGATACATTAAAAAATGAATTGTATTTTTATGTAACATTAAAATTCAATTAAGGAATTTTTTTAATGAATTAATGGATTTTTGAAAAAAATAATATTTAAATAAAATATTATTATTAAAAAAATTCAAATATAAATCATCATATAATTTTTATGAAGTCAAATTAAATTTTTATAAGGGTTTGGAAACTGTTATTTAAAAAAAATACCCCCACATTTCTCAATAAATGACAACTCTATTTTAATATTGAAACTTCACATATTTATAAAATTATTTGGATAAAATAAATATTTTTTGGATCATAATGTTGAAATTATTCAATGGTTAATTTTCCATAATTTTCTAAGATAGTTGAATTTTCATGTAATAAATAAATAGCCTATAATTATAGTGTGTATTATAACATCATAATAACACCAATGTAATGTAAAAAATAATATAAATGGTATCCATGAACAAAAAAGTTTTTAAATTTAAAATAATTTATTCATATGGTTATTTTTTAAAATTTTAGAAAGACTTTTGGATTCTCCAAAACTAGTAATATATTTTAAGGGTTTAAAATATTTTCTTTAAAAGTATGATTCGCATCTGAATATGAAATAGTATTATTTTATTATGTTTGGATCTTAAAATTATATAATAATTAAATAAAATCTATTTTTCATAATCTATGGGCAATAATGATTGAATAGTTTCTGGTTTTGGTTATTTTTTTATATAAAGTAAAAAATTATTGTTTGCGAAATGATAAAGAATTACCCACTCATTTCCTAAATAAAACCACAGAATCTACCATTTCTCCTCACTAAAATTTTTTATATCACATAATTACTCTTCCATACCCTTCCTAGATTCCTCCTAGGGTTCCCCGTGATCTCTAGAATTTTCTCCTAATCATTTTGAGTCACACTCTCAGGGTAATAGATCCTCCTATTCTCCTCTTTATTCAAGTAGTTTCTTTATGGTATGTATGTTATCTTCACATAATTATGATGGGATATTTTATTAAATATCCACCTTACTGGAAAATTTATGTCTAAATGAAGAGATACCCCTTTCACTCTTATAAATCCCCCCCCCTTGAGCATTCATACACCCTTGTTATGCTGTCGAAATTCCACTGGAATTTTCCATGCCAAGCAACTGTTTAGTGAATACCCATACCCATTTTCCTATCAAGGGTGTTCAACTTTATACACTTATACATATTATTGGGAACATACATTATGTATTACATGCTACTTTATTTTGGAATAAATTATGATGATGAATGTATCCATGTTGTATGATATATGTGGCACACTTAAGCGAGAGAAAGAAATGAAAGTGAAGGGAACACCCAGAATTATATAGCACTCCAATGCATTGAGTAATATTTTGTCTCATGATAATTTATGTTGGGAAAGGGAGTAAACCTGATTCCATTATGGTACATTGTCCATCATGATGTCTTGGAAGTTATCCATGAGCTTTGTTTATGATGCATTGTTTCAAGTTGTTTCCACATTTCCCATGTTGTCATTATGATTATCATGTTATACAATGTCTCATGGTTCATTTTTATGATAATTACACCATTTTAATATTCATATTGTCTAAAATGTAATATTCACTTCATTTTATGCCATGTTTATTCCCGTAATGGTCTTTATAGATCACCCCTTTCTTATGTGTGTCCCTAGGTTATCCCAAGTTGTTGTAAGTTTGATGGAATATTATGATATGGTTAAGAATGTTTTCAATGAAGATGGTGTATTCATCATTTTAAGTTGTTGTGTAATGTACCTACTTTCCTAATAAACTATACTTATTGATATTTAATGTTTTATTATGTGTAATCTTATTTAATAAATCATGAAATATTGTGTATTAAAGAGCACAGTTTTCATATTCATATTATGGATTGGGTTTGTGTTTATCATACTAATATAGACTATAGTGCTTAGTAATTTTTGTTTAATGATTTCAAGCATTTAATAACTCGCCAAGAAGATGAGAAATTGATTATAGATGGAAGTGAATGTATTCTAGCTCATATTGTTGAAAATAAAGAAATTGTTCAAATTTGTGATGTGCCAGTAGTAAATGAGAACATGTATGTTTTTCCTGATGATTTTCCTAGTGTTATTACTAATCAAGAGGTTGAGTTTACTGTTGACTTAATACCTGATGATAAGCTTATTTATAAGCCCCCTTATCAAATGGATCTATTTGAACTTTTATATTTGAAAAATAAATTGTAGGAGTTATTAGATAAAGGCTTCATTCGACCAAAAACTTCACCATGGGGTTCTCTTGTTTTTTTGTTAAAAATAATGATGGTTAAATGAGACTTTTATTTGATTATATAGCCCTGAATAACTTGACTATTAAGAACAACTGTCTTTTTTTCATATAGATGATTTCTTTGATTAACATCAGGGCATATATTATTGTTCAAATTTTAAACTGAGGTCGAGTACCACCAATTGAATATGAAGGAAGCAGATAATCTGTAGACTCCATTTCAAACAAGATATGGGAACTATGAACTTTTAGTTATGCAATTTGGGTTATATTATGCACTTTTTGTATTCATGGATCCTATGAAAAGAATTTTTCATGAGTTCTTGAATAAGTTTGTAGTTATGTCATTTGATATATTCTCTGTTAGGTTTTATTTTATGTTGACCATATTAGGAAATATAAATTATTCTAATTATACATATGAAATCCATTTTTCCAAATTCAAATCACAAAAGTGGAAAATTTTAATTTAATATTAATCCCGCAGTCACTCTGAGACAACGAGTTTTTAAGAAGAGTATTTTTTAGAAAAAGATGATTCTATATTAACTCGATGGAAAAATATAATCATTGTTTGAAAATAAAATAATATTTACTGATATATAGTCAATACATTTCATTTAAAACATTTATCATTATGGATTATTTATTATTTATTACCATGAAAATGAGCATGCATGCATGCATATGACATATACAGAAATTTTGTGTGGGTGACATTTGGACCACTTACCAATTGCTTATTCTTCGAAGACTTAACCACTCTAGAAAGTTCTTCATGTGGTGAATAAATAGAATGTAATATACATGTACATATAATGGTTGAAAAAATAAATAATACAAAAAAAAGATACAAACAAAATAATTATTAATTTGTAATTAGTAATTAGTAATTAGTAATTAGTAATTACTAAATAATAATTAACAATTAATTATTAATTATTAATTATTAATAAGAAAACCTTAATAATTCAAAATTAAAAAATTATAATTAATAATTAATTATTAATAATTAATAATTACTAATTGCTAAATAATAAGTAAAATAAAAATCAATAATAAATCAATATATATAATATAATAATAAATGGTAAATAATAAACAGTAAATAATAAATAGTAATTAATAAATAATAAATAGTTAATAATAAATAATAAAATGTAAGTAATTAATAATAAATAGTAAATAATAGATAATAGATAATAAATAATAATTAATATATAAATAATAAATAATATTATATTTTTTATTATATATTATATATTTTTTATTTTTTATTTTTTATTATGTATTATGTTTAATAAAAAATGAAAAATAAATAATAAATTAATAAAAAATAATAATTAATACTAATTAATAAAATTAAGAATAAATAATAAATAAACATATAATTAATAGGTAATAAATAGGTAATTAATAATAATTTAATATTAAATAAATAATATAATAATATAATAATATAGTAGTAAAAAATTAATATTAAATTAATAATTAATTTATAAACAATAAAAAAATAAAAAAAATAAATAAATAAATAATAAATAAGAGGTTAATTGAAAATTAATAATAAATTCGCAACTAATGTAAACATAATTACGAAATAACACATAAATAATAAATAAATAATAAATAGTAATTAAAAAAATAAATAAAATATAAATAAAAAATAAAAAAATAGTGAAAAATAAATATATAATATATAGAAAATAAATAATAAATATTAAATATTAAATAATAGATAATAATAGATATTAATATATCAATAAGAAATAAATATCATATAAATAATAAATAATAAATAAATAATGGAAAAATAAATAATAATTGATATATAAATAAAAAATTAATAAAAACTAAATATTAAATAGTTATTTAACAATAATTTAATAATATAAACAAATAAGAAAATAATAAATTAATACTCAAAAAACTTTAAAATAATATATAATATATAATATATAATATTTGAATAAATAATAAAATAATAAATTGATATAAATATCTATAAATATATATACTTATAACAAAATTCACATAAATATATATAAACAGACATTTAGGTTACATAAATATATATAAAAAAACTCACATATATAATTGTATATTAATATAAATATAAATATATATAAACATAAGTAAATATAAAAATCTATATATATATATTTACATATATATGATATAGAAATATATAAACATAAATATATATAAATATTTACAAATATATATAATTATACAAAAATATTAATAAATTCATATAAACAGATATATATATATATAATTGATAATAAATTATCAAAAGGGGAAATCATAAAAATTGCAACACCATCAAATCAATAGAAATGCTAATCAATGTAATAAAAATATATATGACATAAAAATCCCACGAAGACACTCTTAAACGAAGATGAAATCTCATCGAATATGTATGATATGTATGAATATATATATACATAAACATATTTATATATTTTATATATTAATATATATTTTACATATATCTTAGAATATAAATATATATCAGTTTATTAATACACGCGCATATGTATATATAAACATTATTTATATATGTGTATATGTATATATTCATATAGTTTTACTGTAAAATCATTTATATACTATATTTAATGATAATGGTATATTTATATATGATGTATCCACACAATATTATTAACACACAAGTGCATATTTATATTTCTCAAATACACACATAGATATTTACATATATATGTATTTATTTACATATATTTGGTTATACACATAATATAGTTTTTTATTGACACAAACATGTTTATATATAAACATTAGTTGTATTGGTATATATATACATATTAGGGAACATTTATAAGCTAAATAAAATCAATATCATTTATTTTAAATGAAATTAATGAAAACTATTTATCTTCATATGGTTTATATGTTTAAGAATTCATTTTTATGTAAATACATATTTATACAAGTAGATTTTAGTTATTTATTCCTGAAGTTCATGTAGTTAGATTTTGAATATGTTTTTAAGTAACCTAAGTATTATTTAGTTATATTTAGTACACTGGGTTAATTTTTAATCAACAATATATAATTTTTTAAAATAAGTATGTTTTTAGGATTAAAGATGAGTTTTTTAACTATTTTAAAATGCAAAATGCTTCTCAATTTTAATTAATTAAAGTAATCCCTAATGAGTAATGTTTAAATAAAATTTATAGAGTACATATTAATAAATATTATTTTATTTTCATATATAGAATTTATTTTGTCATTAAATAAATATAGAATCACTTTTTTCTAACAAAATAATTTTTAAAAGACTTGTTCTCTCACAATGACTGTGGGATTAATATTAAATTAAAATTTTCACTTCTATGAATTGAATTTAAAAAAATGTATTCCATATTTATAGTTATAATAATTTATAATTTCTAATAAGGTCACCTTATTATTTTTACCAAAGTGATTATTGAAAATGATTAATGTTAATCATTGTCATTAAAGTAAAAATGAGAATTACCAAGTGACTAAACATCAAACTGAAAGGGAAAATTACCTAGAAACATGTAAATAACCGATTTTATTGAAATATATAGACCCTATTCCTACAATTATCATTTTTTTCATTATTGGGTTTACCTGACAATGAAAAAATGTGTTTGGAATTCCCTCTTTCAGAAACTTACAGGTTCGCCACTCACCTCCCTTATAAAATGCCTCCCCCTCTCCTCCACTCTTCACACCTCTCATGCCCTTTATATTATGAAATAGCTACCCATATCTCTTATATTATTACCTCATATCACCCTGTAATCCTTAATTTGAGAAAAAAGCAATGCAAGGAATTCATTTTTTGAAAACTAAGAGGATTTATTCGAAGAAGAGGTAATATTCATCATCATGTGTTTTTGTTTTATTTCATTCTCCACCCCCTTCAATTATTCTTCTACCCTACATATATAAAAAACTAAACATCATAAATAGAATAATATTTTTTTATTTTAAGTTTATTAACTAAAACCATACACACTTCCATCGAATGGGTTATGAAATCAACATTCGTCTGTATGGCGGACTACCGCCTCACGAAACGATGCCATTAATTTTTCCATTAACACTTATCATGGTTGGTCATAAGGATGGAAATAATATTCATATATTTATATATGATATTTATAACATAGTTATACATATTAATTAATTATTTTATATACACACATTTTACATTTCATATCATAAGTGCTATGATAACATTGCTCATGTGTACGGTAGACTACCGCCCCGCGAAGCGATGTGAATTATTTTTCACTAATGGGTTACATGGAAGGTAATAAGGGTACCTAAATGAATATATATGATATAAAAAAATAATTATTATTATAATAACATAATTATTTATCTATTAATGCGATATATAATTCTCTTCTTACCTTTTAACACACTGAAAAATTGTAACATTGTTCATTGATGTGTGGACTATCACCTCTTTGAAGTGATGTGATTACTTTTACATCATAATAAAGATATATATAAGTATATATAATTAAATATGATTTAATTTTTATATAACTATCATTCTGTAAAGATAAAATATTATATACCCTATTCCCATAATAATCATTAAAAAATGGGAACGTTACTCATGCGTACATATCATATACTGTCTCCATGATCGTAAAGTTATTTCATTTTTCATATCCATATTATATGATTGATTTTAAGAGTATAATTTAAGTATAAATATTATAATTATTCATGATTATTATTTTTAAGATGTTTAAATAATGACACCTTTGACATTAGTTGACCTACCGATGTCATTTTTGACACATAAGCTAAATATGGTCAAAACATCCAACATAAACTTAATTGATCAATTAGTTGTATATATCATGTTAATAAGGGTAAAAAAAGTAATAATAAACTAACTCTATAGAAAGTATATAAGTAACATGTTTTTATTATTCATGTAGATAATGGCACATTTGAAGAATCAGACTCAAGGTAAGAAGCTTCATCTCAATTTCCTTTCATTGAGTAAATTCTTCTTATTATGAACATATATTATTTTATAAGGTGAATATACAGAACATTTTACATTATATATCAATAACTTATCTATTATCATGATATTTATGATATTTTATTAATTTAATTCTTTAATGGAATTTTTGATTCAAATGTTTCTCAAGTAATATGGGGCTTTTCTTTGAAACAAAATAATGTTTAGGTTTTTCCTTCAAAATATCTTTATATTCCAAGTATATTTTTTTAAAATGATATTTCAAATTTTTTATATGGACATAAAAGATTTATAAATTTCATTTTATATCTCTTTTACTTTATTGCATTACTTTTAAAAAGGAATCTTTTTACATTTTTTAAATGTAATATTGATAACAACATTTCCATCCGTTGTAACTATTATTTCATGTATTCCTTCCATTGTAATGTAACATGTTTTCATAAATTAAAAAATAAATAAACTTTCCCTATTTTGGTTATTTTGGAATTGAAAATGTTATTTTAAAATAAAAATTTATTTTGTATTGACAAATGGATTTTGAAATAAAATAGTATTTTAATATCAAAAAGTAGTTTAAATATGAGTTGATGAGAGTTTGTAAATAATGAAATATTTTATTCTTGTTTTGGTTCTAGGACATTATAAATGATTGGTGCACCCAGATATCACCAGGTGAGCCCATTATATCTTCAATTATGGGTGATCTCAAATAGTGATCCAATACACTTGATAATTATTATATTCTCTGAAAAATTATATTGGAAGTTGGTCATATGTTTATTCCATTATCTAAGGTTTCTATAAAGTTTATGAAAATGTTATTCAAGAAGATTTTCCCACATACCTAAATTAATTTTCTGTTATTACGTGTTATTTTTCATGGAAATCATTCATTTCCAATAGGTAAAATAAATGATCTTTTTAATGGAATGATTCTTCCCTTTATGGTTAAAATGTTATGTTTTCAAGAAATGGTTTTTATGGTTTGAAAATATTTTCACTAGACTAACAATTTTTTTCTTTTTATATACCTTACTATGATTATATACTTTTCTCATGTATTGAAAATGTTTTTATAGGATTTAAGGATGGGTTAAAGAAAGGAGGAGGTCAAGTTGAAATATGTGATGTTTTTTCATGAAAATATATCATGCTTGATTTTGAAATATTTATATTCTAAGAAATATAGATATTATTCCAATGTCTCCACTTTTTATTTTAATATGTTGTTATGTATGTGTTATGGTCCAATTCTCAAAAACTCAAAAACACAAAACATCATCAATGTGAGGGAAATTAATATTTTTAAATTAAACTTAATATTGTTTAATTTATAAGGATGAGTCCTTCTAGTTTGTATGAGATGTTGGTTTAGATAAATTTAGAGGTTAGTGTAATATTAATAACATTCCCTTGAAATATTTTGAATATGGTTCAGTTAAAATTTTATATCATTCTATTATTGAAATTTTTCTTCATCTAAAATAGGTTTTTTAGAATATATTTCCAAATAGTAAATAGGTAAACTGTAGCGGGAAGGCACCGATAAGAAGATTTACTTCCAAATAAGAATCTCAAGATGTTTGGAATTGGAAATGAATAGTTTATTGTAGTGATGTATTAGTTCACTTAGGTGATAAATGGATCAAGTATCCATTCTATAGAGGAACCTAATCTTCCACAAAGGAAAATTTATTTTGTGATGCATTTCATGAGGAAAGATCTCCCTTTATTTTGTGTATCATTTAACCCTATGGAAGCCTAAGTATGGATCAATTCTTTGGATAATATATTTTATTTCATGGGATTTTTGGAACATCAAATGTTAACACTTAAAATTTATCATTTTGATGGTGAATCCAATCGATGGTGGTCTTTGGTTAATAATACAAAATAGAAATTGTTGTAGATTCCATGGAATAAAAAACATTTAGGGATATTTTCCTTGAGAAATATTTCCATAATTTTGTTTACTTGAGACGAAAAAATCATATAATTAAGGTATAAATATTATAATTTTGTAGCTTCATATGTGGGATACTTCACAAGTTTTGTTGGGTATGTACCAAATTTTATTCAAGAAACCAATAGATAAATTAATAGGTTTTACCCAGGAATGAAACCAAGCCTATAAAGATATTTGGATATATGAGAATTGAAAGGATATTTTTATTAATATGAAATGTTTGATATAGATTTTTCAAACTCTTATCTTCCTCGTGATGAAAAAATTAAGAAGTGGTTGGAATGGAAGTAAATGGGGAAACATACATCAAATAAATCTATAGGTAATAAATTAAAAAACTCATCTTGTTGTAAGTGGGGAAAACAATATGACAACCTTACTCTTTATTAAAAATTATTTCATGATTTATTACATAGTATTACACATAATACATCTTGGAATATTGATAAGTAAAGTGTCTTTGGGAATTAAGTATATTTTAATATAACTTAAAATAGGGAATACATCATCTTTATTGAAAACGTCCTTAATATGATCATTACATTCCATTAAACATAAAACCACATGGGATAAAATTGGGACATTCATAAGAAAGGGGTTATATATAAATCCCAGTAAGTTAATAAAGTTGGAATAACATGAATAGAATAATACATGTTAGAAAATAGGAATATCAAAAAGGATTAAGACGTAAAAACATGAACAAAGAGACATTATATACCATGATAATCATAAAGGCCACATGGGAAATGTGGAAACGATGTAAAACACTAAATAATAAATTTAGGTCAACGATAAATTCCAAGAACTCATAATGAAAAAGTACCATAAAGTAATATGGTTTACTTTCTTTCCCAGCATGATGTCTAATAAGACTATACATTACGCAATGCATTGGGGCGTGGTATAATTTTGGTCACATCAGTCACCTTAATTTAATTCCCATGATTATTTGTACCACATAGGTTACACAAAATTGATTTATTCATCATCGTAATTTATTACAAAATCAACCAGATTTGACCAAAAACATGTATGTCCCCAAAAAATAATTATAAGTTTTTAAAGGTGAACACCCTTGATAGAAAATGAGTATGGGAATTCACTATTGTAGAGACCCACACATGACGTACATGGTCATTAAATTAATTTTTTGGAATACTTAATACATAACAAAAACAGACTCCCAAGGATCATAATAGTTTAGTGTCTTTGGAAACTCAGAACATAATCTACTAATAATGGTGAAATATCTTCAACATCTCCCATAAAGATCTTCCACTTTTTTTCTTACCTAAAACCTTTCATTATATCCTCCGGAAAATAAAAAAATATAAAGGGTGAGCTCAAATGCTCATTAAGGGTAATCATGGAGAAAATAAATAAAACCATAAACTTGTGAACTTAAAAATATGAACAAAATGTTTAAACATCAAAATCTTGGGCAATGACATAACACATGGCAGTACATAAGGAATTGATCATAATGTAAGATCAATAATGACAAAATATCATGGGAATAAAACATGTAATTGTGGAAAATCATTAATCACATTATATTCTTTCTATAGTAGCCAAGGCATTGTTGTCAAGACCATAATAGTGGACAAAGTCCATTACTGAACCGGGTTTACTTGTCGGTCCAGCCCTGTATTACAAAACCGGATTCACTTGTCGTTCCAGCCATATCTATCTCATGAGATATAAATCTTTACCCAATGCATTGGAGGGAGATGTAGGTACCACCCATCCCATAATGATACTATTCCTATGTGTTGCACAAAATCATAAATCATACATCATAGCATAACCCATGTAATAAAAATGGGATTCTTAAACATCATTCCATCATAACATAATCCATAAAAGATATAAGGACTTCATAAAAATAATTCCATCATAACATAATTAAATCAATGTAAAAATAGGGATATAAATAGAACCCTAAATTATCATAGATGAAAAATCATTTTGATAAAAACAATTGAACTCCATTCTTGTGAAAAATATCATTTCTACTTCAATAACATTTTTCCATTCTTAACATGTCATAAGATTTTATACCAAAAGAAGTTAATTAAAAATATACTTGAAAACATGTAATGGAAGCCTCATGGAAATAATGTTCTATGAAATCATAAAAATCCATTCATGTCGTATAAGTTAAAAAAACATTTTTCTCGTACTTTGGCCGGAAAAGTCAAAAAGTACCTCGTACTAAAAATGACAAAAGATTCCTTTCATATCTTTTACTAAAAACTAACCAATGGTTAAAATTGGATTTAAACAATTCTAGAAGGATATAAATAATATTATCTATTGATGAAACATGGATTTGGATGGTAAATATGACCCCAATAAATGTTTACGAATAAACAATCTCGGATAGAATGAGATTGGAAGAGTTATCCCTTAACTTATGTCCAATTTCTACCGTATGTGTCCCAGACTCCTTTATAGTGGGTTTAAACATATTATTAACTTGTAACATAACCATAATAATATTTATGATATCATATATGATTCACTTATGACATTATATTACTCATTCTTTTGTAAATTCCATGTTAAAGCAGTATTTTGGGTAAAATCATTTCATTTATCGTACGTGTTTTGACTTGTTGTTCTTCATATTATTACTTATATCCTGATTTATGTAATTTCAGAATGTAAAACATGATTTATATATAATATATATTCATAATATAAATATATATGATTGATCGATAAATGGAATGAAATAATCGTTCATGGAGATGGTAGGTCGTACGTACGCATAAACGCTATATTCATTTCCATATTGAATTGAATGGAATTAAGTAAATGAAAAATATATGTACATAAATCCAGTATCATTATTATGAAATATCTTTCATGATTATTTATTATATATACTTTATAATCATACTTGAATGGTTAATTGTGGAAAATGAAACTCATTGCATTCGTGGTGACGGTAGTCCGTACGTACGCACGAGCGACAATATCATTCTTTTGACATTAAAATCATATATAATTGGATGGTATATCATATATAAAGAATAATAATAATGTTATAGTTATTATTTATATCATTTACACTCATTATTATATCCATCCAAATGATTAAATGTTTTAATAACAAACTACACCACGACGTGGAGACGGTAAGTCGTACGTACGCACGTGTGGTGACTTTTTCATTAATATGATGGATAAAATAACTAATATGGTTATAAAATTTTTATAATGACATCAAATTATATATAAGATACTTGAGTTATTATTTTTGAACAAAAACATCAATGAATGAGGAAGTGGAAGAAGAAATGAACTTGAAATAGGTGGTAAGACATTTACCTCTTCATCAGGTTCTTCCTTTTGATTTGATCAAAAGGGCTCCTTAGGTTGGCTTTCTGACTAAAGGAAGGCCTCTAGGATGAAGGTAAGACAATTGATAGGTTATTTGGTCTGGATTTGACCAATCCAAATGGCTTTGGAGGTGTAAAGTATAGTGAAGGGGGAGTACCCTTTTATAAGAGGGGTGAGGGGCACCTTAGGAAAAACTTAAAATATTATTTTATAAAAAAATCATATTTGGTTTATAATGGATCCAAAGTGACTTATTTCGAGTATACGGTAGGGATGGGTCGAACTAAACTCATCCAAGGGGGTTTATACAAGTTTATGTTACCATTTTAACCTTATCATTTAGATTTAACTCGACGTTAAATAATTTAGCTTTTACCGTGTCTTCTTGTATTCTTACACTATATGGTTAATAAAATTATTATAAACTACCAATAGAACCCAAATTGGTTCATTAATTCCATATATATTATTATATAAGTCTTTTTACGAACCTTATATTTTTAGGACTATTATATCAATTAATAATATAATATTTGTTTTAAAAACTCTTTTATGTCAATTTTAACACTATTTGGTATTTTGTTTTTTATAAATTCTTAACAACATTATTACTTCAAAAAAAATTCATCTAACCAACCCTAATATGTTATAGTAACATATAATATTATTCTAATTCTTAAAAGTTTGAAATTACATTTATTTGGGTATTTATAAAATCAATTATGTTAATATTTCATTAATAAGGTAATTAATGCATCATCATTGTGTCATAAATAAATTATTTTATTTTAGGTCTAAAAAATATAAATAAAATACCATTATGTAGGAAATATTTTTATATTTCTAATTAATAATTATATATTAATTTATCTTATGTATAACTATATATTAAAAACTTTTTAGTTATTAAACATTGATTTTAACTATTTAAACTCTTCTTTAAATAAAATAATAATAAATGTCCTAATCTAATCCAAGTGGACCTAGAGGGTAATATTTTATTTCTAAGGTTGTTTTTGGTCGAATTAAACTTATCCAATAGAATTATTACATGTTTTATGGTAATAATAATATCATTTTTACCCTTAATTACGCTGTTTACTTTTAACCGTGGAAAATAAAAGTTAAAAGTTACTATTCACCAAAAATTATTTTCAACTCATTGAACCACATTTTACTTACTGATATCAACCATGTCTCTTAGATTTTTGAAATTCAACTCACAGAAGTGGTAAAATTATGTTTTATGTAATTCGCAAATGCTCCTAGGAGGTGGGTAAAATGTAACAGCCCAAGATTTTATAAAAAATATTCTTTTTAATTTTATTAATGTCTTGTGTTGTACGCTACACCAAAAGGAGCTTGCACAACACGCATCCTTGACTTGCCTTTCATTACACACAATCGCGACCTTCCTCGATAGCGTGTGTAATACGCAATACCGAGTTTCACTAAACAACGATATGCTATTAAAATATTATTAAAACTAGCCAGTATGAATAGTAATAACCACTTTTTAAAATTCTGTAAATCTTATTTTTCAAAATGAACTTCATTTTTGGATTCAGAGTATCGAATTTAGCCTAAGGTGAAATTTTGGTACATTTCGGATAACTTTCATATTCTGATGAATAGTGAAAATTACTAAATTATAATTAAAAAACAACTTTTTTAATCGAAATAATTAATAGTGATAAATTATTAATTGGAGTAGTTTTAAAGTATATTTAGAATATATTTTTACAATTTAATACAATGTTGGTCATTGGATGTAATTGCACATTTAAACCAGACATAAACAAGTGTCAATCTTTTGATAGATATTATTTCTTAAAAACACGCTATTTGTTTTAACAGCGGGATTTAATTATAAAATTAATTAATGAAACTTCTATGTTATGAATTTGGTAAAATAGACTTCATTTTTGAATTCGGAATATGAAATATAGCTTAGGATGAAATTTTGGCATTTTTCTGAAAACCTTCATTTTTTTGATGAATAGTGAAACTACTAAGTGGTAGTTAAAAAACTGAATTTTTCATAAAACTTAATTTTACCGCTTCTGTGAATGGAATTTCAAAAATCCGAGAGACACGGTTGATGTCAGTAAGTAAAATGAGGTTCAATGAGATGAAAATAATTTTTGGTGAATAGTAACTTTTTACTTTTTTTTACCGCGGTTAATAGTAAATAGGGTAACTAAGGGTAAATATGATATTATTATTACCCTAACACATGTCCTAATTCTATTGGATAAGTGTAATTCGACCAAAAACAACCTTATGAATAAAATATGACCATTTAGGCCCACTTGGATTAGATTAGGACATTTATTATTAATTTATTTAAAGAAGGGTTAAAATAGTTAAAATCAAAGAATAATAAGTAAATCATTTTTAATATGGGGTTATACATAAGATAAATTCGACTATAAATATTCATTAGAAATCTAAAAAGATTTCCTACATGATGGTATTTTATTTGTAATTTTTAGACATCAAATAATTTAATTTATTTATGACACAAAGATGATGCAGTAATTATCTTATTAATGACATATTGACATAATTGATATTATAAATACCAAAATAAATGTAATTTTAGACTTTTTATAAATTCCACTAATTTTCTAGGTTACTATGATATGTTAGTGTTGATTTAATAAACTTGGTTCGAACATATGATTCTGTTATGACTTTCACAAAAATCATATATCAAATAGTGTCAAAATTGACTCAAAATAGTTTTTAAATCAAATATTATATTACTAATTGTTATTTTATTCCTAAAAATATAAGGTTCGGCAAAATGACTTAGATAAGGATATATATATTCATAATAAACAATTTGGGGTTCGTTTGGCATGTTATAGTAAGTGTATTAACCATATAGTGAAAGAAAACAAAAAGACACGGTAAAAGTTAAATTATTTAACTTAGAGTTAAATCTAATTGATAAGGTTAAAATAATAACCTAAACTTGTCTAAATCCAATTGGTTGATAGTATTTCGACCCATCCCCACTTTAGCTTCGAAATAAGACCCTTTGGAACCATTATAAACCGATTTTGACTTTAATATAAAATAATATTTTGAGATATTCCTAAGGTGCCCCTCTCCTCCCTTATAAAAGGGCACCTCCTCCCCCTCCTCCTCACACCAAATTGAGCACTCAATCTCGGCCAACCCCTGCCATTTTCTCTTCTCCACTTTCCTAGAATAATCCTAGAAGTCCTGTTCTTCTTCAAAGACCAATCATAGTTCCCTAAGTGGAGGATTCAAAGAGGTGTTTCAAAGAAGAGGTAATATCCATTACCGATCTTTTCAATTTCTTTCTTCTTCAAACTTCTTCTTCTATAGTTGTTTCATGATAAATTAATAACATCAGTATTTCTTATATACTGATATTTTATTATAAATATGAAACAACTCTAATTTTCCTTCTATCCATCCTACGGAAAAATGAAATCACCGCGCGTGCGTACGTACGGAATACCGTCTCCACGCCGTGGTGTAATCTATTTTCCACCACCACCTTAATAGGATGGGTATAATGGTGTAATGAGTAACTATATATTATTATTATAAAGTGATATTGATACTGAAATAATATGCATACAATTTAACACAATTCCACGACCATGGGAACGATATCATCGCTCGTGCGTACGTACGGACTACCGTCTCCACGACGCGACGAGATTCATTCTCCATGTTAACCATTTAAAAATGAATAAAAAGTATATATAAGAAATAATAATGAAATATATGACATTATAAAGCTACTATATTTATGTATATATGTATATTTATGTCATCTACTTACTTCCATTCAAGACAATAAGGAAAGGAAAACAGCGTTCATGCGTACGTACGGACTACCGTCTCCATGAACGGTGTTTTTCATTTCATTTATCAATCTTATATATATATATATACTGAATAAATATGATATATAAATTATATTTTATATTCTGGAAGTAAGTAAATCATGATATAAGTAATAATAATGTCAAGAACAACAAGTCAAAACACCTACGATAAATGAAACGATTTTACCCAAAACGCTTCTTTAACATGGAATTTACAAAAGAACGGGTAATATAAAGTCATAAGTGAACCATATATGATATCATAACAATGAATATGATTCTTTAATAAGTAAATGACATTATTTAAATCATTATACAGGAGGTTCTGACACATTTGAAGCAAATCGGACCTAAGGTAAGGGAAATATCACAATCTCATTTTTATCCGAGATTGTTTATTTATAAGTATTTACTGGGGTGTATTTTATCATCCACATCCATGTCTCATCAATATGTAATATTATTTACATCCACATACAATTGTTTAAATACATTTTTACCCTTCGGTGAGTTTTTAGTAATATGTATGAAAGGAATCTTTTGTCGTTTTTCGTACGAGGTACTTTTTGACTTTTCCAACAAAAGTACGAAGAATGTTTTTTTAACTTATACGACATGAATGGATTTTTAAAACATTATTTCCAAGAAACTTCATTTACAATTTTTCAAGTTTATTTTTAATCAACTTCTTTTATTTTAATATCGTATGACATGTTATGAATGGAAAATTGTTTTTGAAGAAGAAAGGATATTTTCCTCAAGAATGGAGTTCAAGTATTTTATCAAAATTATTTTCCATCTAAGATAATAAAAGGGTTCTGTTTTTATCCCTATTATTACATTGGTTTTATTATGTTGTGATGGAAATATTTTTATGAATTCCTTTATCTTATATGAATTGTTTTATGATGTCATGTTGTTTAAGAATCCCATTTTTATTACATGGGTTACGCTATGATGTATGGTTTATGATTATGTGGAACACATAAGAAAGGATTCATTATAAGATGGGTGGGACCTATATCTCCCTCCAATTCATTGGGTAAAGATTTTATATCTCATGAGATAGACATGGATGGAACGGAAGGTTATTTCGGTTCAGTGATACAGGACTGAAACGAGGAGTGAACTCGGTTCAGAAAGGGACTTTGTCCACTAAGATAGTCTTGGAAATGAGTCATGACTAACAAGAAATGATTTTCCATGATTATGTGTGCATGCCACAAAGTTTCAAGTTTTATGTTATGATTATGGGGATCTCATTTTCACTTCTATGATTTATTCCATGTTAAGATATTATGATCTCTTTTGCAGGTTTTGATTTTCAAAAAGATATGATATGATTTTTATTTCCTTTATTTGCCCTTGCTGAGCATTTGAGCTCACCCTTTTATGTTTTCTTTTCCCCAGGATATAAAGAAAGGTTTTAGGTAAAAAAAAGGGAAGATCATTATAGGAGATGTTGAAGATCTTTCACCACGATTAGAAGATTACGTTCCGAGTTTCCAAATACACTAAACTATTACGATCCTTGTGTGTGTGTTTTTGTTATGTACTAAGTATTCCGTAAAAGTAATGTAATGTCTATGTACGTCTAGCTTCGGGTCTTTACAGTTGGTATCAAAGGAAAGGTTTAGTCAACCTTTGGAAACTAGGATGCGAAAACGTTAGTGAGATCCCTAGAGATATTTCTAAGGTATGTCTAGGGATGTCTCTAAGGTTAAGTATACGTATAGGTTATAGCCCTAGAATTGCTCTAATGATCTTAGAATTTAACCTAAGATGTTAGATATTGAGGGTACTACCCCTTTATTATGTTGTTTTCCCTAGCATGATTTTTGCCTCTCACACTATTATTTTGGGGTTTTAGACGATGGCTGGAACCCGAAGGAACCGTGTTGATCAATGCAACGGACAATGCAATGATTGTCCCCCTGAGCAACCAAACGATATGGGAGCTGGAATGCAAAATCTTGTAGCCATGCTCACACAACTTTCTCAAGCTATGAATCATGCAGGACTTCCAAACGAGCAAAGGAAAGAGCAACATTCTATTGAATCCTTCATGAGGCAGCGTCCGCCTTCTTTCAGTGGGTCTACTAATCCATTAGTTGCTGAACAATGGATTAGTACTACTGAAAAGATATTTTCAGTTCTTCAATGTTCTGAACATGATAAAGTCATCTTAGCAGTATATCGTTTGGAAGGTGAAGCTGATCAATGGTGGAATCTTATCAAGAATACGAGGCCAAGAGATGAAATTGAGTCCATGGAATGGGACGAGTTCAAGAACTTGTTTTTCAGTAAGTACTTCCCTCATATTATTCGAACGAAGATGGAGAAGGAGTTTCTTGAACTAAAGCAAAAGGATGATGAATCTGTTGGTATATACGAAGCGAATTTTACAAGACATGCAAGGTATGCATCTGGCATTATCATCCAACCTGAAAGTAAAGTTGATCAATTTTTCAGTGGCTTAAAACCAAGTCTTCGAAGGGCATTAGCTATAAGAGACTCCAGTAGCTATGAAGAAATTGTGCGTTGTGCTATCAAGGTAGAAATGGAAGTTGGTGTTACATATCCATCTCATGGTTTTGACAAGAAATGAAAGATGGAGTTCAAGGAGAAATCTCAGAATAATGGTGAAAAGAAGATGAATGTTTCCTTATGCACAAAGTGTGGAAAGAAGCATGGTGGAGATTGTCTTAAAGGGACTAGAAAATGTTTTAAGTGTGGAAAAGAAGGTCATCGAGCAGCTGAGTGTCGAAGTAATGGAAAAAGGGATTCTAATGAAGTGAATAAAGCAAACACTACAGAGAACGCACAACCAACACTTCAATGCTTCAAGTGCAAGGAAATGGGGCATTATGCTAATAAATGCCCTAATCCAAGGGTTAGTGATGATCGACACGAGCAACCGCTTAAGGAAAAGGACAAAGGGAAGTCACATGCGATCACTATTGGCAATGTTGAATATGACAACGATGTGGTGGAATGATTAAGTTTTTATGTAATGGGATTCCAAAATAATGTTGTATCATGGAATATTGGAATATTTATGTATTGGTCTAATGTGGTATTCAAAGTGATTGAGATATTATGCGCATAATGAAGGGAAAACGAGAAAATGAAATGTTTAACAGTATTCATGAGCTCATGATTGATATAAGGACTAAGTGATATCATGGTTTGAGTATATAGAATTTTGAGGATTTTGGTATGTGGAAAGTGTTAACTTTTAACTGCATTCAAGTTTTCACTAAGGTTCAATGGGTATTCAAGAGAATACATGATTAAGGACTTTGAATGTTTGGAATGTGACCAACAAAACATATCTTATGATATATGGGGTTCAACGATGGTATTAAATCTATGGTAATCGTTTTCACTATGTTATGAAAGTGGACTGCAGTATTATGGATAAGCCTAAAGACTAGAATGGATTATGTTGGACATACAATAGTATTGTTTAAGGATAGAAGTTCTTTTTTTGATATTATTGATGGGATGTTATAGTAATGTAGTTTTAGAAAAAGGACAACCTGTAGAACGGGCGACAGCCCATCGCTTCGGACAAGGCTGTGGGAATCGAACCCACAACCGAAGTGCGACTGGCCTTTATCGCCTACCACTGGCCTACAGGAAGTCCCTGTTTAGTAAAAACTAGTTTTATTATATTAAGCAGTATGATATATGAAGTATAAGTCCATTTTAGGAACTATGTATGATTAATCTCACTATAGATCGACTTATGTATATAATTTTTGCTAACCTTTTGTTTGAGACAGATGGAATGACCCGTCATTCTGTCACATGATCTGCTAACACTTCACGAATAACAAATTCAACTTCATTTATTTAAGAGATGAAGTGGAAATTGTTCTAGGCACGAACAATAGTGAGATTGTACCAAAATAAAGAAATTATTTATTCCAATTCAAATTTTCAACTTTAGGGAAATGATCTTGAAAACCAAAAATGTTGTCCTAGTGATCTTATACCTGATGAATCGGATGGTACCTTAGATCATCACAAATTTATGGATTTGTGATTATTGGCTTTTCCATAGCCATGTTCTCTACCACTCTCCATCAGAACATGATGGTTAGATTTCTCTTCCATATCCATATTTTCACCTATGTGGAAACCCAATGATTAGTTTATTTGGGTAACCGTTACGTTTCATACTTTTGTTTTTAAAGATTGGTTTTGATATTCCTTTTTACGATGTGGGTTACTATTAAAGAAACTTTCAAATAGTAAACCATTTATAACCCCGATGAATTTCGAGGGCGAAATTCATTTTAAGGGGGGTAGAATGTAACAGCCCAAGATTTTATAAAAAATATTATTTTTAATTTCATTAATGTCTTGTGTTGTACGCTACACCAAAAAGAGCTTGCACAAAACGCATCCTTGACTTTCCTTGCATTACACACAATCGCGACCTTCCTCGATAGCGTGTGTAATACGCAATACCGAGTTTCACTAAACAACGATATGCTACTAAAATATTATTAAAACTAGCCAGTATGAATAGTAATAACCACTTTTTAAAATTCTGTAAATTTTATTTTTCAAAATGAACTTCATTTTTGGATTCAGAGTATCGAATTTAGCCTAAGGTGAAATTTTGGTACATTTCGGATAACTTTCATATTCTGATGAATAGTGAAAATTACTAAATTATAATTAAAAAACAACTTTTTTAATCGAAATAATTAATAGTGATAAATTATTAATTGGAGTAGTTTTAAAGTATATTTAGAATATATTTTTACAATTTAATACAATGTTGGTCATTGGATGTAATTGCACATTTAAACCAGACATAAACAAGTGTCAATCTTTTGATAGATATTGTTTCTTAAAAACACGTTATTTGTTTTAACAGCGGGATTTAATTATAAAATTAATTAATGCAACTTCTATGTTATGAATTTGGTAAAATAGACTTCATTTTTGAATTCGGAATATGAAATATAGCTTAGGATGAAATGTTGGCATTTTTCTGAAAACCTTCATTTTTTGATGAATAGTGAAACTACTAAGTGGTAGTTAAAAAACTGAATTTTTCATAAAACTTAATTTTACCGCTTTTGTGAATGGAATTTCAAAAATCCGAGAGACACGGTTGATGTCAGTAAGTAAAATGTGGTTCAATGAGATGAAAATAATTTTTGGTGAATAGTAACTTTTTACTTTTTTTTTACCGCGGTTAATAGTAAATAGGGTAACTAAGGGTAAATATGATATTATAATTACCCTAACACATGTCCTAATTCTATTGGATAAGTTTAATTCGACCAAAAACAACCTTATGAATAAAATATGACCATTTAGGCCCACTTGGATTAGATTAGGACATTTATTATTAATTTATTTAAAGAAGGGTTAAAATAGTTAAAATCAAAGAATAATAAGTACATCATTTTTAATATGAGGTTATACATAAGATAAATTCGACTATAAATATTAATTAGAAAGCTAAAAAGATTTCCTACATGATGGTATTTTATTTGTAATTTTTAGACATCATATAATTTAATTTATTTATGACACAAAGATGATGCAGTAATTATCTTATTAATGAAATATTGACATAATTGATATTATAAATACCAAAATAAATGTAATTTTAGACTTTTTATAAATTCCACTAATTTTAGAGGTTACTATGATATATTAGTGTTTATTTAATCAACTTGGTTCGAAGATATGATTCTGTTATGACTTTCAAAAAAATCATTTATCAAATAGTGTCAAAATTGACACAAAATAGTTTTTAAATCAAATATTATATTACTAATTGTTATTTTATTCCTAAAAATCTATGGTTCGGCCAAATGACTTAGATAAGGATATATATATTCATAATAAACAATTTGGGGTTCGTTTGGCATGTTATAGTAAGTGTATTAACCATATAGTGAAAGAAAACAAAAAGACACGGTAAAAGTTAAATTATTTAACTTAGAGTTAAATCTAATTGATAAGGTTAAAATAATAACCTAAACATGTCTAAATCCTATTGGTTGATAGAATTTCGACCCATCCCCACTTTAGCTTCGAAATAAGACCCTTTGGAACCATTATAAACCGATTTTGACTTTAATATAAAATAATATTTTGAGATATTCCTAAGGTGCCCCTCTCCTCCCTTATAAAAGGGCACCTCCTCCCCCTCCTCCTCACACCAAATTGAGCACTCAAGCTCGTCCAACCCCTGCCATTTTCTCTTCTCCACTTCACTAGAATAATCCAAGAAGTCCTGGTCTTCTTCAAAGACCAATCTTAGTTCCCTAAGTGGAGGATTCAAAGAGGCGTTTCAAAGAAGAGGTAATATCCATTACTGATCTTTTCAATTTCTTTCTTCTTCAAACTTCTTCTTCTTTAGTTGTTTCATGATAAAGTAATAACATCAGTATTTCTTATATACTGATATGTTATTATAAATATGAAACAACTCTAATTCGCCTTCTATCCATCCTACGGAAAAATGAAATCACCGCGCATGCGTACGTACGGAATACCGTCTCCACGCCGTGGTGTAATCTATTTTCCGCCACCACCTTAATAGGATGGGTATAATGGTGTAATGAGTAACTATATATGATTATTATAAATTTATATTGATACTGAAATAATATGCATAAACTTTAACACAATTCCACGACCATGGGAACGATATCATCGCTCGTGCGTACGTACGGACTACCGTCTCCACGACGCGATGAGATTCATTCTCCATGTTAACCATTTAAAAATGAATAAAAAGTATATATAAGAAATAATAATGAAATATATGACATTATAAAGCTACTATATTTATGTATATATGTATATTTATGTCATCTACTTACTTCCATTCAAGACAGTAAGGAAAGGAAAACAGCGTTCATGCGTACGTACGGACTACCGTCTCCATGAACGGTGTTTTTCATTTCATTTATCTATCTTATATATATATATACTGAATAAATATGATATATAAATTATATTTTATATTCTGGAAGTAAGTAAATCATGATATAAGTAATAATAATGTCAAGAACAACAAGTCAAAACCCTTACGATAAATGAAACGATTTTACCCAAAACGCTTCTTTAACATGGAATTTACAAAAGAACGGGTAATATAAAGTCATAAGTGAACAATATATGATATCATAACAATGAATATAATTCTTTAATAAGTAAATGACATTATTTAAATCATTATACAGGAGGTTCGGACACATTTGAAGCAAATCGGACCTAAGGTAAGGGAAATAACACAATCTCATTTTTATCCGAGATTGTTTATTTATAAGTATTTACTGGGGTGTATTTTATCATCCACATCCATGTCTCATCAATATGTAATATTATTTACATCCACCTACAATTTTTTAAATACATTTTTACCCTTCGGTGAGTTTTTAGTAATATGTATGAAAGGAATCTTTTGTCGTTTTTCGTATGAGGTACTTTTTGACTTTTCCGACAAAAGTACGAAGAATGTTTTTTTTAACTTATATGACATGAATGGATTTTTAAAACATTATTTCCAAGAAACTTCATTTAAAATTTTTCAATTTTATTTTTAATCAACTTCTCTTATTTTAATGTCGTATGACATGTTATGAAAGGAAAAATGTTTTTGAAGAAGAAAGGATATTTTCCTCAAGAATGGAGTTCAAGTATTTTATCAAAATTATTTTCCATATAAGATAATAAAAGGGTTCTGTTTTTATCCCTATTATTACATTGGTTTGATTATGTTGTGATGGAAATATTTTTATGAATTCCTTTATCTTATATGAATTGTTTTATGATGTCATGTTGTTTATGAATCCCATTTTTATTACATGGGTTACGCTATGATGTATGGTTTATGATTATGTGGCACACATAAGAAAGGATTCATTATAAGATGGGTGGGACCTATATCTCCCTCCACTGCATTGGTTAAAGATTTTATATCTCATGAGATAGACATGGCTGGAACGGAAGGTTATTTCAGTTCAGTGATACAGGACTGAAACGAGGAGTGAACTCGGTTCAGAAAGGGACTTTGTCCACTAAGATAGTCTTGGCAATGAGTCATGACTAACAAGAAATGATTTTCCATGATTATGTGTGCATGCCACAAAGTTTCAAGTTTTATGTTATGATTATGGGGATCTCATTTTCACTTCTATGATTTATTCCATGTTAAGATATTATGATCTCTTTTGCAGGTTTTGATTTTAAAAAAGATATGATATGATTTTTATTTCCTTTATTTGCCCTTGCTGAGAATTTGAGCTCACCCTTTTATGTTTTCTTTTCCCTAGGATATAAAGAAAGGTTTTAGGTAAAAAAAAAGGGAAGATCATTATAGGTGATGTTGAAGATCTTTCACCACGATTAGAAGATTACGTTCCGAGTTTCCAAAGACACTAAACTATTACGATCCTTGTGTGTGTGTTTTTGTTATGTACTAAGTATTCCGCAAAAGTAATGTAATGTCTATGTACGTCTAGCTTCGGGTCTTTACATAAAAGACGGTAAAAAGTCTAATAAAATTTGTTATATATCTAAAATTATTATAAAATGTCTCCAATGAATTAAATTGAACATATATATCTGTTATGTATCTATTTTTACCTAAAATAGATTTAAATAAAATAAATGATTATTTGAATAAAAAGTTGGTTTTAAATAATAACTCGGTGTTTTCACTATTCATCAAAAATTAAAAGTTTTCATAAAAATACCAAAAATTAACTCTAGGATAATTTTTATATTCCGAATCCAAAAATGAAGTCCATATTGAATGATAAAATTTATAAAATTTCAAAAAGTAGGTATTACTATTCATAACAGCTTGTTTATATAATATTTTAATAACATATCATTGTTTAGTGAAACTGGTTATTGAGTTCAACGCAAGCTATTGAGGAAGGTTTCTCTTGCATGTAACGCAACATAGGAATAGATTTGTGTATACTACAAGCTAATATGGTGTTGTGTACATTGCAAGATAATCTTGGTGTAGCGTACCACACAAGACATCAAAGAAGTTAATAATATTTCTCATAAAATCTCGGGGTGTTACATTCTACCACCCTTAAAATGAATTCCGCTCTCGAAATTTGCCAGGGTTATAAATGTTTTACTACATGAAAGTTTCATTCATATAAACCCCCATCATAAAATGAAATTCTAAAACATAATTTTAAAAAGGAATGTTAGAAACATAACGGTCACCCAAAGTAACTCAGCATTGGGTTTCCACATAGGAGAATATAGGTCAAAATATGGATATGGAAGAGAAATCTAACCATCATGTTTGGATGAAGAGTGGTATAGAACATGGCTATTAAAAATCCAACAATCACAAATCCATAAATTTGTGATGATCTAAGGTATCATCTGAGTCATTAGATATGAAGGCACTAGGACAACATTTTTGGTTTTCAAGATCATTTCCCTAATGTTGAAGAATTTTTTAATTAAAAGAAATACTTACTTGATTTTTGTACAATCTCAATCTTGTTTGTTCCATTAACAATTTCCATTTCATCTCTTAAAGAAATGAACTTGAATTTGTCTTCCATGAAGTGTTAGAAGATCATGCGATAGAATGATAGGTCATTCTATCTGTCTCAAACATAAGGTTAGAAAACGTTATATACATAAGTCCATCTTATAGTGAGATTAATAAAATTTGGTTCCAAAAATGGACTTATACTTCATCTATAATACCGCTTAATAAAATAAAACTAGTTTCTACTAACCAGGGACTTCCAGTAGGCCAGTGTTAGGTGATAAAGGTCTGTCGCACTTCAGTTGTGGGTTTGATTCTCACATCCTTGTCTGACGAGATGGGTTGTCTCCCATCGTATAGGTTGTCCATTTTCTAAAACTATACTATTATAACATTTCAAAAATAATATCATAAAGTTATAGCCTTAAACAATACAATCTGATGTCCAATATAATCCATTCCAATCTTTTGGATTATCCAAACTACTTTTGTCCAATCTCATAGTATAATGAACAAGATTACTAAAGAATTCATTCTACCAAGCATGTAAATACCATCATGCATCCCCCATATATCATAAGATATATATTGTTGGTCACATTCCAAACATGTGAATAAATTAACCATGTACACTCTTAAAACATGAATTAATATAGAACCTTATTGAAAACATAAATTCTATCAAAATTTAATCCCAAAAATTCATTATACTCAAACCATGATGTCACTTTGTCCTTATATCAGTCATGAGCTCATTAATAATATGAAACATATTATATTCCGCTTATCCCTTCATTATGCGCATATCATCTTCATTCCAAAAATATCTGAATAACCTTTCATGGTTATCAGCACCATTCAATATATACTTTCAAATAATTTAGGAAAAACAATAGTGTAACAATCCTTACATGTTTCTTTATTCCATAGTACCATTAACATAACTCTAGATAAACATACAATCATTTCACTATCTTATTAAACCATTGACCGAGATTCATCATTTTATTCCTCAACACTTCTTTCATCTCATATATCATTTTTAGTCTCTTCATCATCATCAACATAAATACTACTCATACGACCATACTGATTCTCTTAATGAGATTTTTTACTTAGGAAATTGGTTTGCATAATGCCCATACCTTCCACATTTAAAACATTTAATTTTTGTTGATGTCTTAGGAATACCATTATCCTTGTCCGTAGTGTTAATTGAACCCTTTCTTTTGCAATTACTGGCTTGGCATCCTTCTTTTTCACACCCAAAGCATCTTCCAGTTCTTTTGAAACATTATCCTTGTTGTATCTTCCCACATGATTTAAATGAGTAAAATTGAACTTTATTTCCCCTAAGATCATCATCAAACTCCATCTTTCCCTTATTAGCTGAGTCAGAAATCTTACCAAAGTTGAGATTATTGATTATATTATGAAATTGTTGATTAGGAAAAATAATGATGTTTCAACTTCCAAATCTCATTTCATTTTCTTTATCATGAATAATATCATTCCATTGTCCATCATATTCTCGAGTAACATGAATCTTCATGTTTCTAGCCATTTTTGACAACCAAAAAAGAATAGTGTGAGAAGAAAAAATCACACATGGAAAACATCATAATCAGGGGGAGTACATTCAATATCTAACATCGTAGGTTTAATCCTAGGCTATTCATGATCATTATAATAATTCTAGGACTATAACCTATACTTATACATGACCTTAAGTACATACCTATACATACTTTAGAAATATCTCTTGGGATCTCAGTAAATTTTTCACATCCTAGTTTCCAAATATTAACTAAACATTTCCTCTAATACCAACTGTAGATACCTAAGCTTGACATACATGGTCATTACATTACTTTTGTGGAATACTTAATACATAACAAAAATAGACACCTAATGATCGTAATAGTTTATTGTCTTTGGAAACTCTAAATATAATCTTCTAATCATGGTAAAAGATCTTAAACATCTCCCATAAAGATCTTCCAATTTTGTTTTCTTACCTAAAACCTTTATTTATGTCTTGGTAAAAAGAAGAAAATATAAAGGGTGAGCTCAAATACTCATTAAGGGTAATCATGGGGAAAATAAATCAAACCATATACATTTGACCTTAAAAACATGAACAAAATGTTTAAACATCAAAATCTTGAGCAATGACATAACACATGGTAGTACATAAGGAATAGATCATAATGGAACATCAATCAGGATAAAATAGCATGGGAATAAAACATGTAATTTTCAAAAATCATTAATCACAAGATATTATTTCCATAGTATCCAAGGTATTGCTTCCAAGACCATCGTAGAGGACAAAGTCCATTACTGAACCGGGTTTACTTTTCGTTTCAGCCCTGTATTACTAAACTAGATTCGCTTGACTTTCTAGCCATGTCTATCTCATGAGATATAAATATTTACCCAATGCATTGGAGGGAGATATAAGTCCCACCCATCTTATAATTATACCATTCTTATGTGTGCCACAAAATCATAAATCATACATCATAGTATAACCCATGTAATAAAAATAGGATTCTTAAATATCATGACATCATAAAATGGTCCATATAAGATAAAAGGACTTTATAAAAATAATTAAATCATAACATAATCAAATAAATTTAGAAAATAGGGATAGAAACAGAACCCTATATTATCTTAGATGAAAAATAATTTTGATAAAACACTTGAACTCCATTCTTGAGAAAAATATACTTTATACTTCAAAAACATTTTCCTTTCTTAACATGTCATACAATTTTAAAACAAAAGAAGTTAATTAAAAAAGACTTAAAAACATGTAAAGTAATCCTCATATAAATAATTTTCTATGAAATCATAAAAATCCATTCATGATGAATAAGTTAAAAAAACATTCTTCTCGTACTTCGTCCAAAAAAGTCAAAAAGAACCTCATACTAAATACGACAAAAGATTCCTTTCATATCTTTTAATAAAAACTCACAAATGGGAAAAATTTGATTTAAAAAATTTTAGGAGGATAGAAATAATATTACATGTTGAGGAAACATGGATGTGGATGTTAAATATGACCCCAGTAAAAGCTTATGAATAAACGTTCTCTGATAGAATGAGATTGGAAGAGTTATCCCTTACCATATGTCCAATTTCTTTTGTATGTGTTTGAGACTCTTTTATAGTGGGTTTAAAAATATTATTAACTTTTAACATAACCATAATAATATTTATTATATCAAATATGATTCACTTATACTTTATATTACTCGTTCTTTTGTAAATTCCATGTTAAAGCAATGTTTTGGGTAAAATCGTTTCATTTATCGTACGTGTTTCGACTTCTTGTTCTTGATATTATTACTTATATCCTAATTTTATTAATTCAAAAATGAAAAAACATGATTTATATATAATATATATTCATCATATAAATATATATGATAGATCGATAAATGGAATGAAATACACTATTCATGGAGACAGTAGGCCGTACGTACGCATGAACGTTGATTTCGTTTCCTTATTTAATTAAATGGAATTGAGTAAATGAAACATATATTTACAGAAATACCATATCATTATTATGTAATATCTTTCATTATTATTTATTATATATACTTTATAATCATACATGAATGGTTAACTATGGAAAATTAATCTCATCGTATTCGTGGAGATGGAAGTCCATACGTATACATGGGCGACAATATCATTCTTTTGACATTAAAATACTATATAATTGGATGGTATATCATATATAAATAATATTAATAATTTTATATTTATTATTTATATCATTTATACCCATTATTATACCCATCAAAATGATGAAATGTTTTAATAACAAACTACACCACGGCGTGGAGATGGTAAGCCGTACGTATGTACGTATGGTGACTTTTTCATTCATAGGATGGGTAAAATAACTAATATGGTTGTAAAAGTGTTATAATAACATCATAGTATAAATAAGATACTGGATTTATTATTTTATAATGGAAACAACAAAGAAGGAGGAAGTGTAAGAAGAAAGGAACTTGAAATTGGTGGTAAGATATTAACCTCTTCTTCAGGTTCTTCCTTTTGATTTGATCAAAAGAGCTCCTTATGTTAGATTTATGACTAATGTAAGTCCTCTAGGATGACATGAGGCAAGTTTAAAGGGTATTTTTGTAGGGTTTGTCTGAGAAAAATGGCATTGGAGGTGTGAATTAGAGAGAAGGGTGGTGCCCTTTTATAAGAGGGGTGAGGGGCACCTTATGAAAAACATAAAATATTATTTTATAATAAATTCATATTCATTTTATAATGGCTCAAAATTGAATTATTTAGAGGCTAGGGTGGGGATGGGGCTAAAAATTTCAACCAATAGGTTTTATACAATTTTAGGTTACCATTTTAACCTTATCATTTCGATTTAACTCTAAGTTAAATAATTTAACTTTTACCGTGTCTTCTTGTATACTTACACTATATAGTTAATAAACGTACAATAAACTGACAATAGAACCCCAATTGGTTAATCAATGTCATATATATTATTATATAAGTATTTTGGCCGAATCCTATATTTTTAGGACCATTATATCAATTAATAGTATAATATTTCTTTTAAAATGTCTTTTATGTCAATTTTGACACTATTTGGTATTTTTTTCTTAATTCATAAAAACATTATTTATTCAAAAAATAATTCATATAACCAACCCTAATATGTTATATTAACCTATAAAATTAGTTTAATTCATAAAAAGTATCAAATTACATTTATTTGGGTATTTATAATATCAATTATGTTAATATTTCATTAATAAGGTAATTATTGCATCACCATTGTGTCAGAAATAAATTAAATTATTTTATGTCTAAAAAATATAAATAAAATAAAATAATGTATTAAATCTTTTTATATTTCTAATTATTTTTTATAGTCTAATATATATTATGTATAACCCTGTATTTAAAATGTTTTAGTTATTAAACTTTGATTTTAACTATTTTTACTCTTCTTTAAATAAAATAATAATAAATGTCCTAATCCAATCCAAGTGGACCTAAATGGTAATATTTTATTACTAAGGTTGTTTTTGGTCGAATTAAACTTATCCAATAGAATTAGTACATTTGTTAGGGTAATAATAATATCATTTGTACCCCTAATTACCTTGTTTACTTTTAACTGTGGTAAATAAAAGTTAAAAGTTATTATTCACAAAAAATTATTTTCATCTAATTGAACCATATTTTACTTGTTAATATCAACCGTGTCTCTTGGATTTTTGAAATTAAACTCACAGAAGTGGTAAAATTAAGTTTTATGTAAATTTACAAATGCTCTTAGGAGGGGGGTAAAAGACGGTAAAAAGTCCAATAAAAATTTTTATATATATATAATTATTATAAAATGTCTCCAATGAATTAAATTGAACTTATATAGGTGTTATGTATCTATTTTGACCAAAAATATATTTAAATAAAATAAATTATTATTTAAATAAAAAGTCAGTTTTAACCAATAACTCGATGTTTTCACTATTCATCAAAAATTGAATGTTTTCAGAAAAATACCAAAAATTCACTCTAGGATAATTTCGATATTCCAAATCCAAAAATGATGTCCATTTTCAAAGATAATATTTATAAAGTTTCAAAAAGTGGGTATTACTATTCATAATGGCTAGTTTATATAATATTTTAATAAAATATCGTTGTTTTGTGAAACTCAGTATTGCGTACAATGCATGCTATCGAGGAAGGTTTCTCTTTCATGTAACGCAAGACAAGAATAGAGTTGCTTATACTACAAGATAATACGTTGTTGTGTATAGAACAAGATAATCTTGGTGTAGCGTACACCACAAGACATCAATGAAATGAATAATATTTCTCATTAAATCTCGGGGTGTTACATTCTACACCCCTTAAAATTAATTTCGCCATCAAAATTTTTCAGGGTTATAAAAAGTTTACTACTTGAAAGTTTCATTCATAGAAACCCACATCGTAAAAAGGAATACTAAACCATAATTTTAAAAAGGAAATTTAGAAACATAACGTTCACCCAAAGTAACTCAGCATTGGGTTTCCACGTAGGAGAATATAGGTGAAAATATGGATATGGAAGAGAAATCTTACCATCATGTTTGGATGAAGAGTGGTAGAGAACATGGCTACAAAAAATCCAACAATCACAAAGCCATAAATTTGTGATGATCTGTGGTACCATTTGAGTCATCAGATATGACGGCACTAGGACAACATTTTTGGTTTTCAAGATCATTTCCCAAATGTTGAAGAATTTTTGAATTAAAAAAATACTTACATGATTTGGGTAAAATCTCACTATTTTTTGTGCCTTGAACAATTTCCATTTCATCTCTTAAAGAAATGAACTTTAATTAGTCTTTGGTGATGTGTTAGAAGATCATGCGATAGAATGATAAGTCATTATATCTGTCTCAATCATATGGTTAGAAAAAGATATATAGATAAGTCCGTCTTATGGTGAGATTAATTGTATATAGTTCCAAAAATTGAATTTTACGTCATATATCATACTTCTTAATAAATTAAAACTAGTTTCTAATATCTAGTGACTTCCAGTAGGCCAATGTTAGGCGATAAAGGTTTGTCACACTTCGGTTGTGGGTTCGATTCCTGCATCCTTATCTGACGCGATGGGTTTTTGCCCATCCTACAGGTTGTCCATTTTATAAAACTATACTATTATGACATTTCAAAAATAATATCAAAAAGTTCTAGCCTTAAATAATACCATTTGATGTTTAACATAATCTATTGCAATCTTTAGGCTTATCCAAAATACTTTTGTCCAATCTCATAGTATAATGAACAAGATTAATAGAGAATTCATTCTACCAGGCATGTAAATACCATCATTTATCCCCCATATATCATAAGATATATCTTATTGGTCACATTCCAAACATGTGAATAACTTAATCATGTATTCTCTTGAAACATGAATTACCATATAACCTTATTGAAAAAATAAATGTTGTTAAAAGTTATTCCCAAATATTCTTTATACTGAAACCATGATTTCACTTCGTCCTTATATCAGTCATGAGCCCATTAGTAATATCAAACATATTATTTTATCTGTATCACTTCATTATGCGCATATCATCTTCATTCCAAAAATATCTGAATAACGTTTCATGGTTACCATTACCATTCAACATATACTTTCAAATACTTTAGGAAAAACAATAGTGTATCAATTTTTAGATGTTTCCTTATTCTATAGTGCCATCAACAAACACTAGATAAACATACAATCATCCCACTATCTTCATAAACCATTGACCGAGCTTCTTCATTTTATTCCTCAACACTTGTTTCATCTCATATATCATTTGTAGTCTCTTCATCATCATCAACATAAATGTTACCCATAAGACCATGCAGATTCTCTTCATGAGATTTTCCCTTGGGGCCTTTTTCTGGATAATGCCAATACATTCTATATTTAAAACATTTAATTGTTGTTGATGTCTTAGGAATACCATTATCCTTGTCCATAGTGTTAACGGAACCCTTTCCTTTGCAATTAATGGCTTTGTGTCCTTCTTTTCCACACCCAAAGCATTTTCCAGTTCCTTTGAAACATTCTCCTTGATGTCTCTTCGCACATGATTTACATGAGGAAAGTTGAACTTTCTTTCCCCTAAGATAATCATGAAACTCCATCTTTCTCTTATTAGCCAAGTCAGGAAACTTACCAAAGTTGAGATTATTGATCATATTATGATATTGTTGATTAGGCATAATAATGATGTTTCGCCCTCCAAATCCCATTTCATTTTATTTATCATGAAGAATATCATTCTAATGTCTATCATATTCTCCAGTAACATGAATCTTCCTATTTCCAGCCATTTTCTATAACCCAAAAATAATAGTGTGAGAGGAAAAAATCACACTTGGAAAACAACATAATCAGGGGGAGTACATGAAATATCTAACATCTTAGGTTTAATCCTAGGCTATTCATGATCTTTTTAATAATTCTAGGACTGTAAGATATACTTATGCATGACCTTAAGGACATCCCTTGAAAAACATTGGAAAAATATCTAGGGATCTCAATAAATTTTTCGCATCCCAGTTTCCAAATGATAACTAAACCTTTCCTCTGATACCAACTATAGAGACCCAAGATTGGTGTACATGGTCATTACAATACTTTTTCAGAATAATTAATACATAACAGAAACAGACACCCATGGATTTTAATAGTTTAATGTCTTTGGAAACTCATTACATAATCTTCTAATCATGGTGAAAGATCTTCAACATCTCCCATAAAGATCTTCTACTTTTGTTTTCTTACCTAAAACCTTTCTTTATATCCTGGGGAAAAGAAAAAAATATAAAGGGTGAGCTCAAATACCCAGTAAGGGTAATCATGGAAAAAATAAATCAAACCATATACATTTGAACTTAAAAACATGAACAAAATGGTTAAACATCAAAATCTTGAGCAATGACATAACACATGGCAGTACATAAGACATATATCATAATGGAACATCAATCATGATAAAATTGCATGGGAATAAAACATGTAATTGTGGAAAATCATTAATCACGTGATTTTATTTCCATAGTAGCCGAGGCATTGCAGCCAAGACCATCATAGTGGGAAAAGTCAATTATTGAAATGAGTTTACTTGTCATTCCATCCCTGTATTACTGAACTGGATTCACTTTTCATTCTCGCCATATCTATATCATGAGATATAAATATTTACCCAATGAATTGGAGGGAGATATAAGTCCTATCCATCTCATAATTATACCATTCTTATGTGTTCCACAAAATCATAAATCATATATCATAGCATAACCCATTTAATAAAAATGGGATTCTTAATCATCATGCCATCATAAAATAGTCCATATAAGATAAAAGGACATCATAAAAATAATTCCATCATAACATAATCAAAAAAATTTAAAGATAGGGATAGAAATAGAACCCTATATTATCTTAGATGAAAAATAATTTTGATAAAACACTTGAACTCCATTCACAAAAAAAAATATCCTTTCTACTTCAAAAACATTTTTCCTTTCTTAAATGTCATACAATTTTAAACTAAAATAAGTTAATTAAAAATAATCTTGAAAATTTGTAAAGGAAGCCTCATGGAAATAATGTTCTATGAAATCATGAAAATCCATTCATGTCGTATAAGTTAAAAAACATTCTTCTCATACTTTGTCCGGAAAAGTCAAAAAGTACCTCGTACAAAAATTACAAAAGATTCCTTTCATATATTTTACTAAAAACTGACCAATGGGTAAACTTGGATTCGAAAAAAAATTTATGAGGATAGAAATAATATTAAATATTGAGGAAACATGGAGGTGGATGATAAATTTGACCCCCATAAATTCTTACAAATAAACCATCTCAGATAGAATGAGATTGGAAGAGTTATCCCTTACCTTATGTCCAATTTCTACTGTATGTATCCGAGACTCCTGTATAGTGGGATTAAACAAATTATTAACTTGTAACATAACCATAATGATATTTATGATATCATATATGATTCACTTATGACTTTATATTACTTGTTCTTTTGTAAATTCCATGTTAAGGCTGTGTTTTGGGTAAAATCGTTTCATTTATCATACGTGTTTCGACTTGTTCTTGATATTATTACTTATATCCTGATTTAATTAATTCCAGAATATAAAACATGACTTATATATAATATATATTCAGCATATAATTATATATGATAGATCGATAAATGGAATGAAATACACAGTTCATGGAGACGGTAGGTCGTACGTACGCGTGAACGTTGTTTTCGTATCCTTATTGAATTGAATAGAAATAAGTAAATGAAACATATATGTACATAAATATTGTATCATTATTATGTAATATATTTCATTATTATTTATTATATATACTTTATAATAATACTTGAATGGTTAATTATAAAAAACGAATCTCATCGTGTTTGTGGAGACGGTAGTCCGTACGTATGGACGAGCGACAATATAATTCTTTTGACACTAAAATCGTATATAATTAGATGGTATATCATATATAAAGAATCATAATCATGTTATATGAATTATTTATATCAATTATACTCATTATTATACCCATCCAAATGATGAAATGTTTGAATAACAAACAACACCACGATGTGGAGATGGTAAGTCGTACGTGCGCACGTGTGGTGACTTTTTCATTCATAGGATGAATAGAATAACTAATATGGTTGTAAAAGTTGTATAATAACATCATATTATTAAAAATATACTGGAGGTATTATTTTATAATGGAAAAAACAAAGAATGGGGAAGTGGAAGAAGAAAGGAACTTGAAATAGGTGGTGAGATATTTACCTCTTCTTCAGGTTCTTCCTTTTGATTTGATCAAAAGGGCTTCATAGGATGGATTTATGACTAAAGTAAGGCAGATAAGATGAATTTAGGACAGTTTATATGGTATTTTTGAAGGCTTTATCTAAGACAAATGGCTTTGGAGGTGTGAATTAGAGAGAAGGGGGAGTGCCCTTTTATAAGAGGGGTGAGGGGAACGTTAGGAAAAACTTAAAATATTATTTTATAATAAATTCATATTCTATTTATAATAGCTCTAATGTAACTTATTTAATGTCTAGGGTTGCTATGGGTCGTAATCCTCTCAACCAATAGGTTTTATAGAAGTTTAGGTTACCATTTTAACCTTATCATTTTGATTTAACTCTAAGATTAATAATTTAACTTTTACCGTGTCTTCTTGTATTCTTACACTATATGGTTAAAAAACCTACTATAAACTTCCAATTTAACCCCAATTGGTTCATTAATGTAATATATATTATTATATAAGTATTTTGGCCGAACCTTAGATTTTTAGGACCAATATATCAATAATAATATAATATTTATTTTAAAAACTCTTTTATGTCAATTTTGAAACTATTTGGTATTTTGGTTTTCTCTAAATTCATAACAACATTATAACTTCGAAAAGAAATAACCATAACAAATATGTTATATTAACCTATAAAATTATTTTAATTCATAAAAAGTCTCAAGTTACTTTTATTTGAATATTTAAAATATCAATTATGTTAATATTTCATTAATAAGGTAATTATTGCATCATCATTGTGTCATAAATATATTAAAATATTTTATGTATAAAAAATATAAATAAAATACAATTATTTAGGAAATATTTTTATCTTTCTAATTAATATTTATAGTCTAATTTATCTTATTTATAACAATATATTAAAAATGTTTTAGTTATTAAATTTTGATTTTAACTATTTTAACTCTTCTTTAAATAAAATAATAATAAATGTCCTAATCTAATCCAAGTGGACCTAAAGGGTAATATTTTATTCCTAAGGTGGTTTTTTTTCGAATTACACTTATCCAATAGAATTATGACATGTGTTAGGGAAATAATAATATCATTTTTACCCTTAATTACCCTGTTTACTTTTTACCGTGGTAAATAAAAGTTAAAAGTTACTATTCACCAAAAATTATTTTCATCTCCTTGAACCAAATTTTACTTACTGATATCAACCGTGTCTCTTGGATTTTTTAAATTCAACTCATAGAAGTGGTAAAATTATGATTTATGGAAATTTTCAATTGCTATTAGGAGGTGAGTAAAAGACGGTAATATGTCCAATAAAATTTTTTATATATCCAAAATTATTATAAAATGTCTCCAATGAATTAAATTAAACTTATATAGCAGTTATGTATCAATATTCACATAAAACAGATTTAAATAAAATAAATTATTATTTAAATAAAATTTTGGTTTTAACCAATAACTCAGTGTTTTCAGTATTCATCAAAAATTGAATGTTTTCAGAAAAAACCAAAAAATTACCCTAGGCTAATTTAGATATTCCAAATCCAAAAATTAAGTCCATTTTGAAAGATAAAATTTATAAAATATTAAAAAGTAGGTATTACTATTCATAATGGCTAGTTTATATAATATTTTAATAATATTTCTTTGTTTAGTGAAACTCGGTTTTGCGTACAACGCAAGATATCGAAGAAGGATTCTCTTGCGTGTAACGCAAGCGAAGAATAGAGTTGTTTATACTAAATTATAATAAAGTGTTGCGTATAGCCAAAATAATCTTAGTGTAGATTATAACACAAGACATCAAAGAAATTAATAATATTTCTCATAAAATCTCAGGGTGTTACAACTACACAATTGATTGTCATGGAAAATCGTGGTGAAATTTCAACAACATAACAGGGGTGTGTGAATGTTCATGGGAGGTATTTATGAGAGTGAAAGGGTTCACTAATAATTTATACATAAATTTTATGGTAAGGGATATATTTAATAACATATCCTATAATAATTAAATTAATATAAAATACATAACATAATGAAGAAATTTGAATAATGCGGAGAAAGGGATGATCCCTTACCCTGAGAGTGTGACTCCAAATACATGGGATGAGATTCTTATGATATTTTGGGGACCTATGGAGGAATCTAGGGAGGGTATGAAAGATTAATTATGTGTTCCAAAGATTTATAGTGATGGTAAAGGGGAGATTTTGATGGTTTATATAAGAAATGATTGGGGAATTCATTATCATTTCTCAAAGATAGATTTTTAATTCTATATAATAAAATAATAAAATCACATACCTTACCTTGGTTTTTTACCATGTTTAATTCCAAATGGGATTAGGATTAATTATTTTATAAGTCCAATGACCTAAATTAGGAATGCAATACTCATTCTTTTGTGGAAGTGAGTCTTACTCTTAAAAAAATTATTTTAAAAAATTAAAATATATTAATGGTTTTGGAGGATTCATAAAGGCCATTTAAAATTAATAAAGTAAACCTAATATCAAATTATTTTAAAAGTAAAACATATATTTGGTCTTTTATACCCTTGATTTTATTTATTACACCACTTTTAGATCATTACGATGTCATAATGCACACTGTATATTTATACGATATTTAATTTTTTCCATAAAATTCATATGTCTCAAATAATAATGAACATCAACATTGGATAATTTCAATAATATGATTCCAAAAATAATTTTTATTTTATACAAATAATATTATAAATATTTAACTTTTCACTTTTAAAATATAATCTTCATTTATTGAGAATTGTCGGGTTTTATAAAAATAACAGTTTTCATACCCTTATAGAAATTAACTTTGACATCATAAAAATTATATAAACATTTAAATTTTAAAAAAATTATTTCATAATAATAATTTTTAAAATTAGTATTTATTTAAAAAATAAATTATTTTCTCAAAATAAATCCATTAATGGAATTTGAATATTACCCAAAAATACAATTTGTGTCTTATTATTTAAAAATATAAACCATTTATAAATTATTAATAATAGAATGAAAAAATATTCATTATTATATGAAAAATAATTTACATAATCCTATTTCTATGTTCTTAATACATATACCTTTAACAAACCAGCAAATTCCCTAAGTGTAAGGTGTGTGATGGTGAGGCTTTCATCAGGTGGTTCAATGTACATGATTTGGGATGTGATATCGATTAGCTTGAACTTATCCCATAAAAAGTTCCATTCATAATTAAGTTATTGGATCTTATCTTGGGATTGTTCATGATAAAATCACATTGATGTTATATTCCATATAAGCTCTAATAAATGGGCTTTATAGGGTACGATCCTAGTGGTTCAAGATATAACATCCTTTGTCTGTGTCAATTGGTTTTGTTAAAACCCTATATTTATCCCAAAAATGTGATCAATATTCAAAAATATATTATCAGTGATAAAGATGATAAAAGTTTTTTAAAATATTTTAAGATATAATAAAACCAAATAAGTCCATTTGTTTTTTATTACCATAATATATAATAAGACATTTAATTAAATCATAGATGATATTTTATTTATAACAGTTCAGTTCATTACAGTCATCCCCCCTTCAGAAATTTCACCCCCAAAATTTTCATTTAACACCCTAGAACATGTGAGGGTAACATTGTTTCACCATCTCCTCTTATTCCCACATTGCTTCTTAAAACATTTGGTTTCTTCAAAACACTTATACCATGTAAATTTTCTTATTTTGTAGAAATTTGTCTCTACAATCTAATATCTTTATCGGATGTTCCTCGTTGGAAAGATCATTATCCAATAGTACCACCTTCAGATTGAGTACATTTTAGGGACCTGGAACATACTTTCTCAAGAGAGACACATGGAATACATCATGTACTTGGGATAGATTATGTGGGAGTGCTAGTTAATAATCCACTACTCCAATGCGATTGAGGATCTCAAAGGTACTGATGTATCTTATACTAAGCATTCCCTTCTTCTAAAATCTCATGAAATTATTCCATCGATATAGGTAGAGTAATATCATATCTCCAACATCAAAATCTAGGTATCATCGATTATTGTCATCATACCTCTTTTTTCAACTCAATTCATCCATGATGTGCTTCTGAATGGTTTAAACCTTTTAAACTGTTTCCTCGACTACTTCAGGACCTATCCATTTTCATTCCCCAACTTTATTCTAGTATTCATGTGTTCTACACCCCTTCCAATAAAGTTCTATATAGGGCTCCATTTAGATGTTTTAGTGGAAACAATTATTATATGAGAACTTTTCCAAAGGAATATGTTGATCCCATCCTCATTTTAAGTCAATTGAGCTTGTTCTAAACATTTCCTCATGTTTCTGGATAGTATGCTCAGATTGACCATCAGATTGAGGGTAATAAGATATGATTAAGTTCAAAACATTATTTAGAGTGTGTAGGAGACTATTCCAGAACATTGATGTAAATCCTGGATCTCGATCAAATATAAATGATAGTGGTGTTCCATGAAGCCTCACCACTTCTCTGATGTATACCCTTCCAAGTTTACCATGTGAGAAGCCCTATAGAATCACAATAAAGTGATTTGTATTCAAAAGATGATAAAAAACCTAAATTACATTATTTCTTATTTTTGACTTTGGAAGACAAGGGAAAAATTCCATAGTTTTGTTTTCCCATTTTCATGTAGTTATTAGTGATGGTTGCATCATCCCCTAGTATTTTTCTTTTTCTGCCTTTATTTGATGACATAAAGATGTCTTCACATGTAATCCACAATATCCTTCTTTGTATTGTCCCACAAATAGTTCTCTTAGAGATCTTGATATGTTTTTTGCCTTCCTATGTGGATATAGAAGGTTGAGTTTTGTGCATCATCTAATAGATCATTCGTTAACTCAAAATTTGATGGTACACATAGTAATGAACCAAATATCACAACTCCTTCTTCATTAACAACGAACTCCGAAGATTTAACCTTTCTTATAGTTTCCACTAACTTCTAAATTCCAACATCATCTCTTTGAGAATCCTTTATCCTCTCCATAAGGGATGGTTGAGAAAACGTCTGTGAAATTATTAATGTCGGTCTTTCCTTTTTCAATCTTACGTACATAATTTTTAAATATATGAATTCTGATCCTTCTCAAATCTCATAAATGATAGAATTGATGGATCCTTTCTACTTAGAGCATATAACACTTTATTCGCTTTCCCAAGATGGTAGTTAATTGAGTAGTCATAGTCATTGATCAACACTATCCATATTTGTTGGCGCATATTCATCTGTTTTTGTGTCAATATATATATAATCCTTTTATGATCTATATAAATTTCAAAATTCTCACCAAAGAGATAATTTCACCATATTTTTAAGGCGAATATCACTATAGAAAACTCTAGCTCATATGTTGGGTAGTTCTGTTTGTGACCTTTCAACTACCTTGAAGTATAGGCTATCACATTTTCATTTTTCATTAACTTACAACTCAATCCCTTCTTCAAATAATTGTTGAATAGTATGAAAATTTCTCCACTTTTGGGTAGTGAGAGTATAATTTTAGTGATGAGCCTCTTTTTTAACTCCTTGAATATCTCTTCACATTCATCATTCCAATAAATCTTGACTCTCTTCCAAGTTATCTTGGTTAGAGGGTTTGATAATTGTGATAAATTTCTCAAAAATTGATGATAGTAATCAGATAATCTAGGGAAACAATGAATATTTATCATGTTGGCCATGACCATCCTTCAATTACTTATATTTTTGAAGGGTCTACAAATATACCATTACTTGTGATGATGTTACCTAATAATTAGACTTCCTTCGACCATAATTAAATTTTTTTATAATTTTGATAAATATTCTCTTTTCAAAAGGTATTTAGAATAGTGATTAGATTCTCCTCATGCTCCTCCATTGTTCTGGAGAATATTATAATATCATCTATAATGACTATCACAAATTTTTTAAGGTAATATATGAAGACTATGTTCATTATGTCCATGAATATTTCTGGATCATTACCTATTCCAAATGGAACTATTATGAACTAATAGTGCCTGTAACTTATACAAATAGCATGCTTGGGTATATCCCCCTTCTTCACCCTAACATAGTAATGTTCTAACCGTAGATCAACCTTAGAGAGGTATAATTATCTATTTAGTTGATTAAAAAATTCAACAATACATGCCAAAGGATACTTATTATTTATTCTGATCTTGTATAAATCAAGATATCCAAAGAAAAGGCCCATTGACTCATCCTTCTTTTTGACAAAGAGGAATGGTGAACCCCACAGTGAAGCACTTGTGAATTGATCCCTTTATCTAGATTCTACTATAGTTTCTTAATCATATCCTCAGGTTATAGAAAAATTTATCCTATATGGATTATTGGATAATGGAAACACCTCGGGTATAATCATGACTGAAAATTTAACCTATTTTTTAAGAGGAAGACCAGAAAATTCCTTAGGAAACACAACTGTGTATTCCCTCATAATGGTCATGTATTCAAGGATGATATTTTTCTTAGTATAGATCATTTGAGCTAGATACATTTTCTCATAGTTCTATAATATCCATGCTTGAGATGTTAGTTGAAAATAAGATTCATCCTCCTCCTTTCACTTATACAAAATCACTGGTTGATTCATGATACAGAGGGTTATTTCCTTCTCACATCAGTTTATATCAGATATATATATGGAAAGACAATATATACCCATAATTGTATCACATTCCACCAAAGGAAGTTTTATAATGTTCACTAGTAACTTCATCCCACAAATTTAGATAGTTTAAGACTTATATTCTTGGGATGGAATAATTTCCCCATTTTATATTTTTACTGACTTTTCTACTTTGATACTTTAGGGATGGTTTTTGAATTGTTCTACTAATCTTTTTTGATATGAATGAATGTATAAAACTATAATTAGAAATTATATTCTCGATTCTTCAATGAATAATTATCATACCTATCACCAAATTTTTGTCAAGATCCACCCCAGTGCTTATGATGTGAAAAATTTTCCTTTGCTTCCATGGGTCTTTTTTCTTGTCCTTGAAAACCATTAGATTAGTTAATTGGTTTGAAAAGTGACCTAGTTCCTTGAAGTTGAAGAAATGAATAATGCAATGAGGGTATACTAGATCATTCTTTTCCTCCATCGCATTTGTGGGTTTCTCTTGTTGACAATAAGTAGCTAAGTTCCCTTATGTCCCACAACAAAATCATTTCCTTTACCCCCTTATGCAATTTATAGGGTAATTCATTCCACACCATTGACAAGTAGGTGTTGAAATTTCATTGAACCAATAGATTTATCCATTTTATAGTTAGAATTAAATTCCAATTTTTGTTTCTTATCCCCGTGATACCCTTGATATTCACCGATATCTATTTTTAATTTGAGATAACATCGTACGATTTCCTCATAGCTAACAAATTTTGGGATTTCCAAGAATTTTCATAGACTAGGTTCTAGCCCCCCAAATAAGAATTTAGCCTTGAATTAAGGGGTAAAGAAAAATATGAAGTTTTATCATGCATATCTTGTGAATTTTTCTATTACACATCGATAAATTCATCGTCTTTTTCTTAAGGGAAATGAAATACATTTTATTTTAATTCATAGAGTGCTAATAAAATATTTATCAATAAACATCCAAAATTGCATCCACCCTATCACTTATATATCTTCCTCGGGTTTTGTACTGTTGATCAATGTCCACCACTGATCATTTTATCATACTATATGATAAACATCCTGTGGAACCTTATCTGGTTTGAAACATTGAATGAAGGAGAAGATCTTTAAAGTGGAGTTGATCCATTATTCTGTTATTAAAGGAATATATGATCCATTGAAAGTATGAGGACTTTGTAACATAAATATCTCAATTATATATTGTTCTTTCTTAGGGGGATTTGGGAACTCCTCCTAGTCTATGTTTCTATTCAAAACTCGAGACTACTAATATGTTATCATCACAATGTTTTCAATTCCTGTTACCATCGAGTTGGGAATCTCATTGGGACAATCAGCACAATTTCCTGTCGTAATGATTGTTTACATGATTCCTACTATTTCTGTCCATTGGATAGAATAAAGGTAAATCCATGGATGATTATTTTTAAACTTTTAAACACTTAAATGGGAATCCAAATACATTAAAGGGTTAACTTATAAATATCATGAATTTCCTTAACTTGTGAATTTCTAGGATTAAATCTATGTTATCCATGATCTATTTCCTAACATATATTCATATGATTGTTTTCTTCCTTAATAATGATTCCTAATAAACATATGAATTTACCAAAACATATCCCCTAAGAGTGTCAAACTAGGTGTGCAGTCTGGCCCATTTTTCTGCACCAGTTCTTGGTTGAGTTTAGCTACATTTAGTGTTTTTTGGACTTTACACCTATGTACATCTATGCCAAATCCACATCCACTTATAGTGTCTCGAAAAGGATTTGTTTGATTTATAAACCATATATTATATACTAAATATAATTTTGGTATTTTTTATTATACCTAGTCTTATCCCTATGTATTTTCTATAGTTTTCTATTCTAAATCCCAAAAGAACTAAACTTCTCCTTTGATACCAACTATGATAACTCTACTATTTATTAAACATTATTCAATTATTTATTACATAATATCACACCAAATAAAATGTGATTTATCGATAAGTATAGTATATTTTGGAACTAGGTGCGTTAAATAAAAACTTAAAATGATGAATAAATCATCCTTATTTGATACTTCCTTAACATAACATTATATTCCATAAAAGTTAAAACTACATTGGATAACCATGGGATATACATAATAAAAAGGTGAGATACAAATCCCAGTATGGGAATAAACATGGTGTAACATGAAGATAATAATACATGTAAAACAATAGTCATATCAAAAAGGATTAATAATCATAAAAATGAACAATGAGAAATGATATAGAATGATAATCATAATGGAAACATGGGAAATGTGGTAACAACTAAAAACACTGCATCATAAACATATGTTAGATTTAAATACCACAAAATAATGATGTAAAATACCTATAGTGGAATTAGGTTCACTCCCTATCCCAATATGATATCTTAGGAGACTAAACATTAACCAATTCATTGGATCACTATATAATTTTGGATGCACCCATCATTTTCATTTCATTATCACGCTTAAGTGCGCCATATAAATCATACGACATGGATTCATTCATCCTCATAATTTATTTCACAATAAATTAGTTTGGAATAAATACATTTAGGTCCCCAATAAATATGTTTAATTCATAAAGTTGAACACCCTTGAAAGGAAATGGGTACGAGTATTTATTACACAGTTGTTTGGAATGGAAAATCGCGGTGAAATTCCAGCTGCATAACGGGGTTTTATGAATGTTCATGTGATGGATTTATGAGAGTGAAAGGGTTATCAAATCATTTTGACATTATTTAGATAGTAAAGTTGATATTTAATAACATATCTCATCATAAGTAAATGACAATAAAAGGCATAACATAAAGAAGATACTTGAATACATAGGATAAAGGGAGGATCCATTACCTTAAGAGTGGGACACCAAAAACTTGGGTGAGGATTTCTAAGACTATAGGGGAAACTTGAGAGGAATATAGGGGTGATATCAGAGTAAATATGTGAAAAAAGTATTTTTAGTGAGGATAAAATAGATATTTGGTGGCTTTATATAGGAAATGAGTGGCTAAATATTTATCATTTCTCAAACATATGTTTTGGAATCTATATAATAAAATAAAAAAACCCACAATCCTTCCCATCATGTTTTCACATTATTTATTCAAAATGGGAGTTTTTTTATTTATTTTATAATTCCAATGTAAGAACATACAAAAATATTACCCTTTATTATGTGTAAGTGAGTCAAACTCTTAAAAATGATTTTAAAACATTAAAATATATTAATGGTTTTAAAGGATTCATAAAGGATTTCTAAATTTAATAAAATAAACGTAAAATCGCATTATTTTAAAGGTAAAACGTGTATTTGGTCCTTGATAACCTTTATATTAATTCTTTGATCACTTTTGGGTGATTATTACATCATAATACACACCATATATTAATACGATATTTAATTTTTACCTAAAAATTCGACTATCTCAAAAAATTATGAAAAATTAACAATTGGACAATTTTGATGTCTTGTTAAAAAAAATTATTTTATCCAAATAGTTTTATAAATTTTTTAATTTTCATTTTTGAAATTGAATCATTGTTTATTGAGAAATTATGGGGTTTTATTTGAAAAAAAACATTTTTCAAAACGTTATAAAAATTCCATTTGACTTCATAAAAATTAAATGATCATTTATATTTAAAAAAAATTATATAATAATAATATTTTATTAAAATATTATTTTTTTCAAAAATCCATTAATAAATAAAAACATTTCCTAAATTAATTTGAATATTATACAAAAATACAATTTATTTATTATTTTTTCAAAATATAAATCATATATAAAGTAAAAAAAGTAGTATAAAAATATATTCATTATTATATTAAAAATAATTTACATACTCATATTGATATAAATATCCATTTAATACACTATAAAACACCCTAATAGTAAGTTGTTTGACGGTGAGACTTTCATGGGGTGGTTCGACGTACATGGTTTGGGTCGTTATCTCGATGAGTTTGAACTTCTCCCATAAATGATGTCTCTCATGCTTAATTTATTGGATCATAGCTAGGGCTTGGTCAAGATAAAATCTCAATGGTGTAATCTCCCTCAAAATCTCTAATCAATGAGATTAATAAGGTGTGATTTTACTGGTTGAGTTCATGACTTCCTTTGTCTATGTCGGTTGGATTTCTTAAAACTCTATGTTTATAATAGTCATGTGATCACTATTCAAGAACTATATTATCAGTGTTAAAGATTCTTAATGGTATTCTAAATTTCTAATATATAATAAAACCAATTAAGTGAATGTGTTCTCTATAACCATAATATATAATAATACATTCATTTAAATTATAAGGGAAATATTATTTATAAAAGTTCAGGTCGTTATAAAAAGAACCTTTGAAAATATATTATAAAGTCAGTGAAGTGTTACTAATGTGAAGAGATTCTCCACGTAGCCTGGGAATGTAAGGAAAATAATCCCATGTAATCAAATAATGGGTTAACCAATAGCAATATAATGGTAATATGTTTTAGTTGGAATTAGATGTGTCATTTTGATAATGTGTGCCCAAAATTTGTAGCATGAGATGGAAATCTTTATGATCAGAAATTGAAGTTTTTAAAGAGGTCATTTTCTACTACTATAGTTGATTTCGTGTCATCAAATAAAGTGTGATAGGTATTTTACTTATGTATTTTAATTTTTCCAATAACTTAATTTAATATTGGTATTCACATTCTTTCATTTCTAATAAATTTTCAAATAAATTGGGAATATCACCTAATGAATGAAAGATAGAAATTTTGGTGAAAACTCTGAGTGGAAGTATTAAAGCAACCAATATTTATAGGAATGTTCCAATTTTTATCAGTGGGATTGTATTTCTAACAAATCATATCGAACTATCCATAATATATCTTGGTATAATTCATTGTATTGATTGAATTTTAGTTTATCATACTAATATATATTTTAGTTCTAAGAATGTTGTTTTCAATGATTTTAGGCATTTTATAACAAACCAAGAATCTAATAAATTGATTAGATATGGGTGTAAAAGTTACCTTGTTCACATTGATTAAAATAAATAAACTTCTCAAATTAGTGATGTTCTTGTAGTAAATTAGTATATTGATGTTTTTCAGAATGATTTTCTAGGTGTTATTCCAGATCGATTGGTCAAGTTTATTTTTTAATTAGTGTATGATGCTAAGACTGTTTCTAAAAACCCTTATGGAAAGGATATAGTTAAATTTTTGGAATTGAAAAAGAATTTTATAGAGTTATTAGATAAAGGTTTCATTCATCCCAGCACTTAACCATGGGGTGATCATATTTTTTTGTTAAAATAAAGAGATTTCAATGAGACTTTTTAGTGATTATATAAAATTGAATAAAATCACTTTTAAGAATAAATATGTGTTTCCACATATCGAGGATTTTTTAATCTTCTCCCAGGAGCATAGTATTTTTTGATGTTTGGCCTTAGGTCAGTGTACCATTGGTTTAAAGTGAAGGAATAGAACATTCTGAAGACTGTGTTTGGAACTAGATATAGCAGTATAAATTTGTAAGGTTGTCATTTGAGTTATCTAATTCACCTATTGTATTTATGGATATTATGAATTGAATTTTTCATGAGTTCTTGGATATTATTTTAGTTGTGTTTATTGATGAAATTTTGGTATATTTTAAAAGATATTGGGAACATGAAAGACACCTAAGGGTTCTTTTTTAAACCTTAAAAAAAGTGACTTTATGGAAATTTTAGAAATTGATAATTTTGGTTTCAAAAAAATTCATTCCTTGGTTATATTATTTCTAAATATGAAATAACTTTTGACCCTACCAAAAAAATAAAATCTGAAGAATGGCCAATACCCACAAATATCATCAAGATTTGCAGTCTTCTCGGATTAGTAAATTAATACCAGTGGATTTTTGAAAACTTTTCTCGATTTTCTATCCCATTGACTACGTTAATTCAAAAATTGGTTAATTTCAACTAGACAAAAGAATGTGGGGATTATTTTTTGGAACTGAAAATAAGATTGATGAATGCACCTGTTTTGGCACTACCTTATAGAAATAGTGAATTCATTATCTATAATGATTCTTCTTTGAAAAAAAACATGTTATTTAAAAACAAATAATGATCAAGTATTTGATTATTCTTAACATTAATTGAAGCCAGATGATTTAAATTACCCTATACATGATTTTAAATTTGTTGATGTTATTATAACTTTAAAAATTTGGCGGCATAATTTTTATAGATTAAATTGTGAAATATATAACGATCAAAAAAATTTGAAGTATATATTCACTAATAAATAATTTTACATGAGACAAGGAATATGAATTAAAATAATCAGGTATTATGATTGCATGGTTCATTACCATTTGGGAAAACTAAACAAAGTGGTTGATGCATTGAGTAAAAAATTAATGCTAAATTAACTATGATGCATTTGTAATGCTATCCTTTTATTAATGATTTGATGAATTTTTTCATAAAAGTTATGGATGAATGAAAAATATATATTTTTATTTAGGATTAAATGTATTTGACTTTGTGAGAAACAATTAATAGAGATTATAATGAGGATCAATCTCTACATGAGAAGGTAGAATCTGTTAAGAAGTGTAAGTTTCCTAATTTTAATATTGATTAAGAATGTGTTTTATGATTTGGAAAAACATTATGTATGCCTTATGATTTATAGTAGATGAAATAAGTGTTTAATCAAGATCATATTTCTCCATTTTCCATTCATCTGAGCATCTCTATGATGTACAGAGACCTTCAGGAGTATTACTGGTTGGATGGAATGAAAATAGATATTACTAATTTTATTGTTAAGTGTCTAACGTGTCAGCAGGTTAAAGAAAAAAATAACTACCAAAGTGGATGCTTCAACCTTTTATATTACTATATTATAAATGGAAGAATATATCAATGGATTTCATGGTATTATTACCAATGTTTGCTTAATGTAATAATGTTATATGGGTTATTATTGATCAATGTTCTAAATATCAATATATCTTTCAAATTCAAGATATGATGTATTTAGATCATATTTATAGAGTGTATATAAAGGATATATTCAGGTTACATGGATTAAATCTCTCCATTGACTCAGTCTATGATCCCAGGTTCACATCCAGTTTTTGGAAAGGACATTAGAAGTCATTTCCCATAGAGTTAAATTTCATTATGTCTTTTCATCATCAATCTGATGGATAGTTTTAGAAAACAATTAAAACCATGGATGATATTATTTTTTATTGTTCAATTGATTACCAAGGAAGTAATAATAAATATATTTATTTGATGGAGTTTTATTATTATAATAGTTTTCATTCCAGTATATGGATTCCACCATTTTGAGGAATTATATGGAAAACTATGTTAGAAACCATATTTTAGGGATGATGTAGAAGAAATGAAGTTGATGGGATCATATTTGGAAGAGGAAATGGTAGATAAAGTTCATTTTATTTTGTGAAACATGAGGAAAACTCAAAGAAGGCAGAAATTGTTTTTTGATAACTAGAGGATGGGTATTTCTTTCGAGGTAGGTGATCATAGATATCCCAATGTTTCCCCATGGAAAAATGTGATGAATTTTGGTAATAAGGGGGAGATTATTCTATGGTACATTAGACCATATTATATCTTGTATAATGTTAGATAAATTTCCTACCAAGTGTCTCATCCCTCAAGTTTACCTCAGGTACATAATGTATTTCATGTTTCAATGTTAAGGAAATATGTTCCAAATTCATCCCATGTTCTAAGATTTAAAGTAGTTCATTAGAAAGGGAATGTTTATTATAAGGAAAAACCATTTTAGGTTCCGGGTTATAGAGATATTTTTTTTCAAAATTGGTTTACCCATTAGGTTAAGTCTTTACAGAAAAACCTTATTGTTGAATGAGAAAAATGGGAATCTGAAAATGATATTGTAGAAAGAAATCCTCACCTGTTTAATATGTTAATAAAATTTTAAGGATGTAATTTATAAAATTTGGATGGATTTTACAACTAAGTTAATTATAAAATAAATAATTTTCATATTAGTTATTTAGTTACATTAGTTATAAAAATATTAATTAATTTTTTATCAAAAAGGAAACAGTTTAATTAAACACTTTTCGTATTAGGTTTAATTTAAAAGGTTAATTTTTTAATTTTTTAATTTAGAATTTATTAAATGAATATAATTTTTAAAATCATAATATCAAAATTTATTTTGGGAGAAATTTTGTTGTTTTTTAGAAAATATTAATTTTTCACTGAATAGTGATAAATAATGATTTTTGTAAAAAATCTATCATTTTTAATAAATTAAGTATTTTTAAAGTCTAAATATGTTTTTATTATGTCCTTAATTAAACTATGTTTTATTCATTTATATTTATTCCACTTAATTACTTTTTATTCTCATTTATATTGTTTTTTTAATATAATTTTGTTTCTCGGTTTAAAAATAAGATTTTCTAAAAACTGTTTTTAAATGTATAATATTTCACCTTTTTTATTATTTAAACTAATACTTAATGGGAAGTGTTTTAAATGAAATTTATATAAAATATATCATAAATATTATTTTATTTTAATTCAATTATTATATTTATTCATTGAGTTAATATAGAAGCACATTTTTCTAAAAACATACACTTTCTAAAAACATGCAGTCTCACAGTGACTGTAGGATTAGTATTAAAATAAATTTTGAATATTAAATGAATTTAATTTTAATAAATATATTAAATATTCAGAATTATAATAATTTATAATTTACAGTAAATTCAATTTAATTTTTTACCAAATTGATGTGTAAAGATGACTAAAATTAATCACCATGATTAAGGTAAAAATGAGATTTACCAGGAAACTAAACATTAATCTTAAGGGGACAAATGAAATAGGAACATTTCAATAAACCATTTTATTGCCATATTTCAACCTTAAAACATTCATGATCTATTTGTTCACTATTGGATCCACATTATAAGGATAAAACGTGGTAGGAATTCTTTCTTTAATTTTTTTTTAATTTTTTTAATCACTTTCATTATAATAGGCATCCCCCTTTCCACCACTATTCACACATTTAAATCCCTTTGTCTAAGAAAATACATACTAAAATAATATTTAATAATCCCTCATATTATTCTATGAGTCTTAATTTGGTCATAAATCCAACAATTAAGTCCTTGGGTGCAAACCAAAAGGAGTTACCTAAAGAAGAGGTAAGATTCAACAACCTGCATTTTTTTTTATTTATTTATACACCCCCATATATTATTATTATAAAATTATTATATAATAACCTCAGTACCCTAAACAAAATTCTGTGTTTTCATGTTAAGTGTAAAATCTACACCAAAAAACACTTCCATCAAATGGATTATGAAATCATCATTTACGTGTACGGTGGACTACCGCCTCATGAAACATTGTCGTTAATTTTTTCATTACCACCTCTCATGGTTGGGAATAATGACAAACATAATGTTTATATATTATATTTAAGATATTTATAACATAATTATACCTATATATTCATTATATCATATACACCTTTTTTAAATTTCATATTGTAGGGGATATGATAACATCGCTCAACTATATGGAAGACTAACCGCCTTACAAAGCGATGTAAAGTGTTTTCCACTAACGTGTTACATGTAAGGTAATAAGGGAAAATATAATGAATATATATCAAATAAATTAAATTATTATTATATTAATGAAATTATTATCTTTGTATAAATATAATATATAATTTTATTCTTACCTTTTCACACATAGAAAAAGTTGTAACATCATTCATGGATGTGGGGACTACCGACTCCTTGAAACGATGTGATTCCTTTTACATCACAAGAATGATATATATAATTTTATATAATTAAATATAATTACATTTATTATATAATTATAATTATGTAAATATAAAATATTACATACCCTCTTTCTATAATGATCATTGAAATATAATAATGTTACTTATCTGTAAGTACCACATATTGCTCTATGATCGTAACATTGGTTAAATATTCATAACCATCATTCAGAATTGATTTAAAGAGTATAATTGATGTTTAAATGTGATAATTATTTCATTATTATTATTCTTTAAATGTTTAAATAATTAACCCTTTGAACTTAGTCGACCAACCAAAGTTATTTTTCACACATAATCTGAATATTGTTAAAACCTCTTACATGACCATAATTGATTAAGTAGTTGTATATAAATTGTTTATAAGGGAAGTAAAAGTAATAAAAAACTTGAAAATTCATCTCATTAAATTAGATAATTAACATAAGTTTATTATACATGAATAAAAATACAAACTTGATGAAATAGACTCTAGGTAAGGTACTTTGTCGTAATTGCATTTCATTGATGCAATTCTTGTTGTTATTCACCTTTATTATTTAATAATGTTCATATACAAAACCTTTGAAATTATATATCAATAATTTATATATTCTAATAATATTTAATGATTTATTTTATTTCATTCTTTAATGGGTTTTACAATTCAAGTGTTTCTCAAGTAATAAGGGAATTTTATTTGAAAAAAAATCATTTTTTTGGTGTTATTTAAAAAAAATATTCATATTCCCTATCAATGTTTTCAAAATGATATATTGAATGTTTTATATGGAAATAAATTATTTATAATGATAATTTCAGGACACTTTTACTTTATTTCAATAGTTATCAAAAGGAATGTTTTTACGTGTTTTAAACAAAACAAATAAAATAAATTTTTCTAACCCTATTAATATTATTTAATTTATAACATACATTGAATGATTACATTTTTTCTTAAATGAAACCCACTATTTAAATTTTTTTTGTATTAAAATAGTTTCAAAATAAAATTTTAATTCTTATTAAAAATGTGATTTTGAAAGAAAATAGTTTTTTAATATCTAAAAGTGATTCACTTATGATTTTAAAAGAGTTTTTCAAATGATGTAATTTTTTATTAATGTTTTTGTTCATGGATAATAAAAACTATGGGTGCACCAAGATATAACTAAGTGATCCCATTATATATTAAATTATGGTTTCACCAACATAATGATTTAATGTGTCTCTTAATAGTTATTTTCTATAAAGAATAATACTGGAAGTCAGTCGTACGGTTATTTAAATTAATAAGGGATATATTAGGGTTTTATATGGATTCTATAAGGGTTCTGTATGTGATCTATGAGATGATGTCCCAATATACCTACATGAATTTTCTATGCTTGCTAATGAGTTATCACGGAAATAATTTCTTTATGGTAAAATTAATGATCTTCTTAACATAATGATGTTTAACTTTGTGGATAAGTTATTATATTTTCATGAAATGGTTTCTTATGGGTTTTAATGATTTTTACTAGAATAACAGTTTCCTTCTATTTTTATCCCTTAATAAGCTTTTGTGATAATCCCATTTTTTTAAAAAAATTATAGGATTGAAGGATGGATATAGTAAAGGAATAGGTCAAGTTGAAATTCCTAAAGAGTTTTTATGAAAATAGATTATTCTTTTTTTTTAAATATTATTGGAAAAATTATACGAATTATAAGTGTCCACTTTCAATTTTATTATTCTTTCATGTATGATTTATTGCATAATTATCAAATACTATAAACATGAAAAGTTATTCAATGTGAAATAAAGTAAAATTATTTACTTAAACTCATGATTATATAAATTTTAAGGTTGGGTGCTTATATGGAATGGCTGGTCTTCTTGAGGATCTTCTGAGTAGAGTAGTTGTTTAACACCGTATAAAATAGAGGAGGGTGGATTGGTGAATGATATTAAACCTACATATTTAATTATATGACTTATAATAAAATTAAATGATGATTGATCACACCCGAATTAGTCCTTAGGTCCATTTTCTTTTCTTTCATTCACACTCTATACATTTTCATTGTCTTTCCTTTTCCCGTTTCTATTTATTCAAAACCCAAACAAACTAGTGTGCTTGATTTCAAAACTAAGAAAAACAAAAAAATACATAAGTTCTAGTATAGTGAGATTCCTTATCCATTTATCATTGTGATATGACCCTAGTCATCCCCAAGGATGTATTAGGAGTAGAAATCCTATTTGACCATGACCCATGACAATCACACAATCAATAATAAGTGTATTTCATGATGATAATAAATGTGTAGACAAGCATTGAAACATAAAGTCTTGTATTTAGTGTTTATGCACTAACCATGTTGTCATAAACCCCCAGTTATACATACATAGGCTCCATGTTAGAAGGATAATAAGTAGATATCTTATGTTACCAAAACTAGCCAAGGGAAAGTGAATCTATCATTCGAAATCCACAAATAATTGTGCATTCGTGTGACTTGATATTTCCTTGGCCTCAAGAAAAATATTTTTCTTGGCATAACACTAGTCATCAATCACACTACTCGACAATTCACTTGGTATTGAGAAACATGGTACTTGGTATCCATGCATCGGGTGCATCCTCAACACAACATTTCATAGAATCATTTTATCTACACCATGTGATCAAATGAACTTTCACCATCATCACAAGTCATTCACACTCCCCCTGTAAGGGATTATCATACTAAGATAGACCACCAATTCTGAATACCAAGAATGATACCTATGAAATTAAGAAAATGTTCATAATAAGGAAGAGTATAAAAGGTAATCATACCATTATGATAACAAAGTAGAAATATAGATATTCATATGACCAACATAAATCATGGTAAAAGTATCTACAAGCATAAATCATGGAATAAAGAATAATAATGTGTCTCACAGACTACATATGCACCCACATGCAAACACAATCAATAACATTCATCAAAGTATTACAATAGAATAATTATACCAAGGAAATAATGTTTATATTATATCCCCATAAGGTAAAGAACTCTCTACCTCAAGGTTTTCAACATCAACATCACAGTTAGTTTAGGGAGTCATATATAGAATAAAGTTCTCACAAAAACCAAACCATGCTCACACACCAAGAACTCGTAAAAAATAGTTTCATATATAATGAGTCATAATAAGGTATAGGATAGGGTGTAGAACAAATCTTTCCTAATGAAAACTGTAGATGACATTAGAATCCAACTCTATTGAGTGAATAAGAAGTCCACTCTCTTAGATACAGATAAGAGGATAAGTTACTAACAATATTTCAAATAATGCCACATATCCTCAAGAATAGAATAAAATCCATTAACATTGAATAAAAACAAAAAAAGATTACATGAAAAAATATATCCATGTCCCTAATAGACCAATTTAGGATCATACAACAAGAAATAAAGCATAAAGAATTCATCCAAACAAAACTCGCCAACATTATCCACTAAAATGACCAAATTTGGAACTCAAACAAAGGAGGATGGTAGTAGGTCTTATATAAACCAAAAACAGGTAAATAACTAACTAAAAAATAGAAACCAAGGCTAATCAAATGAAAACCTTAATTATGGAAAGGTTTCTAATGTTTTTCAAATCATCTAGTAACGAAGAGTCCCCAATGTTTCAGCATTTATTTGATTAATAGGGTTTTATAATAAGTTATGGAACGAATTAACCCTGCCAATTATAACCCACAATTGTTTTTGTTTTGGTTAGGTCAATATCCAAATAATAAGTCATAACTCAACTATTTTAAAGATTTCCGAAAGTCCAAATGGCTTGATTCGTATCCTATAAATGGATGTGGTGGTTCATGAATGCACTTAGGATAAAAAAAATTCATATGGGGTGATCTCAAAAAAAAGATATTTTCCACTTCACAACACCCTCCAAAGGACATAGAGATAAAAAATAATTCCACATGGCCAAATAATGGTTTTAGTCTCCTTAGGTTCATTTAAAATATAATACCCACTACAACGTAGGGAATAGAACTAATTTGTTTTAACCTAATTCAATTTTACACAAAATAGACCACCACAGATTCCTCTACACCATATGTGGCTCATATTTGATACTAAAGTCACTAAATGTACACTAATCTTCTAAAGGATTTCTCAAATCCTATAGGACGCCAACCTAATCATGGATCGGTCCAAAAATATAGTTAACAATGAGGAAACAAGAATTTTAATTTGTGAATTTTTTTAAGGCATTAATATTGAGTTATTATTGAATAAAAAAGTACTAAAATTGTGGAACTTCATGTATATAAATCTTCCCATATTAATATTTCTGGGAATAATCTCCTAAAAACCCTTATTATACTCCCTTATGTGGAATTTAATGTAACACCCCGACCCTAAAAATCTAGAGTTGGTGTATTGTTTTAATACATTGGAATTATTACAAGGAATCAAATCTTGAAGGACTGGTCAATTTAGTAGTCATAGAAATCTTGATTACTTACAAGATATCAATAATACATTGGAAAATGGTAAATACAAACACTATACATAATAATGGAAAATAAATTGGGTCCTCTAATTCTTATTCAAATACTTCTTCTTCATAACTATAGGAGAGAAACATAATAAGGGTGATCACAAATTATTAGTAAGGGTAGGTATAGAGGGAGAAATAATTAATTAGTGAGAATAAATAATCAGAGTAAGGAGATTAACTGAATACACATTCAATTTAATAACTAAATAAGTAAAAATCAATATGTCATGGAATGAAACGGAAACACATGACATTTAATCAATGAACTCAAAATGAAATGTATCTATCGATATTTCAACTAAAAATGTCCTGGATGAATAATTATGAAACTAAATAAGGGAAGTTGTTTTTTAATGGACTCCATTTATGAATAACATCAAAACCTATACCATCAATACCCTTCATAAGATGGTTTAAAACTATGGATAGAAACCCATTTAATTTTCCAACTTACTTGTCTCGTGATAACTTGTTGATGCATCGAGGGTATATATAATGTTCAGGACCCTCATTTAATTTATATTCCAAATAATTCATCTTATTTAATAATAAATATAAATAATATTCCTTATCAAATAACCATATTAAGAGAGAAATATGTATTTATCAATGATTCCTTAATTAATCAAATACTGTCAACATAAACACTATATGAAAGATAGCATACAGTTTAGGAAATAATAATGTCTATAGCCTAATAATTAATGAAATATATAATGTGAAATGATTAAAATAAAGTTGTTTTTTCATGATAAAGTTAATAGTCATAAAAGGAAGTGAGATTTCAAAGATAATCATTAAGAACATTTGTGAGGAGAATAATATTTAAACATTTCAATGTGTCCCATACAACATTGAAACATTTAAATCATAATCCCTATGAAGGTATGAAATTAAATTAAACATAAAATATCATGAGAATAAGGATGTTCATGATATTATTTTTCAAAGGGATGTACATACCCCATATAAAAGAAACTAGGTGTATAGCTAAAAATAAGTCTCAATGGAGTGTTAATTGAGGTGAAATCTCTTACCTTGTACTTACATCTTTTTGAGTGGTATTTATCACCTTGTATAGTGGTTTAAAATTTGTTAATAAATAATATAATTACCATAATCATTTTTATAGTACCATTTATTAACTACTTATAATATCGACTTACCTATTTATTAAAAAACATTCATTAATTTTAATATTTCGTGTGTTCGTTGCCCTTTTTTCTCGAGTAAGTTTTAACTTACTAATTTTTCTCATTAATTACATAATTTTTTAATCATATGAAAAATTCAAACCACGAATTAATTATAATATATAATCAATATATATTTATTTATAATAATCTATAATAATTGGAAATGGTAAATTTATTGCACCATTCATGGTGATGGTAGGTCGTACGTGTGCATGAATGCTACTTTCATTTCATTTTTATTGTTTAAATTATTGAAAAGTAAATGATATTTATACTCAAGTATATTATAATTATGGTATGATATATATGTAATATTTTTCATATATGTTTATTAATATCATCTTTAATATGTTTCATGTATAATGTGAACCAATCACATCGCATTGAGGGGGTGGTTTTCCACACTTCCACTAGTGATGTTATCATATTTACAAAAAATAAAATTTTTAAAGGTATGTGTTATAAAAGAATTAAATAAGAATAAAAATATTTTAAATTTCATAAATATCATATAAAAGTAGAGTATCTGTTATAATGTCCACCATGAGAGGTGGTAAAAGAAGAACTAATAATCATCATTTCTTGAGGCTGTAGTTCACCATTCACATCAACAGTATGTTTGTTACCCCTTATATGGAAGTACATGTGACTGAAGTTAAAAATATTAATATAAAGAAATATCAGTATTATGAACATGTAAGAAGAATATTTGTGGTTTTGGAAAATTAAATTAAATAAAACAGAGTGTTGGAAAGTGTTACCATAAAAATTGGGTAACTTCTTTTGGTTTATACTAATGGGCTTCCTTTGAAGGCTTGCATACGAATGTGAAGATTCAAGATCAAGGGGGTTTGGAGTTTAATTATTCAGATCTTTCCCTCACTTAATTGGTTTGAGAGGAGTGATTAATGAGGAGAAATGGTGGCCTTTTATTATGTATAATAAGTGACACTCTTGTCATATTTTGACAATGGAATTCCTACCACATTTTTCATGTGGCAGGTGGATCCAATGATGGACCCAATTCGAAAAAATAGATAATAGGGTATATATATAGTCATTAAATAGATTTTTGACAAGTTTATTGGTCCTTTTGAGCCTTAAGTTTAAGGTTTATTCCCTTATTAAGCATAAGTTAACCTGAATCATTGTAATTAATTTTAATCATTTTCACTAATATTTTTAGAAAAAACCAAAGTTGGACTTAATAAAAATTATAAATTATTATTATTCCAAATAATTAACCCATTTATATAAATTAAAATCACATAATTTGGATAAATTAATTTAAAATCCATCCCACCAATTGGATGAAAATGCAGGTTTTTAAGGTAAAAATATCGAAAGGTTTTCTCTGTTTTTATAGTCAATTTCAAAGTGAAATTGATTAAAATGTCCTAAATTGGATTAAATGGTAAAAATATGATGTAATTAAACTTTAAAACTAATTTAAAATATAATTTTAACTTATACATAAATCAGGAGAAATTTTGTTTTTGAACTAAAATCCATTATTTTTATTATTCATTAAAAAATGAAACTTCACAGAAAAATACCGAAAATTTCACCAAAAACAATTTTATGTATATATTTAAAAGAATAATTTTATTTTGACATATATAATACAAAAAAGTTCTAAAAAATTATCTAATATAGGTTCTCCATTAAAATATGGTAAAATGCCTTAATAAAAATATAGTATTTTATGAATAAAATTGGGTTTATTATTATCTAATGCTTATCAAATATATTGATTTAATATAAAATATTTATTTTACATTAATATTAGTTACTAATTTTAATAAATTTAATTTGTTAGGGTAAAATATATTTTTGAGCATTGAAAATATTTCTATAAAAATATTCTCTTCATATTTCATTGATTCTTATATTCTTTTCCATTTAATTTTTTACCAATGAATTAGTTTTTTAAACTATATATCTTCATTTGTTAGTTAATAATATTCATAACAGCTATTTTATATCTTATTATATTAAATAACAATATTTTAATAATATATTATTGTCTGGTAAAACTCATACAAGCGTGTAATGGAAGCCACCGAAGAAGGTTGCTCTTTCTTGTAATGAATAAAAACTCAAAGTTTCAGGAATTGAAAGATATTGAGTATATCAAAAAAAAATTAAAATAGTAAATATATGTTAAAATATCATGGTATTATATTCCCTTACATGCTTGGTGTTGCATGTCAATCACACTATCGAATATACGGTTCTAACTTTAGAATTTGGTGGTGTTACACTCTCCCCACCTTTAGTAAATTTGATCCTTGAAATTTAATATTTATCTAGATAATAGAGGGATAAAAAATAAACAATTTTTGAAAAACCACATCATAAATAGTGTTAATAATGAATATTCTTGTTAAGAGATAAATTTATGTACAATGGTCAAGTAACTAGATTCCTTAATTAGAGAACATATGTGGGAAATGGAAACATGGATACATATGAAAAATATAACAATCAAGTGATGATTTAGGGTGATAGATTACATTATTAGGAGAAAGTTATCAATCATAAGCCTATAAATTTATGATAATTTAAGGGTCCATTTGATTTATCAAAAATGAAGGTAATAGGAAAACATTTTTGTTTGAACACCCTTTATCGTTTTACAGAAAAGAAATTCATAAACTCTATAAGAAAATAGATGTTTCTATAATAAAATATTTTCTTTTGATTATGTATTGAACGATTTCTACTTCATCTCTTAGCACAAGATGCATCATATGGTAAAGTAATATATTAACCCCTAAAATATTATCCAATGATCAACCATTTCATAAATAGTTATCTTTTCCAAAATATTATGATCTAAAACATTATAAATATGGTCAATGAATTTCCAAAATGAACATATCATTATCCATTAATCTACATGAAGTAGATCTAAATTTTTACATTCCAATCATGTGATTAACTCCATAATGTATCCTCTTGAAATATGTCAATAACTCAAACAACCATAAAACCTTTTTGTGAACATGATTTATTTATTATTCCTTATATAAGACACATGTAATTGGATATGTTACTTAAATCCAAATGTGCTGTAAACAGGATCAATTATAGCATAGAACACCTATTGAAAAGTCATTAATCTATTCCAAGGTAGTCAAAACATTTCAAAATAAAACATTTCTTCATCATTTTCTCAACATTAGGAATATATTAAGGGTTTTATTCCCATAAATCATGTGATTTATAAAATATTTTACTTTCTACTTAAAATTTTTTCATGGTACCATTCAATATATGATCTCAAATACTTAATAAAAAATTATTGCTATAAAGTCCTCATATATTCCATAGTTCTTATAACTAGTATATTACTGATAAAATATTCAAATGAAATAATTCTTGAATGGGGATATTAATCCTTTCTCTTCATCTATACTAGTAGGAAAACATTATCATTTTCGTATACCATCATTTAGGGTATATTTCATTGATTCTCGATACATTGATTTTCATAGTGTCCCATATCCTTGTAGTTGAATAAATTTATGTTATATATCATTTTATTAACCATGGAATAAAAATCATGGTGGAATTTCTTTCCACACTTGTAGAAAACTCTCATTCCATTTTAGAGAAGTAACAGGATGTTTCTTTCTATAATTATCACATGTGGCAAAGTACTTTCTTCCATTCTCCCCTTCATCCATATATTTCTATACCATCATCTTTTTCTCTTATTTCCCTTCAAATCCATAGGACTTGGATAATTTTTTACCTATCTGATTAGAACATTATATTATTTCATCATATGATGAGAATACTTTGGAAACTACTTCCCTTAGAAATGTTTTCTTAAGACTATAAAAGATATGATCCTTCATAATATTTGGATCTCATGAATTGGCGGAGTTATCATTCCTTATTACAGGAACCATTTAGAAACAATGTCATAAACTATATTATCTCACAAAATTTTGAACTTTGTATAAATATAAATATGATATATAATATAACCTAAATTTATGCATCATAAATCATAGAATTATAAACTTTGGTTTCTTTGGTGAAATCATTACTTTTAAATCCTTCATAATTATAGGTAAATAAAATTTGAATTGTCCAAATTATATCCTCCATGATTATTAATCCAGGTGTGAAATAAAAATCATTTTCATGTACCAAGTTACCCTGAGTTAGGCTTGTGATAACCTATCTGAGTTTTTACCCCTAGGTAAATTTGTGGTAGAACCATGTCCACTTGTAGTATCTAGACAGGGATATATTTCATGGAATACCCACATAATCACTACCTTATCAAAATTATAGTACTTTATTTTATACTTATCCTCAATGTCTATCTTAGGTTTTTGTTTTCTAATTTATGTTTTCTATATCTATTTTCCAATGATACTGCTAAATTTCCTTTGATAATAACTCTAATTCCCCAACACCATAAGCCCAAATCTAGTGCATTTTTTATTATATTGTCATTATTACATGGAATAAAATCCCAAAGGACTGATTAGTTTTGTAGTATTAGAATATTAGATTACATACATGATACCCACAATACAATGGTAAATAGGAAATTTAAACATGATACATAATAAGATAAAATAAATTGCATCATTGAACACTAATCCAAAGATTTCTTCTTCATAACCTAGGGAAAGAAACTGAATAAGGGTGAACTCAAAAGTTCAGTATGGATAATTAAAGTGGAATCGATAATTAATTAGTGAGAATAAATCTATAATTAATGTTTATTAACTAAAAACACGTTCCATTCAATAACAAAACATGGAAAAATAAATATGGTAAGGTAAGAAACTGAAACACATTCTATTTGATCAATGAACTGAAAGTAAAATTTATCAATAGAAATGTCAATTAAAAATATCATAGATAAATAATAATGAAACTAAATATGTGAATGCTTCTCCAATGGACATCATGTCTAGGGAACATGAAAACCTATACCCTGAAGACCTTTAATAAGATATTTTAAAACTATAGATAGAAACCCAATTAATATGGACAAATTATTTATCTCATGAGAACCTATCGATGCATCGAGGTCCTATATAAAGTATGAACCCACCCTTAATTTCTAGTGCAAATAATTAATCATATTGAATAATAAAATTAAATAATATTACTTATCAAATTACCATATTTAGTGACAAATATATATTTATTAATAATTCCCCAGTTAATCAAATAACACTTAAAGTATGCATTGTATGTAAGATGGCATAAGGTTTAAGAAATAATAATATTAATCACTGAATAATTAAAGAAATATAAAATGATAAATGATTGCAATAACTTTATTTTTTAAAGAGACATTTAACAATCACAAAAGGAAGTGGGATTTCAAAATATAATCATTAAGAATATTTTGAGGAGAGTAATCTTTAAACATTCCAATGTGTCCCATACCACTTTTAAACATTTCAATCATAATCACCATGAAGGTTTGACATTAAATGAAACATATAATATAATGATAATAAGTATATTCATTATATTATGTGCCAAATGGTGTTATATACACCATATAAAATAAACTAGGTGCATAAGTACAAATAAGTCTCAATGGAATGTAAATTGATATGAAATTCATTACCTTATTCTTCCTTTGTGTTTTGTGGTATTTATCCTTCATTATTGTGGTTTACAATATGTTAATTACTAATATAATGACCAAATGCTTATTTATAATACCATATGTTAACTTCTTATTATATCTCATTACCCGTCTATTAACAAACAGTCATTAATTTCACTATTTTGGTTGTTAATTGCCCAGTTTTCTCGAGTAAGTCTTAACTTGTTACTTATTTTTATAATTAATCAGATCATGGTTTCATCATATAAAAATTTAAACCATGAAATAATTTTTATATAAAATCACTATATATGTATTTGGAATAATCTATAAAAATTGTGAAGGGGAATGGAATGCATTTTTCATTGACGTGGTAGGCTCTATGTAAGTATGAATGATAATTTTATTTCATTGTCATATTTTAAAATAATTAAAAGTAAATGATATGTATACAAATTTATATTATAATTAAAAATTAATATCTATTTAATATATGTCATATTTTTTTATTAATATCATCTTTAATATGTTCCATGTATATGGTGATTGAATCATATCACATTGAGGGGGTGGTAGTCCACACTTCCACAAGCGATGTTATCTTATTTACAAAAAATGAAATGTATAAAAGTATGTGTTATAAAATAATTAAAAAATCATAAAAATATAGTAAATATCTTATATATCATATATATATAGGTATATTATCCATTATAATTACCTCTATGAGATGCGGTAAAGGAAGAATGAACAATCATCATTTCTTGAGATTATAGTTCATCGTTCACATAAACAGTAGGTATATTACCCATTATATGGAAGTTTGTGTGAGTATAGTTTGTGTTGGGAACATTTTTGTTAGATAAGGAAGTAAAAAAAGAGTTTTCAATTACATAGTGTTGTCTTTCTTTATAAAAGAAGATAAAAAATTAAGTGTATAAAGGAATTGTTAATCAGATGATGATTTTATGATTTGTAATTAAAAAATATCACAATTTGGGAGAAATTTTGATTCAAAACTTATGATGAAAAGGGGAAGTAATGGAACTTCCATTCATATTCAGTTTTTATTGGAAGGAAATCTACTGGTGGAAGAGAGGGAAGATGTAGTAATTTCTGTTAAAAATCTAATGATCTTAAAGGTTCTCAATCAAAGACTATATATCATAATATATATAGTTCGTGATGAAAGAAATTGTTTGCTGAATAAGCCAGATGATAGTGAAGTAGAATATTTGTTCTTGAAGAATATTTTTTAAGGTGGAACTATTTCCTAGTCTATTCCAAATTTTCAGAGTTAAAAATCCGGAGATGGAGAAATTTGATTTTGGAAAAGGATGTTGTGCGCAAGTTTAAATATGTCTTGGTGTATTGCATGCAAGTGGTGTTTCAGGATCCAAACATAAAAAAATATAAAAGGCATGAAGTGAGTGAAAGATTCAAAAACTATGCAAAATATGTAGTTGGCGTGAAAGATACTTGCTCTCCAAATGTGATGTCAAATGGGGTTTTTCACTACGCTTCAGGATCTTGCACGACATATTAGGGTTCTTTCACATGGATTTTAGTGATGCCTATAAATAATAGGTTACTCCCTCTCATTTGAGAAGCACGATACATAGAGAAATCCCAAGCTCTGGAGCACTGAAGAATTTTAATTGAAGGGAGGTGTGTTAAAGAAAGAGATTTTCATGTAATAAGAAGATGTTACACACATGTTTGAAGTTGCGTGAAAGAGGTGTTTCGTTAAAAAAGATAAATATATTATGTGATGCATAAAATTTGTGTGCAAGACACCAGAAAGGGTGCGTGAAAGATTTGGGTTCTTCACACATATTCAGTTTTGCATAATATAGTTCTTACCAGCTTCTAGGGAGGAAAGTGAAGATTTCAACTTTAGAGAATACACCTATTCAATTGTAATGAATCACTGAAATACTGTAATTACTTATTTATACTAAGAGGTTGCACACACACATGTGTATTGTTTTCCAAGTGCTACACTAGTGTAAGGGCATATCCTACTCATTGTATTCTTTATCAAAGGATTGTTTTCTAGTGGATTGTGTGGTAGTGGATTGTTTCTATACCATACCAAAGACATAGATACTATTGTTGAGTAGTTAACCTTGTAAATATTATGTTCTTGTAATTTCTTCTATTTATTATAGAAAAAACTATTTAATAGGAGGTGGAGGTTATTTCAAAAATAAGGAAATATAAAAGAAACATATATCATTGATTCACCCCTCCCCCTCTCAATGATACTTGGATCCAGACTGGGAAACATTACTTTTAACCCTTAATATAAAAACCTCTCAATATTCTGAACATGGAAGAATGATATTTCAGGTGGTGGAAAATTAAATGAAATAAAAGAGATCATCAGAAAGTGTTACCTTAAAAATCAGGTAACTCCTTTTGGTTTATACCAAAGGGCATCCTTGGAATTCTTCTTGAACAAAGGAAGGCATTAAGTTTGAGAAGTGCAATGTTGGGAAGAGAATTGGGTATATATTTTAGGGTGTTTTGAGAGGTGTGAGTAATGGGGATAATTGGTTGCCTTTTATAGTGGATGAGGAGTGACACTCATGTAAAATTTTGACAAAGGAATTACAAAAAAAATTTCATGTTTCATGTGGATCCAATGATAAACCCAATTCAATAAAAGATATTATAGGGTTGATATATGTCTATAAAACTATATTTTGTACAAGTGTATAGGTCATTTTGAGCCTTAAGGTTAAGTTTTAGTCCCTTATGAATCTTAAGTTAACCTTAATCCTCATAATTAATTTTAGTCACTTTCACTAATATTTTTGGTCAAAACCAAAGTTGGTATTATTATAATTTATAAATTATTATTATTCCAAATATTTAATCCATTTTTCCAAAATAAAATCAGGTAACTATCCGAAATTAATTTAAAATTCATCTCATAGGTGGGATAATAATGCGGGGTTTTAAGGTAAAAATGTCCAAAATATTGATCTGTTTTTATAGTCAATTTCAAATTAAAATTGGTTAAAATAACATAAAGTGGACTAAATTATAAAAATAACATCTAATTGAACTTTAAAACCAATTTAAAATATAATTTAATCTTATAAATAAATTAGATGAAAAAGAAGTTTTGAACTAAAATTTATTATTTTTAACTATTCATTAAAAAATGAAACTTCATAGAAAAATAAATGAAATTACCCTAACCTAATTTTTATTTTTCAATTTAAAATTAAAAATTTATTTTGACATATATTATTTTAAAATTTTCAAACAATTGGATTTCAAATTGGTTCGCCATTAAAAGGCAATGAAACTCCCAAAATAAAAATATAATATTTTATGAATAAAATTGGGTATCTTATTATACTATCATTATAAAATCTATTAGATTTATATAAAAAATATTACATTAAATATATAATATTTATTTTACATTAATATCACTCACTAATTGTAATTAATTTAATTTATTAGGTTAAAACAACTTTTTGAGCCTAAAAATAGTTTTCTCTAAAAATATTCCCTTTATTTTTAGTTGGTTCTTATACTTATTTATAATTATTTTTTTCCAATAAATTGGTTGTGTAAACAATATATTTTAATTAGTTTGTTAATAATATTCACAAAGTCTATTTTATATCTTGTTATATTAAATTATAATATTTTAATAATATATTACTGTTCGTTAAAACATGATATTGCGTGAAACACAAGCCATCAAAGACGGTTTCCCTTGCATCTAACACATATTAACTCAGTATTGAAAGAATTGAAAGATATTGAATATATTAAATCAATTTAAAATAGTAAACATTTTTTAAAATATCTTGGTATTATATTCCCTTACGCACTTAGTGTCATGTGTCATGCACACTATCGAATATAAGGTTCTTACTTTAGAATTTCAGGGTGTTACATTTTAATGTTATACTGGACATGGATTGGAAGTCTCTATATAGATCCAAAATTAACTATTATTAGATGAAAATTACTTTCCATATCCCAAATTATACTTATATTCTACACAAGTGTAAGGTGAATGATGAATCTTCTTTGGAAAACCCTTCTCAATAATTGATATTTTTGGCTTATGAGGAATCATATATAGCTCAAATGATTGAGACAAATGATAGAATTATTATTTAATAAATTACAATTATAAGGGAATATACATATGTATTCCTCAAATATTTCCATGTTCTTCCTCTTGATTGAGAGGTTGATTTATAAATTTAACATATAACCAGAGCTCTATCCATATCCTAAAGGCTATATATAATAGAGCCCATTGAACCAGAATAACTAAAGAATTAACTATATTAGAATTTGTATAAGGGTTTCATATTAACATTTTATTTTCCATTGGGTTCACTTGTCCCATTTTTAGGGAATAATTATAGAATAATTCATCTTTTCATTGATTATTGTGAACTCAAAAAATACATAATAAATAAAATGTATCTTCTACTACATATTGATGAATTTTTTGATCAATTATAAGGGGATAATACTTCTATATGATTGATCTTTACTCAGGGTACTACTAATTGAAGGTGAGGAAGGTGGATATTACCAATACTTCCTTCATATAAGGAATAAAAATTATGAGGTCATATGGAATCAAGTTGTTCTCACAAATTATACTACAATTTTTAGGGACTTGAGGAATTTAGTCTTTAGAGTTTACCTTAAAATTTTTTTGGTGTTCATTATATATGATATTCTAATACACTTAAAAATCAAGGAGGAACATGATGAGAATTTAATTATTTTGAAAAAAAAATTGAGAAATGGGATTTATATGAAAATTAAAGTAAATATGACTTTTGGATAGAGAACATAACATTATTGAGGAATGTTATCATAATAAAGGGCATATAAGTTGATCATTAATAGATAAAAATAAATTATTAATAGCCCAAAATAAATTATTAATAGCCCATACCAACATTAATATTAGATATTTGTAGTTTCCTTGGATTTTCTAGGTACGATTGACAGTTTTTTAGGAACTTATAATTATTTTTAAACCTACTAACCATGTTAAATCTAAAGAGGGTAAATTATATCTAGACTACGGAATATTTATATAGACTCAAATAGTGGCAGAAGAGGATAATGAAATCACTTATACTCGCACTACCATTGATCCATGATGAATTCTTGGTATACCGTGATTCAAAAAAGAAAGTATTGGGTTGTATACTCCTGAAAATAATTAATTAATAGAATATGTCCAAAGAAGGAAAATAAATTGAAATATGATTTTAGTAGAAAAAACATCACAACCATATCCATTATGAGGACTTAAAATGGTAAAATCTTCTAAAATTTGGAAAGTATGGATATGTGAAACATTAACGAATGAAAACTTACTACCTTGAAAAAATTATTACTTAAAAATCCACTCTATAGAAGATTAAAAAATCTCATAGAGAGGATATTTAGATATAATATAAGATGGATGAAATATGATAAAGGAAATCCTTATAGTTAAATGTTTGTAAAAAGGAGTCAAGAAATTGGGGACATGATTTGGCCTGCCCTCAAAACCTAAGATATAGAAGGAGTTATTGGATTATGCTCATAGCTTAACATTATTTATCCACCTTGGAAGAATAAAGATATATAGAGTTCTCTAAGAGAACTACCAGTGTGAAAATATGAATAAAGATATTAATTAATATATATCAAATATATATATACTAACTGGTTATGATAGAAAGTAAAAAAATTTAAGGGGGTGATGTAATTGTTAACCATACCAATATGAAAATGGGAGAACATCACCATGGACTTATTCATGGAATTTTTAAAGATATAAAAAAGAAATAATTCTATATAGGTTGTAGTGGGATAACTTATAAAGTCTATTCACTTCAATTATTTTCAAAATTAACCCTCACTCAATCATCTTGAAAGGATATGAATTTAAAAAGTGGTTAGTCTTCTTGGAACACGAATATCGATTGAATCTAATCGAGATTTGAGGTTAACCTCAATGTTTTAGAAAATACTTCAAAATTAGATGAGAATAGATTTGAACATTTATAAAACTTATCACACATAAAATAATTGTCTATCTAAAAGATCCATCCAAACAATTGAGGATATATAGAGACCCTTCTCTATGAAATTTAAAGGATACTTGGAGAAGCATCATCCTTTAATAAATATATCTTATAAAAATATATTCTAGTAAAGAATTTTAATGGATATTTATGAATCCATTTATGGGAATTAATATATAACTATAATATGTTGTGATGAAGTAGGATATCAAAAGCTATTTTGAGCTAAACTGGATTAAGAAATGAAAGAGATAGTCAAAGCACTTCAAAAACACAATAAAGAAGTACAATATTGATAGAAGCGTTATAATATCAACCAATGATGAGACCTCAAGTCTGAGGTTAGAGATAAATTTTTCCTTTATATATATATATATATATATTTATTTATATATTTAATAAAGTCATGAGATTTTCAAAAAAAGGAAAACCTTAGTCTCAAATACACTATCCCCTTTTATATTTTTTATCACATCGGAGTTGTAGACTATAGACTATCACTCTCACCAAACCTATCCTAATTATATTACATATCCATATATTCCTCTTGGGGATGTACACACTACACCAACTACATGTACAAAATCCATTGGCGATAGTGTTGGAGCATGATCACTTTCATGGGGAACATTCAGTGAAGATTTGGGACCATAGAGACAATAATCTATGTGACAAGATAACTCACCTTATCAAAGTACTTTGAAAAAACCATAAGTATAAAAGGTAAACATGATAACTTGAGGAATTAATGAAATATAATTACCCTTATATGTTTTCATCATAGTGTGTGAAATGATATTTTAAGAAAAAAATTTATAAAGGCGGGGGAAGAATGTAATGACCTAGACATTTATATATTAAATTATATTTCTAAATAAACATGTGTCATATTTAGTAATGTATTATGGTATAAAACTCAATAATAACATGACAAATCAAACTATACATTATTATTTTAATTTCAAACATAAAATTTTGAGTATAAATACACCTAATAAAATTAAAAAATAATAAAAATAGACAATATATAAACAAAAATAATGTAACTAGAATGTGAAGATTTTGATAATTTCAGTCTCCAAGAAAAATCACACCCACGAAAAAAACTATAAAAAAGAATCAAAATATTTTAATTTAATTTTTTTTAAAATTAAGAATATAACCATTCTAGGAATTGATGTGAATGATGAATGAAGGAGATGGGAGGTATTTATATGGAATATATAACTAATCCGACCAATGGAAATAAAATCATTTGATAAATGATCATTGGAATATTAACATGTATATTAACATGAACATTGGAATAGTGATACAATATGTGGGTATCTTATGAAATAAAAATAATAAAATTAAGAAAAAGTGTAAAATAAGATAAAGTAAATATTCAAAAGAATAATTCATAACTGTTTTTTGGAAAAACATGTAAGTTTTATTTTAAATAAAATATTTTGTTTTTATAACTTTAATAACATTAAATAAAATTTTATATTAATAACAAAAAATTGAAAAAATTATTTTTATATAAAAATATAATAATTTTTTAAATCAAAAATTAATTTTCTAAGTGTTAAAATCTTAATCATGTCCCAAAAAATGGTATTTTTCAATAAATAATGTTTAGATATAAAGATTAAAATTTTCATATTTATGAAATTATTATAGTAAATTTGAGTTCATTTTTTAAATCATCATTTTGAAACTATATTAGAGGTATTTTTTGGTTTTTTCCCAAAAAAATTAAATTTTTTATGAATAGTGAAATCCTGTAAAAATATTGTATTTTTATATTAAAAGTTATATACAAGCTTAATTTTATATTTGTGAAGAATAAAACAATAATATCATCCCCACATAAACCAATTGTTATTTATAGTCTCAAGAATAATCACTTTTGGTAATCTTGATCAAAAATAATAAACTAATGAATATTTTATTCAAAAAAACCCCTCTCCTCTATTTTTAAAAGCCACCCTTCACCACACCATCCATCCTCACACCATAATTTCATTAACAAGATATATACCAATAAAAATAAATTTTTTTAATATATACCAATGTTATGGATGTTTTGTTTCACATAAAATATCATTCCCCAATCCAAATTATTGTGATGAAGGAGGACATCTAAAGGAAGAGGTAATTATCTCAAATAATATATTTTAATTTCTTTTCATATTTTAATTACTAAGAGTATATTATATCCATTCTAATATGATGAAATAATTATCATAAATACACTTAAATTATATTATATTAATCCTATATCTATTATCTACCTTCCTCTCATTTATTTTAAAATGAAAACCTCACCCATATTAATGTTAGTCCACAACCTCCATGGATGATTTATTTTATTCTTCATTAGTATCTTCATTGATGCTTGTAATAATAATTTAATGTTTAATTGTAAAATTAATAAATATGTTAAATTTATTTTATTTTTTTATGTGTAAATAACTATAAAATTTAATAACACAATTTTGGTCATAATGGTCAATAAAACTGCATATGAACGAACCATTAAATTATAAAATTCATAGTTTTTTAAAAAAAATTATTATTTTATAATAATATTTGATATTTATAATCATATAAACTTTTGAGAAATAATGAAATACATTAAATGTTTCTTTTGTATATTTTGATTTATTTGATAAGAACATTAATTATTATTAAAAAACTAAAATAACCTCGGAATTGTGAAACAAATAGCCTCGAGATTGTGAAAATCAACATAATGTTCTAATAAAATTATCAGAAAAAAATATTAAATAAATATAAATTAATTTTTGTTTTGAATTGATTACTTAATAAACATAAAGTGGTTATTTTGAAGGTTATATGCATATACCAAGTGAGTCAGTACATGAGTTAAGGGATCTCCCAAACAAACATCTTTTATTTTGAGTTTTGATTTCTCTATATTTAAATCCATTTATATCTATTTTATTTACATGTAATTATCCCATATTCTATATATAGTTATTATTTAAATGTATTCTTTGTTTATCTACCCTTTCCCTCCTAGGTACATACAATTTTTTTATATTTACTTCTCGATTGTTTATTTTAAGAAAATATAATTAATGGGAGATTATCTATTTATTATTTCATTTCAGGTACAACTCAATTAGTTGTTTCTATCTTATATGATCATTTAAAACACTAATTATTTATGGATAAATATTCATGTTTAATTTCATAATTAATAAAATCAGTATGTTCTTACCTTCTCAAATGATTCTTTACTCATTTATTAAAACGTTCCTTAAGAGGTTCCTTTATAAACCTATTTCTTCACTCATTGGTTATGGTTTTTCCATAACATAAAATCCATATTTGAGACCTATTATTATTTATCAATATATTAATATATAAAATTGATTAATTTCTTCTTCTCTTAGGAAGGTTTTTGATATATCATTTTCTTATGATTTGATACAAGACTATGAAAACCATTTCCATTTCTTGATTTTTTTCTCATGCATATAACTTATGAATGATTCAATTATTTGGAACATGAATATATGTATAAATTATTATTTTATATGTAGTAATATAATTTTACAACCACCAAAGGCATTGGGTAATTTTTCTATCTTATGTGATACAATATATATTGAACGGTCAATAATCCTAGCACACTATGTTATGCTGTCTTGGTTGTGAGCTTTGGATTATGCCTATGATTTCAGGGTTTATGTGGTTTAAACTGTTTTATGGTGTCATGATATTATGTTATAATCATTTTTATTCCATGATTCCTTGTCAATATATATATATATATATATGATCCTCCTCTTTTATTAAATCATGTTATGCCTCTTGGAACATAAGTTATAATTCATGATCATGTCATTTCCCTTACTAGTATTTAAATCACACCCTTTTTATTATGTAGTTACATAGGGTATCCTATAATGTAATAGATGTTAACATGTATTTATAAGCCTATTATGGATATTTGAGTCAAGATAATGTAGTTTATTTTATATTGATGTAATATGTATCTAATCTCTTAAAGAAACTAGGCCTATATATGTATGTGTTGTGATTTATCGATATTTATGTAAAATTTATATTTTAATATATTTATAGGACACAAGTTTCTATTCATATTATAGAATAAGTAATAATTTTTATAAATCACTCATCACAAACTAATATCACATTATGTTGAATTTTAAAGTGTAGAATAATCATTTTTTAGATCCATGTGAGGAATCTCCATTGTTTTCCATGATTGATGCCATGTGGACTACTATTTTATGAAACTATTCTCACTCAGTTAAATTTTTCATCAATCAGATAATATTTATAATGCCTAATTGGTGTTTTTCATTGGACAAGGTTTTATTTTGGGGGGATGGTTCCCATTTCTGGTTTATTGGGATGGTGTTTGTAGTCTTGTATGGTTGGATGGATCCCATTCTCTCAATGATGTGGGTATAGATAACATGAGTGTTTTGATTATTTTGTAATCCATGGGGACTCCTATTTATTTTCCTTTCAAATATATTGATTATGTAATATATTAGGAGGTTTATAAGTAATAGTTTATAAACTTTTCATTAAAAAGGGATTTAGTGTCATGATTGGTTGATTGAGTTATTTCATGATGATAGATTGCACATGATTTAATTAATATATATTATTAATTCATAAAAAATTGTTGTATTCCCTTATAAGGTCATTTCCCATTCTTCTCCTTCTCTGGGTAAATCTTTTGAAAACACTATACATGCACCATTGGAATTCTTAATGTTTCCTTACTTCCATTGACTATGTTTTACAGAAAATAATTTAATATATGTCATTGTGGATTGTGTGGCCAAATATACAATGGTAAGGATATAAATTTAGGTGATATTTCTACATTTCTTCACATGGATTCTTGATTTCCTAAAATTTGATCTTTTTTCTCTCTAAATAATATATTATGTAACCAAATAATATATCATTATTGAAGTAATAAAATTTTTTCCTCTTAATTTGAATGTCAGGTCATCTCAACCATGACGTGACCAACCTAATACTAGCTATTATTGTTTCATTTTTTTCGAAGATTCTATAGTAATTATGGTGTCCCTTCTTATTTTTTTCTATTTTTTATTATAATTTCATCCTCATGATGTTTTTTTATAATTTCAAACTCTCAAAACCCACCTGGATACTTCATGGGAAAGAAAATAATTCAAAACTCATCCAATAAGATCTCCAAGAAGATCTCGAGTAATTATTCTTGGGGAATAAATATTACCAAAGATTATGTAAAAACCTTCAATATTAAATTAAAATATATTAGTATCTCGTTCTCCCTCTTCCTGCAATTGAAGAGGTCACAAATAGTTTTCTTCCTTAGTTTATAACTTAATTGGTATATAAATTATATATATGAATATTTATTACTTATAATGAACCAAAATTCATGGTTACTATACCAAAATAATGTATAAACTTATATTATATTCATAAATAATATGCATTTGTTTACCTCTTTTTCTTCTTGGTCTTCCAACCTTTATCTTTAGTGTGAAGAAAAATGGATTAAATGCATCTTCAGATCTCTCATTCCAATAAATGTTGAGAAGTTAGGATTACAGATGTTGGATAAAGGATGAGTCGAATCCACCCACTCAAGATATATATTTTTTTCTAGTTTTATTAGTGCATATATTTATTCTATTTCCTATATTATTGTTCTAATGAAATCAAGTAATTATTAGGATAATACCAGTTGGGCTTAAATTTGAGTTTGAATATATATACAAGATTAGTATAGATATAATTTTTTAACTAGTTCTTAGTGTCTCACCTAAGATGGAATCATATAGAATTCATGTACTAGTAGTTTATGTTCCCCTATTAGATATAAATATTAATAATTAACTGAAAATAAACTCAAATAGGACAGTCTATATGATATGAAGTTGATAAGGTGGTTTTATTATTTTTATGTGTGTTGATAAACGTTATTTTTTTGTGAGGGTTAGTTGAATGATCTATATAAACTTCATCCGGAAGATCATACTCCATATGTATGATTCCCAAGAATAATTCATCATTTATCTACTCAAGATTCTCTATTACGGTATCATATTTAGAAATTAAATCATCTATTGAGATAGTCTCACTATCTCTGTGTTGTGGGTAGGATGCAGATATCACCACAACATTTATATTTTTTTGAAAAATCCCCAAAAAGTTTTCATTAATTGGATATTTAGAGGGAATCCCAAACATAAGAACCATTTGGATAATTTAAAGGTACTCCTTCATCATGTACTTTTGTGTTAATGGAATTATTTATATGTGCCTCCTCAAATTAATGTTCTTTGATAATATCATTCTCTACAGCATTATTTGGGTGAACAATGATTAAATTTACTAATGTGAAAACTATTACAGTAAATAAATATTTTCTTATAGGTTTTATATCGATAATATTAGTATATTTCTTCATATTGGATTATTCTAGAGTTAAATTTGGGTGTAAAAATTCCCCCAACCCTATGGGTTAGGGTTTCCCTTTAGATGTTGTAGTTGCAATTGTTTCTTTCCCCGCTTTTTATGCCTGTATTCTACCATGTTTTAGAGCAAGTGTGATACCTCAATAAGGACTTCTATGTGGGTTAATTCTATTCCAAATGGGTTGGATTTCTATTAATATTTTCTCTAAGTCCATATTCTATGAAGTGTGGGGATTCTAGCTAACAGTGATATGAAATTGCCCTCAATTCTCTATTTCGATATACCCATGATCCTTAGAGATGTTTGTAGTTGCAGAAACCTGTAACAACTATTGAGTTGATGTTTTTGGATACTCTTATGGTGTTATCATTTTGGCTTTCCAATCCTAGATGATCAAGGAAAGCATAACTTCTTCTAGAACATTCAATGAAATTTAGTTCTATTGCAAATTAAAATGATGCCTCTAGTTTCTTTGAGTCATCTTCTAAGGATCTGGGGTTATCATAAAGATGATATAAACATTATCCTAATATTCATTCAAATATGGAAGGTATTTATTTCTTCTCATAATTGAGATACACTGAAATTGGTTTTACTTTGAGATAGGGTCCACCTACCCCAATTGATATATCTATATAGAACCTGCCTCTATGGATTGAAACCCTCCAAACTTTTATGTAATATTTCTAGGGTTGGGAATACCACTTAAAATATAATAATGCAACATTCTATTTACCATATATAATTGAATGTTTTTTTTAGGTGACAATATACATCTAATGTCTTACATATAATGATGTTTCAATAATAACAACAACATAGGATTGAGGTGAATTCAACTGGTGGTTCATGGCCACCCTCGCTATTGTGAGGTTTCCCCTAGACTGGTTGGATATCCATATCTAAGATAGTATATTTTTCATAGATTCAAAATTTATTTTGAGGAAGAAACTAGAAAATAAAAAACATAGTATCTGAAATGAGAATCCATGGTTAATCAACTTTTATCATGGGTAATATGTTTCATTTTGTGTTTTCCATTCTATTTTTAATGGATTCCTTATTATCTAGTGACTATTTTCATTGGTTTGGGTCTCACGTGGCTATCATACTTTCTAATGTTTGGTTTCCTCTCAATCATTGATGGTGGTAATGATGGAAATTTTTAATATGATATGATGCAAGGTTAAATTATACCATAAGTTTTTATATTTCCTTGTATGGGACTCACTTAGATATTTAATCGATATTTCCCATATCCATCCTCACGAAAATACTTGTAAAACTAATTTACTAAAAAGATTAATTTCATAAGAAATTTCACATGGGAATTATGTTATCACTCATTTGATCCAAATATTTATACAACATATAGTTTATAAGAATATAATAGGGAACATGGTAATTTATCACCATCCATTATGGAATTAGGATCATATGATTTGAGGATGTAGGTGCTGTGGATTCATATCTATACTATGAAATAGAATTCCAAAATATTTTTATGAAGGGAATTAACACTCCCATAGTTCAGTTACATTGAATATGAAATGTCACAACATTCAAGATTATATGATAAAGACTATGGGGTGTATTTTAATGGTTTGAATCTATGACTATTTCCAAGTAGTTTAATGTTAGTCATAGTGTACTACTAGGTGAAAGGTTCCTTTAAATGGGTTTTTTTTGTAACTTATGAATAAGCATTCAACCAGGGTTTATCTTGAATAAATATTTTGGTGGTGGGATTCTATGGATCCAATAAGATTAATATGGAACAATAAATATTAAGATACTAATAGGTAAATATTTACTAATTGAATTTTAATAAACCAATAAGGTAATCTGGACTCAAGGAATATAATGAATCTAAGAGTATAACATTGATTCAAGGTAGTTGATGAAACCAATAGGAAATCTAAACTAAAGTCATATGAAGAAAACAAGATATGTATATCAATTAAATTCATATGATACAACCAAGTGGAGAATCATGACACAAATCATATGAATGAAACCAAGGGGGTATCTCGACTCAAGGAAGATTAGAAAACCATATAGAGTATCTTAACTGAGATAATATGAGGAAATAAAGAGGATAATCTCAACTAAAGATGTGTATGGTAACCAAGAGGAGTATCTCAAATCAATGAATATGAGGAAAATAAGTAAATTATCCCAACTCATGGTGATGGGGGAAATCAATAGGTGGATCTCAAATCAATGTTTTTTCTAGGGTCAAGGTTGAGGTTGCATGTATCTCAACCAAAATAATGTCAAACCTGGCCTAAAAGTATCTTAGTTTGACTCATGTGTTTTTAATTCTGACCATGATGAATGTGGAGGAATTGGGTAAATGTATTGATACTATATTCCATCATTGATCCCAACCAGTGGTGTCTGGGAATATTTACCATGGTATAAAATATCATGGTATATTTGGGAACCCAATTAGGTGGCCTGGGTAAAATGGTTGACTGGGTTGTAGGTCTGGGTGAATGGTCACCTAGGTATGTGACTTTGTTGAATGGTTAGCGAAGTTAGTGACTTGGGAAATGTGGTTCCTGTGTAGGTGACCTAGTAAATGAGGTACCCAGGTCATTGAAATAGCTCATAAGGCTCCCATATAGGTGACATAGGAAAATAGTTTCCAATATAATCCATAATGTATGGAAATAGTTGCAAAAAGAAATGGTAATGTATCTAAATATTGGGTATGACACCAATGGCTTAATGAATAGGCACCTCACTAGGGTGGCTTCGTCTTGCCTTTGAGGCATGAGTGAATATGTTTCCTAATGAAGAAGAATCGGTACATATGGGAATGATTTTGAGTCTTGAAAAAAAAATGTTCCAAACTATAGATTATTGAGATCATCTGGGTGTATATCCCAGATATGTCTAAATTGGTTCCTTGTGGGATACATGGGGGTACATTGGTCACATTACCTTAATTTTTTATTTTAAAATCACTTATATGAGTTTATAGAGACTTTGGTGTATAGGATTAGTCTCCATGTTCTTAGGTGTTCTTGGTCCAAGATTCATCTTAGTTTGTACAATATGTCATAAATGGTGGTTATGGGGGTCCTTTTATAAGAAAACCCTATAATGGGGGGGGATAGTTATGGGTGATAACCAAAAATAACCTCTTCAAGAATCCAATTATTGTATAGGGGTGCATGGTAGTGTATATAAGGTCTAAAATTTAAGGTTGGGTGAGTGGGGATAGGCATTGGTTTCTTGGATTAACACTAAGCTGGGCTTGAGTATGGATTTTAACGAAAATCCATCATAAATATCCAAATTAAAATGATCAGAATATTTTACCAGTATGTTAATTTTATCTCCATGGGATGTCAAATTCAAGCATAAGAATCAAGTTTCATCACTCACTCTATGTTTTAACAAGGTCAGGCTCTTGGAAAGACCAATTTTATTCTATAGTGGAATGAAATATGGTTCTTAAGAATGGAGTGGCCTTATATCCAATAATGGATGCAATCTATGAATTAATCCAAGTGGGTTGTTCTCTCCATCACATAAATGGATAGGAAAATGATTTTGTAGAAAAATAATCCCATCATAGTGACAAATCATATAGAATATTAGGATATCATTGGTGTATTCATCATTAAATGTGACACTCCGTATTTAACTTTTCATTTTTCATTCTATTGAGACTCATATTATGGTCATCATAGGAGGGTGAGAAATATAATTTTCAGCACCAATACTTTTTAGTTTATCAACAACATAGCTACTAGGGTAGTGAAGTTTGTAATATATGATATATTCTATATATTTATAGTATCATGTTCTATCATCATTGATAATGGTGTATAATTTTTTAATCATATGTTTTATGATAATTTTAATTTGAGAGAATAAAAATTCAATAATATAATACAATAAATTATGTGGAAAGGTGGAAGTGTTAAAAAAATTTCTGAAATGCATCATTAAAAATATTTTGAATTATTATATAAAATATTCATAAACTAAATTATACATTGCATTATGGTCTTAGGGAAAAGAAAATAAAATCCTCTATAGATTTTCCAAAATTTTCGTTTTTTATGATTTTTCCCACTTTATAGTTGAGAAAGAACATTGATATTTTTTATTTTTAAAAACATTTAATTATGATTTCCAATCTATTAAAGAAAATATTTTATCTAAATCAATGAGTTATAATATCTATGAAAATAATAATATTGAAATTTAAATATTTTTAAGGAATCAATATATATATATATATATAAATGTTTTTATACCTATATGTGGAATTTTAAAAATGGGAAATTGTTTTTATTCAATAATAAATTGAAGTGTTATCAAGGAAACTTAACATCAATGTGGTATAGAACAATCCAGATATTGATAGTTCATCCCTATAGGGATATAAAGATTTTATAACCCAAAAAATAAGATTTCTTGATATTATTTAATAGATAAGAACATAAATTGAAGGAAATTATATAGACTATGTAATCACTTAAAATTTTAAGAACTATAAAAATAAATATATAAAGATCATGAAAAAAACATAGAAATCTTGGGATAAAACCCATGATCATTATTATATTTAGTTTTTAGTGTGTTTTATTTTAAATTTTTAATTATCTAATTTTCTCAATTTATTAAAAAATATATGGAATGTTAAAATTATTATCATCCATAAGATTATATATATGATCCCCACCAGCATAATTAAATGTAATTTTAATATAATATGGTTATATTATAAAATTCCCTATATGTAATTTTATTCATTAATGTATGAAATTAATAATTTACATTATATAATTCATTTGTTTTGAAATTACATTGAGGAAAATATTAAATATTCATTGTGGAGTATCTCTTTTATTATCGTATGAAAGGTTTTATAGGACATCTTCACTATGAAGACATGTCATGTATATTCTTTCAATTTCATTATTTTAGAATCAATGTTTTCAAAATATAATTGAGATGGGTATAAATGGATCCTTTTATTTAATTAAATGTATTGGATTCATGATCATGAAATTCACTTGATTAGTTATCTAGTATGAGATATTTTAAAAAAATACTATAAAAATACAGTGGGATATATAAATTTAAACTAGAATAATATATTTACATGAAAATATAAATTCAAAACTTATTAAATATATGTATGCTACATTTTTTTTATAAAATAAATAATCTATATATAAAGTAAAATATTAAATGATATATGGTAATCCTTATTTTATTAATTCTTATAATAAAATAAATATTTCTAGGTATTATTGTTAAAGAAATTTTTTAGTTTTAGTTGATTATATTTGTATTTCAGGGAATGACTAAAAATTCAGTATTACTCTCTCATTCATTCCTTAATTATAATATTTAGTCTTATAGAGTAATTAATATTGGGAAATCAGTTTTTTTATGGATTAGAATCCAATTATAAGATAATAATAAAATTAAATGATGTTGTCTTTATGTGCCAATTTATAAGATACAGTGAAAATAAATTGGATAAACATTATCAAATAAATAAGGATAAATCCTTCATATCAAATAAATGATTAGGTAACGAATTTTGGTATGAAAAACATGTATGAATTGACTATATTACTTGAGTAATAGTGATTTTTGAGACTAGTGTTCATTTTAAATAGAATATTCAAGAAATCTTATATTCATGAGGGATAAAATAATTTAATTATTAAAATTATTTTTTTTTATTTTTTTTATAACTATTGAAAGATTTTACTTGATCAGAAGTAAAAAAATTCAATATTTTGGAAATGTTATTACTCCATAACTAAGTTATTTTTCTTTTGTAATCTATTCTTTATTCAAGTTCTCTACAAATAAAATATATCTATAATAAGCATAATTTTTACTTATTTGTGTTTAAGAAATATATAAAATTTACTATAAAGTTTTGATTGATATATATTGGGTTCATTCAAATAAAATATTACATTATTTATTCTATAATGACATATTTTTTTATAAAAGATATTATGTGGTCTGTAATCTAATATTCAAATTTTATTTGGAATAAAAGTTAGTTATTTTTGGGGATAATGAATAAAAATATAATATTATGGATGGAATTTAGGTTTATATTCCCTAGAGTTTATTTTTTATATAGAAAAGAAGTAAATTATTTATTCTTTGTGGAAAATAATATCTATAGGAAAAAGAAATTATTCCCTATATATGGGTTGAAATGATTGATTATATGGGATTTAAAAGATTAAATTTTATATATTTATAAATTAAAATATTATATATAATCTAATTATATATTTTTATTATCCACAAGGTTTAATGAATTCAATATAAAAGGTGTCAATTCAATGAAAAAAAAATTAATCCTTGTGTTAATTTGTCAATTTTTATTATTCAATTAGTTAGGAGGGGTGGGTAAAAATTAGAGTAAATAGGCTATATGTTAAAAATATATTAAAGATGAAAGATAGTGTTAGTTATCTATTATCCAAGTAATGGGTAAGAATTTTCTAAATCATAGAGGATGGAATTACCAAATATGTCATCAACCACCCAATATCCCATTTATGGGTACCCAGTGGGATTCCCAGTACTATGTGGTGGATGAATAGGAAATCAGTGACCTTTATATCTATTTTTGTTAATTTAATCACAATTATTTTTGGGGAAATGTTTTGAAAATATTTTTCATAACTCTATTTTTATTATAAGTTCACCCAAACCTCCCCCACTCATTATTTTACTCTCTATAATGTGGAATATATTTCTCTTTCATGATCTTATAATTTATTAGTTGGTTTTTTATTTGAGCAAGACAAAGGATCATACACCTTTTATTATGGTTTTACCATAAAATTTATGAAGATCTATTCTAAATATAAAAAAATGGTGTTTTTGTATATACATGGGAATTATTCACTTTGAGGTATAATCACTCAAGGATATACAATGAAAGTGTATCTAAGACAATAAAATAGGTGGTCCCTTAATTTTAATTCAATTGTATATAATTTTCATTAGTAATATGGTATGTGTGACTAGTAGGGTGAGTGTGAATGACCTAAAATACAAATGAATATGGTTTCTTTTATTATTGATAAATGTGTGTCCAATATATAACCCATAATATGTCTATTAATCCTTATCTTATGTACACATGGTCACTGAAGACCATTTATCCTCGTAAAAGTGTAGAGATTATTTTATAGTGAAACTTATGATGAGTATAGATATTTTTATTTTACTTATAGAGAATCATAAGGTATCCATAATAATTCCTTAAGGATGAGAAGATGAAATATATGTTAGTCTACTAGTAGAGTGTCTATAGTATAGATATTTGAATTGATTAATACCTTTATGGTGTGGAACTTGATAGATATATGTTTGATTAGGATTATAATACATTCAAAGGGAAGGATGGGATTCACATATGCATCATGGGTATATAATGTTAGGGGTGTGGGTAGACTTGAGGGAACCAATTCCTAGTGTGATAAATTGTTAACCATTACTCATATTATTCTTTATTATAATCAATATTATTGGTTCAAATAGGCTGAGGTTCTAACCCTGTTTTATTATGAAAAAGATGAAGAAAAAACCCCTTTCAACTTGGTAGAGAGGGAACCCAATACATTGTCCGTATGGATAGAGGCACATGATTCTATGAAATACATGGTCGTAAGGCCCTTACATGGTCTGAAGGACATAGTGAGTGATTTCCTAGAATCCTAGTGACCCAAAGGCCCAATTAAATATAGGACAAAATCTCAGTGAACTGTTTTCAAAACCAGAAATCTAAATGGCCCAATTTTTTAAAATCCCATAGACTCTAAACCAAGTGAAATCATGTATAATGATTGATACTTAACCCATAGAATACATTGTTATTATTTATTCTTATAGTGATAACTCATTCAAAATGTTTATTGATTATTCTTATTGTGATATCCCATTCACTTATTGTTATTATTGGAGTGTTCCTAACATATTCACTCCTCATGTTACTAGTGATTACCCATTCATATTATTTTATTATTATTTTTAAGTTGTTAAAAAATTGTCATAGGGTTGATCTAAATGGTTATAACCCATTTTCCTATGTTATGTAATGCAATAGTGATAACTCATTCACCTTATGGTTTAATTTAATGGTGGAAACCCATTCATCCATGTTATATTTTAAAATAGTGATGAACTAATTAATTATTTTCTTATGATATGGATACCCATATCATATTGATTAGTTTAAGTGTGTAGATGACTCATTCACCCCTAATAATATCCATTCTGATACTCCATCCACCTATATTATTATTTTATATGTGATTAGGCATTAATCCTCTAGTTTTGATTAGATATTGGGAATAAACATCCCCATTTGGAACAGGCTGATGTAAGTGTGGTTTTTTTCTGGGTGGATTATTTTCAATTAATATTAAAATATAGTTATGTATATATTTATTTTAAAAGAATATCATATTGTATATGTAATGATAAATAAATAGTGTAATTTTAGTTCACTATTATTGGGGTATTACATAGTATATTTCTCTCTCCAATCATGTGAACGTTTTTTAGAATATATACTTTAGGGACTAGGATACATGTAAGGTAAAGATACCTATAGTTTATGGTTGAGTTGGGGTGCATGTTTGGATTGGGAAAGGTACCAATAATAGTCTCAATCCATAAATTTTTATATAAATCTCCATTATTTTTTATATTTGGTTCTTTTTGTGTAATATAGACAAGGAATATGATCCTTCACTTATAAGTTGCTTGTAGGACATTACAGTGGGTTTATATATTGATATATCATGTGATGTTTCTTTATGGTTGTAATATCAATTCAATGTATTTATTTATTTTATTTAATTACAAATAAAAGAAATAAATCATTCTTTTAATATCACTAATATTGAGAGGGTTGAATCATTAATTAAACCTTTTTTAAAAAAATTAACTCCATTGAATAACCTTCAGAACCAATTATGGTTTTACGATAAAAATTTAATAAACAAAGAACTTATTTTTTCAGCGTTGAATGAGAAAATGAATTGAAAAATAAAAAAGATGGAATTTTTTAAATATTTATCCCCAATATGGGTGACAAATCCTTGGTATGAATTGTGGTATCTATTTCATACAACATTAGTCTTTCAATTATGTGAATACAAGGGGTGGAATCTCTCCTTTATACTATAGTATAATGTGTCTCATGATAGCCTAATTTGTACTCCATAACAATTATAATGATATTGAGTATGAAATAATAAATAATATACTCAAGGAAATATATTTTTTACTAAATAAAGATATATAATCTTATTTAGGTACAAATATTGACTTCATCAAATCACCAAGAGAAATCAACACAAATCATAAAATTTGATCATTATATGATTTCAATGATTAATTAATTGAATGAAAAAATATAAATATTTTACAAGTTATACCATATAAATTCTTGAATTTAATGTTTTTTTATCAATATAATGGATTCGTAAACCATAAAAAATCATAAAATCACTATCTACAACCTCATTCTATAAAAATACAACAACTGTGTTTGACATTTCAACTGAATGAATTATGATCCATTTTTATTTGGAATTTCAGCAACTCCAAAATGAAAATTTGATTTAATTCATCTTGTAATATGATATAAGATCAATATAATCCTTATTAATTGAATCATATGTTTTTAAAGTAATAGGAATTCTTGAACATGTAAATAAATTCAAATATATTGTTATGATATTTCATCCCAGGTTAACTTTTGTATAACTAATATTTTTTCCATTCCAATCAAAATAAAGATATAATTTATATGATTTGAGTTGAATTGAAAATATTAACTAATTAAATACATTAAATTATTTTTACTATCAAGATTGACCAGATTAATTCATGGTTTAAATAATCTATCATGGTACACTACTAAATATGAAAAATGTGTTTTGACTACTATTGTTCAAAAAAGTTTAAATGGAATCAGAAATTCAATGCCGCTAACTTTTTTGATTCAAAATTTTAAAAAACCATTATGAAGTGATGTGAATTTATAAATATAAAACATTTTTATGAATCTATAATTTTGATAGTAATATACCATAATTAGATGATAAATAGTGAACTATCCATAACCAGCTATAAAACACCATGGATGTTTTGTAACCATATTAAAAAATATTAAAATAGAATCTAATTAAATCATAAAACTTAATTAAAATCTAGTGAAATATTAAGATATATTTTAAAGATATCATAGGATGTTTCTAACAAAAAAAATACAATAGTCGTAGACTATGATAATAAATGTACAACACCAACTACATTTTTACCCTTTCATCTGTAATTGTAAAATTGGATTTCTGATAAATCACCCCATTTGAGAAACATAATATAAAAAACTATTGGGAATGGGATAATCATATATACCTTACTATCTATTTAGTGAAGGTTCAAATCCCAATATCAATATTAATTCCAGATACACCTCTCTTTGAAGTAGTTCTTTAGAAATACCCACCACTTTCTCTTCTATTTAAATATATTCTATAGATTCCTCACAATATTCCACCTTTTAATTAATAAAATAATCCCAAATATTAATTTACATTGACTTAATGTATTGTACTTTATTATTTAATAAATTTATATCCCTACGATTATCAAACCTAATATGGATAGGTAACTTCACTGAAACATTTGAATCCTCTAGATGATCTTTCATTAATATCATTTTAGTTATTTATTATGTTATTTGAGAATACATGGACTCAAAAATACTTATAGTCACCAGATTTTTCTTCATTCAATGACAAGTTACATAATTACTTCCCATGAATAATTCTACTCTTGACGATAACTTCTAATCATCAATGTTTCTCACCAACTTTATATCATCATATTCATGGGAATAAAATTTTCTATATCTACCATTTTTTCTAATCAGTTTGAAATGCCCAAAGGTTCTTTATCTGACGATACGTGGACCTACTTTCCAAAGGAAGGCGTTTTCTGGGTGATTTGGCCAGCGACGCTTAAGAACTCACATTGGATGAGAGGATGGGAAGTCGGGATCATCACACCCTTTTGGGGGGAATTATTTCTAGTTTTGGGACTCTCTTATAGATTTAAGACATATTCATATGTTCAAGAATCTTTGGTTTATACCCAAGAATAGTATCCACGGATTACTCCTTGTTGGAAATGGCCAGCTAAACACCGGGATTCCGAATCATTTAGGCTCGAGGTTTAACATCCCTCATTTGATTAATGACTCCAAGGAGTTTGGACTCATTGAGACGGCACTGGTTTGAAGCCCCATAACTGGGTGCTTTGGAGTTTATTGTCATCCAGGGGGGATAGATAATGACTTGAGTGTTTGGATTGTACCCATGATACGGACTTCCTACATATCCTCGTGAGAGGAATCAGAATCCACGTAGTTCGGTTTGGGTTGGGGCTTATAATCTGAGGAGGCCCAAGGTGATGGTGAACCAACAAGAAGGAGGTTAGAACGACCGGTTTTGGGATTGAACCTCAGGGAGGCTTCCTACATACCATGCCTTGACATGGATCAAAGACCTCATAGTTCAGAATGGCGAAATACAGTTTAAAGTCATGTGGGACGGAGGTATTGTCATGGTCTATGCTTAATCTATGCCCATGTCAGTCATGCTCGGTTTGAGAAACAAGAGGCAATAGGGACCTAATGATCACGTCATGAAGGGTGCATCTGTGGGAAGCGAAATGGGGCTTACGCATGGCTAGAAGCCTGGGGAAATGCCGATTGGGACTTACTCCAGGATGGAGGCCCAAATTGGTGACAAAACCCAATGGGAGAGGGATTTGGGAATGAAGATGAAAGGAGGTGTATAGGTACCACCTCCTACAATAAGAACTAGGGGCTTACACTGGGATGTTTTTCCTAAGAGATTGGGACTTACTCCAGGATGGAGGCCCAGTAACTCCCAGAAGGGGGGAGAAGTTCCCAACGCTGGCGTCGAAAGGAAATGCAAGCAGGGTCCCCCCAATCTTGGCGAGTGGAGAGGCAGAAAGGGGACTCTCGGGCTCAGACCCTGCACTACCGTGGGTATGTGAACCCAATAATGTTTCAAGAACCCACTCAAGGGTTAGAGAAACCCCTTTTTCCTCACCTATCGTGGGTATGTGAACTCAAAGTGGTGTGCTGATACACCTGAAAGTTACATCATAAAGATCTGGTGGCTTCGGTAAAGGCCTTGGCTTGAGGCCGAGGAATCGGCCAATGAGGGAATTACGAGGGATCAAGTCAGATTGGAAGTGTTTTATCTAACTCAGGTAATTGGAACACTGAAGGAGTTGGTGGGCCACATGGTAGTATGAGGAGTGGCGGCCTTCGCGTAGGGGGTGTTATGCGGCTAGAGAGGTTTTCTATGTACTAGGGTGGTACGCAGACAGATAGGCATCCCACGTACCAGGGCGGTATGCGGCTTTGTGTTTGGACCACTTACCAGGTTGGTATGCGGGGGGGAGTCCACGTGAGCAGCGGCGGCCAGGGGCGACGTTTGTCGGGGGTTCATCGGTGAGGGATTTTCCCGCGTATGAGGGTGCTACGTGGTGCGTTGGGTCAAAAAAGGGGCATTGACTCCCTGGTCCGTGGGGAGTACATCCGCAGAGGGGCCATGGCTCGCGGTCTTCTTTTTAATTTTATTTTAAGTTCTCGGTTCACCAATTTGTTATGAATTTTTTTCGTTCCTTACTAATTTGTTTCCAGTTTCATACCTGTTCTAGTTCGTGAATTGGAAGTTCTATATTTTCAAAATCCTAAGCTCCTTCCTCCAAAAACCTTCCACCCGAATCTGATCAATCCCATTCTTCCCCCCTCGATTTCCTTTTATAGATGGGGGAAAGGGATGTATTTATGATCATGCGGCACCTTTTGCGGAAGCCCATGATAGAAATCCCAGTTTACTGCTCAATCCGCAACTCGCGGGGGGCATTGAATACACCTCATATGCGAACCAAGTCAGTGCTTCATGGCCGTGAAGGGCTCCGCCTCTATTCCACGAATGACAGCACACGCGGTGTGGGCCAGTCGGCGTGCTTCTCGGCTGGGGTGGTTCGTGTCGGTACACCGGCCTGGCGCCTATCGTGCTTCACTCCCATGGAGGGGTTCTTGCCTCCATTTCACGAATGATGCTGGTCTGCAGAGGGGGGGTGGCTCGCTGAACCGACCGCATACCATCAACGTCAGACCGGTACGTGGACTGATGGGTCCTTTACCAATCTTGAGTATTGGCCACATTTTTTTCCAATTCCTCGAGGGAAATTGGTTAGAATCCTTTCTCAGGTAAATTGGCATTCCCATTATCCTTTGTGGATTTTTGAGGACCCTATAAATGCCCCCCATTGGAATGGGATCTGATGAGAATGAAGAGGAGACTATTCTGATGTAGAGTGGTCCTGAAACATGGATTATTTGCAGTAGGGGAGTGGACTTGGTAGGAGACCACACCTATAAATAAGGAGGCCCCTATCCTGCTTGATATAGCTGGAGTTCGTCTAAAGTCCCTCAGCTCTGATGAAGTCATCAAGCTTTTGAGTGACTTTTCCCAATTCTCTTTCACTCCCTACCCAACTTCTTCTGGCATCGTGGTTGACGACCGTAGGGGGATCTTAGAAGAGCATTCTTAAATGACTTCGCTACAGGATGGGTTTTTATCTGCGCGGATTGATGGGGTTTCTCTATGTGAGTTGAACACACCATATCATTTTTCTCAACAGTTTGGAGACATGAAACTCTAGGTTTCTCTTCCTCATCCTCAGGCCCGAGAACTACATCTAGACACTCTCCGTCAATGGTGGTTGACGTTGATGTGGGAGGGATCTTGCATAAGGATTCTCTTGCCTATCATAGGAGTGGCTGTCAGCCTATCGTTGGAGTATGTGAGAATGTGTGTAAAGAATTACCCAGATGGGATCTTGGGGAAGGCTATCCAGCAATTCCCCAAATTGAGGGTTACTGCTACTATTGTGCTTAACGCACCTTCCTTGTTGGCTTTGAGGGAGGACCGATTTATAGCTCGCAGATCAAAGCGTCTCAGGGGATCATCCTCTTTAAACCCCTCTACGGACAAATTTCAAACATATCCAATCCTTTTGGATATAATTGAGGACGATCCAGTGACTTTAGGCCCCCATGATGTAATTCTCGAAGCTTCACCAATCGATGATGGACTTACCAGCTCAACTCCCAATCTCGAATCAAGGCTAGAGGATTTTGACCCTCCAGTCTCAGGACCATCTCCTAGTGCGCACATGTCTGCGCTGGCCACAATGCCAAACTTCATTCCTGTGATATCTAGAGAGTATACCAAAGATCCTCATTTCATGGTAGACCACCGAGTGGTGTGAAGGTGGTCCTGGACCTGGATCTGTGAGATTTTTACCAAACTCCTTTGGTTGAGATGGTGACTAAAACTGAATCCCTTCGTCAACTCTTCCTAGGCTTGGGGTAAGGTAGGTTTGACTATCGAAAACTTCATATCCCCCCTACCAGGTTGACATTTCCCATGGGGAGGTTGCCGCTAATGAACACAAACTTGGTCACCTCACTGTCTCCCATTGGAGGACACGAGATTTTGAGAAAGCCATGATGAAGATCCATTAGCTAATAGCACTAGAGGCGAGCTCCCAAGATCAGAAGATTGCCCTATCGATCAAGTTGCATGAGTGTGATGCTTGAGCAGTAGTGTTGAGGGATAAGTTTTCATCTCTGACTGGTGACCATGAAGCCTCTAGGAAAGGGATCAATGTTCTTCAAACAACAGTGATTCATACTCGTTCCATGACCAAATCTGAGGCCAGGGAGAAGGTCGTGCTAGATCAAACTTGCAACAACCTTCGCCACACGGTTGCCGATCTGATAGAGAGAGTGATCCAAGCTCCTTTGTGATTTCCAGATCTATTTTTATACACTCTATTTTACCTTTTTAGTTGTTGTGAAGGAGAGACTCTAGCTTGTGAACATTCTCCCTTTTTTCCAAATGGAATACAATTTGTCATCAATATTTCCTTTCTAAAATATTTGATTTTTACAAGAACGAATGTTGTATAAATAATAGTTCACTAAATCAGAATTAATCACAATTCAAAAAAATGATAAAATAAAAACGAGCTCTAACTTTTTCCTGGACCATGGGTTCCAACGAGCATATTCTGACCATTGCTAGGGTTTTGTAGAAAAACCCCCACAAAATTTTTGTCTTTTCTGCTAATACCCTAATTTTTCCTGGGTCCATTTTGTGTGGACCCAGCAGGTATATCCTGGCTTTTTCTTAGGTCACCCTTTTTGGGTTTTTCGGCCTAAAATGCTTTCCACCTCTTTTTGTGAGTGGTTTAAAGACCTGACGACAAGACAATCATTACTGATGTTTTAGGTCAAACAGCTTTGACTAGATATGGTGGGGCGAGGGCCCTGACGAGGTTTTGTTGATTAAAAGATGTCTCAATACATTTCAGATGCACATGTGGAGAACATGTTTAGATTTGAACAACATGCAGGGCATGTCTCAAGGCATGGGAGCCATATTGGCATGCCGAAATAAGAAAGCATTGCCTAAGGAAGATTTGCCTTTGTCAGACAGGCCAGGGGCAATTAGTATACAGATCCGCTGAGGGCATGGTATGAATAGTCATGCAAAGGATTCCTTAAGTCAATGACTATCCATTTCTGATGTCTTGAGGACTTCATGGGAGTTCGGATTATAGAAACCACCATGGGTAGCTTGAATAATTATGAAAAAACACCAGGGGTGGCTCACAAATGGTATGTGATGTCTGAAACGGTTTGTGAGCATCTATGTGAATCATGAGTGTGGACGAAGGGTCCCTATCCTACACATTTAGTTAGCGTAGAGGATAGTTGGAGCTTGGCGTAGTTTAAAGTCATGCTGCTGGGACATTCTAAAGAATGGATTGACTTTTCCTGGTTCTCGGTAATCTTTTCAGAGACATTCCAGCATATTCAAGTAGGGTTGTGAAAGAGGTTGGTAAACTACAACTCAGAGGGTGTTTGAATCCCGAGATAGATATGGAGGCTTAGAGGCCAAGAGGCATACAAAGAGAAGTATTGCCTGATGAAATCTTGTTGTTGGTAGATGGGTTAGGGGCGATCAATATGGAGAGCCACTAAGGGCATGGTATGCATAGTCATGCAAAGGTGTCCTCAGGTCAATGATTGTATTCTCCCGATAGCTGAGAAGCTTCAGGGAAGTTGAGATTCGGGACCATAAGGGGGGGTTCTTTCTTGGTACAGAGTATGGTTTATGAGGAGAGGGTGCCTGGATACGGGAGAAACATCTAGAATAAATTTTCCGGGAATGGGTAAAGTCATCCCTTCTCACATTGGAGTGAGACAGTGGTTTATGTAGGTATGGCCCATGAATTGAAGGAAAGAGGAAAACCTCTATTACTAATTGAACCCGTGAAGAGCTCGGCCATGCAGTTTAACGTCATGCGGTAAGGAAAAACAGAATTGTAATTATTACTAAATCTGTGCAGTTTAACGTCATGCGGCGAGGATGGAAGGAATTTTAAATTCCATGCAGTTTAACATCATGTGGTAAGGATAGCTTCCATGCAATTTAACGTTATGCGGTAATGACGGGGAGCATTATTAAAGATATTGTACAGTTTAACGTCATGTAACAAGGATGGGGAAATTTTTAAATCCGTGAAAATACATGTAGTTGGAGTCATTTCCCTAGATGTTTAATTCTTGGTCTTTAGATCTTCACACCAAGCGGTAAAGACATGTTCCATACAGTTTCAATTGTCAAGTTCTAAGGACGTAACTGCAAAGGACACTCTTGATTAAAATGTAATTGGGCCTGAATATCTCTGCATGTCCAGGATGTGGAGAGGGTTTGATGGTGTAAACCGTCATTTCGGGGCTTCCTGGATTGGGATAGATGATATGGGGGCTTTGGGACGGTAAGCATACGGGGCTTGGAAGAGCATCGCTTGAGGAGATCATGCCTTTGATAGACGGGCCAGGGGCTATCAATATGCAGAGCCGTTGAGGGCATGGTATAAATAGTCATACAAAGGTGTCCATGGGTCTATAACTTTACACTTCCAATGGCCATTAATGATTATGAGGATCCGCGATTGTCTGGGACATGAAGTCTATCATTTGGTGAGGGAATATCTGGACATATCGGGGATGTTCGTCCCTGGTTGTTGTTAAAACTTGAAGAGTTACCGACGCTAATTTATCTTGTGCATGGGGTGTACCTTTACTCCATGCAGTTTAATGTCATGTGGTAAGGACGAAGTGCTCTTAGTTTAATGTTCTTAGAGTTCGGACCATTGGGTGAACATTTCTATAATCACTTGGAGGGAAATCGAGTTAGGATGCTCTGGTATACTCTGAACAAGTTTGAAGGAATGATGGTGTAAACTATAACTCTGGGGTTTCCTAGATCAGGAGGTATGGTATGGGGGCTCTGAGGCTGGTAAGAATATAGAGATAGTAAGAGCATCACCTGAGAAAATCTTGCCTTTTGTAGACGGGCCAGGGGTAATCAATATGCAGAGCCGTTGAGGGCATGGTTTGCATAGTCATGTAAAGGTGTCCAAGGGTCGATAACTTTCCAATTACAATGGCCATGAGTGGTTATGAAAATCTAGTATTCATCATAGCACGGAGTTCAGCATATGGGGATAATAGTGTCCAATCATACAAGAAACATATTCACCGCAACTGGCCATTGAGTCAAGGTAGCCTGGCCCTGGCTTGATGCTTGTATATGCAGATCATCATTTGAACCATGGGCGGATACATAGGCCACCCAGGTAGGGATACCCTAGAAAAGTTTGGATGTGAGAGGGGAACGAACTTGTAAACCACTGCTCCTTAAATTTTTTGATCGGGAAATATGATATGGGGGCTCTGAGGCCGGTAAGCATACGGAGATAGGAAGAGTATCACCTAATGAAATCTTTCCTTCGGTAGATGGGCTAGGGGATATCAATATGTAGAGCCACTGAGGGAATGGTATGCATAGTCATAAAAAGGTGTCTGCGGGTCGATAACTTTCCACTTCTGATGGCCATGAATGATTATGAAGATCCACCATTATCCAGGTTGCAGAGTTTGATGTATAGAGAGGATGCATCCAAATGCACAAGGATTATTCTCATCCCATTTATCCGTATATCTTAGTTGGGTCGTGATGAAGTCTGTGTAGTTTAACTTCATGTGGTGAGGATAAAGTCTGTGCAGTTTTAACGTCGTGCGGTGAGGATGAAGTCTGTGTAGTTTTAACATCGTGCGGTGATGACAAAGTCCATCCCGTTTTAATGTCGTACGGTGAGGACGAAGGTGAACCGGTGTGAAAATGGAATTCTGTGTAGTTTAACGTCATGTGGTAAGGATGAGGGGTATATATGATTGCGTTTTATTTTATCGGTGGCTGGTCTAGGAGATAAGCTCTTTTGCACCACTACGTATCCTACAAGGGAATAAATCAAACCACACTTAGTTATTTTAAATATAATATACCCCGTGCAGGTCTGGTCTATACATGGGGGAAAGGGGCATTTTCAATCTTTCTTATCTGTGCAGTTTAATGTCGTGCGGTAAGGACGAGAAATACACCCGGTGTAGGGCTGGTTCATACACGAGAGAAGAGGTCATTTTTAATCTTTCTTATCTGTGCAGTTTAACATCATGCGGTAAGGATGAGGAATACACCCCGTGTAGGGCTGATCTGTACACAGGGGGAGGGGTCATTTTTTTAATCTTCATATGGGGTATCTGGGCCAGGATGTGGAATTCTAGAATCACTACATATCCTGAAAGTGTAGGAATCAAGTCGTATGTAGTTCTCTGAAATTCGTGCAGTTTAACGCCATGCGGTGAGGACGAGGAATACACCCCGTGCAAGGATGGTCTGTACATAGGAGAAGATGGTATTTTTTAATCTTCATTTGGGGTGTCTAGTCCAGGATGTGGAATTCTGGCATCGCGACGTATCCTGCAAGGGAAAGAATCAAGCCTTATGTAGTTATCTGAAAGGGATATACTCCATGTAGGGTTGGTCTACACACGAGGGAAAATAAAGAACTTTTAACATTATTTTGGGATGGATGGGAAATGATACATAATCCTGGAATCACTACGTATCCTGCAATGGCAGGATTCAATCAATACGTAGTTCTCTGAAATTTGTGCAGTTTAACATTGTGTGGTGAGGAAGAAGGTGGAACGACGTGAAAAAGGGTTTCCTTGTAGTTTAACATCATTCTGTAAGGATGAAATACTCTTAGTTTAGGTTCATAGAGTTTGGAGCATTGGGTGCTTGGCAGTTTAATGTTTTGTAGGTCGGATTACAACTACTTTTGGTTATGTGAAATACTTCTTCAGAAATCTCGCATTTGTATAAGCGGTAGTGAACAGCCCATCCATGGAGATTAGGGCATATGTTCTGTTGGAGTAGACCTTGTGTATAACATATGGTCCCTCCCACTTGGGCTCCAACTTTGGAGGTTTCCTTCCGGGTATCATTGGAATCCAGAGGACCAACACCAATTCTCCTTCCCAGAAAGACCGAAGACGAACCTTTTTATTAAAGGCTCATGCAATCCGGTCCTGATATACTTCCAGATGGTGAAAAGTGTGCTACTTCTTATCATATAGTTGTTCCAATTCACCTAGCCGTTTTTTCGATTTCTCATCATTGGATAACTGATCACAAATGGAAACATGGAGTGAGGGAAATTGGAGCTCAATAGGAAAGAATACTTATGTGTCCATATACTAATGAGTACAGAGTAGCCTGAGTAGTGGTGCGGATTGTGGTTTGATAATCCCACAATGCGTGAATGAGTTTATCCGGCCATGATTTCCTATCTGTGTCCACCATTTTCTGGAGAATGTTGGAAAAGGTCTTGTTGAAAGCCTCTATCTGTCCGTTGGCCGCTTCATGGTAGCGAGATGAGTGGCTAGCCTTGATACCATATTCTTGGTATAGTATCTCCAATCCAGCAGAGTAGAATTTGGTTCCATTATGCATTAGTATGGTATGAGGGACGACAAATCTGGAGATGATATTGGATTTTACAAATCTGGCAATGTTTCTTGCCCCGACTTCCTTGAGGAGTACAGCTTCTGCCCATTTGGAAAAGAATTTGGCTACTGTGAGGATATACTTATGTTGTTTGGTCATGGTGGGAGGATATGGTCCCACAACATCCATTCACGAGATGGAAAATGGCTAGGAGTACTAGGTCTGATGAAGTAACTCCCGGGGTTGGTGAATGAAGCTGGCATGAATTTGGTATGAGTGGCATTTTGCAGTAAAGTGCTCGCAATCTCATGACATTATGGGCCAATAGTACCCAAGCCTTCGAACCTGATGGGAAAGCTTAGACACTGACTGGTGTGCTCCACATACTCTGGCATGTACTTCATTCATTACGGCAGCGGTTTCTTCCCCATCAATACATATGAGGAGAACTCCTTCGAGGCCTCATTTGTAGAGGACCTCTTGCTGACATGCACTACCATATAGGACACATTTGATTTCCCTTCTTCGTATTTTCTCTTTTTCAGCCCTGTCTGATGGAAGTTATCCCTGTTGAAGGTAGTTTGCAGTAGGGGTCATCGAGCTGGTTCCAGGAGCATAAGGTTTAGGGACAGGCTTGACATCATTGATTTCATCCATCTTAGTATGAACAAACGGAAAGACCATTCAATGATGAGCAATACTGATAGTTGTTTCATCCCGGTCTGGGTTAACTAGGGCTATGGCTGCATTATCTAATGCATCGGCGAGGGCATTTTGAGACCGGGGAATATAGGTCAATGTTGGTTCTGTGGAGAATTTGTCCATTAACCATCGGACATGGTCAAACAGGGGAATCAGCTCCTCCTTTTTGAATCATAGTCACCATTTACTTTCTTGATTAATAGTTCTGAGTCACCTTTTACCTTAAGGTGTTGTACTTGTTCCTCGAGTGCGAGTTCCAGGCCTGCTATGAGGGCTTGATACTCCGCCTCATTGTTTTTACATCCTTCTGATAGGAGGAAGGAATATGGAAAGACTGCCTTTTCTGGGGACACGAGTATTTTCCCCATACCCACATTTTTAAATTTTGGATCCTCCATTCTTTTCCCTATCGGGCTTTGGGATGCGCCGTCGAAGTATATTTCCCATGTTGGGAACTCCTCTTGAATCGAGAAGATGTCTTCGTTAGGTAGCTTGATGTGTGGTGCGGTGGTCCCTATCGAGGGGTGCTCTGCCAAAAAAATTTCTAATGTCTGGCCTTTGATGGCCTTCTGAGACACAAACCGAATGTAAAACTATTGCAGGATGACTGCCCATCGGGATAGGCGCCCGGTCAGCATCGGGTGGCTGAGGATGTACCTGATCGGGTTACTACGTGAGACCAAATGGACTTCATGATACTCCAGATAATGTCGCAATTTTTGAACTATGAATACCAAGTCCATACAACTCTTCTCGATGTTTTAGTATCTAGTTTCAATGTTGATCATGGTTCGGCTGAGGTAATAGATCATGTTTTCACTACCAGTGTCATTTCTCGGTGTAAGGAAGGCCCCCAGTGACCGTTCGAGGGACGTCACATATAGGATATGGGGTCTCCTTTAAACCGAGGGCATGACCACTAGTGGGCTTAAGAGGTACTTCTTTATTATATTGAATTACTCTTGGAAATCATCTATCCATTGGTATGTAACACCCTTTTTCATTAACATGGTGAAGGGAAAACATTTACCCACCATGTTGGCTATGAACCGCCTAATGTAGGCCAAGTGTCCTTGGAATCCTCTCAACTCAGTGAGATTTCAGGGAGGTGATAAACCAAGGATATCCCTTGTCTTTTCAGGGTCGACTTCGATGCCATGATGGCGTACAACGAAGCCAAGGAATTTCCCAAAGGTAACCCTGAAAGAGTATTTCAAGGGGTTCATCTTAAGGCTATGTTGTCGAAGTTAGTTGAAGACGGTTTCAAGGTCTGACAGGTGATTTGAGCACTATCTTTATTTTACCACCAAGTCATCCACGTATCATTTGACGAATCTTCATAGGAATAGTTTAAAGATACGATGCATGGCATGTTGATATGTGGTTCCTGCATTCTTGAGACCAAAGGGCATGACCCTGTAATAGAATACTCCTTCAGGGGCCCTGAAGGTAGTGTCTTCTTCTTCTTCTCGGGCCATCTTGATTTTATTATACCCAGAATATTTTTCCATGAAAGAGAGAGCCTCATACCCGGCCATTGCGTCGATTAATAACTTGGTGATCGGGACCGGGAAATCATCTTTCGGGCAATGCTGATTGAGATCACTAAAATTGATGCAGATGCAGATTTGTCTGTTCTTTTTATTGACAGGGACAATGTTGGATAGCCATATTGGGTATTAGACCTCCCAAATGAAGTCTTCTTTAATTATCTTATCGACCTCTGCCTTTATGTTGGAAGCATGTGTGGGGTGTGTCCTTCTGGCGGCTTGTTTATAGCCCTGGTGGTCTTCTGGCAGACCTAAGTGGTGCATTTCCACTTCAGGATCAAGTCCCGACATTTCTGTGTAATTCTAGGGAAAAACATCCTGATGTTTCTTCATGAAAGAGGTATATACCTTGTGATCCTTGGGAGACATGGTTGTACTAATGATAGTAGGCCTCGGGTCTTCCTCGGTACCCAGGCTTATTTCCCTGAGTTTTTCCATAGCGGTGGAGATACCTTCCTCAAATGCGGGAGGTGCATCCCTGAGATCTTCCTCCTCTTCTTCCCTCACATTCTCATTTTCATGATCCGATGGGGGGAGAGTTCCCGGCATGGGATCTTGGGAGTCCAAAGGTGAGGCATCATGGGCATCCCCACCCAAGTATTTGTTCCCAAATTGAGGGTTAGTGGACGTTTCTTCATTGTCACGCTCGGTCGTTGTGGCTGAACTCATGAGGACAGCTGAGTGTGTGTCCGGGCATGAACCCCCGCTCTCAACATGGTTAATGGGCAGTATGTAGTCTCTGTCAAGCTGCCTGAGGGGGTCATCAAGAACTATTTCCAGACTATTTGGAGCAAAGATCCAGTCAACACCATCGACCGAAGGCTTCTTCTTCTTTTGCTCATAAAACCTGGAATTAATTTAGTGTGACTCAGAGAGCTCTAAAGGGTCCATGTTAGCATGCAATGTCCCACTTTTTCCATTGACGCAATACTTAATACACTGGTGGTAGGATGAAGGAATGGCCATGTGCTTATGGAGTCACGGCCTTCCTAGAAGGGCATTGAATGTTGTGTTCTTCTGGACCACCAGGAATTCTTAGTAGGCCACAAGGTCTCCAAAATGGGTTTTTATCTGGATTTGACCCATTGGATTCTGTTCACTCTTGTCATAACCCAAAAACGTTGTGGCTGAGGGTATTAGATCATCCTCACTGTAGTCCAACTTACGAAGTGTCTGTATGGGAAAGAGGTTAACTCCAGAGCCATTGTCAATAAATACTTTCTAGATCTCGACATAATTTAATGTACAAGACACATATAGTGGTTTGATTTTCCATTGCATGATGTCATATTCATCCTGATCGGTGACGGAAATCACCGCATTGCACTCAGTCCGGCCAATCTCCGTCCTGTAATTCTCGGCGGAGGCTACCTCAGCTTGAAACTCTTGGGGGCTGAGCAAGGATACTACAAGCGCCTCCTTGAGATCTGCTGACAAACTCAGGGCATCCAGGATTGACAGTTTGGCTGGTACTGACTCTATCTGATTAAGGATATCATATTTCTGCTCTAGTGGCCAATGCTTCTCCATTGGTGGGAGATTTTTAGCAGGCATTTTAGGAGCTTGATCTTGTGACGAGGAAGGACTGGCCATTGGGTTAGAGGTCAATGGTGTTCCCATGTTCTTGGGTCTCGGCCCTGGTGGTCTATTTCTGCGACCTAGGTGGCTAGACATTTGTTCCTCCTTTGATGGGTATCACATAATGATAGGGCTAGAGTGGCTACTTATAGAGGCAAAGAGATATTATTTCTCCTGCTAAGTCTGTTGAAGGCCTCTCCAATGGGTTTCTGTGATATTAATGGTCTGGGCCGGGGTAAAACCATAGGGTTGGTTCCAGCCACGACTGTGCCTCCTCTGGTATCCCCTGCTTCAACGATTCCCCATCCTAACTCCTTGTTTTGGGAACTCAGGTTCATAACCATACCCTACGTCAGGTAATGACTCCATTAGATGGACGATTTTGATGGAACCAACGATTATCCCCTTGTCTTGTGACAGGTCAACCTGGTGGGTGGTCCCTGATGGTTCCATTTGGTGGGTCGGTGCCCGTGGCGCCTTGTTTGGGGGCATAAAATCCGATAGTGTTGGGGATAACTTCATCCCCATTGCGGACTACTCCTCTTATGTTTGTCTCCTCTCTTTTCAATTATGCCTAGATGACCGGTTCATGGAGGGTTGTGAGGCTGATATTTGTCAGTTCTTCGGCATTAGGGGCTATTGGCGGCAACACTGGCTGCTGTAATTGAGCTCGTAGTATTCCCTGATCTCGATTGAGAGTCTTCCGAGTCATCCAGTCATCAAATGTTTTCCCCTTCTTTTTAGTGACTTCCTGCCACCCCTCCTCTTTGTTAGAGTCGGTGGTAGAAATATATTTCACATGTGCTGGGGGTGGTCCCAGCTCAACTTGCCTAGAGTCTACCATCCTTTGTAGGAGGTCCTTGAAGACGAAGCATTCCTGGATATTGTGCCCCAACATTTGATGGTAGGGATAGTAATCTGTCCTGTCATTATGGCCAACTTCTTTAGGCGTCCTTGGATCCAGGAGGTTGATAAAGTTTCAATTCATAGTGGCGATGAAGTATCTGTGGACTTGGTCCTCGCGGAACGAGTATACATTGTGTCTCCATTCCAATAACTAGTTCTACATTGATCCTCTCTTATCGTTCTGCTTGGGCAGAGTCAGCCGCTGATATACAGGGGGGGCCTTGATGATTTGGTGGAGTCCTCGGTAGTGGAGCAGGCACAGGGGCTGGATTGAGCATGATAGAGGATGCTTCAGCTCTAACTGTTCTCTTTACAGGAGCCTGTGAGGATATTCGGGACTTTAGATTGGACTGTTGTATGGAGTCTTCAATTCTCTAGGCAATGGAAGAGAGATTACAGAAGCCAGTGGTTCACTCCACTGGTATTAGCGGTGTTCTCAGCTCATCCCGAAGGTTATCAATGCATATGGAAAGCATCTCGTCTTGGGGAATTGGCTGGTTCAGAGAGTAGGTCAGACCCTTCCATCTGGCGATGAAATTCAAGACCATCTCGTTCTCCCTCTGTTTGCAATTCATGAGGTCTTTGACCGTTGTTTTAGGTAGAATTGAGCTGAAGTGGAACATAATCTTTTTTCGAAGGTCTTCCCAACTTTTTATTGACTGAGCTGGCAGATTTTTAAACTAGAAAAAGACTGATCCTTGCAAGTTCTGCATGAATCATCTGAGTTTCACTGCTCCATGTTGTTCCAGATTTCCCATCATAGGGTCACAATAAGATGTGTAGTGCATCAAATGATGTTCTGGATCGCCTGATCCATTGAATATGGGAAATACAGGGCTCCCAAAATTGGGTGGGGTGGCGTGTTACTCACACAATCTAGGTAGGGCTTCTGCTCTGGCTGTATCGGAGCACGTCAACATTCCATTGCTTCCAATCGAGATGTCAGTGTCTCATTGGTGTTGGAGAGACCCTAGTTTACATCGTGTTGGGCCTGGTCTTGGGTAGGTGTAGCCCAAGGAATTTCTTGAGGATTTGGATCGGCCGGTACCAAGGGTGCATATGCCGTTTGTGGCACCTTCGGAGGGTTCAGACGCACTCTCTCCATTTTCTTCCTGAGTGGAGGGAAGTCTTGGTATTCATCCAGATCTAGATTCAGGAAGTTGGACGGGTCGGGCATCTCATTGGGCGGGAGCCCTGACTTCCCTTCGTTTGTCGGGGAAAACCTTGGTCTTTGAGGTACACTTACTGGGATTTCAAGGTACGGATCTTCTTGGGAAGTGATTTCAATAAGACGGTTCCTCTGGAGTAGCTCGGTGTTAAGCCACCTTAATTATTTCATTTCCTCTTCCTACTAAGCTAACCTCTCTTCGAACATGAGTGGCTCATTTTTATCGAGAGTAGGGGATGGGTTAAGGGTAACAGGTCCTTTGTTCTTATCTTTATTGGAATCTCGTAGGGTAAGAAGAGGAGGGTTAGCTGGGGGAGACCATTTTTAGGGCATCCCTCTGCTTCTGGGTGTTCACAACTAGTGGTTCATTGTGAGTCACAACTTGACTAGAACCATCATCTCCCGATCTATCCGGATTTGCATCATCTCTGGTGTCACACGTGGGGTTAACCTCTATGTCGTTGATGGATGCATATCGTGGGGTGGAAGAGATGTCATATTCCAGATAGGAATAGGATCTCCCGCGCCTTTTAATGGTCTTCCCTTTCATGTCTCAGGATTGCTTTTGGGCCCCTTGACAAAGGGTGACACATAGAGTTATTTGATTCGACCTTACGGTATGCCTCCCTCTTGAAGGAGATGATGATTCAAAGGATGGGATAGGGCAGGAACCGCCTCTTCTAACTGTCCTCCCTAGACAAGAAAATACTTATTCTCATGGGGGAGGTTGTTGTTGAGGTGGTAAAAATTCCCCCATCCCTGAGGGCTGGAGTTGGCACGGTTCCCTAGACGCTGAGTATCTTCCCATTTTTATTGGTCTTATGAGGGCATTGGTTGTTAAAAATTCCCCTAGCCCTACAGGCTGGGGTTGACCCCGGATTGCGGCAGTGGCTGCTGCTATCGCTACCTTCCAGATCTTGTGTGCCCCCATTTGGGGGTGAACTAGATTTGATGTCACGTTCACCTACGAATCAATCCCCTCTGGGGAGACAGATAAGGACCACTGATTGGCCTCTCTTAGGCGAGATGCCTATCATATGATTTTAGTGGCCTGATTCAGGAGCTCGTGAATGGATTATTCCCATTAGGCAAATCGCTTCTGGGACTTACTCAAGGCATCTGTTTGTTGGGTGTGTCACCTTTCCTTAATAGGGACCCCACTCAATTGTTTCCTTGATGTGATGATGTTGCAAGACATTATGCTGAATGGGTTATTCTGGGAAGGGAGCAGATTGAAATGTAGGGCTCCATGTTCTCCCTATCCTCTAATATGGACTCCCGTCAGAGCGTTTCCAAGGACGTGGTGTAGCTGGTGTAGTGCACGGAGGCATGACATCTCAATGTCCCCTTTACGCCTTTCAAGTCGTTTTTGTCATGCAGAAGGAAGAGCTTCCAGGTTGATGTGATGCAGGAGATCTCTTATTGTCTTGACATAGTCTACAAACCCATCATAGGGAAGGAATCTTGATTTCAGCCAGTGGAGGGTTGTCCATATATTAGAGTTTATTTCATGCACACATTCTTCTGGAAACATTCTGGGTATGTCTAATTGAGAGGTAGTCGTGGGCCAAAACATAACTGGCGCATCATCTCTGGCCAATCGTTTCCTTTGGTACAACATGTCAGCATGCTCCTCTACTAGTGATTCTTCTACCTGGTCAGCCTAACTGAGATGCTTACCGATAGTGTGTTCAGAGGCAGTGGGGCCGGTAGGTGTTGAATTATCATGTGGGCGATTTCGGGGTGGTTTAGAAGATGAACGTGGCCCCGGAACGTCTCCTAATTGAAGTAGGGTGTCGTTGGCGACTAGGTGGGAATCTGACATGCTTGATCCAATTTTTCTGAGTGCCTCGGCATATGAGGTATTTTCTGCTATTGATTTGGTAGGGGGAGGACCTTTCTGTCGATATGATACGTCACTGCGGGGAGTACCTTCGCAATGGTGGCCGAAATAGAAAGGACTACTATTATTGCTTCCGTAGGGAGAGAACTGATGGGGTACACCCTGGGGAGGGCCTTCAGAATGTACTGCAACGAGGGGAGGTACTTCTTGTCGATCAGCGTCTAGGCGGAGAGGGCCTCCACTATTCATGTTGTAGTGGCAGGGGCTACCATTACTACTTGACACCTCACTGCATAGAGGACTTTTGTAGCACATACCCTGGGGAGGACCTCCAAGGCGTATCACAGTGAGGGGAGGGCCTTCTGGATGCATAGCACTATTTTGGGGAGGGCCTTTGCAATAACTGCCATCATGGGGAGGATTATCATCATGGTTCAACATTCGATGTGTATCTTGGGAAGGATGTTCAAGACACACTGTGACAAGGGGAGGACCTTCTTGTTGCTTGGGTTCATTACGGGGATGACCTTCGCAATAGCAGTCATGATGGCAAGGACTACCATCACAGTTGTAGCAATGGAGAGGACTACCATCATAGCTGCCGCAGAGAGAATATCTATAGGGCACACCCTGGGGAGGGCCTTCAGAATGTACCACAAAGAGGGGAGGGCATTCTCATTTCTTGATGTCTCTATGGGGAGAACCTCTGTTACCAGGGTGGCGAGGACTACCATCATGATCTGATGCCCAGCTGTGCAGAGTGTCGTTACAACGTAACCCCTAGAGAGAACCTTCAGGGAAGGGCACGACAAGAGGAGGACCTTCTTGTCGGGATGAGACATCACTGTGAGGAGGCCCTCTGAAGTTGCAACTACGATAGTGAGGACTACTATCATAATATGTGGTCCCACTACCCAGAGAGTGTTTGTAGTGTATACCCCAAAGAGGACCTTCAGGGTGGACTACAGCAAGTGGAGGCCCTTCTTACTACTTGATCTTCTCTTCACACGGAGGGATTCCGTGACTCTCATCATAAGATAAGATCTCATGATCGATCATTATATGCCCATGGAGGAGGCCCTCGTGGGTGCTCTAGGGAGGACCTTCAGAGTTGTTGGTAGCGACATTGAGGAGAGGACCTTCGCAACTGCTTCTTCCACTCCCATAACATGGTAATGGATGGGAAGGGTTTCGATCCTTTGATATGTGCTTAGCAGTATTGGGAACCCCAGCTTCTAGCAGAGCAGAGTCATGAACCTGCTCTTTATTTTCCGTCTTCCTATGGCGCGTTCGGAGTGCTTTCTTGTGGTCCATGGGGACCATCTGCTATTGGTAATGGCCTTCACCTTTGGGTCCCTTTCTAATTGGGTCCCGTGATGATACCGGTATATGCTGACAAACATCTTGGCCTTTAGAAGGGATACATGTCTTCTCTGGAGCATCCACTATGATGGACGGGTGTCCCCCAGTTGGAATGAGTGAAGTTGCTCAATCAGGTTACCCATGTATCGCAGAATATGGCCGATGACCCTCCTGGGAGGAAGAAGGGATTCAAATTTGCTCCAAGGTGGCTATATCGTCTCTTAGATGTGTTGCCTCTATTGGGGAGATGGGATCACGGGCCTGAGTCCATGTTGTTGCCACTGATGCAATTACATTCTGGAAAGTCTACAAGATATGATTTGGGATCGATCCCTACTCCCCCATCACTACCAGGATATGTAGAGAGACATCTTTGGCTGGAATGGGAATGAAGGCCCATTCCGGTGTCGGAATAGGAATATACTACTCCGTCCCTCCAGTGGTCAGTGGATATTGACAATTCTTAAGTTTTGGGGAAGGTGACCGAGTCTGCCCCTGTGCTGGGAAATGACAGTTTATCTCTCAGTTTTTCACCACTTCGGGGTGGCAGACTTTACTTTCATCCGTAGGGATCTGGCCCTACATATATTGGTTTCCCACTGTATCGAGTCGGTGGCCTTTGTTGGCAGGGAGATGTGTCTGACTATTAATTTATGCCACATCTGGATGGAGGTATTTGTTGATCACCACCATATCAGGATGGTAGGTGTCAGAAGCACCAACTAGGAGCTGGTCCTGCAGGCGTTGGGTCACCACCATGTCTGGTTGGTGGGCTTCACGACCCTGGGTAGCGAAAGGTGCATGTAGGGTAGGTGCCATCCTGTGTGGGTGACTGGATTGATGGAGATCGATGGGATGTGACCCTGCTCGTATGATGCCGCCATGTCTGGATGGTAGGATTTGGTGGACCGAATAAGTGTATGTGCCTTCTCACAATAAATCTCTGTGACTAGGTAGCGGAGCTCCTCCTCAGGAAAAAGGGAAATGACTGGTCCCTGGTTGTATTTTTCCGCCCTCGTCGGGAGGTCCGAGGGGCTGGAGCTCGGGGAGCGTGGGCCTGGATCCTCAAGGTGACATCCTCCTTAGTGTGAGGATACTGAGTTGCAGCATAACCGCGACGATGTCTTCTAGTGGGGGACTTTGAGAAGAACCCTCGTTCAGTGGGGATGAAGTCCTCAGCATCGACATCATCCACCTCTCTAAGGTAAGGGAGGTACGCATTGTTTTGTTCTGGGGATAGACTCCTGAAATGGTTTGAGACGGCAATAGGAGCTGTCAGGATCTGCTTTTATGGTCACTGTTGGGAAGGCGACCGGTGGGTCTTGGCAGATTGGAGAGCATGCATGGAGCCTCCACCATCAAAAGAGTACCATTCAAGTGGTACTCTCAGATCAACGCATCTGAGACCCACCATTGAAGATGATGGGTAGGTGATAGGGTCCTTTGCTGTTTAGGATATACGGTCGTTATGCTTCTTGAAGTATGCGTTTTTGAGTTCCTCTGTGATGACATCGGATCGAAGGGACTTCTGAGTGATACCTATAAAATATTTTAACAAATATAAATAGAAAACCCTTAAAAGCAGTATCTCATGATCCCATGTGTAATTGATGACCTTACATGGCCCTCCTTATGAGTACAAGGGGGGATAGAGTGGGATTAGGTTAAATCTGTCATTCTTGTTTAAAGATTCATGTTAGGTTCACCATTTTTTGTTTTGAATCAGTTCGAAAAGCCCAATGGTTCTTTATCCAATGATACATGGACCTTCTTTCCAAAGGCAGGAATTTTCTGGGTGATTTTGCTAGTGACGCTTAAGAACTCACATTGGTTGAGAGGATGGGAAGTTGGGCTAATCACCCCCTTTTGGGGGGAATTATTTCATGTTCTGGGACACTCTTATAGATTTAATATGTATTCATATATTCGCAATTCTTTGGTTTATACCCAAGAATAGTATCCATGGATTACTCCTTGTTGGAAATGGTCAGCTGAACGTAGGGATTCAGAATCAATTAGGCCCGAGGTTTACCATCCCTCGTTGGATTAATGGCTCTGAGGAGTTTGGACTCATTGAGACGACACTGGTTTGAAGCCCCATAACTGGGCACTCTAGAGTTTATTGTCATCCAGGGAGGACAGATAATGACTTGAGCATTTGGATCGAACCCGTGATATGGTCTTCCTACGTATCCTCATTAGAGGAATCAGAATCCACGTAGTTTGGTTTGGTTTGGGGCTTACACTCTGAGGTGGCCCAATTTGTTGGTGAACCATCATGAAGGAGGTCGGAACAACCAGTTGTTGGTATTGAACCTTGGAGAGGATTCCTATGCAACATGCCTTAACATGGATCAATGACCTCGTAGTTTAGAATGGTGAAATACAGTTTAACATCATGCGGGAAGGAGGTATTTCCATGTTTGATGCTTACTCTAAGCCAACGTGAGTCATGCTCGATGTGAGAAAAAAGAGGCAGTAGGGACCCGATGATCGCGTCGTGAAGTGTGCATCCATGGGAAGCGAAATGGGGCTTATGCATGGCTAGCAGCCCGAGGAAATGGAGTTTGGGACTTACTCCAAGATGGAAGCCCAAATTTGTGAAAAACCCCAATGGGAGAGGGATTTGGGACCGAAGAAGAAAGGAGGGGTATAGGTACCACCTCCTGCAATAAGAACTAAGGGATTACACTGGGATGTTTTCCCTGAGAGATTGGGACTTACTCCAGGATGGAGGCCCGGTCACTCCTAGAAGGGGCGAGAAGTGCCCACCACTGGCGTCGAAAGGAAACGCAAGTGGGGTCCCCCCAATCCTGGTGAGTGGGGAGGAAGAAAGGGGACTCTTGGGCTCGGACCCTAAAGTACTGTGGGTATGTGAACCCAGGAATGTTTCAGGAACCAGCTCAAGGGCCGGAGAAACCCCTTTGTCCTCACCTACCGTGGGTATGTGAACTCAAAGTGGTGCGCTGATACACATGAAGGCTACATCATACGGATTCGGTGGCTTCTGTAAAGGCCTTGGCTCTAGGCCGATGAATAGGCCAATGAGGGAATTGTGAGGGATCAGGCCGGATTTGAAGGGTTTTATTTGACTTGGGGAATGGGGACACCGAAGGAATTGGTGGGCCACATGGGAGTATGAGGAGTGGCGCCCATCGCGTTGGGGGGTGCTACACGGTTGGAGAGGTCATCCGCATAACAGGGTGTACACAGACTGATAGGAATCCCATGTACCAGGGCGGTACGTGGCTTCGGTTTTGGCCGGCATACCAGGTTGGTACACGGGGGAGTCCACACGGGCAGCGGCGACCAGGGGCGATGCCGGTTAGGGGTTCGTCGGTGAGGGCTTCGCCTACATAGGAGGGTGCTATGCGCTGTATTGGATCGAAAAAGGGACATCGACACCCTGGTCCATGAGGAGTACATCCGCGGAGGGGCCATGGATCGCGGTCTTCTTTTTCTTTTTATTTTACGTTTGCAGTTCACCTAGTTGTTATGCGTTTTTCTGTTCCTTATTAATTTGTTTCAAGCTTTATACATGTTCCGGTTCACGAATTGGAACTTCGTTGTTTGTGAAATCCTAAGCTCCTTCCTCCAAAATCCTTCAACCCAAATCTGATCGATCCCTTTCTCCCCCCCCCTTGATTCCCTTTTATAGAGGGGGGAAATAGATGTATCTTTGATCATGCATCACCTTTTGTGTAGGCCCAGGACCGAAAACCCGGTTTTATGGTCAATCGGCAACTCACAGGGGGCATTGAATGTACCTCATCCGTGAACCAAGTCGGTGATTCACAGCCATGCAGGGCTCCGCCTCTGTTCCGCAAATGATAGAACACACGGTGTGGGCAGGTCGGCGTGTTTTCTGGTTGGGGCGGTTCGTGTCGGTGGACTGGCCAGGCTCCCATCCTGCTTCGCACTCGTAGAGGGGTTCCCGCCTCCATTTTGCGAACGATGTTGGTCCGTAGAGGGGGTGGATCACTGAACTAGCCACATACCATCAACATTAGACCGGTACATGGACCGATACGTCCTTTCCCAATCTTGAGTATTGGCCACATTTTTTTCTAATTCCGCGAGGGAAATTGGGTAAAATCCTTTCTCAAGTAAAAGGTCATTCCCATTCTCCTATGCAGATTTTTCTGGACCATACAACCGTAAAACAAACTTAATTCAATGTAGATTTTTCATACTGTACAATTTATTATGTTATAAAATTTGACTCTTTAAGATCACTTTGAAACATGGAACACAAAGAAACAGCAAACACAATTTTAGGCCAGGAATATTTCAAGTATTAAAGGAATATAATCAATATTATAATCTCATTTTGTCTTATAGATTTAGATTTTTCATCCTTTGAAATTTTACATCCAATAAAAAGCTAGTTCTTACTTATTTTTATTTCTATATTTGAAATATATTTAAAAACTTATGAGCATAATTCACGTGAGATGGAAAAATGGAATCATATCTTTATAAATTTTATTGGGGAAGGAATGGTCACATGAAAATCAATTTGTTGTAATATTTATAAAGACACCATAAATACAATGGAAATATCATAGGAAGTTTGTATACTGATCATTGTAAGGAAGAAATTAAACCTTGGGAACATCAAGCCCCTTTTGACTAAGTGTATCGGATGTAGGAAGACAAAACAACATTCCCACCACATTATGTCAACCTCTCAATCACACCTTGGTAGATACAATAAATAAAAATAAAATATAAGTAAAGGTAATACATGAAAATAGATTACATAAATAAGTAAATGAACACCTAATATTTAATGTTATTTGTACTTTTTTTTTAACATTCATAGGAGGAACCTATATGACTTATTATATTAGTAAAAGTAAAAGGAATATAAACAATTGAATAATATCATCATTAATATATCATTACATAATTATTTACACTCCGTAAAAATATTAATATATTATTCATGTATTAATATTACTATTCTAAACATTGATCAATTGTTTAGAGTTAGTCCCTACATACCTATATAGAAAATGTTTCCAGTTTTCAAGGTCACAATGTCTTCCCATATACAAGAAAGAGCCTCCAAATAGAATGATATTGTTGAACACCCTTAACACTATTAACCTCAACTGATTTCTCTAGTAAACACTAATAAATTACTTATCCATATAATTTCATATGGAGTTTTCTCTAATATTACGTACTACCCATGATTTCACTAAGAAATTTGAACTTCTGAAGACCCAACTTTTGCATAAAAGATAAATTAGTAATGCTTACACACTGATCACATTCACCTATTTGATGAAACGTTTTATGAATATAATTCCAATGCTTGAAATTATTATACTGTAAACTAATAATGCTCTAAACTTATAATTCTCAGAACTAGGCTTCACATTCACATAATCTCCCTTAATAAGGCTTGTTTCTGGGAAAACCTTGGAAACCCTCCCCATTAAAATTTCTTCCTCCTATGAAGTATCAATATTCCCACACTATTTATTCTTCCATTCAATGAATCCCCACTAATACACAATGTTTCTTCCGAATTACTTGAGATGATGTATTAGTGAACGTAGAGGTAGGTTTTTTATTACCAATGATCTTCTTGAGATCAAATACTTTATCCTATAGTATATTTACAATGAAGTGCTACTTTTGGTCAATGTGCTTTATCCTAGCATAAATCATTGAATTTTTAGATAATTAGATTTCACTTTGGTTATCACAGAAAAGAATCATTCTTTCCTAAATTATTTTTAATTCAATTAGAAAATTATTCAACCAAACCAAATCCTTTGTAGATTTTTTTCCTCTGTAGACTCTTCTTACAATTTACTTGATATTAAAATTTTCTATAGTCATGAAATTTAGCTGGTTATTATTCCTCTATAAGAATATAAGAACTCTATTATTGTCTTATGACTATATGAGTATCCATAAAATTAATCATCAATAAAACCTTATAATAGATCATCCACCCTAAAATAAAGAGCATAATATTTATATCATTTAAAATATTGAAGGATCCACTTGAAAACTTCCTAATTCTACCTTAAAGGGTTGGATATATATATCATTATAACTCCCAATTAAAAATTAATATATGGTCAATTAAAAATCATTTTATACCTAAATCTTCTATATGATTATAAACAATGACCTTTCTCCATATACCGATGCTCATCTTCTATTGAAGGTTCTTGTGATTTTTATAGTTTTAAGTGTCTAGCAAGTCAGGTTGAAAATGGGTTTCACTCATCCATCACAAAACTTTTAGTGATTTTCCTGACATACTCATTTTGAGATAAAATAAAAGTTTAATTCTTCCTATCTATTCATATCCCCATCCCAAGTATACTCTTTTCTTGCTTGAGATATTTTATCTCAAAACATCTTGCCAACTTATTTTTAAATTTTTTAATATTTTGAACATTTTTTCTAACCAATAAAATTTCATAAAAAATATAGTATAAAAATTATAAAATTCACCTAATCCCATTTCTTTAGGTAGAAAAAATTCTCAATGTTACACCTACTGAAGTCTTTTTCAACCATAAAACCTTTATATTTTTGTATCCACTTTCATAGTGTTTTCTTCAATCCATACCATATTTGTTTTTTTATAAACAGAATTCAGATTCCCAAAATTCAGTGCACCTATTGGTTATCCCATTTAAGTATCCTCCTCTCAATCACCATAAATGAAAGCTATATTAACATTTATCTTCTCTAGATACATATTTTTTTATGCCACAATACATAGAATTATTCTATAATTATACTGTTTAACTATTGATGAGAGGATCTCTATGAAATTTACAACCTCATTATATTAAAACCCTTTCACTACTAGATATAATTTTTATCTCTTCTTTAAATCAACTTCCTAATCAATATAGTTAACCCACTTAATCTCAAGTTCCTTTTTACCATCCATATTTTCATCCATCTCCCAAGTTCTATTAAACTTTAATGAATCTTTATCATCCTTCATGGATAAATCACACTTCTTAGTGTCATTAAGAAAATATTCGTTCTTTAGAATTTCATATTGTCATACATCCATTAAGAGTAGAAATTTTATATCTTGTCTAAACCTTTTCACTTGTTTCTTAACTCTTGTTGATCTTGTTAATTGAATCGGTTGAACATAACTACATGAATTTGTTCTTTTTTTAGTACCTGAAATTTCAGAACACATAATTCATGGGTATATATATATTATGGTCCCACTCATGCTTTAGATACAATTGAAATTTCCACTATTTTTTAAGGTCTTTCTTCTATACTTCATATTCCCTGATAACTTACATCTGACTTCTCTAGTCTCTAAAGGCTACCAGTAATTTGATCAACCTAGATTTCCACAATTGATATTACCTTAACTTGCTTCTCAACCAAGTCTTGAGCTTTCTATAGAATCTCCTCATTATAAAAACATCCCTACTATTGATTATTTATTTTTTTCACCATCTCAAAATAGATATGTAAATTTTTCATCTAAAAAAATGAATACATGTTTGATATTTGGATTCAATATTATCATGACCCATTGAATTTACAAGTTTATATGATAGAATTACATAATATTTAAAATATTGAACGTTAAATAATTTACTAAACCATACATATTATGATAGTTCATATCCAACTATTGATTTTGGACCTATGTTGATGAGATATACCATCGTACTGAGTTCCTCTTCCCAAATCACCTTAGACATCCAAGAGTTAAATTCTATACTTAGAGCTCTCTTTTTCAAGGTCTGGTTGATTTTTTCAGCTAATATATTCTTTTGTGGGATTATGTGAACCATATTATCCTGACTTATTCATTATTTTTTAAAAAATATCTACAAGTTTCATTCGGTGTACCACTATTCTCTATTCAAATGAACTTCCAATTCCTACAACATTCAATTTTTGTCTATTCTTTCCAGGTAGTAAACAACCAAAATGCTGCAAAATTATATTTTAATAACTAAATCAACACTTTACAAGTAATATTACCAATGAAAGTGGTAAATTATTGAACACACTTATAGGAATAAATAGGGGAAGCTCCCCAAACATCTTAGTGTGCAATCTCCAACTTTTGATTCTCGAGATTTTTTCATCTAAATTTAATGTCACGCTATTATAATTTACTAGAGAAAAATGTTCACACAATAAAATTTATATGTGATAATGTTTGATTATTATATTTTCCTTGAGAACCTTAATTTTCTTTTTGTGGTGTTGACCAAGCATACTGCTTCATACTCCCAGGTCATCGGAAGTTATACTTCTTACAACCAATATCCCATCTAAATTTCTAGTAATGTAAAGTGTCTAATATTTTACTCTTCATGAATATATTATTGATCCTGAAGTAAATTTTCAAACCCCATCAGTAAATAATGTCCCATAGAATAATTTATCTTATTTTCTAATATAAATTATATAGTCCCAGGATATGAAGAACATGCATTAACATCGAAAATCCCATATTATTTACACAAATGTGGACATCTAATTTTCAAAAAACTGTCTCGGATTTACCATCCTCTATATTGATTTACCCAAAAATACTAGAAACATAATTTAAAAGGAAGTTTTTATTATCCATTTAATGATGGTATGTTGTAGAGTAAATAACCCAATCATCTACTAGAGTATTTAAACTCATTAGAAAACATTTTCCTTCTTATATTGAGTGGATAGAATATAAAATACAATATGTTGAAATATTTTAAGTGTTATACTTTTGAATATTTTCATCCCTTTTAATATTTCCTTTCTTCCCATATGTCTATCTGGATAGAAAAAGACCTTCTAACTTACTTTGACTATTTTTACCTGACTTATCTCTTGTTAGTTTCTTTTTTTATTTCTAATGGGTTGACCTTGCCCTTCCATTTGTATAAATGGAACCATATTTCATTATCTAAACTTCCTTATACCTTTGTTATTAATTAAAGACTATGTTCTAGATATAATTAAATATTAGATACATTTATATTGCTAGAGTTACTAACTATAATAACCATTTCATCCCAACTCCCTAGAAGTGAATATAAAAGAATAAATGCCCACATGTCATTAGAAATAATTACATTTACCTATTATATCTTCCCATAAATAATTTTTAAGTCATTAACATAATATTTTATTAGAATTTATTATAATAAACATACTTTGAACAACTATAATAACTTGAAAACTTTGTTTAGGGTCATTGGTTTTTCATACTTTTCTCCAAACACCTTAAAAACATCCACTGCTACCTTCTTTTCTCAAATAATAAAATCAATATTTCTTTCTATAAATATCCTAACCATCACCAAATAATTTCTATACAATTGATCTCATTTATATTTCACTACTAGAACTATCTTTACCCCAAATAATGAAATTTTCATGTCTTTCTGAATCAGATGGTCTTCAATCATCAGTCACCAAAATCAAAAATTAATTTCATCAAATTTATCGATCTTGATATTTTATTCATCTAATGTCATGCATATTGATAATAATAGTGTGAAAATCAATATATTACACAAATTACTTCAATTAAAATTATTGGGGAAGGAAACATATCTGGGAAAAAGATCTCTTATACTCTTTATAAATCCATTGGATATATGATTGATAGATCACATTAATTTTTTACATTGATCAACATATTGAAAATAAAAAACCTCTAAAACTTTTCTTCCCCTTCATATAAGTGTACTTTAATTAAAAACACATGGTACCCTAACCACCACACTAATTAAACCATGCACACAAAAAACTCATCTGAAAAAACAATTAAAACTCAAATAAAAGCAATTATAATACATGAAACTAAATTACATAAAGTAGTAAACGAACAAAGGAGATTTATCATACTTCATATTTTTTCTCTACATGCATAGGAGAAACCATTGTGAATTATTATATTGTAAAAATTATAAGGAATTCAAAAAACTAAAATAGAAACTATTATTAATATATCAATATCGAATGATTAACATTCTATAAAACTCTGAATATACTGTTCATGCATCATAATTCTAGTTCCATGCATCAATCCACTATTCGAGGCTAGTCCTCACTTACTTTAATAGTAAACATAACTAGTTGTCTAGGTTACACAACCTTCTCATATACATAGAGGATTCTCAAATTGGAATTTTATATTTGATCAACCATAAAAGTTTTGACCTCAATCGTTTTCCCCAGGAAACACTTCTAGATTTTTCTTTCTATAGAATTCCTTCTAGATAGCTCTCTAATATTCCATATTTCCCTTGATCTCATCATAAGAAGTAGATTTATAATGAATAAACTAATGTTTAAGATATGAACTACCACTAACTTAACAATGACCCCATTTACCTGCTACTAATCAAATTTATGGTGAATATAAATCCAATGTTAAAACGTCTAATGCCATGAAGCTCTAATTGTATTATATTTCGATACTATAAAAATGGATTCACATCTTAACAATATTTATAATTATAAAAATATTATTATATATATGAGTAGTGAATCTTTTAATTTATTCTTAATTTGGGAATAAAACACCTTATATTCATGTTATTAATGACTATAAATAATTATTCCATATATCTAAATAATAATGATATGGTAATTCATGTATGAATCTTTGATATAGATGTTGTTGTACACTTTTATTTTCGTGAATTTCATATTTTTAATCATTATCCTAACTTTGAATACTATGATCTTAGAGTTTTCATAAATCCATATAAATCCTTTTTCAATTTATGAAACTTGATCAATTATTTTCAAGTGGTAACTTTCATGTTTTTTAATATATATTTCCTCCTCTAACTCGCCATTAAAGAATATTGACTTAATAAACATTTGATAAAAAAATTAATTAAAATTATAGCAAGAAAATGTTTTAAATTTTTTCATCCTTTAAATGAGAGTAATTGTATCTTCAAATCTATATTTTCCACCTATGAGTAACCTTTAAAAACTATTCTTTCTTAATTTTTTTTTATTTTAGATCTTTCATTATGCTACATTGAAACACACACTTGTTACTACTAAAATTGTTTATGTTTGGTCAAAAAGAAGATCCCAAGTATTTTTCACCTCATCATGATTAATATATTCATTCATAAAATTAAACCACCCTTTTTTATCAATATTTTATTTAAAGACCTTCAGTTCAAAAAAAAATAAAGTAGTGAAGTATTTCATATTTCCCTCAAGGATTTTATGGTTTAAACCTATGCTTCTCAACCTCCAACGATGTATTCTTTTTATATAGGCCATATGATCAATGGATATTGTTGTGTTTTATTTATCATATCTAACTCATAACTTGAATATGGTGAATCATCCCCAACATAATTTATTTAAACAGGTTCTTCATAATTTTTAGTTGCATCGACAAGATTATAAATTTCATCACTATCATCGTCAATTTAAACATAGTTACCTTATTTTTTTCTTCAATCAAAGGAATTTTCCAAAAACATAATTTCATAAGATTAAATTATATCATTTAATATTTTATTATATAGTAATAACCTATTCTGTTAGATTTATTAACTATGAATAATCATCCATTTTCATTTTCATCAAACATCCCAAGGCGTTAGACTTTAATCACAAACGAGCATAGATTTATAAATATTTTCAAGTATTTAGTACTTATCCTTCTTTTAATATTCCATATCATATAGTGTCATATCCTTATTCTATCATAATAATATGTAATTTTGAATATGATTTTTTTTATAAATTGTTTCCCTCCAAAAAAAAATTTGATGTTCTATGCTCACCTAGAATAGTATTTCTCATCTCAGTCATGGTTCAATTCTTCCTTTTAGCTACCCCATTGTGTTTCCGAGTATATAGGTAACTAAAACCATTTAATATACCATTATTATTAATATAAAATACAAAATTTATTCTTTTATATTATGTTTCATTATTGAGTTTTGTTTTTTGATTGAAAAAATGGTCTCCTTTCCTATAATCTTGTTAAATTATTTAAATCTATTCAATGAATCAAACTAATTGATAATTGAAATAATATTTTTTATTTTTTAAAAATAAAATAAAATAAATAATAATATCATTAATATTATTTCTACTTGATTAGTCAATAAACATAAGAGTTTATAATCACCAATAGTTTCTTTAATTGAATATAAACCTTCTTGTCAAAATAGTTAATCATAATTCCATTCTGATGAGTACTTCTTATTCTTATTTTCTCCCTTTTTATCCATGTATCATTTTTAATGACACCTTTTTTATTGATATATTTCAAGATCTTTTTTCCATGGTGGCCACATCTCTGATTATATAACATGTTCTCCTCATTTTCATTAAAATAGCATAAGCATTGAATGTCACCAAGTTGGATAAGATTTACATTTGTTCTATCAAATTATATAAGGATCATACCAACCATATGTCTCAAAAAATGCATCCATTTCTATTGAATATTAATTTTTTCCTATTGTCCCAATTTCGATAAACACTTAGAATAATTTTTTCTAACCCATCAATGAAGAGAGACTTCTTAGATATAAATTTCATTAAACCAATTTCTTTTTTTAGGAGGTGGTGCCTTGGTAAAAGAAAAAAGCACATTTTATTGAATAAGAAAGTCAAAAAGATTACTAGAGTCGGAAAGAAGGTATTTTTTTACAATCTTTATCAAATAGTTGTTGTAAATCTGAAGGGAGGGTGTCCATCCATGTCATGGTCTGATGAACACCCTTGTTGGCAAGGGAATCAACAACAATGTTAGCCTCTCTGAAAGTATGTGTGGAAATGTAGTATATACCATGCAGAGTGTCCAGGAACTGCATCCAAAGATTGATCAAAGGTCAGGCAAGGTGAGTCACACCATTCCAGATTTCCTGGAAAATGGTGGTAGAATCAATTTCAATCCATAGTTCCCTCCAGCCTCTTTGAATGGAAAACATGATAGCATGAATTAATACCATCATTTCATCCTCCAATGATGAATCTATGCCCCAATTTCCAAAAAACACCCATGATATTTTCCATCAGAGTATTTGAAAATGGCTCCATAGTTGGTAGGTCCAGGGTTGCCTTTTGAGGCACCATCAACGTTGACTTTGATCAATCCTGACATTGGCGTTTGCCAGAAAATTTCAAAGCTGTGAAGAGGTTGACGGCATATGCCATAAACCTGAATCCTATGCAAAATCTCCCAGTCACCAACCGAGTTGTTGCAGTGAGATTTCTGAATTGAGGCAGCTTCTCAAATCGCAATGAGGATCCATATTTTCCCTGCATTAAAATTTAATGAGCATTTATTGTGTAGAATATCATTTCTATCATACCATATTACATGCAGGAGCTCAGCAACAATAGCTAGAAAAATGTTCTTAATTTTCTGAGAGGCTTGGTGATGCACACAACTTTTAGGAAGAGTATAAATTTAGTCAGGGGTATTCCATCTGCAATCAAAAATGTCAAAAATATATTTCCAAAGAGCATAGGCTGTGACATAAGATAAAAATATATGGTTAGTGTCCTCCCTATTTTGATTACATAGGTAACATTTAGAGCATAGCTGGATACCAAAATATTGAAGGCATGCCTCATTGGGCAATATGTTATGAGCAATGCGCCAAATTAGATTGAGTCTAGTTGGCTTAATCCACGTCTTGTTGAAAATATTTAACCATTTAAAGTTAGATTCAAATCCAAGAAAGTTGTGCATATAGTAATTTTTGAGTCAAGAAAACCATTCGGAGTGGGTTCCCAAACAAGAAAATCCTCACAGTTAATAAAAGGATAGTTATCAATGATATGAGCAACATTTTCAGGGAGATTATCCCTATGGGAATGTAGAACATCTTTAATAGTCTGAATGGTGTCCACTAGAGTAGAATCAGGGGAGAGCATCAAGCCTAGCGGAACACCAGTCCAACTGTCAAGCCATAAATTTATGTGAGAGTCAGTGCTCATTATCCATCTAGAGTTTTCCATGATTTTATGATAAGTGTTCCAAATGGAAGGCTAGATCGAGGAAGAGATATAATTAATGTTTCCCTTCCTAAGTTTAAAGAGGAATCTATGTTTAAGTAATTCAATGTCATTTGATTCAGTATTGACTAATCTCAACTTAAGTCTAGCTTGAAGAGAATCATTAAACAACTTTAAGTTTTTAATACCAATACCCCCTTTTTCTAAAGGTTTGCAACAAGTTACCCAGGGAATAGTGACATGTTTCTTTTGAAAGATGCTTCATGTCCAGATGAAGTTCTTAATATAGGTGTTAATTATTTAGAAAGTACCAACATTACATTTATAAATCAAAAGGGAGTAGACCATTTTGGAGACAATTGTCGATTTGACCAAACAGATTTTCCCAACCATGGAGAGGGACTTGCCTTTCCGATTAGAGAGTATATTAATAATTTTTTCCACTCTGTTTGCAAAGTAAATAGTTCTAGGTCTTCCCCAAAATATAGGTTCCCCTAAATAAGTGATGGGGAAGCAACCTTTTTTAATACCAATATCATTGGTAATTGTGTTTTTCTTCTATGTAGAAAAGTTTTTACCAAAAAAAATGTGCAATTTATGCCAAGAAATGGCCTGACCTGAGACATTCTCATAGTGAGTAAGGGCTTGTTTAAGAACATGAATATTCTTCTAGTCACCTTGAAGAAACAATATGATGTCATCAGAATATAAGAGATGATTAGGGACTCTAAGATTTTTGGATGCATGTATAGGTTTGAGTTTGTTTGATTTACCAAATGAGTGAGGAGCCTGCTGAGATAATCTTCGGCAATAACAAATAAAATTTCCAAGAGTGGGTCACCCTGTTTTACCCCATTTTTTTCATTTAAAGAAGCCACTAAGGGTTCCATTGACCAAGATAGATATAGATGAAAAGTTTAACAAAGTTTTTATCATCTTGGTAAAAGTATCATTAAAGCCAAATCCTTTTATAACATTCAAAATAAATCTCCAATAAATAGTATCAAAGGCCTTTCTAATGACATGTTTGATAGAAATATTTCCTCCATTGGTAACTTTATTTAAACTGTTGTTTCATTCAGAGGTAAGGTAAATACAGTCTTTTATATACCATCCCTTAATGATGAGAAATTGATTCCAAGAAACAATTTTGATGCATATAGGGTAAATCCTATTAGAAAGAATTTTGGAAATGATTTTGAAAAGAGTGTTTATCAGCGCAATAGGCCGAAATTGGTGGATCTTAGACGCATTGTAAACTTTGGGGATTAAAGTAAGAAATTGGGCATTAAGACCATGAGGGAGAAAACCATTTCTTAATAAAGACTTCACAAGTTTACAGAAATCAAGTTGAATAACATCCCAATGTTGCTGAAAGAATTTTTTATTGAAGCTATTCGGATCAGGAGAACTATCCGGTTTAAAAAAATAGTGTCTCTAATTTCATGGTCCAAAGGGATACATAGGATAGATTAATTATCGTTTTCATCCACCATCCTTGGGATGATACCATGTCTAAGATCTATATTTTTGTCTGGACCATTAAAAATATTATGAAAATAAGAAACAACATAGTTGGAGATATATTCCTCTGAATCAATAATTACATCATTATATAAAAGTTTAGTAAGTGTTCTACTGGCCTTTCTAACTCTTTGAAGTGAATTATAGAATTTAGTTTTTCTATCACCATCAGTTAACCATTTGGTTTTGAAAATTTGTTTTTGCATATTATCTTTGAAAGTGATAAGGGAATTGGGTTTTAAAAATATGCTTATTTTAGTTTGTGGATCGAGGTTAAATTCCAAGTTCATATTATGATTTTTCACTTGATCCAACTCTTTTTCAAGAGAGATGATATCAATGTCAATTTGATTACTTATATCTCTACACCAACCATTTAGGGAATGTTTTATGTTTTTAAGTTTAAACATGCAGGAAAAAGCATCTTGATGATGACTCATAGTATCCAAAACATTTTTTATGAAAGACACACATTTAGGATCTGTAGAACAAGAATTATTAAATTTGAAAGGGAGAATAGGCTTACGTTTGTTAGTGTGAATATTGACTAGAATAGGGTGGTGATCCGAATTCAACCTCGGTAAAGTGATACTAGATACATTATCCCATTTATCCAGAGCATCCATATTAAAAAAAGATCTATCCATTTTACTGGAAACAACTTTATTATAATGCCTCCTATATGAAGTATACTTATCACCAGTCAGGTTGATTTCAATGAGGTTATTATCATCAATAGTAGCTCTACACTCCTTTGAAGATATTGATAGATGAGTGCTGGTAATTTTTTCATTGGAAGTGAGAATGGAATTGAAGTCACCCATCATAATCTAAGGGACCTAAATATTGTTTTTCAACATAGACAGATCATTCCAAAGGGTTCTTCTTTCTTGATATCTTTTTTTGGAATAAATCATTGTAGAGAAGGAGTGTTTCCCTTCCCAATAGAAGTCACAGGTAATATGTTTCTCTAAACATAAAAAAATATTCACATTTTGAATGGAAGTGTGATGTAACATCCATAGAGTTTCAACTGAGTATCCATCTTTGCAGGCTCTTAGAAAAATGTAGTTAAGAGAGAAAAAGTTCTTGAAATTAGAAGTGAAGTTTATTTTAGGTTATGAGATAGAGAAAATATTAGGTTTATGAGTGGTTAAGATCCTCTTAAGAACAACTAAAGTGTCAAAATTAGCGATACCCAGACAATTCCAAAAGAGAATTCTCATTTTGACTTGTTTTTTGGGTTAACTCCTTTTTTTGGTTTTTCCCGAACCTTTCATCCTCTCTAATCTTCTAACTTTTTTAGAATGGATGGTTTGGTTTTCTTATCAATTAGGTTAATCTCCAAAATTGGAGAAGAGGTCTCATTCCTAGAAGTAGTCAAAGTATTCCAAGGGATGGTGTGGGTTGTGTTTATGTTGTGGATAGGTGACATTTCAGAATTCTATTCTGAAACAGAAACCAAAACAGCCTCCATATTTTTCCATTATATAGTAACAGGAGAAATCTGCATCGGAGGAGTTTATGTGTCTATGTTATCCATTGTTAAAGGATTTGGGTATGTAATAATCATGTCAGAGGTTGAATAGGGATTAGAATTGTGCTATTTCAAAACAGTTTCTATTTTCAATACAGAAGTAACAAATTGAGTCACAGGTTCTATAGAAACAGCATTGCATAACAGATTAGATTTCACACAGTGGGAATTAAAATTAGAAGTAGGGGAGAATGCAGGTACCTTTTTTAGTATGCAGAATTCAATGATTTTGTGGTTCAGCTGAAACAGGAATATCAAGAGTAATATAATGGTGAGAGGGAGTAATCTGGGTAGGATTTACCAGACCCCTATCAGAGATGGAAGGGGAAATTTCATTCAACGTGTTCTTGCTCTCTAATTACAATTCCCTGGGAGGGAAAGACTGCTTATTACCAGCATTAATTTTATGTTCAGTCCTGTAATCAATCCCTTTCATAGCCAAAGAATCATTAGAAGTACCTGTATAGTCCATTGTGTTAATACATACCTCAACTTGTGATCTATCCAAGGGAAGTTTCTATTTTGGGTTCATCCTAGTTGGATCTGCACGGTCACATGAGCACGGGTCCTATAAATTGATATTAGAAATAACTAGAGCAGGGGAAATGTTAGTCATAGGAGCAGTACTCTTCAGTTTCCCGGATTGTTCTGGTAGTTTTGAATAGTTGTACTACTCCTTGGCTTTATCAATCAGGGGGTGTCCCTACTCTTCCTGTAAAAAACATTCATCATTTGCATGGTTATGAAAATCATAATTTTCATAATACATGGCAATATCAGAATAACAATTCATAAGTGATTAAAAATAACTATATATAATCCATTGTTTTACCATCATCAAGGATTTAAATGAAACCTAAAAAAGAATGGTTTATTTTTCGTACTTTCACCCATTAAAAATTTGATGCCTCGAACCTGAACATCTAGATCTGGTGCTCATAAACAAATACTTTTCATAATTTCTTAGATACCAACTATAATATCCTGGATATGACCACACGGGATTAAAAAATCAACAACGATTATGGCATCACATTGATATTGAGGATCTTTTCATGTTTAGATATTTGGAGAATTATGAAAAAACATAAACTTGTAAATATCATATTCTTATGTCAAATGGAAAAATTTCTCATTATATATGAAACTACTTAGTTCATAATAAGTATTCAATGTCTCCCACAAATTATTTCACACATGTTATCCTAATAAACATGTCATGAGTACTAATGTTTTTAATAATCTAGGTAAATGGAACCATAATAAGGGTTCAGCTCAACAATTAGTAATGGAAAACATAAAACTAAAGAAATCGTGAAATAAACATGGAAAAAATATTATGGCATAAATAAGTAGACAAAATGAATCCATAATCATCATGAAACTAAGAGAATATTATATCCTTGAAAATGAATGAAAACTTGGATATCAATAATACTTATCTCATACTAATGGAATGCATAATTTAAGACACCAAAAATATGATGTCAAGGCCTTATACCAATACATTTACTTGTCATAAAGGATATAATCAAGACATAATAATGAATTGGGTAGGCATACACCGAATTCCCAAACCTGTTTTGTCTTGTGATGCCTATCAATGCATCAAGTGACTATATAATTGCATGCCTGACCCATCACTTGATTAAGTCTAATGAATTCACTATAAGAGTAAAAAATATTTTTCTTATCATTCACTAAGGAAACTCTTACAGAATAAAATATGGCCATCCTTATAATGAAAGAGGTGTAATTTCAATACATAATCAACCTACATTAGTAGTCAATAATCATAAAAAAATTTAATACGTTTCCCTTTGTTGATAAAGTTATAACATGATAAGAACCCATCCTAAGAAATAATATAAATGGTCAAGAAATATTTAGTCAACTTACCAATAATATTCCATATTGGATTAAGTATATATGAAACACCAATACTTTTCCCCATGTCAATAAATGGGATAACATGATTATAAAACATTCGTGAAGAAGAAGGTTAATGGTTAAACAATATATACAAAACATTCCAATAATCATCCATATTGGAATAAAAATATACAAAATATAAATACATTTCCTTTTTTCAATAGAATAACCATCCATTCTTGGTGAACAACATCTAACCTGAATTATGTAAAATGTGATGTTCATGCAATACAAAAAAATGAGAGTACTGATAAGTGAATAATAAAAAAATCATGATTATAATCCATAAAAATAAGGAATGGTGGAATGTTTAAAATATATATAACCCTAGGGATATAATGGAAACAAAGTAAGATATTGACATAGATGAACATAATTCTTGAAAAAGAATGCTCTAAAAGGTATCACAAAAGAAGGGATCAATAATTTTATTGGTTGATACCATGAGTTAAATCCATAAAATGATAACATATATATATTATAGGATAAATTTTGAAGAATATACCCCATTAATATAAATAATTTTTAAAATTATATAGGAAATAGATGTGAAAACTAAGCTCATATTTTAAAATACAATTTTAAAATTAATGTAAAATATAAATTTACATTTCACTTTTAATGGTGAATTTTGAAAATGTGACATGAAGACAATTTAAAAGTTCTAATTTTTTTAACAAATATTTAATAATTTATAATTTAAAACCATTAAGTTTATCTTGGGTAAATGGGGAGAGGAAGACAAATAATGTGAAAGTGAAAGGAATATCACTTTTATTATTTTCAAAATTCCTTTATTTAAAAATCATTTTGTAATAAAATTTAAAAAAATCATTTATATTACAACTAATTTTTTCTAAATAAGATTATATAACACCAAATAACAAAATATTAGTGTATTAGAACCAAAAATATTATGAGAAAAGGTCAATATGAAACATTATAAGTCATATAAAGGATATTTCAGTTATCAATATCTCTTATAAGTGTCATACTTCATTGAAAATTAAATGATTGAAAATGGATTTATCTGGTAAAAAATAAAAAACGAAATAATAAAACAAAACACAATAAAAGATAATAATGTACCTAACTTATATGAAATAATTTCATGTGAATGATTAAAACTCGATGAATGAAAATTCAATTACTAAAAAAACTCTTACAACTGGGTTAACACTTGACCCAATATAAATTTGAAGAGAAGAACATGATTTGGATTAGTTTAACCCCTTAATTATTAGGGAAATTTTTATGGAACAATAATGGGATAGTAAATAAATATAAAACAATACAAACAAAACATGGTTCATAACATGTAACATGTCTCAAAGAATTATAATTCAGATCAAGAAAACTCTTATGGATTGAGTAACACTTTAATAAAAACCCATTGAAAGATATGGATTGTTAATGAACATAAAATATAATTATTAAAATATAATTCCTGATATCTCAAATATTCATTACATAAATTAAATTAGTTGAATAATAAAAAACTTGTCATAAAGAGAGGGATTTGAGATGAAAACTCTTCCCCTGATCCTGATTCATTTAGAACATACACAAAATGTCCTGAAAAAATTAATTAAGATCACTAAAAAGATACCTAAGAACCATATTCATAATTATATCCATTCATAATCCTCATTTATAATCATTATATATATATATATATGTTAGTTTTTCCTTATTTTCAACACTAGATGTAAGTAATCTTTATCGTTTTGAACTAGTTTTGTAAATAAAGTGTTTGTATCTATTATTTTTTTAAATTAAATCAATATGAGATCATATTACAAACATGATTATTATCATGAACCATCCCCCAGGGCCCGTGTCGTGACTACCCCAAGCCCACCTTCCATAGGAAAAGGGTTGGCGACTAGCACCAAAGGTGTAATTCCCTAAAACTGGGAAGCCATTTCCTATATATCCTATAAATTCACACAATAGAGCACATAGCTGGATACAAATCACTAAGTAAATTGTATAACAAAAGAGTGTTGAAAAGTAAAAGGGGCCTAAAATATAAGACCACCTGTAAAGTACAAGGAACTGGAAGTACAAGTACAATTGTAGAAAGGAAAAAAACAGTTGTTTGGTCATCCTCCAGGATTCTTACCTAAAGGGTAGGTATATATAACATCCTTAGCACTCCACATCTGTAATTTTTCTCCATGTACCGACTCATCGTAAAGTCCACCTTCGGGTACAGTCTAGTCTTGGTATTCTCAGCCTCATCCAGTGTTGTTCGTCTTCTACATCCAACACAACAAGGTACGGGCATATCTCATGCAGGGGTGAGTATAACGATACTCAATAGGGACCCCGAGACCCTCAAGGTCCCACAAATATACTAAGGATAAACCACAAAGTAAGGAATCAACAGATAACCCTACTTAGGTATATTCCCATACATATACATAAGTGATTAAGTAATTCGTCTCAATCATGAGGAAAACACAAAAGTACTGACTTGGCTCAACCAGGATTTTATTAAAATTGTCAAAAACAGGGCTACTCGAGAAATCCTACTCAATAGAGTATAGTGGGAATTTCGTGTCACATAGAGGCACTTCCCACTAACCTTGGAATACTGAGGTACTCCTCCTATTTAGTATTATGGGTCTACTGCGTCACACAGAGGTGCTCCCCACTGTGGGTCTATCGCCAAACCCAGGCACTCCCCCTCATAGCCTATAGAGGTACTCCTCTTGTCTAGTACTGTGGGTCTACTATGTCACCAAGCACGCTCCTCCACCATGGGTCTGCCACCACAACCATGAGCTCCCCACTGGGCTAGTAGAGTCTCTCCGAGTCAAACGATCAGAAGTCGTCAGGACTCAGCCAGCTACTACGTCTCCGCACTCTGCTCGCTCATCATTGGAAGGATCCGCCACATTAGCCACTTATTGATACTCCAAATCTCATTAAGTTCCATGAAGAAGTATCTCAAATGTATTCCACATCATAGGGGTCTCAAAGCAATAGACGTTGCATCAATCGGATGCTCGGTCTGTGAGTTATTAGCCTTTTAGTCTCGGGGCCCGGTTGGATTCATGCACGATCCAACCTGATCGTGTCCCAACAATATCCCAAACTCTAGTGGGGTATACTCAAAGGGACAGTCAGGCTCCAAGATTACTAGGGCCAGTGACTCTTCGTCAAATAGACATCTGGTGCCAATAAAATGGCCAAAAGAATGTAAAGGGTCGTAGTGGGCTCGAGTCTGGTCCGACCTAGTCGGACCGACCAGGCCGGACCCAGTTTTGGATGACCTGGTTCGGGTTGACCTGGATGGACACATTTGGTCTAGCCTGGCCTGTTGGGCGGACCATCCCGTTAGGTTCGGCCCGGCCCTCTGGGCCCCACCTAGTAGGCTGCGAGGTGTCGCGGAGGGCTGTGAGGACGCGGACTGGTCACGAGGGCGCAGACCAGTCATGGGTCGGCGTGAGGGTGGTTCGGCCCAGAGGGCACTGCATGAGTGAATCAATCTAAAAGGATTCATGAGGGCGTGGACCGGTTCGACCGGGGCACTGCGGGAGGTCGGTTCGGTCGGGGCGTAGGAGGATAGTTCGGTCGGTGCGCCACGAGGGACACAGGCTGACTCAGCCGGGGCGCCCTGAGGAACCTGAGAGTCCAACACGGCCGGGGAACTATAAAGGGCATGGTTTCGGCCGGGGGCTCGGGAGGCCAGTGGCAGGCGTGGCTAGGGCGGCTCGAAAGGGCGTCGTAGGGTCGGGGTGGTCAGTATAGCATCCCGCCTTTTTATAACATAACTTTTCATTACATTTTACAAAACCGAGTATATTTAAGGTTTAGTTTCCTAGAAACCAGGAACAGAAAGCATGAAAACATAAATAATTCTTCTTAAACACTTGAAAGGCTTCTCCTTATGTTCATCCAAGGTTATTTACTACATCGCATAACCTAGGGACATACATCAAAAGTAAGGGGTGAGCTGAAGGCCCCGTAAGGGAAACAAGGGGAAACATTTAACATGTAAACTTGAGATATATCAACAAAGTCATGAAAAAGAACTTTAAGGCATGAGAATTAAATCATGAGGCATATCATAATAAAAATAATGTATTTCATAACTTGAAGATGTGGCTACAACTTTTAACTTAGACAATCATGAACATATCACCAAGGTAAACCCCAAGGTTTCATTTGAAATTACCAAGGTAAACCCCAAGGTATCGTTAAAATTGTAATCTCTAATGGTTACATCATTACCCAATGCAATGGGGCGCTATCAGGGTGCACCCTTAAATTTGTAATCTCTAGTGGTTACATCATTACCCATTGCAATGGGGCGCTATCAGGGCGCACCCTTAATTTGTCTTTATTATCATGTGAGCCGCATATATCATCATCAAACATTTCATAAATAACCCATACATCATAAAACAAATGGGTTTCATTTCATAATCATAACGTTTTAAAACCTGCTTTTAAAGACGTGATCTTTATGTCACTTTAAACCCACGGAAAATGAAAGCGGGTTTTCATATATGTAAATACCATAATTTAAAATAGAAAATTTTGATATATATTTGAATACCCATATAGAATAAAGTTCTTTGAGTATTAACTTAATAAAATAAAAGAATTTTAGAAAAATAGAAAGGCATTTTGAGACGAAAATTCTGCAGCATAACGGCTATGTTTTGGGGTTATAGAAAACATTGAAAAGAGAGGGGACATGGGTCACCCACTCATAAATGATCCATAAAACTGTAGATGGATAGAATATAATGTATATAAGAATATGGTAATGAAATTTGAAAGATATAACAAAGGAAATGAATAACATTAAAGGAAGAAAAAATTATATTTTCCCTTATGAAAATTCGGCAGCCTAATGGTGTCACTTAAACACCAAAAAAATGAATTGACAAGATCAAATAGGTTCTCTCATTATATGAACATAAAATAACAGTGTGATAGATATAGATATCATACCCCAACATAATAAAAAGTAACATTAAGGACTTGAAAAGAAAAATAGAACTTGAAAATGAGAAGGGTGAAAAAATCCCTTAAACATTTGGCAGCCAAACAGCACCACTTAAACATTCATAAAACAAAATGATGAGAGTAAGAGGGGATATATCATCATATGAACATGAATAGGGCAGTAATAAGAATATAAAATAACATCTTCCAACATAAGAACATGGAGCATAAAAGAAATGACTTAAAATAGAGTATTTTAAAAGAAAGAGAGAGGTTGGATCCCTTACCTTAAAACGTAACTCTTAAAACTCAAAGGTGGGACCTTGAGGGCTTGGGGGCACCTTGGGAGGACTTCGTGGGAGGTAAAGAGACCATATATTCGTTGGGGGAGAGTTTGGAGTGAAAACTAAAGGAGTAAAGTGTGGGTATTTGTAGGGAATGTGATGGGACAAGGCATTAATGGCCAAGGGACACCTCATTTGTGGTGTTGCCAAAACCATGGGCTTGTCCATGGTATTTGCCCATGGTATTGGCCACTTGGGACTCATCATACAATAATTCATCCCCTTTATTCGGCCATACCTTAAAATATGTCATGACATCATCATGATGCAGTCATGATGTCATTAAACATATCGAAACCCTAAAACTGTATTTTTACTATTCACTAAAAATTCATTTTTTTCCGAAAACTCCTAAAATTTAACTTTAACCAAATATCAATGCTATGATTTAAAAAATTAACTCCATTTTATAAAAATATTTTTCTAAATATTTTTAATTTAATTTTTAATTAAAAAACACTATTCAACCAAAAAAACTAATACTTGACTAATAATTTCTAAAACAGTTATTTACCTATTTTATTGAATCTCATTACATAATCAAGCTGACTATATTATATTAATACTTTCATTAAGTGAGATTACTAATCCATTTGGTCACATTACTAATCCTAAGCAAAAAATCACTATTTATAATTTACTATTCATTAAAAATTAAGTTGATCTTATTAGACTCTAAATTCTGTACTGAACATAATTGCAGAAGACTATTTTTTGAAAATAATTAAACAAAATTAATTATTTAAGGTTTATATAAATATTTTTAAATATCCTTTTTCTAGAATTCATCAAAAAAATATGCATACTATATTTATCTGGACATTTGAAAATTCACAAACTTAATCATAAGAAGAAATCACCATTTTTATTTAAGCCAAAGGATTACACAAAGAAGTTATGGTCTCCTTACATAGCCCCTTATAACCCCAGCATTGGACCTAAGTGTAAGGTGTGCTAAGGTGAGAGAATCCAAGGGCGTCTCGGCTAACATTGCATGAGTAGTAATCTATATTAGTTTGATCTTCTCACGAAGATGATTCCGTTATAGCTTCACACGATGAAGTTTGGCTTGGGTTTGGTCCATAGAAAAGCCCAGTGGTGCTACCTCCTTCCAAAGTTCTGTTAGATAGGCTTCGATTGACCTAAGACTACTGGATGAGGCCATCGAATCTTCTTTCTATATTAACCAGGATCACTTGTATTTAGAGACAATAATCGAAACGTGTAGTTTCCAGCGGTCATATCAACCAACGGTCATATAACAGTCGAAACCCAACGGTCTCATTTTGATTATACTCATGTTATCAAATGAAATAGTTTTGTTGAGTATCAAATAAAATAACACACAAAATTAGGAAACAAGATTTATTCAAAATTTCGGGTCGTTTCATTCTTCCCCCCTGAAGAAATTGCATCCTCAAAATTTTTTAAATTGGGTTTGGAAATTTCATTGAATGTCCCATATTGGAAAAGGAGTTAGTAAAACTATTACTTTAAAAGAAAGAAAGGGAAGTACAAAGGTCAGCTGAGTTAACCCATACTAGGATTTTATTTGGGAAAACATGGATATGGAAGAAAAAACAAAGGGTCAAGTTCTATGGGAGAGTGATAGAAAACATGATTAGGTGAAATTTAACCACAAGAAAATCACAAACTTATGATGTGTGTAAACGGTCTTTGATTAACCAGTAGGAAACTTAAACCAACATCATTTTTTTACGGTCCTTTTAAGAATTTTGAGGAATTCATTTACTACATAGAATAAAAACATAAGGAAATATACCTACCTTCAAGTAGAGTTTCATCATTTAATAAGTTTCTACCAAAAAAAATCTTTTCTCCAAATGATAAGCATTAAAAAACACATGGTCTCATCAAAAACACAAGAATCATCTTCTAGATAATCACATAATCCACAAAATATTAACTATCAATTTTTCTATATTTAAACATTATCCCAAAAACAGAAAGGGTAAGATAAAACAACTCTTTAAAAAGAAATAACCCCTTAAGTAGGGAAACTATTTTAAATCTTAAAAATTCCATGATACTACCTAGAGTTCATCAAAGACTATTCCATAAATAAATGTCCTTAAAATTCCTCCAAATAAACCAAACTAATATTGAAACCCAAATACAAGAAAGATTTGATAACATAGTCTTCCAAGATAAACTTTATCATTCATCTCCAAACAACATCAACCACTCATAACATCATATAACAAAAGTAACTAACCTAAACTTATTTTCCCCAAGATAGGTTAATCATTTCCATAAGTAACCTAAACTACTATAAATTCACCTTAAATTCGTCGATTCTTCAAAATATAAGTCGACCTTTATTCCTCAAAGAAAATACTTTAGTAATCTATTTACCTCAATCATATATGGTTCCCAAAATAGTGAATGTCTTCCAAAATAATAATAATCTTTTAATCCCCTAATCTGTTTCTTTCAAGAATAACAAATTCACAACATCAACATGTGATACATAACAATATATGTTTTCCTTAATGATATAAAACCATCTTAGGTAGTGAATCTATGTTCATAGAAAACATTAAGGATATTCTAATTGAGCACAAACTAAAATACAACATGACATAGACAATTATTGCGAAGAAGTGGCATATACTTTAGTCATCATGATCCGTCTCAGCATAGGACTTGCATTGTTCCCTTGTCCTTGAATATTGTTGATGCTCATCATGTTTCTCATCCCTTCCAAGAGAGCATTGTCTTGGATAATTTCCAACTTATCCACATTTAATACATTGAAAATTATAAGGTACATTAGATCGAACCTTATCTCTATTCATCACATTATCCATTTTTTGAAGAAATGGGCTACTTTATGCCCTATCACCCCACACATAAAACATCTCCCAGTTCCTTTGTGACATTCTCCTTGGTTCCCCTTTCCACACTTTTTGCATAATGGAAATTGGGTCTTCTTTACCTTATAAACTTTATTAGATGAACATCCTTGAGTCTTTGTCTTCTTCTTCCTTGATGAATTTGGGCATTCAACTAGGTACCAATTATTAATTGTGATTTTTGATAGTTGTTTTGGCATAATCACAATATATTCAACTTGATCTCTCGACATCTCTGTCACATTAATAGGGAAATCATCACATTTCCTATCAAAATTTTTGTTAGGACATGATCTTCCATTTCCCGCCATTAACTAAGAAAAGAAAGTATAATTAGGGGCTTAAATACTTAGCCAATAATCATGAAAAGGTAACTTTTAATCATAAAAGGATAAACTTGTAGAAGAAATGTATATCCTAACTTGTGATCCCCTAGGTTCCAAACTAGGTTATACATGATCATATATTCTTATGTGAATCTTTGTTTTATTTTATCTTTGTTCCTTTAATAATGGTTCATACTAAGCTTATGAATTTAAAAAAAATATCCCCCGGGAGTGTCATAACCAAGAGTGTAGCAAGGCCCGTTGTCGTGTACCAGTTCCTGTTTGAGTCTAGCTCAAAGAAGTGTTTTCTGTTTGTATCCCTATGTACATTTGTGCCAGAGCCACCTCTACCTGCTCGTATCCAGACAGGAATGTATTTTCTTGGCAACCCCTTACTCAATACTCTCCAAAATACCAAGAAGATTTCCTATATTTAAACTTTTCTATAGGGTTCTTCCAAAAGTTTTCATATCCTAATCTCTACAAATAACTAAACCATACTTTGATACCAACTATATAATCATTCCTTTTTATAACATAACTTTTCATTACATTTTAAAAAACCGAGGATCTTTAAGGTTTAGTGTCTTGGAAACCAGGAACTTAAAACATGAAAACATAAAACATTCTTCTTAAACACTTTAAAGGCTTCTCCTTATGTTCATCCTAGGTTCATTAATCCATCTCATAACCTGGGGACATACATCAAAAGAAAGGGGTGAGAAGAAGGCCCATTAAGGGAAACAAGGGGAAACATTTAACATGTGAACATGAGATACATCAACAATGTCATGAAAAATAAATTTAAGGCATGAGAAAGAAATCATGAGGCATATCATAATAAAAATAACGTTTTTCATAACTTGAAGATGTGGCTTCAAAATTTAACTTAGACAATCATGAACATATCACCAAGGTAAACCCCAAGGTGTAATTTGAAATTACCAAGGTAAAATACAAGGTATCTTTAAAATTTTAATCTCTAATTGTTACATCATTACCCAATGCAATGGGGCGCTATCAGGGCACGCCCTTAAATTTGTAATCTCTAGTGGTTACATCATTACCCAATGCAATGGGGCGCTATCAGGGCGCACCCTTAATTTTTCTTTATTATAATGTGAGCCACATATATCATCCCCAAAAATTTCATAAATAACCCATATAGAATAAAATAAATGGGTTTAATTTCATAATCATAACGTTTTAAAAACTACTTTTAAAGACGTGATCTTTATGTCACTTTAAACCCACGGAAAAGGATAGTGGGTTTTCATAAATGTAAATCCAAGAATTTAAAATATAACATTTTGATATATATGTGAATACCCATATATAAAAATGTTCTTTGAGTATTAACTTAATAAAATAAAATAATTTTAGAAAAAGAGAATGACATTTAGAGATGAAAATTCTGCAGCATAACAGCTATGTTTCAGGGTTTTAGAAAACATTGAAAAGAGAGGGGACATGGGTCACCCACTCATAAATGATCCATAAAACAGTAGAGGGATAAAATATAATGGATATAATAACAAGGTATTTAAATTTGAAATATATAACATATGAAATGAATAACATGAAAGGAAGACAAAAATATGATTTCTCTTATGAAAATTCTGCAGCCTAACGGCGTCACTTAAACATAAAAAAAATAAATTGACGAGATAAAATAGGGTCTATCATCATATGAACATAAAATATCAGTATTATAGATATATATATCACACCCCAACATAATAAAAATGAACTTTAGGGACTTGACAAGAAAATAAACTTGAAAATGAGAAGGGTGAAAGAATCCTTTAAAAATTCGGCAACCTAACGACACCACATAAACATTCATAAAACGAAATTATGAGAGTAAGAGGGGATATATCATAATATGAACATGAATAGGGAAGTAATAAGAATATAAAATAACATCCTCTAACATAGTAACATGGAGCATAAAAGAAATGACTTAAAAGACAGTATTTGAAAAGAAAGAGAGAGGTTGGATCCCTTACCTTAAAACGTAACTCTTAAAACTCAAAGGTTGGGACCCTGAAGGCTTGGTGGAACCTTGGGAGGACTTCTTGGGAGGTAATGAGACTAGAACTTCATTGGGGGTGAGTTTAAAGTGAAAACTAAAGGAGTAAAGGGTGGGTATTTATAGGGAAAGTTAGGGGACTAGGCATTAATGGCCAAGGGACACCTCATTGGTGGTATTGGCAAAACCATGGTCTTCCCCATGGTATTTGCCCATGGTATTGGACACTTGGGACACATCATACAATAATTCATCCCCTTTCATTGGCCATACCTTAAAATATCTCATGACATCATCATGATGCAGTCATGATGTCATTAAACATACTGAACCCTAATACTGTATTTTTACTATTCACTGAAAAATCAACTTTTTCCGAAAACTCCCAAAATTTCACCTTAACCAAATATCAATGCTCTGATTTAAAAAATTAACTCCATTTTATAAAAATAATTTTCTAACTATTTTTAATTTAATTCTTAATTAAAAAACACTATTCACTTGAAAAAACTAATACTTGACTAAAAATTTATGAAACAGTTATTTACCTATTTTATTGAATCTCATTACTTAATCAAGGTGCCTAGATTATATTAATACTATATTTAAGTGAGATTACTGATCCATTTGGCCACATTACTAATCCTTAGCATAAAATCACTGTTCATAATTTACTATTCATCAAAAATTAAGTTGATCTTATTAGACTCTAAATTTTGTACTGAACATAATTGTAGAAGAACATTTTTTGAAAATCATTACACAAAATTAATTATTTAAGGTTTACATAAATATTTTCAAATATCTTTTTTCTAGAATTCATTAAAAAAATAGGCATACTATATTTATCTGAACATTTGAAAATTCACAAACTTCATTATAAGAAGAAATCACAATTTTTATTTAAGTAAAAGGATTACACAAGGTAGTTACGGTCTCCTTACATAGCCCCTTATAATCCCAGCATAGGACCTATGTTTAAGGTGTGCTAAGGTGAGAGAAACTGAGGGCGGCTCGGCCAACATTGCACGAGTAGTAATCTCTATTAGTTTGAACTTCTCGCGAAGTCGATTCCGTTATAGCTTCACACGATGATGTTAGGCTTGGGTTTGGTCCAGAGCAAAGCCCAGTTGTGCTACCTCCTTCCCATGTTCCGTTATATGGGCTTCGATTGGCCCGAGACTACTGGATGAGGCCATCGAATCTTCTTTCTATATTAACCAGGATCATTTGTATTTAGAGAAAATAATCGAAACGTTTAGTTTCCAGCTGTCATAGCGACCAACAGTCATATAACATTTGAAACCCAATGGTCACATTTTTATTATACTCATGTTATCAAATGAAATAGATTTATTGAGTATCAAATAAAATAACACACAAAATTAGGAAACAAGAGTTATTCAAAATTTCGGGTCGTTACAGTCGGGGACCATTCGTCCAGCGGATGACGCGGCCAGGGTGGCTCGGCCTACTCCAGGGAGGCTCAGCCCGGACCGGGGCAACTTGGCCAGATGGGCAGAGACCGCGGGGGGCGGTTCAGAAGCCTGTGGGCGGCGCGGTTTATCCCGGGGAAGTGGAGCCAGTTCAGCCGAGGTGACGTAGGGGCGGCGTGGGTCACGGAGGCCGTAGGGTGGCACAATCATTTCCTTCATCACCTTCATCGCCTTTTTCACCTTCCTTCGTCTCTAAGAACACTGTAAAAGAGAACGGCGTAGGGGTAGGTCCTTTTTGGTTGGGTCTGTACCCCCTGTGTTTAGGGTGGTATCATTTGGATCACAAGAACAAAGCACAAAAATCCTTACCGTAATGATTAATACTGAAACCCGCAAAAGGAAAACATATTCGGATCAACTAGTTAGAAATTGATCTGTGTTCATTGTTTTAGAAGGAAAGAATCACGGGAATGTAAAATTAATCACAAACAATTCTCTAACTTGTCTATTGTACGTTAACGTTGTCATGAGAAAGCAGACATAGATTCTTTGTAGATGAACACGTCCTATGTCGAAGCAGATTCCGAAGAAGAAATTAGTAGTTGAGGTCATTCTTTATAGTAGAAGGCATTCCTCGTCAGCATTCTTCATTGGTGGAGCATTCTTCTTCCGTGGAGTGTTCTTTGTTGGGAGCTTTCTCCCAAGTTCTTCCTCTCACCAATCCTCCTTTTCTAACCAAATGAAATAGTATCCAAAGATAATAGATACAAATATCTTATTAAGTCATTGGAACCAATTTCAAATTAGCCTAATTAAACTCCTTGGTTGGAAAGATTAATAAGGGTGGATTGGCAGAATTAAATTAAAGGAGGTGGTGGAACCATTAATGGTAGAGGATGTCAAGAGGCTCTCCCTCATTAATGGGGGTATATGGGAGGTTTTCCTCTCCCACCATTATTAGGGGGTCTGGTGGTCCCCGCTCCAAAATTCAAATTGAGAGGTTTTGAATTCACGGTTGGTCCCCCCCACCATAACCTCTCATGGTAGGTTAAGGTGTGGTGGTCCCCACCTCCAACTTCCACATGGGTAGTTACAACAGATAAAATAAAATAAAACATGTGTTTATTTTATTTTATTATTTCCATGAAAAACCCAAAAAACTAACTTTCACCCTCGACTAACTATCATCGAGATGAGAGTCTCCTTAGGAGAATACCGGCGCTGTGAGTTCAATGGTGTCCTTGGATTTCAATTCTGAGCACTGGTTTAAAGGTTATAAAAACTCACTCAAACATTCACTGAACGTACCCGAACAAAACTTCCAAAATTGATTTTGGGCACACTGGGCCTCAGAATCATGCATCGTTAGTTATCTCGGACTTGTAAAATTCCCATATGTTTAAAAAATTACATGGAAATTTCGGGTCTTTACATTCTCCCCCACCTTAGTGATTTACATCCCCGTAAGTTACAACTCGAACTAAGGGAACAATTGGGGGTACTGAGCATGCATCTGATCCTCCCGCTCCCATGTGCTCTCCTAGAGGTTCCCATGCTTCCAGAGAACGCGTACCAAAGGTATCAACCGTCCATGAAGGACCTGCTCATGTCGATCATCAATATCTACAAGAACCTCCATCAATGACACCCCATCATCAATGTCTAGCACTCCATGATTGATGATGTGAGAAGGTTCGTGCACGTATCTCCTAAGCTGGGATACATGAAAGATGTCATGCACCCAGTGCAACAGAGGTGGAAGAGGTAAGCGGTATGCAACCTCGCTAACTCTACTGAGGACCTAAAAATGTCTGATGAATCTTGGAGATAACTTTCCGCCTCGGAGAAATCTTTGCCAACCTCATCGAGGCTAGACCCTTATAAAGATATGGTCTCCAACCTCAAACTCTAGAGGTCTCCATCTCCTGTCAGCATATGACTTCTTCCTACTCTGTGCAGTCTTCATCCACTCCTGGATAATCTGAACCTTCTCTGTGGTAGCCCGTACCATCCCTCGTCCCACTAGTGCGGACTCCCCTAGGTCAGTCCAGCATAAGGGTGATCTCTAGGGTCACCCATAAAACGCCTCGAAAGCTTCCATCCCTATGGTGGAGTGATATTTGTTATTGTACACAAACTCCACCAAAGGAAAGTGATCCTCCCAACTGTGACCGAAGTCGAGGACACAAGCACGTGGCATGTCCTCAAGGGTCTGAATGGTCCGCTTAGTCTGACCATCCATCTAAAGATGAAAGGTGGTGCTCAAACGAAGTTGCATCCCGAAAGCCTCCTGCAACCCCTTCCCTAGCCAGGAAGTAAAACATGTGTCACGATTGGAGACAATCATCGAAGGTACTCTATTTAGCCTCCCAATCTCTTGAACATAGAGGCATCCCAATCTCTCTACTGAACCCTATTCTCTGATCGGTAAGAAGTGGGCTGACATTGTGAGTCGATCGACGATCACCCAAATAGAGTCATGTCCCCTGGATGTACGTGGAATTCCTATCATGAAGACCATGGATGTCCCATACCGCTTCCACTCTAGGACCTATAAAGGCTAAACCAAGTCTGTTGGTACCTGATTCTCTTCCTTCACTTGCTGACAAGTGAGGCACTAAGAGACAAGCTCTGCCACCGCCTTATTCATTCCCGGCCACCAATGCTATCGTCGGAGGTCCTGGTACATCTTCTCCACTCCTATATATACCACTAGAGTGGATTTGTGGAACTCCCTCAACACTTCCTCTTGAAGTGACATTGGTACCATAGTACATCCTCTGAAGAGGATGACGTGCTCCCCACCTTCATAAAATCCATCAGGTGCCTGACCTATTCATATTTGAGCACGTCATGTCTCGCTGCTAGCATCCCCATGATGTGCCTCCCTGAATAGCTGAAGAAGTGGTGGAGTGATTGTAAGAGACTGAAAGAAGGTTTCTCCATCTTGATCCACAAAGGATATCTATAAAGTAACCATATTCTCTTTCTCCTCGCCTAGTATTTGTATACCAGATCTCATACTAAGTGCATCTGCAACAATATTCCCCTTACCTGGAGTATAGACTATCTCGAATTCATAGTCCTGGAGGAAGTCAATCCAACTTCGCTATCTCTGGTTAAGGTCCTTTTGAGAAAAGATATACCTGAGACTCTTGTGATCAGAGTACATGGCAAAACACTTTCCCATCAAATAGTGTCACCACATCTTCAAGGCCAATACCATTGTTGCTAACTATAGGTCATGGGTAGTGTAGTTCTGTTCATGTTTTCTACGTTTTCATGAACCTTATGCGATCATTGATTTCTCTTGAATCAGGAAACATCCAAGCCTAGTCCCTGATGTGTCTCAATAGACTACGTACCCTATGCCTTCCTCTGGAAGCCTCAGGATGGGGGCACTAGTCAGCCTCTACCTCAGCTCCTGAAAACTCTACTGGAATATCTCTGACCACACAAAGGGTTTCCCCTTCTTCATTAAGGCTGATAATGGTTCTACAACTCCAGAGAAGTCTAGCACAAACCACTGGTAGTATCCAGCCAATCCCAGGAAACTCCATACCTCTATAACACTCTGGGGTGCCTCCCAATCAAGTACCACCTCAATATTTTCTAGATCCACTACAACTGTAGCCTCCGAGATAACATGTCCCAGAAATTGAACCTCTCAGATCCAGAACTAGAACTTCAAAAATTACCATAAAGTCGATTCTCTCAGAGTGTGTCCAGTACTACCTAAAAATAATAGGCTTGCTCCTCTTCAGTAGTCGAGTAGATCAGAATTTCTTCGATGAAGACCACTACAAAGTGATCAAGGTACAGCTGAAAGACCCTATTCATGAGTCCCATGAACATTGCTAGAGCGTTGGTTATGCCGAAAGGCATAACCAAGAACTAGTAGTGGTTGTACATACATATTAAATTCATCTACTTCAGATCCTCATCTTGAGCTCTGAGCTAGTGATAGATTGATCTGAGTTCTATCTTCGAGAACCATCATGCTCCATTTAAATAATCAAAGAGGTCATCAATTCTCGGGAGTGGGTACTTGTTCTTCACGATCACCTGATTCTGGAGCCGATCGTCAACACAAAGTCTCAAGCTCCCATCCGCCTTTTTGGTGAATAGAATCGGGGCTACCCAAGGTGAAACACTAGGCTAGATGAATCCCTTCTCTTGTAAGTCCTTTAGTTATACCCGCATCTCATGAAGCTCTGCGGGATCCATCTGATATGATGGTGTAGATATCAGTGTCGTCTTGAGGTACAGGTCAATGTAAAAGTCCACCTCTCTATGAGGAGGTAGTATTGGGACATCATCCAGGAAGACATCCGCGTACTATTCCACCACTACAGGATAGCTCGGACTCTCCGTATCAAATTCTCTGAGGGTAGGGCTAGCCAACTAATGAGTGATCAGTTGCACTCTCCTCCGAGTAAGTCCATCCTATGCTGTAAAGGCTCCATTCTTTCCTTTGAAGGTAAACCTGGTCACATCCGTGCAGACACACCGCACTTTGCACCTAATATAGTCAATCTGAGCATGGACTATAGATATCCATTCAACACACAAGATGAACTCATAAGGCCTTGACGCCACTACTAGAAGATCCAATCCAAAGCTCTCACCTTCTAGAGTAACCTCACACTACTGGCACCAGTGTGTAATTGTCGAATTTGGTCCCGTAAGAATCTCTAGCCATAAGGATAGAGCCAACGGCTCCGTCGGAATCTGCAAGATCCGAAAGAGGGAAGTGACAATGAAAGAATGATTGGAACTTGGGTCTATAAGTACTGCAGCTATGGTGGAGTAGACCAAGATCATACCTCGAATCATCTCCAGAGCACCATGACCATATGCCTCAATTGCCTGAAGTTGTGCTCTCCCATGTCCACCTTCTTCCTTTGGTCAGGGTGGAAATCCTAGTATTAGTGGTGGTAACACTAAAAATCATCTTCCACCACCAGCTGCATGACTAGCTCCTTTGCCACGTCTGTCTGCTCCCTGTAGACCACCTTGATTGAATCTTTGTCTCTGCCTGGGTGGTCCATCGACCATCTACTGATCATCTGAATGGCGGGTCAGGAATTCATTAGCCATGTGACCCTGCCCGGCGCATGCGTAATAATTCCCACTCCTGGTATTTCTGTCTCTACATCAGGTGCCCTGCACTACCGATCCTTAGTCATGTGGTCGCCCACCTATAGATCTGGTCCTCATGGACCTCTGCGACATCTGTCTACTGCCAGCTGTAGAAGACTCCACTATGTGTCGACTGGTGGTGGATCTCACTATTGGAGACTTCTCATTAATGAAACTCTCCACTAGGATGGATCTCTCTAACACCCCTCCTACGACGGGATGCTGAGTGAGATCACTGAAGCCCTGATCTCTCACCTAAGACCCTACTTGAAGGTCTGGGCCCTAAAGAATGGGTCTTCCACCATATCAGTGGAGTAGCGTGAGAGGTCTGTGAACCTCACTAAGAATTGAGCTACAGTCATGCTTCCCTACTGCAGATAAAGTATCTCTTGTATGCGCACTGCGTGAAGAGTAGATGGAACAAACTCTTCCCAAAATAAGCTCTCTAAGTCAACTTAGAGAAGCGTCACCTTGTCGTGAACTTGGAGCATCAAGCTCCACGATCTGTATGTTGCTTCTTATAGAAGGATGGCAGTAAGAATCACCATGAGGTCTGCTGGTGTCCCTACCAGTGGAAAGACTCTCACAACAGCCTCCAGCCAATCCTCAGCTGCCTGTGGGTCCATCTCTCCCCTGAACCTGGGTGGCCTCTAGTGATGGAACTCATGCAACGCGCACAAGTGGTGTGCACCGTCTGCTGCTGTGGTAGGAGGCATTAGTGGCCCAATGGGGAGTGGTACCACTAGTTCCTCCGATGGCAAAGGGCCTTGCACTGAGGCCTTGTCGCTCAGTGGGATATCAGTGCATACCGCTCTCAGAACCCTAGCCGGCTGTCTGCATAGAGTCATACTGAAAAGAAACAGGTTCCCTATGGTTAAAATTTATACATTGTGAGTAGACCTAGTTGAGTTGACCTAAATAAAACTTTTGAAAACACACACACAATCAATGTTTTCATGCTCTATGTTGGAAATTGGAAGTTAGGGTCCTGGTGTATGGATACATCGGTTGTCGAACCAACACTGCACTCCCAAAACTGAGAACCACACCCAGTACCCTTAACACTATTGCTTCATAGAATAGAATGTTCAGAGTCTTAAGTTCTACGGTAGAACCGACTCCGCTGATACTAATTTTTCATGACCTGTCCCCCGGGGCCCAGGCCATGACTACCCCAAGCACGCCTTCTATAGGCCAGGGGCTGGAGACTAGCACCAGAGGTGTAATTCCATAAAAATGGGATGGAGTTGCCTTTATATCCTGTAAAGGCACACAACAAAACACACAGCTGGATACAAAACACTATGTAAGCTGTATAACAAAATATTTCTAAAAAGTTAAAGGGGCTATAAATGAAATCCCAACTATAAAGTACAAGGAACTGGAAGGACAAGTACAACTATAGAAAGGGAAAAAATAGCTACTAGGTTATCCTCTAGGATTCCAACTTGAAGGGTAGGTACAGAAAGCCTCCTCAACACTCCACGTCTGTTAGTCTCCTCCGTGTACCAACTAATCATAAGGTCCATCTCTGGGTACCATCCAGTCTTGGTATTCTCAGCCTCAGTCAGCAATGTTCATCGTCTGCATCCAACACAACAAGTTGCGGGAATAGCCCATGTAGGGGTGAGTATAATGATACTCAGTAGGAACCCTGAGACCCTCAAGGTCCCACAAATCCACCAAGGATAAACAAAAAAGTAATGAATCAACAGATAACCCTCCTTAGGTATATGCCCATAAATATTCCTAAGTTATTAAGTAATCCATCTCATTCATGAGGAAAACACAAAAGTACTGACTCAGCTCAACCAGGATTTTATTCACATTTTCGAAACCTCGGCTGCTAGATAACTACTTCTCAATCGAGTATAGTGGGTCTGTTGCATCACACAGAGGTGCTTCCCACTAAACTTGGACTACTGAGGTAATCCTCTCGAGTATTGTGGGTCTGCTGTGGCACACAGAGGCTCTCCCTAATGTGGGTCTGCCGCCACACCCAGCCCCCCCCCCCCCCCAATAGCCTATAGAGGTACTCCTGTCGAGTATCATGGGTCTTCCGCATCACCAAGCACGCTCCTCCACCATGGGTCTACCGCCACATCCAAGCACTCCCCATTAGGCTAATAGAGCATCTCCAAGTCAAACGTCCAGCAGTTGTCAGGTCTCAGCCAACTACTAGGTCTATATACTCTACTCATTCTTCACTGGAAGGATCTGCTCCACGAGCCACTAGTCGATACTCCAACTGTCATGAAGTACCACGAAGAAGTATCTCAAAGGTCTGCCATGTCATAGGGGTCTCAACACAATAGATAGTTCATCAATCGAACACACAGTCTGTGAGTTATTAGCCTTTTAGTCCCGGGGGCCTGGTTGGATTCGTGCACGATCCAACCTGACTGTATCTCAACTATACCCAAAACTCCAGTGCGGAATACTCAAATGGACCGTCATTCTAAAAGATTACCAGGGCACCTGACAGTTCATCAAATGGAAATCCAGTGAAAATAAAATGGCCAAAAGAAAGTAAAGGGTCATAGTGGGCTCGGTCCCGGTCCGAACTAGTCGGACTGACCTGGCCCGACTCAGTTTGGGCTGACCTAGTTCAAGTCGAACCGGGCTGACCCGTTGGGTCTGTACATGCTCGTTGGGCAGGCCAGCCTGTTAGTTTTAGCCAGGCCCACTCGGCCCAGCCCAGTGGGGGCCTGGACCATTCGTGAGGGTGTGGATCGGCCATAGGTCGGTGTGAGGGTAGTTCAGCCCGAAGGGTGCTGCGTGGGTGACTCGGCCCGGAGGGCGCCATGAGGGCGCGGGCCGGTTCATCCGAGGCGCCACGAGGGGCATGGGAGTCTGGCTCGGCCGGGGCGCCGTGAGGGGAATGGGAGGCCGGTTCAGCCGAGGCGCCGCAAGGGGCATGGGCCGACTCGGCCGGGGCACTACGAGGGCACGAAAGGCCGGCTTGGCTAGGGCGCCATGAGGGGTGTGGGAGGCTGTTTGCACCGGGGCACTGCGAGGGGCGCTAGAGGCCGGCTCAGCTGGGGCACTACGAAGGACTCGGGAGGTCGGCTCGGCCGGGGCGCCATGAGGGGCACATGAGGCCAGCTCGTCTGGGGCGTCACAAGGAGTGCGGGTTCATCCGGGGGCTCGAGAGGCCGGTGGCTGTCACGGTCAAGGCGGCTCAGAAGGGCGCTATAGGGCTGGGGTGGCCGGGGCCGGTTCGGCCAGCGGATGGTTCGGCCAGGGCAGCTCAGCCCAGCCCGGGGCAGCTTGGCCGGAAGGACGGAGACGGTAGGGGTGGCTCAAAATCCAGCAGGCGGCATGGTTTGGCCCGGGGTGGTAAAGCCAGTTCGAATGGGTTAGTGAGGGTCGCAGAGGCCATGGGATGGCGCAGTCGTTGATTTTCCGCCTTCATCTCCATTCTTGCCTTCATTTATCTCGAAGAACACCGCAAAAGAGAATGCTGGAGGGATCAGGCCATGTTTGTTTGGTCTGCACCTTTCGCATTTAGGGTGGTAGCATTTGGCTCACAAGAACTAAGCACAACAAACCCTCCAGAAATGATTAATACCAAACCCGCAAAAGGAAAAAATATGCGGATCAATTATTTTGAAGTTGATCTGCGTTCTTTGTTTTATAAGGAATGAATAGAGGGAATATATAATTAATCAAAAAAATCCTCTACCTTGTTATTTTTTCCTTGATGTTGGAACGAGAAGGAAGACATCAATTCGTTGTAGATGAACACGTCCTATGTCGAAGGAGGTTTTAAGGAAGAAAGTAGTCATTGAGGTCGTTCTTCGTAGTTGAAGGAGTTCCTAGTTGGCGTTCTTCATCAGCGGAGAATTCTTCGTCGGTGGAGCGTTCTTTGTTGGGAAATTTCTCCCAAGATCCTCCTCTCCCCAATCCTCCTTTTCCAACCAAATTAAATGGTATCCAAAGATAATAGACAAAAATGTGTTATTAAGTCTTTGGCACTAAATTCAAATTAGCATAATTGAACAACTAGGTTGGAAAGATTAATTAGAGTGGATTGGCATAATTAAATTAAGGGAGGTGGTGGCACCATTAATGGTAGCGGAGGTCAAGAGGCTCTCTATCATTAATGAGGGGAGATGATAGGTTTTCCTCTCCCACCATTATTTGGGAGGTTGGGTGGTCCCCGGTCCCAAATTCAAATTGGGAGTTTTTGAATTCATGGGTGGTCCCTACCAACATAACATCTCATGGTAGGTTAAGGTGTGGTGGTACCCACCTCCAACTTCCACATGGGTAGTTTCAATAGATAAAATAAAATAAATCATGTGTTTATTTTATTTTATTATTTCCACCAAAAACATAAAAACTAACTTTCACACTCGACCAACCTTCGTCAAGGTGAGAGTCTCCTTAAGCGAATACTGGTGCTGCGAGTTGAATAGTCTCCTCGGATTTCAATTCCAAGCACTGGTTCAAAAGTTATAGAAACCCGCTCAAACTTTCACTGAACGTACCAGAACAAAACTTCAGAAATTAATTCCAGGCACACCAAGCCTCAGAATCAAGATCCGTCAATTTTTGCGGACTCGTAAAATTCTTATTTATTTAAAAAAAATCCATGTAAATTCTAGGTTTTTACAATTATATATTATATGATATTTTATTAATCTCTAATTTCAATTTATGTAACTTATTATTATAAACCATGAAGATGAAATCCACGATGAACGTGTTTGAGTGATTCTTAAAAAATGAAAGGTTGTTTTCTAATTAATTATTTTAATGTATATATAAAATTAACAAAATAAAATAACATAATTTAAATATTTATATCATATTATTTAAGTAATAATGTTCCCATATTCATTCATGATATAAATTCATTGTATTTTTTAACCAGGTGGTTATACTGACCCAAATATGAACATACCTCCATTTATTGAATTATTATGATGATATATTGTTGTAATATCATTATAATATAATAATTATTATCTTCTATAATTTCTATTTGTCACGACCCATCCCTTGGGGCCTTGTCGTGACTACCCCACGCCCACCTTCCATAGGCCAGGGGCTGGAGACTAGGACCGAAGGCGTAATTCCCTAAAATTGGGAAGTCATTGCCTTTATATTCTAAAAATGCACACAATAGAGTACAAGTTGGAATCAAAACACTAAGTAAAAACTATATAACAAAAGAGTGATGAAAAGTAAAAGGGGTTGGAAATACAATCCCAACTGTAAAGTACAAGAAACTGAAATTACAATTACTGGGAAAAGGGAAAACAGCTCCTGGATTGTCCACCGGGAAATCCTCCCTGAAGGGTAGGTACAGAATGCCTCTGCAGCACTCCACATTCATCTGTCACCTCTGTGTAATGTCAGGCCATGTGGTCCACCTCCAGGTACCGTCAAGTATGGGTACACTCATCATCAGTCTCTGATGTCCATCGTCTGCATCCAACACAATGATATGTGGGTATAGCCTGTGCAGGGGTGAGTATAACGATACTCAGTAGGTACCCTGAGACCCTCAACGACTCACAAAATCCTACAAAGATAAACCACACGGTATGAAATCAACATTTAACCACACTTGGGTATATGCCCATACATATACCTAAGTTATCAAGTAATCCATCTCAATCATGAGGAAAACATAAAAGTTACTGACTCAGCTCAAACCAGGATTTTATTCTAGGGGTAGTATCAAGTAACATCCCTAACCACACTATCGAAACATTGGATGCTGGAGAACTCCACCTTTATCGATTACAGTGGGTGTGTCGCATCACCAAGGTTCATCCCACTAACCTCGGACTGTTGTGGTGCTCCTCCTGTTCAGTACCATGAGTCTGCTGCATCACCAAGGTGATCCCCACCGTGGGCCTGCCGCATCACCAAGGTGCCCTCCCTCATAGCCTACTGAGGAACTCCTCTTGTCGAGTACTGTGGGTCTGTCGCGACACCAAGGAACTCCACACTAAGGGTTTTCTATGACTCCAAGGTGCTCCCCACTTGGCTAGTTGAATCACTACAAGTCGAATCGGTCAGTAGTCGTCAGGTCTTAGCTATCTACTAGGTCTCCGCTCTATGCTTGCTCGTCTCTGGGAGGGTCCACTGCATGAGCTACAGGTTTATACTCCAACTTTCACGAAGTCCCACATAGAAGTATCTCAATGGTCTGTCATTTCATAGGGTCTCAACGCAATATATGATGTGTCAATCGGACACCCAATCTATGAGTTATTAGCCTTTTATTCCTAGGGGCCTAGTTGGATTCATTCACGATCCAACCTGGCAGTATCTCATCTTTGCCCTAAACTCCAGTGGGTATACTCAAAGAGACCGTCATGCTCAAAGAAAACCAGCACCACTGACGGTTCATCAAAGGGTCATCTGATGCTAGAGATATGGCCAAAGAAAGTAAAGGGGGGTCGTAGTGGGTCTAGGTCCGTTCTGACCTAGTCGGAACGACCCGTCCCAGCTTAGTCTGGTCCGACCCATTGGGTTCATCCCAGCTCGCTGGTCCCGGACCATTAGGCTGCGAAGGCTGCGAGTAGCGGGGAGGCGTATACCGGTTGTGAGGGCGCGGACCGGCCACGCGTCGGTGCCAGGGCGGTTAGGCCTGGAGGTGCCGCGAGGGGCGCGGAAGGCCGGCTCATCCAAGCGTTCATGGGGCGCAACTCGGCGTCTCGGCTCGGATGGCTAAGACCGGTTTAGTCGGTGCCTCGTGGGGCGCAGCTCGGGTGGAACGGGGCGTGTGGGGTGCACAGGATGGCTCATTTCGGCCAAGCGCATTGGAGGCTGCCGGGCTGGCCGGAAGGCGGGCTGGCAGGCGGCTGGGCTGGGTGTGGCCCGGCTGACAAGTGGCCAGGCAGGATGCTAGGCGGGCAGGCGGGTGGTCGGGCAGGTCGGCAGGCGGGCTGACAGGTGGTCGGGCAGGGCGTGGCCAAGCCAGCAGGTGGCTGGTCATGGCTTGGCTAGGCCGACAGGCGGTCGGGCAGGGCGCCAGGCATCCAGGTAGGGTTCCAAGTGGGCCGTAGGGAGGTCAGGTAGGCCGACAGGCGGCTGGGAGGGGCAGGGTAGGCCAACGGGGCACGGGCCCTCTCAGGGAAACAACTCAGCTCTGTGAGCGGCATGGCAGGCGGGGGCTCGGCCGGGGGTGGTTCTGCCGGAGACGGTGTGGGACGACGCGGGGGAGGCATGGATCATGGCATTCTTGCATAGCGTGGCTTTTTTCTTCACAGCCTTCATCACCCTGTTGCTTCATCACCATGTCGAAGATCATCATAAACAAGAACAGTAGAGGGTTCGGGTCATGTTGGTTTGACATGAACCCTCCGCATTTAGGGTGGTAACATTTGGATCATCAAGTAAGAATAATGATGAACATCAATTTTTACAACCACCAGAAACGATTCCTTTCCAACTGAATAAGAGAATAAATAAAGTAGTATTACTAAAATTAACCACTACCTTAGATCGTTGTTCGACGATGAAGTCACAGAAAGAAGACGAAGGAGATCGTCGTTCATCATGTCCACTACACACTTCCAATTCCGAGTTCGCACATCGGTTGTGGAGGATGATCCATGTCGGTAGGAGTCCAGGGAATAGGATCGAAGGAGATCGTTGTCGGTATTCTTTGTTGGAAGAATGCATTCTTCATTCTTCGTTGGGAGACGTGGTTCCTCGTTGGAGAACTCTTTTTCTCCCAATCTCTCCTCTCAGCAATATTCTACCCCAAATTCCAAATAATAGATTATATTTATCTATTTTTATATTGTTGTCTCAAAATTCAATATGGAGGAATTAATTAACTTGGATCCCCTTAATTAATTCATAAGTTTGGAATAAGGAATTAAAGGGGAGGTGGTGGCACCATAAATGGTAGAGGAGGTCAAGGGGATCCCCCTCATTAATGAGGGGAGTTTAGAGATTTTCCTCTCCTCCCATTAATAGGGGATGGGTGGTCCCCACCCCTATTATTCAAATTGGGAGGTTATGTGGTCTCGGGTGGTCCCCACCACATTAACCCCACATGGGAGGTTGAGGCCTGATGGTCCCCACCACCACAACCTCTCATGGGAGTTTATGGCCTGGTGCTCTCCACTTATAACCTCCAAAAGGAGGTTATAGATCTAGTGGTACCCACCTCCAAACACCCACATGGCGGCTCAAATAAAAAAAAGTGAAGCTCACTTTATTTTATTACATTCAATGAAAACCCAAAAACTAACTTTTATTCTCGACCCACTGACGTCTAAGTGAAAGTCTCCTTTGTAAAATATCGGCGATGCGAGTTCAATGGTGTCCTCATATTTCAATTTCAATCACCAATTCAGAAGTTATAAAAAACCTACTCGTACGTTTACTGAACTTACTGAACAAAACTTCAGAAATTGATTCTGGGAACACCGGGCCTTGAAATCATGTTCTGTCAATTTTCAAAAACTCATAAAATTCCCATGTATTTAAGAAAAAAAATATCCCTAGATTTTTCGGGTCTTTACATTCTCCCCACCTCAGGGATTTATGTCCCTGTAAGCTACAACTTAAACTAAGGGAACAAGATGGGGTACTGAGTAGGCATATGAGCCTCCTGCTCCCATGTGGTCTCTTGGAGGTTCTTGTGCTACAAGCGAACGTGCACCAGTGGTATCGACCATCCACGTAGGACCTTCTCCCATCGATCCACAATCTCCACTGGAACCTCTTTGAAAGTCACCCCATCGTCGACGTCCATCTCTCCATGGTCGATGATGTGAGAAGGGTCGTGTACGTATCTCCACAGCTGAGATACGTGGAAGATTTCATGCACCCGGTGCAACTGAGGTGGAAGATCCAGGCAATAAGACACCTCACCTACTCTACTGAGGACCTGGAAAGGTACGATGAATCTCGGAGATAACTTTCCACCTTGTCCAAATCTCCATAGACCTCATTGAGGTGAGACCCGTTGAAAGACGTGGTCGCCGTCCTTGAACTCTAGAGGTCTCCGTCTCCTATCAGCATATGACTTATGTCTGCTCTATGCAGTCTTCATCCGCTCCTGGATGGTCTTCACCCTCTCTGTGTTAGCACATACCATCTCTAGTCCCACTAGTGTTCACTCCCTGGGGTCAGTCCAGTATAAGGGTGATCTGCAAGGTTTCCCGTATAATTCCTCAAAAGGTGCCATCCCTATAGTGTAGTAATAGCTGTTGTTGTATGCAAACTCCACCAAAGGAAAGTGATCCTCCAAATTGTGACAAAAGTTGAGGACACATGCACGGAGCATGTCCTCGAGTGTCTGAATGGTTCTCTCAGTCTGGCCATCCTCCTGAGGATGGAAGGTGGTGTTAAAATGAAGATGCATCCAGAAAGCCACTTGCAACCCCTTCCATAGCTATGAAGTAAATCGTGTTTCACGATCGGAGACAATAGAAGAAGGTACTCCATGTTGCCGCACAATCTTTTACACATAGAGGTGTCACAATCTCTCTATTGTACCCTTCTCTCTAATCGGTAGGATGTGGGATGACTTGGTGAGTCGATCAACAATCACCCAAATCGAGTCTTGACCCCTGGATGTACATGGAAGTCCTATCATGAATTCCATGGATATCCCATCCCACATCCACTCTGGGACCGCTAAAGGTTGAACCAAGCCTGTCGGTACCTAGTGCTCTGCCTTCACTTGCTAACAAGTGACGCATCTAGAGACAAAATCTATTACTGCCTTCTTCATACATGGCCACTAGTGATTTTGTCGAAGGTCATAGTACATCATTTCCACTTCTACATGTACCACTAAAGGGGATGTGTGGAACTCCCTCAACACTTCCTCCTAAAGTGAAACTAGTACCATAGTACGTCCTCTGAGAAAGATGACTTGATCCCCACCTTCAAAAAATCAATCAGGTGCCTGCCCTGTGGATATATCTGAGCACGTCATGTCTTGCATTCAACATCCCTATGTTGTCCCTCCCTAACACGCTGAAGAAGTGGGGAGTGAATATAAGGGACTGAAAGAAAAGCTTCTCCATCTCTATCCATAAAGGATATCTTCAAAGCATCCAGCTGCTTCGTCGCCTCACCTAGTAGCTGTATACCAGATCTCATGATGAGTGATTATGGTACAACATTACACTTTCCAGGAGGATAGACTATCTTGAAGTCATAGTCTTGGAAGAACTCAAGTCATCTCTGCTGTCTCAGGTGCAGTTCCTTTTGAGAGAAGATATATCTGAGACTCTTGTGATCAGAGTACACAATAAAACGTTCACCCATTAGATAGTGTCACCACATCATTAAGGTGAAGACCACTGCTGCTAACTCCAGGTCATGGGTAGCGTAGTTATGCTCATGTTGTCTCAACTTTTGAGAACCATATATGATCATTTCTTTCTCCTACAGCAGGACACACCTGAATCTGGCCCCTGATGTGTCGCAGTAGACTATGTACTCTACGCCTTCCTCTTGAATCCTCAAGATAGGGGCACTAGTCAGCCTCTACCTCAGCACCTGAAAGATCATCTGGCATCTCACTGACCACACAAATGGTTTTCCCTTCTTCTTCAAGGCTTATAGTGGTGCTACAACTCTAGAGAAGTCTAGAACGAACCTCCAGTAGAAACTAGCCAAACCCAGGAAACTCTGTACCTCTGTCACACTCCTGGGTGGCTCCCAAGAAAGTACCACCTCAATCTTTACTGGATCCACTGCAACTCTAGCCTCCGAGATGATGTGCCCCAAAAAGTGAACCTCATGGATCCAAAACTAGCACTTCGAGATCTTACCATAAAGGTGGTGCTCTATGAGTGTTTCCAGTACTACCAGTAAATGGTAGGCAAGCTCCCCCTCAGTAGTTGAGTAGATCAGAATGTCATTGATGAAGACTACAAAAAAGAAAACAAGGTATGGATGGAAGATCATGTTCATGAGTCCCATGAACACTGTTGAATCTTTTTTTATGCCGAAATGCATAACCAAGAACTCGTAGTGGTTGTACCCACATCTGAAAGCTGTCTTCTGCACATCCTCATCTCAAACTCTAAGTTGTTGATAACCTTATCTGAGGTCTATTTTCAAAAACCATTGTGCTCTATTCAGCTAATCAAAGAGGTATTAAATCCTCAAGAGTGAGTACTTATTCTCCACGTTCACCTAGTTTTGGTGACGGTAGTCGACACAAAGCCTCAGGATTCCATCTGCCTTCTTGGTGAACAGAATCGGGGCTGTCTGGGGAGAAACACTGGGCCAGATGAATCCATTCCCCTACAAGTCCTCCAGCTGTTCCTGTAGATCACGAAGCTCAAGGGGAGCCATCCTATATTCTAGTGTAGATATCGGGGTTGTCCTGGGGTAAAGTTCAATGTAGAAGTCCACCTCTCTATGAGGTTGGTAGACCTGGGACATCATCAGGGAAAACATCCGCATACTGGTCCACCACTACATGATAAGTCAGACTCTCCACATCAACTGCTCCAAGGGTAAGGCAATCCAATTGATTATTAATCGGTTGTACTCTCCTCTGGGAAATTCCATCATGTGTTATAAAGTCTCCCTTCTCACCGGTGAAGGTTAACCTGATCCCATCCGTGGGGACACGCCACACTTTGCGCCTAATACAGTCGATCTGAACATGAACTATAGATAACTGGACCATACCCAAGATGACGTCGTAAGGCCTCGATACCACTACTAGGAGATCTCATCCGAAGTACTCGCCTCCTGGAGTAATCTCGCACTACCAAAACCAGTGCATAATCATCAAGTCTACTCCCATAGGAGTCTCTAGCCATAAGGATCAAGCCAATAGCTACGTCGGGATCTCGGAGATCCGAACGAGGGAAGTGGTAATGAAAGAGTTACTAGCACCTGTGTCTATAATAACTATAGCTAAGGTGGATTTGACAAAGACTGTACCTTGAATCATATTTGGAGAGCCATGATCGTAAGCCTTAGCTTCCTAGAGCTGAGCTCTCCCATATCCACTTACTCCCTGTAGTCGGGGTGGACCTCCGGGTGGTGGTGACGATAACAACTCAAAACATCTCTCATCGCCAGTTGATCGACCAGATCCTCTACCACGTCTACTCCATATGGACTACCTCAATAGAATATCTTTCTCTGACTGGGTGGTCTTTTGACTATCAGTTGATCATCCGAACTGCATGTTAGATAGTCACGAGCCATGTGACCCTGCCCGCCGCATGAGAAACACTGCCCACTCTTGTCATGTATGTCTCCACCCCAGTTTCCCCGCACAAATAATCATGAGTCATGTGGTTGTCCACCCATGGGTTTGGTCCTATTGGACCACTATGACATTTGTCTACTGCCAGCTACCGAAGACTTCGTTGCATGTCGACTAGTGGTGGGTATCACTGTTAGAGACTGCTCAGCGAGGAAACTCTCCACTAATAGGGCTCTCTCCAACACCCATGTCTACGTCCTGATGTTGAGGGAGATCATGGAAGACCTAATCTATCACCTGAGACCCTATTCGAAAGTCTGGGCCCTGAATAATGGGTCCTGTACCATATCAGTTGTGTTGCGTGAGAGGTCGTTGAACCTCGCTGAGTATTGTGCCACTGTAATGCTACCCTACTTCAGGTGAAGTAGCTCTTGTATCCGCACTGCAAAAAGGGTGGCTAAGACAAACTCTACCCAAAACTGGTACTCGAAGTCTGCCTATACTATTGTCGCCTCTTCAAGCACCTGGAGCATCAGGCTCCACCATCTTCTTGTTTATGCCTTATGGGGACTCACGACAAGGATCACCATAAAGTCGAATGGTGTCACTACTAGTATGAAGACTCTCACCACAGCCTCCATCCAATCCTCAGTTGCCTGTGGGTTCGTCTCTTCTATGAACCTGGGTGGACTCTAGCGCTGGAACTTGTGTAGTACGCTCAAGCGGCATGCATCTTCTACTGCTGGGGCTGGTGGCATTGGTGGCCCAACAAGAAGGGGTACCACTGGTGCCTCCTCTGGAAAAGGGCCCTATACTGAGGCCTCGTCGCTCGGTGGTCTATCTACGTGAAAAAATCTCTGGGATCCAACTAGTAATCTACAAGGGGGCATCCTGAAAGAAACGGTTGTGACATAGTCAAAAATTATACCTGGAGAGATGACCTGGTTGAGCCGACTTAAAGAAAACTTTTGAAAACACACACGCAATCTGTGTTCTCGTGCACTGAGTCGGAAATCAGTAGTCAAGGTCCTGGTGATTGGATATGTCGGTCGCCACACCAACATTGGACACCTTGAACTAAAAACCACACTCAGTACCCTTAACACTATTTCTTCACAGAAAATATCAGAGTCCTAAGTTCTATGGTAGAACCTCCCTCTGATACCAATTTGTCACAACCCGTCCCCCAGGGCCCATGCTGTGACTACCCCAAGCCTGCCTTCCATAGGCCAGGGTCTGGAGACTAGCAACAAAGGCATAATTACCTAAAACTGGAAAGGCATTGCCTTTATATTCTAAAAATTAACACAACAAAGTACAAGCTGGAAGCAAAAAACTAAGTAAAAAATATATAGAAAAAGATTTTTGAAAAGTAAAAGGGGCCAGAAATACAAGATCAACTATAAAGTATATGAAACTGAAAGTACAAGTACTGGGAAAAGGGAAAATAGCTCCTGGATCATCCACCAAGAAATCCTACTTGAAGGGTAGGTACATATAGCCTCTACAGCACTCCACATTCGTCTGTCACCTCTGTGTACCATCACGCCATGTGGTCCACCACTGGGTAACGTTCAGTCCTGGTACACTATGCCTCGGTCAGCATTGTCCTTTTTCTACATCCAACATAATGAGGTGCGGTCATAGCCCGTGCAGGGGTGAGTATAACAATACTCAGCTGCTGTAGAACTCCTCCTTTATGAATTACAGTGGGCATGCCGCATTACCACGGCACTTCCCACTAATCTGGACTACTATGGTACTCCTCCTGTTGAGTACCTTGGGTCTACTGCGTCACCAAGGCGCTCCCCACCGTGGGTCTGCCGCATCACCAAGGCACTCCCCCTCGTAGCCTGTAGAGGTACTCCTCCTGTCAAGTACGTGGGTCTACTGCGACACCAAGGTTCTCCCCATGTGGGTATTATGTGACTCCAAGGCACTCCCCAGTAGTCTAGTTGAATCACTCAGAGTCGTATCGGTCAGCAGTCATCAGGTCTCAGCCAGCTATTAGGTCTTTGTACTATGCTCACTCGTCTCTGGGGGGGGTCCGCTCAATGGGCCACATGTAGATACTCTTAATGTCACCAAGTCTCACATAGAAGTATCTCAATGGTCCTCCACATCATAGGGGTCTCAATGCAACAAATGGAATGTCAATCGGACACCCGATCTATGAGTTTTTAGTCTTTTTGTCTTGGGGCCCGATTGGATTCGTGCACGATCCAACCAGACAGTATCTCAACAATACCCTAAACTCCAGTGGGGTATACTCAAAGGGACCATCATGATCAACGGAAACCAGAATCACTGATGGGTTTTCAAATGTTCATCTGGTGCCAAAGATATGGCCAAAGAAATTAAAGGGGGGTCGCAGCAGGCCTGGGTCCGGTCCAACCCGATCAGACCAACATGGCCCGACATAGTTGGGGCCAACCCATTGGGTTCAGCCCAGCTCGCTGGGCCCGATCCAGCAGGCCATAAGGGCTGCGAGTAGCGTGGAGGTGCGGACCGGTCATGAGGGCGTAGACCGGCCACACGTCGGTGTAAGGGCATCTCAGCTTGGAGGCACCGTGAGGGGCGTGGAAGGCCAGCTCGGCTAGGCGTGCGTGGGGCATGGCTTAGCATCTCTCCCAGATGGTTGAGACCAGTTCAGCCGACGACGCGAGGGGAGTGGCCCAGGCGGCACAGGGAGCGCAGGGCATGTGGTCTGGTGCGTTTCGACTAGGCCGGCCGGTAGGGGGCTGGGCAGGGTGCCAGAAGGGCTAGCAGGCAGGTGGGCTAGCGGGCGGTCGGGCAGGGCGCGGCCAGGCGGGCCGGCGACCGGCCGGCCAGGCCGGTGGGGCACATGTCGGCGAGGGGCAGCAGCTTGGCTCTACGAGCGGCGCGGCCAGCGGGGGCTCGGCCATGGTCGGTTTGGTCAGCGTCATTGCAGAATGTCGCGTGGGCGGCATGAATCACAGAGGCTGCGGGTAGCGCGGCCATTGTCTTCGCCGCCTTCGTCACCTCGTTGCTTCTTCTCCATGCTGAAGATCATCATAAACAATAACGGCGGAGGGGCCAGACCATGTTGTTTTGGGCTACACCCTCCACATTTAGGGTGGTAACATTTGGTTCATCAAGTAATAAGAAAGATGAACTTCAATTTTTACAACCACCGCACACAATTCCTTTCCAACCAAAGAAGAAAATAAGGAAAGTGATATTACATAAATTAACCCCTACCTTTGATCATTGTTCGACTATGAAGTTGCGGAAAGGACATGAATAATATTTTTGTTCGTCATGTCCGCCGCACACTTCGAATTCCAAGTTTGCATGTTAGTTGTGGAAGATGCTCCACATCGGTAGGAGTCCAGCGAAGAGAATCGAAGGAGATCATTGCCGGAATTATTCAATGGAAGAATGAGTTCTTCGTTCTTCGTTGGGAGACGAGGTTCTTCGTTGGGGAACATTTTTTCTCCCAAGCTCTCCTCTACCCAATATTCCACCCCAAATTCTAAATAATAGATTATGTTTATCTATTTTTAATTTGATGGCACAAAATTCAAAATGGAGGAATTAATTAACTTAGCTCCCCTTAATTAATTCATAAGGTTGGCACAAGGAATTAAAGGGGATGTGGTGGCACCATAAATGGTAAAGGAGGTCAAGGGGCTCCCCCTAATTAATAGAAGTTGGGTGGTCCCCACCCTTATTATTCAAATTGGGAGGTTTTGTGGTCTCGGGTGGTCCCCACCACATTAACCCCACAAGGGAGGTTGAGTCGTGGTGGTCCCCACCACCATAACCTCTCATGGGAGGTTATAGCCTGGTGGTCCCCACTTCTGACATCCATAAGGAGGCTATAGATCTAGTGGGACCCACCTCTAAACACCCACATGGCGTCTCAAATAAAAAAATTGAATCTCACTTTATTTTATTATTTTCCATGAAAACCCCAAAACTAACTTTTATTGTCGACCCACTACCGTCGAAGTGAAAGTCTCCTTGAGGGAATATCAGTGCTATGACTTCAACAGTTTCCTTAGATTTCAATTCTGATCACCAGTTCAAAAGTTATAAAAAACCTACTCGTATGTTTACTTAATGTACCTGAACAAAACTTCAAAAATTCATTTCGGGCACACCGGGCCTCTGAATCATGTGTCGTCAATTTTTTGCAGACTCATAAAATTGCCATGTATTTAAGAAAAAAATCAATGGAATTTCTGGTTCTTTACATTATTATTGTTATTTATCATAATATTATGTAATTATTTGAATAATTAATGTATATAAAATCATTATACAATTTGAGTAAAATATTACCCACTTAGTAGGAAAATTTTAAATGATAAAATTAACGATTATTTTACTAATCATATGATTAACAATTTCTAAATATTTTCATTATAAAAACCATAATTATATCATAAAAATAATATTTATATTTTAACATAACTCTTATATATATCCTTTTATAGTGGTGAAGGAAAACAAAACATGATGTGTTGGGGCGTCGATAGTCTGCACAATGCATAAATGATTATTTAATTATTTCTTAAAATAAAGGGGAAAAGGTGGTTAGGTTTTATTTAAAGAATATAAAAAAATAGTATATTATAAATAGTGAGTTTGTAAAATAATATTTGGAAAAATAAATTTTAAATGGAAGGATAAAGGGAAAATATGTTAGTGAAAAGATTGAAATTACATTGAGAAATTTGGGTTTCTTTTGAAGTATTCCTTAAAAAGGAATAGATTAGGATAATATATTGTGACCAGAAGGTAAATTTAGTGAAATATTATTCTAGTGTAAGGAAAAATGGCATGGTTTTAGCTAGAAACCGAATTTTTAGTAGTTCCTTGAAGTGGTGTTGGGAGGCCCCTTTTATAAGTGTGAGAATGTTATTTTTGTAAATATTTCAACATTATGTAAAGGGGGAACATGTAAAACATGAAAGGTGGCCCCAAAATTTCTAAATAATAGAGTTGATAATAGATAAGTTATATAAAAACCTCCTATGATCAGTTATAGATATGTTTTTATCCACTTTGAATCCCTTTATCGCTTGAATTATTACGTTTACCATTTTATCTTTTACTACAGTAACAAGTTTTTATCTAAAGTAACTTTTCCTCTATACCCAATGATAAAGTGGTACATGTTATATAATTTAAACCCAATTATACTAAATTTTCAATCAATTTCATTTTATATGATTTATAAAGGTAAAAAAAATTAAAATAAAAATGTATAATGTATTAAAAACTATATTCGAGAAAACATTAATTATGTTATAAAATGTCAAATATGGTTTTTAAAATTAAAACCAGCATTTTTAAACTTATAAAATAGAATATATAATAAATATTTTATGTTATAAAAATATTTCATGAATTTAAAAATCATACTTATGTACTAATAATGTCAAAAAATTTGTTATTTTTAAAACGGTATTTTTAATTGTTCACTTAAAAATCATTGTTTTTAGAAAAAACACAAAAATTCATCTTAATATTATATTTTATTATAATTAATTCAAAAAATGATGTTCATTTTTTCAAATTAATTTTATAAAATTTATAATTCAATATTTATATAATATCAAAAAATATAGTGGAGAATTGTTCATTTTAGAAAACTACTTTCTAAAATATTAACTATTCTTTATTATTATTTCTTATTAATTAATAATTAATTTATTGGAAATATATTATTAATATTACCAACAAATTTTATTATTATATAATTATAATAAATATACTTTCTTAAAAAAACTAATTTTATAAAAATATATTTTTAATTAAATAATTATTATTTTTTGTTATTTTTTCTATACTAATTAAATTTCATTCATATTAAAACAACAATTATTTTATTTCCATAAATATTTCTTAAATTACGTACTCTTGTTTATTCTTGCTAATTAAAAGGATAAGTTTTAATACCCATACATAATATTTAACGAAATATATCATAGTTTCGTTTAAGTTTGGTGTTGCATGTGGAACAATTTACTAAACACATTTACTTATTTAAAGGTCATCATATATTAAAATTTTGGGGTGTTAAATTCCCCCCTAAAATATTCATCCTTTCAATTTAACTCATATGATCAGATAAATTTCTATAAGGATCTAATAATTAATTATATACTTATAGATGATCATGGTTTTATTTATGACGTAGAAAGAGATTTATTTATATGAAACATTATTATAATAACTTTACAAAGAGAGATAACCCATTCCTAATTTTTCATATAATTATACTAAGGTAATAAGATATATATCCATATGTAATAACTTTCCACAAAACTTGAAAATAACTAATATAATAATCATATCACTATCTGTTTTTATTAATGAAATAATATCACATACTAGGGGGAAACTTACATGATATAGGATACTAGAGATTCTAGATTGAAAACTCACTATCAGATTCATTAGTAGTGGTAGCATAAGATTTTCCTTGTTTTCATAATTTTTAGTGACTAATTTCCTCATTATCCCTTGGATTGGGTCATTAAGTCACATAATTTCTAAATATCTTTAAATAGAAGAAACATATATTTTTAAGTTCTCCATTTCCCTTAAATCTGTGAGTATGATGGCTTTAATCTCCACACTTAAAGAATTTACATCTCCCTTTAAGAAAAATTCACCAACACTTATTCCCACATTTTTATCATTTATGAAATTGAATATTATTTCGTTCATCATCATCATTACATTTTCTATCACGAGACACTATATTTATCTTCTTTTTTGTTTCTAATAGTTGAAATACGTACACATTTTAATTATATTTCATGATAGTTGGTTTGGTATTATCACAAGGTTTATAACTCCATCTCTTACTCTGATGGGTTATTCATTATGTTAATCCCCATATTTTCCCTCAGACTCATGGTTCCTTCTAGTTTCATCCATTAATAAAACAAAATGTGATGAAACATTAACAGTAAAATTAAATTGTCATAAATAACCATAGGAATATTTAACATAAATATGTCTAACATTATAGGACAATCATATTAGCCTATAAATCTTACAACCCTACTTGTAGAAGACTCGATTCAATATATATAACTCTTAGTTTAAGCTATATCAATCATGGTTCAACTTAAATTACTTTTATTTGGTTTTATCATACTTATTAAACTAATTCATAAAATAGAGTTCCAAAATGTTGATGAATTATCTCAATAATCAATAGTAAAATTTCACCTTTCCCCTTAATAAATAAAAGTACACTAATTTTTAAAAACATTCCTCTATCTTAATCCACCAAATTTAATTATACCAATATTTTAATATGATATAAGTCTAAATTAAATAATTATTAATTTAATCACCATATTTTTAAGTAGTAGGTAATATGGAATATGTAAGAATGGTCAAAGATATAGTGATATTTTTTTCCCAATATAACCTCTATAAAAATCTAATTTTGGCCATAAATTTATCAATAAAATTCCAAATTATGTTATTATAGTTAAATTTGAAAAAATAATAATAAAGTAAACTCATTTATAATTTATATTAAGTTGGATCAGAATCTTTCATGTACCAAAAAATCAATCAAAATACATCATGAAATATGAAATATATATTTTTTATAATATTATAAAAAACAAGTAGAGGGAATAAAATTTGCATTTGATCTCTAATTTGAGTGACTAGATTTTTTGTACAACCAATATAAATTGAAATATATTTCCATTGATATAATGTTTTCTTAAATATTCTTTTTTTAATATTCGTATACCACAATCATAATACAAACAATAAATAGTTCATAAATATCATTATAGCACATTGGGATTTTTTTTAACCACCTACAAACATATCAAAATAGTATCCAAGTGATATTAAACCTTAAATTATTCTCCGGTAACATCAATATACAAATGTTATAGATATCATAATCTCTTTTAAATGAAAAATAAGTAATACAAACCTCATGTTCTCTCATTAATAAATATTCATGAATGTTGAAATGAATGTTTTATGAGACAAAACATGATGTAACAACTTCAATAAAACATAATAGACTCTTTATGATGGTTAATATTTATTTACACATTATTTTTTGTTATTTGATAGTTATAATTTCTTAATAGTATACATAGACCCTTGCTACTAGTTGGGGTCTTATAACATATGGGGAGGTGTTCATGATGTCACATGACATACTCAGTACATATATATTCAATAAAACCATATAAAGGATGGTATTATGTGGTATCACAACCATGGTTTGGTTTTTTACTATTTGGTACATGATATATTGACACAATAGTGGTTAGAAAATGGGATATACATGATAATTTAGTCTATCTAACACCTATATTATGAAATTCATGGTTTCCCAAGTATAAAGTTATTATTATTAGTTTTTTTCATGATTTGATTTTGTAATCTTAAATAATATATTGTGTGATTTATGATTTATGATTTCCGTATTATCCTAGATTTTCAAGAGGGTGTTTGTTCGTGTATCATATTTGGTACATGGGACTCCTATGTACTCTATATAACACCTATATGAGTGTATATAAAAATATAAAGCATTTCTTTGTCCACTTCTAGTTTTTTCAAAAGATATATGGATATGTTATAAATTCTTTAAAGTTAAATTTTTCATGGACATTGAATTTGTTAGTTTCATGGCCTCTATCATTAAACCTACTATCGGTGAGTATATCTTCAATATTCTCATGGTTTCTAGTATAGATTTTGTTGTTTTCCTATGGAATATAATAAATGAGGGTTTATTTGACAACTAAAAAATTTATTTTTATATGGGTGTATCTTATATTTATAGGGAAGTTTAAGAAACTACCAAATTGAAGCTGGTGTGATGAATAATATTTGTATTATATTTAAATATTTTCTATATTATTGGAGTTTATAACAATATTAAAAAGAAATTATGATAAATTAATTCATTTGGAAACTATGAATTCAAAATTAGGTAAGTTTAAATGTTGATTATGCATATTAAGGTGCATCAGGTAACTCGATTTTTGGATATTTCATTTGTACTAATCTGGGTGTTTTTAAGTGATAGTATTATTACTACATTGGAAATTAATAATTATATTAGGAGGATATCTATGTGATGATTCATATAATTAAATATATATTATACTATGTATGGAATTAAATATGGGTTGAATCTGATTGAATACTTGTTATTGAAATTCTAAAGACTAAATAAAGAAATATCACATTGATAATTCTTTTGTATTGGCAAGAATTCTTTTCATCTATTGATAATATACATATTCACATAACAAACAAATATAAAAAGAAAAACCAAGAAGTAGATGTAATTTAAAATAAAGTAAATATAGATTTTGGGTCAAGAAGTTCATTTGGTGTACCCAAATTTTTTTTAGAATTGATTGATTTGAATGTTAGGGGTGAACGTCACAACCATCCTTATAAAATTTCATTGTAATGTCATCTCTTTAATTTTATTTATCATTTTATATTATAATATGATTTATAATTATATATAATCCTTAAATATATATATATATATATATATAATCTAACATTTGGAGTATGTACTTTTCTCTAGGGGATACCCACATTATATGATACCCTTATGTGATTAGGGCATTAATATAGTATCAATTTTCTCTTTTTATTACAAATATTCATAATCATTAATATCAATAAATATAATGTAAATTTTCTAATCCATATATTTATCATTTTAGTAAAATTCCATTTTAGTTACCATAGGTACACTACAAGTATAGAGAGTATGAGGATTAAACACTGATTATGGCACTGAAGCCTTGTGTTGTTCCTCGACTCACTATAGATGGTCCTCTCAAAGTGGTATTTTTTTGTTTCATTTATGTTGTAGATCATGGGGGTTTAAGAGATATGGCCCAATTTGGTATTTGCAGGGGGTTCAGTTATAGTATTCTCTCATCATTTTAGGTAAGGGTACACCAAAATATTATATGTTTTTTAAAGAGGCCCTCCTAAGAATATTTTATTATATTAAGACACCCCAAATAAGAGGTTGAAAATTGATATTTACATGATCCATGACCATCCATGAACTAGTGGAATGTACTATTCTTCATAGGATTCTATAAAGTGTGTTTCTGTAAGAATATTTTTGGATATTGTTTTTGATTAATTCTTCCCCAAGACCCTAAATTATGTCAGACCTTAGGATTTCATTAAATATGTGTATCTTGATATGTCCATGATGAATTGGGTAGCATAGTTTAGAGAGTTTCTTAGTTGTTCACCAATGTTGTTTAGGGGTGTGTCTATGAGATTAATATTTTTTTGGATGGTTTAAGGTATTTTATCATTTTTTAAGTGAAAAATTTTCATATGTTGTATTTTATTGATGTAGTGAAATAATCCCTCCTAATTGATAATAATATACTATAATTAATACCTTTTATGGAGTATACTTCTTAAAATTTGGATGAAATTGAATCTTCAGGCAGTAAGAAGTAATAAAATTTACAAATCTCACAATGTTAGTGAAATGAAGACTAGCTCAGGTAGAGGATTATCACTTACTCTAGGAAGGTATAATTATGTGGAGTGATATTAGAGAGATCATTTGGGACACCTAACACTTGATTGTGATAGGACACCAAAGTATTTTCATTCATATGGTTATATAGAGAACTTATGAAGATTCTATAACATTTCATCCCAATAGTTTGAGATAACCTATGTCTAACATGGATATATTTTATATTATTTATATAATTTAAGCATTCCATAAAAAAATATAATACTAAAACCCATAGTGTTTTTTTTTCTTTTAATATTAGTAAGATAATTTATTTCATTATAACTTAAAAATCTCCCATAAAACATTTCACACATGGCTTCCTCCTAAACATATTCCTATATGTCATTCCCTAGGGAAATATTAAATATAAGGAGTGATCTCAATCACCTAGTAAGGGAAAAAAATTCAATGATTCATAAAGGTTTATATCATGGTCTTATAAGTAAATTATAACATGGGATAAATATTTGATTAAATAGAATAAGGAATCATAAGTGTTTTCCATAAAGAATGATATAAGTACAAATAACATCAAAAGGATCATCATGAATGAATAACATATTCTATAGAATAATATTGTTGAAACATGGTACAATAATCATTATCCATTGGTCATAAAATAGGCATGTGGTATGAAAAAACCTAGAAAAACTAAAAAAATTAACATAACCAACCATAATCACATTCATGCACAAGGTTGGGAATATTAGCTCACTACAATCATGTCCACACACAAAGTTGTGAACAAAGATAACCATAATCACATCTAGGAATAAGGATATAAACATAGATAACTACCATCATGGAAATAAACTCATTGTAGAATATAGATAACTAAAATAGTGTTTACATACAAATTTGTGAACATAGATAACCATAATCATGTCCACACACAATGCTACAAACATAAAAACCCAAAATATTTTCCATGAAAAAATTTGTTAACGTAGCTAATCACAATTATGTCTAGACACAATTGAACATATCTAACCAAAATCATTTACACACATAGTTTTTATAATATAGATACTAAAAATCATGTCCACACATACTGTTTTTTACATATATAACTATAATCATGTCCATGCATAGAGTTTTGAAATATTTAATCATAATCATGTAAATATGCAATGTCATTATCTCATGATATATATAGTTATGTCTAATTAGAGGGATATATTCGACCAACTCATAACAAAATGAAAAAATATACATATGCATATCAAAGTTAATTAATAATAAATATTATCCTAAAAACCCATAAAAATAAAATTGGTTAGAAAACATTTTAAAATAGTATTAAAATAAATGAAAATGGGAATGGATAAATTAACACCAAAAAGTAAACATCCCATATGAAATATAACATAAGGTAACTTACAGTGTAATTCATGAAACATAGATCTATTAGAAATGGATATTTTAGAGATATATCATAAAATAGATGAAAAATTACAAATAGTGTTTTCATAAACTATGATGTACTTTGGGTTATAGGTATGACTTAGTTTGAGCTTTGGTTTTTCACTTTTGTGGTTTGGTAAGTTATTTAGGGTTATAGGTTAAAAACATGGAAATTTGTTGAAAATATATTCAAAACATGGTTTGGGTGCATTGTTAGTAATAAACATGTGGTAACCATATAATATGTCTTTATGAGGTTTTAGTTGTTCTTTTCATGGTTTCAGCAGGGTTAGAAAAAATGTGTGTATTTCCAAGGATACTGTACAATAAAATAGGTGGTTTCCCATGGGTTTTTCATGGCTTGATCATGGTTTTCCCAAACCATTTGGATCATCACCAGGAAACCATGCACCAAGTTTTTCAAGAGATAGAGGTCATGCATTGTTGGTGCGTGCTTTGTCTAACCATGCAGCCTACCTGTGAACCCCAATTAGAATGTCTAAAAAGATTTAAATTACATATTTACCCTTATTAATTTTATATATAATCACATAATAATCTTAATTATGCTCAAAATAACCCTTCAACAGTGATCAAGAGGCTTTTTAACTTGGATTTTTCATAGTTTTCCTTCTTTCTTGATGGATCTGTTAAAAGCATGTTCCATTTTCGATCTGGTTTTCTCCTCTATTCTTAGATCCTTGTGAGATCTCTAATACACTTGTCACTTTGAAACTTGATTGGGATTTGGATCCTAGATATAAGTGGTTGGATATATATTTTATGATGCTTCTAATGTCTCTAGGCACATGAGGACAATCACTATTTTCGAAGGCGAATAGTTTTCTTCTGTTGGTGTGGTAGGTGTCTCTATACAAAGTCACTAACACATTAATTACTAGATATTATTGTAAATTTATTTTTTTATTTTATGAAAATTATTATTTGATATCATAGTATATTTTTTCAATAATTTCATGTTTTTAAAAAGGATTTTTCTTTAGAAATAATTTTTTTTCTCACTATGTGATTGAAGAACTTCTTTAAGGATGGTTTTGACTAAAGAGTGGATTTTTAAGTTTGTAAGTGTTTATTATTCATTGTTAAATTTTTTTATAAATATAATAAATATTTTTTTCCAATCATAGCACATTTGGAGCCTTGGGTGCATTGGGAAATAGAATTTTCACTTTCATGTGTGATACCACTAGAGGTTTTGATATCAAAAGATAGTGATAGGACATGATATTGATTGAATTCACATGATACTTTTCATAGTGTTTTTTTAATATATATTAGAATAAATTCCCATATTCTAGATCCAAAATCTTACGCTTTACCATTTATGCTTGGTTTTAAGCATTATGTTATATTTCATGGTTGGTTGATCACTTGTTTATCAAATGGTGTATCCATGGTTGGTATTTCCTATACTCCCATGATTTTTTTCTGCAGTTTTTATATTCCTTTTATGTTTGAATATGAATGGAATTTATGGAAACAAATCCTTTTTAGAAAATGTTACTATTTTATAATTCTTTATGAACAAGTTTTGTTTTAAATCTAGAGATAAGATTTTCATGGTATTAGAATTTGTAATGATTATTTGGTGAAATATTATAGGTATTTTTTCTCACTCCCTAATTTTTCTTTTGGCAATATATAGATACAGTTTTATAGGACTCATTTAAAAGTAATGGCATTGTTTAACTTATTGGATTATTTTAGTTTTCGTCACCTTCATAGTTTTATAGATTGGGGGTGATAAATGGTCACATGAAAACTCATCCAATAGATTTTTAGGTGTTACTTTTAGGTTTAGCCCTTTTGAATTGACATTGTTTGTCTCATGGATATGAAGTCTTTTTTTTATTTGTAATATCTTGGTTTACCACATTATAGTTGTTCGTGATACTTGGTTTTTATGTTTTGTTACAACCCACCATGTGGCAGGCCAACTTGGGGACATGTTTGGGTTACCTGGGTTGGTTCATTACAAAATCTTATCAATGGGAATACCCTTAACAAACAATTAAGTAACTTTCAGGGTTTTGTTTAGGGTATTTGGTTGACAAGAGTTAGGATCTTTGGAATTTGGGTATTAAATAAGGGAGGGTGCCTGGCCAACTCACTTAAATGTCTTAACTAAGTTACCATTGGTGGTCAGGGATTTTTCCAAGATTTATATTTGGTATTTGAATTTATTTAAATGAACTATATTTGGGTTTTATTTGAATGAAATTATTCCTTTTCAAATTTTTTGTCCTTCATTAATAGAATCCATGATATATTTAAATTATTATTGTTCAAATGAATTTGTATAGATTCTAGAATTTGGTCTTATGATTTTCTAAATTTCTCTGAAGTTGAATGGTAATTGTCTTAAGTTTATTAGAAAATGAATCCTAAAATATCTCTTCCAAATTCTAGTGAGGAAGAAATAAGAAAAGTTCTGTAAGAAAATACTCTAGTGGGAATTTCTTTGATGAAATCTATAATTCAAACTATTTAGACTATATGTTAAGTAGGTTTTGGAAACTAGGGATGATTGGTATATCATGGCTCATAATTTTCTAAGTAGAATACACCCATATTCCATGGTGATAAGGGACCTAAAGACTCTAAATATTGTCTTGATAATATCAAAAGGATATTCCCTTTTATGAAAACTTCAAAGGACTCTAAGGTGGGGTTTTCCATGAACTTTCTTTAAGTACTTGAAAGGAGATGGTGGGACTCTATTATGAAAGGTATGTTAGATGAGGATATTACCTGGACATCCCTAAAGAAAATTTTCAAGAAGAATTTGTATCCTGAAATGTTATAAGTGGAAAATACCCAATAATTATTGAGCTTATAGTAGGGGTAGAATGTGGTTTTGTAGTATTCCATCATTTATTCTAATTTTGTGTACCTAGTACCCGGTCATGATAATTATTAATTACCTTAAATCTCAGAGGTTCACATTGGTTTTGAGGGATGATATTCATCCAAATATTTTTCTCTTATGACTTCCAGCATTTATTGAGATAATTAATAAAAAAATATATAGAAGGAATACATATCTAGGAACATGGGTTTTAGTAGTCCTTTAGTTATTGTAGTTGTTATCTAGGTTGTTTTTTCTCGATAAAACATTTTAATACAAAGGTACTCAGTTTTCATCAGGACCAGTATCAAGGGATTCTTCAATATAATAGAAGGTTTTTTGTAAACTATGTATAATTTCTATCCATACAAATGATAATAGTATAGAAGCACCAAAAATATATCATTTATGTAGACAATCAGTTCATATCATGTGTTTTTGTTGAAGGATGTACCAAGGTAGTATGGTTGGATCCACTCTCACTAAGTTTTTTTTAGTTTTACCTTGATGCTTCCCATGGTGGTAGGTTTTCACATCATGTTTATGGTGGTTTTCATTTGGATAATAAATATCAGAGAGGGGCTAGTAAAAAGCATCTTTAGAAAGTGGATTAGGTGTTAGAGGAATCTAGAGTAGGTCCCACTACTATTAGAAGTATGGTGGTTATTTCATCCTCTATGGTACTGGATTTGTTTGGTACATGTGATACTTATTCTTTTATATCATTAAATTCAATTTATATATTGGTATTAATTTTTAAACATATATAATTCTTATTGTATCTTTACATACCTTGGGGTAAGAGGTCCAAACAAGGTTTCTAATTTCCTATGTGTTGGGTGATAATAGCTAACTTTGAAGTGGTGTGGGATTTATTAGATCTTGTCCTAGATATATACATCCTACTTATTTTCATGGATTAGATAATAAGCATTACGGTCCAGATTGACAATTACCATCATCGATCTTAGTTATTATATTTTTAAAGAGTCTCCCATATATTTTAAGGTGATTGTGTTTCTAGGTTGGAGTGGGAAAGGCATGTTGTTCCTTGTGCTAGAATGATCTCATGCTAGTTTTTAAGATGTTCCTAGATGTTGTTGAATCATTCATGAGCAGTCCAATTTCTACAGTGGTGGGTGTATACCATGAGATCTTTCATGATTATTTTTTTCATGTTATCATTATATATAGAGGTCTAGTTTAATATCAACCTTCTCCCTAGTATGGTTCCCATTACTATGCAACCTTATTACATAACTCCTTCTGAGTTAGTGGAACATATGGGATAGCTTTCATACCTTGAGTCCAAGTGATTAATTTATCCTATAAGTTCACCTTAGGCTTCGCTAGTACTTTTCTCCAAGAAGGAAAATAGAATCATTCGACTATTCACTGATTATCGAAATCTAAATCCAAGTGACTATTTAGAATCAGTGTGACTTTCCGATAATTAATAATCTCTATGATGAAATCATAGGGTCTAATTTGTTTACAAAGATTGACCTATGGTTGGGCTACCACTAGTTTTTATTATAAGATGAGGATATACCTAAGACAACATGTAGGTGATGATATGGGAATTTTGAGTTTCCTGTTATGTTAGTTGGTCTACAGACGCTCCTATAGTATTTATGGAATTAATGAACTAATTATTTCATCGATTCATGGAATCAATTATCATTGTTTCTTGGGTGATATTTTTATGAACTATAAGAACAAGTATGAACACATGGGTCATTTGGATACATCCACTAGAATATTAAGAGGACATCACTTGTATGTTAAGCTTCCTAAATGGGAGTTTTGGATCTAAGACGTAAAATTTTGGGGGCCTATTACATAGGAGAGTGGAATCTTCCTGGATCCCGAAAATATATTGGTGGTAATGTCATAAGGGAATCCCAGAAATGAGTTTGAGATTCGGGGATTCTTGGGATTGGATGTTTATTACAGAAAGTTTCTTTAGGAATTCTTTAAGAATGCACCTCCAATTAAAACTTTGAAATGTAAGGGTATTATGTTTGAATGGAATTAAAAATGTTAGATATATTTTGAGTAACTAAAGGTGATTTTGACTTCCACTCTAGTTTTGATTCTTCTATATCCCATTTAGGTTATGATGTATTTTGTGATGCTTTTGGTTTGGGTTTGAAGATTTTATTTATGCTGGGGGAAAAGGTGGGTTCATATAGCTCTCACCAACAACACCCACATGAAATAAATTACCCAAACCGTGATCTTGAGTTATAATCTGTTATAAATGCCCTCAAATATTGTTTTAACTACCTATTTGATAATTAGTTTATGGTATATTCTAATTATGAAATCCTAAAGTATATTTTTACTGAAAAATCTATTAATCATTAATAGATAAACTTTGTTGAGTATTTTTAGACATCTGATATTGATGTTTCTTAAACACCTAGGGAGAGGAATGTGGTCACTGATGCATTGAGAAATAAGTTACCAACTTAATACTTGAAGTAATAAACAGAGGAGTGGTATTTGATGAGTTTGATCATTAAGATGATCTTGGGAATTGAGTGTGCTAGTGGGAAGGTGTTATTGGCTTCGATAAATGTCGGATCATCATTTGATGTGCAGGTTTAACTCAACAAGGTTCTAAATGTCGATTTTCAATGCCTTAATAAAAGACTAAATTTTGGGGAGACCTTGTGTGGTTGGTCTAGATATCCTATTAGTTCCTTCTATTTATAAATTTGGGTGGTTGTTCCAATACCACTATGGTGATATGTATGATAGAGACATATCTTATTTGTCCATAAACCTAGGGGCTACCAAGATGTATCATGTTATGAGATATTGGTATTGGTAGCTGGGAATGAGGCCTTTGATTACAAACTTTGTGTCACATTTCCTTACTTGTTAGAGAATTAATATGGAGCACCAGAGACATACTTATTTGCTGAAATATTTTTCTATTCCATTTTCAATGTGGGATTAGATATCCATGGAATTCATTATCAATTTCTTAGGGAATCCTAGTGATAAATATGTGATTTGGGTGATCATTGATTGGCATGAAAAATCATCTCATTTCCTTCCAATAAAGTATGTGATAAAGGTATTGTGGCTTAGAAAATTATATTTTTGTAAGGTTGTGAGACTTTATGGGATTCCCCCTGTGATTGTTTTTTATAGGGACTCATAGTTCACATCTGTATTTTAAAAAGTTTTTGAAGAGGCGATTGGTTCCCAGTATAAATTAAGCATTGATTATCATATGCTAATATATGGGAAGGTATATAGATATATTAAGGTTTTTGAGGATATTCTTTAGGCATGTGTTCTTGATTTTGGTAGTTTTCGGAAAAGAATATTCCTCTCATCATATGTACCTATAACAATAGTAAGCAAGATTCAATTGAGATAGATACATTGGAATAATTTAATGGGAATATATTTAGATCTCCCTTGTGCTATGAAGATTTGGGAGAGAAGTCTTTGGTTGGGCTGAGACTTGTTCAAGAGATGATAGAAAAAGGTACACTTGATGTGTAAGAGATTGGTCACAACATAGAGACATAAAAAATTCTATGATGACTATCATCATCAGCTGTTATAGTTTGAGTATTGTGACTGGGTTCTTATCATAGTTTCACCTTTCTTGGGACACCATCTGTTGGGTATGTAAGGTAAGTTATCATAGAGGTTTGATAGCCTATTTGAGATTTTTTAATGAATTGGAAAGGTGGAATATGAATTGGAATTTCCATCTCACTTAACATAGATTCAAAAACATTTCATGTTTCCAATATAATTAGGTATCAACTAGACCCTTCCTATGTGATCAAATTGGAATATGTTGATCTTAAGCCAGATATCATAGTGTTTAAACAACCGATTCAAATTATAGATTATTGAGAAAATGTACTTCACTATAAATTAATTCCCTTAGTATGTGTATTGTTGCATTGAAAAAAAAGATAGCCATGAGGAGTGGGAGTTTGAGTCATAGGGGAGGAAATAAAATCTCTCTATTTTTATGACTCCATTATCTTAATAAATTTCTAGAGACATAGGTATTTTATAGTGGGCAGAATTATGATGCCCTCCTAGTCATAGGTATTCATTAGTTTGAGCCTTTGTTTTTCACTTTTTAGGTTCAAAAAGTTATCAAGGGTAAGAGGTCAAATACATTAAATTTTGGTGAAAATGGTATAAGAACACAGTTTGGTTACATGGTTAGTACTAATCATGTGGTACAGATCTATGAGGATCTAGTGTAATTTTTCACGGTTTTAGTAGATTAAGAAAAATTATGGGGCTCACCAAGGAGACTATGCTGGTTTCTAGGTGGTAGTGTAGGGGTGTCGTATGGATAGATCATAGTTTCCCAAAACAATGTGTCTCATCACCTAGAAATAATGCACATTTTTTTCAAGATAAAGAGGCCACAAATAGTTGTCATGATATTTTTCTAACTATGAGACCGAATATAAACTAATAAAAACTTTGAAATATCCACTTTTACCTTGGTTATTTTTTTATATAATCACCACCAAATACCCAATATGAATTGAACTAATCCTTAAATATTTCTCTATAGAGTTCTTCCCATGAATTATATATGGTCTTCCATATTTATTGATTCATATTATTAAGGTATGTTCCATTTTTTATCTTTTTTTCTCCCTTATTCTTGGATCCTTGCTATATCTTTTCTTCCTTTATCTCATTACAACCTTTTTGGGATATGGATGATGGATCAAAGGGGTTTAATAGGGATATTATTATATTTATTATGGATCTAGTCTCATTAGGACCCGATCTACAAATTCTCAATCTTCATTTTCAAAGGGAACTTGTTTCTTTCCATTGTAATGGTAGGTGTATCTAAAAAAGGGGATAATACATGAATTACATAATGTTATTATAAATTACTTTGGTTTTTTAATAAAAATTATTTATTTGATGTTGAATTGGGTTTTATTCAAGGGCTTCATTTTTTAAATGGTTTTTTAGTAAAATATATTTTTTTACACTATGAGTTTGAGGAAATTTCTTAAGGGTGTCTTTGAATTAAAAATGGATTTTCAAATATGGAAGTGGTAATGCTTCAATATGAAAAAATTTTATAAATGGTGAGATGATTTTAAAATAGTTTTTGGAAAGAATAATATATTGGTAACATTAGTTTCATCTAGAAATAGGATTGTCAAATTAGTTTGTAGAACTAATATAGGTTTTGATATCAACAAACTATCATAGGACTCAGTATCAGTTGTATTTACATGGTACATGGATTAGTGTTATCCTTATATTTCTAAGTACATATTCCCATATTCTAGATCCAAACTCTTGTGATTTATTATAAATTATTAGTTTTATACATGGTGGTATATTTCATTGTTGGTTTCTCGGTTTCTTGTCTTATGGTGTATTCATGGTTGGATTTTCTTATACTCCAATTCTATCTTTACTACACTTTTCAAATTCTTTATATGTGTTAATATTAAAGGATTTTCTGAAAACCAAATGTTTTTTTAATATTCATATTTCAATAATTATTTATAAACTTGTTATGTTTTAAAGATAGAGATAATGGTTTCATGATACTATACTTTGTATAGATTATTTGGGGAAATACTACTTTCCATTATGCTCACACCTCACTTTTTCCTTTGGGAATTTGTATATTTGGTTTTAGAAAAATCAAGAAAAGGGATGGTCATTGTGTAGCATGTATTCTTCTCTTGGTTATTGTTTCCTTCATAGTGGTATGGATTGGTGGTGATGATAGTTAAATAGAGACTCCACCCATGGATTATCTATTTTTAATTTCATATTTATCCACTTGGGAATGATGTTTTATGCATCATTGATATGTACTCTTTCTTCTTATTTGTTCTTTGTTGGTTTACCTCATTATAAATATTCATGAGACTTGTTTTGGTTTTTTTTTTACACCAACATGTGGTAGTCCAACTTGGGTGACATGTTAGGTGAACCCAGGTTAGTTCATTACATAATCTATTTTTAAAATTATAGTATAAAAACAAATTAACAAGTCACTTTTAAAAAACATTTTAAAGAACTTGACAATGAGGTTTTTTGAAAAAATTAATTTAAAAATAATCTCTAATAATGGAACCATGAAGAAAATAAAGGTTAAGAAGAAGGAACGTGTAGTATAATTTTTAAAATATATATTTGTGGGAAGAGATATTTTTTTCATAATTTTCAATTGTTTTATGAAAATATACATCAATAAGAGAAACATGAAATTTACTTTTAAAAAGATATAAAGAAAAATATGATGAGTATAAAAAGCAATACATATTTAGATTTAAAAATATAAAATAAAGTTATATTTGGTATGAAATAATATGGATATGTTGGAGAAATAAATAATATATTGGGTGAGAATTATTCATAACAGTGTTATATTTTTATAAAGAAACAGATCTAGCAAAGAAGAAAAGTTTGACAGGAAAGGGTAATTTCCCCCAAGAGAAATAGAAAATACTAAATAGAAATATATAATAACTTTGAAAAATATATTCAAAAATTATATTATCACCCAAAAAATATAAATTGAGTCAATAAAATTCATTACCATTGATTCCCTCTTGATCAAAGTTCTCTAACCTCATTGAAGACATGAATCTTCTCATAATAATCATATTAGAAATAAAGGATTATGGACTCCTTGTAAATAGAGCCTACCAAAATAGATATATATTTGTTAGAGAGATAATTTATGTATTTATTTTGTAGGAAACTAAATTAATGGTGTTATTTAAGGTGGTTAGTGGATATGCCCTTTTATAGGGCATTTTGAGTGGCATTTTTTAAAATACCCATTCCTTGAGAGGATTAATGAATTTGATTTCTCATGGAAAGTGGATCTAAGTTGGAAAAATAATGGAAATTGGATAATGTGATGTCTATTATTCCCTCATAAACATATTTATACATGATTTCCTATGAAATTTTATGACATTAAACCTTAATTCAAACATTTTACCTCATTTTAACTTTTCTATGATAACTCAATTTTTACCTTATTAGCTTATTTTTAGGCTTAAAAATGAAATTAAACTTATTACATAATTTGGAAATTTTGATTCAAAAATTAAATTCATTTTATTGGATACATTTTTAAAAGGTGATAAAAATATTTTTAATGTAAGAATGCATAACGCATAAAAAATTAGAAAGATAATTTTTTAAGCCTAAAAATGAATTTATTCTTATTTTTTTACTTAATAATAATCATTACAAAATTAGTATTTTTTAATATATATATATATATATATATATATATAAATTAATTAAAATAATTCTTTAATATATATGATTTTAATTTATTAAAATAAAAATACACAATATATAGGAAAAATAATTCATTGAAAAATTAGCCTTTTAATATTAAATTATGTTATCATTATTACTAATTAATTAATTAATAATAATAAATATATATTTTCTAGATTTATATATATAAATATAGTTTCATTTAATTTCATAATCCTTACATGAGAAATTTAAATTTTAAATAAAAATATATAATATATAATAAATTAATTTTTTTAAATAAAATATTTATATTTTTCCATAAATAATTAAATTATAATTCCATATAATTACTTATTTTTTTAATTTATGCGATAAATTTATTTTACTAATAATTAGTTAATTTTTAACAGTACATTTTATTAATATTATTCTTGAAAAGTAACAAATTTTACAAAAATATAAATTTTATAAAAAAAATATAACAAAAAATGTTTTTAAAAAGGGATCAGTGCCTTTTTATTTTATTTCAAATAAATTATTTATAATGAAAATGTCTATCTTTATAAAAAAGTAACATATAATTTATCTCATTAAGTCTTCTTATGTCTAATGATGGTTTCAATATCCTTATAAACCCAATGACCACATAAGCCATGTGGCCATATATATAGTAAAAATAATACATTCTTATATATAACATTACACACCTCATCACTCATTTCATTTCAAAATATTTTTATTATATTTTAAATATTTTGTGATCTTTACATAGTAAATATTGGTAATATGATCCTCAATGAAAATTTAGATGGGCAATATTTCCATCTTGTTATATTTTTATTTGATGGTGGTTTTTGTCTTATGGTGGTTTTACTAATTATGTTTCATTATTTGTCTCGTAATGTATTCCATTTTGTATTTAAAATTTTATTTCTTAATGAAATAAAACAGTGCTAAAATTTTTATAATTTTATCTATAAAGAAAGTAATCATATTTTTAAAGGGAAATATAGTATGATAAGTTTGGTTTTTTACATTATACCTTGAATAAAGAATTATTCCTTAAATATTTCAATACATGGATGAAAGAAATAAAGGTACTTATGTCTTATTAAATCTTTATGCTCCCACATAGGTTCCTCAAAAATATTATTTCACCACAAAACTTTGACTAGGTTGGTGGTATTTTTACCTTAATTTTTATCTCAATTGCCCATTATCTCCACCAGTTGTTCCCCATAAGATATAAAATCTTCCAATATCATATCTTTTGAGTTTAGTAAATGTGATATATCAAGTGTGTACTTCCTTTTAAGTGATACATGGTAAACATCATGAACTTATGAGAGGCTTGTTAGAAGTAATATGAGAAACATTACCCTCTCATCATGATCATGAATCTTGAAGGGATCGATTGATCTTGGGCCCAAATTTCCCTTCTTCTTGAATCTCATAGCCATCTTTCAATTATATATTCAAAGGAATTATTTATCATAAACTTAAAAAACTAAATATCAATGATGAATATCAGAATAGATCTTATTTTGATTTTTTTATGCTCTAATATTATGTATAATGTTTTGAAACTTATATTTCATTTCACAGACAATATCGAGTCCCAACTACTTTCTCTCTCAGCCTTTATCCTATCATGTTAGAGTTCTAAATATAATCCTATATATATCCTCATATATTTCTATTTGGATGCTATTGTGAAAACTATTCTTATATGAAATCTTGAATAGGGTAATATATTAATCCCAAAATCCATTAAAATAAACTAATATAGATCTTATTATATATTCCAATGTTTTAATGGTTCTTTAATTTTGATAATTAGTTTAGGGGTAATAATTAGTGATAAATTTGTGAACTATATATAGGGATTATAAAGGATTATCTAAAAAATTAATGTAAACCATGTATCTTGATTAGATAAAAATAAAATGTTTACTCCATATAACCTTACCACTTCTTTTTTGTATAAATTCTAAATTTGATCAAGTGATAAATATTATGGAATAGAAATGAGGTTCTTTGACTTTATAAGTTAAAATTTTAACCAAAATGGAATTATATCCATTAGATGTATTGATAAGACCCATTATTAAATCCATAGTGATGTTTTCCCATATCAATATTTTTATTCGTAATGATTTCATCATCCCCTTATATTTCAATTGTTCATTTATTACTTATTGGCATACCAATCCTATATATATATACTCAATAATCTTTTTATACATGTTGTCCAACTATAAGTGATGTTTAATATATCTATACATCTTTTAGATCTTTAGGTGCATAGATAAGTATGAACTATGCACATCATTCAAAATTTTATTTTTCAGTTATGGAGTAGATGGGACACATATCTGAGTTCCAAATATTATAAGTCTATTCATATCAATTATTAACTTTAGAATATTTTCTACCTTATTATGTTGCTCCATATCTTCAATATGAACCTCCTTGATCCCCACATGGATGTATTATTGGGAAATCAATTTTTAACAATAGGACTTCATCCCATTAATATTTATTTTCACATATATTATTTGAATCACTGAAAATTTTGGGTCCTTTATGATGCACGTTAATTATAGGTTAGAATGATCATTTATTCTTAGATAATCAACCACATTATTTCATTCCCAGAATGGTAATGTATTGAGAAATCATATTCATTAATTAACTCTTACTATCACCTTTGGAAAAATGTGAATATATACTTTAATCTCTTGTGATCAGTATATATATATATATATATATCACACTTTTCACAGAAGAGATAATTCCTTTATATATTTTATTCAAAAATTATTACTACCAAATCAAAATCATGCATCAGTAAGATTTTAAAATTATTATTTAATTTAAGTGATTCATAAGTTATAACATCATCATTTTCCATAAGTACACATCCAAATCCATTTATTGAATCGTCATTTTTTATATCAACCCCTTTTCTACCACAAGGTAATGTATGTATAAGTGTATTGATAAACTTCTTCTTAATCTCCTTGATGGTATCCTCACATTAATCTATCTATAAGAACTTCACTTTATTCAACTTTACTTGATTAGTTTATTTGAAAATTGAGAAAAAAAATTCAAAAAAGGGGGATAGTGTCCAAATTAATAGATATACATATATATATCCCATTTTTAAGAATGATACATTCTTCAATTGCCTCTATATTTGAAAGATCCATTGATATTTCCTCTATTTTGATTACATGACCTAAGAAGGATACTCTTTTTAGAATATATTCCAACTTGTTAAACATGGAATATAATTTTACCTTTCATACGTTCTTTAAAATAATCCTCAAATTCAATTTAGGTTATTTCGTGATTTTCTAATGGATTAGGATATAATTAATAAATACTACCCAAAAAATATTCAAGTTGATCTATCAAAATTAAATTCCTAAGATCCATCAAGATATTAGGGTTATTTTTAAGTTTAAAAGGAATCACTATGAATTCATATTGTCCATATCCTGTAAAAAATGTTGTATTTTGTATATATCCTCTATTTACCCTTAATTGGCAGTATCTATATCAAATATCTAAGATCAATAAGTATTAATTTCTTATAAATTAATCAAAAAATAATTAATAAAGGGTATAGGATACTTTTTCAGGATTCTAATTTTTTTATGTTAATAATAATTAATGAGAATATGCATTTAACCGACATTATTCTTACTAAATATGATTGATTTTACTAATTGTGAAGTGTATGAGTGTATAAAACCCTTCTACAAATTATATTTATGCTACTCCTTTAATTTTTCTCATTTAATGTGTATTATTTTATAAGGAAACCTTTATATCTTTATAGACCAAGTTATGAGTTAATTTAAAACTAACCCTCATATTCCAGGGGAATGTTAAAAATATTTTGAGAAATACATAATTGTACTCATTAAAAGTTAGCATATTCTTAATATTTAGTTTCTCCCCAACCATTTGAGAAAAATATCCCTCATTATTGCATTTCAAGACCCATATTAAGGAATATGGTTCCAAAGGGAGTTCATCATCAAAATTTAACCAATATTTGATCATTAGATGATTTGGGATATGGAATGATATTTATTTATCCCAAAAATTGATATGATCTCTATAAAAAGAGATATAATTCATTCCAAATATTAAATTGAATTCCACCAAGGTAATAACAATTAGTCTTTTGGATGTATCTTCCCCCAAACCTTGATCAAATAATAGGTATATGCCTTGGATCCATTCTTCACACAACTATGTGTATTCAATGATTATTCAAATCCATTATTAGATTATATTAATTAATAATATTATAGACAATAAAATATTGGAAGGAATACATATAACTAGAATCAATTAATATGTTTTTCCTTAAAAGGAGAACTAATCACTGCCTCAATTTCATGATTCTATTTTAAATTATTTACTAAAACCAATTTGGTTATCATGAGTAATAATCAATAATGACATAAGAAAATCATAGTAAATAATCATACCATTTTATAAAATCATTCTTTATATGTCTTACTCTATCACACCATCACTTCATACTATGATTATTTAGGCTTTTAATAGGTTACTTAAGGTTGGGTTATTTTATTATATCACTACCATTCATAGTCTCCATGTTCTAGAGTGTTATTTATTACATGGTAACAAGATTGTATGAGATTATATTCAAAAGAAAAATTTTCAGTATTCCTTAAGATGAAATATATATAAAAATTAAATTAAAACGTGGAAAATTATATCATTATTGTACAAATTATTATTCTTTAATGTTATGTATAGAGTTGAGAACATAAAGTGTTCTACTTAATTACCTAGGGAATTGGAAACACATATAAACATCAATCTCAAATAGTCAATAATCAATATCATAAAATTGAATATATCGTGGAATAAAAATGAAATAAGTAGTATAGAAAGAATTAATAAATAAATTTTTCCATATCATAACTTAATCCATGGATGAAAAATGACAAAAAAATCACATGAATAAAATTAAATGATCAAATGATGAGGGAAATAAAGGGAATGGAAAATGATAGACACCATAATAAATCATAGAGGATTTGTTCCAAGACATAATACATAAAATGTATGGACTATAACATCACCCTATATTAGGTATCTCATGAGAGATAATAGTGTACTAAGGGCCTATAATATTTTGTTCCCAACCTATCACATAAAATTTTAATGCATTCCATCATATACTAAAACTGCATAGGTAATACATGGAATAATGTTGACTAATGATCAACTTAGAAATACTTAGTATAATTTCTCAATAAATATTTTATTACATTATTTTACCATATATAATAAAGGATTATATAGTAATGTTAATAAATATTCCCAGTCAATAAATACATCTAGGTAAATTCCCTTCAAATATATTAAGGATAATTAGTTATCAAAAAAGTTAAAATGAGTACCCTTGTTAGGTAATGAATATGTAATACCCCATGTTTTTTATTTATTTTTTCAAATAAATTAAATTTCATTAATAACTTGAATTATATGAAACATCAAGTTTATCTTGCATTACATGCAATACATAGTTATAATAGACTATGATATATTGATTATATTATTATTTAAACACAATTGTCATGACCTATCCATTAAACTTAGTGATATTAAAATTAATAGTTAATTTTTAAATATTATTTATAATGGATTTATATAAATAAAACATATTTATATAAAAGTACTTTATTTTTTGTTAAAGTCTTTATATGTTTCAAAAATAATATTTTCTCAAAAAATGATTTTTATTTCTTTTAATGAACAATAATATAATTAATTTTTGAATATTTTATAAAATAAATTTGATAAAATAAAATTTATTTTTGAAATAAAAATTTAAAAATTATCTTAGGGTAAATATTTTGTATTTTTCTTAAAATATTACCTTTTTCTGTGAATAATGAAAAATACTAGTTTATATTGAAAATGGATTTTCATTCAAAGAATTTATAAGGTTATTTTTTATTTTAAAATAAGTTTAAATGTACTATTTCTTAAATTATATATAAATTAATCTATTTTAGTTCATTGGAATCATTTTCATGTTAAATTATTATATAAAAAACTTTTTAACTTGTTTGAACCTTTTCCCTTTGTAAAACTGCATTCTCATCACATATGCGGGTTTAATTTCAAATTAAATTATGCCAAATATTTGAATTAAATTTGGAAAGATTGATTCTATATTTGAAAACATAATAATTTATATTATATTATAATTTTAACATAATTTTTGGCCATAATGAATTGTTAAAATAGTAAAAATTGTTTACTTTGGTCAAGGTAAAAATTGGTTTATCGGGGGTTAAAATAAAAAAAATATAAATATTAAAAATGACCCAAACATTTTCTAAAAACCATTATATTGAAATATTTTGACCATATAATTTCTATTATTGAGAAATATATATTTTTAGCCTTGTTTCTTGATAAAAACATGGGTACAATGTTTTTTTCAAAAATTACAAGTATGTCACCCACTTCACTTATAAAAGGTCACATGCTCTCCTCTTCTCTTCAAAATTCTAATGTAATAATATGATATTTTGAGAAATATATTTTTTCAAATTAATTTAATATTTTCTTATTTTTTATTACATAAAACACTAGTTTTGTTTGTGTTAAACACAATACTGAGTTTTTCTTACGTTACACGTAACATCGAGTTTAAACGAAATGTGACATACTAAAAAAATATTATTATTTAGTATGATAGTTGTAACCTAGATATTATATTGGTGAGTATAAATAAGATTAACTAAATTATGAAAATATTTGGTATACAAATTTATATATAATGAATTATTTTATGACCAATTAATTATAAATGAAAATAAAAAACATTTGAAAATAAAGGAAATCATTTTTTGAAAAAAACCATTTTTATACACATAAATAGGTTTTACCAAAGTAAATTAAAAAATATCTTAAATATAATTATTTCAATTAAATTTATATATTATATATTTAATCAAATTTTTAATATTCATGTTATGTATTTTCTATAAAATAGATAAGAATAAATCCAATTTTACTCTTAAAACTATATTTTCCAAAAAACAGTTTTATCACTTTTAGTGTACTTGTTTTTAAATTAATTTTAACCACTTTGAAATAATTAGTCTTATAAAATAAACTTCATTTTTTAAATCATAATATCAAAATTATAGTATGCAAAAAAAATTGATCTTTTGGAAAATTTTCATTTTTTGATTTATATTAAAAATAATTAATTTATTTGAAAATTTCTTTTTGTTTAAATTGATTATAAATTTAAATTATATTTTAAATAGTTTTTAAATTAAAATTAGATTAATTATATATATTATTCAAATTTATGTCATTTCAATAATTTTATATTTATTTTTTATATAAAAACCTTATAAACTTTTGAACATTTTCTCTTTGAAAACGCGTTTTCAAATCTCATTTGTGAGATTAATTTTAAATTAAATATTTCCATATTTATTAGTAGAATTTGAACAAATGAATTTCATATTATGAATCGTAATAAATTATATTATATAGTATGTTCATCTTAATTTTTGACCAAAATTAGTAGTAAAAACAATAACAATTATTTACCAGGTTAAGGTAAGAACTGATTTACTAGGGGGGTTAAACTAAGAAGATAAAGGTTAAAAATGAACTTCCAACTTCTTTAAACCCCATTTTATGTTCATATTTCAAAATTATATCTTATTTTATATATAATTACCAATTTTTTATCCTTTGTTATGCGAAAAAAGTGGGTACACCATTTTCTTTCAGAAAATTAAAAGTGTGTCACTCACCTAACTTATAAAAGGCCACCCCCTCTCCGATCTTCTTCACACATTCAAAAAAATTTGGTTCATCCAAGATCATACCCAATCACTTCTAAAATTTTACCATATCATCCTATAAGACTTATTTTGGTAATAAATATAACCAAGGAAGTCTTTTGCTGCAAACATAAGGTGGATACCAAAAAAGGGGAAATGTTCTTCAACTTGTGTTTTTTTATTTCCTCCTACACCTTGTTCAATTATTATTAATACATACTAACACAATAAACTAATTATATTCAATATACTAATATTTTTTTAGTGTAAGGTCATTACTTAAATCTATACCCTATTCAATCAAATTATTTATGATGTCATCATTCATGTGTATGGTATATTACTGCCTCGTGAACCGATATAATTCATTTTTCTATTACCAGCTCTAATGGTTTGGTATTATGATGGATATAAAGTATATATATTATATTTATAACATAATTACACATCTTTATTCATTATATAATATTTAATTTTTTTTAATTTTTTATTTTTAAGGGGATATTATAACATCAATCGTGTATAGGGAGGACTACCGCCTCATGAATCAATGTGATTCATTTTCACTAATGCTTTACATGGAAGATAATAAGGATAAAATTAATAAATATATATGATATGAATTAATTAATTAAGTTAGTAATGAAATATTAATAATTATTAAAAGATAATATATCACTTTATTTCTTACATTTTCACTAACTTAAAAAAAGATAACATTGTCCAGGTACGTGTGGACTACTACCTTCAAGAAGCGATGTGCCTCTCTATTTTCACCACCACACCACATGGATAATATTTATAAGTGTATTTAAAGGATTAATATTTTATTTAAGATATTATTATCATTATATAAAGATAAAATATTACTTATATCCATTTTATAATGATCATTGAAAAATGAAAATATTACTTCCAAAGCTATTTTTTCCATTTTTCTAAAAATCTGATTTAAGGATTACTCATAATCGTACAAACAAAATACCAAAAAACTAACATTACATATTCACAGAAGAGGTACCCATATAATAAAAAATTTCTTCAAATTTTCAAATTTAAAATATCTAAAGGAATCATGACCAAACATCAGTCCACAATATGCATTACGCCACACGCCCACCTAATGTCACACAACCACATCGAGTCGTGAACACATCGTCATGTGTCACCAATCAGAGTAGTTTGATGAAGAGACCATCCATTGGAATTGTCATCATCATCGGACCACCATCATCACATCAAAACTCACCCTAATAATCATTCTCACTGCTCTAAACACAACCTTTTACATCATATCAAACCTTTTTCATCATCACATCACCGAAAATCAGAACCACTTGAACAAAAGCTCTCACCATATTGAAAACTAAAATCCTTTTAAATGTATTACTATCTCCCTAATCGTAACATACTTCATTTATCAAAAATGAAACTCATGATTGTTCCAAAAAATTTAATTAATGTATATAAAATATAATTATTTCATTAATATTATTTTTCATTTTATGGAACCTTGATCAAAGTAATAGGATTGATAATAACAAATCCAAACTAATAAAAAAATAAAGCGGTTGTTACATGAAATTTGACTTTAATGTTGAATTGTTAATAAAATGGTAATAAAAGGAAATAAGTAAATCATATATGGAATTAAATATATAAATATGGTTGTTTAATATATTTATAATAAACCTAGATTTATTATATAGGAGGTTTGAATGTTTATGATAGAACTCAATGCTTAATGTAAGGGAATTCTAGTCTCTCTTTTATTTTTTGGAGACATTTGAAAATTCATCACTCGTTTATTATGTGTGATGTATATATTTTCACTTTGACATGGTATATAATTAATAAAATTATTTTAATTGTATTTAATTTTTTATTTTTTATTATTATTTATTGAATATTACTATTCAAAATATTACTAAAGAAATATGTGATTTTTCTCTCTCAGTTTTTCTTGTTTGATACGTATGTCATGTTATAGGCCAATCTCTATTTATGAGGTGTGTATACAACCAATTTAAAATTTAATATCAAAAAATTATTTATTCTTGTGATATTTTAAGTTTCATTAAATTTTTTTCCATCATGGGGATTAAAATTAAAATTTACTCAAGTGGTAAGATTTTTATGTTTTAAAATCATTTTTTATCAAGATTGCTTGTGATTGTGCTTTAAATAATAAAATATTATAATCTATCTCTCATGAAACTTGTTTATTTTATTATTCTATGTTTTTGTCATTAAAATAAACATTTTACCATCATTTTATAGTCCTTATGTACCCAAGATCTCAAAAAAAATGTTTTTAATAAAATTCATCTTTATTTATCTCTTCAGTCGGAAGTCCATTTTCTTCCAAAACCATGTCTTTTTAAAATGTTTTCAATTTTTTTTCAAAAAATTTCAAAAGGTTCATTATAGTTATTTTTAACCATGATTTAATTTTTTAAAAAATATTTTTAAATGAATATTCATTCCATTTTCTAGACAATACTCATTTTTATTTTACTAAAAATGTGAAAATAATATTTTTTTAGATGCATGACATGAACAACATTTCTTATGGTCGTGACTACTCAAAAAAATCAATATTTCCTTACAATTTTTCAAATTTATTTTAAAATAAAATTTTTTCTTTAATATTTTGGATTTTTTTTAAATAATTTATTTCAAAGAAAAAAATGGATTTTGAAAATGTTTTAAAAATATTTTTTTAAAGTGTGAAGGATATTTTACCCAAGAAATGTTTTAAATGATTTTTAAATATTAATTTATGAGTTTCAATTTTTATGTTCAATGAAAAGGATTTTTAATATGCTTTATTAATTTTTAGTAAATTTCAGATAAAATTTTTCTTCATTAAGAAAACATAAAGTGATTTATATTTAAAAATAATTTTCCATCTAATATAATATCTTTTGATGTTACTTATTATTTACTAGGGATATTATCCATGGATAACATTTTTATTATTTCTCTATATAGTTTATGTTTATGTTGAATAGAATTTTATGTAACCTGTTTCTTTCCTATGAGTTATGCTTTGAATAAATGTATTATGAAACCCTTTTCTTTTCATTGGTTCTGATATAATGAATGTTTTATGATCTTGTGGCATATATATGTGTGATTTTTATTATTTTTTTGGTGGGAACTATGTAACTATCTAATTTATTTTGTAAATACTTATTTTTCACTAGATAAGGATGGGAAACAAGTATATGGACCTAATACACTATGGGAAATTGGTGTGTCCTAATCCACTATGGGAAATAGGTGTGTCCCAATCCTCTATGGTAAAAAAGTGCATCTTGGTCCACTATGGGAAAAAGGTTATGAGTCCTAATCCACTGTATTGATGGTCTTGGTAGTTAACCTTGACATATAAAATGGTTTTCTACATTTATTATGGTGACACAATTTTATGAAATGATCTTATGGTTTATGATAGATTTATGATTGTTCTTACTCTATTTGGCCATGTTTTTTTGAAATTATAATGTTTTATTCAAGAACTCATGTTTATGATCTATGACGAGTTGGGTAGGAATGTTTTAAGTTATGTTCATGATAAAATACCCCCATGATTATCTAATAATTTCATATTATCATATATTTATATCTCTTATTTTTACCCTTAATGAGCATCTGAGATCACCCATTATTATATTTATTATCCCCAGGATATGAGGAAATGTTTTAAGTAGGGTATGTTTATGAAGAGAATTAAAGGGTAAGATTATTATGGGAAATATTTAATATCATAAAATAATTAATAATATTGTCTTCCAAGTATTCAGAAGCACTAAACTATTATTTTCCTCAAGATTTTGTTTTTTTAATGTACTGAATATTCATCAAAAAATATGTAATATCCATGTATGAAAATCATGGGTCACTATAGTTGGTATAAAAGGAAATATTTAGTTACCCTTTATAAACTAAGATGAGAAAACATTAGTGATATCCTGAGGGATATTTCTTAAGATATTTTTAGGGATATATCTTAGGATAATTCTAAGGAGGGCTCAAATATAGAAAAATGTCATAGAATTTTTTTTAAATGATAAAACAAGTGTATTATTATAAATTACATCTCTATATAGATATTAAAAGTGGATTTGGATTTGGAATAGATCTACCTAAGGGTAATAGTTCAAAAAATAAACATTAAGTAGGACATGATCATCACTTTGTGCATGAAAATGGACTGTGTTGCACACAAGGTTTGACACTACCTGAGGATACTCATTCTAAATTCACAAACTCTTTATAAACCATCATGAATGATTTAAATTTATAGTGACCATAAATGACCTGGTTGAAACCTATGTTTTTATATATTTAAAATAATGTGTAGTGTTTATACATCCTATAAGTGACGATTTGTGATTATGTGGTTTCCACTATGATTGATATTTCTCATGCTATGGTGTTTGGTTTTAGTCAATGGAAAAAACCTGAAAGAATTTGGTTAAAATTGAATGTGATAGACAATTTTTTAATGAGAATACAAATTGTATTATTACTGTAGGGAAGGATTTTGTGATTATTCCTAATAAATAATCATAGAACAAGATTAACAACATGAAACTTAACTAACTCTTGGACTAAATAAAGGAGAGAAGGATAATGTTTGCTAAGATTTAGGGTAATAGAGACCATGTAGGTAAGAAAATTCAATTACTTATAGGTTGAGAATGTGGGAAGAGTAACTCAAAGGAATGTATCATAGGGGTGGGAAGATATTTTGAGTGAGTAAAATGACATAAAACAAGTAATTCGAGGGGAAAAATGAAAATTTTGGATAATAAAATGGATGATAACAATGGTCTACCTAATGTATCATCAACTGTTAAGTATAGAAATTATGTATATTGATATCCTAAGGAGAAAGCTGGTGAGGTGAATCAGAAAGGTTGTTTGAGTAATGGTTTTTCTGTCGATTATGAAGAGATAATGAATTAAATATAAAAGTAAGTAGGTATTATGGAATAATATGATCAAACCTAGTTAATAGATTAAGTATGAAGTGGAATGGTTAGAGTATTAATTTATTTTAATTCAAATATTATATTAAATAAATCATGAAACATATAATGGTTATTTAGTATAATTTTTTCATTGAGGATATACAAGAATATGTTGAATAGTACTAATGACCTAGAAAAGTAATTTAATAAAAATTTAATATTTTATGGGAAATAAATTATTAATGGAATATAACACTTAATATATTCCAAAGGATGAGAAAATGCTTTTTAGTTTGGATAAATAGATTAATGATATAGATAAAGTAAATTGGATACTACCGATGACCTCAAAATTGATAAAGGATTTTTTGACAAAGTTTTTTATGTTATAATTGATGGAGTTTACAAAAAAATTATGAATTTATCCAATAATATATTTTTTATGTAATAAGTTATTAATCATATAAGTTTTCAATAAGTCTTTATGATAATTCATTTTATTACCCTTTTTCAAGAGAGCACATGATGAAGGTATTCATATGTTGGGAATGTGACAATAAAGAACTACTTTATGATATATGGGGGATTAATATCAAGTTTATTTTTGATATATCTAGTAAAATTCATTATAAATTTTGAATTTTGGAAGGTTTATAAGGTTAAACATTTATGGAATGGTTTAAGTTGGTCTTTTGATAAGGTTTTAGTTATTAACCTATTACATCACCATATAAATATTTGCCTATATTGGATAACAAGTGATAACCTTTTTTAACTAGAGATAGAAGAAATTACTTATCATTCCATTATAGATATTATTTAGTATTTTATATATGAAACATGTATCAATTAAAGTAAGTGATAAGATAGAAATTGATCAAGTCACAACCAAAGGATGAAATTGTGCCTATGAAATAAAAATATATCATCTATATACATTTTCATATGATCTTAGTCTTGATGAAAAATAAATTTCCAAATATTATTAGAAGGATCTTGAAATGAAATGTTGTCCTGCTATCATCATTTCTTAGGATATCAATGAAATTTTTCTTACATATTTGTTTTATGTCTTTTTGGTCGTTAACTATCTCTTAACCACATTCTTTATCACTCTTCATTAGTATTTGGGTGTAAGTTTTCTCTATTAAGTCCATATTTTCACTTCCAACCTATGTTATCCTATTTGGAAACCTAGTTGTGTTAGTAAAGATGAATTTCTCACAAACCTTTATCTTTTTCAAGAAGATGTTTTATTAACCCCTATCTTGATGTTGGTTTTTATGAAAAAGAAATCAAATGTTAAACCTTCGATAATCGAGACAAATTTTGAGGAAAACATTCATTTTAAAGGGGTAGAACATAACACCTTGAGATTTTGTGAATTGTTTTTTGAATGAATGTAATATTTTCAAAGTTTTTTGTTACATGTAACCTCAATTTTGGATTGTGTTACACAAAATTCTAATTTTAGCTTATGTTATACACAACACCAAATTTAAGAAAAATGCGACATACTATTAAAATATTATTATTTAATATGGTAGATATCACCTAGCTATTAGAATGGTGGGTATAAATATAATTAACTAAATTATGAAAATATTTTGTTTACACATGTATATATAATGAATTATTTTGTGACCAGTTAATTAAAAATGAAAATAAAAACCATTTTAAAATAAAAAATATCATTTTCTAAAACACTATTTTTATGCATAGAAATGTATTTTTTCTCAATAAATTAAATGAATCATTTTTCATAAATGGTTTTAATTAAATTTATATCTTATATATTCAATAAATTTTTTGATATTCATCTTATGTTTTTTCTAGAAATTATTTAAAAATAAATCCAATTTCATGCTTAAAACTATATTTTATAAAAAAAATAGTATTGTCACCTTTAGAGCACTTATTTTAAAACTAATTTTTAACAATTTTAGAAAATTAACTTTAAAAAATATAATTAATTTTTTGAAATATGAATATCAAAATTTTCTTAGGGTAAATGTTTTGAATTTTTCTAAAAAGTTTCATTTTTTATAAATAATATAAATACTGAGTTTTAATTAAAAACTTCCTTTTTTAAAATCAATAATAAAGTTAAATTATATTTTAATTTATTTTTAAAGTAAAACTAGATATATTATATATCTATTCATACAATTTAGGTCATTTTAATCATTTTCATATTGATGTTTTATATAAAAGCATTGTAAACTTTTGAACATTTTCTCTTTGAAAACTCACTTTCTCATAACATCTTTAGGATTAATTTTAAATTAATTTTTCCAAATTATATGGATGGAATTTGAAAAAATTGGATTCCATATTTATAATATAAATAATTTATATTATCTAACAATTTTATATTAATTTTTGAAAAAAATTAATTGTACAAATAGTAAAAATTATTTACCATAGTTAAGGTTAGTAAATAATTACTAGGGGTTAAACTAAAAAGATAAGAGTTAAAAATGAAAATAAAACTTTTCCAACACCAATTTTCTAGAAATATTTTGACCTTTTCTCTTCTTGGTTTACAAATCAACCATGTTCGAGCCTTCTGGGATGTGAAAAACTTGGGTATACCTTTTTCGTTTGAAAAATTAAAAGTGTGTCACTAACCTCACATATAAAAGGACACCCCTCTCACTTCTTATTCACACATTCAAACACTTTTGGTTCATTAAATACCAACCAAAATCACTCCTCAACTTCTCTACTCTTATCCTAGAATAATTTATGAATAAATCCATCCTAGGAAGGCTTTTGTGCAATCCTAAGGAGGATACCCAAAGAAGAGGTAAATATCCTTCAATGGGAGTTTTAATATTATTTATTCCTCTAAATACATAAATTATTATTCAACCAAACTGATATAATAACAATATTATAATCCATTTACTAATATTTTATTCTATTAAGGTAATTACCTAAAACCATCTACTCTTATGTCAAATGGGTTACAAAATCATCATTCGCATGTATGATAGACTACTTCTTTATGAACCGATGTTATTCATTTTTTCATTAAAACCTCACCCAGTTGGGTTTGATGATGGATACAAAGTACATATATGATATTTATAATATAATTATAACTCTTGAGTCATTATATCATATATAAATTTTTTAATTTCCATTTTTTATGGGATATGATAGTGTCGCTCGTGTGTACGGTAGACTACCTCCTCACAAAGCGTGGTGAAATGATTTTAATAATTCTTTACATTGAAGATTATTAGTATAAAGTTAATAAATATACATTATATAAATGAAATCATAATTAAATTAATTATATAGTTATTATTCTTAAAATATAATATATCATTTTATTTTTTACCTTTTCACTCACTGAAAAAAGATGACATCATTCATGCATGTGTGGATCATCACCTTCAAGAAGCGATGTGGCTCCCTCTTTTCATCACCAAACTACATGAATGATATGTATAAGTATATTGAAAAAAATAATATTTTATTTATTATATTTTTATCATTATTTTAAAAAAATATATTACTTTCCTTTTTCCGTATTGATCGTTGAAAAATGAAAATGTTACTCATGATCATATATGATCTACCATATCTAGGATTGTAACTTACTTCATTTCTCTAAACCAAAATTCATGGATTGTATTAAAAGTATAATTGATTAATAAATATGTTAATTAATTTATGATTTATATTCTTTATATTATTTAACCATGATCAAAGTAAAAGGATCATAAATATGAAATCAAAATATATGCAAAAAAACAAAGTGGTTTTTACCCGAAATGTGACATTAATAAGGAAATGTCAATAAATGGGTAATAAAATAAAATAAGTAAATAATATATTGTATTATATATATATTTATGTTTCTTTAATATATTTATAATAAATTTATATGTATTTTACATGAGGTTTGAATTTGTAAAATGGTAGTCAAGACGTAAGGTAAGGTACTACTACTGCCTCTTTTACATCTGGGTGACAAAAGAAAATTCCCCACTAATTTATTTTATGTGGTGTATATACTACTAATTTTTCATGTTATATCATAAATTAAATTATTTTCATGATATTTAATGTTTAATTTTATGTTATTATTTATTGTGGATTACGATCGAAAATATTATTAACGCGGTAAGGGATATTTGTCCCAATTTTTCTTCTTTGAGAATTATGTCATGATATGGACCTATCTTCTTTTATTAGGTGTATATTTATCTTATATGACATAGAATATCATGAATTTATTTATTATTAGTATATTTTAATTTTTATTTAATGTTATTATTTCACGGGGATTATAATTTAATTTTAACAAGTTGTATGAGATTTATGTTACAATCTCATTGTTTACCAGGATTGTTTATGATTATTATTCCAATGATTAAATATTATTATCTATCTCTAAAGAAACTGATGATTTTACTTATAAAATATTTATTTCATGAGAATGCATTTTTTCACATAATTTTACACTCTTTATGTACTTAAGATCTCAAAATAATGTTTTTGAGAAAAAAGTCATTATTTCTCTCTTCAGTTGGTAATCTGTTTTCTTCCAAAACAATGTTTTCTAAAGAAAGTTAAAAATTATTCTAAAATTTTTAAAAAGGTTTATTTTATAAATGTTTACCCATTTCATACATTATTTAATTTTATTATTGTAATATTTATTTAGTTTTACAAACAATGTCCATTAGGCTTTTACAAAAAATGTCAAAAAAACATATTTTTTTAACAAGCACAACATGAATATTATATATTATTATTTTGAATACTAAATTATTTTAGTATTCCCTTTTAATTTTTATATTCTAATTTAAAATATATTTTTCCCTTATTTTTTAGGAAATTTTGTATTTAAAATAAATTATTTTAAAGTAAAAAAGGGATTTTTTAAAAGAATTAAAAATAGTTTTTTAAAGTGGAAAGGTTATTTTCCTAAATAAAAGTTTTAAATAATTTATAAATATTTCTTTATAATGTTAAAATTTTATTTTAAAATAAAATTATTTTCAAAAAGTTTTTTCATTTTTTTGTAAGTTTAAAATAAAATTTTCCTTCGTTAAGAAATGTTCCAAGTGATTTATCTTTCAAAATTATTTTCCATACAAGATGACATACTTTTAGGTTACTTTCTATTTATAAGGGATATAATCCAAGGATACCATTATTATTATTTATTTTGATGGTTTATGTATGTGATGATGTTATTTTTATGTAACCCATTTCTTTCCTATGGTTTACGCTATGATGAAGTGGTTTAGGAAACCCATTTCTTTTCATGGGTTCTGATGTGATTAATTTTTCATGATCATGTGGTAAAAATATGTATTCTTTTCTTTATTTGATGGGTGGGAACTATATCTACCTCCAATGAATTGGGAAAATAATTATATCTCACTAGATAATTATCAGAAATAATTCGATGGACTTAATCCACTATGGGAAAAAGGTGTGTCCTAATTCCCTATGAGAAACAGGTGCGTCCTGATCCACTATAAGAAACAGATGCATGCTGAGACATTATGGAAAATAAGTGATGATTTTGGATTCACTATGTTTATGGTATTGGTATTTAACCTTTATATATCAAATTTGTTTATATATTTATGATTGTACCACACTTTTATGGCATGATATTATGGTTCCTGATTTTTTTAGGAGTGTTCTTACTTTATTAGCCCGTGTTATCTGAAATGATAATGTTTTATATCATTAATCATGTTAATGATCTATGATAGGTTGGGTAGGAACTTTTTAAATTATGATAATGATCAAAACCCATTATTCTTATCTTATGATTTCATATTATTTTAGATTTATATCTCTTATGCTTACCCTTAATAAGCATATAATCTCACCCTTTTTTTGTTTCCTTTCCCCAGGTTATGGTGAAATTTTTTAAGTAGGGTATGGTTTTGAATAGTAATAAAGGGTAATATATTTATGAGATACATATATTCCAAGAATTACGGTTATTATTTCCATTTTTCCTATTTCATTAAAATATTATGGTCCTCAGGCATGTGTCCGTGTAATGTATTGAATATTTATCTAAAAATATGTAATATCCATGTATAAAAAAATCATGGGTCTTGATATATAAAACCCTTTAGGTTAGAAAATACCAACCCAAATCACTTCTTTACTTACCTCCTCCTACAATATAAGCCTTCTTTTTTTCATAAATCAAACCTAAGAAGCCTTTTTGTTCATGCCCAAAGAATTCACTCGAAGAATAGTTAACATCCCTAACTGAGAATTTATTTTATTTATTCATCTACCTCCTTCAATTATTATTGAAACATAATGATAAAATAACCATATAATATTCAATTTTTTTATTTTTTTATGTTAAGGGAATTTCCTACAACCTTCTCCTCTTTCATCAAATGGGATATGAAATCATCGTTCATGTGTACAATGGATTACCACCTCACGAACAGATGTTATTCTTCTTCTATCACCATCTCTCACAGTTGGATATAACGATGGATTAAATTTTTTTATATAATAATTATTATATTATTATATTTATGTAATTATTATATCACATATACCTTTATACTTTCCATTTTGTGGGAATACAATGACATCGCTCATGTGCACAGTAGACTACCACCTAGTGAAGTGATGTAACTTGTTTATGCTTTACATGGAAGTTAATAAGGATATGTTTAATGTAAAAATATTATATATAAAATAAAAATTATTTTTTAATTGTAATATATTTTTTACCTTTATTTTTTTCAATCTATCAAGAAAATGGAACAGTGTTCATGTGTATGTATGCCTTATAGTCTCTATGAATGGTGTATTTCATTTTATATCTATAACTCTTATAAAATTACAATAATAACATATATAATTAATAGAAATGATATTTATATCATTTTTAGTATTCTGATTATGATTAAATCATGATCAAAGTAAAAACATCAAAAATAAAAATTCATAACATACATAAAAAACATGCAGTTATTACCCAAAACGTAACTTTAACATTAAATTGATAATAAACAGGTAATAAAAGGTCGTAAGAAAATAATATATGGTATAATATATGTAATTATTGTTATTTAATATATTTTTAATAAAGTTTTATTTATTATACAATATTTTTTAATTTGCATGAAGGAAGTCAAGACTTAAGGTAAGATATTTTTTCTCAATTTTCCTTCCCTGACACATATGTTATGTGGTGAACCTATATTTTTTATGTGGTGAATATATATCCCCTTTTACATTGAATATCACTAATTTATTTATTCCTATTATATATTATTTTTTTTATAATCTTTTTTCTTTATGATGACTACAATTCAATGTTACCAAAGTGGTAAAGGTTTTTTTGTTACAATCTCATTGTTTTTCAGGAGTGTTCATGTTTATGTTTATAATGATTAAATATTATAATAAATATCTCAAGAAACTCAATAATTTTATTTTCCTATATTTATTTAATTAAAATACATTTTTTTCATTCACGTTTATCTCTTTATGTACTCAATAGTTCAAAATAACAGTTTTTAAGAAAAATCGTTTTTTTCTCTTTTAAGTTGAAACCCCAATTTTTTCCAAAACCATGTTTTACAAAAGTGTTTTAAAAATGGTTTTCACATTCACCAAATGAATTATTAAAGACATATTTACTCATGTTTTAATTTTTACAAATTTATTTGAATTCAATATTCATAAATGTTTCCAAACAATTCTTGTATGGGTTTTCTAGAAAATGTGAAAGGAATTGTTGTTTTAATGTGTACAACTTGAACATAACTTTATATAGAAATGAGAATTAATTTATTTTAATATTACTTTATAAAAATGTAAATATATTTTCAATGAAATTGATTTAGAAAATTTTATATGTTTTAAAAAGATTTTTTCAAAGAGTGAAAGGTATTTTCTTTAAGAAATGTTTTAAACAATCATTCAAAATAATTTTCCTAATAATATAAAATATATTGATGTGGATTATGCCTTACTTGGAATGTGATATAATTATAACCTTATTATTCTTTTTATGAATGGTTTATGTTTATGATGGCTTGATTTTTATGAAACCAAATTCTCTTTTACATTTTATACCATGATAAAATGCTTATGAAACCCACTTCTTTTCACAGGTTATGCAATATTGAAATAATGAAATGATTATGAAACTAATATATTTTCTATATATTATGATATTATGATATTATGAAATGTTTATGAAACTAATTTCATCTCATTTCTTATGATATGATTAATTTTTTATGATCTTGTGGAACACATATATATGATTCTCATTTTGTGATGGGTGAGACCTATATCTCCCTCCAATTCATTGGGTAAGGATTTATATATCATGAGATAGACAAGACTAAATTAGGGAAAGAACCAACTTCAGTAATAGACATTTTTCTTCTATGATGGTCTTGTGAGTGAACCTTGACTACTATATTGGTTTGGAAAGTGAACTTATTCCACTATAACAGCCTTAGTAGTGAGACTTGACTACTATGAAAATAATTTTATATGATTATGTGTGTGCCCAAATTCAATGTATTATTCCAATGTTATTCTCTCATAGATCATGTAATTTTATTTCTTTATTATTCATGTCTTATTAACATACAATTTTTATGCCATGAATCAATATTATGATCTTTTATATTCATTTTATGGTTTACAAATGTTATGGTCATGTTTACATACACTCATGGTCCTATTTTTCAAACATATCTCCGTTGTTTTCCATTACTGTGCATCTGAACTTACCCTTTCTTATGTTTCCTTTTCCCATTTTATAAATGAATGTATTATGTATGATATTTCTAAGAGGGTTTCTATTAATGAAGAACTTATTTGGAGATTATTTAGTTCACATATGAACATGTTGTTTATGTTTCTGTATTTCTAAAGGCATTATACCTTTACAATCCTCGGGCGTGTGTCTGTATAAGGTAATGAATGTTCATATAAAAATATGTAATATATAATTATCAAAATCATGGGTCACTATATTTGGATTCATAGGATAGTTTCATTTAACCTTTGGAAACTAGGATGATAAAAATTTAGTGACATCCCTTAGAACGTGTCTATGTATAAGTATAAAGATTAGTCTAATATAAGAAAATGTCATGGAATTTGGGTAAAAGATAGAGTGAGTGGTTTCTAAAAATTTACATTACTTTCTAGATACTACATGTTGATTTAGATCTATCACAAATATACCTTGGGGTCCTGACTCTAAAAATGTTACATTGATATGCACTCGATTGTCACCTAGAGCATGATCATGGGCCTTATAGCACACATAGTTTAACACTCCCATGATATATTCTTTGGAAATTAAAATATTACTTATAAACCATCATAAATAATTTAAATACTTGATGATAGTTAATTACCTAATAAAATCCAATGTTTCTATAGACTAAAAGGGTTTATTTTAATTTATTCATCCTAAAAGTGATTTTTCAAGATTATGTGGTTCCCCACATTGATTATTATTACTTTCACTGTAATTTTTCGGTATATCCAATGGATAGAACCCAAAAGAACCATATTAATGCTAAGTGTAATGTAAATTTCAGTAATTATCCTCATGAGCTTCCAAACCTTATGGAAAATGGAATGAAAAATCTCATTTCTATGCTCATGAAAATTTCTCAATACATGAATCATGCAGAACATCCAAACGTATAAAGGAAGGAATATTGTTTTTTTGATTCCTTCATGATGAAAAATCACCTCCCATTAGTGTATCTACTGATATAATATTTTTTGATTAATGTATCAATATAAATGAAAATATATTTTCCATTATCTTGTGTTTGGAACAGGAAAAATTCATTTTTATTATCTATCATTTGGAAGGCGAATCAGATCAATGATAGGCTCTCATCAAGAATATAGGGGAACATGATGATATTGAATTCCTTGATTGGGATGAGTTTTATAATTTATTTTTACATAATTAAATTACTCATATTATTCATACAAAAATAGTGAATGAGTTATTTGAGCTAAAGAAAAATGATTATGGATTTTTTAGTACATAAGAGGAAAATTTTAGAAGACTTCTGAGGTACACTTCTGGTATTATCATCCTACCTAAAATTAATGTCGATCAATTATTCTATATCACAAAATCAATTCTATAAAGGTAGTTTTCTATAAGATAATTATTTATCTAGGAAGAGATTTTTTGATGTGCTATAAATGTGGAAATAGAGGTTGGATTTACTTATAAATCACATGGTTGTGATAAGAAGATAAAAATTGAATTAAAATGAAAATATAAAAACCATAGTGTGGGATAAAACATGGAGGAAATTTTATTAAGGGGAATAATAAATGTTTTAAGTGTAGAAGGTAAGGTTATAAGGAAATCAAATATAGAAGTTATGGGAAAAAGTTAGCTAATGATGAAAATATAGAGAAATCTCCACAGAATGTACTACCTACACTCTAATTTTTCAAATGAAAGGAGTATAACATTTATGATAATAAGTGCCCAAATACGATGTTTAACGATAACGGTAAATCTTAGTTACCTATTAAGTTGAGAGACAAAGGTAAATCTCATTTGATCACAATTTATGATGAGTGGTCCAACAATGAAATGGTATAAGGTATACTTACCATCAACTTTAGAACTAATAATTTATTATCTAACACTATATCTACCCATTATTTCATATCTAAATAATTTTTAGGGTATCAAGATACACCCAAATTATTAGATATATAATTAGTAGTGAAATCCCCAAATGGTACGATGAATACATCTCAAGTCTATGATTCTTCTCAAGTTGAATTTTGAGAGAATGTTATTCCTAAAATTCTTTTCATTCTCCCTCTAGTTAAATTTTATGTTGTCTTTGGAATGGATTGTATTTCTCAATATAAATCCCACATCAATTGTCGATGAAGGGAAGTAAAATTTTCTATTCCAAACCAACATATGATTATCTATTAGAAAAATGATAAATTTGAGTTTCTAATGGGAATTCCGTCCATTATAATGGTTTTGATTCATATTACGTAGGGAAATTTATCTCTGATGGTTGAGGAGAAACTCAATGTCAATGATATGCCTATTATAATGAAATATTTTTATGTATTTCTTGAATATTTTACAATAATTTGACCAAAAAGTGAATTATACTTATCCATAGAATTCATGCCTATTTCCATATAGATTTCAAATAATCCCTATACAATAAAATATATTTAGTTTTGGTAATTTAATATGAAACTCCAGGAGAACCTTAATATGGAATTCATTCAGAAAAGTGTGTCACCTTGGGGTGCACCTATTATATTTATTAAAAAGAAATGTGGATTGATGTGACTCAACATTGGTTATTAGGATATGAATAAGATCACCATCAATAATTTTAATGTCTGGGATTTTCTATGTATTATTTAGGAAATATTATATGGAATTATTATGAGACCGGACCTTTAAACGGCACGCGATTCCAAGGCCCGGAGTTCCTGGAATAAATGTTTGAAATAAATTGAACCTTTAAATAGCATGCACGAGCGGTTTTCATGAAAAAAGTGGAATATATTTTTAACGGGTGCAGATCAGAAATCTTAGGGCACCGTTTCGTTCAGAGTAGTGACTTTACCTTAGGTGGGGCCTAACTTTGATCGGCACAGATCAGCTGCGAGAGTTAATTTTTGGACATTTAATGGAAATAAAATAAAATAATAATTTATTTTATTTAAAAGTTTCCTTTTTACGCAGCGACCTAATTCATCCTTTTTTAAATACCTACTTATGGAAAGTTTGTAGGGTTAGCCTCATAACCTAGTGAAATTGGGATAGAGACTCTTAAAGCTTTGGAGGAGAACCTATTGGCGGATGGCAATGACGCATCTTGGATCCGACGAGCCTTGCTGACGAACATGACGCGATAGTTGTTCTTCAACTGGATTGAGGTATGGGTTATTATTTCGATTATTCTTACCATGTTTTTGGATTTAGTGATGAATGTGTATCAACCACAAACATTTTGATCTGTAGATCATGCGTTCTTGAGGGAGAGTTGTATATTCCGTTTCTTTCGGGGTTTGATTCAAAAAATTTAATTGTGATAATTTATGTATTATCGTTTTGATTCACCTTGTTTAATCCTTATAAAGGGAGCAGATCAACCTCATGATGAACAGTGGAAGAGGTTCATTTATCATTTAGGTTTATTGGATTCTTTGCTCTTTTCTTAGCGTTCTTCATGTTCTTTATGGAGTGAAGAACAATGGATCATTGCGCATTTGTTTTGCGACATAACGATCCCAACATAACAGTCTGACATCATAACGACCTATAGGAGGTGTGACGATGATGGAAGAAAATGAATCAGATTGGATTGGAACGTAACTTTCTTCGAGAGTTATTCACACGGGTGCATTAACACATGTTTTCGGAGCCAATCTGAGGTCCAAAAACAACATAAATGACATTGTGGTGTTCGGGTGACCTAGAATCTGGAGTTTCGGGGTGATCATATGGATATATCAAAGAACAGAACACCACGAGAGGTTCACTAGCGAGAATCATCATTTCTATAAATTTCTGCAATACACGGCTTGTATCCCAATGAACACGTCGTGAGGACCGACTCAATGGTAGCTAGGGTTTCGGGTGTCAAACAGGTAACACACGGTGTGTGACCCCAGTAACATGGAGTATTGGACCTTCCCAAAAGTTTGGCAAGTATTCTAGGAAGTAAATGAACACAAGATGAACTAAACAGATTAAAAGACGTGGCATGTAAACCCTACATGGTATGGAAGAGGCGACTACGTAGGACTCAGTGTGTATTCTGGGAAGTACACGGACACGGGATGAACTACACGGCTTTGAAGACACTACGTGTAAACCCTAAGCAGCATGGTAGACGCGACTACGTGGGACTCAGCATGTATCCATGGGATACAAGAACACATGGTGGAGTACACGGCCATGTACTCCACCACATGGCCAGGTGAGGCCAGTAATGTGGGTCACCTCATGTATCGATTACGTCGTTTGTCATACAAGGGTTTATATTGTGTATGGACCCATGGCCAGCCTACACGGGGCGGACCCTAGATACCTACCCATGGAGTGTGATCATTTTTACACACCGTATAGTTTTTTTTACACGACCAGCCTTACGAAACAGGCCATTGTACATGGGCAGTACTCGGGGTCTGAAGACACGGCGTGTAACACTTCTACACACTGTGTAATTTTCAGTCCATGGCTTGATCTTCTTTTCCAGCGTATCTTGTACATGTTTTGTGTGATTTCCTAGACCCAGCTACCCCTCAACCCGAGCCCCAAGCCCGGTTGGCCACATGACCCCTGGCTCATCTCCCCATAGGCCAGGGGCTGCCAACTAGCAGCGGGGGTGTAATGGTATGTCAGTAGGGAGAATGTACCCCCATGTCAGAGTACACAGCAGTATAGCAGCAAGGTAGTAAAAATATCGGAAACACAACTAATGGATAAATAGGAGAAAAGGGGAAACATACAACCAAACAACAGAAGTAAGGAAACCCTGATAAATATACCAAATCCACATAGGCATTGTATGATACAAAATGGATGAATGGCATGATAGTATAATGGAAATAGAAGATATCATGCTATACAATAATACAAAAATAAAAACAGGTATTCCACGAGCATCTCTAGCCAATCTTGATCCTCTGCTCTTGATCTCTAGCTAGAATATACACGTATCAACAACCTGAAGCTGGGCCATTGGCCCTACTAGTACCTGCATTAGTAAAGTCTACACGGGTGCCAAGAGGCCGCCCGGGTAGGGTGTGAGACAAGTCTTAGTAGGCCACCACCAACGATGTCTACATGTAATCTAAAAAGGTGCTCGCATGCAATAATGAGTAATATACTGCAAGTAAGTAAAACAAAGTAAATAAACAACCCTTCCACTCATGTTCCGAAAGGACACCTGGCGGGTCTACCTGCTTCAGCTCATGCTTAGAAATCGGAAAAAAAAACTAGAGGTATATAGGTTATCACTGGCACAAGGTAAACATGCATCTCATCAACAAGTACTGTAGCCAGCGTGGGGTAGAAATGCCTCCCAACCATAAGGTTATATAGGCACGAGGTATAAATTCCTCTCATCCTCAATCACTGTAGTTGGTGTGGGGTAGAAATTCTTCCCACCCATAAGGTTATATAGGCACGAGGTATAAATGCCTCTCGTCCTCAATCACTGTAGTTGGCATGGGGTAGAAATGCCTCACACCCATAAGGTTGTATAGGCACGAGGTATAAATGCCTCTCATCCTCAATCACTGAGACTTATCTAGAACAGGGTAAGAATGCATTCCGCCCACACACGGGTTGTCATAGGCATGTCAACACAGCAAAGCATAACCATTCACATCACAATATACAGCAAAAAGAATCTTATATCACATCACATTAACAATGAATGGCATTTCCCAATCACATCATAAGGAAAACAATCATCTCAAGGAAATGTAAATTTCAATTCGTTCAAGGGGTTTAGGCTATCTCATCATAGCCAACCTCTAACCAAGCCATCTAATTTTCCTAACATAGAAAATGGCTTTCAAGACATACTGTTAAGGTTCAAAGGTGAAAAAGGGAAAATTCCCAAGTCATATCACCTATGGTTTACCACTCTCGGTCCACACCTAATCTAAACACTCAATCAATGTTATATTCATAAATATCATATTAGACGGGTCATTTAGACATGAAGCAGTCAATACAAATAAGGGGTTTAGAAAAGGGACAAAATCCAGAATGAGGATAAATACTCAAAATTGATAAAACTAAAAAGGAGAACACATGACCACCTACCTTGGATCTGTAGGTGTAGTCTCGCGTGATATCAATCTCATATTCACAGTAGATTAGAAGAGATCTGAGTTCCAGTCCAAACCCCTATAAATAGGGCATATGATCCTGCACCAAAATAATATGATGGAAGGAAAGATTTGCAGAGGAGAAAGGGGTGAGTGAGGTAAGCCTTACCTTGGCCCTTCCAATGCTTCCGTTGGATCCAGGAACGAACACTGAGGGAAGAAACCATAAGAGATTGAGTGAGAAGAGGGTTTGGGAGCTCAAAGAGGCTTCTCCTCTGGTTCTGTCTGTAGGAGGAAGAAAGAAATGGGTTTATACGTAAAAATAATTTAGGGTAAAATGTTAATTTTCTTCCTAGGACTGGTTACACGATTTAGACGCATGGTTTACCAAACTGTGTGCACTTCCCCGCCTCCATAAAAAGGTTCGCACGGCTTAGGTGCACGGTTTAACCAAATCGTGCGCAGGCTGTGCGCCCTTGTCTGCAAGTCCATTTCTCAAACTCTCAACTCCGAACAAACCCTAGACACTCCTCAGACCATCCTTAGAACATCAAACACATTAAACAAGCTTAATAGAAAGGTTCGAAAGAAGAACTAACAATACACACCTTTTCTAAAGATTCGGGTCGTTACATTTTGTTTGGGTTAGTGCCCCTTTTTCTCATTCCCGTGAAGGTAAGGTGTCGTTTTCTACTACATGAGTATGATACCTTCAGTAGGAAATTATAGGATAGAGTCAGGTATCCCTCTGAGAGGCCCGGAGTGAGATCCTCTATCCATTCTTGACCCTAGGTAGAGTCAGGCATCGACATGACCAACTCCATAGGGCGTCGATCCTCTTCCTAGTAGGTGAATCCAGATGAGTCGTGGTATCCTCCATGGCCCTAGTAGTGATCCTCACCTGTGTATCATGATCGTTCCCACTCAAGAGTGTGTTCTCCTGGAATGAGTGTATCTATCACTCATGACCTTTCCCAACAGACTTTACTTCTCATACGGACATTATTAGAGCTATCAAACTCATGGTGTGAGTTCTCCCAAATGAGTTCTTCGTGGAATATTTGAACTAAATCCCTGGTGGGGGTATGCGGTTGTGTGACTAGTCCATATACTGGGGGGTTTTGGTTTCGAGTATATCTGGATATTTATTGTGTTATCCTATTATATGTTCAATAGAAATATATTGTCTAAAGATGATTGTACCTTTCCTTATTGTATTACCTTGTGGTTTTTGGGGTCCTCTACTGAGTATTGTTATACTCACCCCTGCACGGGTTTTTCCCCCACGTGTTTTGTATTGTGTAGAAGAGAATCCTTTTGACAGAGTCCAAGGTGGACTAGGATAGGACCGACCTTTCTGAGTTCCCTACAGGCCTAGGTGATCCTACGTCTACAAGAAGTAGTCTGAGTACCTCTTTGTGCTTATAGGTTGTACCATGTAGTTTTCATACTCTTGTTTTTTGTGGGATTATATTCTGGCTCAGTTTATTTTCATTAATTTACTTTTCATCGTACTCTGTTGGTTGGGTTTAGTTGTATGCATTCATTTTGTTCCATACTGTTTTTACATTACAACATTGTGGGATTGAAGATGTGTGTGTGTATAAGTTCATAGGCAATTCCTCCCATGATAGTAAAATACCTACTCCATGCAAGTCAGCAACCCCTGTCATATTGGAGGTGGGCTTGGGGAGTCACGGTGTGGGCCCCACTTGGACAGGTTTTAACATAGTGGTATCTTTAAGAACCTAGGTTTTCAGCCTGTAAGACTTTGAAATTTTCTTAATGTTATTCCAGAGAAGAGCGTTCAGACGGAGTGTGCTTCCGATCCCCAGTTCGGCCGGAATTAAATTTTAAGTGAGTTCACACTAGACATGCCAAATAAAGGGAAAAATTCTTAAATGGTTTCTCAGATGGGAAAACTGAGGTCACCATTGAGTCTGGAACGTGCCGTTTACCCTAGGAGGGGTAAACCTTTCGCGGGCGAGACCCTTCTGTGGAAAACGCCACAAGGGGCGTTTTCATAATTTAGAGGCCCCAGGACTAAGCTTTACAGCTTTTAAATAGAGTCTTGGATTAAAATTCCGAGACCTCCATTGCACTCAAAATGTGGTTTTTACCCTAGGGGTGCCTTAACCCTGACCCTACTGAAAGTTCAGGAACGAAGCCTTCGGGCGGGGGGTTTAAGTGTTTTATATTTAAAAACACCACCCCCACCCTCTTCTTCCCTCTTTCCCTTCTTCTCTAGAGTTTCCCTCTCAACGATCTCCACCCCTCTCCTCCACCACTCTGGCAAGGCACGGCGTCTCCGGAGGATCATCAGCGAAGCTACGGGCTACGCCCAACAAGGTAGGCTCGTGCATTTTAAATTTTAATTCCCGCAACCCCCTTAAAATTATTTTTCTTGTGTGATAATGTTGTATGGTCATCAATCTAATCCCATGGTTGCGTAGGGACTGATTTTATCTTCCCAAATATCATTTTGGATCGAAATTTTGAGTCCTGGGGCGTCCGAGGCGGCCCTGGGAAGTTTTCCGGCCGTTTTCTGCTTTTTCCGACGGTTCCAGGGAGGTCTGTCGGGAGACAGCGGTGCCGTGGGGCATTCCAAGTGGATGCGGCTCAGTTCTAATACAGTAGTGTGGTGGCAGATCCATTCGGCATAGCGAAGGCTCCAGGCGGCAGCTCCAGGCAGTAGGCGAGGTCGACGGCGCTGAGGCGCGACGGAGTGGGGTCGCGGCGTGCGACCCCGTACGGGGACCGAGACTTGTATCCACACGATATCGCGACCGAACAAGAGGTCCAGTCAGCACGGCCATGGACCGGGGGTCATCGGTCAGGCCGCGCGGCTAAACCGTGGGTCAGCACTGCGAGTCGGGCCAGCCCAGGCCGGTCCAGCCCAAGGGAGGTTCGTCCCCTCTAACTTCGGACACCCGTAACTTCCACTATGGGTGTCTATTTTGCATGTTGTCTGCGGAAGTGCAATACTCGACTCGAGAAGAAGCTTTTGAAATGGTCTCGGAAAATTATAATTCCCAATATGGGGGCTCGGTGGCGCGTCACACTCAGTAAGTACTACGCGGGGTTTCTTCCTTCAGATGACGTGAACACATTTGGAGTCCATTTAAGGCGCCATTAGCAGCATTCTGACACTATCTTTGAGAAGAAGTGGTCTAGGGTGGTTTCAGGAATTGATGTCGGACTTGAGGTGTGGGCCCCACAGGCCGTCCTTTAAGCGGTGAGCAGCATTTTGCGCCTTTTTCATCAGACGTCTATTCAGGGTGAATGAGTAGTCGTTTTGGAATGTTTTTCCAAGGGCATCATGATGGTGCAGTTCGCCCAACCTTTTTCGGGAATGAGGTGTGGGCCCCACGAGACGTCATATGGGTGTAAAGTGGCGTTGAGTAAATTTTTCATCGACAGCCCATTTCCAGCGAGTAAGTAGTCTATCTTGCGTGTTTTTTCTGCAAAGATTATAACAGTGTAATCTGTTCGCTTGAGAGGAGCCTCTTACATGATCTTATTAAATGGGGAAATATGAAAGGGCTTTGGTCGGAGATCTCTTTGATGCACTCCAACCAAATGCACGGTCGTGATGTCAGCAATGCCCAGTGATGGCGCGGGCATCACGGAGTTATCGGACCAGTTCCAGGTTTACCCTCTAGTGGGGCTGGGTAGTGGGTTAACTTTTGACCGTAGGGCTTACCCTCCAGCGGGGATGGGTAGTGGGTTACACATTGAATTTTCGGTTTACCCTCTAACAGGGCTGGGCAGTGGGTTACCCGATGACCTTTTTAGGGTTTACCCTCCAGCAGGGCGGGGCAGTGGGTCACCGGACAACCATTTTAGGGTTTACCGTTCAGCAGGGCTGGGTAGTTGGTCACCCAATGACCTTTTTGGGTTTTACCCTCTAGTTGGGCTGGGTAGTGGGTTACCCTATGAATTCTTTCAGACTCCGACCCTTTTGACGTTTCTAGTTAGTGGTTTTCCTCTGTGGCTATTGGAGCGGGACTTTTTGGTGGTACGGTTTAGCAGTGACACATCTTTGAGGTGAGGTACTGTTGGGCCTCAGTGGTGGACATCCTTAGAACTATTGGCGAATTTTTCCTAGGCTGACCTTGGATAGGAGATCCCCTTACGCACTCGTTCGGGTTTCCTGTTGAGAATATATATATATATATATATATATATATATACCATACTTTTGTTCCCTTTCCTTCGGTCTAGTTACTCTCCTTCTAGGAGGGCCGAAGACACACGGGGTATGCCATGTGCTTTCCATGTCTATCTCCTCTTGGTTGGGACGAGTCTACTTTCTTTCTTATGTTAGGTTGAGTTGTACTCTCTCTATTTTAATCTTACATTGTTCTGTCTACCATTTACTATTATGGTATCTCCTTTGTTGCTCCCTCGAGCTTTCAGGGCATCCTACTGAGTATCCTTATACTCACCCATGCTTGGGCTTTTCCGGAACTTAGTGTGCCCTTGCAGACGTTGGATAGGTCGATCGAGACTACGGAGGATCATAGAGGAAACAGGAGCTTGGGATGCATTCAGTGGTCACAGTAGTTCTTTCAGGTGAGATAATCACCAGCTGTTTACTTTTGTTTACTTATTGTCGGGTTGTGGTACCTTTCTGTTTGGGTGCATGTTTTGCCCATTTTTCTGTTCAGTATCTATCAATACTTTTCAGCACTTTAATTTTCCTATTTAGACATTGATGCATGACTTTGGTTGGGTTATAGTTGTTTTTCCTTTGGTTTCCTTTTTACTTTGCACTTCTACATTGATTGGGATGTGTGTGTGTGTGTGTACAGGTACTTAGGAAAAGGCATCCCCGAGATTGTTACGCCTTCGGTGCTTATCTCCAGCCCCTGGCCTATGGAGGTGGGCTTGGGGTAGTTGTGGCTCGAGATCGGTAGGGTTAGGTCGTGAAAAAGTGGTATTAGAGGTGGTTCATTGTTTGGGGAGTTGTTTAGACATCCCTAAAAACAAATTGGTTGGGATTTAGGGAAATGGTGTCGACATGTCTCAAGAGAGGATATCAGGCCAGGGAGTCCAGTGATGGTACGGGCGACCGACATATCCATTCACCCAGACCCTAATAACCCACTTGTCGACTCGACACGCTGATACAATAGTTGCAGGGAAATTTGGAACATGCATCCAGTAGGATTGAGTCTTCGAATGTCCTTTTTGAGTTAGCTTCCCTTTGTTATTACTGATATATATATATATATATATATATATATATATATATATATATTCTCATCTAATCATGGTAATCCTTGATAATTTTTAGGATGCCCCAACGATGGCAGCCAGCTAGGTTACCCTCTCCAGTTTTTGATGATGAACTAGAGAGCGATGCGATGTTAGTTCAGGGACCCTAACATGATCCCCTTCCTCCCAGTGCTTTAGCAGTGGCCCCTCCTTCTGGAGAGCGGCAGTTAGTACCAGTAGCACAGGCCGAGGTTGAGCGCAGAATGAGTGTGCTCTGAGACTTTCAGCATCAGCAACCGCAGATGTCCCACAGAGACCCAGATTCCCACGTAGCTGAAGACTATCTAGATTCCATGGACTTACTTTTCAGGCTGGTATAGACACCAGCGGACCAGATGGTAGCCCAAGCTGCCAGCCTTTTCCTCAGGACGGCCAGGCGTTGGTGGGGGTTGGTTACACAGACCCATGATGAGTCATCTCCCACGTGGGATAGCTTCTAGTAGATCATTTGGGAGGAGTACTCCCACTCTTACTTATGCTTCATTTGAATTCAGGAGCTTCTGGAGCTGAAGCAGGGGGGATGAATGTGGCACATTACTCGACTCGGTTTACTAATCTGACATGCTACTCGCAGGATATGATCTGCGACAGTTACTTTCCGGCATAGAAGTTTGAGTATGGTCTTCGTAGGGATATTTCTTCTAGTGTAGTAACCATGTGTATCCCTACATATGTCAGGGTGCTAGAGCGGGTGCTCGTGAAGGAGAGATTCTTGGTTGAGGGATGCCAGCTGATAGTTCCTAGCTGTGGCTACTTCAGAGGAGAGTCTTCAGTGGTAGGCTGGCGGTAGAGAGAAGAGCCTCGGTCGAGGAGGCCCTTCAGTGAGCAGAAAAAGAGTTAGGGTCGTACATCATAGTGGTGTCGTGGTGCAATGGGACAGGCAGGAGAGAGCTGATGCTATGCCTGTAACGGACGGGGCCACCTAGCACAGGAATGCCCAACCAGGCGTATCGAGCATCTGTGGCAGGCAGGGGGCACATCGCAGTGACAGAGGCAGCGTCGTGACCAGGGATCCCCCAGGTGAGGATAGGGTGGTCCTCAGGGAGGCGGAATAGGTAGAGCGGTAGGACCTAGATGTCTGGGATGGCGTTTTGAGGTCCTTCCACCGCCACCACCAAGTGGCCCACACCAAGATTATGGATCTGGTGGTAGGGGTTGCGAAAAGCATGAGGATATGGGTGTTTGTGAACCCCCAGCACATGAGATGGTTTTAGGTATGCTTTGTGTTTATTATACACTTGCATCCGTACAAGTATACACAGGTTCCAACCACTCCTTTATATCACTACTGTTGGTACGAGAGTTGGAGCTTCCAGTAGAGGCGTTGACACCTTCACTTAGCCTCAAGGTTCTTATGGGAAGTGCCTCATTAGTGAAATTTATCTGTGGATAGTGAGAACTGTAATTTGGAGGAGGGAGTTTCACGTGGGACATGCTCATCATCACGATGGAACCATACGGCATCATCCTGGGCATGGATTATCTTTTTATGGTTCACGCCCAGATCGATTGTCGTCACAGAAGAGTCAGAGTTGTGTTTTCTGATGGGATGAGGTTCACCATCCTTGGTGAATGAGACCTCATGACAGAGCAGATGGGTACTCTAAGTAGGAGACCCTGACCTTTTTCGTACCGGTTGGAGAGTATGGATCTCAGATCAGCAAACACTACAGGCACCTAGATCCCTACCATTGTAGAGGACTACATGGATGTATTTCCTGAGGATGTTGCAGGACTACCTCTTAGGCGAGAGATGGATTTCTGCATTGACTTGTAGCCGGGGACAACCCTGATATCATGTGTGGCTTATTGGGTGGCCCCAACAGAGCTTCGGGAGCTACGACTTCAGCTGGATGACCTTCGTGAGAAGGTATTCATCAGGACCAATGTGTCCCCATGGGCAGCTCTAGTTTTGTTTGTGAAAAAGGTAGATGGGATTCTTTGGCTTTGTGTGGATTATCATCACATGAATCAAGCCACGATAAAGAATAATTACCCTTTTATGAGGATTGAAGACCTCTTCGACCAGTTGAGAGGTGCGAAGTGGTTCTCCAAGATTGGTCTTCGATCCAGGTACCACCAGTTGTGGGTTCATGAGGTTGATATCACGAAGTTGTCTTTCTGTTGTTGATATGGGAATTATGAGTTTCTAGTGATTCCCTTAGGCGTGATGAATGCCCCTATCATTTTCATGGCTTTGATGAACCAGATCTTCCTGCCACACTTGGATCGGTTTGTGGTTGTCTTTATTGGTTACATACTCATCTACTCTGCGATGGAGGAGGAGCACGCGGAGCATTTGAGGACGGTCCTAAACATACTCTGAGAGCACCAGCTATATGGGAAGCTCTCGAAGTGTTAGTTCTAGATTCATGAGGTTCAATTTCTAGGGCATGTCATTACAGGGTAGGGATTGGCCATAGATCCCGCAAAGATAGAGGCAGTTCTTTCCTAGGATCCACCCAAGAATGCGTCAAAGGTGTAGAGTTTCCTTGGTTTGACAGGGTACTATAGGAGGTTTGTGGAATATTTCTCCAGGATTACTTCCCCTTTGACCACATTGACATGGAAGGGATGACCATTCACCTGGATTGATCAGTTCTAGAATGACTTTGAGGAGTTGAGATATAGGCTATCTAGTGCTCCAGTGTTGAGGCTGCCAGAGGATGGCGTTGAGTTTATAGTATACTCCGATGCTTCATGATATGGTCTCGGGTGCGTTTTGATGCAGCAGAGAGCAGTGATTGCATATGGGTCGATTCAGTTGAGGCCCCATGAGCAGAATTATGTGACTCACGATTTGGAGTTGCCAGCAGTGTTCTTAACCTTGATGTTATGGTTAAACTACCTTCTGGGTGACCTTTTTGTGGTCTACTTAGACCACCAAAGCCTCAAGTATATCTTCACTCAGAGGAATTTGAATCTGAGGTAGAGGCGCTGGCATATGTTTCTGTAGGACTATGATTTCAATATATTCTACACTCTAAGGAAGGGAAAAGTAGTAGCAGATTCTCTTAGCAGGAAGACCCAGGCTTGGTTGGTGTGGGAAGCTTCAGAGTAGTTGGCTTCCCTATGGCTGACCTTGGTGGATCAGGAGGGTAAGACTTTTCTGCAGTCGATGGTGTTGACTCCTTCACTCCTTGAGCGTGTGAGAGAGTCACAGGTGGGGGATGTTGATAGCGAGGTACTGTGTGATCAGATATCCACAGGTGATGCACCCGATGGGTATTCTGAAGGAGGGAATCACGAGATCCTGTTCTAGGGGAAGTCTTTAGTAGTAGTGGAGATGCGAGAGCAGGTGATGCAAGGTTCCACACTTCTCCCTTGGCTGTACATACCGGTGTGGGGAAGATTTACAGAGACCTTCAGTGGCAGTTTTGGTGATCTGGTATGAATTAGAGCGTAGCTGAGTTTGTTTCCTGGTGTCTTACCTATCAGCAGGTGAAGGCAGAGCATCAAGTTCCGACAGGGTTTTTGTAGCCCCTTGATATCCCGTAGTGGAAGTGGGATGACATATCTATGGACTTCGTCACAGGGCTCTCGCGCACATTAAAGGGACATGATTCCTTTTGGGTGATAGTGGACCGACTCATGAAGTCGGCGCACTTCCTTTCCATCAGGGAGCAGAGATCAGTGGAGAGTCTGGGGTGGTTGTACGTTCAAGAGATTGTCCACCTTCATGGAGTACCCATGACGATCATCTCCAACCGTGACACGCGGTCTACATCGCGATTGTGGCAAGGCCTGCAGGAGGTATTTGAGACCTAGCTACGGATGAGTATAGCTTTTCACCCCCAGATGGACAGGTAGACTGAGCGCACTATCTAGGTGTTGGAGGATATGCTCAGGGAAAGTGTGTTAGACTTTTACCTGAGATGGGAGGATCACCTACCCTTGGTGGAGTTCGCATACAACAACAGTTACCACTCTACTATCAGCATGGCACCTTTTGAGGTCCTCTACGGGAGACCTTGTAGGTCACCGTTGTGCTGGATAAGGGTTGGTAAGGCCTCCCTTGTGGGCCCAGAGATGGTGCAGGCAATGATGGAGAAGGTTCTGGTCATTCATGAGTGGATGAGGACAGCTCATAGTAGACAGAAGTCCTACGCAGATTGTTGTCGCAGGCCTTTTGAGTTGGTGCAGGGGGACCATGTCTTTTTTAGGGTCTCTCCGCAGTATGGTACTCGGAGGCTCAGCTGGGTAGGAAAGCTGTCCCTGAGGTTCATCAGGCCCTTTGAGATCATGAACATGGTCGGTGAGGTGGTCTACCATCTTCCCCTACCCCCACAGCAGGAGAGGGTGCATGAAATCTTCCACATGTTGCAACTGAGGAAATATTTTCATGGTCCCATGCACGTTATCGACTGGGGAGAGCTGGACATTGTTGACGGAGACACCTTTGTGGAGCACCCGGTGATGATTGTGGACCGGCAGGAGCGGACACTATGTGGATGGACCATTCTGTTGGTTTGTGTGTTGTGGCAGCCCGGTAGGGTGCAATAGAGCACCTGGGAATGGGAGAACCAGATGCGGGCTCAGTATCCCAAGTTGTTTTTGTAGTTTTGTTTTTAAAGGATGAAAAACTTTAATGAGGGAATGATGTAAGAACCCGGGTTTTGATCATGTAAGCCTTTGAAATTTTCTTAAAGTTATTCCAGAGCAGGGCGTTCAGACGGCATGTGATTCCGAGCCCCAGTGCGGCCAGAATTAAATTTTAAGTGCGTTCACACTAGACATTCCAAATAAACATAATAACTACAAAATGGTTGCTCATATGGGGATCTTGAGGGTATCATTGAGTCAGTAACGTGCCATTTACCCTAGGAGGGGTGCACCTTTCGCGGGCGTGGCCCTTCTGTGGAAAACGCCACTAGGGGAATTTTCATAATTTGGAAGCCCCGGGAGTAAGCTTTAAAACTTTTGAATGGAGTCTCAGATTAAAATTCTGAGACCGTCGTTGCACTTATAATGTGGTTTTTACACTAGGGGCGCCTTAACCCCGACCCCGCTGAATGTTTAGGTATGGGGCCTTCTGGCGGGGGGTTTAAGTGTTTTCTATTTAAACACACAACCCCCACCCTCTTCTTCCACCTTTCCTTTATTCCTTGGATTTTCAATCTCAATGAGCTCCTCCCCTCTCCTCCACCACTTTGTTAAGGCGCGGTGACTCCGGCGGATCGTCGGCGAAGCTACGGGCTACGCCCAGCAAGGTAGGCTCGTGCGTTTTAAATTTTAATTCCCGCAACCCCCTTCAAGTGCTTTTTCTTGCATCGTAATGCTATCAGATCATCGAGCTAAGCCTTTGGTTGCATAGGGATTGATTTTATATTCCCAAATATCCTTTCGGATTGAAATTTTGAGTCCTCGGGCATCCGAGGCGGCCCTAGGAAGTTTCCCGGCCGTTTTCTTCTTTTTATGGGGGTTCTAGGGAGGTTCGGCGGGCGACGGTGGCGGAACGGGGAGTTCCAGGCGGTGGCGGCTTTGTTCCGGGATAGCAGCATGGTGGTGAATCTAGGAAGTGTGGTGGAGGATCCAGGCGAAAGCTCCAGCCGGCGGCTCCAGGAGGCGGAACCAGGCAGCGGGTGAGGTCGACGGTGTTGGGGCGCGACGGGGTGGGGTCGCGGTGTGTGACCCCGTTCGGGGACCGAGACCCCCTGAAAGAGGGTCTCTACACGAAACCATGACCGGCCACGAGGTATATTAGTCATGGTTGTGGACAGGGGGTCAACGTCCAGGCCGCACGGCTAAACCGAGGGTCGGCCCATGTCGGGCGGACCGGCCGGTCCAGGCCGGTCCAACCCAAGGGGGGTTCGTCCCCTCTGACTTTGGACACCCGTAACATCCACTACGGGTGTCTATTTTTCATTCCGTCTGTGTAAATTCAATCTTCTTCTTGAGATGAATCTTTTGATATGGTCTCGGGAAATTTTAATTCCCGAGACAGGGGCTCGGTGGCGCGTCACGCTCGTTAAGTACTACGTTGGGTTTCTTCCTTCGGATGGCGCGAACACATCCGTAGTCTATTTAAGGCACCATCAGTTGAATTGTGAACCTGGAGTGGAGACAAAGGGGTCCAGGGTGGTTTCAGGTATTGAAGATGGAGTTGAGGTGTGGTCCCCATGGGCCGTCTTTTAAGTGGTGAGCAGTGTTTTGTGCCTTTTTCATCAGACGTCCGTTCGGGGCGAATGAGTAGTTGTTTTGGCGTGTTTTTCTGAGGTCATCACGATGGCATAGTTTGCCCAACCCCTTTCGAGACCGATGTGTGGGTCCCATGAGACTCCATATGGGTGTAAAGTGGTGTTGAGTAACTTTTTCATCAGGATCCCATTTCTAGTGAGTAAGTAGTCTATCTTGCATGTTTTTTCAACAAGGATTACAATGGTGTAATATATTCATGTGAGCGGAGCCTCTTACGTGATCTTATTAAATGTAGGAATATGTAAGGGATTTGGTCAGAGGTCTCCTTGACGCACTCCGACCAAACGCACTGTCGAGATGTTAGCGACGCCCACTGATGGTGCAGGCAGCACGGAGTTATCGGACCAGTTCTGGGTTTAACCTCCAGCGGGGCTGGGTAGTGGGTTACCCATTGAACTTATGGATTACCCTCTAGTAGGGCTGGGCAGTGGGTTACCCATTGATTTTAGGGTTTACCCTCTAGTAGGGCCGGGCAGTGGGTCACCCGACAACCTTTTTAGGGTTTACCCTCCAGCAGGGCTGGGAAATGGGTCACCAGAATACCTTTCTGGGGTTTAACCTCCAGTTGGGCTAGGCAATGGGTTAACCATCGATTTCTTTCAGACTCCTTAACTTTTGATGAGGCTAGTTCGTGGTTTTTTTCCGTGGTTACCATAGCGGGGCTTTTTGGTGGTACGATTTAGTGGTACGGTAGCTTTGATGTGAGGGACTGTTGGGCCTCAGTGGTGGACATCCTTAGAACTGTTAGAAACTTTTTCCTGGGCTGATCTTAGAGATAGAGATCCCCTTGCACACTCGTTCGGGTTTCTTGTTGAGCATATATATATATACACCCTACTTTTTTTCCCTCTCCTTGGGTCCAGTTACTCTTCTTCTTGGAGGGTCGAAGACATGCGGGGTATGCCATGTGCTTTCTATGTCTAGATCCTCTTGGTTCGGACGAGTCTACTTCCTTTATTTTTTTGGGTTGATTTGTACTCTCTCTATTGTACTCTTACTTTGTTTTATCTACTATTTTCCATTTTGTTATCTCTTTTGTTTCTCCCTCGAGCTTTCGGGGCATCCTACTGAGTATCCTTATACTCAGCCATGCTTGGGCTTTGCCCGCACTTTGTGTGCCCTTGCAGAAGACGAACAGGTTGATTGAGACTACGAAGTAGCATAGAGGAAACAAGATTTTGGGCTGCGTTCGGTGGTCATAGTAGGTCATTATGGTGAGAGACTCACAAGATTTTTACTTTCGTTTACCTGTTGTCGGGTTTTGGCACCTTTCTGGTTGGGTGCGTGTTTTTTCCCTTTTTCTATTCAGTATCTATTAGTACTTTTTAGAACTTTTACTTTTCCTATTTTAGAGGTTGATGCATGACTATGGTTGCGTTATAGTTATTTTTCCTTTGGTTTCTTTTACTCTACACTTCTGCATTGAGTGGCTTTTGTATGTGTGTGTACAGGTACTTAGGTAAATGCCTCCCCGAGATTGTTATGCCTTCGGTGCTTGTCGCCATCCCCTGGCCTATAGAGGTGGGCTTGGGGTAGTTGCGGGTCGAGACCAGTAGGGTCGGGTCATGACAATATCATAGGCGGTCAGATCTACCTCAGAACAAAGAGTCTATGAGATTGTTTTGGTGCAACAATGTTAAGTGTTTCGACCTTGGATTTCAGGCCAGAGACTCTAGTGTTGGTGCGAGCAGCCGACATATCCATACACTAGGACTCTGATAACCTACTTTTCAACTAGGTACATGAAAACACTAGTTTTGGGGAAATAAAAATAATGGTACATGCATCATATAGGAATGGGTTTTGGTTTCCATGTCCTTTGTTTCACCTATCCAGATATAATCATTGACCATGGTACAACTTATTTCTTTACAGGATGCCTCCACGATGCATACCCATTGAGATTCAACAGCACAACCATGAGGATGACCCCCTCAATGACAAGGCTTCTATACAAGGACCAGTTCCCCCAGGCATCTAGATATACTCATTGACCATGGTACATCTTATTTCCTTACAGGATTACTCCATGACACATACCCATTGGGATTCAGCAGAACGATCACGAGGATGACCCCCTCATTGGCAAGTCTTCTATAAAGGGACTAGTTCCCCTAGGAATTTCCACTAGGTGGTGCACCTGCTATACAACCACCAGCGGAGCGGCCTGTGGTACCCATAGTATTGACCTACGAGGAGTGCAAGTTGAGCGCACTCCATGATTTCCAGAAACAGATACCCCTCTGGTTCTGAGGTGAGTCTGACCCTTAGGTGGATTAGGACTGGCTTGAGGTGGTGACCAGAGTCTTTCGTCTCGTGAGGAAACCAGAAGACTAAATAGTGATCCTAGGACCAAGCCTTCTTCAGGGATTGGCAGGACGATGGTGGAGTTTGACCACACAGACTCATGACGAGGAGAATATTTCGTGGAAGGAGTTTGAGTGACTCTTTAGGGAGTAATTCTCTCTAGTTAGGCTGAGAGAAGTACGCATATAGGAGCTTCTTTAGCTTTAGTAGAGCAGTTTGAATGTAGCTGACTATTCATCGAGGTTTACCAACCTTTCCAGGTACTCGATGGATATGGTCAGGGATCAGTACTTCAGAGCTCGGAACTTCGATCGAGGCCTATGATGTGAAATCAGATCTTGTGTCATTCTTCTATGAATTTTGACTTATTCTGGAGTGCTCAAGAAAGCCTCTATGATCGAGAGCTTCTCAGAGGAGCAAAGATAGCCAATGATAGTCAGCAGCAGGAAGACAGGTGTAGATACCTCAATAGCAGGGAGCCGATGTCAGGATTAGGGATCAGGATGTGGTAGATGTCATAGGAGGACCCAGGACAGGGGATCGACAGTCCAGGGCTCTCAGACTGGGTCCATTCATCCTATTGAGAAGCGATGTTATGCATGCGATGGTAGGGGACATATCGCTAGAGATTGTCTGACCCGTCAAGCTTCTGATAGGGAGGTAGTTTATGGACCACCGAGGAAAAGGCAGAGAGTGGAGTAGGAAAACCCTCTAGGCATTGAATGTGTCAGAGGAGTAGGGAGAGCTAAAAGTGGTGGCAGACACTTCTATTTACTACCACCACCACCCCTAGGAGGTCCGCAACAGGCTCAAGGAGCTAGGGGACAGGGGCGGGGACAGTTTTATGTGGTCGAGGCATATGACCCAAGGACTCTAGGTATGATCCGAGGTATGATCTGTGTCTTCTATACCTTATCTATCGTACTTATAGACACAGGTTCTAGTCATTCCTTCATCACCACATGTCTTTTGCAAATCCTTGAGATTCTAGTAGAGCTTTTGACTCGATCCTTACACTTGTAGACACCTATGGGAGGAGACTCAATGATCACGCGCCATTGTAGATAGTTTGAACTTACCCTTGGAGGTGAGATCTTTGGTTGGAACCTCTTGTTGGCAGTGTTGAGTCCTTACAACTTCATTCTCAGTATGGATTTTGAATCTTCGGTCCATGCCCAGATTGACTGTTTTAGGCAATGAGTGCGGTGTGTTTGCAGTGATGGGACGAGGTTTTCTTATGTCAGGGAAAAGGTGGCCCAGGCAGCAAAAAATGGGCTCATGCATAGGAGGGTTCATCCAATCACTCATGAGTTGGCTAGACTTACCCTTAGAGCAGTAGATGTTATGATCTCCTAGTTCCCGGCATTAGTGGTGGAGTATGAGGACGTCTTTCTTGAAGATGTTCTAGGACTACCTCCGCACTGAGAAATCAATTTCTGCATCGACTTATAGTATGGGACGACACCAATTTCCTCATCAGCATATCGGATGGCTCCCACAGAGGTTTTTGAGATAAGGGTGAAGTTGGAGGATTTATAGATAAATGGTTTCGTAAGACCCAGCGTTTCACCTTGGTTAGCCCCTGTATTGTTTTCCAAAAAGGCAGATGGGAGTTTGAGGTTGTGTGTGGATTATCGGCGCCTGGATCAGGTAATGATGATGAAAAAGTATCCACTACTGAGGATCAATGACCTCTTCGACTAGCTGAGATGGGAATAGTGGTTCTCAAAGGTTGACCTTCGATCAGGTTATCACCAGTTATGAGTACGAAATGATGATATACCGAAGATGGAATTCAGATGCTTCTATGATCACTATGAGTACTTGGTGATGCCTTTTGACATGAGAATCCCCCCCCCCGCAGTGTTCATGGGACTAATGAACCGGATCTTCCAATCATACTTAGACTGGTTCGTAGTGGTTTTCATCGATGACATCCTTGTTTACTCAGCATCAGAAGAGGAGCACATGAGAAACATGTGGATGGTTCTAGACTTACTCCGAGAGCACCAGCTTTATGGGAAGCTCTTGAAGTGTTGGTTCTGAATTTAGGAGGTCCACTTTTTGGGACATGTCATCTCATCAGATGGTGTAAATGTGGACCCAGCCAAGTTGGAGGCAGTGTTAGCATGGGAGCCACCTCGCAGTGTGATGGAGGTGCAGAGATTCTTTTGGTTAACATGATATTACCGGAGATTCATTCCTGATTTCTCCCAAATATTACCACCAATGACAGCCTTGACCAGGAATGGAAAACCCTTTGTATGCATGGAGAAGTGTCAGGTGGCTTTTGAGTAGTTGAGGCAATGTTTGATGAACACCCCAATATTGAAATTGTCAGAGGAGGGCGTTGGGTTCAAAGTTTTCTGCGACACATCAGGGACCGGGCTGGGTTGTGTCATAATGCAGAGATAGGATGTGATTTCAGATGGTTCGTTCCATATTTGGCCACAAGAGTATAACTATGTGACCCACAATATCGAGTCGGAAGTGGTAGTCAACACATTGAATATGTGGCGACACTACCTTATGGGCGAGTGGTTTATCATCTACTCTGACCACAAGAGCCTCAAGTACATCTTCTCGAAATAGAATATGAATCTGATATTGAGGTTTTGGCTAGAGTTCCTCATGCACTATGATTTATAGATCTTCTATAATCTTGGGAAGGGGAACAAGGTGGTATATTCTCTTAGCAGAAGGTTGATCTCGCAGTTGTTGAGTGAGGTGATAGAGCAGTTAGTCATGTTACAGTTATCCTTCGTGGACAATGAGGATGCAGCATACCTTCAGTCGATAGTTATAACCCCCCCCCCCACTCTTACTGTTAGGTAGATGCAACTTGGGAATGTTGACTGTGAGGTTTTACGTGCTCAATTATCCACAATACATGCTCCTGATGGATATTCACAAGGTGGGGAGAACATACTTCTTTTCAAAGGATGCACTATTATACCGGTGGCATTGCCAGAGTAGGTCTTGATAGAGTTTCATACGTCCCCTTTGGCGGTACATTTGTGAGTGGTGAAGATGTACCAGGATCTCTAACAGTAGTTTTGGTGGTTAGGCATGAAGAAGGCAGTTGGAGAGTTCATTTCTTGATGCCTTACATGCTAGCAGGTGAAGGTTGAGGACCGGGTTTTTGCAGAATTAGCTCACCCACGAGAAGTTCCAAAGTGGATGTGGGATGGAATATCGATGGACTTCATGAAAAGTTTACCACAAACATCCAAGGTGTATGATTCCATCTGGTTGGTTGTTGACCGACTCACCAAGTCGGCTCACTTCCTAGATATCAAGGAGTAGACACCCATGGAGATATTGGGATGCCTCTACATGCAGAAGATAGTTTGGATTCATGGAATCCCTTCAACAATAGTCTTAGATCGAGATGCCTGCTTCACATCCCAGTTGTGGAAGTGGTTGCAAAAGGATTTTGGGACTCAGCTACGCCTGAGCACATTGTTTCTTCCCCAGTTCGATGGTCAGACGGTGAGGACCATCTAGGTTCTGGATTATATGTTGTGGGTCTGTATCTTGGACATTGGTCGTAGTTGGGAGGACCACCTACCACTAGTGGATTTTGTGTACAACAACAACTACCACTCCACTATTGGTATGGCAGCTTCCGAGGCTTCATATGGGAGACCCTATCGGTCACCACTCTGTTGGACCAACCCCAGGGAGTCAACACTCAAGGGTCCAGAGATGGTGCGAGATACCACCGAGAACGTGCAGATCATCCGGGAGCGGATGGAGACTGCACAGATCCAGTAGAAGCCTTATGTCAATAGATGATGGAGACCTCTAGAGTTCGAGGAGGGAGACCACATCTTTCTTCAGGTCTCGCCTCGAAAAGGGTTGTAGAGATTTGGCCGGGGAGACAAGCTATCTCCAAGGTTCATCGGACCTTTCCAGATACTGCACAGAGTTAGAGAGGTGGTGTACTGCGTAGCTCAAACACCACAGTTGAATCAGGTACATGATGCCTTCCATGTGTCATAGCTAAGGAGGTATGTGCATTTCCCATCACACAACATCGACTGGGGTGAGCTGGACATCGAGGATGGAGTGACCTTTACTGAGTACCCGGTGGAGATTGAGGATTGGTAGGAGAGGATCCTTCATGGGTGATCAATTACCTTGGTTTGTGTTTGGTGGAGACACAGGAATCTTCAAGAGATCATGTGGGACCGGGAGGCTCATATCTGTGCCCAGTACCCACATCTTTTTTAATAGCCTTTGTTTTGAATTTTCGGGGACGCAAAGCCCCAAGGTGGATAGAATGTAATGTCTCAGATTTTCTATGTATTATTTTTTAAATATTATATGGAATTATTATGAGACTTGAACTTTTGACGACATGTGATTACGAGACCCGGAGTGCCAAGAATAAATGTTTGAAATAAAATGAACCTTTAAATAGTTTTCACTAGTAGTTTTCCTGAAAAAATATAATATCATTTAAATGGGAGCCTGAATCAGAAATCTGAGGGCATCATTACATTCAGAGTAGCAGATTTACATTAGGTGGGACCTAACTTTGATTAGCGTGGGTCAGCTGTAAGAGTTATTTTTTGGACGTTTAATGGAAATAAAATAAAATAATAATTTATTTTATTTAAAATTTTCCTTTTTGCGCAGCGACCTAATTCCTCCATTTTAAAATAACTACTTATGGAAAGTTTGTAGGGTTAGCCTCCTAAACTTGTAAAATTAGGAGAGAGACTCTTGGAGTATTGGATGAGAACCTGTTGGTGGATGACAACAACACATCTTTGATCTGACAAGCCTCACCGACGAACACAACATGGCAATCATTCTTCAACCGGATCGAGGATGGGGTTGTTATTTCGATTCTTCTTTCCCCGTTTTTGGATTTAACGATGAATTTGGATCAACCACGAACATGTTGGTCCATAGATTGTGCATTCTTGTGGGAGGGTTCTATTTTCAATTTCTTTCGGGGTTTTATTCAGGAATTTTAATTTTTATAATTTTTGGATTGTCATTTTGATTCACCTTGATTAATCCTTCTAACAGGAGCGGATCAACGTCATGATAAACTGCAGTCGAGGTTCGTTCCTCATTTTGGTTTATTGGATTTCTTATTCTTTTCTTCATGTACTTTGCGTTCTTCATGGGGTGACGAACAACGGATCGATGCGCATCCTTTTTCTGATACAACGATCCCAAGTTGAAGATACGACATCGCAACAACCTAGAGGAGGTGTGACGATAATGGCAGACGATGAATCAAATTGGATCGGGATATACCGTTCTTCGAGTGTTATTCGCGCAGGTGGATTAAGACATGTTTTTAGAGATGGTCAGAGGTTTAAAAACAACGAAAATAGATTTGTGGAATTGGTGTGACCTAGAATCTAAAGTTTCAGGGTGATCAAATGAAAGGATTAAAGAACAAAACACCACAGTAGGCACGCTGGCGAGAAGCATCATTTCTGGAAATTTCCACAATACACAGTGGGTATCCTGATGAACACGTCTTGTGGACTGGCCTAGTGGTGGCTATGGTTTTAGGTGTCAGATAGGTAACACACGGCTTGTGACCCTAGTCACACAGTGTGTTAGACCTTCCTCAAAGCTCGGTGTGTATTCTAGGAAGTACACGGACACAGAATGAACTACACAACTTAAAAGGCATGGCATGTAAACCCTATGCATAATGGTAGAGGTGACTACATGGGACTCAGCATGTATTATGGGAAGTACACAGACACGGTATGAACTACACAGCTTTGAAGACATGGCGTGTAAACCCTACGCGGCATGAAAGAGGAGACTACGTGGGACTCGGCATGTATCCATGGGATATACAGATACGAGGTGGAGTACATAGCCATGTACTCCACCACACATCTAGGGGAGGCCAGTAACACGGGACACCCTATATATCAATTATGTGTGTTATCGTACGTGGGTTGAGACCGTGTATGGGAACATGGCCAACGTACATGAGGCAGACCCCAGATACCTAGACAAGGAGTGTGATCATTTTTACACGCTGTTTAGTTTTTTTTACACGACCATCCTTGTGACACGGGCTGTTGTACACGGGCAGTACTCAGGGTCTGAAGACACGGCATGTAAAACTTCTACACACCATGTAATTTTCATTAAATGGCTTGATCTTCTTGTCCACCATATCTTGTACATGTTTTGTTTGGGTTAGTTCCCCTTTTTCTCATTAACCTGAAGGTCAGGTATCCATTCCTACAAAAAATATATGATCACTTTAGCATGACTTTCCGGGATAGAGTCGGGTATCCCTCCAAGAGGTCTGGAGCGAGATCCGATATCCATTATTTACCCTAGGTAGAGTCAGGCATCGACATGAACAACTCCATAGGGTGTTGATCCTATACCTAGAAGGTGAATCCAAATGAGTCGCAGTATCCACCAAGGCCCTGGCAGTGATCCTCATCTGTGTATCATGATCTTTCCCACTTAGGAGTGTGTTCTCCCGGAATGAGTTTATACATCACTCATGAACATCCCAGATAGACTTTACTTCTCAGACAGACATCATCAGAGCTATAAGACTCATGGAGTGAGTTCTCCAAAATGAGTGCTTTGTGGAATCTTCGAATTCAATACCTGGAGGGGGTATGCAGTTGTGTGACTGGTCCCTAGACTGGGGGGGGGGGTCTAGGTTTTGAGTATATTTGTATATTTATTGTGTTCTTCTATTATATGTTTAGTAGAAAGATATTTTGTAGAGATGATTGTACTATTATTTTGTGTATTAAATTGTGGTTTTTAGGGTCCTCTACTGAGTATTGTTATACTCACCCCTACACAGGCTTTGCCCGCACATGTCATGTCTTGTGCAGATGAGCAGCCTTTTGACAGAGTCCATAGCAGACCAGGATAGGACCAGGATTTCTGAGTTCTCTATAGGCTGAGGTGATCATACGGTTATGAGTAGAATTCTCAGTACTTATTTTTGTTTACAGGTTGGACCTTTTAGTTTTTGGACTCTTGTTTTTGGTGGGCTTATATTATAGCCTAGTTTACTTTCAGTACTTTACTTTCCATCATAATCTGTTGGTTGGGTTTAGTTGTATGCATGAATTTGTTTCCCTAGTTGTTTTTCATTTTAGCATTGTGGGCTTGGAGATGTGCATGTGTGTATAGGTACTTAGGAAATGCCTCTGATGTTAGTAACATGCCTAAATGGTGCTAGTCACTAGCCTTTGGCCTATTGGTGGTAGGCTTGGGGAGTCGTGGTGCTATCCCCACTAGGATGGGTCATGACAAGAATGAGTATCTTATACCCCTTATTCATCACTTATTTAATCCATTGGGTATAGAACAGTATTTTCCAAATATTGAACTTTATTCTATATATCCGGAATTGAGGTTCAAGAAGGGGGGTAGACACAAGATATAATTTTGTACAAGGTATGGAAAATACTAATATATAGTGATTCCTTTTGGTATTACTAGTTCCCCTCTAATCTTCATGGATTTAGTGAATAGAGTCTTTATATACTACCTTGATCAGTTTGTGGTAGTCTTTATAGATGATATTATTATCTATTCAATTTGGAAAAAAGATCATGAAGATCACATGATAATGGTACTAAAGACCATAAAGAAGGATAATCTATATGAAAATTTTATAAAGTTTGAATTTTGGTTGAAAAAGGTTTTAGTTTTTGGTCATATAATCTCGAGAGAGGGTATATCAATAGATCCATAAAAGGCGGAGGCTACTGAGTGTTGGTCCAAACCAAATACACTGATTAAGATCTAATTTTTTCTTGGTAATATTGGATATTTTCAATGGGTTGTGTAAAATTTATCATAAATATCTATTCCACACACAAAAATTACTCAAAAGGGATCCAAATTATTTTTGATAGATGAGTGTGGGAAAAATTTCAATGAAATGAAGATAAGAATAGTAATCACTACTATGCTTACATTACCCTACAAAAGAGAAGGGTGTATAATCTATAGTGATGCATCCAAGATGGGATTGGTATGTTTTCTTATGCAAAATAAAATGTTTATAGATTGTGCATAATGATAATTTAATTTCATTAGACAAATTACCCAACCAACAATTTGGAGTTAGTTGTGGTAAATTATTCATTAAAGATATAAAGATAGTATCTTTATGGAGAAAAGTGTGATATATATACCGATCAAAAAAAATTAAAGTATATATTCACATAAAATTATTTGAATATACACTACAGAATTTGGATAGATTTTATTGAAAACTATGATTGTTCAATATATTACCTCTATAGGAATGTGAACAAGGCGGTTGATGCCTTGGGTTGATAGAATCATGCAAGATTATCTATCATGAGGATTACAAAAGATCTGATATTTCTGTATTTTCAAAGGGTAGATCTATAAATCTTGAAGAAAGGTGATAAATATTATCTAACTCGGTTGACTGTTCAACCATCTATCTAAGTAAAGATCAAAGAGTCATAAAAGGAATATGTAAAGCTATAAAAGAAGGTCATAAATATTCTTGATTTTAACCTTTATCATGATCGAGCGATAAGGTTCAGGAACCATTTATGCATTTCATCCATACCTGATTTTAAGGATTTGTTAGAGGAAGTTCATAGTTATGAATTATCTATTCATCTTGGATGTATGAAGATGTATAGAGATTTGAAAGAGTATTTTGGGTGGGAAGTCCTGAAGAGAGATTTCGCATAGTTAGTATATCGGTGCTTAGTACATTATAAAGTTAAGTATGAGATAAAAATTATAAGGGGTTGTTTCATCCATTACTCATTCCTGAATGGAAATGTTAAAATATCACTATGGATTTTGTTGTCGGACTCCCCAAAACATCTAAAGGGAATAAAGTTATATGGATTATAGTCAATCGCCTTACAATATCAGCACAATTCATCACTATTAGAGAATAATTATATCATGATTATATTTCTAGAATATATATTAAAGAAGTGTTAATGTTTCACGGATTACCACATTATATTTTTTTATAGAGATCTTTGATCTACTTAATAGTTTTGGGGAACTCTTGAAGAGGCTCTGGAAATGAAGTTGCGGTTTAACACTCCATATCATCCTCAGAATGATGGTCACTATAAGGGAAGAATTAAAACCCTATTAAATATTCTGAGATCTTTTTATATATATTTCAAAGGTTTTTTTAATCAACACCTTCCTTTGTTTGAGTTTTCATACAAAAATAGATTTCACTCGAGCATTCAGATGGCTCCTTATGAGTCCCTCTATAGAAAAAAGTATAAATCTCCAATGTGTGGGAATGAAGGTAGAGAAAGAAATCTATTGGTATTTGAAATAGTTGAAGAAATGGTAGATAAGGTTAGAGTTATTCAATAACATATCAATATATCTCATATTCAGAAGAAAATTTATGCTGACAATCACCAGTATGATATAGAATTTCAAGTTGGTGAAAAACTAATTCTAATAATTTATCCATGAAAGAATGTAAAGATATTTGGAAAGAATAGAAAAGAATAGCTAGGTATATTAGTCTCTTTGAAAATATTGATCATATCAGGATGGTATCATATCAGTTGGAACTTCCACCAAACCACTCTCAAGTGTATGATGTGTTCTATTTATCTATCATAAAGAAACACATACCTGATACTTCACATGTACTGAACTCTAAGGTTGTACCACTTGATTATGATCTTTCTTACAAAGAATAACCACTAGATATTCTAGATCATCTAGATAAAGTGCAACAAAACAAGACCACTTCAATGGTTAAAATGTTTTTGTGAAACCACCAGTTTGAAGAACCCACATGGGAACCTAAGGAAATGATGAGGTAGAAGTGTCCTCAACTATTTGTATCAGAGCGATGAATTTTGAGGGTGAAATTTATTTTAATGGGGATGTAATATAATACCTTGAGTTATTTTTTTGAATAAATTAATTTTCCATGATATTTTGTGTTACATAAAACACTGAGTTTAGCTTGCAGTACATGCAACACTGAGTTTTAACAAACCGTGATATATTATAAATGTTATTATTTAGACATGACTGTTATGACATATTAGTTAAACATATAGAGATAATTAGTAATAAATAATTTTTAAATATTATATATAATGGATTTACATAAAGATAAAATATTAATAAAAATAGTACTTAATTTTTTGATAAAGTCTTTATCTGTTTCAAAAAAACTATTTATCAAAAAAAGTATTTATTTTTATGAAAAATAATTGAATTAATTTTTTAAAATTTTATAAAGTTAATTTGATAAAATAAAATTCATTTTTTAAATCATCATGTCAAAATTATCTCATGGTAAATTTTTTTTTCTTTTCCTAAAAAAGATTGATTTTTTAGTGAATAGTGAAAAATACTGTTTTTAGTGAAAACTACTTTTTCATTTAAATAATTTATATGGTTACTTTTTGTTTTAAAATAGTTTAAAATTAAAATTTCTTAAACTATATATAATTTTATCCAATTTATTCTATTTTAATAATTTTCATATTGAATTTTGATATATATCATTTTATCCAATTAATGCTATTTTAATATTTTTGAACATTTTCTCTTTAGAAAACTGCTTTATCGTCGTGTTTTCAGGATTATTTTAAATTAAATTTTTCCAATTTTGAGAATTGAATTTTAAAAATGGATTATATATTTGTAAAAAAATAATTTATATTATCTAATTTGGTGAAATTTACTTTTTACCATAATTAATAGTGAAAACTATAAATAAATATTTACAGTGATTAAGGTAAAAATTAGTTTACTGGGGGTTTAAATAAAAAGATAAGGGATGAAAAAGACGCAAAAAATTTCAAAAATAATTTTTCTATACATATATATAACTTATATCTTCTATTAATAATAATTTTACATTTTTGGGACTTGTTTCATGAGAAACGTGTGAGTACGCCTTTTATTATAAAAAGTTACAAGTGTGTCACTCACCTCACATATAAAAGGTCACCCCCTCTCTTCTTCTATTCGCACATAAAAACTATTTGTTTCATAAAATTAATATCCAAATAAATTTATTACTTAAATTTTCACATCCTATATTCCTTATTTTGTTCATAGATCCTACTTAATAATCCTTTTGGCGCATACTAAAAGAAGTTGTCTGAGGAATAGGTAACACCCCTAACTGAGCATTTTATTTTATTTATTACACAACCAACACTAGTTATTATTAAATAATTATTATATAATAACCACAATATATTCCATATAATTATATGTTTTTATGTTCATTAAATGACCTACAATAGTCTCTTCTTCCATCAAATGGGATACAGAATCATCATCTGTGTGTTAGGCAGACTACACCCTCGTGAATCGATATTTTTTTCAATAACCAACTATCATAGATGGATATAATGATGTATTAAAAATTTATATATGATATTTAAGATATTATTATACTTATTTAATTACTATATCACATATACTTTCATACATTCAATCTTTTGGGAATATAATAACATCGCTTCTGTGTATGGTGGACTACCGCCTCGTGAAACGATGTGATTCATTCACGCTTTATTTTCAAGTTAATAAAGAGTTTTTAATTAAAATATGTGATATATATGAAAAAAAATGACTCTGAAATGGTATTATATTATTTAACTTTTATTCTTTCAATTTTTGAAGAAAATGGAAACAACATTCATTTGTACATACGACCTACTGTCTACATGAATGATGTCTTTAATTTTGTATCTATAATACTTATGAATTAAACTAAAAAGATATATAATGAATATATATGATATTTTTATAATTTTTAATATTCTGAATATTATGGAACCATTATCAAATTATTTGAAACAAAAATACCAAATCAAAACATACATGAAAAAAGCAGTTATTTTATAAAACACGACTTTAACCTCGAATTGTTAATAAATAGGTAATAAAAGGTCATAATAAAATAATATATGATATGATACATATAATTTTGTTTCTATAATATATATATATATATATATATAATAAACATATATAATAATCATATATTTTTCATATAGGAGGTTTGATCATGTTTTATGGAAGTCGAGACTTGTGGTATGAGATTTTTGTCTCAATTTTCTTTCCTTGAGTCATATGTTATGTTGTTCACCTATATTCTTTTATGAGATATATATACAGAAAATTTAACATGTAATACCTTGAATTTATTAATTATAATGATGTTTTATTTTTCGTCTAATGTTATTCCTTCACGGGTCTTACAAATCAAATTTACCAAAGTGGTAAAGATTTTATGTTATAGTCTCATAGTTTAATGGGATTGTTTATGATTATATTTATAAAGATAAAATTTTATTATATATCTCTCAATTAAATCAATAATTTTATTATTCTATGTTTATTTCATTAGAATAAATTTTTCCCTTCATTTTCTTTAATTTATGTAATCAATAGTTCATATGAATGTTTTTTAGAAAATTGTCTTTATTTATCTATTTGGTCGAAAAACTATTTTTTCTAAAAAATGTTTTCTAAAATGTTTTTCAAAAATGTTTTTACACTATCCAAATTATTTATTAAATACATTTCTACCCATGTTTTACTTTTGGAAAAATCTTTTTACATTATCCAAATTATTTATTAAATACATTTTTACCCATGTTTTAATTTTTGAAAAATGTTTCGAATGAATCTTCATGTCATTTTCTAGATAATTCCCATTTGGCTCTATTGAAAATTTAAAAGGAATATTTGTTTCAATCCATACAAAATGAAAAAAATTTCAAAACTTCATTACCATTATTTTATTTTAAGATTACTTTATAATTTTTCAAGTTTATTTTCAAATAAAACTATTTTGATTTTTTTAATGTTATTATCAATGTGTAAAGTATATTTTCCTCAATAAATGTTTTAAATGATCATTCAAAATCATTTTACATATAAGAGGACATTTGTTGACATTTTTTATGCCTTACTGGGGATATGATCCAAGGATACCATTCTTATTATTTCTTTAAATGTTTTATGTTTATGATCGAATGATGTTTATAAAACATGTTTCTATTACTTGGTTTATAACATGATAAAATGAATATAACCCCACTTAATTTAATAGGTTATGCTAGGATGACATGATGAAATGATTATAAAACCTATCAATTTTTCGAATGTTTTTATATGATGAAATCATTATGGAAACCCATTTCATTTCATGGGTTATGATATGATGACTTTTTTATGATGGAAGCATATGTATTATTTTCATAATGTGATGAGTGGGACCTATATCTCCCTTAATGAATTGGGTGAAGATTCTTATCTCATGAGATAAAAAGAATTGGAATGGATTGTGAACCCAGTTTGGTTAGGGACTTTTTCCACTATGATAGTCTTTGGAGTATATCATGACTACTGTTATGGATTTGGGGAGCGAACCCATTCCACTATGATCGACTTACTAGTAATCCTTGACTACTATGGAAATGATTTTCTATGCTTATGTATATTCCATAATTCCATGTCTTATGCCAATTTTATGCACTTATAGATCATGTTATTTTATTTTTTTATGATTCATGTCTTATGAACTATAAATATTTATTACAAGACTCGATATTATGATATTTGATATGTAGCGTATGGTTTTCAAATGTTATTCCCATGTTTTTATACCCTTATACTCATGTTATGCTTATGTGTGTCCCTTGTTTAAACTTGCTATGAATCGGAGCTCACCCTTTCTTATGTTTCCATTCCTTAGGTTATGATGTAACATATTGAGTATGATATGTATAAGAAGGGTTCTTTTTAAAAAGAACTTAGTGAGGGATGATGCAGTTCAAATATGAACCAGTTTTTTATGTTTCCATGTTTCCAAAGGCATTATACCTTTACAATACTCAGGCTTGTGTTTATATAATGTAATTAATGTTCATTTAAAATGATTTAATATATATTTATGAAAATCCTATGTTGTTATAGAATATTGATTTTTATTTCTCATATTCTGTCAAAGATTAAGATGATTGGTGTGTTTATTCAACTGAATATATGTATTTTTAATGGTAATTATCGTGAACCCAATCTAGTATCCATCAAAACCAGTGCCAACCCCAGCCCATGAGAAGTACCTAAGGGAGTTACCTATCCTCAAGGGATGGAACAAGTTCTTGGGTATGATATATTTTGGTTTGGGAATAATTTACCCGAATACGGATACATAAAACACCAAAAATAATCGATAAAATGAATCTGAAAATCATGCCAAAAAAGACTTAAAAAAATAGAGAACTAGATACATGGGTTAAAACATATAACAGGAGGTCAAATGGAACATAAAAATAGCAAAAAAAACAGCCCCAAGGGCTCCACTTTAGAAGGTATCATTACCCACAAGCCGTCTCCACAACACCACACCGTGGATTGGAACTAACACCCCGAACCACCATCACCCAAAGCCTTTCCTTTACCTATGTTAGAAATGACCAAGTATAATTACAACCAAGTGGTGTGAGTAAGTTTTGATCCTAATCCTAAAAGGATACCAATAATATATTCCACATAGTAAACAATACAAGATAAAAATTATTCCATTTTTGATAAACAAGATGTATGAGAATTAATTTCTAAAGGATGAAACTTTTAAATGTAAAAAAATTTCAAAAGAATTTTTTTTTCAAAGATCACATTTCAATAAAACATGTAATCTACTTTATTTTATTGAGAAAACCACCATATCCCAAAGAAAAATACAAAAGTGTCCATGAGAACCAATCTCGGGAACACCCATTGGAACTAGTTAGTCTCGGGCCCCATGTACCTCATACCTCGGTCTAAAGTAACCATATAAAAAATTCATAATAATGAACAATGCACTAGTATGGAAGATACCAATAACCTATTGGTCCCCAATAATGATCAATGTAGTCATATTTGGGTTTTTTATCCATTTTATCAGTGAAACACGGATAAAACCAATCTGGATCACTTGCATACTAGTACATATCTTCCCTCCTAGATACACGAGCATCCCACTTTGTGCTAAACCCCTTATATCAAGATAAAAAAATCCATAATCACATTAAAACATCAGTTATGGTCATAATAAACTCAAGAAAGTATTTACACATGCTTTTCACTACTTACACTACCCAATAAAACCTTTAGGATTTCAATAAAAAAACTTGACAAAACATAACAATGTTTTGCACACAAAATACCTTTAAAACCCAACTTTGAACCCCATGTTCATCTCTATATTCACCATAATATAATTTCTAGCACCAAAAACATATATATAAACCCATTACATGAGTTATAAAACAACCCCAATTGGCATAACATAAAATAGACATGTAAAACACCCAATTTAGCACAAAATTGGAACCCAAATATCATTTTCTTAACAAACATCACCAAAAACAGACTTTTCAACAATGATAATGAATGATAAGTGTTATAAAAACATAAATTCATCAAAACTATCTCATTTAGAATCTACTACCCCTAGAATCACCTACCATGATTATCAAAACCCTTGAATCTTTATGAGAAAATTCAATTGCACCACTATCGCACCATAAGGGACTTATATGAAGCCTAAAACCAAAATAATAGACCAAGAAACCCGAGATCAAAACCTAGGTTATAATAACCACTTTTTTACATTATAAACATCAATAATAATTGGAATAAACCCTAAGACAAAATAAATAAAATCCTAATCAATTTGAAGGAAGAATGAAGTAGGCCTATTTTATTGAGGGATATTGAAGAAATCACCCCAAATACACTAGTATCTGAATTTCCAAATATCCAAAAACACAAGTGAGGTTTAAATAATGATGAGGAGGTCATGTGAGAACTGAAATGGGGGAAAAGTTAAAAATTTAATGAGTTATGAAGGAAATAAGTTACCTCTTCAAATCTAGACGATTTGAGAAAGCCTAAGAATTTATGCCCTAATTCGTGATGCATACGAGCTAAAAATAGGGGGAAAATAGAATGGGGGTGTTACTCGGTTCAGTGGTCTTGGTCGAGACATAGAATCATCAAAAAATAGTAAAAATTTAATAAAATAATAGATAAATAAAAACTTTTTTGAAACAGGAAATGAGATTATGAGCTGGCCCAATTCCTTAAATAAAAATCCCAATCCACCATTATTATAGATTCCTAAAGGGTAAAAATTGATATTATAGTGTTAATAGGTTAGTGTATACCATGTTGGAAGTAGAATGGGTGAAAAATATTGAAAAATTAAAGAGTTATAAAAGAAAAAAAATTGTTTTTAAATCTAGAAATGGTTTCATGGTTTGGGCCAATTCAGAAAAACACACCCTTTCCTCCAAAAATGCATGGGAAACCCCAAAAAATCAATAATGAAAATTAAATTAAATATACCTTTAATATAATTCATGGATGTGATAATTATTTCCACCATTAAAGACTTTCCGACCCAAAAATTTAACCTGACTCTTGATCGGAAAACCAGAATGGGTACTCCTTAACCAACAACATCCACTCCCAAGTCCCATGTGTATCATTACCATGCTTCCAAAGAACCAAGACCAGTGGAATAGACTTTCCCCAAAGCACTATTTCTTGGAAGTACACTATTCACACTGGCCACTCAATAATAGATAAATCGGGCTTTATATCCAACTCCTCCCAATTCAGTAAATGGGATGGATCTGGGTTTTATTTCTTCAATTGGGAGACATGGAAGACGTCAGTGATGGATGTAAACTAAGAAGTTTATTCCAAACTATATTCCACATTTACAACATGCTCTGTGATCTATAAAGGTCTAACATACCATGGCACCACCTTCCCTTTAATTCCTAACCGATGATGGACCAAACGAGGGGCCACCTTCAAGAATACATTGTCACACACAAAAACTCTAGGTCTTGAAACCTCTGGTTAGCGTATGATTTATGGTGACTCTGAGATATCAGTAAGAACTACCTGATCAACTTGACCTTCTAATATGTATCCTGCACCATAATCGGCCCCAATAGTAAGGTCTCACCTACCTCAGCCCAACACATGGGGGACCGACAAGGCCGACCATTGAGCTCCTCAAAAGAATCCATTTGAATCGAGGATTGGTAACTGTTATTATAAGAAAAGTCAACCAATACCAAATGGATATCCCAAGAACCTTTAAAGTCTAGAAGATATGCATAGAGCATGTCCTCTAAAATCTGATTCACCCACTTAGTCTAACCATTTTTTTAGGATGGTATATCATTCTCATATTAATCTAAGAATTTGAGTCCATCTGAAGGCCTTCCCAAAACCAAGAAGTGAAATAGTGGTCTCTATCTGAGACAATTGTTGATGGAACACCCTGGAGCCTTACCACCTCCTAAAGGTACAAACTCCCCAACTCATTTACTTTAGTTTTATCTATGATCTGAATCAAGTGGTTTGATTAGGTCAGATGATCAATCACCACCCAAATGGAATTATTACCCCGTGTTGTATGAGGAAATCCAACTGTAAAGTCCATGGATACCTCATCCCACTTCCAGATAGGAATGTGTAACAGATGGAGAAAACCAGAGGGCCTTTAATGCTCTTCTTTCACCTACTATCATGTCTAGAATCTCAACAAGAATTATGCAATGTCTCGCCTTATAACAGGACACCATAACTGCCAACGAACTTCATAATACATCATAGTGGAACCCAGATAGATATCTCACTAAGACTTGTGGCTATCCTGTATCACCACCTTCCGTAGAGATAACAAAACTAGTGAATAGACCTTGAATAAAAAGATTTCCTCATGAGATGATGACCAAACAGAGGACATATCCCTGCTATGAAGAAACTAATTTGACAAGTAACAAATCTCATCACTAGGATGTTCCCTCTAAAAAACTCTAAAAGAGAATGCGTCAACTAAATTCTCTCCAAGAACACACCTCCATTATGCTCCTTCATCTCTATATGCATCTTAGTAAAGAGTGTCATAAGATTCCACTCATCACTAGACTTCCTCAAATCCTGCACTTAGACTCTTCTACTCAAGGCGTCAGCCACCACGTTACCCTTTCCTGGTGTATAGACAATATCAAAGTTCAACCCCTGCAAGTAATCGATCCAACAACGCTGGCTCATGTTGGGGTCCTTCTGTGAGAAGATATAGGACAAGATTTTATGATCAGAGTAGACCAAAAACGTCTCTCTAAATAGGTAGTGACACCAAGTATTCAAAGAATTCATCAAAGCTGCTAACTCCAAGTTGTGGGTTGGGTAATTATTTTCATGTTGTCAGATTTGGCGAGATCCATACTCCACCACATGATCATCCTGCATAAGCATGCACCTGAGACCCATACCTAAATCATTACAATACACCACATACCCCTTTTCAACCTCTGGTAAAATTTAAATGGGGGTGGTACTAAACTTCCTCTCCATCTCCTCTAATGATGCTTTCCATTATGGGCCCCATAAAAACATCACCCCTTTCTATGTGAGTGCAGTAATCAGTGAAGAAATTTGAGATAAATCTCGAACAAAACTCCTGTAATAACCAGTCAGACCTTGGAAACTCCTGATCTTGAACACATTCTTCAACTACTCGCATAACATAACTGCAATGATCTTCTCGGGGTCAACTAAAACCCCCTTCTCTGAGATCACATGACCCTTAAATTTCACTTCCTCGATCCATAAAGTGCATTTGGATAACTTTTCATAAAGGATATGCTCTTGCAAGGTTCCTAGAATGATCTTTAAGTGATTCTCATGTTCCTCCTCATATCCTGAATAAACTAGGATTTCATCCAAAAATATCATGACAAATGAATTGAGATACTAATGAAACACCCTATTCATGAGTTTCATAAAGACCATAGGAGCATTGGTCAATCCTAAGTGCATGAAAAAGTATTTGAAGTGGTGGCACCTGCTTCAGAAGGATGTCTTTAGGATATCTTCCTCTTTCACCCTGAGTTGATGATCGCCTGAATGCAAGTTGATTTTAGAAAACCACCACTCCCCCTTCAACTGATCTAACAAGTCATCTATTTAGGGAAAATGATATTTTTTCTTGATTGTTACCTCATTCATATTCCAATAGTCAATGCACAACCGGAAGGATCCATCAGCCATTTTCACGAAACAACACATGAGCAGCCCAAGGAGAGATGCTCGACCAAATGAATCATTTGGATTTTAATTATTCCAGCTATATCTTTAATTCCCTCTGCTCGGTGCAGTCAATGAGGTATAAGGGAAGAGATATAGGTTGTGTTCCCAATGCCAGATCAATCGAGAAATCCACATCCAACTCTTGGGGAAAACATAAAAAATCATCTGAAAATACCTCCAAAAACTAGTCAACTACATGAGTTATTACACCATTATAAGAGTTAACATTTTCCTCTATTACGGGTGACAATAAATGAAAAAGAAAATTCTTTAATTATGGGAGTGGTGGTCCTGCATGACTCAATCGAGGATCCCATTCCCCATGAAAGACATGACGACTACCATCAGGTGTAGTGAAACTGACCCGCCACATATAGTAATATATGTGTACCTATAAGTGTACTATCCAATCCATTCCAAGTATTATGTCAAATAGATCCATATCTAATACCAGGAGGTCTCACTATATCTCAACACCTGACATAGAAAGTGCACACAATGGGAACCTGATACCCTACTCCTTCTTCTTTCCCAGCGGCATCACCAACTCCATCGAAAAAGAAAAAAACTCCATTGTAAAATTCATCATCTCCATAAAACGGGAAGAAATTAATGAAATAGAGGCACTAGTATCAAAAAAGCGAAGTAGTTATAGAATATACAATCAAAATGGTACCTCAAACTGTCAACAGTCCCGCCTCTGATCCCGCTTGTTCATGATCCACTGCATCAAGATGTCCAGTCTATACCTGAGGATAACCGCTAGTCTGTGGATATACCCTTAACTAGATCTGCCCAAACTATGACCTATCCCTACCACTAGGGTCACCAAAATGAGATCCACCCATCCTTGACGTCTCTAACTAAGCTGACACTCCTCTTGAATCCACTAATCCTTCCCCACTTTGAAGTGAATGTTCCACCCCCAAAAAGCACTGCAATTGACCCATACCTCCAAATTGATAACAGAGCTTCAGAGGAAGTGGTAATACTAGTCGGATGTTCCCCAGTCTCCCACACTGGTGGAATAAAACCGATATCACATCAAAATCCACATATAAAAACTACTAGGAAGAGTGGCTTGAACTACGACCTCCCTTTTTCCCTTGTTCCTCCTGCTTCCTTTTCTTCTCTGAAGAGCTTATACTACCCACTAATAATAATATATCAGATAAACCAGCCCTTACTTTCTGATTAATCTCTACCATGCCCACCCGATCAACCACCTTAGCATAGGTTCTAATCTTAAACAAGAAAACCTAGGAGTATATCTCTGGTCATAAGCTTTTATCAAACCTATGGGCCTTCACCTACTCATTAGAGATGATTTCAGGAGCATACCAAACTAGCTCAGTGAAATGGTTGGTGTACTCCATCACATAAAGATCCCCCTGAACAAGATCCATGAACTCTCATGACCTAGAATATGCCAAGACCTCAAGGTAGTATTGTTCATTGAAGTTGGCCTTGAAATCTCACTAATGCATCAGCTCATTCTTTCCATTTTGATTTACTGATTCACACCACCTATGGCTAGGACCCTGCAATAAAAAAGATACACACTTCACCCTGACCGCCTCAGTTGTGTCTAAGAACTCAAACATGTGATTGATCTTTTGGATCCATTCATCTGCTTTCTGGGGTTCTATGCTACCTTGGAATGTAGGGTGCTTATTTTTTAGAAAATCTTGGGAATTTTCTATTGTATGACTAGTTTCATCTTATCTAATAAGAGCTAGAATAGGATCCAGTCCATGTACGAGATCTTGGATAGCCCAAACCACAACCTCTACTAGCCTCTGATCAAGTAGTGAGGGACAACTCTCTCAGGCTTCCTTTTGTGGGTGCATGGGAGCTTTCTGGGGAGGCATGTTGCTACAAAAAGAAAACTGTCACAAGAGAAAAAATTAGCACAAAAATTCTTAAAATTCCATCAATAACATCAAATATAAATAATCCAAATACATTATAATGATAAATGAAACAACTACCCCACCCCTACCCGATGTCCACGTGTAGTCTGCAGCCCACACATCTCAACTGGAAGTGAAGTCAAATAAACAATCCTAATGTCTCGTGGTGACTTGAGGTCTTCCAAGAGAGGTGCGGGCCAATCACCCTACTCATGACCTAAAATCCGAGTCTTGACAGTCCTATCTTCTCTCTAGCCTGACTCATCCCAAAATATTAATATAACCCAAAAATATTAACCTCCTTTAACACTATTTTGTCACAAACCAAATCTGGTCACCATCAAAACTAGCACCAAACCCGGCCTGTGACAAGGTCAGAAGGGTGTTCCCTATCCCCAGGGGCTATCACAAGTTCCTGGGTATCATATATTTTTGTTTGGGAACAATTTACCTGAATATGAATACATAAAACATAAAACAAATCGACAAACTGAATCTGAAAATTCATGCCAAACAAGACTCAAAAAATCCAAAACTGAATACATAGGTTTAAACATATAAAAAAAGGCCCAAAGTCACATAAAAATAGAATAATAAACATCCCCAATGACTCCACACAGAAAGGGGTCATCACCCATAATTCGTATCCACAACGTCACTCCATGGATGAGAATTAACACCCTGAACCACCATCACCCAAAGCCTTTCCTTTACCTATGTCAAACATGACCAAGTCTACTTACACCCAAGGGGTGTAAGTAGTGTGTGATCATAATCCCAATAGGATACCACCAAGATATTCCACATATAAAACAATATAAAATAAAAATCATTCTATTTTTGATAAACAAGAGGTAGGGGAATTAATTTCTATAAGATGAAACTTTTAAATGTATATAGTTTTCAAAACAAATTTTTCATAAAAGAGCACATTCCAATAAAACATGTAAGATACTGTATTTTACAACCAAAACCACCATAATACAAATATAAATAACAAACATTCAGTGATCACCAATCTCGAGAACACCCCTAGGAACAAGTTAGTCTTAGGCCCCATGTACCTCATACCTCGGTGTAAAGTAACCATATAAAAAATCCATTATCATGCATATTCCACTTATAAGGAAAATAACCATAACCTAGTGGTCCACAATCATCATCAAAAAAGTTTTTTTAGTGTTTTATTATCCATTTTCTCAGTGAAATAATGATAAGACCCATCCAGATCACTAGTATACTAGTACAGATATGCCCTCTTAGATACACAGGCTTCCCCCTTTCTTCTAAAACCATTATCTCATTTTAAAAAAAATAAATTATCACATAAACACACCATTTATGGTCATAATAATCTGAAAATAATAGCTACACATGCTTTTAACCACTTACACCATCAAATAAATCCTTTAGGATTTCAATAAAATAACTTCCCAAAACATAACAATGTTTTCCACACAAAATCCCTTTAAAACCCCAATTTTAACAGCATGTGCATAAACTTACTCCCCAAAAATGAATTATCAGAACCCAAAACATTTATAAAAACATATTACATGAGTGATAAAATAACCCCAATTGGCACAACATAAAATAGACATGTAAATCACCCAATTTATCACAAAATTGGAACCCAAAAATCATTTTCTTAACAAACGTCACCAAAACCAGATTTCGTAGAAAGGATAATGAAGGATAAGTGTGATAAAAACAGTAATTAATAAAATATAACTCATATATAATTTATTACCCATGGAATCACCGACCACAATTATCAAAACCCATGAATCTTTGTGTGAAAATTCAACTGCACCACTGTCTCACCACAAGGGACTTGGATAAAACCTAAAACCAAAAGAATAGACCAAGAAACCCAAGATAAAACCCCAAGTTCGAATACACACTTTATGGAAATTATAAACTTCAACAAAAAATTTATGAAACCCTAAGTAAAAGGAAATAAAACCCTAATCAATTTGAAGGAAGAAGGAAGAAGACCCACTTACTTGAGGGATCTTGGAGAAATCACCCCAAATACACTATTAACTGAATTTCCAAACATCTAAAAATGAAGGAGTGATTACATAAATGTGGGAAAAAGTTTAAAAATTTAAGGATTTATGAAGGAAACAAGTTGCCTCTTCAGATATGGATGATTTGAGAAAGCCTAAGAAGTTATTCCCTAATTCGCAATACATATGAGCTCCAAAGAAGGGGGAAAGAGAATGGGGGAGAACCTAGGTTTAGTGGGCTCGTGTGGGACTTAAAATCTCCAAAAAAATCATAAAAATTAAATAATATATTAAATAAACAAAAACAATTAAAACTAGAAATGGGCTTCCAAACGGGCCCAATTCCTTAAATAAAAACCCCAATATGCCATTATTATGGATTTATAAAGGGTCCAAATAGATATATGGGTGATAATAGGTCATTGGAGGCCATGTTTAAAGTGTAATATGTGAAAAATTGTAAAAATTAATTATTTTTAAAATAAAAAAATTTGGTTTTAAAATTTGGAAATGGGCTCACAGTTTGGCCCAAATCATGAAAACTCATCCATTCCACCAAAAATGCATGGGAAACCCCCACAACAAATCAAGAATAGAAATTAAATGAAAGTACCTTTAAAATAATTCATGTATATGATAGTAATATATATATATATACATAATAACAAAAAACTAACCTCATATAAATTATACGTCCATAATACACCAAATATATGGCATAAAGAGGGGTTTTTATCATAGTACAATATATAATTTTATACCTCTTGGTAAAATTTTATCATTAAAATGGATTATAAAAGGAGAGTGGTGTGAGTGAAATGGTATATCATATGTATATGATATTATAAATATAGAACTTATATTATTATTATAACAGTATTTGAATAATAACATATAAATTTAAAATAAAATAGTAAGAGAAATGTAAATAGGAATTAAAAAGATAGAGAAAGTGGAATTTTACCTCTATTGAGATTATTAGAACAGAGTTGAACTATATAACGAACCAAACTTTTAAATATTGAATATATAACTATTATAAAGACTCTTTAAAAGATATATTAAGAGATAACATGGAATTTTATATAGGATAAATGAAAAGACATGGTGGGTATTTATAGTTGTGGTGATTGGATTTTCATAGAATAAAGTAGTAAATATTTTATTTTATGTTTATCTTAAGTGATCCACTACCCCCCATAGTAACCCATAACCTCACTTTCCATATTTTATTAGTTTTATAAAAAATCACCCATGTTCTAATTTCAACATCTTAATTAAAAATATAAAATCAATTTTATCAAATAAATCCTACAACTATATACATTTTAACTTTTATATATAGATAATATATTTGATTAAAACATGGTATTATAGTAAACCTCATCCCAAATCGAAATGAATTTACACTTTAATACCAATTAACCCTAGAAATATGTACACTTATCACACCATATTAATCTATATGGGTTGGGTGTTCAATGGTAACACTTTTAAGGGGTGGTTTTGCCAAAATTTATCTAATATTGATTTCCACTAAGTTGATATTCTCTTATAGACGGTTCCGATAAAAAATCAATTATTGAAGTTCTACTCGGGATTAGACAAGGGAGAACCCTAAGTATGATACATTCTTACCAATATATGATAAATAAAAATCATAAGGGAGTTTCATATTATTTGATTTTAATGTCTCTCCCTTATTCATCCATTATCCCTTGCTAATACCCTTAATATACACTAATAATAACAGCCACATTATAATTTATATATCACCAGTGGTCATAGTTCATAATAGTCATAATGAACAATATTCATAATGACCAATGATTATGTAATTGGAATTTTACTTCCTATAAATTCATTAAAACGAGTATCCTAAATAAAAATTCTCATTTTTAGTTATTTTAATATAATGATACCATAGTTTTTATTAATTTTATTTTGTATTTATCTTGTTATAGTGGTGATTTTCAGTGGATAATATGATATAGAAGCCATATAATTTGAAAGTTCATTATTTTTTCTATTTTCCATTTTTAGTTATAGTGTCCTTAATAAATTTTTATCTTTATTTTATAGTATGTTATTTATAAAAGAATATTCTTATTCATTAATAAAATTTATCATGTACTACCTTATCCTCCATTATAATAAATTTTTTCCTTGAACTTTTAATTCAATACAAGAGAAAATATGGGTAATAGTTTTCATTGAATCCCTAGGTTCTCATGTTTCTTCTTGTAGCTTGTGATTTCTCCAATGAACATTCACTTTTTCTGTTTTCAGATTTCATTGCACTTTCTCTCGCATTCTATGAATCTGAATCGAGTCTTCATTATATAATAAGTAAGGACCCAAATGAACTTGATCCAATTTATAACATATAAGCCTCTAGAATATACTTTCTTATAAGTGATATATATAACACTTGGTTCACTTGAGATAGTATTGGTGGAATATCTAAATAATATTATATCAATTTTATCTAATCCAATATCTCAAATGAAATAATACAATATGGAGTTGGATTACCTTTCTTTACAAATTTCATGATTCCTTTCATTGAGATATTTTTAGAAATTCATGTTCTTCTACTTGGAATTCAAGATCCCTCCTTCAGTTATAAGAAAAACTTTTCTATCTACTTTTGTGTTCCTTGGAATGATTTTTGATAGATCTTGCCATCTATAATGATTTTTCCACTAGTTCTAGTCCTAATAACTTCTTTTTCAGGGACTCTACCATAGTATCCTAGATCTGGGGATTTATTACCTTACATTAGCATAATATACATGGAATCTCGTCTCAAAAGACTGAATAGTTTAGTAGTCTTGGTGAACCAGATACATACATGATACCCATATTACATTTTAATACAAAAATTACAACATAATGTGTTATAATAACTTCATTATTCCCTCTAGAATATCATTTAATATCATATATAGTAGACTTATTGAATTCTTGAAAAAGGAAACAAAATAAGAGTGAGATTAAATTCTCAATAAGGGTTAAATAAAGTGGAATCTATCCTCAATAAATGAAGCATCATCAAAAATAAATGAAAATATGGAAAGGTAAATATATGAAAGCATGTATCCAATTAAATAATTTACTAGCATAATCAATGGTAAGGAAAATAACATAAAACACATGTCATTTAATGAATAACTGATTATCATACCTGGATAAGTCATGATCAATATGGCAATGTAAATAACTGAAAAACATTCCATTAATCAATAACTGATAATGAAATGAATCTAAAGATAATATAATTGCAAAAATATTAGGGATAATAATAACTAAACATTGAATAAAGGCAATTAATAATTATCAGACATCATTTTTCCCATAAACATGATACCTTTACTGTCAAGACCTTTCACAATATGATTTATAATATACCAAATGAAGCCCCATTTCACTAAGGTTATCCAACTAGTTCATACCATGAGACTACCAATGGATAAAGGGGTTACAATTAATCAGGCCCCACCTATGTCTATAGTTCCAAATCATTTCTCACATATCAAATAATTTATTTAATTCATGAACAATGTTCATTCTCATAAAATATTCATATTTAGTGAGGGATATAGGTTTATATAATTCTCCCAGTCAAAAAAACCTTCAACGAAAAAAATTTTATGTATAAATGATATTTGGTTTAATAAATAATAATATCCATGATAAATAATATATATTTTTTCGGGAAATTTAATGTCTAATGGTCATAGGAAACTGAATATTTCAAAATGAAACAAGTATGTGACTGCCAATGATATCCTTGGCCAAAATAGTCAGAAACTATCCTGAAGAAGAATAAGGATGGTATGAATATATACCAATTGGATTAATAATAAATGGTTGTTTTCATTGATGAATAGAAATATGATAAAAATATCTTTAAAACATTCTTGAGAAAAATATATGTTTCATTTTGAAAGACATTTTGAAAAACCTTTTCTTCGAAAATAACTTTAAAAAAATTCTTCTAAAATATCATCATTAACATAAAAATAAAGCTTTAAATAAATTATTTTAATTATGGTGGTTAATTTCATACATATCGTAAAACAAGAAAAATAACATTCCTTTTACACTAAAAATGTTGAGAAAGTTCCTTATTTGGAAAACAATAAGAATATTCTATTCACATTTTTAGTAAAATCCAAATAGGGATTGATTTAAAAATGACATAATATTCCTTTGAAAACATTTTTTAAATAGTAAAATTGATTTAAAATTACTTCTATAAATAATTTTTGAATTTTTAAAAACATTTTTTGAAACATTTTTAGAAAACAAGGTTTTGAAAGAATACATATTTCTGGTCGAAGAGAGAATTGAGTCAGATTTTCTTACAGACATTTTCTAAAAAACATAAAGTATCAAAGAGTCTAAAATGGTACTATTACATTAAAATATCATGAATAAGTACATTAGAACAAAAATAAATTGTATTATAATATATTTATTAAATAATTTTTTTTAACTAAAATTCAAGAGTAAAAAATCTCGATTAGATTTATGTTGTGACATAAAACCTTTAAAATGATTATAATGTTGAAGTTATAATTAGAAAAAGAATCAATTATTTGTATCAACTATAAATAAAAATAAAAAAATTGTAAAAACCATAATATATATTCAAAATTACTTAGACATATTATCTTATAATATCAAAGACAACGAATAAGTAATATAACCCAATAAAAAGAAATTGAGTTATGATATAATTTATCACATGGTAACTTTTCATTCAAATCCACTTAGATGAAATAATTCAAATTAAAACTTAAAATAACATGAATAATTAATTATTCAGGATATTACATGTCAAGGTGTAATTATATACACCATATAAAATAAATTAGGTGTATTACATTAAAATTTTCCTCAAGGAAATTAAATTGAGACAAGATCCCTTACCTCATTCTTTAGTTTGATTTAATGTTATTTAACATTGTTTATAGTTCTTTTAACATGTTTTTAACCTATTTTATAATCATATTAACATTTATAATATCATATATTATCTTTTTATGATATCTTATTTCTCATTCATTAAAAATATTTCATTATTTTCATTATTTTGGGTGTTAATTGTAACACCTGAGACTTTTATGTTATATAAATCATCAAAGAAATATTTTTCTACACAACAATTTCTTGGCTTGCTTTACACGCAATCGCGACCTTCCTCGATAGCTTGCGTTGTACGCAATATCGAGTTTCACTAAACGGCGATATGCTATTAAAATATTATTTAAAATAGCTGTTATGAATAGTAATAACCACTTTTTGAAATATTATCTTTCAAAATGGACTTCATTCTTGGATTCAGAATACCGAAATTAGCCTAGGGTGAAATTTTGGTGTTTTTCTGAAAACTTTCAATTTTTGATGAATAGTGAAACCACTAAGTGGTAGGTTAAAAACTGAATTTTGCATAAAACTTAATTTTACCGCTTCTGTGAATGGAATTTCGAAAATCCGACAGACACGGTTGATATCAGTAAGTAAAATGTGGTTCAATGAGATAAAAATAATTTTTTGGTGAATAGTAACTTTTTATTTTTTTTACCACGGTTAATAGTAAATAGGGTAACTAAGGGTAAATATGATATTACTATTACCCTAACACATGTCCTAATTCTATTGCATAAGTGTAATTATACCAAAAACAACCTTATGAATATAATATGACCATTTAGGTCCACTTGGATTAGATTATGACATTTAATATTATTTTATTTAATGAATAGTTAAAATAGTTAAAATCAAAGTTTAATAACTAAAACATTTTTAATATGGGTTTATACATAAGATAAATTCGATTATAAATATTCATTAGAAAGATAACAAGATTTACTACATAATGATATTTTATTTATAATTTTTAGACTTTAAATAAATTAATTTATTTATGACACAACGATGATGCAGTAATTATCCTTTTAAGGAAATGTTAACATAATTGATGTTATAAATGCCCAAAAAATGTAATTTGAGACTTTTTATGAATTCCAGTAATTTTCTAGGTTACTATGATATATTAGTGTTGATTTAATCAACTTATTTCGAACATATAATTCTGTTATGACTTTCAAAAAAATCATATATAAAATAGTGACAAAATTGACAAAAAATAGTTTTTAAATCAAATATTATATTATTAATTGTTATTTTATTCCTAAAAATCTATGGTTCGGCCAAATGACTTAGATAAGGATATATATATTAATAATAAACAACTTTGGGTTCTTTTGGAATGTTATAGTAAGTGTATTAACCATATAGTGTAAGAAAACAAAAAGACACGGTAAAAGTTAAATTATTTAACTTAGAGTTAAATCCAATTGATAAGGTTAAAATAATAACCTAAACTTTTCTAAATCCTATTGGTTGATAGGATTTCGACCCATCCCCACTTTACCTTCGAAATAAGACCCTTTAGAACCATTATAAACTGATTTTGACTTTAATATAAAATAATATTTTGAGATATTTCTAAGGTGCCCCTCTCCTCCCTTATAAAAGGGGACCTCCTCCCCCTCCTCCTCACACCAATTTGAGCACTCAAGCTCGGCCAACCCATGACAAAATCCCTTCTACACTTCCCTAGAATAATCCTAGAGGTCCTGGTCTTCTTCAAAGACCAATGTTAGTTCCCTAAGTGGAGGATTCAAAGAGGCGTTTCAAAGAAGAGGTAATATCCCTTACCGATCTTTTCAATTTCTTTCTTCTTCAACTTCTTATTCTTTAGTTGTTTCATGATAAAGTAATAACATAAGTATTACTTACATACTGATATGTTATTATAAATATGAAACAACCCTAATTCACCTTCTATCCATCCTACGGAAAAATGAAATCACCGCGTGTGCGTACGTACGGAATACCGTCTCCACGCCGTGGTGTAATCTATTTTCCACCATCACCTTACAAGGATGGGTATAATGGTGTAATGAGTAACTATATATGATTATTATAAAGTTATATTGATACTGAAATAGTATAAATACACTTAAATACAATTCCATGGTCATGGGAACAATATCATCGCTCGTTCGTACGTACGGAATACCGTCTCCACGATGTGATGCGACTCGTTCTACATGATCATCAATACATAGTAATTATATAAATTAATTGAATGAATAAATATGATATATGTTAAACTAATACCATTATGGATATAAGTTATCTATAACCTTAAAAGAAGAATAAGAATTTATTCGGCAAAACATGCATAAGAACAAAAGGCAATAAAGACCCGAGTAACAAGTAACAATGAAATATTACTAATAAGAAGCTAAGAATATGACCATATATGATATCATATCAATATGTATGATTCTGGACTAAGTCAATAACATTATTTAAACCATTATACAGGAGCTTCGGACACGTACAAAGCAAATCGGACCTAAGGTAAGGGAAATATCACAATCTCATTTTTATCCGAGATTGTTTATACTTTGGTATTTACTGGGGTGTATTTTATCATCCACATCCATGTTTACTCAATATGTAATATTATTTCCATCCACCTAGAATTGTTTAAATCCAATTTTACCCTTCGGTGAGTTTTTAGTAAAGGATATGAAAGGAATCTTTTGTCGTTTTTCGTACGAGGTACTTTTTGACTTTTCCGACAAAAGTATGAAGAATGTTTTTTTTAACTTATACGGCAAGAATGGATTTTTAAAACATTATTTCCAAGAATCTTCCTTTATAAGTTTTCAAGTTTATTTTTAATCAACTTATTTTAGTTTATAATTGTATGACATGTTAAGAAAAGAAAAGTGTTTTTGAAATAGAAAGGATATTTTCCTCAAGAATGGAGTTCAAATGTTTTATCAAAATTATTTTCCATCTAAGATAATATAGGGTTTTGTTTTTATCCCTATTATTACATTGATTGGATTATGTTGTGAGGGAATTATTTTTATGAAGTCATTTACCTTATATGATTTGTTTTATGATGTCATGATGTTTCAAGAATACCATTTTTGTTACATGTGTTATGCGATGATGTATGATTTATGATTATGTGACACACATAAGAAAGGATTCTTTATAAGATGGGTGGGACCTATATCTCCCTCCAATGCATTGGGTAAAGATTTTATATCTCATGAGATAGACATAGCTGGAACGGTAGGTTATACCAGTTCAGTGAAACAGGACTGGAACGAGGGTGACTCGGTTCAGAAAGGGACTTTGTCCACTAAGATTGTCTTGGCCATGAGTCATGACTAAAAAGAAATGATTTTCCATGATTATGTGTGCATGACACAAAGTTTAAAGTTCTATGTTATGATTATGGGGATCTCATTTTCACTTCTATGATTTATTTCATGTTAAGATATTATGATCTCTTTTGCAGGTTATAATTTTCCAAAAGATATGATATGATTTTTATTTCCTTTATTTGCCCTTGCTGAGCATTTGAGCTCACCCTTTTTGTATGTTTTCTTTTCCCCAGGTCAGGAAGATGGATATTAAGTAGAATATGCTAAAAGGGACCCTAGATATGATGAAATAAATGGGAGACACTGTAAAAGATTTATGAACCAGTTGTTTATGTTTCCCAGTTTCTAAAGACACTATACCTATACGGTCCTTTGTGGTTTTTTCATATGTTGTAATAAGTGTGCTTCAATTTTGAAGTATTAACAATGTATGTAAAGTATGGGTTGTTATATTAATTACCTTGTTTTCTCATTCATGCTTCATCATGAATGCTCTGGTTCTTACACTTATGATATAGTTTTATTATATCCAGAATGATAGTCATGAATAAATTTTATATTTTTACATAAATTTTACTTTTGTAACAAATCATGAATGATGGTTATGAAAAATTAAGTATGTTGTGATCATGTAAATGGTATGTCATGCGTATGCATGAGTAACGCTTCCATTTTCACCAATTATTATGTAAAGAAGGTAAGTAATATTATAAATTTCCAAAATTATCTTAATATCATTAAGATCATATTATATAATTATATAAATCATCCATGGGTTTTGATGATGAAAAGAGAGTCACATCACTTTGTGAAGGCTGTAGTCCACACGTACCTGAATGATGTTCGAATCTTTACATGAGTGAAAAGGAAAGAAAGAAAATGATATATATTATCTTTATAGAATGATAAATATTTCATTAATATCATAATAATTTCATTTATATCACATATATTCATTAACTTTATCTTTATCACCTTCCATGTGAAGCATCAGTGAAAGATGTAGTTGGGGTTTGGCTTAGTGGTAAGCACCCCTTAAATCTACATGAAAAATGGGGGTTCAAAACCCATTGGGCGCAGATACTGTAGCGCTAATGTAGCATAATGTAGCAGCGGCAGCACTATAGCAATGGCGGGCACTATAGCGGCGGAAGGTCATTGTAGCGGCAGTAGAGTACTGTAGCAGCGGCGGGTACTGTGCAGTACTATAGCAGTGTGGGTACTGTAGCATTACTATTCATTGAATGGGCTTTGAGCCAGAAAATGGGCCTATGGGCCATGTAATGGTCTAAATACCCACCGGGCCTTCGTGCTATGTAATGGGTCTCCCTCTACCCAGTTAAAATAGGTCTTTGATTTGCTTTAATAATAAATGATGCTTCGGCCCCAACCTTTAAAAAAATCATCAGTGAAAGATGAACCACATCGCTTTGTGAGGCTGTGGTCCTCCTTACACACGAGTGAGGTTATTGTATCTCATATGGAATGGAAGGTAAGAATATATATATGATATAGGGACTCCATATGTATAAATATATTATAAATATCTAATTTATACTTTATATTCTTCATCATACCCACCCTTGATAGGTGGAAATGGAAAAATGAATGACATTGGTTTGTTGGGCGGTAGTCCGCCATACATACAAACGACAATTTATTAACAAATTTTATGGAAGTGGAGATGGTTCTAGGTCATAAAATTATTATAAAAACATTACATTACAATTGATATTCTTATTTTATTATAACATAATGTTTTAATAAAAATTTAAGGGCTGTATAAAGACTTAAAATATTGATACTTGTCGAAGAACATTAACGCTTCTTCGGGTATCCTCCTTAGGTTTTCATTAATGACATCAAATCTTGGTTTTATAAAAAAAATACTTATTCTAGGATGATGTGATGTATGTTTGTAAGTTATTTTGGAAGGTATTAGATGAGATAAAGTGGTTTTATGGTGTGAATAAGAGAGGATAGTGGGTGGCCTTTTATAAGTCTCGGATAAGACACAATTGGTATTTTGGAAAGAATTGAATGCTCCCACATTTTTCATGTGTCAAAAGGGTCCATAATGGAACCTTATAAAACCATATATGTTTAATGTTAAAAATATGGAAAAAATAGTTTTTAGAAAAGTTTACAGGTCATTTTTACCCTTATCTTTTTAGTTTAACTCCTCAATAAACCTATTTTTACCTAAACCACGGTAATTAATTTATTTTAATTCACTATTCATTTTGGTCAAAAATTAAGTGGAAATTATTTGAGATTATTAGTTATTATAATATTAAGAAATGAATCAATTTATTAAATTTAATTCACATAATTATAAAAATTAAATTTAAAATTAGTACTACATATGTGAAGAAAAATAATGTTTCTAAAAATAATATGTTCAAAAGTTTATAATTTTTTATTTAAAAATTAAGCATAAAAATTATTACAATGAACTAAATTGGATTAATTGATATATAATTTAACTAATTTTATGTTAAAACCGATCCAAAATATAATTTAACATTATAAATTATTTAAATGAAAAGGAAATTTTCAATTAAAGTTTAGTATTTTTTATTATTCATCAAAAAATGAAACATCTCAGAAGAATTCCAAAAAATCACCCTAATCTAACTTTGATATTAGAATTTAAAAATCTTGGTTTATTTTTAAAAATTAGTTTTCCAATATTGGTAAAAATAAATTATAAATTATGTGCACAAAGCATGACTAATCCATCTTTTAGGAAAATACAGTTTTTTAGAAAAAAATATCTTTTTCTTCTAAATGATTCTTATATTATTACTAATAAATAGTGTAACATCCCTAACCCAATTAGACACCCAAACAGTGATATCGGTCCAGGTTTCACTAGCCTTAGGCATGCCTCTCCATACGCCAAAGTCTATCGACTAGCAGTGAGGGTGTAATAAATAATTGTGAGGAGACTATACCTTCCAGGAAAATATATTTCCATGGTTAGAGTATATATATATATATATAACATGCAGAAAAAAAAATAATGACTCATTAGAATCAAACCAGAATAGCCAAAGGTGGAAGCACAGTCAATATCAAATAAACAATAGAAGCATAATTAAACAATTTTACCAAAAATAAATAAAACATACCACTTGAAGATACTAAATAAAAACATGCTTAAAATATAGGTCATAAATTACAATATCCCGAAGAAGAGGTCACCAAGGGTGTCCATATTAAAATCCATACATATACAAGGCCACATGATGAATAGAAAATTAAACAAATGGAAAACATCAACTAGAAATGACCTCAAGGTCCCATACCAACATCGCATGCTAAATAGCTACAAAAGTCTATCTCCTAAAGATTATACCATACCTAAACATAAAATAATAAAGTCTATACACATCCTAAAGAGATTTTGTAGAGTGTGAGAACAAGTCTCAATAGGATACCACCTAATTTTGTAAACCCAACATAAGAGTTTTAGAAGGCATGTTATGTGAAATTAACCAAAACACATCAAAGTAATTCAATTAAACATATGCTTCCTTGGTTCTCAATAGCCACCAGAAAGATTTTAGCTACCTTGGACAAGGATGAAAAATCATTAGAGGAGGGGATACTTTTCCCATGGCCAAAGGTATCCCCTAGAGTATAACAACCCAGTTGAACCCTCAAGTTTCAACTCAAAAAGGTAACCTGACACTTTGTGCCTCCTCAAACCTCATGTCTCAACAAGTAGTGACATAAAAAAGGCATTCCAAAATAAAACAATATTTTCCCTAAAACCCCAACTCAAATGCATTCATCAGCTCGATGATTGACATCTGGAGGCACATCGATATTTTTCCTCAATAAACATCATGTTTATCTCATAGCATGATGTCCCAATGAATAGATATCTCTATCCTCCAAAATAACTCAATCCCAATAACCTCAATATAGTGATCATTTTCCCTCAACTGGTAGCCTCATCACTATCAACTGAAGGTTCCTCACCTTCCTTTTGTCTTTCTATGGCAAGAACCCCCTAGGAAATTTCCTAAGCCACAAAAATAAGGGATCTACCCACACAAGTGGTCAAAACCCCTCATCACTAAGTCAGCCTATGTGTACAGGACTCCAATTGGAACTTTGGCCATCAAGGGTGAGAAACATTCACCAAATTAGTACCTAATCCACATAAAACCAACACCTCATGCCCTTAAAACCAAGTATCTCAAGTTTGATGTTAATTCCATCTAATATCATAGTCCAAGCCCACAACCTAATGGAATTTCCACCTTAATTAGATGTACATGATGCCCAACTGATGGAAAACACCACCCAAGTAATCTAGGCCAAGCCCAACCATATGACCACATCACCTCAATTTAGATGTCCATGCCACCTAAATCACTCGGTCCAAGCCCATTACGACCTCATGGTTCTCAAAATATTATCACAAGAGATCACATTTATATATAATTCACATTAAATAATCAATTTAATTTAATACAATTGAGTTGTACAATCTCAATAAACATGCAATTCAACTCATTTTAATTGACTAAATCACTTTCATATAATCAATTCAATTTAAATAAAAAAAAATTAATCTAATTGAATTGTAAAAATCCAATTTAAACATTCAAATAAAATTAAATCAATAACCCTCTCTGTTCTATCTACTTAAGGTGGTTGATGGCCTCTAACTCGACCACACACTAGTGAATATGGTTTGGGAATTTCTAATAGAATCCCATAGTTTCATAAAATCAACAATACTAAGAATTAGTCTCTCGATTAACTACCTAATGGATTGAAATTGAATGTGAAAACACAAAGAAATATATGCACCACCTACCTTGGAATTGTAGATTAAGGAACTTCCGGTATTAGCCTCTAAATATTAGAGGTATGGAAGAAATCGGAGATCGCATCATATACCCTAAAAATAGGGAAAATGGATCTAATGAATTTAGTGCTCTATGAGTTGAAATAAAAATGAAATAGATGAATCGGAGAGGGGAGACGCATTAAGATGGATCTAACACCACAAGAAAATCTAAAAATAGAGGACAGATGAAGGTTGTGGATCAAAATCTTTGGGAAGAAGAAAATGGATCCTCCCACACTATTGTACGTGACCAATAGGGGAGAAAAGATAAGAAATAAGGAAAATTGGGAGATGGAGAAAATTTAATTTCACCTCTTTAATGGAGCTTCATAGTTAGCTTGCATGGTTTTCCAAACTGTGCGCAAACTATGTGGGATATAATGTATTGGTACTACTTATATTCCACTACCTATTTGGAATTCTGCATGTTTTTCTCTAATCATGTGAAAACCATGTGGAAGCCTTGGAAAATAACTGAAGACAAGGTTGAACAACCATGTTCCTCGCTCACATGGTTTACCCAAACTATGTGGTAGGTCAAAAACAAGACGTGTTGTTAGCTAGAAAAGGCCACACAGTTTACCCTAAACTGTACACATTGACTAGCAACACCAAAACAATAATTTGAGCCTCTAATGCTCTTAAGACCTTTATGAACACCTGAGGCACTCTCCAAGACTCTAAACCCATCCAAAAACATAATATATGGCTGTTAAAACACTCATAATTTTGTTCTGAACAATGAAAAATAAAAGAGAACCCCTAATAATTCAAAAATTAAAATCAGGAGAGGTTTTTGACCTGATTCAAAAACCTAGGATGTTACAAATAGATAACTAATAAACATGTGTAGACTAAATATTTTAATAATTTTGTTAATAAAATTCATACCTACCATTCTAACGTCTAGGTGGTAATTTTCATAATAAATACTAGTGTTAATGGTATATTTTTGTTCTATAAAACCCAGTCTTGCATGTAATTCATACTATTAAAGAAACTCATTATTATGTGTAACACAAGCTAAAATCAATGTTTTGTATAATTCAATATATTTAAGAGATTTAATTTATTTAAATAATAAATATATTAAAATGTATCAGAGTTCCATATTTCCTCTTACACCTAGTGTTACATTGCATACATGATATCAAATACAATAATCTTATTTTATAATTTCATGGTGTTACATTCTCTCCATCTTAATTAAATTGAAACTTCTAAATTTAAACATGATATTAGTAATCTAACATTTGATATTTTAAAATTTATTTTCTGAAAAACCAACATCATAAAATGTTTAATAAAATATCCTATTAATAAGAGATAAAGGGAAGTAAGAGTGTCATATGAACAAACTCATAAATAGGTTTCTAAGTAGAATAACATTAGTGGAAAGTGAAGACATTTACATTGAGGAAATGTGAAATTATTTATATAGGGCGATTGAGGTAAATGATCATAATGAAGTGAATGATAAATGGAAAGATAAGGGACTCAAAACTATAACTTTTTTATAATTTAAAAGATCTTGTGATTCATTGGGTATAAATGTGATGGGATAAAATTTTTATTTTAAGATTCTTTTCCTAAATTTGAATAATTATATTACTATCTAAGGATATATGGAAATATACTTCATATATTTTTATTTCATAAGTATAGTATAATACTTTGGTTATAATTAGATCAATTTCTAAATCATTACTTACTCCAATAAATTAATATCTAAAAATAAATACTTAAAAATGAATATTTTCATTCTTAAAGCATGAAAATTCACTTTTAATGGATTATAAGCTCCATAAAAGAGTTCCAATACATTCCAGTTGTCTCTAACTATTTTCCAAAACCAATATGGTTAGAACAAGTTTTACAATATAATAAATTTACCTCTAAACCTCAAAAAAACACCATTATTTCATCATTAGTATTTATTTTTATAATCTATTAACTAAAAACAGTGACATATTAACTAGGATATCTCATAGGCCAATGGAAGGTGCTAAACCCTTATCATCCTTCGGTCATGGTTTTAAGCCCCATGGACTAGACAGATGTGTTGGCTTCTCACCTAGTATAAGGGTTGTCCTTTTTAAAAAAATATATTAACATAATTCCTATAACGTTCCCAAAAAATATTATAGACATTCTTAAAATAAAATTAATCATTGAATAAACTTTTTACTAAGGTTTCCAGTACAATATTTTTTCCTCAAAAAGTATAATAATATTTTTTTACTATTATTAAAATGTAACTAATGATCATATTAGCCCTAAATGTTATCAAATACCATTAATATTATATCTATAAAATGTAAAGTCATTATTCCTGAAATAACGTTTTCACCAAAACATATATTAAACCAATTAGTTATATTTCCATAAATTTTTCCAAAAATATCTTTATCCTTGGTAGACTCTAATAACATGAAACCTGAAAAATTAGTTTAAAACATTGAACTTATGATCAATCCTAACATCATAAACTCACTATGGTATCCATAACTTGTAAGTTAATGAAGACACATATGAATCTAAAAGTTAACACAATCTATAAATTTTTCATGATTCTTATACCAAAATACCGTTGGTAAAAATAATTCTACACTAATAATTCATCTATTTTAGTTAAAAATATGTTATTAATCATTCTTGGGTTTATCCTTTAGATGAAGGAATTGATTTAGATAATTCCCATGTTCTCCAAATTTAAGAAAATAAACTACAAAGGGGTAGTTTGGTTGATACTTATTTTCTACCATCTTATGCTTCATTTTCCCATTTAAATTCACTACTTTATGCCTTTATTTTCCCCACATACAATATTCTATCATTCCATTGAGACACTTTATTTTCAATCTATTACATATTATGTTTAAACTATTTCATTAATTTTCAGCATCTATTCAAATATTTCATAATGGTTTATAAATAAAATGTTAATTATCATAATCATATCCACTGTGAGTGTCAAACCAGATGCGTAATAAGACCCATTTTCTTATATCAGGTAACACTTTTGTTAAGCCAAAAATCCCTTTTTAAGAGTAATTACCCCTAGATACCACTATTCCTAAACCATGTCCTCATGTAGTATATAGATAGGGATGTATCTCTAGGAAAACAAAATAATATCTACCTTACAAAAGCATTAGGATATTATTCTACACTAATTCCAAAATTTTATCATAGGGAAATGATAAAAAATCCATTTTTTTCTAAATATACTTCCCATGGTTTTTACTAAAATTACTTTGATACCAACTATAGCAACCCCGACCCCAATATCCTAGAGCTAGTGATTTATTAAATTAAATTAGAATAAGATACAAGGAGTCACATCTCAAAGGACTGAATAGTTTAGTAGTTTTGGTGAACTATATACATACATGATACTCATATTTCATTTGAATTCACAAATTACAAAAAAAACTAGAATATCATAATTCCCTATAGAATATCCTTGTATATCATAAATAGTACACTTCTATAATTCCTATGAAAGGAAAAAAATAAGGGTGGGCTCAAATTCGTAGTAATGGTTAAGTACAGTGAAAGCTATCATGAATAAATGATGAATCATCAATATGGAATGAAAATATAAAAAGTCAAATATCTGAAAACACATTCCATTTAAATAATTGACTAGTGTAATCAATGGAAAGATAAATAATTGAAAACACATGTCAACTAATCAATAAATAACTATCATAAATGGATAAGTAATAATCTATATGGAAAGGTAAAAAACTAAAAACACATGACATTAATCAATAAATGATAATAATATACATTCAAGGATAATATCATTGTGAAAATATCATGGATAATAATAACTAAACTCTGAATGAAGGAAATGATTATGTATTAGAAATCATATTTACCAAGCATGTGATACCTTTATTGTCAAGACCTTTCACAAGATGGTTTAAAACATATTGGGTGAAACCCCATTTAATTAAGGTTAGACAATTATTCATCTCATGATATTGTCGATGCACTAATGGAATATAATTATCAGAGACCCACCCATGTCTTCAGGTCTAAATAATTCCACATATAGTTAATAATAAATTTAATTCATGAACAATTTTCATTTTCGTCAAGTATCTTTATTGATTAAGGGATATATATTTATCAACATTTCCCTAGTCAAACAAATATCTTTTGAAGTAAAACACCGTATGTAGAAATGAGATATGTTTTAAGAAATAATCATATCCATGATAAATAATATGGATACTTACTGTAAATTTAATTAATAAGGAAAATGAATATTTAAAAAAGAAACAAGGAAGTGAATGTGAATACTATGCTTGGTAAAAATAGTCATAAACCATCCGGAGGAAGAATAAGGGTAGTGTCATCATATGACCATTAGAGAAATAATAAATGGTTATTGTAATTAATGAATAGAAATATGATAAAAATATCTTGAAAAACATTCTTGAGGAAACTATCCCTTTCATTTTGAAAATATTTTTTGAAAATATTTTTCTTTTATAATCTAATTTAAAAAAAATATTCAAAAAAATAATAGTATAATTGAAAATAAATATTAAAAAAAATTATTATCATTATTATGGTTAATTATATACATTCCTTAAAAGTAAAAGGAAACATTAATTTTTCACTTTAAAAAGTTTATGAAAGTGGCTTTATTTGAAAATGACAATAAGATTCCTTTCACAATTTCTATAAAAGAAAAATTTGAATTTTTTTGAAAATGATATAAGATTCCATTGAAAAAACAATTAAAGAGTAAAAATGTGTGAAAAATTATTTTAAAAATCATTTTTAAAATTTTAAAACTGTTTTTAGAAAACATGGATTTGGAAGAAAACAAATTTATTATCGAAGAGAAAAATAATGTTGGATTTTAATAAATACATTTTATATAAAAATAAACTAAGTACAAAATAGTGGGAAAATAATAATATTACTTTAAAATAGCATGAATAACTATAATAGAATAAAATTAAATGGGTTTATTATACAATCATCAAATAATTTCCTTCAACTTAAATTCACGAATAAACAATCTTGATTATAATGAGATTGTGAGATAAACCCTTAAGATGATCATAAAATTGAAGAAAGAATTATAAAATGAATAAATTATGTTTATAAGAATTAAATAAACATAAAACTAGTAGAAATAAAATAATATATAGTCAAAATTCTTTACACACATAATCTTATAATATCAAAGGCAAGGAAGAAGTAATATAACCAAATGAAATGAAATTGAGTTATGAAATTATTTACCACATGGTGACTTTTAATTTAAATATACTAGATAAAATAATTTAAATTTAAACTAGAAATACCCTGAATAATTAATTATTCATGATATTACATTTCAAAATGGTTTTGTATACATTATATAAAAGAAATTACGTTCATGACATTATAATATGCCTCAATGTAATGAAATTGAGATGAGATCCCATACCTCACACTTTCTTTTAATTGAGCATTAGTTAACCTAATGTATAGTGGTTTTAAACATGTTATTAACTTATTAAATAACTATATTAATATTTATAATATTATACATGATCCTTTTATACCAGTTTATTTCTCATTAATTAATATTCATTCTTTATTTTCATTATTGTTGTTGTTAATTACCTGGTTTTCTCATGCGTGTTTCACCATGAAAGATATAGTTCTACTAAATATTATATAGTTATATAATATCAAAAATAAAAATAAAGACATACTTAACATATTTTTATATTAATATTTCTTTTAAAACCAATCTTGAATGATTGTTATTCAAAATTAAATATTTTACGATCACGGAGGTTGTAAGTCATACGTACACATGAGTAACATTTCCATTTTTCACCGATCATATTGGAAAAGAGATAAGTAATACTTTAACATTATATAATTATCATAATATCATTAATATAATATTACATACTTATTTATATCATCCTTGTGGTGTTGTGATGAAAATAGAGTCACATAGCTTCGTGAAGGTGGTAGTCCACACGTACACGAATGATATTATCATCTTTACGTGAGTGAAAAGAAAAGAAAGAAAATGAAATAAATTATCATTAAATAAGGATAAATATATAATTTATATCATAAATATTAAATATATATCACATATAATATTTTTCTTTATCTTTATCACCTTCCATGTGAAGTGTTAGTGAAAGGTGAATCACATCACTTCACGAGGTTGTAGTCTGTCGTACACACAAGCAACGTTATCGTATATCCGAAGGAATTAAAGGTAAAATAATATATATGATATAGTGACTATATAGGTATATATATGCTATAAATTTATCATATATACCATATATCCATCATCATACCCAACCTATAGATATGGAAATGAACAAACAAAGCACATCAGTTCGCGATGCGTTAGTCTGTCGTACACACGAACATTGATTTCATAACCCATTTGATGGAAGTAGAGATATTTTTAGGTAATAAATTATTATAAAAAAATACAATTATATGTAATATACTGAGTTCTTTTATATCATACTGGTTTAATAAAAATTGTAATAGGTGGGGAAATAAGTAAAATAAAGATGCTCATTGAAGAACATTATCTCTTCTTCAGGTATCCTATTTGGGTTTACACTAAAGACTTAGAAGGTTGTGTTTTTTCAAAAAACAAATAAGGATTCCAGATGATTTTAAGGAATTTTATAAGATATTTGGTCAATTATTGTTCTTAAAAATGTTTTTTGAATCTTTTAATAAGAGAGAATAGGAGTTTCCTTTTATAAGTGGGGGAGAGCACACACTTGGTATTTTTGAAAATAATTGAGTTTTCTCTCATTTTTTATGTGTAAAATAGGTTCAGAATAAACCATTCATAAACCAGAAGTGTTTAATGGTGTAAATATTTCCATATAATATTTTTTAGACAAATTTATAGCTCATTTATACCCTTATCTTTTTAGTTTGCCCCCCGATAAACCCATTTTCCCTATAATGGTAATTACTTTTTACTACATTCACTATTAATTTTGTTAACAAGTTCAGTTGAACTTTTTATAAAAAATAAATTATGGTAATCCCTAATATTTAATCCCTTTTTTCAAATTTAATTCTCATAAATGTATAGTTTTAATTTAAAATTAATCCCACATATATGATGAAAACGTGGGCTTTTAAAGATAAAAAATTCAAAATTTTACAGTGTGTTTTAATATATTTTCAATATAAAAATGATTCCAACAAACTAAATTGGAATTATTGACATTAAGTTTAGTAATTTTACTTTTAAACCAGTTAAAAATATATTCTAATGTTTAAATTATTTAAACAAAAAGGCAGTTGTCAATTAAAATTCAGTATTTTTCATTATTCATTAAAAAATTAATATTCATAAAAAATCCAAAATATTCACCCTAAGATAACTATTATATTATAATTCAAAAATGATTTTGGTTTTTTCAAATTAATTTTCTAAAATTACTAAAAATTAAATTTAAATTATGTGTGAAAATAATGACTAATTCATCTTTTAGGACAATAATGTTTTTCCGAAAACATTTTCTTTTCTTATAAATGATTCTTATTTTATTAATAATAAATATATAAATAAAATAAATGTGTAAAATAAATATTTTAATAAGTTATTTAATCATATTCATACTCTCAATTTCAACATATAGGTGGTAATTGTCATATTAAATACTAATGTTAACGGTATATTGATGTTCATTAAAACTCGATCTTGCATGTAATGCAAGCTATTAATGAAACTAGTTTTTGTGTTCAACAAAATATAAAATCAGTGTTGTGTGTAATGAAATCTATTTATAAAATTAAATTTATTTAAAAATGAATATATCATCATGTATTGTGCTGTTATACTTCCTCTTACAATTTTTGTTGTGTGTCGTGCACATTATCAAATACAATATTCTTATTTTAGAATTTTGGGGTATTATATCCTTTGTCCAACTTTACCGAAACATGTTAGAGTCCACCATATCATTTTATAAAAGGACTCATATGGTGAAAGTTTTATTCTAGAGTGGTGACTATTATTATATGAAAACTCTACTATATGTAAATACTGGTCTGAAGTTCCATGGAATTCATGACATCATGACCATATCATTTCATTCAATGAATGGATAATCCTTTCAGATTGTCAATATGTTAGAGGGTGATTGGTTATTCTAAGGTTAAGTTATGTATTTAAATCCTTCAGGTGACTCAAATATTTGTATGTAAACTTTGGGTGATGATCAAAAACTATTATTATGGGTTTTACATGATGCCTCTAAACTACATGTATATAAAACATAATAGTAGGGTCCAAAGGTAAATAATCTCAATTGTAAAAAAAATGGGCTAGATTTTTAAAATGGTCTATAATGGTTCATATTGTATTATGCCCCTTAGATTTCTTAGATATCCCTATAATGAAATTCATAGTAATATTATCACATCACCATTATGATTTATAAATCTTATGGGAGGTTTTCTTTTATCCTTTACTTTTTGGAATACTTAGAATGATTTAGTATAATTTGTAATCTCTCACTTCATATTTTCCCATAATAAATGCTCTATAATATCCATATAAAACATATTGTTATTAGGATATATAGATAATTTTGAGCTAGGATCAATATCCAATAAGTAATTTTCACCATTTATATTGAGGTAAAAATAACCTCATACTAAAAATGTACAATTCCATCATCAGTAATATTAATCCCTTGTAATTTCCTTTTCCCCACAACATTAATTTTATTTTTTAGGGCCTTATCATCAAGTTTATCTTTCTTAATCCTATTTAATATATAATATTGTGTGATTAGGAATTTTAATATTTTTTCCCCTTCTATTAAAATAACAAATTATTTCTTTATAAATTTATAATAATTTTATCATTTTCTTCCCTCGTCATGTACAAGATCCCATAGATTTTTCAACAAAATGCATATTCTCCCTGGTTTTATTTCCCAGGATGGTAATATATAGATTAATAAAAATACATAAATAATTATTATTATATCCATTTATTCATATTAAGATCTTTTTTAGTAAAGATATATTTAAAAATCACGATTTCAGTGTATATATAGAATTTCTCCTTATAGAGATAATGTCTCCATATCAGCAGTAAAAAATCACTACTTATAACTATAAATAATAAGTTGTATAATTAATCTAATGGGGTTTAAACTATCGAGATGAATAACCCTTCTCTCTATTATTTTTTATTATAATACATCCAATACCTTTCCTATATGAATCACTATAAATAATAAACCCTTCTTTACTAGATGGAATAATCCTTGTAAGTACATTTACCAATATCGTCTTCAATTTCTCAAAGTTATATTCACATTCCTTTATCCATGTAAATCTAACATCTTTATGTTTTAAATTGGTTAATAGATTATCTAATAAAGAAATTTTTTAAACAAATAATCAATGGAATCATGGTATTACAATTAAACTATATATTTAAGTTGTGTTTATGGATCTAATCCATTCTATAAACACATTTTTAAGTGTAAAAAGGTACACTATTTATTGAGAAAGTGTAACTTAAGAACGAAACTTTTTGAAGATGAACTTCATATTTACAAAATTTCTCATGTAACTACTTTTTCTTTAGAAAATAAGGAAAAATTTCTCAACTTCTTCTATGCTCCACGTAATTTTTAGAGTATATAATAATATAATAAACAAATACCACCACAAAATTATTAAGATAATCATTCAAAAATCTATTCATGAAATATATAAAAATGTAGGGTTAACTTTTTCAACCCATAAGTAATTATTATTAAATCATAATTAATATATATCTTAAAAAATTTGTATTTGTAATATAAACCTTATTAACTTTCAACTAATGATAACAGGGTTGAAGAAAAATCTTTGAGATGTATTAATGCCCTTCAAGATTGTCCAAGAGTTCATCAATACATGTAAATGGATACTTGTTCTTTATATTAATTCCATTTATTTTTTATTAATCAATGCATAACCTCATTGAATTATCCTTATTCCATTAAAGAAATATAGGATCATCTCAGATTAAAACACATAGTGTCCCACCCCAAATGACGCTTAATTTTAATTTAATTATTTTGGGTCTCACTTTTGAGTAGTGGTTTGAACTAGTTCTTTTCTAGAAGAAATTTGGGAGCTTATACTGGTGTGTTACCATACGGACAACCATGTGTAGTGACAAACCTTAATAAGAGAACGTTTTATGATTAAATTTATCATTACATGGGTGCACGACTATGTCGTGACCATTCATGAGTCTCTACTCAATGTCCAGACTCAATAATTAGTGAAATTATTTTGTGACTTGTTTTAGTATTTAATTTTAATATTAGTATTATTATTTTTTAAGTTAATGTTTCAGTTAGGTTATTATTATTATTATTAGAGTTGATACAACACTTTGTTTTTTTATATTATTTTTCTTTTATAATTTTTAGTTTTATTATTAGTATTAGAAATTATTATTGTTGATTAGAATTTTAGTTTTATTATTTTATTTTTATTTTATTTCCTTTTTATTTTATTTTATATCTTATTTTCCCCCTCCATCTCTCTCTCTATCTCTTTATCTTCCTTTTTTATTTTCTTTCTCATTTTTTCTCTCATTTCTCTTTCTCTCCCCTTTGTTTCACGTAGTCCTCCCCCCTGAAACCCTAGAACACTGACCCACCCCACCTACTCTATCCACCTCCTCACCAGACTACCTCCACCCTCTCTTACAGACCAATTCCCTCCTCCTCCTCCAACGAACTAGGATAGCATCCCACCTCACACTAACATGTGTTTCCCACTGCCCCATGATGCTCCCTTCCACATTGCACAACCGCCCCTCATTTTGGCCTCATTCCTACTGGATTTTTTCATTCAGTGAGTGTCTCCATCACCTCATGACACGCTCATAATCCGCCCCACACTACAGCTACCCCATATAGTTTTCCAAAGAGCCTTTTTCCCCTTCGCACAGTTGTATGTTTCTTATATATTTTGACCGGATGTTTTTTCTTGGCACAATGCAGCTCTAAGGACCCTCTTCCATGCTCGGTTGTCCATCCTCACCATTTCTCCAGGTGCGTTTTTCTTTTTTGATCATTTTTTCAATTTGGTAGGATATCATATATAGGGTTTTGGGGTGAAAATTGGTTCAATTTTGGTGTAATTGGTATGATGCTTTGTTTTTAAGTTCTAATTGTGTCGTTCGTGGTGCGTTTGGCATGCGGTGGCAGTTTCACATCGAAATCTTGTAGTTCTCTACACTGAGGTAGGTGATTCCATATATATTTATTGTATGAAAAATTAATTTGTGATTTTTATTTGTTTATCTGATTTATTTATTATTTTTTCAGCTATGAATTTGGTTTATGTTGATATCTAATGCGCATTTGATTTGGTAGTAGCATGTTTATGTTGTATGCGGGTAATTTTTTTTGAGGAAACTATATTCAACTATTTAATAGTGATTTATAAATTGTGAGGATTATCTTTTAGGAGGATAAAATGGTGTGAATGGGGTTTTATAGTAGCTTTTATATGAATTTTGTCATAAATGAATATTTGAGTGTGTTTTTAGTGAAAACCTTTGATGTGTTATTTTGAAATGTTTTTTAGATTGTTTAAGTGTTTAATTGTTTTATTAAATTATACGTGTAGTGCGTTGGACATCACTGAAATGGTTTCGGGCTATGAGCGTCTAGGATTCCTACATTTACATGCATAGGGTAAGGCATATATATATTCCCTCTTTGTGCATATTCCCTCATAGTGTAGGGAGAATGTGTAATGTATCTGGGGTTGTATATATATATATATATATTCATGTGCATGATTACTCCAAGGGTTAGTTCGAGTGGTCATTGACAAATAGCGTCATGTTTGAGGTGGGTTCTCCACTACACTTACCAATATATTTGGAATTTATTAATTTCTTTTCATTTCATTGTTTTTAAATAAATGGTAAATAATACCAATTAATTATTTTTAGAAATAATTTTTGTTGTGAATGATTTTAGTTCCCACTTGTGCTTGAATTACCTGAAAATATTTCCTATTAAATGTACATACACAGTGTTTATCAAATTTATTGGTTGGCCTTTTTAAGTGAATTGTGTTTTTTAAAGAATGGATTGGGTTGCAAATATGTTTGGGTTTCTAAAAAGGATTTCTTAAATAGGTTTCAAATGGTTTTGATATTTAAAGTGGTGTTTCTTTCATTATTTGGAAGTGAGTTGGTGTGTTTTGGTTCTTCTGAAAATAGGTTCGTGTTGAGTGGTTGGTTAATGCATGTTTGGAACTTTAATAAAATAAATTATTTTGAAAAACTCTTTTTGGGGTGACTCAGGGGTGATCTTGTTATATGAATTATTTGTGTGAGTTGTTGCACATGATGTTTATGCATGGTGATTGGTTGTGTGATTGACATTGTTGACTCACCACTCTGTTCATTTAGTACTCGGCATGGGAACCTAGCATAGTAATTTAATCTTCTAAGAATGATTTCTGCACTAGTTTAGATTACACACAGTCTAGTGGCCCTTATTACAGACTTTGCTCTACTAGAGGATTGGGCCCCTCAGTTAGGCAAGGTAGGGAAACACCGAGTGTTTGGGAATTATGACTTAATTGAGTATATAATGCCTTCAAGATGAGTCACATGTATAGTATGTTCAAGATTTTTCAAGAGCTCTTTAGTTTGACCCATGTTTTCTTTAGAACTTATTTGTATGTCGTAGATGGTTGATGTGATTATTTTGGTTGTTGTCCATGTGTTCCACTTTTCCATTTCCTTTATTGTGTGTTGTGTGTGTGAATATGGTTTTCCTCTTATTTAAAAACAAAAGATTAGATTTTAAATTTCTTGCAAAGATGTTTTTAAAATGTAATGAATCTTTATCCATTAAACCTTAAACTTGATTTTAAATTGAAAAGTGAAATGGACTATTACTTACTTTATAAATGATAATGTGGGTGAAAACACATATTTTATATAATGTAGTTCAAACCTGAAATTAGTAAAATTATTTATTTAATGGTAGTTCTTTGGGAGAAGATTTTTAGGCATGCCTACTATGTTTTAATGCTCATGCCTATAGTGTTTTCTTGTTTTTAGTTTCTATTGCAGGTTCGACTTGATCTTGTTTTCCATGGGAGAGTGTTGGTTGTGGTTTGGAGAGTGACTCTCTAGGTCATGAGGAGTTATGTTTGTGGTCAGGTTTGTGTGTGTTGTTAGTTGTTCTCTCTTTTTTGTTTCATTTATTTACTTTGTGGTGTTCTACTTTTTCTGTTGTTTTATTTATTTATATTGGGAGAAATCATTCCCATTCATTCTCTGTTGATGACCTGAAACTTGTCACTATCCTGGTAAAATCAGGAATGCCTCTCAGGCCTTATCATGGGCCGACTCTAGTGACTGGTTCAGGGTCGACCTGGGTTTGTTCGTGATAAAATGGTATCAGTGGGAGGGTTTTTTCTTAATATTTGGGATGTCAGGTAGATCAGGGATAAGATTGTTGGTACTTAAGGGGTATGTGTGGGAAGAGCATCATGAACTCTTACTTGTTCTGGTCCTCAAGTAACTAGGGGTAGTATGGTATTTATGTTTTGTATTTGGTTTGTGTGTATGGGGGATGAAAATATGTGTTAATTGGTACAGCACACGGTCTTACATGGAGTATCAACCCATGTGATGCCCAAGAGTATGATTTGACAATCCTAGTAGTGGGAGCCTACCTAGGTCATGGTATACTAAACTATGTAGCCGGGTTTGTCACTACCACTAGTTCTCCATCTATGTGATTTAGTAATGGTGATGTATTTGTTTGGTTTTTTTTGACATGAAATGGTTTTTTTACAGGAAATCATACTTTAGGGTTGCTCTCGTTTTTTCTTAGTGTGAGTTTGGCATGATTTTTGGGGTGCATTTCTATTGGACCTTGTTTTTGAAATTTGGCATTTTATTTTTTAAAATTAAATTTCTAAAATAATGTCTTGGGTTATTTAAAATCGAAGTTTGTAATTTTGGAAATGGAAATCATTTTGAAAATTTGTCTTGAATTTTTTAAATGGTTTTGGAAAAAGGTATTTTTTAGAATATTGGAAAGGTTTTATTTTGAAATCTGAAGAGCCTTGTTTTCTACAGTGGTATTCCTATGGGTTTTCGTGTGTGCATGTGGGCATGATTAAATGGACAGTCAGTGGGTCGTGTGGATGGGTTCTTGAGTGGCATGAAAATGCATATCTGTGAGGCATCATGGAATATCAGTGGTGGGAGATTGATTTCTAAGGCTCCTTCTTGTTTCTTGAAAAGTTTAATTGGGTAAATGGATAAAAAAAATTGTGTGATGTTTTCCCCTTGTGTTTTGGTTATGTTGAGAGTGTTGGGATGATTTTTTCTAAAATTACTTGAGAACAAAATTGGGTTTTCCTTTAAAAGGTATTTTTATGCTTAAATGGTTTTGTAATTGTTAAATGGTTTTGATCCTAGAGTGAAAATGATGGTTTCAAAAGATCTTTTTTCATTTTTTGGGAAGTGATTGTTTTTCTTTTTCAAGTGGGGGGGGGGTTCTTTTAAAATGAATTGATACCTTGGTTTATAATTATCATATTTTCATATAAACTGTGGATGTTTGTTTTATGAGGTACATGGTTTTGTGGAAGGATAGTTTTGTGTTTCTTGTTCAGGATATACCCCTATAAAGGTTACAGGGTTTTCCATTAGGTCTCTCTTAGTACTTGGCTTAGCCCGGATGCTCAGTGGAGTGATAAATTTGGGTTCTGCTTAGTTGTGATAGTTTTTTGTAGGAGTTGAGGTAGGTTGAATATCATTGAGTGCTTTGGGAATGTTGAGAGTGTCTCCAGTTTTTTAGGATCTCTATATTTGGGTGGGTGTAAGTTGCCTTAAGTATGTTAGGAGGAGTGGGACTAAACCAGTGAATAGTGATCGTTCCGTTTTTTTTAGGATAAGGATGTCTTCATCGATCCTTAAGACTAACTTCATCATGTGGTTGTACCTAAAGAAGTGAATACGATGAAAGCTAGTGGAGCTCATAGGTGCTTGACCAATCAATAGATGATGAAGGAGGTGTGCTGGCCCTATGATGAGCTAGTTTCATGTTCCTCAGAATTAGTGTGGAGCTAATGACTGTAAGGTGGTAGATGATTCAGACATTAGTGCCCTAGCCATAGGTCCCTAGGTGAAGCTTGTGCACATTCAAAACTCATCGTATGTGGGATGGGTTTGTTCTGACTAAATTACGTTGTGTCAAGATGGGGATGTCTTAAGTTCTCTATTGTTGTATTATCTCTGAAGTCTTTATCTTTATTGTGAAGGGCCTAAAGCATTTGTCTTCTTGTTGTTGTATTCATTTATGGGAGTCAATCTTAGGCCTTAAGGAGTTTCGAATAATTTTTATTCTTTTTTAATCCAACAGGTGTGATCTATGAACCTTCTTATGGGTCAGTAAGAAATTTAAATTGTACTAGTTTTGGAAATGCTCATGTCTTGTGGATTTGATGTGCGCCTATAAATTTTTCATATTGGTTAGGGATTTCTACTGTCAAACCCCTCCAATGTGGAAAAGTTTTGGCTAGTGTAGGAATCATCCATGTGGGTTGGCCCATGTTGGTGGGTTCGTGATGAAGATTTCAGTCAATATTGCTCAAAGTAAATTGGGAATGCCCGTGTTGGTGTCATGGTGTTAAGAAATTTCTAAAATTGTGGGGATACCCACTATGTGTATCAATGGTGTCTCCTCTTATGTGGGTTTTATTAAACATAGGGAGGTTAGAGGGTCAAACCGGTGTTAGAGGTTGTCTAGAAAACCAATGTTTGACAAGAACCCTAATATGGTAGGGAGACCACCATAGGTTGAACTTGTGGAAAACCTTGTTTTCAAAGTGATCTTGGCATAGGAACCCCTTACTTCTACTCCCCCCAACCTTGACCATGGTGATTCAGTATCTCGGATAGTGGGTCACTTGAAAAATGATCTTGGAGATCTCGAGCAGTGTTAGGGATCCCTAAGTTCGGGGTCAGGGTGTTCCATGTTGTCGTACTATTTGGAGATTAATTTATTGCTATTAGTTATTTTTATTGGTGATCCTAGTTTTGAGATATTTGCAGTTTAAGGTCATGGGCATTTTGAATGCTTGGTCTTTGGGTGATTGAGGTTTGGTTTTAAGTGTCTTTTCATTCTTGCTTGGAATCTTGGGTTGACCCAGTCTTTGGGGACTTTCTGGGGGCAGAAAATGTCGTGGTGGGGAGAATTGTCACACCCTGACCAATGTTTAATTTTAATTTAATTATTTCTCAGTCTCACTTTTGAGATGTGGTTAAAATAGGTTCCTTTTTAAAAGAAATTTCGGATCTTTTACTAGTGCATGACCATACGTACGACCGTGTGTAGTGCCCAACCATAATAATAGAAAGTTTTAGGATTAAATTTATTATTTCACGGGTGTGAGACTTTGTTGTGACCATTCACATGTCTATTTGTGGTGTCTAGACTCAATAATTATTGAAATTATTTTGAAACTAGTTTTATTATTTTAGTTTTATTATTAATATTATTATTTTTTAATTTAATTTTTCAATTATAGTATTATTATTATTATTGCAGTTGATACTTTAGTTCTTTTTTTTTCTATTATTTTGGTTTTATTATTTTTAGTTTTATTATTAGTATTATAATTTGTTATTATTGATTAGAATTTTGGTTTTATTATTTTATTTTTATTTTATTTCATTTTTATTTTATTTTCTCTCTTATTTTTCCCCTACATCTCTCTCGCTCTGTTTTCTCTCCCTTTTTTCTTTTCTTTCTCTTTTTTTCTCTCTTTTCTCTTGCTCTCCCCTCTCTCTCATGTGGTCCTCTCCCCTGAAACCCTAGCACACAGACCCTCCCCTCCTACTCCCTCCACCTCCTTTCCAGACCGCCTCTGACCACTCTTCTATACCGGTGCCCTCCTCCTCCTCTGGTGAACCAGACCAGCATCTCGTCTCGCACCGACCTATACTACCCACTGCCTCACACTGCTCCCTTCCACGTCGCATCATTTCCCCTCATTTTGAACTCCCTCCTACCAGTGGTTTTCTTCTGGATAATGCCTCCAACACCTCGAGACACCTTCCTCAGTCGCCCCGCACTACATCCACCTCACATAGGTGTATGAAGTTCCTCTTTCCCCTACGCCCATATTCACACTACTTCTATATTTTGATTGGATTTTTTTTCTGGCACGGCGCGCCTTCAACAGCCCTCTCGCATGCCTGGTTGTCCATCCGCACTATTGCCACAGGTGTGTTTTTCTCTGGTTGTTCATTCTCCCACTTTAGTAGGTTATTAGATTTCGGTTTTTGGCGTGAAAATTGGTTTGATTATGGTGTAATTGGTCCGATGTTTTGTTTTTGGGTTCTAATTGTTTCGTTCGTGGTGTGTTTTCCTTACAGTGGTAGTTTTACACCGAAATCTTATGGTTCTCTACACCGAGGGAGGCGGTTCTATGTATATTTATTGTTTGACGAATTAATTTGTGATTTTGATTAATTTATAACGTTTATTTATTAGTTTTCTTGATACAAATTTGGTTTATGTGGAGATCTAATGCGCATTTGATTTTGTAGTAGCATGTTAAATTATTTTTGAGTAATTTTTTTATGGAAGCCTTGTTGCACTATTTAATAATGTTTTATAAATTATCTGGATTATTTTTTAGGAGGTGAAAAGGGTGATAATGGTGTTTTGGAATAGATTCTATATGTGTTTTTCCATAGAGGGATATTTGAGTTTATTTTCGGAAAAAACCATTAATGTGTTGTTTTGAAATGTTTTATAGATTGTTTAAGTGTTTAGTTTTTTTATTAAATTATGTTTTTAGTGCGTTGGACCTTGTTGCGATGGTTTTGGGATGTGGGCATTGAGGATTACAACATGTAAATTCATAGGGTGAGAAATATATATATATATATATATATTTCCTCTTTTTGAACATTCCCTCATGGTGCGGGGAGTATGTGCAATGCAGCTACGGGCGTATATTTATATATGTATAGATTCATGTGAATGTATACACAAAAGGTTGGTTTGAGTGGTCGTCGACAAATAGAATCATGTTTGAGGTAGGTCCCCCACTACACTTACCATTATATTTGGAATTTTTTTAATTTCTTGGAATTTCATTGTTTTTAAATAAATGGTAAATAATATCTATTAATTAGTTTTAGAAATTTTTTTGTTGTGAAAGATAGTAGTTCCCTCTTATTCTTGAATTACCTGAAAATGTTTCATATTAAATATACATACCAAGTGTTTATCAAATTTCTTAGTTGGCCTTTGTAAGTGAATTTTACTTTTTAAAGAATGACTTGGGTTAAAACTGTGTATGGGTTTCTAAAATGGATTTCTTAAACTGGGTTTCAAATGGTTTTGAGATTAAAAGTGGTGTTTATTTGAATATTTGAAAGTGAGTTAGTGTCTGTTTGTTCTTATTAAAATAGGTTGGTGCTGAGTGGTTGGTTAAGGCCCATTTGGCACATTAATAAAATAAATTATTTTGAAAAACTCTCTTTGGGGTGACTCATGGGTGATCTTGCTATGTACATTGTTTGTGTGAGTTATTGTGTGTGATGTTCGGGCATGGTGATTAGTGGCTTTATTAACATTGTTGACTCGCCCCTCTATTAATTTAGTACTCATCATGGGAACCTGGCATAGTAAGTGAATCTTTTAAGAACAATTGATGCACTTGTTTAGATTATGCACTGGCTAGTGGACCTCAGTATTGACGTTTCTCTTCTAGGGGATTGGGCCCATCAGTTAGGAAAGGTAGGGAAACACCTAGTGTTTGGGCATTATGATGTCATTGAGTAGGGCATGCCTTCAGAATGATTCATATGTATAGTACAATCTGGATTGTTCATGAGATACTTGGTTTGACCCATGTTTTATTTAGTTCTTATTTGTATGTAGCGGACGGTTGAGGTGCTTAGTTTGGTTGTTGGCCTCGTGTGCCACATTTCCATTACCCATATTGTGTGTTGTGTGTGTGCGTATGTTTTTCACTTATTTAACAATAAAATTTTTTATTTTAAATTGATCACAGAAATGTTTTTAAAATGTAATGCATATTTATCCTTCAAACCATAAAATGATTTTAAACTGAAAACGGAAATAGACTGTTACATTCTTTAGAAATGATAGTGTGGGTAAAAACTCATATTTTATATATTTTAGTTCAAAACTAAAATTAGTAAAATTACTTATTTAATGGTATTGGCTTGTGAATAGATTGTTGGGAATGCCTACTAAGTTTCAATACCCCCACCTATAGTGTTTTCTTGTTTTTAGTTTCTGTATAAGGTTCAAATCTATCTGGTCCATATTGGGTGAGTACTGGTTGTGGTTTGGAGAGTGACTCTTGGGATCATGAGGAGTTCTATTTGTGGTCAGGTAAATGTGTGTTTTTGTTTGTTCTTTCTTTTTTTGTGTCATTTATTTACTTTGTGTTATTCTACATTTTCTGTTGGTTTATTTATTTTCTTGGGGATAAATCATTCTCTATTGATGCCTTGGGGCATGTCTCTAACCCAGGAGGATTGGGAATGCCTCTCAGGCCTTATTACGGTTCTACTCGGTTGACCGGTTCAGGGTCGACTCGGGTTGGTTCGTGACACATAGTAAAATGTAACCTTTATCCAATAAGTCTTATAATTTATTATTTGACTCAACTAACTCCAGTGGATCCATTTGATATGGTGGTTTAGATATGTATTTTTTATCCTAGATAAGATCAACATAGAATTCAACATCTCTATTGTGGAGAAATTTGGGTAATTAATCATGAAATACATCAGTATATTCTTTCACAATGGGTATTTCATCTATTCTTAAAACCTAAATACCCTTTATATATTCAATTTCCTCTATTTATTACCTTAGTATTTCATTAATAATATCCACTATGGGTGGTTTCTGACAAGATTTGTGTAACATGTTATTATTTTTAAATTATCCATATACTCAACCACCATATCTTCTTTATTTTGTTATAAAGTTAAGAATTTTATTTCCATATCAACAGATTTCTCCAGTGGAAAATACGTCTCTAGAAAAAATACCATAAAAGAATTATTATCCATATTTTCTATCACTTATACCTTATTAGTATTTTAAATAATTTAAAACCATTGTTCTTTAAATCCCCTGAAATGATACAAATATATGAAACTATCTTTCTTCTTAGTGCATCCTAATTCCATAAAAATCATCACTAGATACATTATCCATTTTTCTTCCACCATTGGATTAGTAGGACTAAAAAATAATAGATGTCAGTTATTCATTAAAATATCTAAAGAGTTTGATCCTTATTGAGATAAAATTGGTTTCTTTGTGTGGTAATGGTTATTTTTCATAACCTATATCAATTTCCTTAGGATTTTTATTAAATATTTAGAAACTAAAATTAACTATATTATTCTGATTATCTTGACAATCCCAATAATTTTCTTAATTTTGGTCTTTGTTTTCATTCCTCATAGTATGTTTCATTATATTATAAATAGAATATATTCATTAGTAATATTAAAATCTACTAATTTATAAAATATTACTTATATATCATTTTTTTATAAATTATTTTCCAATGTATATGATACGTATCAAAACTATTCTAGAATAATCTATAGAATTTTTTATCTTCAAAATCAATGTTCTCTATTTACATAATTTTAAATATAGTTCTTAAGGTTTGTAAAAACTATTGATTTGATACCAAATGTATTTCCCCCAACCATTGTCTCCCTAATCTAGTGTGTTATTTAAAACATGGTAATAATATTTCATGATATTACATTCCCGAGGCTAATTTTTAGTAGTCCTTAAGAGACTAAATACATAATCAATACATTAAAACATGATATATTACATCATTGGAGTAAAAATCATTATTCTTTAATATAATCCATTGTTTTGATCACACATATTATTCTAGTTAATAACCTAGGTAAATGGGAAACAAAATTAAAGGGTGTGATAAAATTATTAATATGGGATAAAGTATTTGGAAGCTAACATGGGATAATAATGGCATAAACAATATAAAATGAATAAATAAAATTTTATGTTGTATCATGATATAATCCATAGATAAATTGGGACATAAATAGCCACATGGATAAACATTAATTATCAAATAATGATGAAAATTATGTGAATTCCTAATTCAATACATCATTAAATACTATTAAGACCTTGTGACAAGTCATTAAACATAAATGTTAAGGATGGTCCAATTAATGTATATTATTTCTCTCATGAGACCTAAAAGTACCCTGAGGGGGTATATAATTATGGGCCCCACACATCACATAAATTATAATGCATTACATCATATCTAAAATTTTCATAGGCAATACATGGAATAATTTTAAGGAATTGACTCATTCAAAACACTTTTCATAATTTCTCATTGAATCTTGTCATACAAGATTTTACAACATGAATAAAAAAGGATTATATGACAATGCCAACATATTTTCCCAATTAATGAATTAATAAGTATATATATATCTAAACTACATTAAAATATATTGAGTATGATTAGGTATTCATAATGTATAAATAAGAACCCTTATCCAATGAAGAATATCGAATTGTATTTATTAGTTAATTATAATAATTAACATGAACACTATGTTTAGTAAATAAAATACATGTATTTGAAGTGGTAGGAGAAAAAATATATTATGGATAAATACCCTATAAATAAGGATTATTTAATCCCACATATTTGATACTATTTAGGGATATAAAATTTCCTTCAGGATAGACTTACGATTCGACATTCATTTATGGAAAATGAAAACATGTGTCAAGGTTGAGTATAATCCCCATGGGAACTAATAGAGGCTCCACTAGATATATAATTATCATATTTACTTAGAAAAATCCCACCTAATATAATTATTAATCTATAATAAAACAAATAAATGGAATTCATTTGGATTTTTGTTTACTGGGAAATATAGAGATTTATTACTTTGTAGAGAATTTTAGTAATACAACGACATCTGAAAAGAGTATAATGTGAATGAACTGTGGTCTAACATGTATTTTATATAATAATTATGGATCATATATTTATATTTCAAAAATATTACAATAATTACTCTGGTATTGAAAATGATATAACAATTGAAATGTATATAATAATTAAAAAGATGGGGAAAATGGACCCTTAACCACCTTGAATTTCTTAGCCTAGACTCATACTTTTGAGCCATCAAAAATATTCATGATTGAATATAGAGATATGTTAGATACTCATTATTAGAGATATGAAGATGGAAATAATTATTTGGTGTGGGATGAATGAAAATAGGGTGGTTATTATTGATGTGGTGAGTGGAAGTTCAAGGAATAAACTAATGAATATTTTATTTTTCCATTATCTTATATGAACCATTACCCACTATAGTGACATATTACCTATATTAGTGTTTATATATAATAGTTAGTTCCAGAATTAGGTAAATAGAACTACCTTTACCAATTTGAGTCATTATATATATATATATATATATATACATATATGATGTCATATTTATCATATTTCATCGTATTTCATCATTTTTTACCATATTTTACTATACTTACAAGAATTAAAAAAAATTACTCATTTTCTAATTTTGAAATACAAATTAAATATATGAAATCCATTTTATAAAACTAATCCTCTATTTATGAACACTTTAACTTTTATAAAAGTATTATCCATTTGATAAAAATGTTGTATCGGAGTAAACATTATTTCATTCATAAAATAATTTAAACTTTAATACTAATTAACCACTAAAAAAATAATACATTATTAAATGAAATAAATTTCTAAGGGTAGGGTGTGTAGTGCTTGTACTTTCAAGGATAGGTTTGGCCAAAATTCATCTGGTAGTGATTTCCACTATCTTAAACTTCTATTGTTGATGGTTTCACTCAAACCGTAATTGTTGATGATTTTCTTGGGACTGGTCAAGGATTAACACTAATTATACCTCCTCATTACAATGAATTGATAGATGAACCTTATAAGGGATGTTTTTACTGATTGGGGCCATAGTTTCTCCTCTCTACATCAATTATCTCTTATTATTACCTTTAATATAAAATATTTATTATAGTCATTTTATAAGGACTATACCACCAACAAGCATAATGACTAGTGGATATAATGACCAAATGGTCAAAATTTATAATGGATTTTTAATAGACATAATTAATTCCCATAACTTCATTCAAACTAGTCCCCTAAATAATAATTCTCTTTTTTAGTTCTAATAATATGTTAATTATATGGATTGTATTATTTACTTTTTTTATTATTCTTAATATAGTTCAGATTTTTATTATAGAATATGAGCTAGGATACATTCATATTCTAAATGGATTATCAAATTTTTTCTATTGTTATTATTACATATAATGATATAAACAAATTTTAATATTTTATTTATAGTATATTTTTTGTAATAAAAAATAATTTTATTTATTAATATAATTTATCCGTAATTACACTTACACTTATTAGCCTAATATCTAAAAGTAAAAAAACCCAACTATGATACAATCTAAGATAAAAAATCATAAAATATTTATATTTTACTTTATTTTCATAGAATAAACTTTACATAAATCAAATAAACATAAACTCCCAAAACAAAAAGGTTTATTGTATTTTTTAGATTATCTACTTAAATATATTTTTATAAATTATTTCCTCGATGTATCCCATATAATTCTCTACAAATGACTTCCTCCTCAATATATTCCATCATGCAATTCCCTGGGGAAATTAAAAACAAATGAAAAAGTTGTCTCAAACACTTTTTAAGGGAAAAACTTATCAAATATTCTTAAATGGTTAGATAGTAAAATATGAATAAACATGACCATGGTAGAAATATGTAATTCTAAATAACCTGGAAAAATAATATTTGTCTCTTAGGAATGACAGAAGCACATATAACCTCAAAAGTAGTATCATGAAAGAATAATATGTACTATATCATAAGAATGTGGAACTATGGAATAATAATAATTATCTATGGGGTATAACTGAGGCACCTCACAGCCAAAATCCTTGATATATTGCTAAAAATATAAACTTGTACATACTATCTTTGATAGGAATTTATAATTACTAGATAATGTAACATTTACAAATGACGGACCATTTTATGTTTCGAGTTTTAAAGAATTATGAAAAATATTTAAACTATTAGAACCCAAGTTATTTATATTAAAAGGAATTTTTTTCACTTTATATGCAACTAATTGATCCATAATAAGCTTACAGCATCTCCCAAAAATCCTCTACACAAGATACTCTTCAAGACACATCATATATATATTAATTTTCTTCATAAACTAGGTTTGTGGAAGCATAAGTAAGGAATGATATTAAATGATGAATAAAGTTAAACTTGAATAATAAGATTCAATGATTTCAAGTGATCATAATATGATAAAATGAGTGTGGTAAAAGTACACAATGAAATCATACCCATCAAATCCAGATCAATAGTCATGATTCATGGAATAAGGCTTAAAAATTAAAATATATGAATCACTATAGAGTGAAAACATATTAGATCAATCATAAACCAATAAGGTAACATAAAAAGAAAGATAAGCATAAAATTATTACATAACATGGGAAAAACATGAAATATGGCATAACCATAAGCATAGGATAACCTTTGAGAAAACTCATTATTCCCATGTCTATGTGAAAAATATCATTATGTCTATGCTATACTATCCCATGTGATATAAACATAAACTAATGAATTGGAGGGAAATATTGGACCCCGAACCTCATCATCCAAACATATTTGTGCCACATAAAATAAATCAGTATCATATTGTAAAGAAACCATATAATGAAATTTAGTTTCATATTCTTTTAAAATGGAATCACATGAGGAAAATATTTATAATTCCATCAATAATCATAATATGAAATAACCATGGAAAATAAATGGGTATTCAATTATATTAAATAAATTTCTAGGTAAATACCATTATATCAAAATAATAAAATATGTTTCGTTTATATTGTATATTTAAAATGTATAAATTTAATTTAATAATTTCCCCAATCAATCGATGTGTGGAATCTGGGTGAACACCCTTTAGTCAAAAGAATCAAAAATAAGGTATTAATATAGGAAGGAAATTTAAAGAATAATTATGGTTATGCACTAAATCTAATTAAAAAATATAAAGGTATTGATGGATCATTTATATTATAGAGATTTAGTGTTTCTCGTTTTTGAAAAACTAGGTAAAGAATTTAATTAAAACATATCATGAGAATCTTTAAATGCTACCCTTTTTAAATGACATAAAAATAAGGTTTTTCCATATAAAAATACTGAAAATATTTCTAATAAAATCACAAGAAAAAATATCAAGATTCAATCCAACAAGTTCTATAATATTAAAGTGGGCGATAAGCCACCAACCTCGATTTATTTTTCAAAAAGGATCTCAAAATGATTTCCGAAAATCAACCACTTCCTTTAATTCCTATATCAAAAACCAGGAATATCTCATAACTAAAAATACAAACCCATTGATCTGGGTATCATGCATTGATATATGGTTCATATCAATCCAAAACATATAAATCCAAAATAATAAGGAAGAACGTAACTCTAAAATTTGATTTCCAAAATTTAACACCTAAAGAAACGTTGGAATCAGATATTGAATGTATAATAAATCAAATAGGATTGTCCGAGAAGTTGAGAGGGAGGAAAACGAAACTATGTCAGGGTTTAACAGTGTTTTCCACATCAAATTTAGCAGGTCCTGGAATATTCATGATGTGAATTGGTAATTCATATCATGAATTCCTCAATAGGCCACTCATTCCAAAAAATGTGTCGCATTGGTTTTATTTTCTGGAAAAAAACCCTATTCAAAATGTGAATATGTTTCATGTCATGTATTTCTTTGATTTTACACCTGGTAAAACATTCACACAATGAAGGGATTTCAAAAAAATATGCACAAGAATATTCATATCCTGAAATCGTCACTCAAAATGGGATTTTTTCTACAGTATTTCTCTATAACCAGATTATAGGATCTTCTCTCCTTTATGATTTTGAGTACTTTAGGTTAACTATCCCATGATTCCAAACATAAAATAAAGTGCATAAAGATTTGGAATACCTAAAACCAAGGGTGATACATTATCCCCACCATTAGGCATTCCATTCTTAGGAAGTTATATATCAATTTTACCTTTGAACAATTTAGGACATTGTTCCCACATGTACTTTTCTCATTCACAAGTTTCATATTAAACCTAGACATACTACCAAAGTACTCACACTGAGGAAATATATCTCCCTCAAAATTTCATTTACTATCTTTCTATAACCTATATTGGTTCATGGATAAAATTCATATTAATTTCATGAGTAATATGATGCCAACTGATCGAATATCATGGATAGGGATGATACTTATTCATTTTAGAATGATGTAAGATGTTATGAATAACAATAAATCTTTGTGGTAGTGAAAACTAGTATGCAATAGTGTTAATCTATTCTATAACATTTAATGGTCCCATATACCATGGTGTTAACTTTCCTTATTTAATCAAGTGTTGATGACAATGTTTTCATGAGACTTTCAAGAAAAAATTGTCACTAAAATCAAAAGATAAAGTCCAGAGATGATTATTTGTATATGAATTATATCTTCTTTGTTCCATATCTATATACTTAGATATCATTTATAATTTCTCTATGGTCTCTTTTATAAGACTTGGTTCAATCAAATATATATCTTCTATTTCCACCCAACACAAAGCAGAATAATAAGGATGGATATACAAAGCCTCAAATTGTTGAATATGTATTTCCTCCTAATAACTATTATTGTAAGAGAGATTAACCAAGGGAATATGATCCTCCCATGAACCACAAAAATCCATGATTCACATGCTGAGTATATTTTCCAATGTATGAATAATGTTTTATGACTATCCATCTATATCTGGATGATATTTTGTACTCAAAGTCAATTTACTTACAAGATAATATTGTAACAATTTCTAAGATTGAGATGTGAAATGTTGTTCTCTATTAGATAAAATCAAAGTGGTAACTCCATATAACACTGGACAATTCTTATATATACAATTTTCCAATCCCTTTACTAAGTTAGATTCTCTTATAGGTATGAAGTGTAATAAATTATTAAATTGATTCACTAATACCCATATAGCATCTTGTTTCCTTAATTTTCTCAGTAGTGCTATGAAAAAATCCATCACAATTTTCTCTGTCTTCTTTATAGGTATAGTAATAAATATTATCATACACTATGGTCTTTGATATTCTATTTTTACTAGTTTTAAAGTTAGATATTTCAACACAAAATTGTCAATCTTGTGTATCAAACTTTACCACCATAAAAGTTCTTTTATTTCCATGTAAATTTTCTAAATACATTGATTAATAGACTAATTTGAATGGTGATACACTAATAAAATATTATTGTGAAAATGATAAAGAACTAAAATTTTATTTCAAAGATATGAAAAAGAGTTTATATATTTTTTCCAGTCATCAGAAGTCACCCCACCATTTAGGTTTAACCTAATGGGGATATAATCAGAATCTGTTACCTGAGATTATTTTACCAACTTTATAAAACCTAGAATATGACTAACTAGAAATAAAATTGCTTGATCACCTTGTACTACTCAATATAAATTCATATCAGTGATCATTCTCATAAACTTCAATTGATCATGAGTTTCTTGGATTTTTTCACAGTATGATTTATAACTCAATGAATCTACTATAGAATTCCCTTTACCAATTGTTTATACAAATTCAAAATCAAACATTTGAAGCTATTCCATCCATATTTTTTTACTCAATTTCAATATTCTTGGATAAAATATGTATTTCAAACTCTTTTGGTTAGTGAAAAATATGAAATTTTATCCAAATAGGTAATTACTTTAAGTATTTAAGGTATATAAAACTGTATGTAATTTCATGCCATGTATAGGATAATTATTTTTAGGCACTCACAACAGCTATGAACCATAGTCCATAATATAGTCTCTCTACATGAGAACACTACCATGAATATATCCAAATGTATCACAATATATCAAATATTTTTTACCTAGTTCTAGAAATATTCGAATGGGTGTTGAGGTGAGATGAGTTTTAAGGTCCAGAAATCAATTATAATATTCATTATTCCATATTAATGTAACACCTTTACTTGTCTAATAATTCATGGGATAAAAAAGTCATGAGACATACCAAAAAAATCAGTGAGAATAGCTTATTAATCCCATAAAACTGCATACCTCAAAAACATTATCTCATGCCTTCCTAGAGACTATTGCTTCAATCATAACAAATTCAACAAATATTCCTTATTCAGAATTGATGTTCCTAAATAAAATAAATTTTAGATCTAAAAGTCACACTTAGATAAATTATCATAGAAAATATTGTCCTACAATGTACTCAGTATAATTTTTAAGTGCTCCCAATGGTTATTCATGTTTCTAGATTATACTATAATATCATCAAAAAACAACAAAAGAGTCAAGGTATCTATGAAATATATGGCTTATCAAATCCATGAAAACTACCAGTACATTCATCAGAAAAAAAAAGGAATGATGACATATTTATAATGGAAATAGTGACTATGAAATTTTGTTTTTTGGATATCCTCTCTTATCTCTCTAATTTGATTATATCTTAAGTGTAGATCAATTTTATAGAACCACTTGGATCCCTTAAATTGATCAAATAGGTCATCTATTTAAGGAAGAGGATATTGATCTTTAATCATTAAATGATTCAAATTACGATAATCAACACATGAGAAGAGAGTATCATCTTCCTTATTTAGAAATAGAATTGGTGTATCCCAATTATATGCACTATGTATGATAAATCCTATACTTTACAAATCTTCTAGCTTAAACATTAATTATTTTAACCTATTTAGAGCTATTCAATAAGATGGTAGTGAAATATGGATTATTCCTAAAAGTAGGTCGATGATAAATTTGATTTGCCTTTTAGGTGGTAACATAGACAAATCATTCAAAAATTCATTCAAGTGTTAATCCTCTATTTTAGGAATATTTTCATTCCTGATTTCATCAGATATGATGATCATTATTTCTAAATGGATACTTATAGGTTCATCAATTATTAATAAATTCCCTCCTCTTCTATCATTTATATCATAATCCTCCATAAAAAGGTGAAGGACTCCATCATGGTATGTAAATTCTACCTGTTGCGTGTAGTATTTCATATGAGAATTAAATCCAACCAACCAATTCATACAAAATATTAAATAAAAAATCCATCTCCAGGACTTTAAACTCCCAATGAAATTGTACTACATCAATGGTAATGGAGTAATCTAGGAATTTAAATCCTATTCACTCTTGTTTTCTAAGGGGTGTCTTGATACTCATTATATGAGGCATCATTTCCATGTGTAGTCCCATTTGTTTAACCATGGTAGAATAAAGGAAAGAATGTGATACACTAGTTTTAAACAAGACATGCATAAGATTTGAGTTCAAAATAATGGTACCTCACACTATATAGGGACCTAGTTGTTCACTCTTAATAGCTTGTTCTACTGTATTTGACTGTCACTCAGTTGTCACATGATAGCTCATGATTCTCTATTATGGTGTCACTTAGAAAACAAAATTTTTCCTAGAAACATCATGGTTTACCTATGACTAAGGACACAAACTATTCTAATGGGATTCTTTTGTTTGATTATACAAATTATGAGGCTTAGTTGACTCTATTCCACATACTGATTTATGAAGATTCGGGAAACACTTTGTGGAATGTACATTCTTGCCAAAATGGTGGAAATTACAAGATAGTGCAATACATTATATCATCTTATGTATTGAAAACCTATAATAAAAACAACTTAGTTTGGTATCATATCATGCAATAAAATTAATTGATTCTACAATAAGAGTCTGAGGGGTGTTGCCTCCAAGAGATTAGATATCTATAATGACTCAAAATTTTACTAATTAAAATTCCTCTTAATCTAATTAAATGTATTATTATGTAAAATGGTTATATAAAACATTTAAACTTCCATGGTTTTATGTTTTTGGATTTTAAAATGCCATTAATAATTGTTACCATTACTAATATAGTCATTGAACAATGATCATAAGATTAGTATAAATATAGGGCTTTAACAAATCCAATTTACTCAAACAAATGAAGTGATGTCCTCATCCAGTAGAATTTCCCCATACGAAGCTCATTTGTCGGTTCTCTGAAAGGAGGTATCATCTCTAGGATTCTATCTTGACCAAGACCAAGTTGATCTTTAACACATTAATCTTGAACGGAATCTCCTATGGGAGAAGTGGAAATTAATATAGATTACCACCCGGGCGATGTTATACGAGCTGCACCAAGAGACTATAACCATCACACACCTTACCCTTGGGTCTTATATGGGTGTTATAAGGGGTTATGTAATGATACCCTTTCCCAATGATTATGTTCATTATTTTTTTATAAATAATATACATTCATTTTATTATTGTTACTTTGTAAAAGGTTTTTAAAGCATAAATATCATTTTTGTTAATATTTAAACTCAATTAAAAAAATATATTTCGATAAATTAATGGATTTTTTAATTAAATAATATTTTAATAAAATATTATTACTGAATTACTTTTTATTAAATATAAATTATTGTATAATTTTTATGAAAACAATTGTAAATTTTACTAAGTTGTGAAAACAGTTTTTGTCAAAACCCATGAATTTTAATTAAATGTCCATTTTTATTTTAAAAGTGAAAATTCAAATATTTAGAAAATTATTTAGATAAAATTAATATTATTTTTGGAATCAGGATGTCAAAATTATCCAATGGTGAATTTTTCATAATTTTCTGAGACAACTGAATTTTTTGGGTAAAAATTAAATTCCATTTTAATATAAAAAGTGTTTTGTGACATCATAATTACCCAATAGTGATGTAAAAAAATACTATAAAAGGTATTTTCGTCCAAAATATATTTTACCTTTAATATAATGTGATTTCAGATTTGTTTGATTAATTTTATGGTGCCTTAGTGGACCCTCCAAGACTTAAAAAGTATTTTAACTTTTTAAAATGATTTCCTTGAGAGTGTGACTCACCTTCACATAAGAAATCATAATATTTTAATAATATAGACCATTTTCATTATAAAATAATGTTTTCCACTCCCATTTGAAAGAAACCATGGGATAGTTTCTGGTTTTTTTTAGTTTAATGTGTGATGTCTAAAACCTAAATAATAAAGAATTATCTCTCCTTTCCTATATAAACTGACTCAATATCCAATTAATATACACTAAAAACATTTTTAGATCGACCAAAATCTTACCTCCCCTCTCTATAATCCTTACAAGGCATCACAATCTCCCTATAGGCCTCTCTCAAGCCTCTCTCAAGCCTTTGGGATCACACATCCAAGTAAGGGATTTATTCCTTTCTCATTTTTATCCAAATTTCATTATGTTGTTATACCATTTTATTTTCAATTAAAAATGTTGGGGTATGATCTATCACCTCCCATATACTTCCCTCATTATTCTTGAATGATTTGATACCACTTTATCTCTCATTAATTCCTCCCATATACACTTGTTACCATGTATAAATTCTATAATGGAATTCTCACTCCTCATTTACTTTCAAACAAATCTTTTATATTACACATCTAAATTACAATATTATATTGGTATATTATTTTAAATTACCCCCTTACTATTAATTTCAAGTATAAATTATGATAGACTCTTTTCTCTCTCATCAACCCATATTACTATTTTTATTTGACGTCGTTATGCTGCCCAAGCTACACCGAAATTTCCCATGCCAAAATCATTGTGTAAGTGAATATTGTACCCATTTATCTATCAAGGGTATTAAAATTTATGCACATATACTTATTGATTATATAATTTTATTTATTTATTCCACATTCCATTGTCATGGAATAAATTATAATATTGAATGATTGCATGTTATATGATCCATGTGGAACACTTATGCATGAAATGATATATTTATAAAGGGTGTGCCCTGATAGCGCTCCAATACATTGGGTAAAGAATAGTATCATGATACAACATGTTAAATTAGGGTTTAATCATTCTAATTCAAGTTCAATTAGGTTCTACTCATGATAATTCATGTGAAATGAGGGTTTACTCATGCTCCATGTTCAATGAGCCATGGCTCATGCTAATATCATGTTAAATGTTGTTTCCACATTTCCATTATATGATAATCATTCTATATCATTACTTTATGTTCATGTTTCTATTTTTCTCCATTGATATTCATATTTACTATAATGTACTATATTCTTCATTTTATACCTTGTTTACTCCCTTACTGGGATTTATAGCTCACCCTTTTCTTATTCATTTTCTTAGTTATCCCATGCATTGCTAAGAATGAAAGAATATTGTGGACATGTAAAAGAAGTTTTCAATAAATATGTTGTGTTTTATGTTCTAAGTTGTTGTGTAATGTTCCTAAGCCCCAAATACACTAGACCTATCAATCTTATAGGATGTATTAAGTGCAATTTTATGTAACAAATCTTTTTTAAGTGTGTAATAAACAGCATGGTTGTTATAGTTGGTATCAAAGGATAGGTTTAGTTATTTTTGGGATTAGGATTAGAAAACCCTAGTGAAAGCCTTAGGTAGAAGACTAAGTACAATAAAAACATCCCTAAATTTTGGTGTGTATAGAGTAAGTTCGTTATCAAAAAAATATATCTTTGTCTGGATACGAATAGGTAGAGGTGGCTTTGGCACAGATGTATCAAGGGGTAAAACCCGAAAACACTACTTTGTTCTAGACTCGAACAGAAACTAGTGCATAACAATGGGCCTTTCTACACTCTTGGTTATGACACTTCTAGGGGATATGGTTTGGTAAATTCTTGAGCTTATCATGAACCATTATTAAGGGAATAAAAAATTCCCCTAAGAATATATGTTGGGAATAAGATCATATATAACATATATTGAAGCCTATAAATTCATAAGTTAAGGAAATAAATATAATTTATAAGTTAACCCATTTTATATTTGGATTCCCCTTTATTTGTTACTCATAACTTTCCTTTTATTCATGCAAATAGATAGTAATAGGATGACTCGGGAAAACAACTGATGTAAAGATCAATGTGATGATTATTCTAATGAGATGCCCAACCTGATGGAAGAAGGAATCACAAACTTTGTCACAATACTCTCTCAGTTAACTTAAGTTCTGAATGGAAACATGGGTCAAGAGGAATGTTCAACCCCCCCCCCCCTATGCTAATAATTAACAAGCCACAATCGAGAGCTTCATGAGACAAAGGCCTCCTACTTTTAATGGATCATTTGATCCCTCAAACGTCGAACAATGGATCCACTCCATTGAAAAGATATTCTCCATCATTCAATGTTCTAAAAAAGTGAAGGTTCTTCTGAATTATTATCATATGGAGGGTGAATATGATCAATGGTAGACATTGATCAAAAATAAAAATCCTAAGGAAGAGATTGAGGTGTTAAATGGAAAGATTTATAGGGAAAAAATTCAATAAATATTTTCTGTGCACCCTCCAACATAAGGTGGAAAGGGACTTTCTTTACCTCAAGAAATAAAGATAATGAATCCATTAGAGAATACGAGTAAAACTTCACAAGAATTTCTTGATCCGCCTCTGACTTTTTCATTACCCCTAAATTCACATTTGACCGCTTCTTTGGTGGGCCAAAACCTAGCCTACAAAATTCCCTAGTGATCTTTGACTTCGATAGCTATATGGAAATTGTCCGATGTACCTTCAAATTTGAAATGGATATTGGAAAATCTCGAGGGTATCATGGGGATAATAAGTGTAAAGTGAAATTTAATGCCGAAAGTCTAATGGATAAATCTAATGGTGATAAGAAATTCTAGAACCCCACTTTCCAAAGGTGTGGAAAGAAGCACCTCAGAAATTTCCTGAAGGGGATGAGGAAATTTTTTAGGTGTGGAAGAGAAGGGAATGTAGCAACTAACTATCGATAAGAAAAAACCCACTGCTATGATAGAGGAGCTGAATGCTCCGTTAGACCGTCAATAAGATTTTCATTTCTTAAACTACAAAGAACCAGGGCACTTTGAGAAATAGTGACCTAAGACAAAGGTTTTTTGAGGCAACCAATAACTTCTAAGGAAGTAGGGGTGAGATTTTTCCATCACTACAACCGAAGTGAACCCCAAAAACAAAGTGGTGGAAAGTACACTAGTTATTCATTCAATAATATTGAACATACTTTTTTATTCTGTTTTTATGAATTCTTTTATATCCCAAAATTTTAGTAGAACAATCCCAACACCATTATAAATCATGTAAATAAAAATGTCAGTGTGAAAGTAAAATGGGGAAATCATTTCATCCCATGAATATAACTCTTCCCCTATCATAATTTATGGATTTAAATTCCCTGAGAACCTCTTCATACTCCCTCTAGTGGAATTTGATTCAATTCTTGTCATGGATTGGCTTTCCCTATATAGATACAACATAAATTTCTATGAGAGGGAAATCACTCTCCATATGGAGAATCAACCCCTAATTCAGTACAAGTGAAAGGAGGGGGATGAATCCTCTCTAGAACCATCATATCAAGTGCGGATACTACTAACCTATGAGAATGAAAATATTTCTCAGATGATTGAGTCTAAGGAATCCACCATCCTTGGAGACATGCCTATTGTGAGGGAATTCTTTGAAGTGTTTCCTGAGGAATTTCATGGTCTTCCTCCTAGATATGATATTGAATTATCTATTGATATTATATTTGGTGATTTTCCAATATCAAAGACTCTATATATAATGTCTATTGTGTATCTTGAGTAGATAAATAAATAACTACAGGATAATCTGAAAAAATGGTTTATACACCCAAGTGCTTCACTATAGGGTACACTAGTCCTCTTCATCAAAAATAAGGATGGGTCAATTCACCTTTGCATTGATTATCGTGAGATCAAAAAATCATGATAAAGAAAAAGTATCATCCTACATGGATTTATGACTTGTTCGATCAGTTATGTGGAGCACAATACTTCTCCAAGGTGGATTTTTGGTCAGGATATTACCAAGTAATGGTGAAGAAGGAAGATATCCACAAGACTACTTTTTGTACAAGGTACGAGCACTATGAATTCCTAGTAATGCCTTTTAAACTCACTAATTCTCCAAAAATCATTATGTAATTGATGAATAGAGTCTTTAGAGATTACCTTTACAAATTTGTGGTAGTATTTATAGATGATATTTTAATATACTCTAAAACCAAGGAGGAGTATGAAGAGAAACTCATCACTTTACTAAAGACCTTGAGAAAGGAGAATCTCTATGAAAAGTATAGAAAGTGTGAGTTCTGGATGAAGGAATTATTATTCTTGGGTCATATCCTCACAATCAATGGGAGATCTTTGGATCCCTCCAAGAAAAATGCAATTGAGGTATGGAAAAGGCCAACAACAGTGACGGATATCCGTATCTTCCTTGGGTTAGCTGGATATTATCACTGATTTGTGAGAATTTTCTTAGGATAGTCAAACCCTCTTACCAATCTAACTCAGAAGGGAGTAAAGTTTTCATAGAGTGATTAATGCATAGAGATATTTAATGATTTGAAAAAGAGATTTATAAATGTTCCCGTGCTCACGCAACCCATAAGTGGAGAACTTTTTATACTATTTAGTGATGATTAAAAGAAGGTCTTGGGATGTGTGTTGATGCAAAATCAAAAATTCATTACCTATAATTCAAGGTAATTGAAATTTCATGAGAAAAACTATCCAACACATGATTTGGAGTTGGCTGTAGTAATCTTCACTTCGAAAATTTTGCAGCATTACCTCTTTGGGTAGAAGTGTAAAATATATATGGATTACAAAAGCCACAAGTATATATTCACACAAAAAGAGTTGAACGTGCACCAAAAATGATGGTTAGAGCTCATAAAAGACTATTGATACTCAATCCATTACCACACTAGGAAAGAGAACAAGGTATCATATGCCCTAAGTATAAAGGACCCTGTGATTCTATCATTGATGAGAATTGAAAAGGATCCAATCTTTTTACATTTGATGAAGCTGGACATAGGAATCATAAATAAGGGAAAATCATCAATCCTTTCCCAAATAATTTCTCTACCGTCTGTTTTGGAAAGGTTAAAGGATGATCAAAAGTAAGATTTGGTAATTTAGAGGAAAGTGTAAACTAACAAAAAAGTGAAATAATCGGAGTTTAATGTTAATGAAGAAGGAATTCTGAGATTTGGGTCAAGAATATATGTTCCATAAAATCTGGAGTTAAAGAATGATATTTTGGATGATGCACATAGTTAGAATTTATCCATTCACCTAGGAAACACTAATATGTGTCGAGATCTCTAAGAGAATTATTTTTTGGATTACCTAAAAAGGGAGATTGATAAGTATACATCAATGTTCCTGGTATATCAGAAAGTGAAGTCTGAGAGGTAGAAGTCTAATGGGATGATGCAACCATAACCCATAACCACATAGAAATGGGAGAACAAAACCATGGACTTTGTCACTGGACTTCCAAAGACATCCAAAGGAAACAATGCTATATAGTTTTTTGTGGATTGTCTTATAAAGACTTCACACTTCATTCCAATTTGATAGGATTTCTCATTTGATCAATTTTCATTCATATACATCAGAGAAGTGGTAAGGCTGCATGGAGTACCACTATCGATTTTATCTGATCAAGATCCAATATTCACCTCTATGTTCTTGAAGAGTATCCAACATGCTCTGAATATTGAGCCAAACATTAGTACATATTATCATCCTCAAACTAATGGAAAATTTGATCATACTATCCAAACACTTGAGGACATGTTGATATCATGCTCAATAGACTTAAAAGGATGATGGGATCAACATCTATCTATGGTTGAGTTCTCTTATAACAACAGTTTCCACTCAAGCATCCAAATGGATCCTTATGAATCCCTTTATGGGAAGAGGTGAAGAACACTGAAATTTTGGGATGATGTTTGGTAGTGAATACTCATAGGTCTAGAAATGGTCCAAGAAATGGTGGAGAATGTTAAGACCATCCAGAAGCACATTAATTCTACTCAGAGTCAACAAAATATCTATGCTGATAATTGTCAATGAGATCTAGAGTTTTATATTGGTGACATGGTATTACTTATCAAATCACCATGGAAGCTAGTAATGAGATTTGGGAATAAGGGAATGCTTAGTCCAAGGTATATCAGCCATTTTGATATCCTTGATCACATTAGAGCAATGGCCTATCGACTAACACTCCCACCAAACATGTCTCAAGTACATAATGTGTTCCATGTATCACTCTTGAGGATTTACATGCCTAACCCATCACATGTACTCAATCTAGAGGTGGTACCATCGGAGAATGACCTCTCATATAGAGAGAATCTGGTGAAGATCCTAGATTGTAGGAAAAAAGTTATATGAAATAAGACAATTCCCTTCTTCAAGGTATTGTGGATAAAGCAAAATTTTGATGAAGTAATGTGGGAATTGAAGGGAGTGTTGAAGTAGAGTTACCCTCATATGTTTTAGTGTGGGAAAAGGAAATTTCTAGGGTGAAATTTCTTATGGGGGGAAGATTGTAACAACTCAAACATTTATTAATGAAAATTACTCTTGATCTAATTAAATGTCTTATTATATAAAATGGTTATATAAAACAAATTCACATCATTAGTTTTATGTTTTTGGATTTTAAAATACTGTTAATAATTGATATTTTTTATAATATAGTTTTTGAATAGTGATCACATGATTAGTATAAATATGGGGCTTTAACAAATCCAATTTACTCAAACAAAGGAAGTGATGGCCTCATCTAGTAGAATTGATCCATATGAATCCCATTTTTTAGAGCTAAGAAAGAAATTATCATCACTAGGATTTTCTATTGAGTGCGGAGGTCCATGCACTGGCCTCGGGTCTATTGGTGTGTAGAAGCAAGAAGTTGACAGCGTCCGAAATAGAGACGGACTCAGAAACCCTTGCGAAGATCATGAATGGGACTAGTGGGGTTCCTTGGGAGCTCACTTACATCATTAGAAGGTGCAAGATCGAAACCTCACATGGGAAGATTGTTCATCACAGTTGGAGGGAGGCTAACTTCGCGGCGGACTCCCTTGCCCGCTTGGGTAGCCAGGATGTGCCTCTCATTATTTATGACTCGCTTTCTTCCCTCCCTCCAGAATGTGCTTCTTTTGTGCTGGGGGATGCCCTTGGACTCCACCATTTCCGACCCCCTTGAGGGGTGTTGTCTCCCTTTCCCTTTCCTTTTTGAATAAAAAATATATTAAGAAGAACCTATTGGAGAAGAGGATGTTAATAGAGATTACCACCCGAACGATATTATCTGAACCGCCCCAAGAGTCTGGAACCATCACACACCTTACCCTTAGGTCATATGCAGGTGTTATAAGGGGTTATGTAATGATACCCTATAAATATTATTATGTGCATTATTTCTTTATAAATAATATACATTCATTTTATTATTGTTACTTTGTAAATGGTTTTTTAAAGAACAAATATTGTTTTAGTTAATATTTAAACTCAATTAAGAAATCTATTTTGATGAATTAATGAATTTATTAATTAATTAATATTTTAATAAAATATTACTACTAAATTAATTTTTATTAAATATTAATTATTTTATAATTTTTATGAATACAATTGTAATTTGTATTAAGGTTTGAAAACTATTTTTGTCAAAACCCATGAATTTTCAATAAATGTTGGTTTTTATTTTCAAAGTGAAAATTCACATATTTAGGAAATTATTTAGATAAAATGAATATTATTTTGGTATCAGGGTGTTAAAATTATCCAACGGTGAATTTTTCATAATTTTCTGAGACAGTCGAATTTTTTGGGTAAAAATTAAATACCATTTAAATATATAATATGTTTTATGACATCATAATAACCCATTAGTGACATAATAAAATAATATAAAATGGATTTTAGGATATCATGTGTTTTATCTTGAAAATAATGTGATTTTAAATTTCTTTGATTAATTTTATGGTTCCTTAGTGGACCCTCCAAGACATATAAAGTATTTTAACTTTTTAAAATTATTTCCTTGAGAGTGTGACTCACCTCCACATAAGCAAGCCTAATATTTTAATAATTTCATCCATTGGACTTATAAAAATAATTTATTTCCCTCCTATTTGGAGAAAAACATGTGAAAGAACCATGGTATGGTTTATGGTTTTGGTTAGTTTGATGTGTGATGTACAAAACCTAAATAATAAACAATTCTCTCTCCTTTACTATATAAACCCACTCAATCTCCCATTCCTCTTCACTCAAAATCTTTGGATCTCAATAAACCTATGACCTCATCTCTCTATAATCCTCCCAAGGTACCCCAATCTCCCTATAAGCCTCTCTCAAGCATCTCCCAAACCATTGGGATCACACTTCCAAGTAATAGATTTATTCCTTTCTCATTTTTTTCCAAATTTATTTATGTTGTAATACTGTTTTATTTTCAATTAAAAATGTTGGGGTGTTATTTTTCACCTACCCTATACTGACCTCATTATTTTTGAATGATGATAGACCTATTTATCTCTCATTAATGCCTTCCATGTACACATGTTACCATGCTGAAATTCTGTAAGGTATTTCTCTCTCCAAATTTACTTTCAAACAATTCCTTTATATTATGCATCTAAATTCCTTTACATCTGTTGGGATATTATTTTCCATGAACACCTTATTTTCCATATAATGTATAAATAATGAGATAACCCTTTCTCTCTCATTAAACCATTTTACTATTTCTATTTGATGTCGTTATGATGTTGAAGTTACACTGAAATTTCCCGTGCCAAAATCACTGTGTAAGTGAATACCATGCCCATTTCTCTATCAAGGGTATTCACCTTTATGCACATATAATTATTGATTATATAACTTCATTTATTTATTCAACATTATTATATCATGGAAGAAATGATGATATTTTATTATTCCATGTTATATGATCCATGTGACACACTTATGCATGAAATGAAATGTTTGTAACGGGTGTGCCCTCATAGTACTTCAATTAATTGGGTAAAGAATAGTATCATGATACGCCATGTTCAATGTGGTTTTACATGTTATAATTAAATTTAAATGAGGGTTTCCTCAATCTAATTCAAGTTCAATGAGGGTTTACTCATACTCCATGTGCAATGAGCCTTTTCTCAAGCTAATATCATGTTAAATGTTGTTGCCACATTTCCATGTAATGATAATCATGCTATATCATGCCTTTATTTTCATGTTTCTATTGTGATCCATTAATGTGAATATTTCCTAACATTTACAATATTATTCATGTTATTCCTTTTTTACTCCCTTATTAGCCTTTATAGCTCACCCTTTTCTTATGCATATCCTCAGGTTATCCCATGCAATGCTAAGCATGAAGGAATGTTGAGGTCATGTAAAAGAATTTTTCAAAAAATATGTTTTTTTATGTTCTAAGTTCTTATGTAATGCTCTTAATCCCCAAATACACTAGCCCTCTTAATATTCTGAGATGTATTAAGTTCAATTTTATTTAATAAATCATGTTTAAGTTTTTAATAAAGAGTAGGCTTGTTATAATATCCATCTATCCCTTATTTAAAGCACTAGGTTTGAGACATGTCCACATAGAAGAAAACAAGATACCTCATGTAGGATTCACAACATTATCCCTTCCTACCTCTAATTAATTATTAACCATATTTTTATAATATTTAATATAGTGAATAACTATCTTGTATTGAATCTATGGTTTCAATCCCCACTCAAATATTTACACCTTCAAGGTTTCTCTTGCATCTACTTCTAGGGAGAAAGGAGCCAAGTTCATAAAATTAGTTGTATACTCTATCAGAAAGTGTTTTTCTTGCTTTAAAATAAATTTATATATATTTCTTTATATTTTAATGTGTGGGGATAGAATTATATGTTGAAAAGTTTCTAAAAATCCTCCAACATAATTCATTGGTTATCTTTATCTTAGAAAGATAAATCCCTTAATTAGTGTTAAATATCCTCCTGCATATAGGTTTCTAATATAATCTTTACCATTCCAATGTACCAAGAAAACAAAAGATTCTATTTATTCAGTTTAGACACACTTTTTCTTTATCATGTTTAAAATCCTCTTGAAACATAGGTGGATTCTACTTTTGAAACTGCATTTAATGGTTCACATTATTTAGTTCTTAATTTAAATTTCTTCTATCAATATCTTAAAATTATTTCACAATACTTTGTATAAGTTGTTTTTCACTTTTGGATTATGTGAAACCATATTTTCAGTAGATTATCCCTACTGATTTCTATAAAATATTCTTGGTGGAATGTTTAATAAATAGAACAATATACCATTCATACCATTTACCTCTAAATAATAACGGTTTGAATATGTTTCAAAACATTATAAATAATTATATTTACCATGATCAACAACTAGTGAAACCATCATTTCCAAAATAAAACATTTTATCTATTTTCAGAAATCATTTGAACATCAAATGAACAATTAATTTTAAGTGGTAAGACACTGAATTAATTCATAATATGAAACACCCATTGTCAAAACCCACAAAAATAATATTGCAACACCACTCAATGTTTCATGGAACACATTTGCACCGGGACACCCTGGTAACTTGAATTTTGATATAAAATGGTTAGCTGCATATTTTTATGATATACAATTCATGTTCTGACAATCCTATATACTTAATACCAACCTAAATCAAGGACCAAACAAACTAATACCATTCGTAACATCTCACCCCTCACCCATTGGCTTGGTTAAAGGTAGAGGTTCTAATTATTTAACGCCTTGACCCCAATTGCCCAGAGTCGGTGCATTATTTTATTTCATTATCATGATCATAAGAAAATCAAATCTTGAAGGACTAATCAGTTTAGTATCCTTGGAAATACTATATAAAAACATAAGTTTTATATTACATATTAAAATGAAAAACAACATATTATCCCCTTTGAAAACTCTCATATTCCATAGACTATCCCAGCAGGTCAAGCATAATATACTTCTTCACATCTTGTGTAAAAATTAAACATAAGAAAGAAATAAGTTCAGATGATCAGAAAGGATAAACAATATAGTGTAAGCTATCAAAAGTAAACATAAACGTTTAAGGAAAGTTATAAAATAGAAAATCATGATTTTTAAACATAATATTTTGCATAATATGGAAAGAATTAATCAAATATTTACATTTGAAAATTCACATGGATATTCTGCTTATCAAAAAATCACATGAAATATCAATAAATAATCTCATAATGAGGAAATGCATAATTCCATACATCATAACCATATCATCAAGACCTTGTTCCAAGACCATTATCATACCATCAAGTCATTGTTCTAAAACAATAGTTTCTATTATGAGACCTAACAATGCATCAAGGATATATATAAGTCCCTTCTTATCACTTACTAATTCTAATTTATTCCTCTTAAGAAAAGGGTGAAACATAACATAAACATTCATATTAAAACTAACATATAAAATGTTAATACTTTAACCATAACCCATGAATGGTATAAACATAGAAAATAGATAATAAAATATATCATAAACCCTTAAATACAATATGGAATATTTTATCACAATAATTTAACCTCAAATAAGCATAAAATCCAGTAAAGGGTGTTGACATTGATTAAAATAATTTAACAAATTCATTAAAACTCTTTAAAGGAAATATCCCTTTTTTACATTGAAATCATTTAGAAGCTACATAATTATGGAATACAAAATTTCTTTTGAAAAAGACCTTATAACATTTTAAATAATTCTTCAAAAATGTTAAGACCTAATAATGTTGGAAAATAGCTGATTACACCATATAAGTTAAAAAACATTCTTTCCTTAATTTTTCGAAAAGGTTATAAAGTACCTCATTTGGAAAATGACAGAAAGATTACTTTCAAAACATTTTATAAAAGTTCAAACATGGGTAAAAATTAATTTAAAAATATTTGTGGAATATTATTAGTTTTTTTAAATACATGATAAAGATTTCCCAGTAGATACTACCATATAAACAACCTTGGATAATAATGAGAATGTGAAATTAACCATTACCTTATACTTTATTTTATTAGAGGGTGTGTTAAACTATTTTATAATGGTTAAAACATGTAATTAAATTATATTAGGACCATATTTATATTTATGATATCATATATGATCCTCTTATATCATTTTGGTAAAAATATTTTAGTATTATTGTTGTTTCGGGTGTTAATTGCTTCGTTTTCCCATTACTATTTTGTTATGTAAGTCATGTTTGTTATGAATTGGATATATTTTATTCATATATTAAATTAAGTTAAGTTAATTAGTATTATTTTTACTCATAATATAAATTTAATAATCATTATTGATTGTTTAACGTGGAGAATGAATCTCATCGCATCGTGGGGACAGTAAGTCTTATGTACGCGTGAGCAACAGTATCATTCCATTGATGGCTAAAGGGTATAGAATTGGATAGTATATTAATTATAAATAATTATTATAATTATATATTAATTATTTATATCCATTATACTCATCATTATACCCCTTAAAATAAAGTATTGTTGAATAACAAATTACACCATGTTATGGAGATAGTAATTCATACGTACACACACATGGTGATATTGTTATTCGTATGATGGGTAAAATGAAGAATATGGTTGTCCCATGATTATAATAAAATCTCAGAGTATGTATGATACTATATTTATTATTTTAATATGAAAATAACATATAAATAGGATCTATAAGAAGAAAATAACTTTGAAAGAGGTGATAAAACAATTACCTCTTTTTCAGGTGTCTCTTTTTGGTTTTCACAAAAGGACTCCATAGGTTGGATTTATTCCAAAATTTTGGAATGTAGGATAAATTTAGGTAGATTAGTAGATAAATTGGGAAGGTTTTGTCCGATAAAAAGGTATTTAGAGGTGTTATTAAAAGAGAAGGAGAGGTTCTCTTTTATAAGAGGGGAGGGGAACCTTTGGAAATACAAAAACTATTAAATTAATATAAATTAATTTTTAAGAATAAATGATTCAAAAGGTGATTATTTATAATATAGTATGAGTATGGGTAGAAATAATATCAACCAAAAAAAATTAGACATGCTTTTATTTTATTTTAAAGCTTATCATTTTGATTTATCATTATTTAATCGATTTAATTTTAATTGTAGTAATAACATTATAAATATTAAGTAGTTATAAATATTTACTTATATGGTGATAATTGACCATAAATGGATATATAATAAAATTTTAGACCTTATAGTTATCATTTTGTTATTTGAAAATATTTTTATGATTTTTAAATAATTTAATAAAATGTTATTGTTATAAAATATCAATAGTGTTAATTTTTACATTATTCATTTATTTGATTTTAAATAAAATCCACACAGAATATAACATCAAAAAAATACTTAAAATAATCTTAACAAGTAATAGTCACCTATAAAAAAATTATTACCTTAATTAATTCAAATTATATTTTTTTAATATTTTTAAAATCTTTTATTTGATATTTTTATTAATAATATAATTTTTGTGTCACTATTATGACTTCCTTATTGGTAATAATTTAATATATAAAAATTATAAATAAATTTATATGATGTACATAATTATTCTATATTTATAGATACTATATATAGTCTATGTTATCTCATATTTATCTCTATATTAAAATTAATATACATATATAAAATGAGAGTTTCATTTTGTCATATTCATTGATTTTAATAATATTAATGTTATATTCATGGTAAATTGTCCATTAAGTGAATATATTTTTAAAATTATATGATAAGGGTTTATTTTAGTCATACAATAGGATTTTTACTGTTGTTAAGGTAATCTTATAATATTATTTTTACCTTTAGTTACCCGATTTACCCTTAACTGTATTAATAAAAAAATTACTAACACTACTATTCATAATGCACAAAAATAAAAAAAGAATATTCACAAAATTTAGACCAATTGATTCCAAATATGGAATCTATTTTTCAAAATTTAGAACGCAGAAGATGTATTAATTATTTTAAAATTAATCCTCGTTGTCAAAATGATAAAACAGGTTTTTCAAAAGTAAAAACCATCATAAGATTGAAATCTGTTTACATATACTTTTAGTGTGTAAATAATTTCAATGACCTAAAATATATTAAATTATAAAAATATAATATAATTTTACTTTAAACCCAAACAAATTTATAATTTAACACTATAAATTATTTTGATTAAAAAAGTTGTTTTCAATTAAAATTTAGTATTTTTCATTATTCATAAGAATATGAAAGTTATCAAAAAAACACCAAAAAAATATCCAAACTAAATTTTGATGTCCCAATTCCAAAGAATAAGTTTATTTTGTCAAATTTAATATATAAAAGTGTCAAATAATGTATTTAAAAAGGTTTCTCCATTAAAAGTCTAAAATTTTATTTTTATGAAGAAATAGCCTTTTAATGTGTAATATTGGATTAATTATTATCCTATACCTACAAAATAAATTTTATGGATTTCACAAAAATTGATTAATTATATAATATATAAAATTCTTAATTTGGTTAGTATTGTTCATAACCACTTTTTAAATAGCTAGTTTGATAAGTTATGGTGCGCTCAAACACAGTGTTGCGCTTAGTGAAAGATATTGAAAAAGAGGAATATCATGGAAGCATGGGGTGTTAAATTCTTCCCTCCATAAAATAATTCCATACTATCAATTTATATAATATCACTGCATAAAAATATTTAAGTGGTTCTTTAACATAAGTTCTTCATGTTCCCACTTTGCCTCTTCCATTTTATAGTTTCACCCAAGAACATTTACCAGACGAGTCGTACGATTTCTCAACACTTGTTCCCTAGTATAAAGAATATTGATATTCTCCTACCAATAAGACAGATCAGTTTCCAGTTCTATTTCTTCAAAGTTGAGTAAATGTGTTGGTTCTAGAATGTATTTCTTTAACATTGATACATGGAACACATCATGAACTTTAGAGAGACGTGGTGGTATTGCAGAATGATAAGCTAAAACTTCAATTTGTTCCAGAATTTCAAAAGTTTTAATGTAACTAGGACTTAATTTACCCTTATTAACGAATCCTATAATACTCTTCCATGGATATAACTTCAAAAAAACATGATCTCCTACTTGAAATTCTAAATCCTACCTTCAATTATCAGCATAGCTCTTTTGCCTACATTGACCTGTTTTGATATGGGTCTAAATAGTTTTACCTTTTCTATTGTTTCATCAAAATGTTCTAGGCCTATGAGTTTTCTTTCCCCAACATCATCCCAACAAGTCGGTGTATGAAATCTCTTTCCTTATAATGCTTCATATGGTGTCATATGTAAACTTTAATGGAATTTATTATTATAAGAAAAGTATACCAAAGGTAAATGCAGATCCCACATACCTTTAAAGTAAAGGGATCAAGATCTCAAGATGTCTTATAAGGTATAAATAGTACTTTCTGATTTCCCATCAGTTTGAGGGTGGTAGGAAGTGCTCAATTGGTGCTCAGCATCTAGGGACTTCTGAAAACTTTTCTAGAATTGTGATGTAAAACAAGGACCATGATCAGAAAAAATTGATAGTGGTACACCATGAAGTCTTATAAATTCCTTAATATATATATTATTTCTAAACATTCAATTGGTAAATCATCTCTTATCATAAGAAAATGTGATTATTTAGTAAGTTTATCAACAATAATCAATATCGTATTATTTCTTCTAGGATACTTTGGTATCCCCATGAAATATTCTATCGTAATATCATCCCATTTCCACACAGGTATAAGAATAGGTTGCATGACACATCTAGGATGTTGTCTTCCAACTTTCACCTATTTACAAACAAAACATCTCAACCCATAATCAGTAATCTCCCTCTTCATATTATCCCACCAAAAATGGTCCTTCAAATATCTATACATCATAGTTCCATCAGGGTGTATAGAGAAATTAGAGCTATGAGAATCATCCAATAATTCTATTTTTAGCACAACTATAGAAGTTACACAAATCAGATTCCCAAATTTCAAAGTGCTATCTTCAAATATGAATTTGGACAGTCTCCCATCATTCATAGCATTAATTTTATTTGGAAACTCTTCATCATTAGACATAGAACTTTTTATCCTTTTTATTAAAGAAATTTTGGAAAAAATTTGAAAAATTAGTGATGTTTCACCTTCCATGATAATTCCTATATCCATATTTACTAGATCCAAAAACATAAGATCCCTTTCAACTCCCATTTTGTTTATAACTCCATGGTCTTTTCTACTCAAATAATCCGCTATATTATTTTCCTTCCCGAGGTGGTAGTGTATTGTGCAATCATAATCCTTGAGTAGCTCAATCCATATCCTTTTTCTCATGTTTAGTTCTTTCTATGAGAAAATATATTTCAAACTCTTAATATCAGTATATATCTCACATATTTCACCATAGAGATATTTCATCCATATCTTCAAAGAAAATATTACTGCTTCTCACTTCATATCATGATTTTGGTAGTTTTTTTCATGAATTTATAATTATCATAATGCATAAGTAATAACCCAATCATTCTGCATAAGGACACAACTGAGTCCTTTCCTTGATACATCACTATAAATCACAAAACCATCATTCCAAAATGGTAGAGTCCAAATAAGATCATTCACTAATATTCTATTCAATTATCCAAAACATTATTTACACTATTTTCTCCAAATGAATTTAACCCTCTTATGTGTAACCTCCGTTAATGGTTATTACAATTAGGAAGAAATTTAGATTAAACACTGATATTAACCTGTTAAACCAATAAAACTAGAAACCTTAGTTATACTCATCAGTTCTGGTCATTCTTGGATTTCTTTTGTTTTTTCTAGGATCAATAGAGATTCTATATTTGGAGACAAAATATGGAAAATAAAAGAAATTTATTGAAGATAGAATTCACACTTTATAAAATTACCATATAGTTTATTTCTTACAAGAGTCTTCAGAACAATCCTCAAGTTGTCCCAATGGTCTTTGTATCTTTTGTATTATACCAAGATATCATCGATAAATACTATGAAAAAATCATAAAGACATTCCTTGAACACTATTTTTATTAGATCCATGAAAATAGAGGGTGCATTAGTCAATCCAAATGGAATTGTCATAAATCTATAATGACCATACCTAGTTCTAAATGTTGTATTTGGAATATCTTCCTTTTTTACACACAATTGATGATATCCAGAAAGAAGGTAAATTTTCAAAAAAAAATATTTATATCCATATATTTGATCAAATAAATCATCAATGCGATGTAGAGGATACTTTTTTTTATTGTAATAGCATTGATTTATCTATAGTTAATGCATAGCCTCATTGATCGATCTTACTTCATAACAAAAAGAACTGTGGATCCTCATATAGAAACACTAGGGTGAATAAATCCCTTATTATTCAACTCATCTAGTTGTTTCTTCAACTCTACTATTTCGATAGATACCATTCTATAAGGATTTTTTGATATTTGTCTTGCGTCATGGATTAAATCAATAGAAAACTCAACTTCATGCTCTGGGGGTTTCCAGTTAAATCTTCAGAAAAAAAACAGCAATGTATTGCTTTACAATAGTTACATCCTCAATTTTAATATTTCATTATTCATCACTAGAGGTTATTTCCTCTCCCTCCACAAGAATATCATTCAGTAAAGCTAATGGGGGTGGATTTTGATAAGAATCGGGTGATGAAGTTTCTTCTCTAATGATAATGATTCCTATATCATCCTCACAAATCATAACTTACTTCTTCTTACAATAAATTTTCAAAACTTATTTTTATAGAAAATGCATACCAGGGATTATATCAATGTATAACATAGGTATGATAATAAATTTAGTACATAATTCGCCTTTATATTCCATAATGAGAATTTCCTAACACAACTTTGTTAAAATGAGACTTCCATTAGAAGCTTTGATTGAATACTCCATTATTAAAGTGAATTGGAAATATATAATTTTTAATGAAAAATGGGAAGATATAAATGAATGAGAGGACCTAGAATAAAACAATAGTTTTCTTAAATTTGAGGATATGATTATAGTACCTTCTATAACATCATTAGGAGTTTAAACCTTAGTAGTTGTGATCGCAAAAGATTGGCCTTTCTCCCATTGCTTTTTCTATGGAAAGTTTCCTTGACGATTAGGACAATTATATTCATAATGTCCCATTTGTTTACGATTTTAGTATTGAAAATTGATAGCTTCTTTCTTCCCCTTACAATTACGAGCTTGGGGACCATTTTCTCCAAACTTGTAACAAACACCCATCCCCTTTAGTCAAGTACTAGGGTGTTTCTTACCATGATTACTATAGGGTGGAAAGTCAACTTTTCCTTTCATCCCCTTATTTACTTTACCAAAGTGTCCAGTAACCCTCTTCCTCTCTTGATTCCCTTTAAAGTCATAAGACTTAGAGAATTCCTTTTTTATCTTGATAGCACATGAGACTTAATCTTCGTATGATGAGAAATATTGTGAGACTAATTCCCATCGGAGGAATGGTTTTAACCCATCAAATAAATGTTCAATCTTACTTCTTGGGTTATGTATATAGTTTATGGCATGCCTTGTTAATCTTGTGAAGTTAGCCTCATAATTTTCAATATTCTCATCCTCTTTTTTCCTCAGACTCAAAAATTATCTTTCCATATTATCTCATTGTTCACAAGGAAAGTATTTTTATAGGAAAAGTTCATGAAACTCCCTTCATTCCATATTTTCTATTTCTTCATCCTCCTTCAGGTTTTGAATTAATGACCACTATTGATCCTCATCTCCTGAGAGATAATAAACTTCCATGAAAACCTTTTCCCTTTTGTTACTCCCCAAAGAAAGAAATATTTTCTCTAAGGATATTATCCATAGATAAGCTAAAAATGGATTTGTAGTCCCATTTAATGTTGGAGGTTGTTGTCTCGTGAATAGGTTTAACATTGATCCTCCCCGTTGTGGATCAAGGTGCTCCATATGGGTAAGGTTATTATTCATAACCTGGGTCAGCTATCCTAGTATGGTTATAAGTAGTTTAGCACCAGTTGTATTACCAGCTCCACTGTCATTATCCTGAATAGAAGAAAAATCCCTACATGGATTACGTGCATTGATATGATTTCCATTTCTTCCACTAGGTGTCATTTCTAAACAATGTCATACACTAGATTAGGTTATGAATCATAATGCATGATTCCAAACAAGTATAATACTTAACATAAATTTAAAATTTTATGCATATCTAATCCATAATCATAAACATTGTTTCATTAAGGACATAGTTAATGATAAATCATTTATAAAGGTCTATAAAGAAAATATGGATTATCCTAAACTAACTCCCCAGGAGTGTCAAACTAGGTTCCAATTAAGGAATATTATTGTGTATCAAGTTACCTCGAGTTAGGATCGAAACATCTTGTTGTATTTTTCACCCCCTAGGTACATTTGCTCCAGAACTATATCCCTATGTAGTATCATGTAACGTCTCGGTTCCGGAAGCCTCCTAGAGGCACCCTATACCCGTTTTGTCACATGGAATCAAGTGAATTTCCCCTAATGCTAGAGGATTTAGACGAGCAATGAGGGTCATGGGTTTGATAGAGGGAAAAATATTCCCTCATTGGTAGAGGAACACAGTTGAAGAGAAACAGATAACAATAACAGAAGCAGTAATAATGGCATAAAAAGTAAACAGCGAAAGACTAAAAGTAATAAGTAGATGGAGAACAAATATAATGATGCATGATACATGTGTCTAGGAAAGCATCCAAACACATCACAATTCTAAAATACAATATTAAACCTAGGTACGAAAGAAAACAGTAAACAAATCCTCAGCATCGCAAGACTTGGCATGTTCCCATGCTCTCCATCTCCCAAATCCGTTAAGAACCTGAAGTAGAAGGGTGTTTTCCCTTATCTATACCTGCAAAAATATAATCTGTTTGGGCCCAAAAGCATTAACCAAACTGGGTGTGATACTAAATCCTATTAGGAAACCACCAAGAGATCTGTTCCTAACAGTCAGTGAATATATATGGCACATAATAAGAAAAAGAAGCAGTAAACAGATAATTAATCAATAGTAAACATTCCTACAGTTTCAAATAATTCAAAAACCACATATCAAGTAAGAAGATAATCACAAATAGGTAACCCTCTGGGATGTAATCACGGCCTATCCCCTCTGTTCCTACCTATAAAATACATGCAAACCTCTGTGAATTACACACAGTCTAACCCCTCTGGTTCAGCTTTTGTAAAGGCTCTCTAAGAAAGAACTAAACGTGAATTCCCTCTATATCCAAGTATGATCAAAGACTCTATGAGGAAGCACTCACCGTCAATTCCCTTTATAGTCCTTTAATGCAACCTACAGGCACTCTGAGTAATAACTCAACTTCAATTCCTCAGGTGGCCTCATAACGTAACTATAGACACTCTGAGGGTGAACTCAACGTCAATCCCCCCTATGGTCTCATAGCGTGATAATAAACAGACACTATGGAGAAGCCCTTACGTCTATTCTCCCTATGGTCTACTACACCAGGTTCTCACAGCCCTGTGTAAGTCAAACGAGCATAGCAATGCAAAAGGCCAAAGTAATCCTCAAGAAATACTTGGCTAACTAGTATACAGTTTAATAGTAAGACAGATAATAATCACTCCATCCTAACAATACTAGGTTTGGAAAGTAAATAGTAGCCTAACTGGAAAACTAGACCAAATGTTCAAAACAAACAAACATGGGAAAAACATCCATAGTATATCAAAGGAAACCTTATTCTCAAAAAATATCATCTATCCAAACAACCTAGGCATAACAGTCACAATCAGGGAAAAAATCATGAACACACAATACCTCGTTCTTGGGTGTTGGGCACTGTTGCACCAAAATTCAAAGACTATCTATGGAAAGGCACAAACCACCTACCTCTATGTTGTGAGATCATTATGTGTGAACCTCAAGCCTTGAATCACCCTAGAACACTGAATATCTAAAAAAATTATAAAAAGTTTAACCCATGATATCTCACGAGAAAGAAGGATTCAAAAAAATGTGCTCAAGAAAAAGAGAGAACTCATCGATGCGATTCCAACGCAACCGACAGAGTTCAATTCAGAGAACAAATGCTTGATCAAGGGCTTGGTGAAAATCTATGTCGTACGGATGCTCTTGGATGAACTAGGTCAAGAAGAGATGTGTTCTTCCCGTCATATGTGATCCTGGTATGTTTAATGAAAAAAAAGTACACGGTGTGAACTTTAGAAGTACACGGCATGTACTTGACCTTACCGGCCCTCGTATTAGGTGGTCTCTAGGTCACAATCCATAGCCATGTGCTCGTCCATTACATGTCTAGCACACGTCTACCCATGGTAATCGAGTACACAATGTGTACTCACAAAGTACAAGGTGTGTACTCATAAAGTACACGGTGTGTACTCATAAAGTACATGGTGTGTACTCATAAAGTACACGATGTGTACTTAATAAATTTATAGAAATTCCTCTTTTTCTCAAAAACACAAGAAAAAGGAAAACATACCTGAGAAGAATATCTGGGTTGTTAAAAACTCCACCTTAAAGAAATTTTTCCCTGAATTTCCCTAGAAAGGTGGCATAGAAGAAGAATCCTCAAAAAGATATTGACATTATAATCGTACACCGGCCCCCCTTTCCCAAGTCTCATCTTGTACTCATTTGTGCTGCCATAGCACTCATACCAAAGGAATAGATCGGCCATGGATAACCTTCTTACTACAATCAAAAATCCAGATAGGATGCTCCTCAAATGAGTCATCCACCTCTAACTCAAACTTTATAGGTTGAAAATCATGAGACGGGTTGGAGAAGTAATGTCAGAGATGAAAAACATGGAAGACATCGTGCATAGCCCGGTACCTCTGAGGTAACTACAACCGATAGGCAACCTTCCCAACTCTCTCCAAAACCTCAAACGGCTCGACGTACCTCAACGAAAGATTACCCTATCTCTTAAACCTTTAGTGTCCCAACCTCAGTGTGACACACAGGAAAACCTAATCTCTGACCTCAAACTCCAGAGGTCATCTCCGCTGATCAACATAAGACATCTGTCGAGACTTTGTAGTAGCCATCCTCTTCTGAATAAACTCTATCTGCTCTGTGATCTTCTGGACAAGATGAGGTCCCAGCATAGCTTCCTCTCCTACCTCCAGCCAACATAAGGGTTATCGGAATGTCCTATCGTACAAAGCCTCATAAGGTGTCATCTAAATAGTTACTTGAAAACTATTATTATAGGAAAACACCACAAGAGGTATGATCTTCTCCCAAGAACCTCCAAAATCTAGGATGCATGTCATCAAGCACCTGAATCATATGCTCAGACTGGCCATCTGTCTGGGGATGGTAAGTTGTACATAGAAGTACCTGTGTATCGAAGGCCTTTTGCAATCCCTGCCAGACCCGAGAAGTAAAACAGGAATCCCTGTCTGAAACAATGGAGTGTATAACCCAATATAAATGCACAATATCTCATATGTACAACCATCTCAGCTCATCGACACTAAAGGTCTCCTTGATCGGTAAGAAGAGTGAAACCTTGATGATTCTGTCAATGACAACCCAAATACCATCATCCCCTCATGGCGACCTCGGTAGGCCTGTCAAAAAATCCATCACGACATCATTCCACATCCACTTGGTAATGGGTAACTACTGCAAGATCCCTACTACTCGCTGATGCTCTGCCTTCACCTGCTGATAGGTGGAACACATCATCACGATACCAGCAAAATTACTCTTCATACCTAGACACCAATACTAACGGTGTAGATCAGGTTACATCTTAGTGACACCAAGATGAACTTCCCCAAATGAGGAATGAAAGTCCCGCATCAACTAATTGTGTATGTCTGCTGAAACCCATACACTACCATGAAAACACAAGATCTTATCCTTGCCTATGGTTCATCCAATAATAGGTTCCTCTCCTAACACACTTTCTCGTAGGACTAGGCCTTCATAATCTAATAGCTTCCTTATTTTCACTCAATCAAGAAGAGTAGAGGTAATAACTAAATAAGAAAGAAACGTCTTCCCCTACCTATCATGCACCTACAAATTCATCTCAGAGAACAGATCCATAAGCTACCACTCACTACTGGCCTCATGAACTGCCTGTATATGAGTCATGCTCAGTGCATCAGCCACCGCATTGCCATTCCTGGGTGTATAGGTAAGCTCAAAGTCAAAAGACTAAAGGTACTCAACCCACCTTCACGATCTCAAATTCAAGTCACGCTGAGTGGAGATATACTTGGAACTATTTGGTCTATTAAAACCACAAAATTCTCTCCCAAAAGATAATGTCATTAATAGTGTAAGGCATGAACAACTGCAGCCAACTCAAGATCATGCATTGGGTAATTTATCTCATGTGGCCTCAACTGCCAAGACCCGTATGCAATGACTTTTTCTTCCTACATAAGCAGAGCTCCCAGCCCGATACCATAAGCATCACAGTATACAGTATATCTCCTTCCTGGATCTATAAAAACTAGTATCGTTTTTGAATTCAACCTCTCTTTCAACTCCTGAAAGGATGACTCACAAGAATCTAACCACGAGAACTTGGCACCCTTCTTATTCAGGACTTTAAGTGGTTCTTCTAAGCATGAAAAGTCCTCTATGAAACGTCTGTAGTATCCATACAGCCCTATAAAACTCTGTACCTCAAAAACGTTCCTCATATGCTCTAAGGAAACTACAGCTCTCACTTTTGGTGGGTCTACTGATACTATTGTCTCTAAGATAACATGACCCAAGAAGTGAATCTGGTCCATCCAAAAGTGGCATTTTGAGAGCTTATCATATAACTGATACTCTCTTAGTGTACTAAAAATGATCTCAATATGGGTAGCATGGTCATGTCAAGTGTGAGATTGCACCAAGATATTATCCACTAAAACCACCACGAAAGAATCCAAGTATGGATGGAACACTCAGTTCATCAGTGACCTGAAGACTATAGGCATGTTCGTGAGACCGAATAGAAAAACCACATACTCGTATAGACCATACCTACTTCAGAAGGTTGTAAGAGATATGTCAGATGGTCTAACATGAAACTGATGATAACCAGACCTCAATTAAATCTTCGAGAATACTTTGTATCCTTGAAGATGATAAAATAGATCATCAATCCTTGGAAAGAAATATCGATTCTTGACTGTCAACTGGTTCATCTTTCAATAATCCACACAAATTTGGAGAGTACCATCTTCCTTCTTTGCAAACAGGACAAGAAAACCCCAAGTAGAAGTACTAGGTTAGATAAAACCATTTTCCTGCAACTCCTCCAACTGCTTCTTAAGCTCCTGTAACTTTGGTGGTGCCATCCTATAAGTAGGAATGGACACTGGTGCCACTCCTGGAATGTGCTCAATAGAAAAGTTTTCATATCGCTCCAGTGGAAAACCTGAAATGTCCTCTATAAAGACATCCCTAAAATGATGCACCACTAGAGGAAAGTTAATCTGAGAATTCCCCTGGTCATCCAGATAAAGACTAGAATTATGGGTTGTAACTCCGCCCAAACCATGATGCTCGGGTCCTATTGCGCTGACCTGGACATCCCATTTTCCATTATGAAGAAACAATCTACCCTTTGGTGATGTGAAACTCACCCTACAGTGATAGAAATCAACAAATTCTTATAAGGGAACTAACTAGTCCATTCTGAGAATGACATCATAGACTGTTATCTCTAGGACATAAAGTTCCCATAAGAAGTGACTCCCACCAACCTCAAGAGGTAAATCCTTGCACTGATGTACACAAGTCATTCTTCTCCCCAACAATGTTTCCAATGTCAAGACGTTAGCAAAAGTAACGATACAGAGCCTAAGTATCTCCACAATAGCAACAGATATAAATCTATGGGAGGCCCCTATATCAAAAAGAGTAGAAGCTAAAGCTAAGGCAACTAAGATCATACCTTGAACTGTACAGGGTTCGGGATCCTGATCCTGCTAGGTCTGCTCCACTTCAAAAGTCTGACTTGAAACATAGCCCTGTGACCCTTCCTGACCACCCTGAGCAGATCCACAATGTTGTCACTGAAATCCTAGATACTGGCTACCATGTTCATGACCTCCACCTCTACCTGAATGGCTAGAAGAACTCCAGTTTTCAGACTGAGGAGAAACTAGTGGTTCTACTCCTGAATGAGGAGTCATAGAAGAACCCCTATCACAACCTAATGGTGAGAAGATCTGACAGAATTGTTTAAGATGACTCGTCTTTCCATAATATCGACACTCCACTGGGTATCTTGGGAAATGTGGCCTCGTATGCCCAACCTTCCCACACTGGTATCATACCACCTGGATACCTGAAGGTGCATCCCACCTACTTAGATCTTTACATGTAGTCTCTATGTGGCTCTTCCTGCTATCAATTGGTGAAGCACTAACTTTGGATGTTGAACCACCCTGGATCATAGCTTCAGAATCCCTCAGATTACGCTCTGTAATCAGTGTCTGGTTGACTATTTAAGATATTGAAGTCAACCTGATAATGGTCACCTGAGCCTGAATGACCTGTCTGAGACCATCCTCAAACTTCTTTGCCAGGAACAACCCATATCCCCATAGAAAGGGTGTAAAGTGATATAGTTCAATGAATCGAGAAGATTACTCCATATCAGAAAGAGTACCCTACTATAAACTCATGAACTCTCGGGCTCGATCGGCCCTCAAAGTCTTTGGATAGAATTAATCGTAAAAGGTATGCTGAAACTCCTCCCAAGCCATGTCATGTTGGCATCCTACCTATGATATCACATCCCACCATCTCTTACTGAAATCCTGAAACATATATGTAGAGATATTGACCCTCCTCTCTGAAGACATCTCTAGATTCTCAAAAATCGTCATCATGGCTTCTTGCCATGACTCTGTAGGCTGGGGTCCTCCATCCCCTATGAAGGTGGGAGGATGTTGCTGCTGACCCGCGTCAATTAAGCCATCGACAGGGTAGGAGGCAGTACTCCTTGGAAGGTCTACATAAACCTCATAAATTCCTCTCGAAACTGTGTGTCAGCAACTATGTCTGGAATGATGGCAGGTGCCAAGAATAGCACAACTAGAGGATCTATTGGTAGTCCCTGACCAACCATGTTCGGTGTCTTATCATCGCCTTGCAACTGGCGTACAACCGGAGTACGTCTTGGTGGAATGACTTCGCAAGGTCAAGCACAAACCTTAGATAAAAATTAACAAGGAATGAAACTTAAAATAGTAAGGATGCAACAAGAGAAAGAAAGCATTCAAGTTTTTCAAAACATGGATACACAGTGTGTATAATGCCTACACAGCGTGTTCCCTTAAGCCTTTTACTTGGGAATGTACTTCTGTAAAAAACTGGTCGTGTAACTCCCCATACCCGGCATGTTGTCCTTACACATGGAATATACATGAATCCTCTTCCCCTGCCTGAGTTCTCTTACACAGCTTGGCTAGACGGCTCTCCTAAATTGAGACTACACGACATGTTAGCGCCAGACAGGATGTGTACTAGATGAGATTCACTAACCGGTGTTGTTAGTGACACATCCAAATACATGGCTCATACTATATGGCGTGTTCCAGATGGACACGACGTGTACTAAAGGATTTCACCGTTCTGTGTAGTTAGTTACATGGTCAGATTCCAGGGATTACACTACACGGCATGTTCAAGACTGGCACGGTGTGTATTAATTAATCTTTTATCCACTTGTGTCATTAGTCACACAGAGAGACACTGGATCTAAACACACGGCGTGTACATCTGGTACACAGCGTTTCCCACCAAAATTTTCCCAACCTTGTGTCTCTTCCCACATAGCTAGCGACACAGTTAGAGACTACACGGCGTGTACATATAGTACACGGTTTTTACTTAAGAAAAAAATGTCTTTCTGAACAGAAGAACACATGGCGTGTAATCATCACTACACGGTGTGTATTCTGGGATTTTATGAATAGTAAGCCTCAGAAATGACTTCGAAGCCCTGAAAAACACTGAAAAAAACATTAAAGTGAAAAATTATGATCATTAAGGGCCCATACGCCTTGTGAATCAAATCTTGGCATCTTATACATGTCATAAACAAGCATAATAGATCAATGATCCACCAATTTTTGATCCATGAGGGCCCATAACACCTCAAGAACAAAAGTTTCGTGTTCATTCAAACAAAACCTAACACAACCAATACCCTATCAAATAGAAGGTATTTTTATCAAGGCATTTATCACAAAAACATGCATATCTAGCATAACACCTATCACAACAACATGCAATATATAATGCACCCTAAATGGAATGGAAAGAATGCATGACATGTAATCCCTAAAAAGAGAATATATGATTCATGAGATGGAATACCCTCATCTCATCATGTTACAACAGAAATAAAACCTCAATAAAAAATAACAATAACAACACAATACATGTGGGTCACCCAATGGTGAAAATCAAATCAAATGTAAAATTGAAAAACCAGAAAACTTGCAATAAATGAGTTAGATTGGATTTTCCCTGTACACGGGTTAGCTACTCCCAGGTACAGCTTATTACCATGTACTTATTCCTTCATATTCCTCTCTATAGGCTTTAAATAGTAATTCAAGAGAAAAGAATTCCCATAATACCACTTTGTAACATCTCGGTTTCAGAAGCTGTCTAGAGGTGCCCTATACCCAGCTTTTCACATGGCCTCAAGCGCATTTCTCCTGATGAAAGGGGCTGCCAACTAGAAGTTAGGGTTGTGGGTGTGATACTGGGGAAACTATACCCTCATTGGCAGAGTAACATAGCAGAAGAGAAACAAATAACAATATCAGAAGCAGTAATAATGGCATACAAAAGTAAACAGTGGAAGACTGAAAGTAATAAGCAGCTAGAGCACATATATAATTATTAATGATACAGATATCTAGGAAAGCAGCCAAACATGCCCAAATTCTAAAATATAGTAATAATCCACAGTATGAAAGAAAAGAGTAAACAACTCCTCAGTATCGCAAGCCTCAGCTTAGTCTCATGCTCTCCATCTCCTAAATCATTCAAGAAACTGAAGTAGAAGGGTGCTTTCCATTATCTATACCTGTAATAACATAATATGTTTGGGCCCAAAAGCATGACCCAAATAAGGTGTTAGACTAAATCCGAGTAGCCAACCACCAAAATATTTGTGCCTAACAGTCGGTGAATATATATGGTAGGTAATAAGAAAAAGAAGCAGTAAACAAATAAGTAATCAATAGTAAACATTCCTACAGTTTCAAAGCATTCAAACACCACATATCAAGTAAGCAGATAATCACAAATAGGTAACCCTCTAGGATGTACTCATAGCCTATACTCTCTAGTCCTACCTAGAAAACACAAGAAACCCTCTAAGAAGTACACACAGTCTAACCTCTCTGGTTCATATTTTGTAAATGCTCTCTGAGGAAGTACTCAACGTCAATTCCCTCTATAGCCAAGTATGATAAAATACTCTATAAGGAAGCACTCACCATCAATTACCCCTATAGTCTTTTAATGGAACCTATAGGCACTCTGAGGAAGAACTCAACATCAATTCCTCTTGTGTTCTCATAACGTAACTATAGACACTCTGAGGGAGCACTAAACATAAATCCCCCATATGGATTCACAGAATGATAATAGAAAGACACTCTGGAGAATCCCTTAGCTCCATTCTTCAATTTTTCTACTACACCAGGTTCGCACGGCCCTGTGTAAGTCAAACGAGCATAGCAATGAAAATCGGACATAGTAAACCTCAAGAACTACTTGGCTAACCAGTCTATAGTATAACAGCAAGATAGATAATAATCTCTTTATGCTAGAAATACTAGGAATAGAAAGTAAACAACAGTCTAATAGGAAAACTAGACCAAACGGTCAAAATAAGGAAACATGGGAAAAACATCCATAGCTTAGCAAAGGTAACCCTATTCTCAAAAAATAACCTCTATCCAAACAACCTAGGCATAGCAGTCATAATCAGGGCTAAAAACCAAGAACATGTAATACCCCGTTCATGGATATTGAGCAGGTTTGCACCAAAATTGAAAGACTATCTACAAAAGGGCATGAAACACCTATCTCGGTGTTGTAGGATTGTTATACATGAACCTCGAGCCTTGAATCTCCCTATAATGCCGAAGATCTACAAAAACAACTAAAACATTCAACCCACTATATCTCATGAGAGATAAAGAATCATAAAAAGTTGCTCAAGAAAAATAGAGAACTCACCGATGTGATTCCAATGCAATCGAAAGAGTTCGATTTGAAGAGAGAACACTCAATTGGGGGCTCGGTGATGATCTATGTTGTATGGATGCTCTCGGAAGAACTAGGCTGATAAGAGATGTGTTCTTTCCATCAGACATGATCCCGGTACGTTTAATGAAAAAAAAAAGAATGTACACAGCGTGTACTTTAGAAGCATATGGCATATACTTTCCCTTACCGGACCCTGCATTAAGCGGTCTCCAGGTCACCACACACGGCCTTGTGTATGGCCATTACACGGCTAGCACACGGCTACCTGCGGTAACTTATTAAACGGTGTGTACACAAAAATTACATGGTGTGTAGTTAAGAAATTTCTTGAAATTCCTCTTTTTATCAAAAACACGAGAAAAATGAAAACATATCTGAGAAGAAGATCTAGGTTCTTACATATCCAAACAAGGATTTATTTTCCAGTAATACCCACCTAATATCTATTTAAAAAAATTCTAGGATGTTCTTCGATACTTATCCTAAAAGTCTATTTTAGGGTGATATTCCCTAATAAATGTTTTTCTAAATCTAGTTTCCAAGGTTTGTAATAAAATTCATTTGATACCAACTGTAACGCCCTGACTTTAGTTTCCCATAGTTGGTGCATTATTTTATTTTATTGGAATGATAACAAGAAAATAAAATCCCTAAAGACTAATTGGTTTATTAGCCTTGGTAATAAAAGATACAAATATTAGTTTTACATTACATCTTGAAATGTAAAAAACACATTATCTCCTTTGAAAACTCTAATATACCTTAGACTATCCTTGTAGGAAAATCATAATATACTTCTTCACATACTAAGGAAAAATGAAACATAAGAAATGAGATAGCTCAGATGCTCAGTAAGGATAAACAATATAGCGGATGCTATCCTAAATAAGCATAAACTATTAAGGCAAGGTATAAAAATTAAACACATTCCTTTTAAAAATAATATTTAGAATAATATAGAAAGAATAAATCTGATAATTCTATTTAAACATTCACATGGATATTATATTGGTCGAATAATCACATGAAATATCAATAACTAATCTCATAATGAGAAAATTCATAATGCCGGACATCATAACCATGTCATAAAGTCCTTGTGCCAAGACCATTACCATACCATCAAGTCCTTGTTCTAAGAAACTAGTTTGTCTCATGAGACCTACTGATGCATCAAGAGGCTATAGCAGGCCATGCCCATTACTTATTAAGTCCAATTCATTCCTCCTATAAAATGTTTGAAACATAATATAAATATTTGTATTAAAACTAGCATAAAAAAAATTTATACTTTAACCACTAATCGTGAATGGTATAAACATAAAACATAGATAGTCAAATATATCATAAAACCTTAAATAAAATATGGTAGACTTTATCATAATAATTCAACCTCAAATAAGCATAAAATCTTACAGAGGATGTTGACATAGATAAAAATAATTTAATAAATTCATTAAAACTCTTTGATGGAAATATCCCTTTTTAACTTTGAAATCATTTAGAAGCCACAAAATTATAAAATACAACATTTATTTTTAAAATGACTTTATAATCTTGTAAGGAAATATTTAAAATGTAAATTCATCATAACAACAGAAAATATCTCTTGCTATGTATAAGTTAAGAAAACATTCTTTCCTTAATTTGTCGAAAAGGTTATAAGGTACCTCATTTGGAAAATGATGAAAATATTCCTTTAAAAATATTTTCTATAAAATAAAAAATGTGTAAAATGAATTTAAAAAATTTTCAAGGAATAGTAATAGTATTTTTAAAAACCTGATAAATATTTTCTAATAGATACTAACAAATAAACAACCTCAGATAATAATGAGATTATAAAATTAAAACTTACCTTATATTTTCCATTACTTGAGGGAGAGTTAGCCTCCTGTATAATCGTTAAAAAATTTATTAAATTATATCAGGACCATATCTATATTTATTATATCATATATTATCCTCTTATATCATTTTGGTAATAATATTTCAGTAATATCGTTGTTTCGAGAGTTAACTGCTTCGTTTTCTTTTTGTCATGTAAGTCGCATCTGTTATTAATAGGATATATTTTATTCATATATAGAATGAAATTAAGTTCATAATTATTATTTTTACTCATCATATAATTTTATAATCATTCATTAATGGTTAACATAGAGAATGAATCTCACCACGTCGTAGAGAGGGTAGGTCGTATGTACGCACGAGTGATGGTATCATCCCCTTGATGGTTAAATGGAATGGAATTGGGTAGTATATTAATTATAAAGAATAATTATCATGTTATATTCATTATTTATATCCATTATACTCATCATTATACACATCCAAATAAATTAGTGTTGAATAAAAAATTACACCATCGTGTGGACATGGTAAGTCGTACGTACGCACGCATGGTGATATTATTATTCATATGATGGATAAAATTATGAATATGGTTATGCCCTGATTATAATAAAACATAAGTATATGGATGATACTATATTTATTATTTTAATATGGAAACAACATAAAAAGTGTAATTAGAAGAAGAAAATAACTTTTATAGAGGTCATAAAATAATTACCTCTTTTAGGTGTCTTCTTTTGGTTTACACAAAAGGAATCCTTAAGTTGGATTTCAGCCCAAAGTGTGGCCTCTAGGATGAAGTGAGGTATGTTTTTAGAAGAATTTTTAATGGTTTGGATGATACAAATAGATTTATAGGTGTGATTAAATGATAAGGATAGGTTCTCCTTTATAATAGAGGGGAGGGGCACCTTTGTAAGAACCAAAACTATTAAATTAATATAAATTAATATTTAAGATAAAAAAATTCAAAAGAAGATTATTTTAAAGATAATATGAGTATGGGTTGAAATACTCTCAAAAAATAAAATTTATAGAAGTTTCTATTTTATTTTAAACCTTATCATTTTGATTTATCCTTATTTAATCTATTTAATTTTAATTATGGTAACAAAATTCTAAATATTAAACGGTTATAAATATTTATATATATGGTGTAAGTTTTCCATAAATGTATATTTTAAGATATTTTAGAACTTATAATTATAACTTTTTAATTTATAAATATTTTTATGATTTTTAAGTAATTTAATAAAACATTATTTTTATAAAATATCGATAGTGTCAATTTTGACACTATTCATTTATTGGATTTTAAATAAATTTCACACGGAATATAACATCAAAAAAACATTTAATATACTCAAAAAAATTTCATAGTTACCTATAAAATTCATTCATTACCTTAATTAAATCAAATTATATTTATTTTAATATTTCTCAAATCATTTATTTGATATTTCAATTAATAAAATAGTTTCAGCATCATTATTGTGTCATCCTTAACAAAAATTATTTAATCTCTAAAAATTATAAATAAATTTTTATGATATAGGTAATTATTTTATATTTACAAATAATACCTACAGTATATGTTATCTTTTATTTATCACTATATTAAAATAAATAAACTTATATAAAATGAGAGTGTGACATTTTGTCACATTTATTGATTTTAATAATATTAATATAATATTCATGGGAAAGTGGTCTTTAAGTGATTCAATTTAGAACCATAAATTATAAGGGTCTAACTTAGTCATCAAATAAAATTTTGACATGTGATAAGGTAATTTTATAATATTATTTTTACCTTTAGTTACCTGATTTACCCTAAACTATGGTAATAAACAAATTACAAAAGCTACTATTCATAATGACCATAAATAAAAGCATCCTATTAACATAATTTGGCCCAATGATTCCAAATATGGAATCTATTTTTCAAAATTCATAAGACATAATTTTTAGCAATTAATTTAAAATTAATCCCCATTATCAAAATGAGAAAATGAGTTTTTCAAAAGTAAAAACCATCAAAAGATTGACATGTGTTTATATCTAATTTTAATGTGAAAAACAATTACAATGACATGAATTATATTAAATGATAAAAATATATTCTAATTATACTTTAAAACCATTAAATTTTTTAATTTAAAACTATAAATTATTTCTCTTAAAAAGTTGTTTTCTATTAAAATTTTGTATTTTTTATTATTCATCAGAATATAAAAGTTATCAAAAAACACAAAAAATTAATTAAAACTAATTTTTGATGTCCTAATTCCAAATAAGAAGTTTATTTTGAAAATTTTAATATAAAAAAGTATTAAATATTGGATTTAAAAAAGGGTTCACCATTAAAAGGAAGTAAAATTGTTTTTATGAACAAATAGCCTTTTAATGTGTAAGATTGGATTAATTATTATATTATGACTATAATATAAATTTGGACGGATTTAAAACATTTTGTTAATTATATAATATATAAAATTCATAATTTGGTTAATACATTTCATAACTACTTTTTAAACAGCCAGTTGTATAGGTTATGGTTCGCTCGAACTCGGTGTTGCGTTCAATGCAAGCTATTGAAAATAAATCATACTATAGAAGCTTGGGGTGTTACAGCTGACCTTAGGTGATATCCCTAAGACACCAAATACTGGAAATGAATTCCAAGGTATTAAGTGATCATAGTGTAACAACTCAAGTACTTATAAAATATTTTAATCATTCTGGAATAAAATAGTTAAATTCATAATAAAATAAGTGATATTTATAGAAATTAATGAATCTATACAAATGGAGTAGTAAGTTGACATTAGGAATAGTAATATGACCATTAGAAATAGTAATCTGGCTAATAGAATAGTAACCTCACCTATAAAATTATAAATAAAATTTATGTATCTTATAAGTGAAAATATGATATATTTATATCATGGAATAAATAAATAAATATTTTGAAAATGATAAATTAAGTGTCGGTATTTTTGTGACACATACATTTTTATATAAAATTTCATCATTATTATAATTTTTTAAAAGAAAATTTAACTTCATAAAATATATTCATAAATTAATATATTTTTTCTTTTAATTATTATATTATTTTATGAGAGGTTAATTAATTTTTCAAAGTGTTATAAAATCAGTTATAATTTCAAAATTGGTATTTATGAATAAATGACGATTTTCATTAAAAAATAAATTTATCATTTTTATAAAATTATTTTAAAAAAAATTGAGTCTATTTTTTTATTATAAACATCTAAAAATGGTGGGGGTGAATTTTTGGGATATTTCTGAAATAGTTGAATTTTGGTGAATAGTGAAATAGAGAAATTTACAGTAATTATAAAATTCAAGAATTATTGAATCATAGATGATGTAAGGATGATTTAAGCCTATAATATAGAATTAAACTTCATTATTTTAATTAATATTTTGATAACTCTCAAACTATTCATAGTCTTGATCCAAAATAATAAAATAATGGATATAATAATGAGAAAACACTCTTCTAATCCAGTATAAATATCACCCCTCACCACCTCTTATTTTCACACATAAAAGCCTTTTATTTTGTTTAATTTATACCCAATTACCTTCCCAAAACTCTTAACCACATACAATACCTTATGGTCTCTCCAAAAGGCCAAAACCAAGTGCCTTAATGAGGTTTTGAAGGAGGAGAATTCAAGATGTAAAATCCTATTTCTTTTTCTTTTATTTTATTTTTAATTTCATTTATTTTATTAGTATCAACTCACCTCACCTTATGCAAGTGGATTTAAAAATATATTATCCTATATATATTGAAAGTTTATCATTTTTATGCAAAAATTCATCATCAAACTCCTTCTCCTCTCCCTTTTATTCTAAAAATAAAAACATCACATGTGATGTGTCGATTTACCAACATCATGGATGATGTGTTTTAATTTTCATTTATGGCCCTAAATACTACTCATAAAACCATTATTTTGGTTAAATAATATTTTCTTATAAATATTATATGTTATATAATTTTCTGGAATGAGTTTTTATACATAATATTAATTAATAGAACAAAAGTAGTTCATAATGATTAAAATTCACCAAAATAAACTAATGTTCATCATTAACATTTTATTTAATGATTAATCTTGATAAAATATAACCAGAATGATATATAATATCATTAAATCTTATATAATTCCATTAATAACATATAATTTTAATTTTGGACAATTATTCTCATTTTACATGATTTTCCATACATGTATACAAGTAAACTGATCATGAAAACCTAGGAACCAAACACTCCCGAATGATAAAGTTGTATATTATAACTTGTGAAAAGGCTATAAATTTACTAAATAAAATTATACTAAATCAAATAAATTTATAAAAAAAACTAAATTAAATAATAATTTATTTGACTTGATTACCTAGGATATTACGTTCAAGTGCAAAACACTTTTAGACATATGTTAAAGGTTTTCTTCCGTACATCCATTTTTTCCTTTGGGTAACTCTTTCTCTATATTTACCCAAATGTAATTTGTATTTTTTTTATTAACTCATTATAAAATATTTTTTTATCTTCCAAACTCATGTATCCAAATAATTTCATCTTATTTTATGAATAAAGACATGTTTTAAAAACTTCTGTTTTCGATTCTTCCTGAGAAGAAAACCTAATTCAAGGGAACTTCCTGATTTCTCACTCATTTTAAAGTAAACTCCATAATCGTTTTTACGACACCATTATTTTTTTAAAATAACTCCTTTTATCATGAAAAACTATCTTGGTTCAATTCTAGAATTTTTCTTCCATTTGAAAAAAAAATCCATAAAAAATCGACTATGGAAACCATGAGAAGAAATCACCCGAAAAACTAGAAATAAAAAAATATTATTAGTAAATGGGTAGAAATTTGTTATAAAAAGATCATATATAAGTTTTATAGATATTAATGTAGTTATTTAATATGTTAATAACACTTTTTAAACCATTATACAAGATATCTAAACATGTTTGAAGTAAGACAAACTCAAGGTAAGGGAATTTTCTTTAAAAAAAATCTTTTATATTTCTATTCAAGAGGAATGTTATTATGATTAAAGTACTATAATTTTATGATTATTTTATAGTTCTTGGGAATTGTTTTTTATAAAGGTTTGGACCTATATATCCCTTCAATTCATTGGTTATTTTTATATTCAAGGTCGTACATATGGTTACTCCAAGTGTTACTGTGATTGTTACATCATATGGTGGTTGTGAGGGTTACATTGTAAGGTAGTCATAAGGGTAACAAATAATATGGTATCTATGAGGTTTACAATATTAAGTAATTAATTCCCCATGATACCTATATTTTTTTATTTATGTTTTCTATTTTTATGTAATCTCATGTTTTCACAAAGTAAGTATATGATACGTTAAGGTATATAAGTATATCTTGTGAAAATGAATTCATATGTGTATAAGTATTCATAGACTAATGTTTTCCTTATTTTTATATCCCTTTCAAATCTTTTTGTACTCATCCCAAGATTTCACAAAAATCATAAGTTTTAAGGATTTGTAATAGAAAAGAAGAATCCAAACTGAACGTTGTGAGGAATTCATGATTTATTAAAAAGTTTTGTATTACGGAAGAAATAGACACTGTTTTAGTAGTATCCAATATTTTTTTATTATGGTATTATCATGTATATTTTATGACCTAATTCTCTAAATCTAAAAACTGAAAAGATATTTTTGTATGTAATGAATTTACTCTAGTTGAATTAACTATATTAGGTAATGTTTAAGTACTGGTACTTATACATAGTGGGATGGTTTTCCCTAAGAAACCATACAAACTATCAAGAAATATATAACAACCAAGACAAACTAAATGATTCATGAGAATAAACTATGTATCTTAATGAAATACCAATACAAGAATAATACAACAACAATACCAGAGTATAACAGAAAAATAAAAAAATAGTAATGCTAAGACTCTAAGTAAAAATCGATTTGTATAAAAGAGGAACCATCCCAAACCATGATACTAACACTCCTAACTCTAGCTTCAGTAACCAAACCACGACATCAAGGATCACCATTGGATAAGTATGAAACAAGTCCCTTCCCTATATCTCGGTAGAAAAAATCTGTAAATACACCAAGGTTACCAAGTAGGGGGTGAGTATAACACTCAATAGGATTTCCCCAAAAAACTTCCCCACACACCACTAGAAAAATAGAAACATAGAACATTTTATATAAAATAGAGGGGGAGAATATCAAAATAGTTTATCAAAAGTAAATAGTTAAATGAATAAATTTTAAAAAATAATTAATTCCACTTTATATTTTATATTCCACTTGTAATGCCCATTTATATGTTCCATAGTCACACATAGACATGCATTCCATATTACAATCCCAACACTCACGAGTGGAAATATATCGTTCACCAAATCGTCACTAGGTGGTATTCCCTTGTGACTTTCCTATCAGTATTTATCACTAAGTATGTTTCAACAAGACCTCATATAATTAAATATGAAAACATTACTCTATGTGTGACAATACAAATATAAAAATAAAATATTTTTACACACAAAACAATTCTTGTAGCGTCCTAGTCCCAGATTCCACTGAATCCTGCCCTGATACCAGTTGGCCACATGACCTCAAGCGCGTCTCTTTGAATTCCAGAGGCTACCAAATAAAAGAGAGGGATTAGGGTGTGTCAGTAGAGAGGATATTCCTTTATAGATAGAGTATGAAAAAAAATAAACAAATCATAAACCATAATAGAGGAATAAGAATATAGCAGACCAAAGAAGAATCATTATAGACAGAAATGTAACATAAATAAGAAACTGGAAGAAGGTGAATAATAACAACATATATAATAAGGCTCCTGATGATGTCACATTTCAATAAAAAAGTGAGTGTGAAGGGGGGGAATGGGGTACAAGCATATATTGCATGCTATAAAAACTAAAAAAGGTAAAAAAATACATTAAAACATCTCAAGCATAGGATCCGTATTCTACCCAAAAATCTCCATCCTAAACATCACACAACTCTATCATCATAATTAGTATGCTTCCTTTTAACAGTACCTGTGATCATAAAGTTTACTCGGGTACCAAACGGTGCCCAAGAAGGGTGATAGATATAAATCTTAGTATGCTGGTACCCATAGTGTCTAGTAATTTTCATTTTGTGTTTTAAATATATATCAGTTTTACATACATAATAAATGATAGAGAATTAAATAAATAAAGAACTGCATCTTTGACTGGGTTCCAAAGCAGACACACGTCCCATACCACATGCTTTGGCCTAAGCTGAAAGTTTGAATAAGATACATGTACTTGTCACAATATATATATATGCATGTGTCAGTACCATGTGCCAATGTAAATAGGGAAACTAATAAAATAATACCCCCAATCTTGTGCTTTGGATTGGGGTCTCACATTCATGTCATTTCATAAGAATGCATAATTATACACAAGAAGTACCAAGGAATTTAACAACAAGATCAAGTTAAAATTAAATGATGCATCTCATAAGAATAAGCTTTCTAATCAATCAAAAATCGAAATCCAAGCCATATATCAAATCATGGGGTGGAGTACTATGCCCATCAAAGTCTATCTAAAAGAATCCCAAGTATCTCAATGGGAATATTCGATAATAGTCAATACCACTGATCTCATCCTAGTTGACCATTACTGTATCCCAAGTATCTCTAGGAGGTATGGTAACTTCTGAGTTTATCCTAGGTATCTCACAGGGGGTCCAAGTATCACCCAAGAAATGTCATAGCCATATTTCCAAAAGGTCTGTCCACAATTTCTCCCCTAGGGAACTGGTATCACATAGGAGTATAAGAAACTGCTTGGGAAGCCCTTGTCTGATAATCCAAAGAATCTCCCTAGGTGTGTCGGGTCAAAACCCACTGATCAAGAAGAGTCTATCCAAGATTCCTTAATACTAAACCCATGTTCTCTCCCAGCCCATGTCAAGTGAACCAAGTATCCAAGGCATATCTCAAGGCAAGAATCAATGTATATATCAAGGCAATTTACATATATAACTACATGCCAACAATTGTCATCTCAATAACACATGTTTTTCATTTAACCAAGATATGAAATTTAATCCAAAAAACAATGGAACATTTTATATATAAAGTCAATAATTATTAAAATAAGAGTACGAATTGTATAATGCATAAGCTACATGGAAAAAAACTTTAATCAATTGCATGTCATCACATGGAATTCAATAAAACAAGATAAATATCTTACCAAGTTAATTCATATATTTCAAGAAACTAAATAAGGGGTAATCATAATCAAATAGATATAAGCAAGGAATATGGAATCAACATGCCTCTTACCAATATGTCATTAATTAAACTCCATTATCTAAAGATATCAAGCTTAAACAAGTATCACCTTCCATTCAAACCATTTTAAAGGCTCAATTTGAGAACACCAAACAAGGAATAATCATTTGGTATAATATAAGGTGAGAAATTTCACATGACATTAAGAATAATAATTTAACCTAAGGAATTAGCATAGTGAACTTGGGGGAATCATGGTAATTTGAGTACAATACCACTTAGAAAGGCACATTTCATGAAGTAAAATCTTTTAGCACAAGGAATAAGGATTTCATTATAAGGTAAGGTATTCATGTAACTAGAATTGATCAAGTTAGCATATAAGGAATATTTCATTCAAATAAAAATCAAGTATACTAAATGCATAAGGCATTACACATGGGACAATAATTTATAATCAAGACTAGAAATTATCAAAGGTATCCAATTCATGGTTCAACGACCTTATTAATCCATTTTATCAATTTCAAGAATATTACCAAGGTTTCATACACCACTAAGGTTGGGAACACCCAATGGGATGGTCGAAGTCAAGGAGGACACCCTATTAATGGGTTTCACAATAATCAAATGTCATTACAGGCATAGAAGACCATCTTGGTTTATTTAATATGTGAGAACAAGGATTCCCTAGTCGGTTCAGGCTAGTGGCCCAATGATGCAATGCAAAAAAATTTATGAAATGATAGGAAAATAAGTAGACGTCCAACCTCGCAGTCGTGGTACTCCACACATCAATTATCAACACTAGATTCAACCAAAAACAGGAGAAATTAAATGATTTAAAAAACTCCCCAAAATAGGGAAAAGATCTCCCACATGAAGATAGTGTAATGATAAGAGGAGGAACCAATGAATAGAGGTGTGTGGAAGAGGGACCTTACAGAGAGGATTCTATAGCTTTTGATGATGAAAGAAATAGATCAATATAGAAAAAGAAACATCAAAACATCAATAGAGGAGAAGGGGAATGTTCATGATCCTATAAGAAAGGTAAATTATTAGTGAATAAGTAGGGGATAAAGAAAGGTTGGTTAAAAACTTTTCATTAAAAATAATATTTGAATTTTACCCACAAAATAGGGATCACACGGTTTTCACATAGTTATCAAAATTGTGCAACAATCATGCGGTTGGTTATGCTTCATAGGGGAACCTCACATAGTTAAGAACATATATTGACAAACCATGTGAAAACTATGCATTTTCCCACTATTATAGAATTATAATTAGCCGCCTGACTATGCATCGTGGGTCGCATAGTTTGACAAACTGTGTGGCCCAGCCTATTAGCCCCATTTCTGGTACTACGAGCTTAAAATGAGCCTCGTACTCCCCTAGGAAATCCTTTAACATCCTATGCATCCAATTAAGGTCCATATATAGGAATTAAACCAAAAATATAATGGTTTATACATTTTAATAAATTGGGGACATTATATTTCTTTTGAAAACCAAATCCTTTGAAAAAAATTAATTAAAACATCTCATGATCATCTCTAAAAAATACCCTTTTGAAATCAAGTTAAAACAATGGATTTACACATAAAATAATCAATATATTTAAAATAAAATAATAATAGAAATTATCAATACAATACAAAGAGATCAAAAATGAGAAGGATTAACAAAACCCTAAACATATATTTCCATAATTAAAACCCAAAGAAACATTAGATTCATATTTTGAGCATCAAAGATCATAAAAAACTGACTAGGATTTCCTTGGATGTAAAGAGGGAGGAAAAGGAAACCATTTCAGGGTTTACTAGAATTGGCCACTTCAAATATAGTTGGGCCTAGAATACTCATAATGTGAATTAGGAATCCACATCATGAATTCATCAAGATGCCACTTACGCTGAAAAACCCATCGCCTTGGTTTTATTTTCCTAAAAATCCCCATTCACATCATTAAAATATTTCACATAATGTATTTCTTTGTATGTAAACCTGATTAATATTTTAATAAATGAATGCATTTAACAGCATTTTCCCAGGCATATTCATGTCATGAAACCATCATTCACGAAATGACTTTTTCTGTAGCATTTTTATGTAGCTAGATTTTAGGACCCTCTCCCCTTTACGCTTACATGCACTTCTAGTTAAATATACCATGAATCGTAACATAAAAAATATACACAAAGAGATAGAATACCTCAAATAATGGGTAATATAGGTTCCAAAAAATTGAGGAGAACTTTGGTGGGAAGGAAAATATGGACATGGAGGAAAAGATCTATTGTAAAGAATGAGAGTTATTCTTTCAAATTTCAAACTTTTACTTGAGAAGTTATTTCATCAAGAAAGATGACATCGAGGAACATAAGTAACTTCTATAGTGAAATATAAAAAATCCCACTTAGAAATGGAATTTTAAGGATAAAAGTTTCTTAAAATATTATAATCATTTAGAGAATTTATGACTCAAGGAGAAATAATTGGATTCGAGAAAACTATTACAGTTCAAGTTACATTTAAACTGAAAACCCTTGAATGAGAGAGAGCATGAAATTGAAATAATAATACTATAAATTAAATTTATTTAATTTTTTAATGAATCAAATTGGATTTATATACACCATATTAAAAAATAGGTCCATGATACAAACAAAGATGAAAGAAAGGAATTTATGACAAAAAACCCTTACGGTTTTTAAATTTTTTATTCAAAACCCCATGATAGAAATAATATAGAATTGAAAATTGTATATCATGAAATATAATATAATAATGATACCAAATATTAAATGTTAAAAAGATAAATCATTCCAAATAAAACAAGTTATACAATAAGAAATATGCCTTAATGGGTGAAAATTGAGACAAAAACCCTTACAACCTTACAATCTTTCGAGTTAAATCCCATTGAAGAATATTATTTAAAATTAAACATTAGATGTCATAAGTAATTAGAGTATAATAAAAAAAATATTAAATGGGATATATGTTCACCATTAAAAAAAATATAGTGCATGATAAGAAATATGTCTCAGTAGTTGAAAATTTCAAACACGAAACCATTACTTAGTTCCTGATTCATTTTGTGAATGTTCCTAACATCCCAAATAATTTATTTAACTTTATAAAATACCTTTTTAGAAAACTTATTATTCTATATTCTTTTTAATAGATAAAATTTATAATTATATGATATTTTTTATATATATTTTTCTTATGTTTTCTTGAAAATTTAATTAATGTCATCTTATTTCAATAAATTTAGTGATCAAATATGATATTTTAATAATAAGTTAAATAATAAATATAAAATTTAAAGAAATATTAAAAACTTATTATTTTATTATTACCTCATAGTTAAATAATGATTTAATATTGCATAGTAAACCATGATAGATTTTTATATAATTGTTTAAGTATGTGGTTAAACCAACTCCAAACATAAACATGTTATATCCTGGTCGGTGAGTATGGTTAAGGAAGTGTCTATTATCATTAAAAAAGAAGTAAAATTATGTTATTTAGATTTTTTTAGTTGTTGAATCATATTTTAATTATTTTTTGAAAAATAAATAAAATCAATGTGAAAAAAAAAACATTACTTTGCAGAGGTGGTAGTCCGCACAATGAATAATTAAGGTTCTTTTTATTTTTTATGTGGATGGAATGAAATAAAAAATGTTTTTAAATTTAATATAATGACATATTGGTATATTAATTAAAATTATATAATTATATTAATGTGAATATAAAAGTTTTGTAAGAGGAATATTAAGAATAATTGATTAAAAATGAGGCAATACTTATGTTGAGAACTTGATTTTTCTCTTAAAAAATTCCCTGTAAATGGAGGACTTAAGCACCCTAATAGTTACTAGAGGCTTAAGAATGTTGGATAGATCTATAGAGGAAAAAAAATTTAATATTTTTAGGAATAAATTATAAGGTAAATGTGTAACATGAAGTGGTGTAAGGATCCCATTTTATAACTGAAGAGGAGAAATTTTTTTGAAGCACTCTTTACATCTTTAATAATGTAAAGTTACTATTCAAGGGTAATAGGGTAAAATTGGGAAAATGAGGAAGTTACATGAGTTTTGGTAGGTAAAACCTCAAAAATACATTTGAATATAGGCTTTTAATATGTTTTGGGTTATTTTCTCTTAGTAAATCTTGTTTTACCATTTTTACCTTTATTGGGGTAAATGATTTTTATCCATTGTAATTAATTTTAATGGATAAATTTAAATTGATCTTTTAACCAAATTTTGACATTATAATTTAAAATTTTAAAATAATTTTATAAAATATAATTTCTATCAGTGTGAATAATTATTTTTAAAATAAACACGCATAATGTGTAAAACAATTTTTTTAAAATAGTATATTTTTAAACTTCAAATTTATGAATAGAATATAATTATAATTTTTTTTATTTTCAAGATATAAATTGGTTTTTTTATAAAATAAATAAAATTTATTTGTCTTTCAAATAAATGCAAAACCAAATTTTACTAAAATAATTTCTAATTATATGAAAAGACCAAAAATAGTTTTTATTAGAATTATAAATATTGCTTTTGTTTTATGAGGTTAAATATAGGTTTTATAAATTTAAAATATATATATATATATAATAAATAAATTTATTCCATTAATAATTTAAAATAATTTATAAAATTATAGTACTTTCATATATACCAGAAAAGTAATAAAAGTCACTACATTGAAAAAACCTGTATTTTCCACTATTGATTAAAAAACACTTAACATAAAAAAATACTTAAAATTCATACTAATTTAGTATTTATATGAAGAATTAAAAGATGAATTTTAATTTATTAAATTAAAATTATTAAATTTTCAAAAAAAAATTAAAAGAATATAAAAAATATAAAGAAAACTTCTTTTATTGAAAAATGGCATTTTTACGCATTTGGGGTCTTTAGTATTATTTCAAACCAATATCCATTTTATATTATTATAATATATTATTTCATATATTTATATATTATTTACTATCATTTATAACTATTAGATTTATTTTATTAGGATAAAATATAAAATGATTTTAAAAATTATTTGAGAAAGAACAATAAAATCACATTTATTATTTATCCTCTAAATTTAAGAATTTTTAGTTGAATAATATATTCCTATTTAATATATGTTTTAAAGTTATTATAGTTTTTTTAATAGTATTTATCTATTAATTTGTGACTCATTTTAGTTTTAGTGGTGTACATAAAACAAGTTATCGAACATAATGTTTATTTAAAAGAAAATTATATAGTGAAATCTTGGATCATTACATCCCCCTTAAATAAATTGAATCCTCACTATTTTAAGTATTAATCATTGATGAATGTATGTTAGAATATTCCTAAAATATTAATCATTCATAATATATCTTCTAATATAACATCTACCTTATTCTCTTAGGCTATATGAAGTTACTTATCATTCTTAAACCAGCATTAATCATTCATACAATCATATAATAATGTATGTATATACCCTAACCATGTGTTCTCAGAAATATACCTTTCCAAACACCATCAGAATCTCTAAGAAATTAAAAAATATGGAAATAATATATTCCTCTAAAAATTAACTCTATTTTTAACCCACAAATGTATTAACCCCTTGTTTATAAAGTTACACTCTAGTTAATATATATCAGAATCCCAAAAATGTAATAAACTTAACCAAAAATATCATGGATCACCTTTTTATTAAATAAATAATCAATCCAAAGATAAAAATACATCAAACTCACTTTATTCAAAATTAATAAACCCTTTATTACCTTAACATCAAGCATATGTTAAACTAATGAGTTATCCATACCTCAATCATGTGTTCTTCAATTCTTATTAAAAAAATATATCCTTGTCATAAAATAACTTTTTATGTATATTTATATCATTTAATATATGTTTCCAAACCCTTAAAATAAAACTAACGAAGTCGTATCCTTAGATTATTCATATAATCCTCATAAAATTTATAATATACTATAATATCATCACTAAATATCACTCACTATTGAAAATATCTAAAAGTACCAAGATTCATTTAATATTGAGATCACAACCTTGCTATTTTTGGTAAAACTAGGAAACTCACTTTCTCCATCATAACAGACATATACTAAACTTATTAAACATTTAAGTATACTCTTTTATTTAGTTATAATACATAATGGTTTCTAGATACAATCTTTTCTAGCCATATTTTTTTGATCATGTTTCAACCATATACTAAGAACAAAAAATGGTTATGATTACATCCAAAATTTTAATATGGAAACATATATATAAAGTTTTATTCCCCTATGAGATTCTTATAATTGATATATGATAATTTAGTTTTAACCCATAACCACTCTTTGTTCTATACTTGGTTATCCATGGTCATTTTCTTTTTAGGTTTCCTAACCTAATTAGGTAACATCATACTTAAATCCTTTATAATAGTTCATTATATATATGTTAATTAAAAGTAGAATATCCCCTTGGAGTGTCAAAATAGGTGTACAATTATGCCTATTTTTCTGAACAGGGTGAAGATTTATTTAATGCCCAAAGCACCATTTTCATGGTTATTTTCCCTGGGTACATTTGTGTTAGAGACCACATCCACATGTAGTATCCAAATAGGGATGTTATTTCCATAAGAACCACATAATATCTACTTTACCAAAACTTTAGTATTTTATCCTACAATTATACTTATTCCTAGGGTTTTCTATAAAGATATCATATTCCAATCCCTAAAAAACATAAAATATTCAGTATAATCAACTTAAATTTTTATCTATACCTTTTAAACTATGATCAAACTTAACGTATAAATCTATAAGGACCATTAAAACTCTTAATTTATCTTTAATAAATAATATACTAATGTATAATGTTATCTAAACCCTAATTTGATACCAACTAAGGTGTCTGATACCCTCACTCTAGAATCCAATGCTAAAAACATAAACTTCAACTCACTGGATTTGATACACATCCATAATTTCAAGAAAATTCAATATTCAAAATTTAAATAATTTTTTTTGTTTATATTTTTAAATAATTAGTGAAAAAATTTAAACTAGTGGAACACATTTTATTTGTTTAAAAAGGAAAAAAATTCACTATAAAATCATCTACTTAATTCATAATAATCCCTCAATATATCCCATAAATACTCTACTAAAAATACTCTTTTAGACATATATTACATATTACTTTTCTTCCTAACCTGGGGAAATATAAATATAAGATAGGGTTGAGATCAAATTCTCAGTAAGGTCAAACAAAAATGATAAACTTCAATGATTATATGTGATTATAATATGGTCAAATGGGTATATTCAAAGTACATAAGGAAAATATACCCATCAAATCGTAGATAAGTAGTAATAAGTCATGTAATAATTCTCAATACATTAAGAGATATGAATCAAAAGAGTTTGAATAATATACTAACAATCATAATACATGCAATAACAACATAGACATAAGGATAAGAAAGTATGGAATAACATGGAAAATAACGTGGAAATATAGAATAACCATAAGTATAGGATAACCTATCTGAGAAAAATCATTTTTCCCATGCCTATGTGAATAAACTAATTATTTCCATTCCTGAATTTCTGATGAGATATAAAAATAAAGAAATGTATTGGAAATTGATATAATACCCTACCAATGATCATCCATACAGATATGTGCCACGTAAAATGAATCATTATCATATCATAGAGAACCCATGAAAAAATAAGTTTCATATACTTTTCAATTAGAATCACATATGGAAAACATTCATAAATCAATCAATAATCATAACATGATATACCCATGAAAAATAAATAGGTATCTAAATATATTTAGTAAGATTCTACATAAATACCATTCAATAGAGATAATAGATCATATGATATTTACACTGTATAGATAAAGTTTATAGGGTTGAGTCAATAACTTCCCCAATCAATTGATTTAGGTAATCAAGGTGAACACCCTTCAATAAAAGGAACAAAATATATGGTATTCATAGATTAATGTAATTGGAATTATAATTATTGTTATAAATAAAAGTGCATTAGGTAATACAAAGGTAGTAATGATCATTTCTCTTGTAGAGATTTATCACTACTCATTTTTGAAAACCATGGTAAAGACATAAATTTTTTAAATATAAAACATGTTTTAAAAGAAAAAAAAATTGTTTTTGAAACATATAACACCATTTTTTAATATTTTATATATCTTTGTAGAAAACCCACAACATAAAAAAATCATTATATTTTCCTTTTGAAAATAGGTAGAGATAATTATGAGGATCAGAGAATATAATCTATAACATAGTGCTTAGAAAGATAAGAAAACAATGGTGGGATGGAAAATATGGACATGGAGGAAATTATATGTTGGAAATAATAGAATTTTTTCTTTCCAATGTAAAACTTTTATTTGAGAAGTTATTGCATTAAGGAAGATGATATTAAGTAAAAAATAGTTTTGGCTGGAGTAACATTTAAATATAAACCCATTTAACGAGAGACAATATGAAATTGAAATTATAATACTATGAATGAAATTTATTTCATGGTTTAATTAATAGAATAGGCATAATATTCACTAAATAAAAAAATTAGGTAAATAATAAAAAACATATCTTAAATAAAGGTATTTGTGGAAACAAACCATTTTAGATTTTGTAATTTTTAAGTTAAAACCCCCATGAGATAAATAACATGGAATTTAACATTGAATATCATAAAATAAAATAAAATTAATATATAAATTATTAAAGGGTCAATAAATTCACCCTTATAAGGAAAATGTGGTGTATAATAAGAAATTCCTCTCAAGGGGTGAAAATTGAGGCAAGAAACCCTTACAAGATTATAAACTTTCAAGTCAAATTCCCTTGAAGGATATAATTTCAAATGAAAATTTAAACAAAAATTAATAATTATGGGATAATGATACAAAATATTAATTTTTTTTAGATACACCATAACATGTAAAAAATGGGGTATAATAAGAAATATGTCTCTAGAGGTGTAAATTTGAGATAAGAAATCCTTATCATTATATTAATTTGTTATGTTCATGTGTCTAACATTCTAAATAATAAAATTAATTGTATTAGATACATTATTTTGAAAATTATTCTTCTATATTTAATTTAATATAGACCATTTATTATCATATTCTATTTATAATATAGTCTTTTCTTAGGTTTGTGTGAAAATTGAATCGTTGTTGACTTATTTCAATAATTTTTGCAATCAGATATTATATTTTAATAATAAGTTAAATACTTAATATAAACTTTCCAAAAACAAAAACCAGTAATTATTTTATTATTAACTTATAATAACATTAGTATTTAAGATCCCATAGTCACCCATTATAGAGTTTTATAGAATTGTTAAAGTATGTGGTTAAACGAACACCAAACATAAACACACTATATCTCGATGGGTGAGTATGGTTAAAGAAGTATAAAATGTAATTATAAAAAAAATAAAAAGATCTTATTTATATTTATTTATGTTTTTAAATCCTATTTTAATTTTTTTTGGATAAATATATAAAATCAAGATGAAAATGAAAAAAAATTCTTTGTGGTGTCAGTAGTCTACACAATACCGAGTTAACATTGTTTTTTTAAGTGGGTAAAAAAGAATAAGTAATGGTTTTTACTTTAATATAAAGAAATATTGGTATATTGTTTATAATAATTTCAAAATATTAATTTTTTTATTAAAGTTTTGGGAGATTAATATTAATAATAATTTATTAAGAAGGTAATACTTATATTGATATCTTGAGTTTTCCTATAAAATTATCCTTGAAAATAGAGGACATAAGCTAACTAAAAGTGACCAAAGAATTATGAAAGTTGGAAAGAATTATATAAAGAAAAAAAATTCGTATTTTTAGGAAGAAATTGTCTTCAAAATGCATAACATGAATTGGTATAAGGATCCCCTTGTACAAGTGTGGGGAAGGGAAACTTTAGAAGAACCATTTACATATTCAATAATGTAAAGTTACTATTCAAGGGTAAAAGGATCATAAATGAAAAAATAAGGAAGTTAAATGAGTTTTGTTCAATAAAAAACTCAATTATCCATTTTGAAACATGTTTTTAACATGTTTTGGGCTATTTCCTCTTAGTAAATCAATTTTTACCATGTTTACACTTACAGTGGTAATTAATTTTTAACCTTATTAATTAATTTTAATGACCAAAATAAAAAATAAAACATTTTAGATATTTTAAACTTTAATATTTTAAACCATATTATTTTAAATATGAAAACCAATTTTTCAAATAAAATTTTTATTGTTGTGAAAATTTAATTTTAAAATAAATTCTCATAATGTGTAAAACCATTTTAAGGGAAAAGTGTGTCTTTAAGCTTAAAATTTATGTGTAGGATAAAAGTATCTAGGTTTTTAATTTTTAAGACATAAATTGGTTTCCTATAAAACAAATAAATGTTATCTGGGAATAAAATCACTACAAAATCTAATTTTATAAAAAAATGTTTAATTAGATGAAAATACCAAGAAGATTATTATAATTACAAATATTAGTTTTGTGTTGTAATGTTAAATGTGGGTTTTATTAAAAAAATTAGAAAAATGTACTTAAAATGAATAAAATTATTCTTTTTTTCAATTAAAAGGTTTTATAAAATTCTTGGCCTTGATTATATACTGATAATGTAATAAAAGTCATTATTTTGGAAAACAATATATTTTTCATTATTCATCAAAAAATAACTTATCTTAGAAAACCCCAAAAACTAATACTACTTAAATTTTGATATGAGTAATGAAGAAAATAATTTTATTATATCAAATTAAAATTCTAAAATTTTTAAAATTTATAAAATACAAAATATAAAGAAAACCATTTTTATTGAAAAATAACTTTTTACACATTATTTATCCTTAGTGTTATTTCATTATAATTTTCTTTTTAGATAACATTAATATAGTAGTTAATGTACTTGAATATTTCATATTAGTATTTAAAATTGATCAATTTGTTTTATTAGTATAAAATATACTGTAATTTTAAAAATTATTCTAGAAAGAACATTAAAATTACAATTATTATTTATCGGCTAAATAGAAGAATATTCAGTTGAATAGTATCTTCTTATTTACTAGAGGTTTTATTATTATTATAGTTTTATTAATAGTATTTATCTATTTAGTCAAGGATAATTTTAGTTTCAATGGTGTATATACAACAAGTTATCAAAAAAATGTGTATTTATAGTAAAAATTATGTAATGAAATCATGGTTTGTTACAAAAAACATATGAATATCATACAAACAAAAGCATCAGAAAACCATAACTTTCTGAACATAGATAACATAAATCATATCCATACAAAAAATTTTGAACCTAGATAACAATAACCATTCCCCTTTACCTACATGTGCATCTTTTTTGATTTTGTATGATCATTTATCAAATTAGAAATTATAAACCCCAAACTACACTAGCTATAAAGAAATTTCATAGTCATAGTGTGGGGTCTAACCCATAGGTTAAAGCTAGAAAATATATTAACCTAGTTATTAGAACCAGATAAATGGATTACTCACATGACTCTCATTGGTTTTTTTCCTAAGGATTGGTTAGTTTGGTTTTACTTTAGAAGAAAGAGAAGGGATCGTGGTCAATATTGAGGCCTAGGAAAAAGTTATTCCAAGATCTAGCTTGGTATAATCCTATAGATTAGGTTAAAAGGAAGTATATAGGTAACCAATTGGTTTTGGTCAAACTAATTGGATCTTCCCAATCTAGATACTACTCTTTAGTCTAGAGGTACTCAACAACCCTGGTGAAAAAGGCTTGGCTTCAAAATTAGAAAGTGTTATAGGCTATTGGTCTAAACCTTCTCAACTTTAATTAAGTCAAGGTCATTCTATTGTAATTCCTGGGATCAGTTTTTTTTAAATAATGTGATTAACAATAATTTTTAACCTAATTATTATCCAAAGGTTTTCTCATGTTTCGATTTAAGAGATCATTAAGTTTAATCCACCTCTACTCTCAACTCATAACCCAATAGGATTATTCATGCATGAAAACAATGGTATTAGAAGAAAGGTAAATTGGAAACATAGTTGAAATATTAATTAAAAAATTCATATTAAATAAATCCATGATTAAACTAGTTTAAAATCCATCAATACACTAACTTGAATAAAGGAACAAGAAAAGACACACAACAATTGAGACTGAAAGAAGAAATTATAATTGAAACAATAGTAAAAATAATAATTATAAATCTATAAATATTTAGAAAAATGTACAAAAAATAATAATATTGAAGCATGAAAAAATAATGGCTGAATCTCAGTATGGATAGGTATGGAGAAGAAAATGTCAAAGAAAGAGGGAAAGTGCGCATGACCTCTATTCAACATCTATACTAGTATTTATATAAGCCTAGTCATATCAAAAATATCAAAGGTTTCATATAGTGATATTTATTTAAATGAATTCTACCTCAAAACATTCATGACGTGTAACAGAAATTCACATTGTGTGATCATATCCTCATAAATCTCTATAAATATTGTGTCTCTTGGATTTAACATCTTGTATCTTTCAGTGAGTTTATAATTTGAAACTTACCCATCATGTAATGGATTCAAGTTATATATTTATTTTTCCAATAGGATTAAATACTTGTAATGGATTCATTGGCTTTCTTTCGGTCTATAGGTGTCATATGCTCAAGGAATTCATGTCGTGAACAAGTTTCTTGTTGTGTAATATCTGAAATTGCTAAAATTATAGCAGCTCCTATTTTGAGAATTGATTTCATATTTCCTGTAAAAACCAAAAAAAGCCAATTCATTATCTAATAAAGAGTGAATAAATATTAAATAAATGTATCCAATATATATATATATTTGAATTCATTTAATTAAATTACCTCATTTGAACAATTACGTATCCTTAAGTAAAAAAAGAATCTCGACAATGATTTCAATGGAAAAAACTTTTAAATAGAAAACATGAATTAAAACCAAGAAAATAAAACTTAGTGTTAGAGAAAAAAGAAATTCCTCTAGAATCACTCTTATACAGAAAATCACTCATGCCTCATGGTTAAGTTCTTTATTCATATCATTTCTTACTTTAATTTCAATTTCTCAATTTTTCCATAGAAGCTATACCCATATGTCACTTTACCTCACTTTTAATTTTCTCTCATCACTCATGGTAAAATGAAATTAGAGTTATGATAAAACCTTGAATACATGTTCATAACCATATGATTTCATTAATTCTAATATCTCCACTCCACAAAGACAAATGTTCCATTAACCATGAGGGATTCCTCAATGAGGTTCAAATGACTCTTTAGATAAGGGTAGGTGCATAGATTATAAAAATCAAGATAAAAATGAAGGTAAACTCCGAAGTATAGTAGATTATCATCATGAATAATTCAATGAATAATCTCCTCTAAAAAAAGGCATCTCCACACTTCCAAAAGCTTAGGGTAGGTCCATGGATGTGTCATAAAAGTGTAATGAAAGTACCATGTTTCTTATTCTTTTTCAAAACTCATGTCTAGGTCATATCTCACATCCATCACCTAACCACATTTGATCCATCATAAGATTCATCGGTCTGGTAATGGTTTATTTTGACCTTCCTAATACACAAAACATATTATTTTATTTTATAAATTTTTTTAATTGGATAATCATGAATGGTATGTCAGAAGAACCATGGAACACTTCTCATGGATCATATGAAAAATTCACCATACATCTTTTCGGTAGTAATCATCCCATATACATTAGTAATGATTATCACTGCCAAACTTATTCAACTGAAAATTATAAATATATACAAATATTAGGCCCTTAAAGGGTTAAATGGTCATGTAACATGGCTCAATCCTAACATGGTCATTCATGGCTTCTACAAACTTAAGAAGGATAATTTTATAGTAAGGTTTCATGATAAATTGATCAATAATGATTTCCCCAATCATTTTAATAGTATATTTTTTAAATCATATCCTTGATAATATTCCAATGAAATTTATGATATGTTTACATTCCCCAAGTATCTCTTGAGAAATATTCTCAGAAAATAATGTGAAAATGTAGGTCCAAAATCCTCTTGGGAATGGGAATACATAAAATAAGGAAATCACTCAGGGCATAATAACTAATAATAAGTTAATTAAAATAAATTTAAAGAATATATAATCAAAAGTAAATTACTTAACTCAATAATAATTCTAAAAATATAATAAATAATAAAGATAGATTTTAAAATTTTATATCCAAACATTTTTCTTTATTTACATGGGTGTAATGATATTTCATGTTTACACATTATTTAAATGAAAAATGACTCCTCAGCTAATGAAAACATGCAATAATCTAGGTTTAAACACAATAAATCTCAATAATGACTGACCCTCACATAAAATTAAATGGTTTCCACACTATTTCGGAAAAATACCTGGGTGAGAAATAAATAATAAAATAGACATACTGGAGATGGAAATTGTAAATTTAAAGTAGGGAATCATGAGTTCTCTACAAAAAAAGGTCATTCCATGGGGTAAATTCTAAATGGTGATGTAAAACTATGAACCTATAAAAAAATGTTAGAATAAAAATACCTATAATAGATAAAAAATCAATACATAAAATTTAATCAATATAGAATTAGAAAATGGGTAGGTTCGTAGAGTAAATAGTAGTAGAAATATGCTTAGATAAATACATGTATTGGGATAAAAAAATGTATAAAACTAACTAAAAATAAAATGGTTCTATGAAAATAAAAATAAAAGATACTAATCAATTTAGAAAAATCTCAGAAAATAAAAATATTGGTTGTCTCCCATAAAGCGCTACCAGAATGTCGTTATCTAAATGGATGGACAAGGATCAAGTGGAGGGTTCCATCAGCTCAGCTATCCTCTACCTCATGAAGGAACTGGTAACAGTATCCTTGATCTCATGGGGATCTTGGAGGTTTTTAAAACCCCAAGAGTTGGTGGATTGAAGATCTCATTTGATAACTAGAGCATTCATACAAGCCATATAGGAGACTCTTGTATAATATAGAGATGGAGCTTCTTGATTTATCCATATATGTCAACTACTTGAGGAAATTCCTAATATGGGAGTCTATATGGTATTCTAACAGACACATAGATAACTATAATAGATGCAATATATTGGGACATAGTTAAATAAATTCATAAGTAAGAATGAGAATGTAAGAAATCTATGAGGTCAAAAATAATAACCCATCCATTATATAAAATAAATGATTTGATCAGGAATAAAGAAAATATTGAGCCCAAAAATAAAAACAAATTAGAGTAAAATGGGGGAGGGGAATGCATATAAAATCCTAAACATTGTTGGTAGGCTCATTGCTATCAGTATTAGATGCCCCCTATCAAATAGTGGGTATCTGGATATGCCCTGCCATATCTATTATAGCTATGGAGATAGAGGCAATGGGTCCGACCACTATAAAAGGTTTCACAATGATAATAGTCAGATCAGTCATCATGGGTGGAGGGGAGGCTTCGATATGTACTAAGGATGAATGTCTGGAAGATGGATCTATGAATGGTACCTCAGATAAAGAAGGTAAGATGGGACCCTTTCCCTATCAAGCCTGCTCTGTTAAAAATCTATCTAGGTAGTAAGGTCCATAAACTCTAAAGGAAGATCAAAATGGGTGGACGATGGGGTTGGAATGGAGGTCAAAGATACGTATGAAAAAGAAGTTGGTAGGTGGGTAGATGTAGTGGTTGGTGGTGGGTCAGTGGTGGTAAAGTGGGATGGCTCTAAATAGGGGATGATGTAATGTTGTAAAAGATGTATCTAGTTATCTAGAATGCATTGGATAACATCCCAGATGTATAATTAAATGGTGGGGTAGGTTCATAACAGGTAGGTGATGGTTCAGTGGTAGAATTAGAAGCATATGGGTGGGATAGTGCATTGATAGTAACATGGGGAGATGAAGCGGGAGAAGTGGATGGAATAGCATGTGTGCAAGATAGGTTAGGGGCCTTGGAAGCTAGAACATGAGGATATGACTTCTCATGATCCACTATAGCATACTCGAGGGGGGAATTGTAACACCCATATCTTCTATAAAAGCCCCATCTTCTAGATCAATAGGATATCAATGTAATCCATGTTCCCAATAGAGGAAAGGGGATGAGCAACATCAAAAATTTCTATATAATGCTTGATATATGTAATGAATCTATCACCCATCAAAGTACCATGAATTATCTATATTTTTCCTTAGAGTGGAGAGTGAACTACCAGTCCATGTTTAAAGAAGGGACTCCCATGGTAGAGGCTAAAATTATCACATCAATTTAGCTGATTCTCTTATGATAATCTCCTCTGGTTATTCGAGCATGGGAGAGATCCTAATGCAATATTCATAAGTTGTTACCCCACAGTTGGGTTAACTTCTCCATACATGGTTTATGAAAGATACTAGGGTTATAGGCTATCAAATACTAGCTATGTGGTGTGGATTCCTTGTTTGGATCGATCTAAAAGGAATCATAAGCAAGAGAAGAAATGAAATATGTGGTATAAATAACTATCCCAATGTCTAACTCTCTCAATGAAATCTCCCAAGGCTATCCCCCAAGACATAAGGTGGTGTGTGCAACATAAATCTCTAATGTGACTAGGAACTCCAAGAATAGATCTTGGTATATCTCCTCATGTACCTCAATGATCATTGAAATTTGAATCCATACAATGAGTTCTAAGACATCATCATGCATGAGGATCACCTTGAGAATAGCTAGGTTAAAGTTCTTATTATTCCATATAGGCTTGGCCTAAAGGTGGACCAAGTAAACATAATGATCAGGCTCAAAAAATTATAAGCAAGGGTCTATGTATATGTTCTTGAAGTTCCCTATGACTGGATAGAAGAGGAGTGGTAATGGTTAGAGTTTGTGGAACTAGAAAAATATAATGATAATTATGGTGGGGATAGATCTACATGTGATGGTCGAGGATCCAATTTCGAATGCTTTGGTAGAGGCTAATTGTTGTACTAGGATACTCTTTTCAAGTTTGTAGTGACTATAGTTTTCATGTGGTTTATGGTGACAATAATTCATGAGTAGGGAATATAGGGTAATGGGATGGAGGCTTGACTGTAAGAGTAATAAGAGGAAAAATGAAGGATGAGGGTCAGGGAAGTGTGCAGTATTGGAGGGAGGATAATGGTTGGAGGGGGAAAAATGAATGGGAATCATCCATTAAAAAGGGATTCATAAAATTTTAAAGCATCTAAGTATGTACACATTTTGTAAATAATTCATGACATGTAAATTGTTGGGAGTATTTTTTTTCCTACCCTGTAAAACTCACATCATTTAAGGTTTACACAATGTGTAATAGGACTTTTACAAAACATTTAGGCTAAGATCTACTTAAAAATATTTCCAATGTTACCAAACAATCCTAACTTCAAAAGACCTACTCTAACCTATTGATCCTAGCCTCATTTTACTCCCAGTTAGATCTTTGTTTAACATCAAGATATAGAAAGAGACATTAAGTCAATTTAATTTTAAATAAATAACACACCCCTCTTGAAATGGTTTTTAATAAAAAATTTAATCTTTAACCATTGACCTTAAAGGGTGTACCGTAACCAATTTGGATTTTAATCATCTCATTAGGGAAAACCTTGAAAACTTCAAAAAGACCTTAACATTGGGATTTTAGTTTCTTAAAGAATGTATTTAGATAGGAATTAAAGAGTATAACCTTACCCCAAGTGTAAGGACCCATCGAAAAATGCATTGGTCATGAAATTTATTTATTATTTATTTTTCAACTCAAGTATTTTTGTAAGTGTATTATCGAATATATTCTACCTCATTAATTTATATCATTCTTTATTGTTTTTTTAGCATCCAAGTTTAGTTTTTTAGTTTCCTAGTATGATAAATATACTAATTTTAATCGAAAGTAATGAGGCATTTCAAAAAAAAGTCAAAACAAAGTAGTTTCAATGGGTGTTTTATACAGTTTTTGATACTCCCAAAGTGCATCATTAAATTTGAGGATCTAATACTTCCTACTGGTATTAATTTTATTTTAAAAAAAACTAATCTTCTGATGGGATAATTTAACTTGAACTCTTGTCTATGGGTGGTAGATAGTTCCATTTCTGTATCAAATTCTAAATTTTTCAAGAATCCCTTTAACGGAAAATTTTTAACGTGTGTTACTTGGTAACTAATGAGTAATTAGGGAAATCCAAATATATAGAACAAAAATTTCAACAAAAAAATGGCCACCATGGTTGTGCCATGGGTGGTCGCTTTAGCTTATACCCACTTTAAAACATTGTCCATACAAACGAAGATGTAATAATTACCTTAAGAATTAGTTAATGGTCCCATGAAATAAATTCCCCATACATATAAGATTTATACTTAAAGAATAGGGTTTGGGTTTTTTTTTGTTTTCCAATGGTGTCTTTCTATTGTCATCGATCACAAATCTATAAAAGTCTACTCGCATACTAGTAGAGTATAGGCCAGAATAGTCAAATTTGTAGGATTTTATCCGTAGTGTAATATGGCCCATGATTTCCTCCAACTAGAGATGTTTAATAAATTTCGATAACACTTTGAATTCATCCTCTATGATGAAATGTCACATCAATTCATCAACATAGCTCTTAAATAATAGTTACTCGTCCCAGTAATAGCGTGAAGAATCAACCAAGAACTTACTCTATTGTTTATAAGAGAAGTGTGGGAAAAGAAATCCCATGGAAAGATAGTTAACAATATCCTAAAACCATGGGTTTTATTGTGTATTTATATTGATTATTTTTTCATTAGGAAAATCATCCTAAATACTCATATTTTCTTTAACCTCAATACTTTGCAATGGGAGTCTAGATAAGGGGTCACCAATGAAATTTTTAGTCTCTTTTGATTATTTTATGAATATTTGAAATTATTGTATCAATAGGATCTAGCTTATTAGCCGTGATTTGGTATCGTTTTAATAAATAGGTATTTCAGTGTAGTATGATCTGTATACACCACCATAGTGGAAAGAATGATGTATGATCAATAATTGTTAAAATAAATGACTAATTCCAGTATATCCTTCTATGTGGGTGTATAATTGACCTAATTTTCATTTATTGTATGGAAATTATAATATATGGGGTTAAATATGTGTCAAGCATGTTTTCCTAAAATATTACCCATAGTTAAATAACAAGTGTCACACGTCAATTCAAAGTTTTTATCCCAGTTGGGTGATACTATAATAGGAGTAGTCACCAAGATATTTTTCAGAGTGTTGAATGTCTATCGATACTCTTCAGTGAAATCAAATGGAGTTTCCTTAAAAAAATGTGTGTGTTAGTCAGAAAGATATTCTTATAAAATATTAGATTAAGTAGTGATAAAATATTGTATGGCCCCAAAAACTCCTTATACATTTCACTATCATGGATTTAGGTAAATCATTAATCACCTTGATTTTTTACAGATCACTGTTCATGCCATGATTTGATATTTTATGTCCAATTATTATGCCTTATTAGTAAATAAAATGGAATTCTTCCTAGCTTAGAACAAGATAATTAACTTCACAGTGTTGTAGAACTAACTTCATATTTCTTAGGCAACCCTCTAAGGATCTTCCATACATAGATAAATAATACTTGAAAATATCTATAAATTCCTCTACCATATCATGAATTTTTTTCATACATCACTAGAAAGTTTTTGGAGAATTACACATTCCAAATGACATCCTTATATATTTTTAGGTTTAAAAATTTCAAGTGAATGTGGTATTTGATTAATTATACAGATTAACAGAAATTTGATTATATCCAGAGTATCTATCTAAAAAATAATAAAATTTATTTCTAGATAATATCTCCAACATCTAATCCATTAGTGGGAGTAGAAAATTTTATTTCCAAGTCATCATGTTTATATTTTTGTATTCAACACATACTCTCAACCTAGTAATGGTTTGGGTTGATATTAAACCATCTTCATTTATTTATAACTTCCAAGCTTTCTTTCTTTGGGATGACTTTTATTAGGATCACCCACTCACTATAAGAGATGTAAAATATGATAACAACATCTAAAAGTTTTATAATTTTCTTTTTAATGATTTTTTTAATCATAAGGGTGATTCATCTCTGGGGTTGATGTCTTGGTTTGGAACCCTTTTCCAACAAAATTTTATAGATCCAAATCATGGGGTTTATCCCCTTGATTTCATCCAAAACTAAGGAAATTGAGTTTTTATACCTTTTAGGATTTAAATTTTTTTTATTCTTTCACTTTATTTAGCTCTAAATTGATTATAAATGGTATTGAAAATGTAGTTTCTAATAATGAGTACTTTAATGTGTTTTTTAGAGGCTTTAATTATAACATTGGTGGCTTGATTAATGAGGGTATAAATGGTGTAATTTTATCCCTCGTTAGAGGTTCACTATAATTCGCATCCTCATAATCAAAACACTAATATTTTTAAAGATAATGGGTATCTCTTCCATCCTCAATGGTCATGTAATCATCCTTCTCATCAGTGAAAAATATGGCTCAATGATCAAATGAATCTCCACATTGTTTATAAAATTTCACTAAATGGAATACTACTTTTTAATCTTTAACTCTAAAAATCATCCTTCCTTGATTCACATCAATCAATTCATTTATAATAGTGAGAAATTCTCTCCCTTGAATGATGTGGACATATCTATCTTCCCCCATATCCAAGATAAAATAATTATTTGGAAAATGAATTTAATAACCTTGACCTAAATGTCCTAAAGATTTCCTTGAGGGTACTTGACTGATCGATCATCCAGTTGAAGTGGGAATATTTTTTGTTTCAAATATTTTATCCCTATATTTAATAATAAACTCATAGAAATTATATTAATACTTGTTCCAATGTTTCATAATGTTTTTCTAAAATTTCATGTTCTGATCATGTAAGGAATTGAAAAGATTTTGGGGTCACTCTTCTTTAGTGGGATCTTCCACTGAACAACTACGGAGCATTATTAATTCCAGGATATGACTCCTAGGTCTTCCATTTTAATTTTATAATAGAGAAATTATTTTAATGTTTTTTTATAATCAAGAATCTGAGTGATAATCTCTTCAAAGGGGGTGTTAAAGTGTAATTTCTTAAACATCATGAAAACTTCTTGTATTACCCTTGTATAGTTCCTTTTATAATTCTTTATAGAAAGGTAAGATGGGTTTTTATAATGGAAATTTCCCCATAAATATAATCCTTTTTATACTACTCTTGTATGATATCTTTTTTATTTTATCATATTGAAAATTTTGTTGTTGACTATCTTTGTGTGTGTTATCATCACTATATTTACTGATTATTGCCATATGTTTTTCAAATTCCTCAATAATATTATATTTTAATATTAATGGTCTCTACAAAATCATATCTTTTACACTCTTAAATACCAAATCATTATCCTCTTCTCTCAGATGTGTTTCAGTGTTACTACGAAACATACAAGGTAATCAATATAATAGAGTCTGAGATTTTTCCCAATTAATTCTCAAGGTTGTATAAGGAATCCATTTGATTTTTCGTCTTGATTTATTGGTTAGTCATTATTTTATATTTGTTTTTAAAAACTTTGGTGAGTAGGATTTTAAGATTTCACTGTAGAGGTGGGGCGTGTTGTGACTGCCTTAGAGGAGCCTGCTAAAATTATTGTTGCAGAGCGGGTGGAAATTTCTAGGTTCTAAGGGGGAAGGTTATTGATGAAGTGTATTTTATGGTCAAGGAGCTATATTTTAATGTGGATACCCATGTGGTACCTAGTTTAGTGGTGTTTCTTGACCACTCCTCTATTATTAGTAACCATGATTGGTTTATTGTGACTACTGATCTGGTCTTTGTGGATAATATGGATGCTAGTATTGTGGGAGTTATTGAGTTTTTTGGTTTTGTTGATTTTTATTTATGTAATTGCAATATTGATATTTAGGTTCTTCCATTATTCCTCTATAGTCATGGTATGGGTGTCGACCTCTTCACATTTCACGGGCTTGAATTTCCATAATAGTTTTAGGAAGTGATAGCAGTAGAGAATGTAACTAAAATATTTATAACTTCTTTTTGAGTGATTTAACATGGGTTGTGAGGTGGTTATTATCTTCCACTTAGTGAATTCCGTGTCGAGGTGGTCCTCGGTTTCTCTTCTATAGACTATAATTGTAGTATATTTCATCTAAAAATTCTCTTCCAACATTATACGTCTTGATCATGAGTTCTCCATTAGTGTTAAAATCCACTATAGTATGTGAAACTAGTTTCAATATTTGGTAAAATGTTTTAAGTTTTAGCCTCACATAAAGTCCATGATATGGGAACATTTAGGTTATCACTTTAAATTAATCCCAAGATTCCCAAGCAGATTATCCATTTTCCTAGGAGAAGTTATGGATATCATTTCTTATCTTTCAGGTTTTCATCAATGGGAAATATTTTTCTAAAAATTTCTTAGATAAATCATCCCTAGTCATAATGGACTCAAGATCTTGGATTTTGAGCCAGTCCTTGGCTCTATTTCATAAGGATAAATTGAAAACTCTAAGTTTGATCCCCTCATATGTCATAACATAGCTTTGAAATGTGACACAAACGACTAGGAAACTTGAAAGATGATCATGTGTATATTTTCTATGAATTCCACAAAATTTTCCCTAGTTCTAGGTCATGTGAATGAGTTCATGTTTAATTTTTGAAAGTACGAATCTAGTTAGGATAATTAATTATTATGGGTGTGGCATCACTAATTAATAGAAATCTATAATCCATAATGTTTCACTTCTGTAGCACTAGTCACTCTATCTGATGTTGTGATGGCGCATATTGAAGATTTTGAGGGTTATGTAGTGAAAGGTTGTTCTAATCAATAATAATAGATAAATGGAATTCAGAAATAAATCTCTCAATCATGGGATCGAAATAAAAATGCTCTTAATAATCAATGATCCTTGAATAAGTCAGAGGACCCTAGCACATGAACTAGATGAGAAAGAGTACATAGTTGCTAGTCCATGTGTGAAAATTGTAAAATGAAAATGGAAAAAGGAAAGAGGGTGTAAAGTGATCCCACATTCACATCATAGTTCATTATTTAGAAGAAATATATAATACTTGACAATGAAACAAAAAATGGATATTTCCATTCTTTATTATTGATTCCATACGGGTTTTTATCATATTATAAATTAATAAATCCCAAAATATCCTAGCTACAAATGCATGTCGTAGTGGAAGTGTAGGGTCAAACCCACAGGTACAATCTGGAAAATATTGTAAACTTATGATTAAAACAATATAGATGGATTCCTCACATGATTCTCATTGGTTTGGTTTTCTAAGGATTATTTAGTTTGGTTTTAATTTTGAATAAATAGAAGGGATCATGGTCAATTTTGGGTCTTAGGAAAAAGGTATTCATAGATATAGATTAGGATATCCCTGGGGATTAGGATACAAAGCATTGTAGTGGTCACCAATTGGTTTTGGTCAAACCAATTTAATCTACCTAATATAAAAACTACTCATTGGTCTAGAGGTATTCAACAACCCAAGTGAATAAGGCTTGTCTTCAAAAGTAAAAAGTGTTATAGGCTATTGGTCCTAACTTTCTCAAATCTAATTAGTTAAAGGTCCTTATATTACAATTAAACATATCATAGTTGAATAAAATAATGTGATTGACTATAATTATTAACCTAATTATTAACAAAATGGTTACCCAAGTTTTTATTTAAGGATTAAATGGGTTTAATACATCACTACTCTCAACCCCTAACCCTTTAGGATTAGTCGTGTATGATAATGATAGTATTAAATGAAAGATAAATCATCAACATGATTGAAATATTAATTAAACAATTAAGTTTAAATAATCCCATGATTAAATAATTTGAAAATCAATCAACACACTTACTTGAATGAAGGAATAAGAAAAGACAAAGAATAATTGAGGTTGAAAGTAAAAATTGGAATTGAAACATTAATCAGAACAAGAACAAGCAATCCAAAAATATTCAGAATGATATGCGGTAAGAAAATAATAGAAAATTGTGAAATAATAATCATTAAAACTAAGTATGGGTAGTTATAGAGAATAAAACGTCCAAGAAAGATGGAAAGTGTGGTCTTCCTCTGTTTAGTTTTAGAACTGGAATATATATAATCTGGATCATCTCACTATGTCTAAAGGTTTCACATAATGATATTTATTTAAATGAATTCTACCTAGAAATTTTCATGATATGTAATGAAAATTCAATTCATGTGATCATATCCTCAAAAATATTTAGAAATCTTTCATCTTTGAGATTTCATGGATTGTATCTTTTGGTGGGTTCATAATTCAAAACTTTCAAGTCATGTAAGGGATTCACATCAAGTATTTTTTTGGCCTATAATATTCTTGACTTGTATAATTTTCATGGGTTGGTCTCTGATCTACAGGTTTCATGTGCTCTATGAATTCATGTTGTGAACAAGTTTAATTACATATAATATCTAAAATTGATAAAATTATAGCAGCTCTAATTTTGAGAATTGATTTCCTATTTTTGGGAAAAACTAGACAAAACCTAATGTATTATCAAATATAGATTTAATATATTGTAAATAAATTTATACAATATAAATATATATATGAATTCATCTTATCATCCATGCATGAATTTGAAATCATAAAAAATGATAATCATATTCTTCCACACAATTATAAACATAGTTTACCACAATCATGTCCATGTGTAAATTTGTGAACATGGTTAACTCCAATCATTTCAATGCACAAATTTGTGAAAATAGATAATCAAAAATATTTACATGCACAAGGATGTGAAAATAGATAGTATAAATCATTTTCATGCACAAATATGTCAACATAGCTAACTAAAACCATGTACACACAAAATGTTTTGAACACAACTAACTGCAATCATGTCCATGCACTGGACTATGAACATAGATAATAGAAACTCTGTACACACACAATGTTGTGAACATATAAAAAGTAATTTTGTCTATGAACAGAGTTGTGAATACATCTAACCACAATCATATCCATGCACAACATTATTATCTCATGAGATATCAATATTTACCCAATACATTAAGTTGATATAATAGACTCACAATTCACATAATGATAAACCATACATATGTGATAAACATGAAACTATTCATAAATATTATCATAAAAACCCCATGGAAACGAAATTGGTTGTATAAAAGTTTCAAATGTTATCCTAAAAAATGAAATCATTAATTTGATCATTTGATCCAAAGAATCATATCTCCTAGAAAAATCATAACATAGGGGAAATTTGAGGGTGATAAATTAAGCATAAAAACATATAAGATATACATTATATATATATATATTAAAATTTAATAGAAAATATAAAAAGAGTTTTTATAAAACATTTTTTACGTTCTTGAAAAAAATAATATTATAAATAACTTTTAAATATCAATTTCAAGACAGTGACAATGATACTTTTTGAAAACATCAGTGAAAAAGGAATATCTAATAATGAAACCTTGAAAAAAATTATATAAGAAGAAATGTGGAGTGGAAGATAAAAATATATATATATATAAGTTGAATTAAATGCCTTTTTAATTATTTTAAATGGCTTTTAGGAAACCCACATCAATGAAAGAAACATGAAATTTTCTTTTTAAAGGAGATAAAGATAATTATGAAGAGTATAAAAGATAATACGAAGTAGGATTTGAAAATAATAAAATAAAAATATTTTTCATATGAAATAATATGAACAAGAAGGATAAAGTGATAATAAATAGGATGGCTTAAGTAATTCATATTTTCATGAAGAAATGAATATGTCAAAGGAAAAGATTTTGGTATAGAAATGTAATTTCTCCAAATAGGAAAAGAAAATATCATATAAAATTGAGAAATGGAAGAATATTATAACAAAAGATAATATAGTAAAAGAAGAATAGTTATTACCTATTTAAATATAAATTGAGTATAAAACCCCTTAACTTTAATTCCCATATGGTTGGACATTCTCTAATTGCATTGAATACTTTAATCTTCTCTTCAAGAGCCTCTTTCAAATGAAGGATTTGAGACTCCTTGTGATCAGAGGTTATAAAACATGAGAGGGATTTTTTAGGGATAGAATTTTGGAATATAATCAAGAGGAAACTAAATGAAATATGTTCTTTGAGGTGGGTTGTAAAGGGGTTATTTTATAGGTTAGCTTTAAGGGACTTTTTTAGAATATTCATTACTTAATTATTAGAGATTTTAATTGGTCATGTTAAATATATCCAATATGGGAAAATATTATATATGGGATAATTTAAGTTTTATAATTCCCTTATACACACATTTATAGATAATTTTTTCTGATATTTTAGAAAATTACCCCTTAATTTTATCATTTATCCTCATTTTACCTTTATTGCGGTAACTCAATTTTTACATCAATTGCTTATTTTTATGCCTAAAATTATATTTATATTGTTACCTAATTATAAATTCATATTAAAAATCTAAAATCTATATTATTGGATTCAATTTGTAATGATTATGAAAAATAATTTTATTATAAAATTTCATAATGTATTGAAAAATTAAAAAATGCATTTTTATGCATTAAAATAAATTTAATTTTTTTACCTGGAAAATAATTACATAATTGGTATATAATTTAAATATATTTATATATAAAAATAATTAATTTCATTAAAATCATTGTTTTATAGAGACCAATTTAATTTATTAATATTAAAATACATAATATGTGGCAAAACATCTTTGAAAAATATGTATTTTTAATATTTCATGATTTTATCTTAAGTGCTAGATAATTAATAATATTTTCATACTTTTTTATTCAATTAATTATATATGAAAATTCATTTCATTAAATTTCATTCTACAGATATGTGAAAATTAATTTCTGAGTAAATCCATATAATATATAATAATAAAATACTTAAAAAAGTTTATTTTACCATAAATATTTAAATTACTATTCTTAATATTTATTTAATTATTTATTAGATTCTATTAATTTAATTTTATAATAATTCATTTTATTTTATAAATACATTTTATTAATATAATTATTTAAAAGTAATAAATTTTAGAAAGATACATTTTTATGAAAACCATTTTTTGAAAATAGTTTTTTTAAATAGATTAGAATCTTTTTATTATATTCTAAAATTGTTTAATTTATTTCAAATAAATTATTTATAATGAAAACTTTTTTAATTATAAATATAAACTTATAATTTATATCATTAAATATTTCTATGTCTAATTATGGATTCAACATCAATATAATCTCAATGGACAAATAATCCCAATATTTATATAAGACAAATGACCATATATATAATGGGTATCTTACATTGCTATATATAACCACACTTACTTCATAACTCATCTTATTCTCTCATTTAATTTCTATATATATTTATTATATTTTATATTTTTTGTATTCTCTTTAAAAAAATTATTGATCGTATAATCCTTATGAAAGATTGAGATAATTAATATATCAGTCTTGTGGTTTTTTTTTACTTGTGGTTTTACTATTATAGTAATTTAACTAATTTTGTTTAATTTAGTCATCTCATGATGTATTCCATTTTTATTTTTATTTTTATACCTTATTGAAATAATCAAATGTTCATTTTAGTATGATGTTTCATGTAAGAAAAATAATAATACCTTTAAATAGATATTTAGCACTATAATTTTAGGGTGTTATATATTTAATGGTTTACATTTGATTAAATCACAAAAAAATTGTATTGTAGGGAGAATAACCACAAATTTTTGGTTTGGTTTCATTTGATAGATCTAAACATTGATGTGGATATGGTACATACGTGAAAGGGAAGTAAAGGAAGCAGGGGGTGCTCATCTATGTAGTTAGTTAATAGGAGGTTTGGGTATGTACTCAGGCTCTAAGAAACTTCAAGAAACTAAGAAGACTTTGTCAATCCATATATAGGGGCCATATATAATATTTAATATGATTATAGTGGTGTCCACCCTAGCCTCAGGCTTATTAGATATGATTGTTATACAATCATTCATTTTTTCTCAATAGGTTAGTGGTTTCAATTTGATTTTGAAGTATCGTATAGGAATAATTATTATAAATATTCCCTTAGGGGTGTGATCCAAGGTTATTTATAGGTGTATAAGATATTTCATTTTGATTAGTGGTTTTAGGATATTTTTGTATTTATTTATGTTAGAGATGCGTAGTTTTGATTTGATCCTTAGGATAAATTGGTTTCCTCGTTATTGAGAACATGCTCACTACTACCATCACTGAGTAACTTTCACATATAATAAGAAAATTGTGTATAATTTTATTAGAGAGTAAAATTTTAAGTAATACCATTTATAACCTAGCCATATAATTTTTGGGATAATCATGGAAAATGTTTTCAAAAAATAAGGGGTGAGAAGGATAATATACTGTTAGTCATTCCACCTCACATAAATCAATATCATGATGTTTTTTTTAAGGAATTATTACATTTTACACTAGAGAGAGTAGTAAGGTTTATTACCTATTTGGTATTAGGTTTGTATTTAATTTTCATTCCACCTTACTATATTTCACTAGTTGATTTTACATATTTTGCAACTTCCAACCAATTACTTTTTAGGAACTCAGGTGGTAGAGGTGTTCAGAGGAGGTCCTGAGGAGTTGGGTTGCAAGTGGTGGATATGGAGCTGAGAAAATATAACAAGTGGATCCCTACAGTGTGGAGGGGTCTCTTGAAAAGTAACAGATAGTAGATACATCATAGAGGTGTCTACTATGACATAGGGAGCCCGGGGTAAGGGTTTTAATGCCACTTCTATTTTTGGCATGGATTTATCATGGTGTTGGTTTTTGGTGTAGTATTAGTGAGTCCTATGGTGTAAGGTGTCCGGAAATAGCATAGTGGATCAGGTGGAGTTTTTTTGGGGGGGAGGGGTTCCTTTTTAGGGAGGTTTCATAGTGAAGTAGGATATCGTTATAGCCTCTTCTTTAGTTATTAAGGGTCAACATCATAGCAGCCTCAGTTTTTTATGGTATTCTTCCACATTATTTCATATATATGACATATAAATAGTCATGGATATAAGATCCACTTTGATCAGTACCAATTTGTCAGAGTACCTTACATTATTCCATGGTCTTCCCTATTTTCAGAAGCAGTACGGTGTGGTTATGTAGGCATCATTGTGGTGTAGTGTTTTGTAGACAACAAATAAATTCTTAAATCCCTTCAAGCCCAATCTTTTTTTCAATATTTATCTAATTTCATAGGTGATCCTAGTGTATCCTAAGAAGTTATTTAATCTCCCTTCTATTGTATTTTAACCCCATCATTGGGGTATTGATCTAGGGTGGTTTAGGTAATTCCCTTTCTTTCTTTCCTTGTTTTCTCCATGATTATTCACCTGTGGAAGGGTTGTAGTCATAGAAATCAGTGGTCTTGGTGTTGTTTCAATGGGATAATGATGTGGTTGATGTATTCTTGGTAGGTAAAGGTGTTATCCTTTATTTTTTTGACTGGTGGTGTCCTTCCTCTTATTATAACCTTGCACAAAGAATTGAAATATCTATATGAAGTTGGGGTCCTTAGTTTCACATTAAATTCCCTTCCTTGTTTTCCTCTAGTTTATTCTCTAGGGAGAAGGTGTGTTGTTAAGTAAATCATTGGTTTTAGTTATGGTTTTATGGTATAATGATATAATTTATGTATTAGATTTAGATAAAGGTGTTCTCTTTTATTATGGTGCTTAGTGGTGGCCATCTTATTCTAACCCTACACAGCGGATCTGAAAGATCTGTTTAAGGTAGGGGATACTTCATTTCTAATTTAATTTCATCATGTGGGATAGATTATTCCCTTTTTTATCATTAGGGAAGATGGTATTCACCAACCTAATAAATATAATTAATTGGTAATTTTAAAATGAAATGGTAATGGGAATGAAATTTCATGCTTTATAACCTTTTGCTATTATTGATATTATGATTGTACAGGCTTGAAGACTTGCGGAACATCATGGTAGTTAGGGGAAGTTTTTTTTGTTTTTATTTTTTTGATTATGGAATAATTTTTGTTTGTTATTTTTTTACCATAAATGGGAATTTTCTAACTACTTATATCCAATAAATAAAATGGTTTCCTTAAGATATTTATGGATTGTGTGAGAATTACCATGATTACAGAAGTGGAATGTGATGAAATAATCTTGATAAAACTAAATATAGATTTTGAATAAATTATATGTGAATTTATGATGCATGGTTGTGATTTTTGGTGATGATGTCTGGTGTGTGTGATGGGTGTGATGATATTTGGATGGTGTGTGTGTCGGATGTGGTGAGATGTGGTTGATATGTAGTTGATGTGATGATATGTGGTTAGTGTGTGTATCAGATGTGGTGAGATGTGATTGGTATATCAACAATGTTATGATATGTGGTTTTTATGTGGCTATTATGATGAGAAGTGGTGTAATGTGAAATGGTGGCAATGTGGGGGTTGTTTTTAAGCAAAAGGGAGATGGTTTGCTGAATTGCGGTGTGTTGTTCTAGTTGCCCAGATAGTGATGGAATTAAATGTAAATGATGAATTGAAATGGAATGGGTTATAAGTGATAATGAACATTGAATTAAAATGGGAAGTTTGAATTATATGGTTATTGTTAAATGTTAATTAAATGGTCTAAAATAATGAAATGGATAGGCTAGAAAATTAATGTTTTTAATGAATGAAATCGGTTAGTAAAGGGAAATAAATATATTTTCTTGTCTTGAAATGAAAGGTGGAATATGGAACATGGAATGTGTCTTGTTGTGTGGTTTTCCACATTTATAGGTGGTAGTGAATGTGGTTTATTTTGTGTGTTGTTATGGTGAAGTTTTGAGATGGTTGGTTCCCATGTTTGGAAGCATAGGTTGGGCTTGTGTGTGGATTTATATATATCAATTGTATGTTCATTGTGATTTTTTGAATGATCCAAATTTTCCCAAAGGTATGGATCATTAATTTTTCATTTTTAATATCTGCATTAATAATAGTAAAGGTATATTATGTCCTAAGGAAGTACTAAGGATCATATGAGGCTTGTTCGGAGCTTGGAGTTCTAGAAAAGTGGGATATATGTTGGGTCCTATGATTACAGGAATTCGTGTGACCTAGGACATATAGTTTTTATAAACCATGTGTCTACTAGAAGAAGGACCTATAGGTCATAAAATTATTCTGAAAATTTGTGTTCCTAAGCACATAGTCATGAGGCCAACTTCAGATTTGGGACATAACCTTCCAATATGATTTCCGCGCGATTTGTAAACTATGCGCCTAAACTCTGCAACCCCACATTTTTGGGGTATAATGACCCTTGTTACCCTATTAATTATTAAATCTAATTTTCCTATTTCACCTCTGTTTTATATTAGATGAAAACATTATCTCTTCCTATCCATTGAGCTCAAACCCTCCTCAAGCTTCAATCACCTACAATTCCTTCCTCCAGTATCTGTTTCACAATCTATCAAAGGTGTTAGATAGCCCAATACAAGGCTAACCTCATGCACTCTTCCTTATTTGGTAAATATCACCATCTATTACACAATTTGGATACAAGATCATTCTCTATATTTTTAGTTCATTAGAGTAAAACACATATCTCTTCCAACCTTCTTTGAATCTGAGGTTGATATTGAGTAAGGCAATGTCTACGTCCTTAAGGTAGGTGGTCACATCATTTTCCATTGGAGTTTTCATCATTTGAAAATTATTCCATTTTTCATATGCCAGGATTTTCCTATCATCCTTAATTTGTCAAATACTTAATGTCTAATTGAACCTAGTTCCTTGATATAGGTTAATTGAACCATGTTTAGGATTTTAGACATCACACATACCCTATATGGACACCTTTAGGTGTGCCACTTTGAAATTGGTCATTTTGGAATAACAGCTCAAAATGATTGGAACTTAATTTAACTATTGGAATGTATTTTAAATAAATTTTCCCTTGCCTCATGTGTGTTTCAATGAACCCAAGACACCCCAAGGGTGTTTGGCCCACTTAGACATAGAATTACCAAAGTGTGTAATTGAGTTGTTGGCATTACCCTTTTTCTTGAACTTGAACCATGGGATTTTTATGTGGTGTTTCTATAGTATAAATGAGTTAATAAATTTGTTAAGGTAAATGGGATCATTACAGTGGATTATATAATATTTTATAATAGTTAAAGGGTAATGAACATGATACCTTCTTTTGGAACTTGTACCTAAAATTAATTTTCCATGTTTAGGAAAATTGAATGTGATGACCTTCAGTAGGATGTCTTACACCAAATGGAATGCTCTTATTTAATTTTATTAAATTGTTAAATAATGACTATTGTTTTATTTTAAATAAAATGGATAAAATGGTTTTTAAGTGAGATGATCTCTTGGGATGGTAAGACCATGCCCCTTATTTATGCCTTTTGAAAATCTTAATTTGAAAGGAAATGGTTTCAATGAAATTGAGCATGATTACAAAATGTAAATGGAATATATAAATAATTATAGATGGGAGGTAAATCCATATTCTAGTTAAACATAATATATTCTTTTATAGAGGGTAAGAATTATGGTAAGGGGCTCAGTGGGGCATGGCAACCCATGCTCCCCCTTAAATCGATGTTGGGCATGGTGACCCTCAACAATGGTTCGATATGGGTGATAGAATTTTGAGTTCCATGTTCCATATAAAGTGTTTCCATGGTAATCAAACTCTCCATTCTTAGTTTAGAGCTTGATTTCCCCCACTCTATCATGATGTAGGGCTTACTACCCCTTGAGTATAGCTTATCATCTCGTAGACTAGTGTTGGATGCCTACGTGTTACATCTCGGTCCACTCCAGTAAATATATATGTGTGTGTGTGTGTGTGTCATATATATATATATATATATATACTATATATATAGTAACATGTTCAGACATACCAGCCATTTGTTGAAGTAGGTAGACCCTCTAGGTGTCCTTTAGGAACCTGAGAAAGAGGTTGTTCATTTATTCAGTATTGCTTTACTTTCCTGGTTATACCTATACACTATTTAGTTATGATCACCTACTAATATTACACTTAGAATGTAACACCCCAAGCTTCCATGGTACGCTTCTCTTTGAATAATACAAAATCTTGCGTTGTATGCAGTTATGGGTTCTAGCACACCAGGACCAATCAAACTAGACGTTTAAAAGAAGTTATGAATAGTAATACCCACTTTTTGAAATTTTATAAATTTTATTTTTCAAAAAAGACTTCATTTTTTGATTCTGAATATGAAATTAACTTAAGGTGAATTTTTTTTATTTTTTTGAAAACTTTTAATTTTTAATGAATAGTGGAAAACATTGCATTATCGTTTAAACCCAACTTTTTATTTAAATGATTATTTTCCATTTAAATTTATTTTAAAGTAAAAGTATATAAATAATACCTATATTAATCCAATATAATTTATTGGGGTCATTTTCTAATATTATTATATATATAAAATTTTATTGAACTTTTTAACGTCTTTTACCCACCTTTTAGGCACATTTTCAAATTTGTATAAAATGTAATTTTACCACTTATATGAATTGAATTTAAAAACTATGATAGACATGGATATAATCATTAAGTAAAAATTGGTTCAATATGATGAAAATAATTTTTGTGAATTGTAACTTTTGAATTTTATTTTCCACAGTTAAAAGAAAATATGGTAATTAAAGGTAAATATAATATTATAGTAATATAAAATTACCCCAACACATGTACTAATTCTATTGGATAATTTTATTTAGACCAAAATCAACCTTAGGACAAAAAATATGATCGTTTTTTATCCACTTTTATTAGATTAGGACATTTATTATATTTTATTTAAAGAAGAGTTAAAAGTGTTAAATTCAAATTTTAATAACTAAACCATTTTTAATATAGGGTTATACATAAGATAAATTAGAATTTAAATATTTTTTAAAAATATATAAATATTTCCTAAATCATAGTATTTATTTATAATTTTTACACATTAAATAATTAAATTTATTTATGACATAATGATGATGTAGTAATTACCTTATTAATGGAAGATAAAAATAATTTATATTATATATATTAAAATAAATGTAAATTGAAACTTTTTATTCCATAAAAAAATTTTATAGGTTAATATGACATATTATGGTTTATTAAATTTATTTTTTTTAAGGAATCAAGTTTTTATGACTTTCACAAAAACTAAATACTAAATAGTGTCAAAATTGACATAAATGAGTTTTTAAAACAAATACTATTTTATTAAATTATATAGTAGTCATAAATAATAATATTTTTAAAAATGACTTATATAATGATAAATATTTTATTAATTAACCACTTGAGTTTCTCCTGTCATTTTATAGTAACTATATTTACCATATAGTTTAAAAATACAAGAAGACGTCATAAAATTTAAACTATTTAACTAAGGGTTATGTCTAAAAGGTGAGGTTAATATGATGACCTAAAAATGTATAAAACCAATTGGTTGAGACAATTTATACCCATATCCACATTTTCCTAGAAATAAATTAATTTGGAGATATTAGAAACAGAAAATAATTTTATAATAAATTAATATTTAAAGCTTTTCCTAAACTGCCACTCGCTTCTCTTATAAAAGGGTACTTCCCATTATCTTAAATTAACACCTCCAAAGCCTTTTGTATCAGCCAAACCATGACCAAATATCCTCCCAACTAACCTTAATTTATCCTATAGAAATTAATTTTATCACAAAGCCAACCTAAGGAGCCCTTTTGTTCAAATCAAAAAGAAGCACCTGAAGAAGATGTAATTATTTTATCACCTCTTTCAAAGTTCTTTTCTTCTTCAACTTTCTATTTATTTTTTCTTTCCATAATAAAATAATAACTATAGTAACTTATAAATAGATATTATTATAAATATGTTACAACCATTTTCATCATTCTATCCATCCTATGAATGACAAAGTCACCATACGTGCGTATGTACGGCTAACCGTCTCCACATCGTGGTGTAGTTTGTTATTCCACACTTATTTATTTAGATGAGTATGATAATGAGTATAATTGATGTAAATAAAAAATATAACATGTTAATTATTCTTTATATATGATATACCATCCAAGTACATATTATTTCACCAACAATAGAATGATATTGTCTCTCGTCTGTGCGTACGGCTTACCGTCTCCATGATACGATGAGATTTTGTTCCCCATCATAAAAATTAAAGAATAATTATAATTTGATAATTAAAAATAATTTTTAAGAACTTAATATCATTATATATATGAATCAAATACATGCTATCTATAACAATCATTAATTACGTAACAAAACATATGAAGGAAAATGAATCAGTTAACACCTAAAACAATGATAATACTAAAAATATTATTAACAAAGAAATATTAGAGGATCATATATGATATAATATTTATTTATGTGGTTATTGTATAATTTAATAATAATTATTGAACTATTATACAATAGGTTAACATACCCTCTACTAAGAAAAATTACAAGGTAAGGGTTAATTTTACAATCTCTTTATTATCTGAGGTTGTTTATACGTAAGTATCTACTAGGACTTATTTATCATCCACATCTGTGTTTCTTAAAAATTCATTTCAAAACATTCTTACTATTTACTAGAATATGGGTTAAATTCATTTATACCCTTGTTTAACTATTTATAAATTTTTTTAAAAGGAATATTTCCCTCATTTTCCAAACAAGGTACTTTATGACCTATTTGAAAAATTAAGGAAAGAATTTATTTTAACTTATACGGCATGTGAGGATATTTTATACCATTATAACACCTTCAAAGCTTACCTTACAAGCTTATAAGAATATTTTCAAAATAAATGTTTTATTTTAAAATTATGTGACTGTTAAATTATTTCAAAGTAAAAAGATATATTTCTCTCAAAAAGTTTTTTTGGATTGATTCCATCCATATCAATATCTATTATTATATTTTATGTTTAATTGAAGTTGATTTGTTATGATAAAATATTTCATATTGTATTGATATTTTTATGATATGTTTGATAGTGGATGTGCTATTTTGATGTTATTCATGGTTTATCATTAAAGTACTAACATTTTTATGCTAGTTTAATATGAAAGTTTATGTCATGTTTCACCCTTTTAATATGAGGAATGCATTGGACAATGTAAGTGATGGAAGGGCCCGCTAAAGCCCCTAAATGCATCGGTAGTTCTCATGAGACAAACTAGTTTCTTGGAGCAGGGCCTTGACAATTTTGTTATTTGTAGTCTTGGCATGAGGCCTTGACAATGTGGTTATGATGTCCGGCATTATGCATTCCATCATTATGAGATTAGATATTGATATTGCCTGTGATTATTCATCTATTTGAATATCCATGTGAATAAGTAAATGGAATTATTTGATTTATCTTTTCCATATTATACCAAAGTTTATATTTAAATGGATTGTGTTTTATTCCTATAAATTGGATTAAATGTTTATGACTAGTTATGATAGTTTCCGCTATATTGTTATCCTTACTAAGCATCTGATCTCACCCATTTCTTTTGTTTTATTTTTACTAGGATGTGAAAAATTATATTATGACTGACCTATAGGGATAGGCTAAGGTATATGATTGTGTTCAATGGAGACACAATGTTGTTTTTTTTCATTTAATAATGTAATGGAAAACTTATGTATGTATCTAGTACTTCTAAGGCAACTAAATTAATCGGTCCATCAGAACATGATCCCTTATGATCATTCCAATGTTATGTAATAATGCACCAACTCTAGGTAACTAGGGTTGGGGAATTAAAATTGGTATGATAGGAAATTTAGTACAAACTTTAGAAAATAGATTTAGAAAAAACTCAATTTAGAGAACATTAACCTAAGATAGGCTTTGAGGATTATAGAATAACATCAAAAAAAATTGTAATGTAGATATTATGTGGGTTTTTCAATAAATTAATATATGTCTGGATACTAAAAGTGGACGTGGTTCTAGCACAGATGTACGTAGGGTTAAAAACTCTAACAAAGAGTTTTGTTCTTGAACTAGGGTATCCTGGTACAGGAAAATGGGCATTAATACACTTCTAGTTTGACACTCCTGGGAGATATGATTAAGATAATTCATATTTTATTTACAAAACATTATGATGGATTTATGATTAAATACTTCCCCAAAGAATAAATTTTTATGATTATGGATTATATGCATAAACTGTTCAATTTATGTTAGGTATTTTACAAGTCTGGAATTATGCATTGCAATTCATAAACTAATATAGTGTATGTAACTGTTTAGAAATGGAACAAAGTAGAAGGAATGGAAACCATATCAATGAATATAATATATGTAGGTATTTCCCTCCAATTCAAAATAATTATATTGGATCTAGTGATGAAACTAAATATGAACAGCTTATAAACATACTGGGATAATTCACTCAGGGTATGAATAATAATCTTACCTGTATAGAGCACCCTGATTCACAATGTGGAGGATCAATGTAAGATTGATTCATGAGGAAAAAACCACCAACATTAAATGGTACTACAAATCCATTTGTATCTAATAAATAAATAAGTTCCTTAGAGAAAATATTTCATGCTTTGGGGAGTATCGAAATGGAAAAGGTTGTCAGGGCATTTTATCACCTCTCAAGAGATGCAGATCAATGGTGGTTATTAATTCAAAGCCCAAATAAGTATTAATAAGTGTCAAATATGAAATGGATTTAGTTTAAATATCTTTTATTAGAAAAAATAATTTCCTTATGAGCATTAAGAGGATATAGATAGTTAATTTATGAGTGTGAGGCAAAAGGAGGATGAGAATATCGCAAAGTATGAGACAAACTTTACATGGTCAGTAAGGCATGTTGTAGATTATATACATTACCAAATAAGTAAGATTAATTGATTATTTGATGGGTTAAAACCATTTCTCCATCAAACATTATTCTCACAATCCTTCTAATTGTACGAAGATATAGTCTCATCTTCTATCAAGATAGAAAATGAATTCTCTAAGTCTTGTGACATTAAACTGAAGTAAGAGAAGAAGATATCTTCGGAACACTATAGAAAAATAAATAAGGGGAAGAAGAATAAATTTTAATTTCCATCCTGTATAAATTGTGGGAAGAAACATCTGTGTACATACCTAAAGGGGATGGTATTTTGTTACAAGTGTGGAGAAAAAGGACACCATACTTGTGATTTAAAGGGGAAGAAAGAGGCTTATGTTCAATGCTAAAATTGTAAAGAAATGTGGAATTATTAAAATGAATGTCCTAATAATCAAGGAAAATTACCTCATAAAAGGACAATGGAGTAAGTTCAAGATTATGTTATCACAATTGCTAAGGTATATGTTTTGAATTATATGGTGTAAGGTACTTTAATTATTTCCTCTAAATTAGCCAATACATAATTTGATTCTGGATCATTGCATTCTTTAAAATATTCCCAATTTTCCAATAAAATTAGATATCTCTAATTTTATTTAATAAGGGAGGTCTCAGTCAAAACTCTTAAGGGAAGTATCATTACAACAATGTTTTGTCAATCAGTTACCATTATGGAATTTAAACGTGTTTTATCTGCAGATCTTACAGTCATAACCAGGATTGAATTTGATATAATCCTTAGTATGGATTGTATTTTGGACCATGATGCGAAAATTTATTATAAGAAGAATGAGGTTACAATTTTTGATGATGATAAGGAATCCCTTATCTTTAGATCAGAAACATTACCATCTGATTCTCATCTAGATCCACCCCCAATAGCTCTACTAAATTCAATTATTAGGGAGGAATGGAGTGAAATAACTATGGGTGAGGAAAGAAATGTTCAAATAGAATATGTACCTATTGTGAAATAATATGTTGATGTGTTTTCAGATTATTTACCTAGACATCCTACAGAATGGAAAATTGAGGTTTCAATTGACTTAATTCCTGGTTCAAGGCCCATATCAAAGACCCCTTATAGAATGGAACTATGGAATTAGTGGAACTAAAGAAACAACTAGCAGAATTGAGTAATAAAGTATTTATTCTCCCTATCGTTTCTACATAGGGAGCCCCTGTTCTTTTTATTAAGAAGAAAAATGGATCTATGAGGTTGTACATTTACTACATGGATATAAATCCTATAACAATAAATAATAAGTATCCCCTACCTTGAATTGATGATTTATTTGATCAAATTCATGGATCTCAATATTTTTCAAAGATTTACCTTCTATCTGGATATCATCAGTTGTTCCTGAAGAAGGAAGACATTCTAAAGACAGTATTTCGAACCAGGTATGGGCATTACGAGTTTACAGTAATGCCTTTTGTACTAAATAATGGACCCTTGATTTTCATGGATCTAATGAATAGATTTTTCAGGGAATATATTGATTTTTTTTAGTGGTATTTAGTTATGATATCTTTTTATACTTCAAAATCTAATAAGATCATGAAAATCAATTATGCACTATTCTAAAAACTCTCAGAATATATGAATTATATGGGAAGTTTAGCAAGTGTGAATTCTAGATTTAAGAGATTTCTTTTCTTGGACATATTGTCTCTAAGGATGGAATCTCTATTGATCCTTCAAATAAAAGGGAAATCCAAGAATTTCTGGCACCAACGAGTATAACTAAGGTACATCATTTTATTGTTTTATCAGGTTACTATCGGCGTTTCGTCAAGAATTTTTCCCGATTGGCTAACCCATTAACCAAGCACACATATAAAGGGGTTAAATTTTTTTAAACAAAATAGTGTGAAGAATGTTTTGAATAATTAAATAGAATATTAGTCAATGATCCTATATTGAATCTACCATTGGGTAATGACGGGTTTTTTATTTATAGTGATTCTTCAAAGAAAGGATTTGGTTGTGTCCTTTTGTAGAATGATAGAGTTATTGCCTATGCATCATGGTAGCTAAAAATTCATGATCAAAAATATCTCACTCATGATATTGAGTTATTAGTTGTAATATTTTCTCTAAATACTTGGAGACACTATCTCTATGGTGAAAATGAGAGATATATACTGATCACAAGTGTTTGAAGTATATTTTATCACAGAAAGAACTCAAAATAAGGCAAATGTGATGGGTTTAAATACTCAAGTATTATGATTGCATAATACACTACCACCCAGGGAAGGGAAAGAAGGTGGTAGATTATTTGAGAAGAAAGTATCATGGAGTTCTTAACAACATTAGATTTGAAAGGGATCCTATGTTCATCGATCTAGTAAAGATGGATATAGGAATAATCATGGGAGGTGAAACATAGATACTTTTTCAAATTATTTCCAACCCATATTTACTAGAAAGGATAAAAAGTTCTCATACTAATGATTAGGAGTTTCAAAAGAAAATTAAAGGTTGGAATTATGGGAGATTTGTTGACTTTGTATATGAAGATAGAATTTTAAAATTTGGGAAGAGGTTTTCTGTTCTCGATATACTTGATCTAAAAAGGGAATTTTTGGATGATGCTCATAGATCCAATTTCTCTATACTCCCTGGTAGCACTAAGATGTATAGATATTTGAAGAAACATTTTTGGTGGGACAACAAGAAGAGGGATATTTCTGATTATGTGTCAAGATGTATGGATTATCAATAGGTGAAGGCTGTAAGACAACATCGTAGAGGAGTCATGCAACCTCTTCCCATACCTGAGTGGAAATGGGATAATATTATGATGGAATTTGTCGTGGGGCCACCAAAGAATATTAGAAGGAATAATGCAATATGGTTCATTATTGATCATCTTACAAAGTCATCGCATCTTTCCTTATATAAGTGAAGATTTACAACTTGAAATTTTAGCAAAACTATATATTAATAAAGTTGTGAGACTTCATGTTGTAACCCTATTAGTTGTTTCTGATTGTGATCCATTTTTTACGTCAAGATTTTATAAAAGTCTTCAAAAATCCCTAGATACTGAAATTGGTTTGAGCACTTCCTACCACCTTCAAAATTATGGACACTCAGAACAAACTATTCAAACCTTAGAAGACATGTTGAGATCATAATCAATTGAATTTCAAGGTATGTTGGATCATTGTTTACCTCTAGTAGAATTTTCATATAATAATTGCTTCCATTCAAGTATTTATATTGCACCATATGAAGAAATATATGGAAAGATATGTTGCACACCAAATTTTTGGGATGATGTTGGTGAAAGAAAACTCGTAGGTCCAATACTTGTTGAGGAAACAATAGAAAAGTTGAATATTATCCAAACCCACATCAGAGTAGCTCAAAGAAGGAAAAATATCTATGTCGATAACCAAAGGAAATATTTGGAATTTCAAGTAGGATATCATGTTTTCTTGAAGGTATCTCTATGGAATGGTGTTATACGATTCGGTAAGAAGGGTAAATTAAGTCGCAAGTACATCAGACCTTTCAAAATTCTAGAATGAATTGGAGTTTTAGTTTACAGTTTGGCAATGCTTCCAAGTCTCTCCAAAGTTGATGATGTGTTACATGTATCACTGTTGATAAAAAACATGCCTGACCCAACGCATGTGCTCACCTATGAAGAAATAGAACTGGAACCCGATCTGTCTTATTGTGAAGATCCTATTAGAGTTATTGATACTAGAGAACAAGTGTTGAGAAACAATAAGACTCGTCTAGTAAAAGTTCTTTGGAAAAACCATAAAATGGAAGAGGAAACGTGGGAACCTGAGGAAATTATGATGAAGAACCACATGAATCTTTTTAATTATTAATATTCTTGAAATTTTGAGGAAAAATTTATTTTAAGGAGTAAATAATGTAACACCCCAATCTTCCAAAGTATTCTTCTCTAGGAATAATACAAAAGATTGCATTGTACATAGATCTGAGTTCTAGCACGCCACGACCAATCAAACTAGCCATTTAAAAAGCAGTTATTAATAGTAATACCCACTTTTTGAAATTTTATAAATTATATTTTTCAAAATGGACTTCATTTTTTTATACGGAATATCAAAAATATATTAGGTTGAATTTTTGGTATTTTTCTGATAACATTCAATTCTTGATGAATAGTAAAAAACACTGCATTATTGTTTAAAATTTAATTTTTATTTAATTAATAATATTTAATTTAAATTTATTTTAAAGAAAAATTGATACCTAATACCTATATTAATCCAATTTAATTCATTGGAGTCATTTTATAATAATATTATATATATATAATTTTATTAAAGTTTTTAACGTATTTTACCCACCTTCTAGGCCCAATTGAAAATTTACAAAAATAAAATTTTATTGCATTTGTGAATTGAATTTCAAAAATTAAACAGACATGATTTTCATCAGTAAATAAATTTGTTTCAATAGGATGAAAATAATTTCATTGAATAGTAACTTTTGAATTTTATTTACCACGATTAAAAGGAAATAGGGTAATTAAAGGTAAAAAATATTATAATAATATAAAATTACCCCAACACATGTCCTAATTATATTGGATAAGTGTATTTATTATAAAATCAATATTAGTAAAAAAATATGATCTTTTTTGATCCACTTTGATTATATTAGTACATTTTCTATATTTTATTTAAAGAAGAGTTAAAAGTGTTAAATTGAAATTTTAATAACTAAACAATTTCTAATATAGGGTTGTACATAAGATAAATTCAACTATAAATATTTACTATAAAGATAAAAATATTTCCTACATCATTTTATTTTATTTATAATTTTTAGACATTAAATAAATAAATTTATTTATGACATAATGATGAAGTAATAATTACTATATTATTGAAGGATTAAAATAATAGATATTATAAATATTGAAATAAATGTAAATTAAAACTTTGGATATCATACACAAATTTTATAGGAGAATATTACATGTTTGTGTTGATTCAATTTATTTTTTTTAAGGAATCAAGTTTTTATGAATTTCACAAAAACCAAATACTAAATAGTGTCAAAATTGACATAAACGAGTTTTTAAAACAAAAACTATTTTATTAAGTTATTTAATAGTCCTAAAAATATAAGATTTGGACAAATGACTTAGATAATTATTCATATTTCATTAAAAACAACTTGAGGATATCTTGGAATTTTATAGTAACTATATTAACCATGTAGTATAAAAATAAAAAAGACATCGTAAAAGTTAAACTATTTAACTAAGGGTTAAGTCTAAAATATAAGGTTAATATGGTGGCCTAAAAATGTATAAAACTAGTTGTTTGAGAGGATTTATACCCATATCCACCTTATCCTTAAAATAAATCAATTTTTATCTATTAGAAAATGAAAAAAAATTATAATAAATTAATATTTCAAACTTTTCCTAAAGTGCCTTTCAACTCTCTTATAAAAAGGTGCTTCCCATTATCATAAATTCACAACTCCAAAGCCTTTTGTCTCAGCCAAAACCTACCCAAATCTTATCCCAACTACCCTAAATTCAACCTAGAGTCATTACTTTAATCATAAATCCAACCTATCGAGCCCTTTTGTTCAAATCAAAAAGAAGCACCTGAAGAAGAGGTAGTTATTTTATCACCTCTTTCAAAGTTCTTTTCTTATTCCACTTCCTCTTTATTTGTTGTTTCCATACTAAAATAATAAATACATTACCTTATACATACTGATATGTTATTATAAATATGGTACAATCATATTCATTATTCTATCCATCCTATGAATGAAAAAGTCAACATACGTGCGTATGTAAGGTTAACTGTCTCCACGTCAGGGTGTGGTTTGTTATTCAACACTTCATTATTTGGATGGGTATGATAATGAGTATAATTAATTTAAATAAAAAATATAACATGTTAATTATACTGTATATATAATATACCATCAAATTATAAATGATTTCACCATCAATAGAATGATATTGTCGCTCGTGCATACATACGGCTTACCGTCGCCATGACACGATGAGATTTTGTTCACCATCGTAACCATTAAAGAATAATTTTCATTTTATGATTAAAAATATTGTTTAAGAACTTAATATCATTAAATATATGAATAAAATACATCTAATCCATAACAAACCTGATTTATGTAACAAAACATATAAAGGAAAATGAATCAGTTAACATCCAAAACAACGATAATATTGAAATATTATTAACAAAGAAATATTAGAGGATCATATATGATATCATATTTATGTATGTGGTTCTTTTATAATTTAATAACAATTATTTAACCATTATATATTAATTTAACATACCCTCGACTAGGTAAAATTATAAGGTAAGGGTTAATTTTACAATCACTTTATTATCTAAGGTTGTTTATACCGAAGTATCTATTGATACTTCTTTATCATCCACATTTCTGTTTCTTAAAAATTCATTTCAAAACATTTTTACTATTTCCTAGACTATGGGTTAAATTCATTTATACCATTGTTTTACTTTTTATAAAATGTTTTGAAATGAATCTTTCCCTCGTTTTCCATACAACATACTTTATGACCTTTTCAGAAAATTAAGGAAAGAATGTTTTTTCAACTTATATGGAGGGTAAATATATTTTCTACCATTATAACACAATTGAATATTCCCTTAAAATATTATAAGATTTTTTTCAAAATAAATTCTTTCTTTTAAAATTATGCGACTTTAAAATTATTTCAAAATAGAAAGAGATATTTCTCTCAAATAATTTTTTTTTGGATTGATTGCATCCATGTAAACATCTATTGTTGGATTTTATGTTTAATTAAATTTTATTTATTATGATACAATACTTCATATTATATTGATATTTTTATGGTATGTTTGATTGTGGATGTTCTATTTTGATGTCATTAACGTTTTATGGTTAAAGTATAAACATTTTGTATGCTAGTTTAATATGAATGATTATGTTATGATTCACCCTTTTCATATGAGGAATGCATTGGATATAATAAGTGATGGGAAGGGACCACTATATCCCCTCTATGAATTGTTAGGTCTCATGAGACAAACTTTTGTCTTGGAATGAGACCTTGAAAAAAAATATTTTTAGTCTTAGCATGAGGCCTTGACTATGTGGTTATGATGTTTGGTATTATGCATTCCGTCATTATGACATTAGCTATTGATATTACATGTTATTATTTTTCTAATATAATATACCTATGAATAAGTAAATGTAATTAGTTGATTTATCTTTTCCATATTATTTTGAAGTGTATGTTTAAAAGTCTTGTGTTTTAGTCTTATACATTAGCTTAAATATTTAGGCTTATTTATGTTAGTTTCTGCTATATTGTTATCCTTAGGGAGCATTTTAGCCCACCCATTTCTTATGTTTTATTTTTCCTTGTATTCAAAGATGTATATTATGACTAACCTATAGGGATAGGCTAAGGTATATGAGTGTGTTAAAAGGATACAAAATGTTGTTTTTTCATTTCATAATGTAATGTAAAACTTATGTATGTATCTAGTACTTATAAGGATACTAAACTGTTTGGTCTTTCGAGACTTGATCTCTTATAATCATGCCAATGTTATGAAATAATGCACTGACTCTAGGTAACTAGATTTGGGGCATTACAGTTGGTATCAACGGAAGTTCAGTACAAACCTTGAAAATAAGATTTTGATAAAACTCTTATTAGAGAACATTACCCTAAGATAGACTTCGAGGATTAGTATATAAGAACATCCAAAAAAATTGGAAATGTAGATATTATGTGGTTATTTCAAGAAATAAATCCCTGTATGGATACTTCAAGTGGATGTGGTTCTAGCACAGATGTACATAGGAGTTAAAACTCTCACAAGGATTTTCGAGCTTGACCCAGGGTATCTTGGTACACTACAATGGGACTTACTGCGTACATGGATTGACACTACTGGTGGATATGTATAGTATAATTATCAATTTATTTACAAAAAAATTATGATATATTTATGAGTAAATAATTCCACAAAGAATAAATTTTTATAATCATGGATTATTTGTATAAACTGTTCAGTTTATGTTAGGTATTTTACAAGTTTCTAATTATGAATTGTGATTTATAAACTAATCTAGTGTATGACATTGTTTAGAAATGGAGACTAGTGGAAGGAATGGAAACCATATAAATGAACTTAATCTATGTAGGGATTTACCTCATATTAAATATAATTATAGCGGAGTTGGTGATGCAACTGGTGGTGAAAAAATTATAAACATACTGGGATAACTCACTCAGGTTATGAATAATAACCTAACCTGTATGGAGTACCCTGATCCACAATGTGAAGTAATAATGTTAAACTGATTCATGAGGAATAAATCACCAAAATTCAATGGGAATACAAATCCATTTGTATTTGATCGATGGATAAGTTCCTTAGAGAAAAATATTTCATGCTTTGGGGAGTAGTGAGAGGGAAAAGGTTGTTATGGAAGTTTGTCGCCTCTCAGGAGATGTAGATCAATGGTGGTCATTAATTCAAAATAAAAATGAGGATAAAGAATTGTTAAATATGTAATGGAGGGAGTTTAAATATATTTTCTTAGAAAAATACTTTCCTCTTGAACATCAAGTGGATATGGAAAGTCAATTTCTGAGTATAAGGCAAAAGGAGGCTAAGAATTCCGCAAAGTATGAGAGGAATTTTACAAGGTTAGAAAGGCATGTTGCAGATTATATGAGTAACCCAATAAGTAATATTAAATGATTATTTTATGGGTTAAAATAATTTTTTGGTTGAGAATTAGTCTCAAAATCCTTCTCAATGTATGAATATATAGTCTCATATGCTATCAAGATAGAAAAGTAATTATCTAAGTCTTGTGAATTTAAACTGAAGTAAGAGAAGAAGAGATCTGTTGAACACTCTGGAAAAGGAAATAAAAGGAAGAAGGGAAAAGTTTTATTTCCATCCTGTAGTAATTGTGGGATGAAACACCCTGGTACATGCCTAATGGTTATGGGAGTTTGTTAAAAATGTAGAGAAAAAGGCCACCAATCTCATGATAGAAATGGGAAGAAAGAGGTTTTCAATGTTCAATGCTACCGTTTTAAAGAAATGGGGATTTATGAAAATGAATTTCCTAAGGGTCAAAGAAACTTACCTCATAAAAGGATAAGGTAGTAAGTCCAAGATTATGTTGTCACAACTTCTAAGGTTGAAGTTTCTAATTATGTGGTGGTAGGTACTTTAATCATTTCCTCAAAATTAGCCAATGATTTATTTGATTCTGGATCATTTCATTCTTTCATATCTTCTTAGTTTTCCAAGAAAATTAGATATTTCCAATTTGACTTAATAAGGGAGTTGTCAGTCAAAACTCTTAATGTAAATATATTTTCAACAAAGTTTTGTTATTCGGTTACCACTATGTCATATAAATGTTCTATATCTACTTATCTTATTGTCATACCCCTGATTTAATTTGATATAATCCTCAGTATGGATTGTATTTCAGACCATGATGCGAAAATTTATTCCATGAAGAAGGATTTTAAATTTTTTTATGATGATAAGGAATCTCTTATCTTTAGATAAGAAACATCACCATCTTATTCTCATCTAGATCCACCCTCAGTGGCTCTATTAAATTCAATTATTGGGGAGGAAGGGAGTGAAATAACTATGGGTGAGGAAAGGAATGTTCAAATAGAAGATGTACCTATTGTGAAAGAATATGTTGATGTGTTTAAAAATGATTTACCTGGACATCCTCCATAATGAGAAATTGATTTTTATATTGACATAATGCTTGGTTCAAGGCCCATATAGAAGACCCCTTATAGAATGTCCACTGTGAAATTAGTGGAAATAAAGAAACAACTTGAGGAATTGAGTAATAAATGATTTATTTTCCCTAGTGTTTCTCCATGGGGAGCCTATATTCTTTTTTTAAGAAGAAAGATGGATCTATGAGGTTGTGCATTGACTATAGGGATATCAATTCTATAATAATAAAGAAAAAGTATCCCCTACCTAACATTGATGATTTATTTGATCAATTTCATGGAGCTTAATATTTTTTCAAAGATTTGCCTTTAATCTAGATATCATCAATTGTGTATGAAGAAGGAAGACATTTCAAAGATGGAATTTCAAACTAGGTATGGTCATTACGAGTTTACAGTAATTCCTTTTGGACTAACTAATATACCCTTTATTTTCATGGATCTAATGAATATAGTTTTCAAGAAATATCTGGATGTCGTTGTAGTGGTATTTATTTATGATATCTTTTTATACTTCAAAACCTATGAAGATCATTAAAATAACTTATGCACTATTCTGAAAACTCTTATAAGAAATGAATTATATGGGAAGTTTAGAAAGTTTGTATTTTGGCTTCAGGAGATTTCTTTTCTTGTCCATATTGTCTCTAATAATGGAATCTCATGTGATTCTTCAAAGACAAGGGAAATCCAGGAATGTCTAGTACTAATGATTATAACTGAGGTATGCAGTTTTATTGGTTTAGCAGGTCACTATCAATTTTTCATCTAGAATCTTTCCTGGTTAGCTAATTTATTAACCAAGCTCATATATAAAGGGGTAAAATTAGTTTGGAAAAAATAGAGTGAAGAATATTTTTGAATAATTGAATAGAAGATTAGTCAATGATCCTATATTGAATCTTCTAATGGGGAATGATGGGTTTGTTATTTATATTCATTCTTTAAATAAATGACTTGGTTGTGTCCTTTTTCAGAATGATAGAGTTATTTATTATGCATCACGGAAGCTAAAAATTCATGAAAAAAACTATCCCACTCATGATCTTGAGTTAGTAGCTGTAATATTTTCTCTGAAGTTATAGAGACACTATCTCTATAGTAAAAATGTGATATATATACTGATCACAAGAGTTTGAAGTATATTTTCTCATAGAAAGAATTTAACATAAGGAAAATTTGATGGGTTGAACTAGTCAAGGATTATGATTGCACAATACACTACCACCCGGGGAAGGAAAATATGGTGGGAAATGCTTTGAGAAGAAAGAATCATGGAGTTCTAAATAAGATGAGAGTTAAATAGGATACTATGTTCATGGATATAGTAAATGTGGATATAGGAATAATCATGGGAGGTGAAACATTAATACTTTTTCAAATGATTTCCAACCCATCTTTACTAGGAAGGATAAAATGTTCTCATACTAATGATGAGGAGTTTTAAAAGAAAATTAAAGGTTTGAATGATGGTAGATTGATTGACTTCGTATATGAAGATGGAATTTTGAAATTTTGGAAGAGTTTTTGTGTTCCTAATATACCTGATCTAAAAAGGGAATTGTTGGATGATGCTCATAGCTTCAATTTCTTTGTACACCCTGGTAGCACTAAGATGTATAGAGATTTGAAGGAACATTTTTTTAGGGACAACATAAAGAGGTAGATTGCTGATTATGTGTCAAGATATATGTATTGTCACTAATTGAAGGCTGGAAGGCAACAACCTAGAGGAGTAATGAAACCTCTTCTTGTACTTGAGTGGAAATGGGATGATATTATGATGGACTTTATCATGGGGATACCTAAGACTCCTAGAAGGAATAATCTAATATGGGTCATTATTGATAGTCTTACCAAGTCAGCACATTTTCATCCTATAAGAGAAGATTTCCTACTTGAATGTTTAGAAAAAACTATATATTAATGAAGTTGTATGACTTCATGGTGTACCCCTATCGATTATTTCTAATCATGATACCTGTTTTACATAAATATTCTGCAAAATTATTCAGAAATACCTAGATACTGAACTTCATTTGAGCACTTCCTACCACCCTCAAAATAACGGACAATCTGAACAAACTATTAAAACCTTAGAAGACATTTTGAGAATGTGATCACTTGACTTTCAAGGTATGTGGGATCATTATTTACCACTTGTAGAATTTTCCTAAAACAATAGCTACCATTCAAGAATTTATATGGCACCATATGAAGAGTTATATGGAAAGAGTTTTCGCACACAAACTTATTAGGATGATATTGGTGAAAGAAAACTTGCTGGCCTAGAACTAGTTGAGGAAACAATGAAAAAGGTGAATATTATCCAAACCCACATCAAAGTAGCTCAAAGTTGGAAAAAGAGCTATGTAGATAACAAAAGGAAGGATTTGGAATTTCAAGTGGGATATCATTATTTCTTGAAGGTATCTCCATGGAAGGGTGTTATATGATTCAGTAATAAGAGTAAATTAATTCCTAGGTACAACAGACCTTTATAAATTCTAGAACGAATTAGATTTGTAGCTTACCATTAGACAATGTCGCCATGTCTCCCCAAAGTTCATGATGTGTTCCCTGTATCACTTTTGAGAAAATACATGCCTGGCCCAACGCATGTGCTCACCTATGATGAAATAGAATTGGAACCCAATATGTCTTATTGTGAAGATCCTATCATAATTATTTATACCAAATAACAAGTGTTGAGAAACCATATGACTCGTCTGGTAAAAGTTATTTGGAAAACTCATAAAATGGAAGAGGCAACATGGGAACATGAGGAACTTATGATGAAGAACCACTCGAATATTTTTATGTAGTAATATTCTTGAAAATTTTAGGATGGGATTATTTGAAGGATGGAGGAATGTAACACCCGAAGCTTCCACATTATGCTTCTCTTTAAATAATACAATATCTTGTGTTGTATGCAGCTTCGTGTTCTAACACACCATGACCAATCAAACTAGTCATTTAAAAAGTAGTTATGAATAATAATACCCACTTCTTGAAATTTTATAAATTTTATTTTTCAAAATGGACTTAATTTTTGGATTCATAATATCAAAAATAGATTAGGGTAAATATTTTGTAATTTTCTGAAAACATTCAATTTTTTATGAATAGTGAAAACACTGCATTATTGTTTAAACCCGAATTTTTATTTAAATAATTATTTTTAATTTAAATTTATTTTAAATACAAAATAGATACATAATACCTATATTAATACAATGTAATTCATTGGAGTCATTTTATAATAATATTATATGTATAAAATTTTATTGATCTTTTTAACATCTTTTGCCCACCTTCTAGGCACATTTTCAAATTTTCAAAAAACATAATTTTATCTCTTCTGATAATTGAATTTCAAAAATCTAACAGACATGATTTTTATCAGTAAGTAAAATATGGTTCAATATGAGTAAAATATTTTTTTGTGAATAGTAACTTTTGAATTTTATTTGCCACGATTAAAAGGAAGTAGGGTAATTAAAGGTAAAAATAATATTATAATAATATAAAATTACCCCCAAACATTTCCTAATTCTATTGGATAATCATATTTCAACTAAAATCAACATTAATAAAAAAATATGATCCTTTTTCATCCACTTGGATTAGATTAGGACATTTATTGTACATTATTTAAAGAAAATTTAAAAGTGTTAAATTCAAATTTTAATAAAAAAACCATTTTTAATATAGAATTATACATAAGATAAATTTGAATATAAATATTTTTTAGAAATATAAAAAAAATCCTACATCAGAGTATTTTATTTATAATTTTTAGACATTAAATAATTAAATTTATTTATAGCACAATGATGATGCAGTAATTACCTTATTAATGAATGATTAAAATAATTTATATTATAAATAATAAAATAAATGTAAATTAAAACTTTTAAGGCCATAAATGAATTTTATATTTTAATATGACATGTTAGGGTTGATTTAATGTATTTTATTTTAAGGAATCAAGTTGTAATGACTTTCATAAAAACCAAATAGTAAATAGTGTCAAAATTGACATAAATGATTTCTTAAAACAAATATTATTTTATTAAATTATATAACAGCCCTAAAAATATAATATTCTTCCAAATGACTTAGATAATTCTAAATATGTCATTAATTAACCAATCAAGGTTCTCTTGGCATTGTATAGTAACTATATTAACCTTGTAGTATAAAAATAAAAAAAGACATCATAAAAGTTAAAATATTTAACTGAGGGTTAATTCTAAAAGATAAGGTTAATACGGTGACCAAAACATGTATAAAACTTATTGGTTGAGAGTATTTAGACCCATACCCACATTATCCTTTAACTAAATCAATTTTTAGCTATTAGAAAAAGAAAATAATTTTAAAATAAATTAATATTTCAATCTTTTCCTAGAGTTCCCCTCACCTCTCTTATAAAAGGGTACATACCCTTATCTTAAATTCACACCTCCAAAGCCTTTTGTATCATCCAACCCCTGCCCAAATCTCCTCCCAACAACCCTCAATTCATCCTAGAGGCTTTAATTTGATCATAAATCCAACCTGAGGATCCCTTTTTTTCAAATCAAAAGGAAGCCCCTGAAGAAGAGGTAGTTATTTTATCACCTCTTTCAAAGTTCTTTTCTTCTTCCACTTCCTCTTTCTTTGTTGCTTCCATAATAAAATAATAACTCTAGTACCTTCTAAATTATTATATGTTATTATAAACCATATTCATTATACTATCAATCCTATGAATGACAAAGTCACCATACGTGCATATGTATGGCTTACCGTCTCCACGTCGTGGTGTAGTTTGTTATTCAACACTTCATTATTTGGATGGGTATAATAATGAGTAAAATTGATGTAAATAATAAATATAACATGTTAATTAATATTTATATATAATATACCATACGATTACATACGATTTCACCATCAATAGAATGATATTTTCGCTCGTGCGTACGTACGACTTACCGTCTCCATGACGTGATGAGATTTCATTTCCCATCATAACCATTAAAGAATAATTTTCATTTGATGATTACAAATAATGTTGAATAACATAGTATCATTCTGTATATTAATCAAATACATCCAATCCTTAACAAATCTGACTTACGTAACAAAACATATGAAGTAAAATGAATCAGTTAACACCTAAAATAATGATAATACTGAAATATTATTAACAAATCAATATTACAGGATCATATATGATATCATATTTATGTCTGTGGTTCTTTTATAATTTAATAAAAATTATTTAACCATTATAAAAGAGGTTAATGTACCCTTGAATAAGGAAAATTACAAGTTAAGGGTTAATTTTACCATCTCTTTATTATCCAAGGTTTTTTATGCATAAGTATCTACTAGGATTTCTTTATCATCCACATCTGTGTTTATTAAAAATATATTTCAAAACATTTTTTCTATTTCCTAGATTATGGGTTAAATTCATTTACACCATTTTTACTTTATATATAAAAAATTTATATGAATCTTTTCACCATTTTCCAAACAAGGTACTTTATGATATTTTTGACAAATTAAGGAAATAATGTTTTTTAACTTATACAACAGGTTGAGCTATTTCTCACCATTATAACACCTTCGAATCTTCCCTTACAAGATTATAAAAATATTTTCAAAATAAATGTTTTCCTTTAAAATTATGGGACTGTTAAATGATTTCAAATTAGAAAGATATATTTCTCTCAAATATTTTTATTTGGATTGATTCCATGTGTGTCAACATCTATTATTGGATTTTATGTTTAATTGAAGTTGATTTATTATGATACAATATTCTAAATTATATTGAAATTTTTATGATATGTTTGACTGTGGATATTCTATTTTGATGTCATTCATAGTTTATTGTTAAAGTATTAACATTTTGTTTTCTAGTTTAATATGAATGTTTATGTTATGTTTCACCCTTTTCATATGAGTAATGCATTGGATATAGTAAGTGATGGGTAGGGCTCGCTATAGCCCCACAATGCATCGATAGGTCTCATGAGACAAACTAGTGTCTTGGAACATGTCCTTGATAATAATTTTATTTTTAGTCTTGGCACGTGGCCTTGAATATGTGGTTATGATGTCCGGCATTATGCATTCAATCATTATAATATTAGCTATTGATATTACAAGTGATTATTTATCTAGTAGAATATCCATGTGAATAAGTAAATGGAATTATTTGATTTATCTTTTCCATATTATGATGAACTTTATGTTTGAAAGGCTTTTTTTAGTCTTATACATTGTATTAAATGTTTATTCTTATTTATATTAGTTTATGCTATATTTGTAGCCATACTAAGCATATGATATCACACCTTTCTTAGGTTTTATTTTTCCCTGGATGAGAAGAAGTATATTATGACTAACCTACAGGGACAGGATAAGGAGTATGAGTGTGTTCAAAGGATACACGAAGTTTTTTTCTTTATTTCATAATATAATGTAAAAATTATGTATGTATCTAGTACTTACAAAGCTATTAAAATGATCAGTCTTTCAGGACTAGATCTCTTGTGATCATGCCATTGTTATGTAATAATGCACCAACTATGGGTAACTGGGGTCGGCGTGTTACAAAGATATCATTGGTGGTGGCCTATGGAGATTTTATCTCACACCCTACTTGTGCCGCCCTTGGAACCCAATAATATTGTTTTTCTTTAGGTATGGATAGGTGTAAGAACCCTTTTACAGGTTTCTGAACTGTATTTTATTAGATGGAGATTAGAAGCATAGGATTGATCATATACTTAGGATGCGATGTAGTAGCTTTTTTATTTTGTTATATTTTCACTTTTTGTATAGAATTCATGTATATTGTACCTATGTTTCCTTTTTTACTAGCATTCCATACATCTATATATGTATCAGACACTGCCTTTGAGGCTTTTGGTTACTATATTTAGTTATCTAGTCTTCTACTATTATCTATTTATGTTTCCATAGTTTACTATATCTATCGATTTACATTACGCTTTCGCTACTATTTATATTTGTTGTATCTATTGTTCTACTTTAACATGAGTCATAGTATCCCCACTGTATCAATTTTACACTCTCGCTGCTAGTCAGCATCCTCTAGCATATGGGGAGGTGCGCTTGAGGCCATGTGACCCACCAACTCAAGGATCAGCATAGGTGGATTTGGGTTCCGGACATTACCAAGTGGCATATAAGTGGTTCATTTATTGACTTACTATTTGGAGAAAATATAATAGAGATTGGGAACACTTAGGGACATGGTCATAATCCATTATTGGGCATCACAAACCCAAGTATGGGGTAAAGACCGCATTACATTAATTATAATTGTTATTGATTATGCTAATTATTATTGATACGATTTCACCATTGGGTGATAGGAATGACTTGTGATGTTATTTAGATTTATGTCATTAAAATTATGATTTCTTTATTATCACCCAATGAAATAAGGGCTCTGGATTAGAATATGCATCACTATAGGCATAGTATGATAAATAGTTCATGAATTTTTTCCATGGCACATTTAATTTTCAATAAAAATTACTTGTTTCATAGTCATAGTGCCTTGTTGTATATAAAAAATTATTCTTACACCCTTTTGTAGGTTTTGGATCGTATTATGGTATGAGATTAGTGGGTGCCACATTTTTATTAATAAGGTTTATGGGGGATTCTAGATCATAAAATGGAATTTTATTAAGTTCAACAATTATAAAAGAGTTTAAATACTTGAATGAGAACAATATAAATGAAAATAATATCCAAGTGAGTTCTATGGTTTGGTTCATAAGGTGTATGGGCCCTTATGAACTAAAAAATGGTAAATAATTATATGTAACTATTTTAAAAATGGTTTTAAATTTTAAATTAGAACATTCAAATAAAAATGAAATATACATCATATGTCCATCTAACCCAGAAACATAGACCCAAACATGGCCCTAGTAGTGGGTAGTAGGGTATCTTCTAGTGTTCTTATAGCCTGTTTTGGTCTCTTTTTAGTATCTAGACCTAGATTTTCAAGAAGGTAGAGAGGTGTGGTTTATTCATAGGAAGTATTTAGTACCTTTACTAGTTTCTTAAATATAATATTATGAATTGTTTTAATCTCATAAGATATGTTCATTTGTCATTGTATCATTATTCCGCCATGAAATCCTCCTATCATATGTTTTGACGGCGGTGATGATCACTTTCCTAAGGTGGCGGGTCATGAGCTTCCTATCACTCCTCTTGTAGATCCACTTGTGTATCCTCTTAATATTCCTGATATGGGTTCCAATTACCAGTTTTGATAGGGTTTCATGTGTATTTTTTAGATCATGCAAGGTGGAGTGTGACCTATCCTGAGTATGGAAAAGTTGACTCGTGAGTTTTAACAGCATTATCCTCCCACATTCTCAGGGGATGGAAGAACACTTGTTGTGGAGTCATCGATAGAGGCAATCCTACCTATATTAGAACATATCAGGTTGCCTCTAGATTGGAGGGTTAATCAAGTAGCCTATATTCTATGCAGCTCATCTAAGAGAAGGTGGGATGTCATCACCTAGATAGATCGACAACGTGAGATGGTATGGGATAACTTTAAGACCGTATTCTATGACTATTTCTTTCCCCAGACTCTAAGGGATAATAGAGATAGAGAGTTTATGAATATATAGTAGGGTAATATTTTAGTTATGGGATATTATTCTCATTTCACTAAGATGCAGTGTTTCTCTTCTTATCTAGCTGATGATGATTTGATGACTACAAGGTGATTTAAAGATGGGATAGTTTACACCATTCGATATCAGTTCAATGTCTTCAAGTTGACAACCATTACTGAATTATTCAACCAAGGCCTGATTACAATGCATAATATGAGGGAGGATGATGTTTAAAGCCATGTAAGTTCATCACCTAGGGATTATAGTGGATCTTCTTTAGTGAGAAAGCGATGCTTTGAGGTATCTCGTGGTGGAAGTAGTGGTTAGGATCCACTCGTGGGTAGCTCTCCTATCTTTAACCAGGGTAGAACACCATGTAACATTATAAACAAGTGTACACGGGATCCATTTGAGTAAAAATATTTTGGAAGGATGGGTTATCTCCATTATTTCTGTAGGACTTTCCCTCTAGTGCCTTGTGAGTGGGGATCTTCACCTACTCCTCGGTCAGGAGCTCGGTCGGTATGATCATGAAAGTTAAGAAACTAGAATAACATTGGTCGTTCTAGATGTGGTGGTGGACAAGTTAGTGGCAGTCATAAATATTATTCTTAGTACTAGCAGAGAAGGCTTGTTCAGGGTTGTTGGGTAGTGACTCAGGGCCATGATACAGGCCAATTACATGCAGTACAGACCATCTATTATACAAGGTACTATCCTAGTGGCCTCAACTTTAGTGTCTTATTTTTCTAATATAGGAATGTCTCACTCATTTATATTTGAGTAAATTACTGAGATCTTGGGCCTCTATATCGAGTACTATCACGGTGTCATGAAACTAGATGCACCCTTAGGTATCTATTCAGAGGATGTTTATCGATGTCAGAATTTTCCCCTTGAGATAGGCAGTTACCTATTCATGTGGAATCTATATGTCCTCAATATGATGGTATTTTATGTAATCATTGTAATGGTCTGGTTAGTTACCTATAGATTCCATATTGGTTTCTATCATCAGAGGGTGATGTTTACATCACAATATGGAGTTACTCCCATGCATAAGGGAGAATGAGATGTTAGTGTGACACGAGTAGGAACCAAGTAGCAGAGGTTGGGTAGTGTTATAGATCATGTCATCGATATTTATCTCAATGACCAAGGGTTACAACCATATGTCTTTCCTCCTATAGTGGAGTGTTTGAGAGACATTTTTCTCGACGACTTCTATGGTCTACCTATAATTCAATAGGTAGAGTTTACAATTGGTCTTGTTCCAGGAGAAACACTTGTGACCATTACTCCTTTTAGGATGGAACTTAAGGAGATTATGGATTTCAAGAAACATTTGGAGGATCTATAGGTGAAGGAATTTATAATACTCAACATTTCTCCTTGGGATTCAACAGATCTTTTCACCAAGAAGCAAGATGGTACTCTTAGGTTCTGCATGGATTATCGTCAGTTGAATCAACTTATGATCAAGAACCGGTATCCAATTCCAATAATAGATGAACTATTTGATCAAATCCAAGGAGAAAATTTGTTTTCAAAGATATATATTAGGTTAGACTATCATCAGGTCCATTTTAGGACTTCAAACATACCTCACACAACTTTTAAGAGAATATATAGTCTTTAAGAGTACCTGTTTATGTCATTCGGACTCATGAAAACACCTAAAATCATCATGGATCTTATAAACTATGTTTTCCACCCATATATAGATTCATTTTTGGTTGTCTTCATTGAAGATATCTTGGGATATTCTCACTCTATACATGACCATGAAACCCATCTTAAGATTATTCTGAATATGCTGAGAGAGAATTAGCTCTATGATAAGCTTAATAAATTCCACATTTGGATCAACAATTTTCACTTATTAGGTCATATCATTTCAGATTTAGGATTTTTTATTAACCCTATGAAAGTAAGATTTGTTGTTTATTAAGAGCATCCCAAAAATGTATTTGACATCAGGATTTTATTAGAGCTTTCTGGATATTATAGAAACTTCATCCAGTATTTCTCAAGCCTCACAGTTCCATTTATGGGATTAAAAAAGAAGAGTGAGAAATTAAAATGGTATGAAACTTGTGTATCATCTTTTAAGGGGTTTAAGGGAATAATGACTTCATCTTCGATATCGATACTTCTTGATCCAAGGAGTTATACTACATACTGCAATGCCTTGGGCATTAGTCTTGGAGTTGTTTTGATGTAGAATTAACAATCCATTGCATATGGTTTTTGTCACTTGAGGCCTCATGAGTGAAATTAAATAACGTGTGACCTTGATCTCACTACTTTTGATCATGCCTTATGTTTTTTGAGACATTATTTACTTAGAGATCATTTTATGGTGTACAATGACCAAAAAAATCCTCAAGTACATCTTCACACTGTGGGATCTGAATATCAGGCAGCGTAGGCGGGTCGAGTACCTACAATCATTTGATTTTGATCTTTCCTACATGCCTGGGAAATAGAATTCAGTAGTCGATTATCTGATCCAAAAGACTTAGTCACAGGAAGTTCTGGAATCTAGCATTGAATGGAATCTTATGGTCTTATTATTATAGATTCATGTTGAGGTTCATGAGGACCATGGTTACACTATCCTCTTAGCCTTAGTAGTGACCTTTACTCTTCTAGAATGGGTATGGTCGAGACAGTTATCTGATCCTGAAGTCCTTCTCCTTAGAGAAATATTTTTATATGATGATACATCTTCTAGTTGGATAGTGAATAATGATGATACCTTATTATTCCTTGGGAGTGTATGGGTCCCATCAGACATCAAAATGGAGCTGATGTGGTATTTTCATGCCTCATCATGGGTGGTTCACCCTGATTTTACCGAAATGTATCAAGATTTATGACTCCAATACTGGTGGCCTAGCATGAAACCTAAGATATCTGGTTTCATGAATTGATGTTCCACCTATCTGTAGGTGAAGGTGGAACATCAATGTCTGGTAAGGATTTTACATCCATTATTCATTCATGAGTGGAAATGGGATGATGTTTCGATGGAATTTTTGATTGGTCTATCTAGATCACTTCATTGAAATGACACGGTATGGGTTGTTATTGATCATTTGATGAAGAACACACACTTCCTACCTATGTGATAGACCTTATAAGTAGATGATCTAGGATGGTTTTACATCAAAGTGAGTATGCATCTTCATGGACCTCCTTATTATATATTTTTTGAAAGAGATTATTATTTCACATCATGTTTTTGGTAGGTTTTATAGAAGGATTTGGGTACACAGGTACTTATGAGAAGGTCCTATCACCCACAGACCAATAGATAGATAGAGTGGACAATTGGGTTGCTAGAGGACATGCTTCGTACATACGTTTTTGACTTTGGAGGTTCATGGTAAGGTCACATTCCTCTGTTAAAGTTTTATTATAACAACATCTTTTATGATACCATCAATATGGATCCTTGTGAATCCATATATGATAGGCCTTTTCACTCACCTATGTGCTGGTTTGAGGTAAGGGAAGTATCTTTTCTTGGGCCTCGTCTTGTACAAGACACTACAGAGTAGGTCCATCTATTTAGAAAGAATATTTTGGCATCTCAAATCTAGGTATCAGTCTTATGCCAATATATGTAATTAACCTATTGAGTTCAAGGTCAGAGACCATTTTTTCTTAAAATTCTCACCTAGGTTGAGGCATAGACATATTCGGAAGTAGGGTAAGCTCTCACTGAGGTTCGTTGGACCCTTCAAGGTTATGAAGAGGATCAATCTAATGACTTATGGATTAGAACTTCACTATAGATATTGTCTTATTCATGATATCGTTCATTTATCTCAAATTTCTTAATACTATCCAGACCTGACACACATCTTTCAACCAGATGAGGTTGCATTGGATATGGATATTTCCTTCAAGGAGTGACTAGTTTGTATAGTTTATCAAAGCATGAAGAACTCCAATGTAGGTATATTCCTCTAGTATGTGTGTTATAGTAGCATGACCACATAAAAGATGATACTAAGGAGAGTGAAGTTGATATACATTCTCAATGGCTGGAAATATTTGCTGACAGAACCACTTTACCCTCAGAAGTCTAACTTGAGGATGAGTTGCTTTAAAGTGGGGAGGTTATAAAAACCCAAATTTTCTCAAACACATGGATCATTTGTTTTTAATTTTTAATATTTCCTTCGATCATGGTAAAGGTATATTACATCTTATGGAAGCTCAGTGGAGCATCTGGGGCTTGTTTGGATCCCAAAGTTCCAGAAAGTGTGTTATAGGTTGGGCCACACGGTTAGTGGAAAATGTGTGAACCAGGTCGCATGTTTTGTCTAAAATGTATAGTTGTTGGAAGAATCACCTATAGGCAGCATAGTTAGTCTAAAACCATGTGGTCTTGGGCGCACAACCATACATCTTGTTGTAGTTTTGGGATAGAACCTGCCCATATAATTTTCACATGGTTTGTAAATCATGTACCTAAACCATGTAGCCCCAAATTTTTAGAGTAAAATGACTCTTTTACACTCTTAATTCTTAAATATGAATTTCCTATTTCCCCATTTTTACAATATATAAATGCAGGATCTCTTCTTATCCTTTGATCTCAAACCATATTCAAGCTTCAATCACCAACAACTCCTTCCTCCAATGTATGTTTCACAATATATCAAAGGCATTGGATAAACCAAGGAAAGGCTAACCACAAGAACCCTTCTTTCCTTGGTAAATCTCACAATATATTATGCTTTTTAGATGCAGGATCATTCACTCTATTTTTAGAATATTGGACTAAAACTCAGATCTCTTCCAACCTACTTTGAATATGAGGTCAATATTGAGTGAGGCATCATCTATGGACTTAAGGTAGGTTGTCACATTGTTTTCAATTTTAGTTTTTTCCATTTCATAATTATTTCATTGTTTCATATTTCATCATTTCAAAAATCCCTAATTTGTTGATTACTTCATGTCTAATTGAACCCAGTTCTTTGATATAGGTTGATTGAACCTTATTTAGGGGTTTAGACATCATAAATACCATACATGGACACCTTTAGGTGTTCCACCATGAAATTGGTCATTCTGGACTAATGGATAAAAATTATTGGAACCTAATTTAGCTATTGTATTGTCTTTTAAGTTAATTTTACCTTGTATCATGTTTGTTTCAATGAAACCATGACACCCAAATGGTTTTTGGTCAACTTAGACTTAGAATTACCCAAGTGAGTAATTGTGTTGTATCCATAACCCTTTTCCATGAACTTGACCCTTAGGATTTGTATGTGGTTTTACCATGTTATGAATGAACTAATAAATTGGTTAAGGTAAATGGGATGTCTATAATGGATTATGAAAGATAGTATCATACTTAAATGGTAATGAACATGATCCCTTATTTTGGAACTTGTACCTTAAATCAATTTACCTTGTTTTGGAAAATTGAGTGTGATGACCTTGAGTAGGATGGTTAACCACAAATGGAATGATTTTATTTAAATGTATTAAATATTTAATGCATGATGGTTTTTTCCTTTTTAATGAAATGGATAAAATGGTTTTTAAGTGGGATGATCTCTTCGGATGGTGAGATCATGCTCCTTATTTAATCCTTTAGGAAATATTCTTTTGAAATGAAATGGTTTTAATGAATTTACACATGATTATAAAATGTAAATGGACTATATAAATGAATATGTATATGAGGTAATTACCCAAGATAGTTAAACATATTATATGCTTTTATAGAGGTTGATAATGATGGTAAGGGTCTCATCAGGGCATGGAAACCCATGCTCCCCCTTACATCGATGTAGGGCAAGGAGACCCTCACCACTGCTTTGATATGGGTGATGGTATTTTGAACACTATATTACATATATATATTTTTTTATGTTATGCACACTCTCCATACCTAGTTTCAGGATTGATGTACCCCACTCTATTGGGAAGTAGGTCTTACTACCCCTTAATTAGAGCTTATCAGCTCATAGATTAGTATTGGATGCATGCATGTTACGTCCTGGTCAACTCCAGCATATGTGTGTGTGTGTGTGTGTGTTTGTGTGTCTATATATAATATATATATATATTGTGATATGTTTAGACATACCATCCATGTGCTAAAGCAGTTATAACCAATAGGTGTCCTTTAGGAACTTGATCAAGAGGTTGTTTATTTATGTAGTATTACATTACATTCCTACTTATACCAACACGTTGTTTAGTTATGACCACATACTCGGATTACATGTAGACATAGTACGTGTTGTCCTACCGAGATTTTATCTCACACCCTACTCAGTCCTCCCTTGGAACCCAAGAAGACTATTTTCCGGTAGGTATGGATAGGGGAAAGTACCCTTATATAGGTTTCTGATCTACATTACTTTATATGTATATTAAGAGAAGAAAATTGGGAATGCGCTCAGGATGTTATGGAGCAGATTTTGTATTTTTTTCTCTTTTAAATTTTTTTATATCATGCCTATATCTTGTCCCTCTATTCCCTTTTGTACTAGAATTCCATGCATCTATATATGTATCAGACACTGCCTTTGGGGATTTTGGTTGTTATATTCAGTTATTTAGTCTTATGCTATTATCTATTTACTTTTATTTATTTTACTATATCAATCTGTTTACATTACACTTCTTCTATTGTTTATCTTTCTTGTATATATTGTGATACTTTGACATGAGGGTATAGTCTCCCCACTATACAACCTTTATACCATCATTGTTAGTCAGCAACCTCTGGTGTATGGGGAGGCATGTTGGAGGCCATGTGACCCACCGGCTTAGGGTTCGGCATAGGTGGATCCTAGTTCAAGATGTTGCAATTTCTATACACACCCTTCCCATATTGAACACTCCATGCCACCAACAAAGAATTTTGGTGGTTTTTTTCAAACATTCCAGTGGTAATGATGAATGGATGGTTACCCGCTCTTCCCCACTATCTCTTATAAGTGAGTTAGATATGCATAGTCTATGATGGATATAAGTAAAAAAAATTGAAATAGTGATGGTTTTTTGATGATATGATGATATGTATTATAGTGGGATTCATTAATGATGGGAAGAGGTCATGATGTCGATTTCCTTCATGTTACTAATACTCTACTATTCTGGTTGTGGTTGTGATATGATGTGATCGACCAAGAATAACAACCACACTCTTTATTTCACACTTAAACATAATTTTTTACATAAAATATTCACTTAATAAAACATATAATATCAATAGTTCTAGTGTATTTGGGACTTAGGAACATTACATAACAACTTAAAACATGAAATACACATCTTTATTAAAATCTTCTTTTACATGACCACACACATTCCTTCGTACTTAGCATTGCATGGGATAACCTGAGGACATGCATAAGAAAAGGTTGAGCTATAAATCCCTATAAGAAAGTAAAAAATGAATAACATGAATAATACAATACATATTAGGAAATATTCATATCAATGTATCATAATAGAAACATGAATATGAAGGCATGATATAGCATGATTAACATAACATGGAAATATAGAAACAACATTTAACATGATATTAGCATGATCCAAGACTCATTGCATATAGAGAATGATTAAACCCTCATTTCACTTGATATATCATGATACTAATCCTTACCCAATTCATTGGAGTGCTATCAGGGTGCACCCTTATTAATCATTTAATTTTATGCATAAGTGTGCCATATGGAACATATAACATGGATCCATTAAATATCATCATTTATTCCATGATAAAGTGATGTGGAATAAATACATGAAACTCTATAATCAATAAGTAAATTTGCACAAATTTTAGTACCCATTATAGATAAATGGGCATGGTATTCACTGCTCAATGACATTCCCTTGGAAAATCACGGTGCAATTTTGGCAGCATAACGACATGACATAAGAATTAATAAAAATGGTTGATGAGAGATAAAGGGGTTTATCATAATATTTAAATGAAATGGAAAGTAAATGGGTAATATACATACATTTCCCAATATATTTAATGTAATTTATATTCATGATACAAAATAATTGCTTGAATGCAAATGCGAAGAGAGAAATTCCTTATGGAGTTTTGGCATGGTAACTGGTGTACATGGGAGGAATTAATGAGAGAGAAAAAAGTATATCATAATTAAAACATAATTAGGGAATTATGGGTGAGGTGTGAAATCATACCCCAATATTTTTATTTGAAAAAAAAATTTATAACAACAAAATGAAATTTGGAAAAAAAATGAGAAAGGAAGAAATCCCTTACTTGGAAGTGTGATCCCAAAGGCATGGGAGGGGATTGAGAGAGGCTTATTGGGAGATTCAGGAACCTTTGGAGGATTTTATATATAGTATTGAAGTTTAGTGATGTTATAAAAGGGTTTTTAGTGAAGATAAGTGGGATCTTGGGTGTGTTTATATGGGAAAAGTGAGGAAATTCTTTATTATTTAGGTTTTGGACACTACACATTAAACTAATCAAAACCAGAAACCATACCATGGTTTTCTCCCTTGATTTTTTCCAAAGGGGATTAGAAAAAATCATTTTATAAGTCCAATGGAAAAACTTAGTGAAATATTAGGCTTTATTATGTGGAGGTGAGTCACACTCACAAAGAAATCATTTTAAAATGTTAAAATGTTTTATAAGTCTTCAAGGGTCCACTAAGGATTTTTAAAATAAATAAAACAAATCTAAAATCACATTATTTTAAATTTAAAACATATTTTTTCCTAAAATAAAATTTATAGTATATTATTACATCAATATTTGGTCATTATGATGTCATAAAACACATTATATATTTAAACATTATTTAATTTTTACCCAAAAATTTGACTATCTTAGAAAATTATGAAAAATTTACCATTGGGTAATTTCAATGTCATGATTCCAAAAATAATATTAATTTTATATAAATAATTTTCTAAATATTTTAATTTTTTATTTTAAAATAAAAATAGACCTTTATCTAAAATTCATGGGTTTTGACAAAAACAGCTTTCAAACCTTAATAAAAATTACAATTTTATTTATAAAAATTATACGATAATTTACATTTAATAAAAATTAATTTAGTAATAATATTTTATTAAAATAATATTTAATTCAAAAATCCATTAACTCATCAAAATATATTTCTTAATTGAATATTAACTAAAAATGCTATTTGTGCTTCAAAAACTATTTACAAAGTAACAATGACAAAATGAATGTATATTCTTTATAAAAAATAATGTATATAATCATAGTTCTAGTGTCTTGTTCCATAACCCCTTATAACAACCACATAAGATTGAAGGGAAAGGTGTGTGATGGTGATAGACTCTTTGGGAGGCTCAGATAACATAGCTCGGGTGTTAATCTCTATTAACTTTCACTTCTCCCATAGGCGGTTCCATTCAAGATTAACGTGTTGAAGGTCAGATTGGGATTGGTAAAGAGTGATGTCCAATGACTCCACCTACTTTCCAATGTCTGGCCAATGGGCTTCATATGCTGCAATTCTATTGGATGAGTCCATCGCTTCTTTTTTTGAGTAAATTGGATTTATTAAAGCCTTATATTTATACTAATCATGTGGTCAATATTCAATATCTATATTATAAATGGTAACAATTATTAATGGTATTTTAAAATCCAAAAACATAAAACCATGGAAGTGCATATGTTGTATATAACCCTTTTACATAATAATACATTTAATTAGATCAAGATGAATTTTCATTAATAAAAGTTTGGGTCATTATAATATTCCCCACTTAAAAAATTTCTCCCTCAAAATTTCATTTTCCCACACTAAAAATATGAGGGTAACTCTACTTCATCACTTCCTATAATTCCCACATTGCTTCTTCAAACTTTTTGTTGCACCATAACACCTTAATGAGGGTCATTGTCTTATTTTGTATAACTTTTTCTCTATGATCTAATATCTTCACCGGATTCTCTTCATATGAGGGGTCATTCTCCAATGGTACCACCTATGGATTGAGTAAATGTGATGGGTCAGGTATTTACTCCCTCAAGAGTGATACATGGAATACATCATGTACTTGAGACAGGTTTGGTGGGAGTGCTAGTAGATAAGTCACTGCTCCAATGTGATCAAGGATCTCAAAAGGGTCGATGTACCTTGGACTAAGATTTCACTTATTCCTAAAAATCTCATAACTCTCTTCCATGGTGATATACAGAGTAATATCATGTCTCCAACATCAAACTATAGGTCTCATCAAAGATTATCAGCATATCTCTTTTGTCAACTCTGAGAAGATTTAACGTACTGCTAGATGTTCTTAACCTTCTCCACAATTTCTTTGACCATTTCTTTGACCATTTCTAGACCTATGAGTTTTCTCTCCCCAACTTTATTCCAATAAGTCGGTTTTCTACACCTCTTCCCATATAGGGCTTCATAAGAAGTCATTTGGATTCTTGAGTGGAAACTGTTATTGTAAGAGAACTCAACCAGAGGAATATATTGATCTCATCCTCCTTTTAAGTTCATTGAGCATGATCTCAACATGTTCTCAAGTGTTTGGATAGTACACTCAGATTGGCCATCATCTTGAGGATGATAATTCATACTAATGTTCATCTCAGTTTTCAGAGCATTTGAAGACTCTTCCATAACTTAGAGGAGAATCTTAGATCTCTATCAGATACAATAGATAGTGGTACTTCATGCAGCCTTACCACTTCTCTGATGTATATTCTTTCCAGTTGATCCAATGATAAATCCTATCAAATTTCAATGAAGTGTTCAGTCTTTGTAAGATGATCCACAACATCCCAAATAGCATTATTTCCTTTATATGTCTTTGGATGTCTGGTGAAAAAGTCCATGGTGATGTTCTTCCTTTTCCATTCTAGTATGGGTAATGGTTTCATCATCCCCTTAAACTTATGCCTCTCATCCTTCACTTTCTGACATACCAGTCACATTGATTTATACTCAACGATCTCCTTCTTCATGTTATCCCACCAATAATGCTCTCAAATATCTCAATACATCTTTGGGTTTCCTTGGTGAATGGAGAAATTTGAATGATGTGAATTATCCAAAAGTTATTTCTTCAACTCTGAATTTGATGGAACACATAGTCTTGTCCCAAATATCACAATTAATTATTCATTAACATTGAACTCTTAGGATTTCCCCTTTTTGATAGTTTCCACTTTCTTCTGAATTCCCACATCATCCTTTTGATCATCCTTTAACCTTCCAAAAGAGACAGTTGAGCAATCATTTGTGAAATGATTGATAATGTTCCCTTCTTTATGATTCCCATGTCCATATTCATCAAATCCAAGAAGATTGTATCCTTTTCAATTCACATCAATGATAGAATCGCTGGGTCCTTTCTACTTAGAGCATCCTCCGCCTTATTTTCTTTCCCAGGGTGGTAATGGATTGAGTAGTCATAGTCTTTGATCATCTATAACCATCTTCATTAGCACATATTCAACTCTTTCTGTATGAATATATAATTGAGAATTTTTTGATCTATATATATTTCACACTTCTCCCCAAAGAGGTAATTCCACAAAATTTTCAAAGAAAATATTACTGCAGCCATCTTCAGATTATGTGAGGGGTAGTTTTTTCCATGAACATTCAATTTCCTTGAATCATAGGCAATGAATTTTCCATTTTGCATCAACACACATCCAAATACCTTCTTCAAATCATCACTAAATACCACAAAAAGTTATCCACTTGTGGGTAGTGTGAGCATAGTAATAGTGATAAGCCTCCTTTTCAACTCCTTAAAGCTCTCTTCAAATTCATCACCATAAGAAAACATTAATCCCTTCTGAGTTATCTTGGTAAAAGGGTTTTACAATTGTGTGAATTTTCTCAAAAATCGACGATAATATCCAGCTAACCCCAAGAAGCTACAGATATCCATCACCAATTTTGGCATTGGTCATCCCTCAATTTCATCTTTCTTGGAGGGATCCACATATATCCCATTTCTTTAGATGATATGATCCAAGAATGAGACTTCATTCAACCAAAACTCACACTTGTTTTACTTTTCATAGAGATTCTCCTTCCACAAGGTCTCTAGTACAGTTCTTAGATGTTCCTCATGCTTCTCCTTGGTTTCGGAGTATATTATAATATCTTCTATAAAGACTACCGCAAATTTTTCAAGGTAATATCTAACGACTCTATTCATCAAGTCTATGAATATTTGTGGAGCATTAGTGAGTTTTAAAGGTATTACTATGAATTCATAGTTTCCATATCTTTTACCAAAAGCAGTCTTAGAGATATCATCATTCTTTACCATTAATTGGAAATATCCCCACCACAGATCAACCTTGGAGAAGTATTGTGCTCCATGTAGCTAATTGAACAAGTCGTCAATTTGGGGAAAAAGGATATTTTTTTTATCGTGATTTTGTTAAGATCATGATAATCAGTGCAAAGGCGCATTGACTCATCCTTATTCTTGATGAAGAGGACTGCTGCACCCCATGGTGATACACTTAGGCATAGAAACCCTTTATCCATATTCTCCTATAGTTGTTTATTCAGCTCCTCAAGCTCCACAATATTCATTCTATATGGATTCTTGGATATTGGAAATGCCTGAGGTATAAGATCAATTGAGAATTTTACATCTCTTCTAGGAGGAGGACTAGTAAGTTCCTCAAGAAACACTTCAGTGAATTCCCTCACAATAGGAATTTCTTTAAGGATGGTTTCTTCCTTGTACTCAATCATCTGAGAAAGATATGCATGTTCATAGGGTGGTAATATCCATGCTTGAGATGATGGTGAAAAAGAAGATTCATCCTCCTCCTTGCACTAGTATATAATCAGGGGATCGATTCTCCATATGGAGAGTGATTTCCCTTTAATGGAAATTTATTTTTGATCTATATAGGGAAAGAAAATTCATGCCAAGAATTGCATCAAATTCCACTAGAGAAAGTATGACAAGGTTTTCCAGGAATTTCAATCCACAAATTGTGATAGGGGGAGTTATATTCATGGGATGCAATGATTGCCCCATTTTCTGTTCACACCGACATCTTTACTTACATGATTTTTTGTGGTGTTGTGATTGTTCTGCTAAACTTATGGAATATAAAAAATGTTTAAACCCAGAATAAAAAAGTATATTTGCTATTCTTCAATGAATAACTTGAATACTTGTCACCACTTCATTTTCAGGGTTTGCTTCGATGGTAGTGATGGAAAAATCTTGCCCTTTATACCGTGGATGTTGTTGGTTGCCTCCAAAAATTCTTGGATTAGGGAAATGGTTTGAAAATTGTCATGGTTCTTTGCAGTTGAAGCCATGAAAAATGCGTTAATGGTCAAATGGAGTTTTCCTCTCCTCTTTCCTAGTTACGAGTTTTTCTTTTCAGTAGTTAATGGATATGTTCCCTTCTCTTCCAAATCTAAATCATTTCCTCATCCTCTTCAGGCAATTTCTGGGGTGCTTCTTTCCACACCTTTGGCAAGTGGGGTGTTGTATTTTCTTATCACTGTTGTATTTATCCATAAAACCAATAGAATTAAATTCCACCTTATGCTTCTTATCCTTATGATACCCCTAAGATTCTTTGATCTCTATTTCAACCTGGAGGGCACATCGAACAATTTCCTCATAGCTCTCAAAGTCATAGATTAGTAGGGTTTTCCGTAGGCTAGGTTTTATCCCACCAAAGAAGTGGTCAACCTTGCATTCGGGGGTAATGACAAAGTCAGAGAAATATCATGCAAGCCTTGTGAAGTTTGCTTCATATGATTTGATGGATTCTTTATCTTTTTTCTTGAGTTCAAGGAAGTCCCTTTCCATCTTAATTTAGAAGGTGTGAGTAAAATATTTGTCGAAAAACATTTTCTGTAAATCCTTCCAGTCCAACGCCTCGATATCTTTCTTAGGCTTTTTATTTTTTATCAATGTCACCATTGATCAGATTCTCACTCCATATTACAAGAATCCAGAAGAACCTTCTCTTCTTCTGAACATTTAAGGATGGAGAATATCTTTTCAATGGATTTGATCCATTTTTCAGCAATTAAGGGATTGGATGATCCATTAAAAGTAGGAGGCCTTTGATACCCTTGATAGAGAAATGTGCATGGTATTCACTACACAATGACTTTGGCTTGGAAAATCGCGGCGCAATTTTGACAGCATAACGGCATCACATAAGAATTCATAAGATTTTTTTATGACAGAGAAAGGGGTGTATCATAATTTTTAAATGAAATTTATAGTAAGTTTTTTCATATATATACATGTCCCAACATATGTAATGGAATTTATATTCATGATAAAAAATAATTTCTTGAATGTAAATTGGAAGAGAGAAAATCCTTATGGAATTTTGGCATGGTAACATGTGTACATGGGAGGCCTTAATGAGACATAAAGAGGTATCTAGTCATTAAAACTAAAGTATATAATTATGGGGGTGGTTTTAAATCATACCCCAACATTTTTAATTGAAAACAAAATGGTATGACAACAAAATGAAATTTGGATAAAAATGAGAAAGGAAGAAATCCCTTACTTGGAAGTGTGATCCCAAAGGTTTGGGAGGGGCTTGAGAGAGGCTTATTGGGATATTGGGGCAACTTGGGAGTATTTTAGAGAGAGGAGGTAAGGTTATAGACGTTATACAAGGGTTTTTAGTAAATATAAGTGGGAGCATGGGTGGGTTTATATTGGAAAATGGGGGGAATTATTTATTATTTAGGTTTTGGACACTACACATTAAACTAATAAAAACCACAAACCATCCAAAGGTTTTTCCATTAGTTTTTGACAAAGGGGATTTGAAAAAATTATTTTATAATTCCAATGGACAAACATATTAAAATATTAGTCTTTCTTATGTGGAGGTGAGTCACACTCTCAAGGAAATCATTTTAAAATGTTAAAATGTTTTATAAGTCTTGGAGGGTCCACTAAGGATTTGTAAAATAAATTAAAAAAATCTAAAATCACATTATTTTAAAGGTAAAACATATATTGTCTGAACAACCCATTTATAGTATTTTATTATATCACTATTGGTTCATTATGAAGTCATAAAATACATTATATATTTCAAGGGTATTTAATTTTTACCCAAAAAATCGATTATCTCATAAAATTATAAAAAATTCACCATTGGATAATTTTGATAACCTCATTGAAAAAATATATTAGTTTTATCTAAATAATTTTCTAAATATTATAATTTTTATTTTTAAAATAAAAACCAACCTTTATCGAAGATTCATGGGTTTTGACAAAAAAGATTTCCAACCTCAATAAAAATTACAATTGTATTCATAAAAATTATAAGATAATTTAAATTTAATAAAAAGTAATTTTGTGATAATATTTTATTAAAATATTATTTAATTAAAAAATCCATTAATTCATAAAAATAGATTTCTTAATTGAATATTAACTAAAAATACTATTTTTTCGTTAAAAACTATTTATAAAGTAACAATGATAAAATGAATGTATATTATTTATAAAAAAATAATGTACACAATCATAGTTCTAGGGTATTGTTACATAACCCCTTATAACACTAGAATAAGATTGAAGGGTAAGGTGTGTGATGGTGACAGACTCTTGGTGAGGCTCATATAACATCGCTCATGTGGTAATCTCTATTAACTTCCACTTCTCCCGTAAGCGGTTACGTCCAAGCTTAACATGTTGAATATCGGCTTGGACTTGGTCAAGAGAGAATCCCAGTGATGCAACCTCCATTCCAAGCTCTGAAAAATGGGCTTAGTATAGTGAAATTCTATTGGATGAGGTCATAGCTTCCTTTATCTAAGTAAATCTGATTTTTTTAAAGCCCTATAATTATACTAATCATGTGGTCATTATTAAATGGATATATTAGAAACAGTAAAAATTATTAATGGTATTTAAAAATCCAAAAACATAAAACAAAGGATTTAAATGTGTTTTATATAATCATTTTACATAATAATACATTTAATTAGATCCATGTGAATTTTCAATTATAAAATTTTGGGTCATTACACCAAGTGTCTTCGAGTGATATTTGATGTGATGTGATTCCCATGTGTCTTTGTGAGAGATGTGATGTGATGTGATGGTCCAAGTGTCTTCGAGTGATATGTGATATGATGTCATGTGATGGTCTAGGTGTGTTCAAGTATGGTTCATATATGAAATAGATGGGATTTCAAGGACATGCGTCATTGGGGTGTGGGAGTGGAATCCTAGTGGGAAAGAAGTGTGGGGCACCTTTTTATTGATATGCTTCCTATTATTCTATTATACTTTGATGTGTTATTTTTTAGGTTTCCTTTTCAAGGATGGGAATAGTTAGTTGATCAGCTTATATGTTTTTTGATCTTTTATTTTCATAAGGGTGTATATGTATACTCTTTTTCAAATGTTCATGTGAGACTTTGGGCATAATATTACAAAATATACTTGTATTCTCACCCTATATATATACAAACTAATTTTAGGATTACAGGATGGATTAGTAGACTGTGTTGGACATTTCTAGCTCAGGATTTGGAGTTGTTATAGTTTATTTTCCTTAGCTTTTCTTTGATGTATCTATTTAAAGATTCCTATATTTTTTAACTTATACATGCATTATGGGATGGTTTTGGTTTTATTTTTACATTATTTCATTAATTTTATTATGGTTGATCTATCTTATCTCTTGATCCAATTATTATAGAGGGAAATGCCTCACATTTGTGTCATTTTTATACATTCAGTTCTAGTTTCTAACCTAGGGGATACTGGAGGTGGGACTTGGGGGTAATTATCTCTCTTCCATCATTGTCGACCTAGGAGGGTTACCTTTGGATGGAGGGGGTCATTAAATAGTGGTATTAAAGTATTTTTTTGAGAGATAAGATAGATTTTATAGTTAGGAACTATTAGGATTGCATAATTTGGTAAGGAAAGGTAGTTAGTTGATCTTGGTGTATGACATATGCCAGGGAAGATAGGCTAGCACATAGTGTTTTAGGGCCCCTCATAATCTGATGTAAAAAATCTAATACTATCAAATGACTAAGTGAGGTGGAAACATTTTTATGGTAGATTTATAGGGTAGGTATATACATTATGATTTCTTGATTTCTTGTTTGAATTGGGTGTTTTTTGGAGGTTAAAATGAATTAAATTAGTCATAATAAAATTACACCTATAAATATTAGGAAAAACTTTTTTCCCTTTCAGAAATGGATCATGGTGATCATACACATGTGGTTCAGACATTAGAGATTCATAAAGATGATCTGGTTTATTTTCAAATGGTTGATCTGGTTATGGGGGATGGATAATGTCTGAGATTTCTGTTCACCTTTAAGTGGTAGACTCTAGGGAAGTATGAGATCAATATTTCTAATCTGAAGATAGAGAGCAAGTTGCAGGATCTCAAGATAACCTTAAATTTTTATCCAATCCCTGATAGTTTACTAGATTTCATTGGTATTTAGTCATATGTGAGGGGTTTTGAATCAGTGGTGGGAATTGTATATTGTTGAGTAGAAGGAGGTATATTTTTCATGGGTTGACTTTCATATAGATCTTCAAGAAGATTTTATTTCATCATTCAGAAAGGTAGTAAAGAGGTAGGGGTGCTCTATATTTAGTATGGAAGCATGTCTATGTAGGATATAGTAATCAAATTCAATTATTCATTTCATTTCACCCTGGATCTTTTTTTCGATGAGGATTCTCGATCGTGGTGTCTTGAGGAGGTACTGCATCCTTTTATCTAGTGTATAATTACTCACTTTAAATTTAAACTATATTTGCAGGTTCAAAATAAAGTGAAGGTGATCAAGTAGATACAATTGTGAGTAGTTTTATCATTTGAGGGGAACTAGTAAGGTTTCTTGTGGATTAGAGTTGATAGTGGAAGGTTTTAGGAATCAAGTCCTTTGAGGTTTTTACTAGCAGGGTGTAAACCTTAGCATCTTCCTTTTTGGCTTTCTGGGGATAGTGGTTTCCTTGATTTTCATTGTGGTTTGGGATAGTTTTTTTCCTATGGGGTTTATGGACATTATTGGGATTATTTTCCCATGGTTCTTTGAGCTTGGTATAGTAGAGGTGGTTTGGTTCAGCATGATCTTAAGTAGTAGCCACTAGTGAGGCTATTACAGAAGCACGGGTAGAATGCTTATGATTTTTCAAGAGAATATGGGGAAGATAGAGGCTGAGCACAGAATATTCCCCATCTTCATGGACCTCGACCCAATTGTGGATGTAGAGGTGAATTCCAGTAAATAGGCATAGGAGTCATGTGTGGCTAGTTGCGTCCAATGGATGTGATATCACCAAAGGGGCTATAGATTGTTAGAGGTTTGATGATTTTATCATCTACCATTGTCTGTAATTTTTTTTAATAGGGGTGTTTTTGCAACTTTGTTTATCCATATCTAATCCATGATCTAAGTCTAGACGTGGATAGTATTTCCATACCCTTGCTGTTTCTACAGCAGTCAGAGGTTAGACCAGCTTGTTTGATATGTTATGGGGATGTAGACTAATTATGGATCCACATAAGTCTTGTGGGGATCTTTTCTAAATTTAGATTCAGCCATACAATATCATTCTCTCAATCGACTAGTAGTATTTCATGTATGTGGTTATCAATTACATTCATAGGAGAGTCATGTTCTTGGATTTGGATAGATAGTGTATAGTTTTGGTTGGAGAGTAGAGTTTTTAGGTGGGTAGTAGACTTATGGAGAACCTTCTTTATTTTATGTATGAGTTTTTTATGGAATCATTAGATGCTAGGTGGAGGAGGATCCTAGGGTTGTTAGGGATTTTCTAGGTGTTTTTCTCAAGTAGGTTGTGATGATACCCCATCGATTTGATGTTGAGTTTGGGATAGGATAATAGCATGGTGCTACTACAATTTCAATGGATCGTTATAGAATGGTTATTTATGAGTTACAACATTTGAGTATTCATATAAATGATCTTATGAAGAATGGTTTCATCTATCCTAGTATGTCATCCTATGATGCTCCAATGTTGTTTTCCAAGAAAGAAATGGTAGTTTAAGGTTGTGTATCAACTACCAGAGGTTGAGTTAGGTGAACATAAAGAATAATTACCTTTTTCATTGGATCTATAATATTTTTAGCTAGTTTAAGGGAGCTAGTCGGCTTTCTATGATAGATCTACAGTCTGGGTATCACCAGTTGAAGGTGAAGGAGGTGGATGTCCCAAAGACTACCTTCATATGTTGGTATGGGAACTTTGATTTCATGTTTAAATCATTTAGTGTTATTAATGAAATATTTTTGTTCATGGGGCTCATGAAATCTATGTTTAGTTAATTCTTAAACCAAATAATATTAATTTTCATCTATAATATATTGATCTACTCAAAGTTAGAGGAGGAGCATGTTGATCATCTCATTACTGCCTTGTAGGTTCTTCGATGCCACTAGCTCTATAGAAAGTTATCCCAGTTTAGATTTTGAACATGAGAGGTACACTTAATTTGGCATGTGGTTACCTAGAAATTTGTGGTTTTACACCCCTAAAATATTGAAGTAGATTTTTATTGGGAAGAACCCAAGATTGTGTCATAGCTTTATAGATTTCTCGGTATTATGGGATATTATTGGAGGTTATTTTGTTATTTCTCATGGATTGTATCTCTATTGATATATTTGATCAATAAATAACAGGCTTTTATCTATATTGATTAGTGTCAGGTTTTTTAGGAATACCTTAGGGAAGATTGATCAGTGCTCCAGTGCATCAATTTCTAGAGGAGGGTTAATGTTTGAGGGTTTTTTTATGCTTTCTATCTATTCTTGGAGTGTGTATTAATGTATTAGAAGGTATTTATATCTTATATGTATATGTAGTTACATCCCCTTGATCATAACTATGCCACCCATGATCTGAAGTTATCATTAGTTGTGTTTGTTCTAAATTTTTTGAGTCATTACCATATTGAGGATATCTTTTTGGTCTTCATGGGTCATAAGAGTTTGAGGTATATCTTTTCTATATTCCATCTGAATCTATAAAAATAGTGGTTTATGGAGTTTCTTTAAGACCATGACTTAGAGATCTCATATACCTCAAGAAATGGTAATTGTTTGGATGATTCGATGAGTGGTAATTCATGGAAGGATGTTGTTCAGGAGTCCAGAAATTCATAGAGGGTGATAGAGGTGTTGATATCCCTTCAATTTTATGTGAGGTTTTTTATGGAGTAATTTTCTTAATTTATATGATACTATAGTAGTATCTATTTAGGAAGGTGGATGAGTCTCAGTGGGGTGACTAAGAGGTATAGGTGATGTGTGATCATGTTGGTCACAGTGATGCTTCAAAGGGATGGTTGGTGGATGGTCAAAACTGGATGTTATTCCAGGGGAGGATGTTTGTTCTAGTAGTGATTCATGAGGTAGTCCATGATTTTTATAGTTCAACTTTATTAGTGCAACTATGAGTATCTAATATGTACCATGGTTTGAGGATACATTTTTGGTGGCCAAGGATGAAATGGGTAGTGGAAGTTTTTGTGGTCATTGTTTGGTTTATGAGTAGGTGAATGTAGAAAACTATGTTTCTAGAGGTTTCTTGCAGCCCTTGGATTTTTCTAAGAGGAAATGGGATAAAATATTTATAAACTTCATCATAGGTTTACCCAAATCTTGGGTAGGATATGATGTTATCTAGGTATTCATGGATTGGTTGAAAAAAATTGGTTCACTTCCTAATGGACAATGAGTCGATGCAATGGATGTTTAGGCAAGGACGTATGTGGAAAAGTTGGTGTAGGTACATGTCTTATTAAGGTCCATGGTCTAAGATTTATATTTTTATTTTACCTCATGAATCTGGATGGAATTATAGCATTCTTTTGAAACTCAATTACACCTCAATATTTATTTCAACCCTCATATGGATGGTAAGATGTAGTGGACTATCCAAATGTTGGAGGATATGTTATGGGAATGAATATTATACTTCAAAGGATCTTGGGAAAATAACATGCCTTTAGTAGAGTTTGATCATAACAAAATCTATCATTTATCCATTTTCATGGAACCATTTGAGGATTTATATGGGAGTTTTTTTCATTATTCATTGTACTAGGATGAGGTTGAAAAGTCATCAGATCTCAGTCTCCATGTGGTTTATAGTATGATAGAGAAAGTTTAGGGTATTTCTAAGAGGTTAAAAGTAGCACATGACTAGAAAAATTATTATTCAAATCATAGGAGGATCCCCTGTAGTTTTAGGTTGTTGTCCAAGATTTCTTTAAAGTTTCCCCTCAATGTGGGAAGTGGTGGTTTAGTAGGTGAATAAATTCTTGTCCCATTTCTTGGACCCTTTTAGGTGTTAGGGCATGTTGGAGAGGTGGATTATCAGTTTTAACTCTCACTAAAACTAGATAGTATTCACACTGTATTCCATATATATCATCACCATCAGTATCTTCATGATGACTCCCATGTCAGTGACTAGGTAGAGTTGGATATCAAGGATGGCGCAATGTTTGTGGAGTGGTTGATAGATATTCTAGATCATCATGATAAGGTTTTGTGTGGATGAACCATTCATTTGGTTCATGTGTTGTGTAAGTATGGTGGCTTAAAGGAGAGTACATGGGAGTGTGAGATGCTTTAGGTCATGTCGTGTGATGGTTTTGGTTGTTTGCATAAGTATCATAGAGGATGATATAGAGAATATAGATATGTGAAAAGGGTTTTGGCTTGTAGTTGAGATATAATAGTGTGGTAATGTGGTTTTGAGGGATGTTTGGTGAACATTTTCATTTATTTGGTGTGTTTGGATAGTGTTTTTTCTCCGTTATAATGAAATTCTTGAAAGGTATCTCATGGGATAATTGTTTAGACCTTTTCCATATTCCCATTGTAGGTTAGTTTTTATTCTCTAGTGATAGAATAGTTTGAGAGGTATATGATGTAATGGTATAGGTTTTCCGAACTATTACCTAGTGTAAACTTAGGTGGTAGAGGTGTTTTGAGGATATTCTGAGGAGTTGGGGAGTTATTAATGGGTCTGGAGTTGATAAAATCTATAAAGTTAAGTCTTATAGTGTGGAGGGGTGTTTTCACCATAATGTGTAGTGCTTGCAGTGTGGACTTGTCAGTTATGGCATAGGGAGCTCAGGGGAAGGAGTTTTGATGAAGATTCCATTTTTAGCATGGCTGGGCTATGGTGCTAGGAAGAGGCATAGTGTTGGTGAGTCCTATAGCATAGGTTTCCCAACAACAACATAGTGGTTGGAGTGTGTTTTTTTGGGTTCAACCTTTTTTGGGGTGGATTCACCATAGAGTAGGGTTATGGCATAGAATCCTCTTTTATTGTTGAGGGTCTAGGGTGTAGTGTCCTTGGTTGTGTCATGGTCTCTCCCCCTTTTAGATCTATGACGTGGATATAGTCATGGATCTTGGATATTCTTGAATAGAACCTTTATAATGTAGTACATTTCACTTCTCCATGGTCCTCTCTATTTTTAGAAATTCTACTACATGGTGATCTAGGTAGCAATGTGGTGTGGTGTTTTTCAGACTATCTATAAATTATTAAATCCCTTCAAACCTGATCACTTTTCCAATATTTTTCTCATTTGCTGGGTGAACCAAGTGTTTATTTAGAATTTATTTCATCCCCCTTACAATGTATTTTGTTCCCAACTATGGGAGATCGATCAATTGTGGTTTTAGTCAAGTACCCTCATTTCCCTCCTTGTTTTATCCCTGTTTCTTCACCTATGGAAAGGATTATTTTCAAGAAAATAAGGTTTTTTGGTATTTTTTCAATGAGATAATGATTTTTTTTATGTTTTATAGGTATGTAAATGTGTTATCCCTTGTTTTTGTGCCCATATTTTCCCTTACTCTTATTCCAATCTTACATGGTGGATTAGAAAGCTCTATTTCGGGTTAGGGATCCTTCATTTATCATTTAGTTTCATCATATGAGAGGGATTATAATCTTTTTTATCTATTGGTAATATGGTATGTACCAAATTAATTAATTTAATGATTTTTTAATTTGAAATTGATAGGGGAAAAGGAATAAAATTGATTGTTATATATCCTTTTGATATTATTGATATTGTGATTGTGCGAGCTTGATGCCATTCTAAAAATATTGGTCTTTGAGGGATTTTTTTGATGTGATTATTGTGATTATAGAAACCTTGTTGTGTGTTTTATTTATCACCTTAAATGGAAATTGGAAAACCACTTATATATGGTTATTAAATGGTTTCCCTAGTATATTTATGGATTGTGTGATATTTCCTTTGAATAAAGAAGTGAAATGTGATGAAATACCCTTACTAAAACTGAAAATGGATTATAAATAAATTTATGTGAATGTGTTATGTATGGTTGTTATGTGTGGTGGTGATGTGTGGGGGTGATGTGTGGGGTGTGTATAGGATATGATGATATGTATTTAGTGTGTGTTCTAAATGTGATGATATGTGGTTGGTATGTGTAAGATGTGATGAGATTTCATTGTTGTGGTTTCTACATATGATGATATGTGGTTTGTATGTGGTGTATGTGATGAGATGTGGTTGATATGTGGATATTGTGATGAGAAGTGGTGGAAATATGAAATGGTGGAGATGTGGGGCTTGTTGGAATGGGAAAGGGATATGGTTTATTATGTTGTGATGTGTTCTTATATTTTCTTAGGTAGTAATGGAATTAAATTTAAATGATGAATTAAAATGGCATGGGATGAAATGGATATGAAAATTTAATTAAAAAAGGAAGTGTGTCTAAGGTGGTTATTTTTAAATGTGAATTAAATGGTATAAAATATCAATATTAATGGGAAATAAAATGAATGGGTTTAATTAATGAAATTGGTTAGTAATGGTAAATTTGAAAATTGGCTTGACTTGAAAAGAAAGGTGGAATGTGTAATGTGTCTTGTGTCTTGTCGTATGGTTTTTTTATAAATGGTGAGAATTTTTCTAAATTAAAAGTCTCCTTTATTAAAATAAATGAAGTTACACAAGCTTGAAGGATGGAATTTTACACTTATCTCTTTGAAAAAGAGGCATCAACTCTTCAGGGACAGCATTGAACAATATGATACCAACACAGTTTACCTCTTTATTTACAAGTCCATCAACAAGAGAATTAGATTCAAAAAAAATAATTCATGATAAAATAATTCATTGAGGAGAGAATGTAGAACAATTCCATCCATCGGGTAGTTAACTTCTAAGAGAGGTGGAAATTACAAGTTATAAAATCTTGAACAACAAATGTGGATTCACACACAATCCATAAATTGTTACAACTTTTTTTCTTTTTATTTCAACCACATTGATTAGTCTAAAAATTTCATCTTCCAGATATGAGGCAGTTCCATAGGGACTATAAAGGCATCCCATGACATCTCTATTAGAGTCTCTAAAGACAGCTCCAAAGCCCGTTGGACCTGTATTTCCCATGGATTCTCCATCATATTTTCATTTAATATCTCCAATAAATGGTGAGTATCAAATGACTTCAAGAGTACTATTAGGTGGGTGAAAATTACCTTCAATATTAATTCTTTTCATAACTAAGAAATGATGAATAGAAAAATTGCAGCGGTTATACTGTTGAGAAAATTGTTTCTCTTGTCATGTGGTGTTGTGTATTTAGAGGAGATAGAAAAAGTGGTTGATATTATGAGGTTTTGTGGTGATGTTGTGATATGGTTGGTTCTCATGTTTTGAACCATATTTTGGGATTATCTATGGCTTAATATATATACATTGTATATTTATTTTTCTATATGAACCCCACCCATGTTGAACACTCTGTTTCAACAACCAAATGTTTTGGGAGTTGTTTTTCAACCTCTTGGTGGCAATAATGGATGTATGGTAACCTAATATTCCATGATCTCTACTCCAGTAAAGTTAGATATTAATGGGTTGTGATGACCAGAATTCAAAAGTAAAATAATGGTGGTTGTTGGATGAGATAATGAAATGGAATTTGGTGGGGGTTATGCATGGTAGGAGGATGGAACGTGGTTTTTTTTGCTTTATGTCGATACCCTACTATTATGGTTCTAAATTTGATGTGATTTGATGACCCATTGGACTTTGGGTGAGATGTGATGTGATGTGACGGCCCATGTATCTTTGTTTGATATGTGATGTGATGTGATTTGTTGTGATGTTATGTGATTTCCTAGGTTTCTTTAGGTGAGATGTGATGCGATGTGATGTCACAGGTGTATCTGAGTGAGATGTGATGTGATGGCCTAAGTGTGTTCATGTAGGGTTGATATACATAAGATATGGTATCGCCAAGTTGTAGGTCATTAGGGCATGAGAGAGGCATCCCAATTGAAAAGTGGTGTGGAGTAAATTTTCACTTATATTCTTATAATTATTTTATTATACTTGGATGAATTATTGGGTGAGTGTGACTTAGGGGGATGGGATTGTTTAGTTAACCTTCTTAGGTTCTGTTGGTTCTTCTATTTCACATGGGTTTATTAGTATGCTCTTTTTAACATGTGCATAATAGATGGTGTGTATGATTCTATAGAGTATACTTATATTCTAACCCTATGTATGTAAAAACTATTTTCAGGTTTCTAGGAGGACTTCATGGACTATGCTAAAAATTTCTAGCCTAGGATTTAGATTTATTGTGGTGTCACTACCTTATATTTTATTTTGGTTTTCTATTTAGAGATTCCTGTATTTTTTTTTACCATATACATGAATTTTAGGATGGTTTTGGTTTTTTTAAATTATTACATATAGATTCATACAGTTGATTTATCCTATATCCTAATCCTATTATTATAAAGGGAAATTTCTCCCATTGGGGATATTTTAATTCCCTTGGTATTAATCACCAACTCAAGGCCTACTAGAGGTAGGACTCAAGGCCATTATCCCTCTTACTTCAATATTAGACTTGGAAGGGTACCTTTGGAGGGAGTGGTCATGACTGGATTTGTGTGAAATAAAGTTCCAACTAGTCAGACTTTAGGTAAAATTATTTATTCAATCAATAATTTAACCTTAGGGTTATCCTATTTTATTTTCTAAGAATGTGGTGGAATTTTAAATCAATATTTGGAATACTAGATGTAAAATATAGTACTAATGGAGAACTGGTATCCTCTTACAAATATAAATGCACTATTTAATCAATTGAAGGTATCCAAGTGGTTCTCTTAAATTTATTAGAGGTTAGAGTATAACTATATACTAGTGAGGATAGTATACATTAATTATACTACATTTGAGAGAAGATATGGTTTATATGAGTACCTAATTATGTCATTTGGTCTAACAAATATACCACTACTATTTATAGGTTTAATTAATAGGATTTTAAAACTATATTTAGACTATTTTGAATATATATTCAACAAAAAAAGTATACTCCTTCATATATTAAAATAATGGTCAATATTTATATATCACATTGGGTATACTAAAATATAATTGTCATTATACCAATATATCAAAGTTTCATTTATAGATCAAAGAGGTACACTCCTTAGGGAATGTGATATCAAAGTAAATAATATTAGTGGAACTTGAGAATGTGGATTTTTTTGTTTATTTAGAGTATCCTGAGAATGTGTTTAGGAATAGTGGCTTCCTAAAATTTTCATGCTTCTATAATAGATTCATTTGAGACTTCTCTGGAGTGGTAAATTTGAGATGATCCTAACCAAAAAGGGGGAATATTTCAAGTGGACTACTCTTTGTATAGTATAATTATATGAGATAAATTTCATGTTAAAGACTACACTAACCATAAATTTATATTTTTAAAATAATTATTATAGATTATATAAGTATGTATTAGAAGTTGATTCAAGAGATGTTATAATGTTGGATAGGTGGGTAGTGGCTTATGGGTATAGGTAGTTAAGGTTTAATGAGCGGAATGACTTGATGCATGATTGGGTGGTGGTGAAAATTATCTATTGTCTACAGGATTGGATACACTATATTTTTAATGATATATATAGTTTTCATACTAACCATAATATTCACACATACATATTTCTACAATTTGATCTAAACTTTTAATAGAGTAGGTTGGTTGTGAACTTTTATTTTTTTAATTTTACATAATATATTCCATTAGAAGGGGAATATTATGGTTGATTTAATAATAAGAATACTTGGTATCAAGAAATGTGAGAGTATGGTAGTGATTAATATATAATAAACCATTTTATTGAGTAATATTTTGATATCAAAGAGTATCAATGAAAGAAAATTCTCAAAACTCGGGGAATCGGTTCCTCATTTCATGATAATGTGAAATATATTTGGGTTTTATATTTTAATTATGGTGTGATAAAGGAATGAATATATGGGGGGATCCTCCATTATATTGTACATAGGATGATTATAGGATATTATATATAAATTGTAAACTTTTGGTCCAGATGAGAAAATGAGAGGAGCTAATGTAGGACTCACAAACCGTAATATGGGAATTTTAACTAGGTTTTATATGTATACTATGACTTAAACTGTTAGTATTAGTGGCCCAATATTATTAAGGATGTTGTGAAGTTATTATCCTTATGTCTCATCAATCTATAGGTGAATGCTAAACACTAGATACCAAGGGTTTTTCTTTATTCACAAAAAAAATGTATTGAAATTGAATTAGGTGACTATAGATTTTGTAAAATGATTATAGAGGACACCCCAAGGTATTGAAATGGTATGGTTTTTTTATTTTTTTACTAAATTATCTCATTTAATAGTGATTAGAGAGACCCAATATGTATATTAGTTAGGTAAATATATATAGTATATGTAATAATTACATGAAGTGTCGATTTGTATAATTTCAATTTAGGATGTCTAATTTACATCCCATTTATAGTAGGAACTATAATAGACTTTAGAGAATCGAGTAAATTTGGGAAAATCATACCATACATATACTAATGGAATACAATCTCTCTTGGGATATTATCGAGGCCCACGCTCAGTGGGGTAGGTTTATGGATGCAAGGTATAAATAGAGTGTGGGGAATTGGTCTGGTCATGCCTCCTATATTTGTCATGTGCTTTCCTCTCTGATTGTGTCCATGGAACCGCACTCCAGATAGATTTTCGATAGAGGAGAAATCTCTTTTTGGCACCACAACTGGTCCGGATGGTGTCTTGGATTCCCAGGCTTCCCAGTTACCAGCATTTCCTTCTGCCAATCTAGCATGTATCCCACCTTTTTTTCAGAGGTTATGAATAGCAGCCAATGTGATGTTTTTGACCTTATCAACATGAATGATGATCAGGATAAATTAGTCTTCATTGGTTTGAGTTTTGGTGTTTTTTCAATGCAATTCTTCCGTAGGATCTTTACAACTTCAGTCTAAAGTGATGCTTGGGGTGGAACTCTCTGGCTCAAAGAAATCCTGGAAAAATATAATTTCTTGGTTTAGCAGATCAGGAGTCATGAAATTTCAACATATGATAATGTCAAACGGATGGGAATTTAGATAGCTTCATGTTACTACTATTTCAGGGCACATAGGGAGGAATTCACGGATCACCTATTCATTATGGTAGACTCGTCAAATGCATTATGGTTAGCTTTCAGAGTCTTCATGGGCTGGGTATCTACGAAAAAGATAGAGTCATCTTTCCTTGAGAGATGGTTTTACAGTGGAAGTGGCCAAGGGGTGGAGTTGAAGGCTCATTCTTTGGTCCTTGTGGCAGGCTTCGGGTGTATTTGGACTTCTCAGAACATGGCCATCTTTAATGGGACCACCTATTCTTAGCGGGCAGTGGTTGCAAGGGTTAAGAGTTTGATTCTAGACCTCTATCGTCTTGGAAAATGCTAGAGGGATTCCCCCACCATGAGGCTTTTCACAAACCATATTCAGTCAATGATCCCTATCGGTGAGGGCAAGTTGGGGAAATGGGTTTGATGGAACCTGTATCCCTTGGGACCCAAACTAAACACAGATGGTTCATGCACAATGGGAACCATCAGTGGGGGTGGTGTGATATGTGACAAGAAGGGTGTGGTTATGGATTCTTTTTCTACCTAGTATGGAATGGGTCACTCTTTGTAAGATAAATCCCTGATGATACTCTTCGATCTTCAAATATCCAGGTAAAGGAACATTACCCTTAGTGTAGTGGAAACCAACTCCATCATATCTACAACTCTCTATTGGGTAAGTTCCCCATCCCATGGTCCATTTCCTACATCATAAGAAAATGCCTCAGTCTCATGGATTCCAACATCGACATCCTTCATATGTAGCATGAGGGGAATAAGGTCGTTGACTTTCTTGCCTCATTATCAACCCATGGGAAGAACATTGTTTGTTCTCTAGATATCATTTTAATGTTTCTTGAGGGATAGAACCTGTTCATAGGGAATTCTCTAGGGATCCACCATTTCAGACCTATATAGTCCATGTTTTTCATTTTTCTCTTGGTGTTGTGTGGTGCTTATATAAAATATATAAAACTTTGATGATGATGGTTAATGATTCCTTAGATATAAAATGTAATGTATGATATATTCAATATATCTTAGTTTAAGGAATATCATCCTAACCTTTTTCAAGTAATCTTTTTTGAAAATATCAAACAAGTGTTTGATGTTTCACTTGAGGAATGACTAGTATATATAGAATATTTTAGTAAGAAGATCATGTTTGATAAGATTGCACCTAAAATATACGTGTAACTATAGAATGGGTGTGATGAGTATTAGAGGGTCTTGGTCCCAATGGACAACTCAAGAGGGAGGTGAATTTAATTTCTAATAAAATTTCTATTAAAAATAATTTTAAAACTTATATCACCCTATTTTATAAAAATTCCCAATACCCAAAAAAATATTATTATATAATTTGATCTTTGGAAAATATTCTCAAAATATCGATCACATATTAGTTAAAATAATTTTGAAAGTACTTTAAATTTTGAAACTAATTTACTCATATCAGAAACTATATAAAAAAACTAATTTAAGTTCACTATCAGAGTAAAGTTTTGTTTAATTATTTAGAAAGCATAAATGTAACACCCCAAGATTTTATGAAAAATATTCTTTTTAATTTCATTAATGTCTTGTGTTGTATGCTACACTAAAAGGATCTTGCACAACATGCATCCTTTACTTGCCTTGCATTACACGCAATCGCAACCTTCCTCGATAGCGTGTGTAGTACGCAATAACGAGTTTCACTAAACAACAATATGCTATTGAATTTTATTAAAACTAGCCATTATGAATAATAATAACCACTTTTTGAAATTTTTTAAATTTTTTTTTTCAAAATGGACTTCATTTTTGGATTCGGAATATCGAAATTAGCTTAGGGTGAAATTTTGGTACTTTCGGATAACTTTCATTTTCTGATGAATAGTGAAAATTACTAAATTTTAATTAAAAACAACCTTTTTAATCGAAATAATTAATAGTGATAAATTATTAATTTGAGTGGTTTTAAGTATATTTAAAATATATTTTTCAATTTAATACAATGTTGGTCATTGGATGTAATTTCACATTTAAACCAGGCATAAACAAGTGTCAATCTTTTGATAGTTATTATCTCTTAAGAACATGCTATTTGTTTTGACGATGGGAATTAATTTTTAAATTAAGTAATGCAACTGATATGTTTTTAATTTGGTAAAATAGACATAATTTTTCAGTTTATAATATCAAATATAGCTTAGGCCTAATTTTTGGTATTTTTCTGGAAACTTTCATTTTTTGATGAATAGTGAAACCACTAAGTGGTAGTTAAAAATATGAATTTTTCATAAAACATAATTTTACTGCTTCTGTGAGTGGAATTTCAAAAATCCGAGAGACACGGTTGATGTCAGTAAGTAAAATGTGGTTCAATGAGATGAAAATAAGTTTTGGTGAATAGTAACTTTTTACTTTTTTTTACCACGGTTAAAAGTAAATAGGGTAATTAAGGGTAAAAATAATATTATTATTACCCTAACACATGTCCTAATTCTATTGAATAAGTGTAATTCAACCAAAAACAACCTTAGGAATAAAATATGACCATTAAGGCCCACTTGGATTAGATTAGGACATTTATTATTAATTTATTTAAAGAAGGGTTAAAATAGTTAAAATCAAAGTTTAATAAGTATATCATTTTTAATATAGGGTTATACATAAGATAAATTCGACTATAAATATTCATTATAAAGATAAAAAGATTTCCTACATAATGGTATTTTATTTGTAATTTTTATACATTAAATAATTTAATTTATTTATGACACAATGATGATGCAGTAATTATCTTATTAATGAAATATTGACATAATTGATGTTATAAATACAACAATAAATGTAATTTGAGACTTTTTATGAATTCCACTAATTTTCTAGGTTAATATGACATGTTATTATTGATTTAATTAACTTTTTTCGAACTAATCAGTCTGTTATAAGTTTCACAAAAATCAATTACTAAATAGTGTCAAAATTGACTCAAAATAGTTTTTAAAACAAATATTATATTATTAATTGTTATTTTAGTCCTAAAAATATAAGGGTCTGCCAAATGACTTATATAAGGTTATATATATTAATAATAAACAACTTGGGGTTCGTTTGGCTTCTTATAGTAAGTTTATTAACCTTATAGTGTAAGAACACAAAAAGACACGGTAAAAGTAAAATTATCTAAGTTAATGTTAAATCTAAATGATAAGGTTAAAATAGGAACCTAAACTTGTCTAAATTCTATTGGATGAGAGTATTTCGACCCATCCCCACCTTAGCTTTGAAATAAATCAATTTTGAGCTATTTAAAACCGAATTTGGCTTTATAATAAAATAATAATTTTAGTTATTCCAAAGGTGTCCCTCTCCTCCCTTATAAAAGGGCACCTCCTCCCTCTCTTCCTCACACCACTTTGAGCCTTCAAGCTCGGCCAACCCCTACCAAATTCTCTTATCCACTTCCCTAGAAACATCCTAGAGGTCCTGGTCTTCTTCAAAGACACATTTTAGTGCCCTAAGAGGAGGACACAAAGAGGCAATTCAAAGAAGAGGAGGTTCGGACACTTACGAAGCAAATCGGACCTAAGGTAAGGGATAATTGTGAAAATCTCATTTTTATCCGAGATTACTTATTCGTAAGTATTTACTGGGGTTATTTCTATCATCCATGTCCATGTTTTATAAAAGTGTATTCATGTATTTTTAAATTCCTTTTATACCCATTTTGACTTTTACCCCATGGTATGGAAGGAATCATTCTTTTGTTTACCCTACGAGGTACTTTTATACAGTTTTATAAAGCCTTATTTTCATGATGCTTCCTAAAAATATTTCATCACTATTTTCAACAAAATCTCTTTCTTTTAAAATAGCATGACGTTTTGTGAAAATAAAATGATTTTGAAGAAGAAAGGATATTTTCCTCAAGAATTCATTTCAAGTGTTTTATCAAAACCTTTTTCCATCTAAGATGACACTATTTCTTATGTGTATGTTTCAAGTATAAAGTCTCTATGATTTACATGGTTTCACTTTTCTTATTATGAAATTATATCTATTTCCTTTATATGTATTATGTGATTATGGGATGATGTTTATGAAACCCATTTTATTTATTGGGTTACTATAAATGATGTATGTTTATTTTGTGGCACAAGTAAGAATGATTTTAGTATGAGATGGGTGGGACCTATATCTCCCTCCAATGCATTGGGTAATGATTTGTATCTCATGAGATATACATGGCTGGAATGGAAAGTTAAACTGGTTCAGTAATACAGGACTGGAACGAGGAGTGAACTCGATTCAGAAAGGGACTTTGTCCACTAAGATGGTCTTGGCAGCAATTCCTTGGCTACTATAGAAATCATATCATGTTCTTAATGGTTTCCACAATTACATGTTTTATTCCCATTCTATTTTATCATTATTAATGTTTCATTATGATCAAGTCCTTACGTACTTCCATGTTTTGTGTCATTTCTCAATCTTTTGATGTTTAAACATTATGTTCATGTTTTTAAGTTCAAATGTATATGGTATGTTTTATTTTATCCATTCTTACCCTTACTAATCATTTGAGCTCACCCTTTTTATGTTTTATTTTCCCCAGGATATAAAGAAATGTTTTAGGTAAGAAAAAAAAGGAAGATCTTTATGGGAGATGTTGAAGATCTTTCACCACGATTAGAAGATTACGTTCCAAGTTTTCGAAGACACTAAACTAATATGGTCCTTGTGTGTCTGTTTTTGTTATGTATTAAGTATTCCGCTAAAGTAATGTAATGTCCATGTATGTCAGGATTTGGGTCTCTACAGTTGGTATTAGAGGAAAATTTTAGTCAACCTTTGGAAACTAGGATGCGAAAATGTTAGTGAGATCCCTAGAGATATTTCTAAGGTATGTCTAGGGATGTCCCTAAGGATAAGTATACGTATAGGATATAGTCCTAGAACTATGGTAACGATATTATATTAAAACAAAGATGTTAGATATTGAAGTTACTCCCCCTTTATTATGATTTTTTCCTCTCACACTATTCTTTTTGGGTTTTAGAAAATGGCTGGAAACAAGATGATTCACGATAATGGAGGATATTATGGACAATGGAATGATATTCTTCATGAGCAACCAAATGAAATGGGATTTGGAAGTCCAAGCATCATTATTATGCTGAATCAGCAAACTCATAATATGATCAATAAAGTAAAATTTGGTAAGTTTCCTGACTTGGCTAATAAGAGAAATATGGAGTTTCATTATGATCATAGAGGAAAGAAAGTTCAATTTCCCCTATGTAAATCATGTGGGAAGAGGCATCAAGGACAATGTTTCAAAGGAACTGGAAGATGATTTGGGTGTGGAAAAGGACACAAAGCCAGTAAGTGCAAAGGAAAAGGTTCAGTTAACACTAGGGAAGAGGATAATGGTATTGCTACAACATCAACAATGGTTAAATGTTTTAAATGTGGAATGTACGGGCATTATAAAAACCAATTCCCTAAGGGAAAGTCTCATGAAGAGAATCAGTATGGTCGTATGGGTAGTATTTATGTTGATGATGATGAAGAGACTACAAATGATATGTGAGATGAAAGAATTGTTGAAGCTCGGTCAATGGTTTAAGAATGTAGTGGAATGATTACATGTTTATCATGTGTAATGTTGTATAAGTAATCTCATGGTACTATGGAATAAAGAGACATTTAAGGATTGTTACACTATTGTCTTTCCTTGAGTTTTGAAAGTGTATGATTAATGGTACCAGTATCCATGAAAGGTTATTCAGATATTTTTGGAATGTAGATGATATGCGCATAATGAAGGGATAAGGAGAAAATTAAATGTTTGATAGTATTCATGAGCTCATGACTAATATAAGGAGAAGGTTATATCATGGTTTGAGAATATAGAATTTTTGGATTTTGGTATTTGGAAAGAGTTAACTATTGACAGCATTCATGTTTTCACTAATGTTTAATGGGTATTCATTTTTCAAGAGAATACATGATTAAGGTATTCACATGATTGGAATGTGACCAACAAGATATATGGGGGATAAATGATGGTATTCACATGCTTGGTTGATGACATTTCATATAATCGTTTTCATTATACTATGAGCTTGGACCGAAGTATTTTAGATAAGCCTAAAGATTGAAATGGATTATGTTGGACATAAGTTAGTATTGTTTAAGGATAGAACTTTTTTTTTTATATTATTTATGGGATGTTATAGTAATTTAGTTTTAGAAAAAGGACAACCTGCAGGACGGGCGACAACCCATCGCGTCGGACAAGGTTGTGGGAATCGAACACACAACCGAAGTGCGACTGGCCTTTATTGCCTACCACTGGCCTACAGGAACTCCCTGTTTAGTAGAAACTAGTTTTATTATATTAAGCAGTATGATATATTAAGTATAAGTCCATTTTTTGGAACCATATATGATTAATCTCACTATAGATGGACTTATGTATTATAACCTTTTGTTTGAGACAGATGGAATGACCCATCATTCTATCACATGATCTGCTAACACATCACAAATAACAAATTCAACTTCATTTCATTAAGGGATGAAGTGGAAATTGTTCAATTAACGAACAACAGTGAGATTGTACCAAAATCATGTAAGTATTTCTTTTAATTCATCAACTTTAGGGAAATGATCTTGAAAACCAAAAATGTTGTCCTAGTGCCCTTATATCCAATGAATCAGATGGTACCTTAGATCATCACAAATATATGGATTTGTGATTTCTGTATTTTCCATAGCCTTTTTCTCTACCACTCTCCATCAGAACATGATGGTTAGATTTCTCTTCCATATCCATATTTTCATCTATGTGGAAACCCAGTGATTAGTTTATTTGGGTAACCGTTACGTTTCATACTTTTGTTTTTAAAGATTGGTTTTGGTATTCCTTTTTACGATGTGGGTTTCTATTAAATAAACTTTCGAGGAGTAAACCATAAATAACCCCAACGAATTTCGAGGGTGAAATTCATTTTAACGGGGGTTGAATGTAACACCCCGAGATTTTATGAAAAATATTATTTTTAATTTCATTAATGTCTTGTGTTGTACGCTACACCAAAAGGAGCTTGCACAACACGCATCCTTGACTTTCCTTGCATTACACGCAATCACGACCTTCCTCGATAGCGTGCGTAGTACGCAATAACGAGTTTCACTAAACAACAATATGCAATTAAAATATTATTAAAACTAGCTGTTATGAATAGTAATAACAACTTTTTGAAATTTTGTAAATTTTATTTTTTTAAATGGACTTAATTTTTGGATTCATAATATCAAAATTATCTTAGGGTGAAATTTTGGTACTTTTCGGATAAATTTCATTTTCTGATGAATAGTGAAAATTACTAAATTTTAATTAAAAACAACCTTTTTAATCGAAATAATTAATAGTGATAAATTATTAATTTGAGTGGTTTTAAATTATATTTAGAATATATTTTTACAATTTAATACAATGTTGGTCATTGGATGTAATTTCACATTTAAACCTGACATAAACAAGTGTCAATCTTTTGATAGTTATTATCTCTTAAGAACGCGCTATTTGTTTTGATGACGGGAATTAATTTTTAAATTAAGTAATGCAACTGATATGTTTTGAATTTGGTAAAATAGACATCATTTTTCAGTTCATAATATCAAATATAGCTTAGGCCTAATTTTTTGAATTTTTCTGGAAACTTTCATTTTTTGATGAATAGTGAAACCACTAAGTGGTAGTTAAAAAAATGAATTTTTTATAAAAATTAATTTTACCGCTTCTGTGAGTGGAATTTCAAAAATATGAGAGACACGGTTGATGTCAGTAAGTAAAATTTGGTTCAATGAGATGAAAATAAGTTTTGGTGAATAGTAACTTTTTACTTTTTTTTTACCACGGTTAAAAGTAAATAGGGTAATTAAGGGTAAAATTGATATTATTATTACCCTAACACATGTCCTAATTCTATTGGATAAGTGTAATTAAACCAAAAACAACCTTAGGAATAAAATATGACCATTAAGGCCCACTTGGATTAGATTAGGACTTTTATTATTAATTTATTTAAAGAAGGGTTAAAATAGTTAAAATCAAAGTTTAATAAGTATATCATTTTTAATATAGGGTTATACATAAGATAAATTAGACTATAAATATTCATTAGAAAGATAAAAAAGATTTCCTACATAATGGTATTTTATTTTTAATTTTTAGACATTAAATAATTTTATTTATTTATGACACAATGATGATGCAGTAATTATCTTATTAATGAAATATTGACATAATTGATGTTATAAATACCAAAATAAATGTAATTTGAGACTTTTTTGAATTAAACTAATTTTATAGGTTAATATGACATGTTAGTATTGATTTAATTAACTTTTTTCGAACTAATCAGTCTGTTATAAGTTTCACAAAAATCAATTACAGAATAGTGTCAAAATTGACTCAAAATAGTTTTTAAAACAAATATTATATTATTAATTGTTATTTTAGTCCTAAAAATATAAGGTTCGGCAAAATGACTTATATAAGGTTATATATATTAATAATAAACAACTTGGGGTTCGTTTGGCTTCTTATAGTAAGTTTATTAACCTTATAGTGTAAGAACACAAAAAGACACGGTAAAAGTAAAATTATCTAAGTTAATGTTAAATCTAAATGATAAGGTTAAAATAGGAACCTAAACTTGTCTAAATTCTATTGGATGAGAGTATTTCGACCCATCCCCACCTTAGCTTTGAAATAAATCAATTTTGAGCTATTTAAAACCGAATTTGGCTTTATAATAAAATAATAATTTTAGTTATTCCAAAGGTGCCCCTCTCCTCCCTTATAAAAGGGCACCTCCTCCCTCTCTTCCTCACACCACTTTGAGCCTTCAAGCTCAGACAACCCCTGCCAAATTCTCTTCTCCACTTCCCTAGAAACATCCTAGAGGTCCTGGCCTTCTTCAAAGACACATTTTAGTGCCCTAAGAGGAGGACTCAAAGAGGCAATTCAAAGAAGAGGAGGTTCGGACACTTACGAAGCAAATCAGACCTAAGGTAAGGGATAATTGTGAAAATCTCATTTTTATCCGAGATTAATTATTTGTAATTATTTACTGGGGTTATTTCTATCATCCATGTCCATGTTTTATAAAAGTTTATTCATGTATTTTTAAATTCCTTTTATACCCATTTTGACTTTTACCCCATGGTATGGAAGGAATCATTCTTTTGTTTACCCTACGAGGTACTTTTATACAGTTTTATAAAGCCTTATTTTCATGATGCTTCCTAAAAGTATTTCATCACTATTTTCAAAAAAATCTCTTTCTTTTAAAATAGCATGACGTTTTGTGAAAATAAAATGATTTTGAAGAAGAAAGGATATTTTCCTCAAGAATTCATTTCAAGTGTTTTATCAAAACCTTTTTCCATCTAAGATGACACTATTTCATATGTGTATGTTTCAAGTATAAAGTCTCTATGATTTACATGGTTTCACTTTTCTTATTATGAAATTATATCCATTTCCTTTATATGTATTATGTGATTATGGGATGATGTTTATGAAACCCATTTTATTTATTGGGTTACTATGAATGATGTATGTTTATTTTGTGGCACAAGTAAGAATGATTTTAGTATGAGATGGGTGGGACCTATATCTCCCTCCAATGCATTGGGTAAAGATTTATATCTCATGAGATAGACATGGCTGGAATGGAAAGTTAAACTGGTTCAGTAATACAGGACTAGAACGAGGAGTGAACTCGATTCAGAAAGGGACTTTGTCCACTAAGATGGTCTTGGCAGCAATTCCTTGGCTACTATAGAAATCATATCATGTTCTTAATGGTTTCCACAATTACATGTTTTATTCCCATTCTATTTTATCATTCTTAATGTTTCATTATGATCTAGTCCTTACGTACTTCCATGTTTTGTGTCATTTCTCAAGCTTTTGATGTTTAAACATTATGTTCATGTTTTTAAGTTCAAATGTATATGGTATGTTTTATTTTATCCATTCTTACCCTTACTAATCATTTGAGCTCACCCTTTTTATGTTTTATTTTCCCCAGGATATAAAGAAATGTTTTAGGTAAGAAAAAAAAGGAAGATCTTTATGGGAGATGTTGAAGATCTTTCACCACGATTAGAAGATTACGTTCCAAGTTTCCAAAGACACTAAACTAATATGGTCCTTGTGTGTCTGTTTTTATTATGTATTAAGTATTCCGCTAAAGTAATGTAATGTCCATGTATGTCAGGATTTGGGTCTCTACAGTTGGTATTAGAGGAAAATTTTAGTCAACCTTTGGAAACTAGGATGCGAAAACGTTAGTGAGATCCCTAGAGATATTTCTAAGGTATGTCTAGGGATGTCCCAAAGGATAAGTATATGTATAGGATATAGTCCTAGAACTATGGTAACGATATTATAATAAACCAAAGATGTTAGATATTGAAGTTACTCCCCCTTTATTATGATTTTTTCCTCTCACACTATTCTTTTTGGGTTTTAGAAAATGGCTGGAAACAAGATGATTCACGATAATGGAGGATATTATGGACAATGGAATGATATTCTTCATGAGCAACCAAATGAAATGGGATTTGGAAGTCCAAGAATCATTATTATGCTGAATCAGCAAACTCATAATATGATCAATAAAGTAAAATTTGGTAAGTTTCCTGACTTGGCAAATAAGAGAAATATGGAGTTTCATTATGATCATAGAGGAAAGAAAGTTCAATTTCCCCTATGTAAATCATGTGGGAAGAGGCATCAAGGAGAATGTTTCAAAGGAACTGGAAGATGATTTGGGTGTGGAAAAGAAGGACACAAAGCCAGTAAGTGCAAAGGAAAAGGTTCAGTTAACACCAGGGAAGAGGATAATGGTATTGCTACAACATCAACAATGGTTAAATGTTTTAAATGTGGAATGTACGGGCATTATAAAAACAAATGCCCTAAGGGAAAGTCTCATGAAGAGAATCAGTATGGTCGTATGGGTAGTATTTATGTTGATGATGATGAAGAGACTACAAATGATATGTGAGATGAAAGAATTGTTGAAGCTCGGTCAATGGTTTAAGAATGTAGTGGAATGATTTCATGTTTATCATGTGTAATGTTGTATAAGTAATCTCATGGTACTATGGAATAAAGAGACATTTAAGGATTGTTACACTATTGTATTTCCTTGAGTTTTGAAAGTGTATGATTAATGGTACCAGTATCCATGAAAGGATATTCAGATATTTTTGGAATGTAGATGATATGCACATAATGAAGGGATGAGGATAAAATTAAATGTTTGATTGTATTCATGAGCTCATGACTAATATAAGGAGAAGGTTATATCATGGTTTGAGTATATAGAATTTTTGGATTTTGGTATTTGGAAAGAGTTAACTATTGACAGCATTCATGTTTTCACTAATGTTTAATGGGTATTCATTTTTCAAGAGAATACATGATTAAGGTATTCACATGATTGGAATGTGACCAACAAGATATATGGGGGATAAATGATGGTATTCACATGCTTGGTGGATGACATTTCATATAATCGTTTTCATTATACTATGAGCTTGGACCGAAGTATTTTAGATAAGCCTAATGATTGAAATGGATTATGTTGGACGTAAGTTAGTATTGTTTAAGGATAGAACTTTTTTTTTGATATTATTTATGGGATGTTATAGTAATTTAGTTTTAGAAAAAGGACAACCTGCAGGACGGGTGACAACCCATCGCGTCGGACAAGGTTGTGGGAATCGAACACACAACCGAAGTGCGACTGGCCTTTATCGCCTACCACTGGCCTACAGGAACTCCCTGTTTAGTAGAAACTAGTTTTATTATATTAAGCAGTATGATATATGAAGTATAAGTCCATTTTTGGAACCATATATGATTAATCTCACTATAGATGGACTTATGTATTATAACCTTTTGTTTGAGACAGATGGAATGACCCATCATTCTATCACATGATCTGCTAACACATCACAAATAACAAATTCAACTTCATTTCATTAAGGGATGAAGTGGAAATTATTCAATTAACGAACAACAGTGAGATTGTACCAAAATCATGTAAGTATTTCTTTTAATTCATCAACTTTAGGGAAATGATCTTGAAAACCAAAAATGTTGTCCTAGTGCCCTTATATCCAATGAATCAGACGGTACCTTAGATCATCACAAATATATGGATTTGTGATTTCTGGATTTTCCATAGCCTTGTTCTCTACCACTCTCCATCAGAACATGATGGTTAGATTTCTCTTCCATATCCATATTTTCATCTATGTGGAAACCCAGTGATTAGTTTATTTGGGTAACCGTTACGTTTAATACTTTTGTTTTTAAAGATTGGTTTTGGTATTCCTTTTTTCGATGTGGTTTTCTATTAAATAAACTTTTGAGGAGTAAACCATTTATAACCCCAACGAATTTCGAGGGTGAAATTCATTTTAAGGGGGGTTGAATGTAACACCCCGAGATTTTATGAAAAATATTCTTTTTAATTTCATTAATGTCTTGTGTTGTACGCTACACCAAAAGGAGCTTGCACAACACGCATCCTTGACTTGCCTTGCATTACACTCAATCACGACCTTCCTCGATAGCATGTGTAGTACGCAATAACGAGTTTCACTAAACAACAATATGCTATTAAAATATTATTAAAACTAGCTATTATGAATAGTAATAACCACTTTTTGAAATTTTGTAAATTTTATTTTTTAAAATGGACTTCATTTTTGGATTTGTAATATCGAAATTATCTTAGGGTGAAATTTTGGTACTTTTCGGATAAATTTCATTTTCTGATGAATAGTGAAAATTACTAAATTTTAATTAAAAACAACCTTTTTAATCGAAATAATTAATAGTGATAAATTATTAATTTGAGTGTTTTTAAATTATATTTAGAATATATTTTTACAATTTAATACAATTTTGGTCATTGGATGTAATTTCACATTTAAACCTGACATAAACAAGTGTCAATCTTTTGATTGTTATTATCTCTTAAGAACGTGCTATTTGTTTTGACGACGGGAATTAATTTTTAAATTAAGTAATGCAACTGATATGTTTTTAATTTGGTAAAATAGACATCATTTTTCAGTTCATAATATCAAATATAGCTTAGGCCTAATTTTTTGTATTTTTCTGGAAACTTTCATTTTTTGATGAATAGTGAAACCACTAAGTGGTAGTTAAAAAAATGAATTTTTCATAAAACTTAATTTTACCGCTTATGTGAGTGGAATTTCAAAAATCTGAGAGACACGGTTGATGTCAGTAAGTAAAATGTGGTTCAATGAGATGAAAATAAGTTTTGGTGAATAGTAACTTTTTACTTTTTTTACCACGGTTAAAAGTAAATAGGGTAATTAAGGGTAAAAATGATATTATTATTACCCTAACACATGTACTAATTCTATTGGATAAGTGTAATTAAACCAAAAACAACCTTAGGAATAAAATATGACCATTAAGGCCCACCTGGATTAGATTAGGACATTTATTATTAATTTATTTAAAGAAGGGTTAAAATAGTTAAAATCAAAGTTTAATAAGTATATCATTTTTAATATAGGGTTATACATAAGATAAATTAGACTATAAATATTCATTAGAAATATAAAAATATGTCCTACATAATGGTATTTTATTTGTAATTTTTAGACATTAAATAATTTTATTTATTTATGACACAATGATGATGCAGTAATTATCTTATTAATGAAATATTGACATAATTGATGTTATAAATACCAAAATAAATGTAATTTGAGACTTTTTATGAATTCCACTAATTTTCTATGTTAATATGACATGTTAGTATTGATTTAATTAACTTTTTTCGAACTAATCAGTCTGTTATAAGTTTCACAGAAATCAATTACAGAATAGTGTCAAAATTGACTCAAAATAGTTTTTAAAACAAATATTATATTATTAATTGTTATTTTAGTCCTAAAAATATAAGGTTCGGCCAAATGACTTAGATAAGGTTATATATATTAATAATAAATAACTTGGGGTTCGTTTGGCTTCTTATAGTAAGTTTATTAACCTTATAGTATAAGAACACAAAAAGACACGGTAAAAGTAAAATTATCTAAGTTAATGTTAAATCTAAATGATAAGGTTAAAATAGGAACCTAAACTTGTCTAAATTCTATTGGATGAGAGTATTTCGACCCATCCCCACCTTAGATTTGAAATAAATCAATTTTGAGCTATTTAAAACCGAATTTGGCTTTATAATAAAATAATAATTTTAGTTATTCCAAAGGTGCCCCTCTCCTCCCTTATAAAAGGGCACCTCCTCCCTCTCTTCCTCACACCACTTTGAGCCTTCAAGCTCAGCCAACCCCTGCCAAATTCTCTTCTCCACTTCCCTAGAAACATCCTAGAGGTCCTGGTCTTCTTCAAAGACACATTTTAGTTCCCTAAGAGGAGGACTCAAAGAGGCAATTCAAAGAAGAGGAGGTTCGGACACTTACGAAGCAAATCAGACCTAAGGTAAGGGATAATTGTGAAAATCTCATTTTTATCCGAGATTACTTATTCGTAAGTGTTTACGGAGGTTATTTCTATCATCCATGTCCATGTTTTATAAAAGTTTATTCATGTATTTTTAAATTCCTTTTATACCCATTTTGAATTTTACCCCAGGGTATGGAAGGAATCATTCTTTTGTTTACCCTACGAGGTACTTCAACTTTTCCGACAAAAGTACAAGAAGAATGTTTTTTAACTTATACGGCACAAACAGATTTTTACAGTTTTATAAAGACTTATTTTCATGATGCTTCCTAAAAATATTTCATCACTATTTTCAACAAAATCTCTTTCTTTTAAAATAGCATGAAATTTTGTGAAAAGAAATTGATTTTGAAGAAGAAAGGATATTTTCCTCAAGAATTCATTTCAAGTGTTTTATCAAAACCTTTTTCCATCTAAGATGACACTATTTCATATGTGTATGTTTCAAGTATAAAGTCTCTATGATTTACATGGTTTCACTTTTCTTCTTATGAAATGATATCCATTTCTTTTATATGGATTATGTGATTATGGAATGATGTTTATGAAACCCATTTTATTTATTGGGTTACTATGAATGATGTATGTTTATTTTGTGGCACAAGTAAGAATGATTTCATTATGAGATGGGTGGGACCTATATCTCCCTCCAATGCACTGGTTAAAGATTTATATCTCAAGAGATAGACATGGCTGGAACGGCAAGTTAAACTGGTTCAGTAATACAGGACTGGAACGAGGAGTGAACTCAATTTAGAAAGGGACTTTGTCCACTAAGATGGTCTTGGAAGCAATTCCTTGGATACTATGGAAATCATATCATGTGCTTAATGGTTTCCACAATTACATGTTTTATTCCCATGCTATTTTATCATTCTTAATGTTTCTTTATAATCTATGCCTTACGTACTTCCATGTTTTGTGTCATTTCTCAAGCTTTTCATGTTTAAACATTATGTTCATGTTTTTAAGTTCAAATGTATATGGTATATTTTATTTTATCCATGCTTACCCTTACTGAGCATTTGAGCTCACCCTTTTTATGTTTTCTTTTCCCCTGGATAAAAAGAAAGGTTTTAGGTCAGAAAAAAAAAGGAAAATCTTTATGGGAGATGTTGAAGATCTTTCACCACGATTAGAAGATTACGTTCCAAGTTTCCAAAGCCACTAAACTATTACGGACCTTGTGTGTCTGTTTTAGTTATGTATTAAGTATTCCGCTAAAGTAATGTAATGTCCATGTACATCAAGATTTGGGCCTCTACAGTTGGTATCAGAGGAAAAGTTGAGTCATCCTTTGGAAACCAGGATGTGAAAACGTTAGTGAGATCCCTAGAGATATTTCTAAGGTATGTATAGGGATTTCCCTAAGGATAAGTATATGTATAGGATATAGTCCTAGAACTATGGTAACGATATTAGATTAAACCAAAGATGTTAGATATTGAAGTTACTCTCCCTTTATTATGATTTTTGCCTCTCACACTATTCTTTTTGGGTGTTAGAAAATGGCTGGAAACAAGATTATTCACGATAATGGAGGATATGATGGACAATGGAATGATATTCTTTATGAGAAACCAAATGAAATGGAATTTGGAAGTCCAAACATCATTATTATGCTGAATCAGCAATCTCATAATATGACCAATAAAGTAAAATTTGGTAAGTTTCCTGACTCGGCTAATAAGAGAAAGATGGAGTTTCATGATGATCATAGAAGAAAGAAAGTTCAATTTCCCCTATGTAAATCATGTGCGAAGAGGCATCAAGGAGAATGTTTCAAAGGAACTGGAAGATGCTTTGGGTGTGGAAAAGAAGGACACAAAGCCAGTAAGTGCAAAGGAAAAGGTTTAGTTAACACCAGGGATGAGGATAATGGTATTGCTACGACATCAACAATGGTTAAATGTTTTAAATGTGGAATGTACGGGCATTATGCAAACCAATGCCCTAAGGGAAAGTCTCATGAAGAGAATCAGTACGGTCATATGGGTAGTATTTATGTTGATGATGATGAAGAGACTACAAATGATATGTGAGATGAAAGAATTGTTGAAGCTCGGTCAATGGACTAAGAATGTAGTGGAATGATTACATGTTTATCATGTGTAATGTTGTATAATTAATCTCATGGTATTATGGAATAATGAGACATCTAAGGATTGTTACACTGTTGTCTTTCCTTGAGTTTTGAAAGTGTATGATTAATGGTACCAGTATCCATGAAAGGTTATTCAGATATTTTTTGAATGTAGATAATATGCGCATAATGAAGGGATACGGAGAAAATTAAATGTTTGATAGTATTCATGAGCTCATGACTGATATAAGGAGAAGGTTATATCATGGTTTGAGTATATAGAATTTTTGGATTTTGGTATGTGGAAAGAGTTAACTTTTGACAGCATTCATGTTTTCACTAAGGTTTAATGGGTATTCATTTTTCAAGAGAATACATGATTAAGGTATTCACATGATTGGAATGTGACCAACAAGATATATGGGGGATAAATGATGGTATTCACATGCTTGGTTGATGACATTTCAAGTAATCGTTTTATTTATACTATGAGCTTGGACTATAGTATTTTAGATAAGCCCAAATATTGGAATGGATTATGTTGGACATAAGTTAGAATTGTTTAAGGATAGAACTTTTTTTTATATTATTTATGGGATGTTATAGTAATGTAGTTTTAGAAAAAGGACAACCTGCGGGACGGGCGACAACCCATCGCGTCGGACAAGGCTGTGGGAATCGAACCCACAACCGAAGTGCGACCGGCCTTTATCTCCTTCCACTGGCCTACAGAAAGTCCCTGTTTAGTAGAAACTAGTTTTATTATATTAAGCAGTATGATATATGAAGTATAAGTCCATTTTTGGAACCATATATGATTAATATCACTATAGATGGACTTATATATTATAACTTTTTGTTTGAGACAGATGGAATGACCCATCATTCTATCACATGATCTGCTAACACATCACGAATAACAAATTCAACTTCATTTTATTAAGGGATGAATTAGAAATTGTTCAATTAACAAACAACAGTGATATTGTACCAAAATCATGTAAGTATTTCTTTTAATTCATCAAATTTAGGGAAATGATCTTGAAAAACAAAAATGTTGTCCTAGTGCCCTTATATCTGATGAATCAGATGGTACGTTATATCATCACAAATATATGGATTTTTGATTGCTGGCTTTTCCATAGTCACGTTCTCTACCACTCTCCATCAGAACATGATGGTTAGATTTCTCTTCCATATTCATATTTTCATCTATGTGGAAACCCAGTGATTAGTTTATTTGGGTAACCGTTACGTTTCATACTTTTGTTTTTAAAGATTGGTTTTGGTATTCCTTTTTATGATGTTGGTTTCTATTAAAGAAACTTTCGAGGAGTAAACCATTTATAACCCCGACGAATTTCGAGGGTGAAATTCATTTTAAGGGGGGTAGAATGTAACACCCCAAGATTTTATGAAAAATATTCTTTTTAATTTCATTAATGTCTTGTGTTGTATGCTACACCAAAAGGAGCTTGCACAACATGCATCCTTGACTTTCCTTTCATTACACGCAATCACGACCTTCCTCGTAGCGTGTGTAGTACGCAATAACGAGTTTCACTAAAAAACAATATGCTATTAAAATATTATTAAAACTAGCCGTTATGAATAGTAATAACCACTTTTTGAAATTTTTTAAATTTTATTTTTCAAAATGGACTTCATTTTTGGATTCGGAATATCGAAATTAGCTTAGGGTGAAATTTTGGTACTTTTTGGATAACTTTCATTTTCTGATGAATAGTGAAAATTACTAAATTTTAATTAAAAACAACCTTTTTAATCGAAGTAATTAATAGTGATAAATTATTAATTTGAGTGTTTTTAAAGTATATTTATAATATATTTTTACAATTTAATACAATGTTGGTCATTTGATGTAATTTCACATTTAAACCAGACATAAACAAGTGTCAATCTATTGATAGTTATTATCTCTTAAGAACACGCTATTTGTTTTGACGACGGGAATTAATTTTTAAATTAAGTAATGAAACTGATATGTTTTGAATTTGGTAAAATAGAAATCATTTTTCAGTTCATAATATCAAATATAGATTAGGCTTAATTTTTGGTATTTTTCTGGAAACTTTCATTTTTTGATGAATAGTGAAACCACTAAGTGGTAGTTAAAAAAAATGAATTTTTCATAAAACATAATTTTACTGCTTCTGTGAGTGGAATTTCAAAAATCCAAGAGACACGGTTGATGTCAGTAAGTAAAATGTGGTTCAATGAGATGAAAATAATTTTTGATGAATAGTATCTTTTTACTTTTTTTTACCACGGTTAAAAGTAAATAGGGTAATTAAGGGTAAAAATGATATTATTATTACCCTAACACATTTCCTAATTCTATTGGATAAGTGTAATTCGACCAAAAACAACCTTAGGAATAAAATATGACCATTAAGGCCCACTTGGATTAGATTAGGATATTTATTATTAATTTATTTAAAGAAGGGTTAAAATAGTTAAAATCAAAGTTTAATAAGTATATCATTTTTAATATAGGGTTATTCCTAAGATAAATTCGACTATAAATATTAATTAGAAATATAAAAATATTTCCTACATAATGGTATTTTATTTTTAATTTTTAGACATTAAATAATTTAATTTATTTATGACACAATGATGATGCAGTAATTATCCTATTAATGAAATATTGACATAAGTGATGTTATAAATACCAAAATAAATGTAATTTGAGACTTTTTATGAATTACACTAATTTTATAGGTTAATATGACATGTTATTATTGATATAATTAACTTTTTTCGAAATAATAAGTCTGTTATGATTTTCACAAAAATCAATTACTGAATAGTGTCAAAATTGACATAAAATAGTTTTTAAAACAAATATTATATTATTAATTTTTATTTTATTCCTAAAAATATAAGGTTCGTCAAAATGACTTATATAAGGTTATATATATTAATAATAAACAACTTGGGGTTCGTTTTCCTTCTTATAGTAAGTTTATTAACCTTATAGTGTAAGAACACAAAAAGACACGGTAAAAGTAAAATTATCTAACTTAATGTTAAATCTAAATGATAAGGTTAAAATAGGAACCTAAACTTGTCTAAATTCTATTGGATGATAGGATTTCGACCCATACCCACCTTATCTTCAAAATAAATAAATTTAGAGCTATTTAAAACCGAATTTGGCTTTATAATAAAATAATATTTTTAGTTATTCCAAAGGTGCCCCTCTCCTCCCTTATAAAAGGGCACTTCCTCCCTCTCTTCCTCACACCACTTTGAGCCTTCAAGCTCGTCCAACCCCTACCAAATTCTCTTCTCCACTTCCCTAGAAACATCCTAGAGGTCATGGTCTTTTTCAAAGACCAATTTTAGTTCCCTAAGAGGAGGACTCAAAGAGGCTCTTCAAATAAGAGGAGGTTCGGACACTTACGAAGCAAATCGGACCTAAGGTAAGGGATAATTGTGCAAATCTCATTTTTTTCCGAGATTACTTATTCGTAATTATTTACTGGGGTTATTTCTATCGTCCATTTCCATGTTTTATAGAATTGTATTCATGTATTTTTAAATTCCTTTTATACCCATTTTGACTTTTACCCCATGGTATGGAAAGAATCATTCTTTTGTTTACCCTACGAGGTATTTTAACTTTTCCGAAAAATGTACAAGAAGAATGTTTTTTAACTTATACGGCCTAAATAGATTTTTACAGTTTTATAAAGACTTATTTTCCTTATTCTTCCTAAAAATATTTCATGACTATTTTCAACAAAATCTCTTTCTTTTAAAATAGCATGATGTTTTGTGAAAAGAAATTTATTTTGAAGAAGAAAGGATATTTTCCTCAAGAATTAATTTCAAGTGTTTTATCAAAACCTTTTTCCATCTAAGATGACACTATTTCATATGTGTATGTTTCAAGTATAAAGTCTCTATGATTTATATGGTTTCACTTTTCTTGTTATGAAATGATATCCATTTCTTTTATATGAATTATGTGATTATGGGATGATGTTTATGAAACCCATTTTATTTATTGGGTTACTATGAATGATGTATGTTTATTTTGTGGCACAAGTATGAATGATTTAATTATGAGATGGGTGGGACCTATATCTACCTCCAATTCATTGGGTAAAGATTTATATCTCATGAGATAGACATGGCTGGAACGGCAAGTTAAACTGGTTCAGTAATACAGGACTGGAATGAGGAGTGAACTCGATTCAAAAAGGGACTTTGTCCACTAAGATGGTCTTGGCAGCAATGCCTTGGATACTATGGAAATCATATCATGTGCTTAATGGTTTCCACAATTACATGTTTTATTCCCATTATATTTTATCATTCTTAATGTTTCTTTATGATCTATGCCTTACGTACTTCCATGTTTTGTGTCATTTCTCAAGATTTTGATATTTAAACATTATGTTCATGTTTTTAAGTTCAAATGTATATGGTATGTTTTATTTTATCCATGATTACCCTTACTGAGCATTTGAGCTCACCCTTTTTATGTTTTCTTTTCCCCAGGATATAAAGAAAGTTTTTAGGTAATAAAAAAAAGGAATATCTTTATGGGAGATGTTGAAGATCTTTCACCACGATTATAATATTATGTTACAAGTTTCCAAAGACACTAAACTATTATGGTCCTTGTGTGTCTGTTTTTGTTATGTAAAGTATTCCTCTAAAGTAATGTAATATCCATGTACGTCAATCTTGGGTCTCTACAATAAACTAATTTTATTTAAAACATAGAAAACAAAAAAAAGTAAGGCACAACAAATAAGGAACCATATAATTTAAACAACGGTTTTAAAATCAATCTGAGATATAATCCCCTCCCTATAGAAATAACCAACTTATAATAATTTTATTATAAAATAAACTAATCAACAACCTAGATCGAGATCTAAAAACAACATCGCATAAGGATTTCCAGGAAAAAAAACTCTTCCATAATTATATGTGGGATAAAATAAGTATATATCACACAAGACAACTTTTACAGTTTTACATGGGAATAAAAATGAATAATATTGAGAGAGTCTATAAATAACTCTCATGTTTAGTATAGGAGAATATTTTTTACAAATATAGAGTGTAAAACAAAAACACATCTCAAAGTTAATGCTAAAATAGAAAGAGATAGAAGTGAGTGAAGAGAAAATGTAGTGTTTCTCAATTTAAATAGATTTAGTTGTTTAGGAAACCTTGAATATTTCTTTGAAAGGTGTTATCAAAATTTGTAAAAAATAATTCATAAAAATAATGTGTTGTTAAAGACTATAAAGCCTTATATTTTCAGTTTTCATTTTTCCAAGGTTCTTATATGCACATGTATCTATTTTTATTTCTTTTTTTTAGTATATGAGAGTCTATAATTATATGTTAATACATGTTCCACACAGTGTCTCGTATGCATGAGGAAGGTTATTTTGAGTTTATAGTACTCTAGATACAATTACTCATTATAGGATAATAATAAAATAATATGGATCTGTATACAGATAAACATATCCATAAAGGTCTAACCTTACCTTTAAGATAGTTGTGGATTTTTTTAAGAATAATCATTATTAAATCTACATGTTTATGTCCAATATTAAATTCATGAACTTGAAGTTAGAGAAATAATTTTTAAATTAATTTTGTAATATTATGGTAAATCTCCGAAAGTACATGGCTTGATGGTAGCTTATAATGGATGGTATATCTAGCTTCTAATGGTATCTCATAGTGGTGTCATAGAGTGGTGGTATATTCACTACTGTTATCTCTTCTAGTGGTAGGTGCTCTGACGATAAAACAACTTAGTGAACTAGTGGTATCTTCACTAAATGGAAGCATCGTGCGATGGTAGATACTTCTCGAGTTAGATCCATTTAATGTTAACAGTAGATTTTCCTTAGTGGTAGCTATAATGAATGGTAGCATCATATGGGGGTAGCACCGTTGAACTGGTGGTAGCATAGAGTGGTGGTAAAAACTACTAGAAGTATATTCACTTGATAGTATCTCCACTCAATGGTAGAACAACCTAATAGTAGATCCTGGTGGTCAAACGGTTAAACTAACAGTATCTTATTGAATTTATGGTACCTTGAAGCAGTAGATTTTCAAAACAAATGTTTATTTATTATAACTAATGGTATATGGAAACTATAGATCCAAAAAACAAATTTCCAAAATTTATCTAAAAAATAGTTTACTAACATAAAACATTGAATTCGTTATAAACATAACAAACATGATTTGTGATCATTGAAATAAGAAGGTTCTTGGAATAATCCAAAAAATCCCACATTTTTTATGATCATAAACCATGGAATTCATAACCAATATAGATATTATTTAATAGATGAATATAATGAATATAATCTTCTTAACTTAGTTAATAAAAGTTCAATTTATTTCTTCCATACAAGTAATCATGTGATATGCCATTCAATTACTCTGATGATATTCCATACAATTACTCCCCCTTTTGGGATTATCAAAAAATTAAAAGGAATGGGAAACTATATAAAATACATAAAGATGAATAAAAATAGGTTTTCATTATATATCAATGTCAAAATATGACATTAGAAAAGGTAATACATGAAAAAACAAAATCCATGTCAATAGTATAATTCGGGTCTGATGAACCATCTATGGCTTGACTAGAAGTAGGATCCTATATATCCTTTACTTTTCCAGAAATAGGAGGTGAAGGAGGAGTTGGAGGTGCTGGTGGTTGAAATACTATAGATGATGCAACCAGCCTAAGTCACCTCACAAATTTAATAGGTGTAAGTTCAGAAGCACTAACCATAATGGATGTAGTCTGAAAAGGTACTTATATGTAATGAACCGACCCGGGTTGACCTCAAACCTGGAACCTGACCCGATCTGTCACATACCCGAAGGGAGTTCTTAATCCCCATGGGATGGAGACAAATACCCAAGAATCAAATGAAAAAAACTAGGGGAACTATTTTTCCCAACCTGAACAACCAAATGGCATACATATATATATAAATAAAAAAAATATGAAGACTAAAAAATATATATGCCATAACTGTAAGGAAAACAACGGAAACTGAACAACTGAAATAGAAGCTAAAAACTCTAAAAGACAACTCCAACTGTAAGGGAATCAAAACCAAATAAATACTCCAATGATGGCATGGAAAAACTCCAACCATCTCACCAACAGCTACCCATCTTATCTGAAATGAACCTCACCGCCTCACTACGGCATCTTGCATATCCCTACACTGGAAGACAAACAAAGGTCTACGCACCACCAAAGAAGTGCACAGGGTGTGAGCTAATATGTTTAGTAGGATCCCACAGACATTGTATAATAATTCATGTATGCTTATTTAAAATTTAAAACATCAAATGATGAGTAGTAAAGAAGTTTTATAAAAAACATAGTAAATATTCCCTTTTTCACAGTTCTAAACAAAAGTAGGTATATCAGTTTCAAAGAATATTATTCCATAATATTTTCCAAAATAATAAACATTCATATCAAGGATAACTCAGAATGACAAGAAATAAAAACAAAAGTATAGGTATCACACACCAAGGAATATTACAGGTCTGGGTCGTAGACTACTCATACCACAATAATCAAGTGCACAAAACTGATCTTAGAACAACGGGCCTAGGAAGCAGAGGAAAACCCCAAGAGTAATTGCCCAAAAATTTCAATATCAGTCTCCTCAAAGAATAGGTGTAGAGGATAGAGTAAATCCCCAAGACAAACCTCCTTGATAACCACAAAGCAATGGATAATGGCCTCATGCTAAACCTTCCACATAAGTACCTAAGGTAACCTATGAGATCTTTTTCACAATTCAATTTCAATTCTTGAAAACCATTCAAACCCATTTATAATAAAATTATCAAAATCTAAATAAACCCCATTTTCTTTAAATAACCGTTTTCAAAACACACAAAAATCATGAAAATTTCATAAATCAATTTATAAATAAATTTTCAATGTAGAATAAGTAGGTTCATTATCATATGCTAGAGACTGAACCACCTACCTCAAAGTTCAGGTTGCACGCACCCACAAGAGAAACCAAAAGAAATGAAACCCAACAACGCCATCAATAAAATCCCCATAATAAAATGTGCACCTAAAAGGATTGATTCAAAATATAATAAAAGGTATTGGTAGATAGAAGAAGGACCACATAACTCAAGAACAAACGTCTTCTTCACCACAACTAGACAAGGAATGGACTTCATGACAAGATCTCACAATAGATATAGATAAGAAAAACAAGAAACATCCAACTTGGATCGGCGGATTTGATAACTCAAGGCTAGGGTGATATCGTGATCAATCTCAAGGAAAAAATTGAAGAGGACGCTTACCCAGAGAGAGACACCATAGAACAAAGGATGAATCGGAGCCAATTGGATCAATATGGAAGATGTTAAGTATTTCATAAATGCACCAAAACTATCTTAGGTAGATATCCATGAGATATAGAGAGAAAATGACCAAGAAAACCTCCCAAATTCATGAATTTAACCTGGGAAAGGGTTGAGTAATGACGTGTACCCCTTAGTTGTGATGTGTAGTCCATACTAGATAAGTACACTGAAAAACCCATCACCTCGGGTTAAAAATATGCTATTTAACTCCAAAAATATGTGTACCTTAGGTAAATAGCATGTACCAGCTCACAGCATTATCTCCCCATTCATGGTGTGATCTTTCAAACCACAACATGTAACCAACACCAAGTACTTGACACGTACTTCAAGTACACAGCGTGTACCTATTATACAGTCTTTAGTAAACCCAAAAAGATCACATAAAAGGATTTTAAAACCAAAAAAGAACTTAGAAAAATGGAAAACATACCCAATAAAGGTAACATGATGTCAAAAACTCCCCACCATAAAGACTTTCCATCCCCAGGATGTCAGGTGGAAGATGTATCCTCTGGAAAGAGATGAGTCCATCGCTCCCTCATCAATGACTTGCATTCCCAAGTATCATGAGAATCCAATTCTTATTTCCATTGAACTCTGACCAACAGAATTGACTTCCCACACAAGACTTTCATCTGTAAGTCAATGATCTCAAATTGTTTCTCTATAATAGAAGTGTCTTGTTCTAAATCAATTTCTTCCCAACTCAAAATGTGAGTGGGATTAGGGTGATACTTCCTAAAGTGAGATATCTGGAAAATGTCTTGAATGTTTGTCAACTGAGTTAGAAATACTAACTAATAAGAAACCATCCCAAGTTTTTTAGTGAACTCAAATGGTATAAAATATCTCAGATCCAACTTTTCCAATTTTCCAATTCGATGGTGACCCAACTGGGGAGAAACTTTCAAGAAAAACTAATCACTAACAGAAAACTCCAAAGGATGATGCCACCAAACTGCAGACAATTTCTGTCGACTATGTGCTGTAACCAGATGTCATCACACTTCCTGAATCATTGCTGACGTCTCCAAAACTAGACTTGGTACAACCAAAGATAATTTAGACACCTTTGTCCAACAAATAGGTGATCTGCACAGGCAACCATACAACACTTCAAAGGGGTCCATTCTGATTGATGATTGATAACTATTTTTTTAAACAAACTCAACCAGTCTTAGATGATTATCCCACAATCCACATAAATCCAAGACATAGGCACAAATCATATCCTCTAAAATCTAAATTACACGCTCCATCTGGCCATCTATCTATGGATGGTAAGTTGTTCTTAACTTGACCTGAGTCCCCATTTCCTCTTAAAGACTCTTCCAGAACCTTGAGGTAAACCTTGGATCCCTATCTGAAATAACAATAGAAGGACTCCCATGTAACCTCACAATCTCTTTCATATACATCTTACCTAGATCTTCAACATTATTGGTATCTTTAATCATAATGAAATGAGTAGGCTTCATCAATCGATCAACAACCACCCAGGTAGAATATTTTCCTCGAGGTGTACGTGGTAACCCAATAAAAAAATCCATGGACACCTCCTCCCAATTCCAAACTAGTACAAGAAGAGTATGAAGTAATCCAAAAGTTTTCAAGTGTTTTTACTTTATCAATTAGAAGGTGTAACAGGCGAAGACGTAATCTGCAATGTCACACTTCATACCCAGCCGCCAAAACCATCTTCTCATGTCATAATAAATATTTGCAGATCTTGGATAAATAGAACATGAAGAGCTATGATATTAAAAAAATATTGAACTTCTCACATATTTTGGGATGACAACTCACTTCCCAAAGTAAATTATGTCATCTAAATAAGGAGACCAACCAGGAATTGTCTCCCCACCATAAAGGTTTTCATGAATCTTCTGAAACTCATCATCATTTTCCTAAATTTGTGAGATAGACTCTAGGAGAGATGATGATAACTGAACATTGGTCATAAATATCCCTAAAACATCCTCTTGAGCATCCAAGTGCAACTTAGTGAAAATCCCCATAATATTCTACTCCACCTTCGATTCCAGAACAGCCTGTGATGGTACCTTCCAGCTTAAAGTGTCTGTAACTACATTCCCTTTCCCCGAAGTATATTTGATGTCGAAGTCAAATGTCTAAAGGTATTATACCCATTGTATTTTTCTAAGATTTAATTCCTTTGGGTAAAATATATAGCTCAGACTCTTATGATCATAGAAAACTATGAACTTCTCCCCAAAGAGATAGTTCTGTCAGCAATTGAGAACATGCATCACCACCGCAAACTCTAAATAATGAGTGGGGTAGTTCTTATCATGTGGTCAAAGTTGAAAATATCCATAAGCTACCACATGATCATCCTGCATAAGAATGAATCCCAAACCATCACCTGATGCATCATAGAACACCAGGTACCCCTTACTGGGCTCAGGTGAGATTAGAACAGGTTCCAATGTCAGAAGTCATTTCAGTTCATCAAAAGAAGACTGACACTTTTCATCCCATGGAAATTTCATTGCCTTCTTGGTAAGAGCAGTCAAAGTCGATGCTATTTTAGATAAATCCTTAAAAAACTGTCAGTAGTATATAGAAAGACCACGAAATCTTTGAATTTCAAAGACATTACATGGTTCCTTCCATAATAAAATAGTTTTTACCTTATTTGGATTAATTAATAAACCATTCTCATAAATTTTTTGCCCCAAGAAATTCACTTCTCGAATCCAAAAACAGCATTTTGAATGATTTCCATATAGATGGTGATTTCTCAGAATCTCAAGAACCAAACTCAGATGGTGATCATGATCATGCTCAATCATTGAATAAACCAGAATATCATCCACGAACACTACCACAAAAGTGTCAAGTTATTGGTGGAATATTTGATTCATCAACACCATAAAAACTGTAGGATATTTAGTCAAACTGAATGGCATCATGAGATATTCATAATGCCTATATCTACTCCTGAAGGCCATCTTTGGTATATCAGAATCTCAGACTCTGAGTTGATGATAACCTAACCGAAGATCAATATTTGAAAACCACTTTTCTCCCTTCAACTGATCAAAAAAAGCATCCACACAAGACAAAGGATTTTTTTTTCTTAACCATTACCCAGTTCATCTTCTGATAGTCCACACATAACTAAATTTAACCATCCTCTTTCATGGTAAAGAGCATAGAGGATGCCCAAGAAGAATCACTAGGGAGAAAAAATACTTCTCTAACAGGTGGTCCAACTGAATATTGAGTTCTTTAAACTCTAAGGGTTCCATATGGTAAGATGGTATTGATATGGGTTGCTTACTTGGCACCATGTCAGTCATGAACTCTACCTCTCTCTCTAGAGGAAGACTAGAGAATCCATATAAGAAAACATCAGGAAATTCTCATAAAACAACAGGAAGACCCTCAACCGAAGAAACGTCATTTGGCTCAAATGCAATAGCAACCAAAAAACTCAAGAGCTCTAGGCGGTATGGTCCTGCATGACCTGACCTCGGATCCCACTCTCCCTAAAACACACTAGAGCTCCCATCAGTAGCAATAAATGAAATGCACTGATGATAACAATCAACCTCAGCTCGATGAGCGCCAATCCAATCCATACCGATTATGAAGTCAAATATATCCAGATCAAGAATTATAAAATCCCAGACCAACTTTGTGTCAGCTATCAAGAACAAACAAGAAGGACACCAGAACCCCTACTCTTTCCTCTTGCCAAGAGGTGTCACTAACTCCATTGTAAAGGGAATAAGTTCTATTGGAAATTTAATTATATCAAAAACATATGCAAATTTAAATGAGTGGGAGGCATAAATATCAAACAAATAAGTAGCTACTAAAGCTACAATAAGCAGCATACCTCTCACTATTTCCATACCTACATCAAATTCCATTGGACACTCATATAATGATTGTAAATTTTTCACTCCTGAGTCCTGTGGATGGATCCCTATAGTCTTTCAAGCTTTTGACTGCACCGCAGTAGGCTTTGGAGCTGACGAACCCTAACCATAATGAGGCATATTCATAGCCTGATAGAAACTCTATAGATGACCAACACATACACAGCTATTACACGTCTTCATGGGAATAGGATAAGAACATCTAGTGTGACCCCTTGCCACACTGGTAGCAAGTTAGAGGCACACTTCCAGCTACAATGGGTGGTGTGGAGAATGCTCACTATTGAGACCCACCTCCACCACTCCTATGATGGTCCTGCCACTTCCTCTTCTTCCCATGCATGCCACTAAATCTATCACAAGTTGAAAGCGAAGAGGTGGTAAAGCTGGACTTGAATTCCATGTTCATATCTTCCATCATTTCTCTTTCCACTATCTCCGCATAGGTTGAAATCTTTAACATGAACACCTGCTGTCTAATATCCAATTGCAAACCATACAGGTACTTCTGTACCTTTAGCTGGTCATTATTACCATGTCCAGAGAAAATGGATAAGCTCAGCAAACTGGTTGGTGTTGGCTAACTCTGAACTATCTCCCTACAATAACGATAGGAACAGTAGAGATTTTCCCAACATTAGAGACATTGGACAAAACTTCTAAAAGAACAGGGTCTTGAAACCCTTCAAATCCAAGCCCACATGTCTGTCTGCCTGGACCATAGAGTCCCACCAACACTTGTTGAAACCCTCAAGTCTGAACGTTGCACACTTTACCCTAATATTCTCAGGCCTCTATAAGAAGTTAAATATTTGATAGATCTTGTACAACCAATCCTCCACCTCTTGAGGTTCAGTCATCCCTTTAAAGGACGGTGGCTTATCATGCAATAAATCTCACGATCGATCTTTTTAACCACCAAATAGTGGTTTTACTTCAACCACAACATTTTGAACTTGAGGAACATCCTCATCAACAGCATGAACTTCTCATAAAAAAATTTCAATGATATTTTGATCTATTGGTGGATTCCCTTGAGGAACATTAGTTGCACCTTCCTGAGGAACCTGTGGAATACGTCTTAGAGGAATACTTTTATACACCGAAATATAAAAACAATCAAACACCAAACAAATCTTAGTTCAAACTAGAAAATCCCTAAGAAAAAACCGAGATTTAAAAGGAAAAAACCAACACTAGAGAGACGTATCCCGATATCCCATGGTAACTTGAGTCTCATTACAATAAGAGATGGCTAGGAACTTATCGCAACATATCGACCAAGTCCCAACAATCCTATCTCCAGTCTAAAAAAATTCCCAAGAAAAAGATTCTTGAGGATAGACCTTCCTTTGATACCAAACTATAATGAACCAACCCAGGTTTCCCTTAAACTTGGCACCCAAACTGATTTGTCACATACCTAAAGGGCATTCTCGATCCCCTTGTGCTAAAGACAAGCACCTGAGCATCAAATGAAAAAAACCAAGGGAATGATTTCACCCAACCTAAACAACAAAATGGCATACATATATAGAGAAATAAAGGAACAGTGGAAGTCTAAAAAATATATATTCCATAATTGTAAAGAAAATAGAAGAAACTGAACAATTAAAATAGCAGTTAAAAACTCTAAAATACGGTTTTAACTGTAAGTGACTCAAAATCAAACTGCTACTCCAAAGATGGAATGGATGAACTCCAACCATATCACCACTAGCTACCAATCCCAGTTAACATGAACCTCGCTGCCTCACTGTGGTGCCTTTCTGTTAGGTCCACAAGGCTGAATACCCTGAGAGGGGGGGTGAATCAGGGTATGACTAATTTAAAAATAATGCTCATTTTGATCTTTTTTCGCCTTTAAGCAAAACACTCTTCTCTCTCTTTCCTGTTGCACAAAGTAAACAGAAAGTAAAGCATGCATAGGACACACCAATTTTACTTGGTTCACCGCAAAGGGCTACGTCCAAGAAGCATACGCCGACAAGTTTCTGGTCGTACCAATTCCACTAAACTTCACTAGCTGTGGATTACAATGTTTGGGCTAGATCACTTATACGCCCAGGCTCACTACCTTTACAAAGTTTAGGGTCAGCTCACTGCTTTCCCAATGGTCACTCCCTATTTCTCTATCTCTGGCTCACTGCCGGTGGAGAGGATCACCTTCTTCCTCTTTCTAAGCTCACTACTCTGTGAAGGGATTCACTCATAGTTTATAGACCTATAGGTCTCTTCATTTTCATGAAATAATGAATCTTCAACTGTTGATAGATGCTCTATTGAAGTCCAAATTTCATCCACTGATAAATACCACTTTGCCTCTGACCACTGGGCAACTACCTTTGGAAAGTACCTTCGCAAAGCAGCCTACTTTGTGAAGCTCCCAATTTCGCGAAGCTCAAACAAGCCTTCGCAAATCTCCTACCTTTTCTCAAAGCACTTTCACGAAGCTCAAGCCATCACAAAGTAACGCCCCTCACGAATCTTACTAAGCCAACGCGGAGCTCGCAGGTTTCGCGGAGCTACAACAGTTGCCGTGAAGCTCCTCTTTCGCGAAGCACACTGACTCTGTGAACCACCTTCGCAAATCGAGAGCGAATGATCTTCTCTGAAAATTATCTCTACTTCTCCCGAGGGGGTCGGCCTCTATTTATAGGCGATTCCACCGACTCCCTAACTTTCCACGCGAAGTCAACGCCACATCATCTCAAATCGCGAAGCTCCGAAGTTTCCACCGGAATTATGTCCAAATCGCGAAGCACCATGGCAATTTTCCATTCGCGGAGCTCTTCGTAATCATAGAGCATTACCGTCAACATTCCTTCATGCCTTCGCCGTGAAGCTCCCTCGCAAATACCTTCACCGCCGCGATGTGCTTCAACTCTGAAGTTCGCGAAGCTTTGACGTAATCGCGAAGCATCACCGCCTCCATTTTTCTGGTCTTTGCAAAATCCAAACCATGCATCCTATCTTCGCGAAATTCATGCCTTTTCCATATTAAATTATGCTCTTCATGGAAATCCTATTTTCGCAATGCTCACCAAACTCCAAATTTTAGACCCAAAAAATTTGGCAAACACTGAAAAATGGCGCGACCTTGTACTGCTCTTTTGTACCGCCTCCAGATCGTCCTTTCCTTTGTCATCGTTCTTTGTCAACAAGGATTGTCAAAAAATTCTCAGGAACTCAACAATTCTCCATGGAAACCTGCTTTGTCAACAAACACAATCAACCCAAAAATACTTCAATGTTACCTTGAGGGATTTTTTCCCAACACTTTCCTTTCCCTATACTGTAAGATAAACAAAGGTCTACGCACTGCCAAAGCAATACGCAGTGTATGAAGCAGTGCATAGGGTGTGAGATAACATGATCAATAGGATCCCACCTAGTTTTTCCATAGAAAGTATTTGTATAACAATTTTTGTATTCTTGTTTAAAATTTAAAACATGGAATGATGAGCAGTGAAGTAGTTTTATATAAAACATAGTAAACATTCCCTTTTTCATAGTTCTATATAAAAGAAGCTATATTAGTTTCAAAGCATATTTTTCCATAACATTTCCCATAATAATAAAAATGCATATCAATGATAAATTAGAAATCCAAGTAATAAAAAATCATAAGCATAGGTATCACACACTAAGGAATACTATAGGTCTAGGCAGTAGACTACTCATACCACAATAATCAAGTGCACAAAACAGATCCTAGAATAATGGGCCTAGGAAGCAGAGGAAAACCCCAAGAGTAATCCCCCCAAAATTTCAATATCAGTCTCCTAGAACAACAGGCATAGGGGGTAGAGGAAATCCCCAAGACTAACCTCCTTGATAATCACAAAGCAATGAACAATGGCCTCAAGCTAAACCTTCAACCTAAGTACCCAATGTAACCCATGTGTTATTTTTCACAATTCAATTTCAATGCTTGAAAACCATTAAAACCCATTTATAATCCAATTATCAAAAGACAAGGGAAAACTATTTTCTTTTAAAACCCTTTTTCAACACACATAACAATCATTACAATTTCATAAATCAATTTGTAAAGAAATTTTCAAAGTAAAACAAGTAGGTCCATTATCATATGCTAGAGACAGAACCACCTACCTCAAAGTTTGGGTCGCACATGCCCACAATGGAAACCAAAAGCAATGAAACCCAACAACACCATCAAGAAAGTCCCTAGAATCAAACCTGTACCTCAAAGGATTGATTCAGAATATAATACAAGGGATTGGTGGATATAAAAAAGACAATGTACCTCAAGAACGAATGTCTGCTTCACCACAACTAGCTAATGAATGGCCTTCGAGATAAGATCTCACAACGGATCTAGATGAGAAGAACAAGAAACATCAAACTAGGATTATAGGATCTGATAACACAAGTCTGGGGTTCTATCATGATCAATTGCAAGGAATAATTTAAGAGACCACTTTCTTGGAGAGATGCACCATAGAAGCAATGATGAACCAGAGCAATCTGGATCGATCTGGAAGATGTTGAGTCTCTCAAAAACACACCAGAACTATCTTAGGTTGAGAGCCATAAATTCTGGAGAGAAAAGGACTGAGAAAAAAATCCTAAACACATGAATTTAACATGGGCATGGGCCGAGTCACGATGTGTACCCCTTGGTCACAACGTTTAGTCCATGTTGTATAAGTACACTGAAAAAACCATCGCCTCGGGTTAAGAATCTATTATTTAACCCATACATGATGTTTACCTAATGTACACAGTGTCTACCATCTCAAGATGTGATATCCTCATTCATGGTATGATCTCCCAAACCACAACATGAAACCAGCACCAAGTACACAATGTGTACTTCAAGTACACAATGTGTACCTATTCTACAATCTGCAATAAACCCAGAAAAATCACATAAAAGGATTTTAAAACCAGAAAGGAACTTAGAAAAGGGGAAAACATACCTGATCAAGGCAACAACATGTTACATGATAAGGGTTTAGAAAAGGATTTAGTCAAAGGGATGGTAGTAGGTGCAATAATAGAGATCCTGGTGGTATACAAACAAGTTTATAGAAACTCCACAAACTGAGTGATCATACATCTACCATGCTCCATAGCCTTGAAAAAAGTCATATTTTTCTTCCATGAACAACTTGATCAGGGGTTCCAAGTTCTTCAACTGGGTCACTTGATCCTTGAAGGCCATGGTCATGAGAGGCATTCTCAAATCCTTTTATAAGATCATAAAATGAGAATTGAGATTATTATTTTAATAAATCCTTGAGAGATAATAATTAATAGATTTAGTTATTTTCTCTCTATCACTCTTAACTTCATTTAATCATTGTCTAGACAACTTATAAATGTTCTCACCATGATATTTAATCTTGTAAAGATCATCCTAAAGATAATTAGAGAGATAACCCATCATAGCATGTAGTTATTCTCTAATTGGAGTCTAGATAAAATCAGTATCCATTGAATTAGGAGCGTAATGAGATGGTTCTCTGAAAGATGATGCTCAAAAATTTGATAAAGACTCTAACCTCTCAAAAATAGATAGATATCTCCTAGTAAAATAAGCACTTAGGTCCTATATAGTGCTCTAGATAGAATTTATCTTCTCTTATGGCCTTATATTCTCAATTGCTAGATGTTTCATCTTTTAGAACATTTTAGATTGGATATAAGAAATGAAAAAAGTGACAATAAACCGGATATTTTCTTTGCTAATATTTTTCTCCTAAACTAAATAATATCAAATCACGTCACCAAGATCTAATAGAAAACTTTTCTTAAAGGCATCATGGTCATCTCATGTCAAATAACTGGATTGAGGGGGGGAGGAGTCCTCTCCTAAATAGGTATAGAAACATCCTTAGTTCTAGTCTCCGCATTAGGTACCTTAGAAGAAAAAGGTTCCAAATGATCTTCCCTATCAATACTATCTAAAAAAATCCCTTAGGATATCTCTGTACAACTGAAATGGTAGGTATTCTATGCTCTATTGGACTACCCTCATCATCATCATCATCATCTTACTCAAAATACTTCAACCCAAGATTATCAGGTCTTGGGGATTTATCAACCTTATCTGGTGCACTATCTTTATATCTATCATAGAAAACTAGGTAAATATGTCTTTCAAAAGCATGTCCTTCGATAACCAATATATCAACTCTATAACTAGATTCTTGGATAATAATAACCAAAGAAGATATTCACTACCACTCAAAAATGGAAGATCTTATAGAGTCAGTTACAGTATGAAAAGGATTATACTACTCATCAACATCATACTCAGAATAATCAAAAAGAAAAATCACATAATTAGGAGTCTCTCAAGAAGATCTCTCAATATGGTCACCATTATAGATGTTAGTCACTTCTATCTCATAAACTTATCTCAACAAAATTTCTTTATAAGAAAGGGAAAGGTGAGGATTGGAATATCTATAAGACACACTGGGTATCTTAGCCACATCATGGTCACCTCCCTCTTCCACTGATATAGGAACAGACACTTCTTCATCAAATTTAACTTCTTCATCTGAATAATACTCGAAAACTTTATTTGGATCCAAGCTAGGTACATCCATATCTCTCAGTTTGATAGGATTCTATACTACGTTAAACATTTCATAAATTTTATCATTATAAACTACCCACTTTTTCAACCAAGGGTTCCAGTTAACTATCATAATTTCACAGGTTACCTGACTAATTTAGAAATCACCACACTTATTCACATTATTTTCTCATTTAGGTACAAGATCTATAGCTTCCAACATATTATATATCATATTAGGGTAGGATAAATAACTTGATATTGATGAGGGATTTATCAACTCTATTATATGAACCATCTGTTATCTACATAAATTACTCTTATCTCTTATTTTCATAAGAAATAAGAAAAATATATCATGATATCTCATTATACTAAAATCACCCTTCCTAGGAAATAGAATATTCTAAATAAACTTGAACATAAATATATATTCACCATCAAGTTCCATAGTTGTAGGCCTTCTGACAATATCATTACCAATCAACTCAAACAATGAATCCTCAATCAAAAAATTATCATGTTTAATAAGAAATTAAACATGATAGTCCTCATATATTCCTTTGTGAGGAACATTTAAACATTTACCCTAGTGCTTCAAAGAAAATACCAACTCACTATCTTTCTATCTATCATTGTTATGATAACATCTTTTTTTCTCCAAACTCATACTCAGAAAAATTATAGAAATCATGAACCAACCTAGGTTAGAATGGTATATAATTTCTTGAGTACTATTATAACTAACCCTGGTCCTAGATCACATTCCACATGATCGAGTTTCTCGAATCCATCCATACAGAATAAATTTCTTTCTCAATCACAACATCTCGAGACATGAGCTAGGGATTCTTTAGTTCTACAAAATGACTCAATTCTCCTCTTTATTTGTTCAAGGGATACAACTCATCAAGAAACACACAAATATTATTCACTCAAATGATTTTCACATTATTTAAAGGGATTAATAAAGGACATTTAAGGTTTCAGGTCGATAGAGAAAGAGAGAAAGGGTTCAAAGGAGGCACACGAGAGAAAGGGTTCCTCAGACTCTGATTTTAGAGAAGTTTTTTTCAATTATGGATTTAAAATTAGAAATTAAATAATTATAATATGAGTAAAAGTAAATAAGGAAAATAATAATTTTTTTAATTATATATTATAGGAATGGTAGAACTAGGAGTGGTAGGTTTTGAGGTAGATTCTCATGGTAGCATGTAATGGTGGTTTATTATGGTAGTATCTGGAAGGAAGCAAAGAAACAGTGGAATGAAATAGTCAATAATCATAGAATCATTAATAATAGTCAATCCCCACGGTATCATTACTAATGGTCGATCAACCACAGTATTATAAATAATGGTTGAATATCATGGTAGCATGACTAATGGTTGATCGGCCATGGTAGTGTCAGTCTTGGGGATAAAAAACTAACCCAAACTTATCATTCAAATTTCATGTCTGATATACCTAATTATATCAAAATTCAAATGCTTTGTTAATATTTCATCAAGATGATTTTCATTTCCAATAAACTCAATAGTAATATCACCCTTTTGAAATTTTCCTCTCAAAAAGTGATGTCTTATATCAATATGTTTTGTTCTAGAGTGAGATACAAGATTTTTATAAATTTTTATAGAACTTATATTATCAAAATTTATAGGAAAATGTAGAAATTTATATCCATATTCTAGTAAAGGGTTATTTATCCATAGAATTTGTGCACAATAACCGCCAACTTCTATATACTAATCTTTAGTAGTGGATAATGTAACAGAGTTCCTGTTTCTCACTTCACCATGAAACTAAATACTTTCCCAAAAGTTGACATTTTCTAGAGGTTCTTCTAATATATAAATTACAATAACCAAAATATGAATATGAATAACTTAATAAGTCAAATACTTATCCTATAGAATAGTAAAATCAGTTTTAAAGTAAACAGACATAGCATGTTGCTTCTTTAATATTTTTGTATTTATCCTTAAATTCATTAAATGTGTCTTATATCATATTAAAGTGTTCTAATGGATCATAATTGTTCATATTTTCTTTATCATTTTCATTATAGTAAAAATTAGAAATATTTTAAGTTAATGAAGGAAGAATACTTAATACCTTAGATGTGTTTTTCAGGAAACACATATTGGATCTTTCATTTTTTATTCCCTACTGAAATTAAAATCACTTGAACTATCCTCATAGGTACTCCAAGTGGATTTCATACACTATTTATATTATTTTCCTTTATCCTCATAATTTTTATTATATTTCAAATTAGGAAAATATTCTTTGATGTTTCCTTTTATTTGACACTTATAATGGGTTATTTCATTTGTGGAATCATCCTTCTAACACTATTTTCACCAATTTCCTTGTCCATAATACTTATCATAACAGTTTTCCTTCTTGATGAATTTATTCTTCCTAGATATTTCGTAAAATGTCTGGATAAATTAGTTATTTCTTAATCACTATTCAAAGGTGATTCTTCATCCCTTGAACTCTCAATTTTAATCTTATCATTTAATTTTGAGTTAGAATACTTAAAGGCCACTAACTTGATTTTGGGTTTATCATCTTCTTCCTTGTTCAATTGAAGTTCATCTTCATACATCATGGGTTTTCCAATGAGTTCCTTCACTGGTACCTTATAATTGTCACATGATTTTCTTATGGAAACAAAGGTTCATATCCATCTATCTGGTATGTATTTTGGAAGTCACATGACTTAATCATTGCCAGCAATTTTATTTCTAAGTGTATGCATCATGATGAATATTTTATTAAACTTGAGATACATGTTAGAAATGGATTCTCCAGGATTCATCTTAAAAGTATAATATTTAATAGAATATGTACTTAAAAATATTTCTTTAACATTTTATGTTCCTTCATGAGATATAGTAAGAGTATCCAAAATATAAAAAGAAGTAGAATGGGAATATATTATTTTAAATCCATCCTCGCCTAATGAATAATAAAAATAATTCATAAATTTATAGTTATAATCATAGTAAACTTCAGTGGAATTACTTTAATCTTTTCCAGTAGGCTTAGGTATTTCATATTTATCCTCAATAACAGTTCAAATATAAAAACCCATGATCTCTATATGAATTTTATTTTAATATTCCATTGAGAATAGTTAGTTCCATTAAAATCAGGAGGTCTATTAGTGGTAGCTCATTCAAGCTTAGTGTTATCCATAAAGATATATATTTGGATAAAAAAATAAATTTAATATCTTTAAATAAAACTAAATCATAGTAAAAACTAGTTTTGAAGCTGCTTTAATACCAAATTTTAGTCCCAATGCACAACTCAAGAAGTGGGGTGAATTGAGTTTCTAAAAAAAATTAAAAAAAAATTAAAACTTATATCCCCAAATTTTATAAAAACAATTAATTCAAAAAATATTATAGTAATATAATTTGATCTTTGGAAAATCTTCTCAGAATCTCGATCAAAGATTAGTTAAAATACTTTTGAAAATATTTTAACTTTTTAAAATAATTTACTCATATAAAACATAGCATATAAAACACTAATTTAGGTTAACTATCAGAGTAAAGTTTTGTTTAATTATTTATAAAGAATAAACTTATTTTATTTAAAACATAGAAAACAAAACTAGTAAAGAACAAAAAATAATGCATAGCAAAATTTAAATATGTGGTTTAGTCTCAATCCAAGAATTAATCTCCTATACTTTTAAATCACCCACTTCTAAGAAGTAAATTAAAAAATAAATTGATTCATAAGCTGGATTGGGTTTTACAAACAACAACACACAATGATATCCAAGAAAAAATCATCTTCTATTATTATATGTGGGATAAAAGAAGTGAAGGTCACATGTGACCTCTTCCACAGTTGTAGAAGGGAATAAAAAAATAATATTGAGAGAGAGATATAGAGATAGAGAGAAAATGCATCTAGCACTCTCCAATTTAGCATAAGAGACTATGTATTACTGATAAACATAGTAAAATAAAAAACGCATCACAAAAATAATTCGAAAACATAAATAGATAGAAGTGAGTTAAAAGAAAATTTAGTGTTTCTCAATACAAATAGATTCAGTTTTCTAGGATCCCTTGAATCTGTCTTTTAAAGGAGGCTAAACAATTTTCATAAAAAATTAGAAAAACATAGTGTCATCAAAGTTTGGAAAGCCTTCTGTTTTCACTCTACAAATATCTAGGGTTATTACACACACATTTCTCTCCTTTAATTTATTTTTTTATATAATATAATAGTTTTTAATTATATTTTCATGCATTTTTTACAAAATGTCTCATGAGCATGAGGGAGGTTTTTGTGAAATTGTAGTGCTCCAAATCTAATTATCCAATATAGGATAACAATAGAATAATTTGGATTCTCATACTGAGAAAAAGATCCATAAAGTTATACATTTATCTTTAAAACATCAGTGGATATGTTTAATAATAATCATTCTTAAAACTATGTGCTTCTGTTCAGTATTAAATTTGTAAACTATCCATTGAAGAATTAATTTTAAAATTAATTATGGATGGTTATGATAGCTCTCTGGAGATAGTTTCTCTGGAAGTAGCTTATGTTAAATGGTAACTCTAGATTCTTGTTGTATCTCATAGTAGTATGATATCTTAGTGGTGTCTTCACTAACAGTATCTCTTCTAGCAATAGGTGCTTTGATGGTAGAACCACTCAATGAACTAGTGGTATATTTACTAAATAGTAGCACCATGTGATCATGGATAATCCTAGAAGTAGATCCATCTAACTTAATAAGTATATTTACCTTAGTGGTAGCTTTATTTAATTGTAGTATCATCAGGTGGTATCACCATTAAACTGTAGGTATCATTTATTGATAGTGAAAACTACTAGTTTTAGATTCACTTGACTATAAATCTACTTTATGGTAACAAAACTTAACGATATATCCTAATAGTCACAGGTTTGAACTAGAGGTAGCTTATTGAACTGATATTAGCTTTGTCAATAACTTTCTACAACTAACAATAGATCATTATAACTAACAGTATATGGATATGGTAGATCCAAATTTCCAATTTTCATATTTTATTTAGAAAATAGTTTACTATCATAAAACATTGAATTCATTTGAAACAAAACAAACCTAATTTATGATCATTAAAATAAATAAGTTCTTGGAATAAACCAATATATGGGATAACACTTATCTAAACCTTGAGGAAAGCATCAACCAAAACCTATAAATACATTTGATATTTCCATTCATATTCAATTAAATAAAATAAATCAAGAATATTGTACCATTTTCTTTAGCGATCTGAATCTATCTATACAATTTCATATGATTATGATTGTGATCATTAAGAATTATCCAATAGAATTCTTCCCTATATGTTATCTATAGTCCAATGAATCTTACTATGATTGGGAAGTATCTCCTCATCCTCATTGTTTTCTATAACCAAGGGTTAAATAGATTGAGGGAGTATCTAGAGAGCTTTATCCTAATAATTTTTAGAGCATTTGGACTCACACATATCAAAAACTTTGATGCTATTTATATTTCCATATAAGGAGACACCTTGGATTAAAAAAAATTAGTTCTAATGAATCGAATTTTTAATAATTTTTTTATGAATTGCATCTTTTATAACTTTTATCTCTTCAATTTTGAATAATTATTTGACATTTTAATAATTAAGTTGGATGTTCAAACTCCTAAAATTATCATCATAGGATAATCAAATAGATCATGATGGATTGGGGGTATAAGGAAAAGTGTAGATCTGAAAATTATCACATAATACATAATTTTATATGCACTTCACCCCGATGTATTGACATTCACCGCATCTCAGTTCATCCTAGAATGGACCATGACATGGTCTAGAACACCAAACCATGGTATTTCCTTTAGTTCACATTTCCAATAATCTATCAATTTGATTAAAACCTCATAGACATAGCATAGTTTCACCTTATGTCACATCAAATTCAATATCTTGTGAAAAAATATTTGAAAATCATATTAGATATCTTCCAAAACTTCTTTTTGAGATTATATCATTAATTTTAATGAAATCCATCTTAAAGTTAATTTGTATATCCTCTAACAAAATTTTTATGTATCTCTCAATAATCTATACAAACACTTTGTTAAAAAACTTATTCCTCATTAAAACCCAAAAATGTTGACCCATGATCCTTTATGACATTTACTATGATTATGAATTCCTTAATCCAAAAATATAAACATAGTGGGTCCTATAGAAAATTTTTGATGAAACTAAAGAAATATAGGGATCTAACATGATCTCTATTAATCACATAAATCTACATATCTTTATCTACCAATTATTTCATATACAAGTATGCATAATCATATAATCCCTTTTTCAAATACATCATGTTACCTTGGAGAAATAAGTATATTAATCAGATATACCCTACTTATACATTCTCAATTGTTCATATATAGAATTCCTAGATATATGAAGGCATATATTCTCATTCACACAAGTGAATGAGCACATCTCTCACCCCTCATCAAAATGGATAAGCACATCACATGAACCTTATCTATTTATTCAAAAACACTTCCTCGGTATATCTCAATAGAGGGCCCAAATATCATACTCATCATATGAAGTACAAATCCAATTATAGTTAACCCTCAATTGAAAATATGAACAAAAACATGCCCCACCACCCCTTTGTCATCTCAGCCTAAAGGCTAGGGTATGAATGATATAAAAGAATAAAGGTTACCAGGTTAGGTAAATTTCTAACCTTAGGTGTGGGGATTCAATATGAAATAGGCACACTTAGTATAGATTTGACATGTTATATGACACTACATGTTGTATACATGGTGTATCATCTAATATATAAAAAATTATTTCATATATAATGAGTATATTTTGTATCTCTATACTAAATTTTACCTACTCTAAATTTAATATTTAACTATATCCAATAATATTTTATGGTGAACATCTATAGAAATAACTCAAATTTATACATTGAGAGTTCAATAATCATTTAACTTCATAAATAAATGTATACAATGTGAAATGATGGTAAATTAGAGATTAACTTTTATATAATGTGATACATTTTATATTCATAAACTCTATTTAAAATACTAATAAATCATACATAACCACACATCTTATCATATCCCATATGATAGGATGAAAGATTATCCTTTTATTTTCTTGAATTTTAGGGTTTTGTTAAAATAATTACATATGTATATAATTCCTATCATATATCAATGTGATCATCCAATAAATACCACCACTAAAATACTTTAGTGAGAAAAAATTGTGAAGAAATATTTTTTGAATAATGGTGAGACTGTGAATCTTATTCATAATTTTTAACTCTTCAAACAAATTATTAAAACTTGTTTTCATCACAACATTAATCTTTATGGTGTCAAAAACTTTTATTCTATTCTAGAAAATATTTTTAATTTCATCAATATTATCAAGGAAACTTTTCATTATAACATTTATTTTATACAATTAATGTAAATAAATATAACTCTTTACACTAATATCTTTCTATAATAGTGTTTCCTAAAATCTTTTAATATATAATTTTACTCATCCTTGAGATCGACTAATTTTATACTTTATTTATTATACTTTTAACTTATGTAAGTCTATATATAATTTCAATAATCTCTTAAAATATATATTTCTATCAAAATATCATGCTAAGTAAATTCAATATCATTTGTGTTCAGTAAACAACATGTTTTTACTATAGTGTGGATATTTAATAAATATTCTATTAATAACTAAATCTAATATAGTATTCTATATGATTAGATGAATATTCTAAAAAACGATTTCATTCTTCATAATATGACATTGAATGGTGGTGGGAACTCTTTCCCTCATATTTTATAAAAAATATCAAATAAAATCTTTTATATCTGATAAAACATTAATATCTCAATATAATTTTTATGCATGATGTATAATTGGATGTATCATGTACCATGTGTATCATAGACATTTTCCCACTCCATTTTCATGTGATGAGTTTGGGGAAAATATTTGGGGAAGAATATTTTCTTGAAATCCTCCCATACCATAGAGTAAACATTTCCTTTTGCATCATATTCTTAATGAGGATACACCATTGGTTAACCCCACCCTTCAAATGATACATTGTTGAGACAACCTTATCATGGTTTGATCATTATATTATAAAAACTATATTTTATACAGAATTAATCCTTTCTTAAAAATTAGTGGGTTGGAATACCAACTAAAGGTGGGTGGACATTCTCATATGAAAGACTTGGTAAAAATTTATTCCTTCCATGATGTATTTTAAATCTCAACATGGTTCCCATTAATATTAATTTCATGAATTAGATGGGTGATAATTACTACAAAATTTTGTAATCCATCTCATATCATATTTGGTTGATCATTGGTACAATCATTTCATTATCCATTGCACCAATTTTTAACTCAATCTCCCATATTCCTAACCATTTAATAAAATAGAGAAAATTTATGGATGATAACACTTAATTTCATAAGCATATAAAAAAGAAAACTATTAACTTAGACATAATAAATTATAAATGATATATGTAACCTAACTTGTGAATTTTTAGGATTCAATATAGGTTATTAATATTCTTTTTTCTATTAAGTTCTCTAAATATGTTATCAAATAATTTATAATGTTTTGAAAATAGAATATAAATCAACTAAAGAATCTCCATTTGGATTGTCAAACTAGGTGTTCATTTATGATCATGCGTTGTTCACCAAGTGAATATCGATTTAATACTCAACCAAAATTTTACAGATTCATTACACCTAGGTGCATATCTACCAGAGCCTATATCCACTTGTTTGCATCCAAACAAGGATGTTTTTTCTACGAAGTTACACACTCTATAAATTATATAAATTTTAGGGTTTTTTCCAACATTTTTTATTATCCTTATGTTTTTTACTAATGTTATCTAGTATTAATCCCCAAAAATAATTTATCACTACTCTGATACCAACTGAGATAATCCAAGATAAACTTGCATATATTTCACATCCTTTTCATAATTTAAACATTTAATAACAGAAGTAATCTCACAATATTGAGAACCAAAGGATTAGTATCTTTGGGGATATACTACATAATCATCATATTAAATATTATTGCTTTAATATCTCTCACAAACATTTCTATATAAGACTTACATCTATAAATTATAATATCCCTAGATATGTGAGACTTAAAAAAACTAATTTTTTCTACCCATTTCGAAATAGTGAACCTCTTTTTGGGATTTTTTCTGATAAGAACTCCATAGGTAAGCATGCTTGGCTTGGAGTACTGTATTGATGGGTGACCTCTTTGGAAGTTTCCAATGGTGTGTGTGAGTGAGGATAAAGAATATAGAAATAATATGAGTTGTCCTATACAAACAGTCATTAATCTGATAAGTAACCTAAATAGGTAATTTAATGTGTTGTGGAAGGAAGGAAACCAAGGTATTGTAGGATACCCATTGGGTTAAAGGACCAAGTTCATGGCTTAAGGAATTATGATCATGGATAATGGTATTAGAACTAATACCCAACTAGAAGTTTAGTGTTACTGCTTGGGTTTGAGGAAAGGAATCCATAATTAGTTCATTGTTCTTTAAAGGGGTGGATAGTATAACACCCCTATAAAAGTATGACTTAAAATACTAAATGTAACATACCCAAGTTAACATGGCACACCTTTCTTTTTGGTATCTTGTATAATAATAACTCTACAATTAAGTGTGTTTGGATTGAAGTAGTGTTAAGATAAGTCTCCTGGTAATTTTTCCATAGTGTGTGTGATTGGGGAACAACTATACTAAAATAATATGTGTTGTCCTATGGGGATATTCATTGGTCTAATAAGTAACCCTGATGGGTAATAGTTAGTGGTGTTTTGGGAAGGCGACCAAGATATTACAAAGAACCATGGGGTCATATAACCAAATTCATGGATAGAGAGATTCGAGTCATAAAAAATTAAAATAAATTAGAACTAATTATCATAGTTTTATTGATGATTAATAAGATATGTTTATTTACATGTTATTTGAGAACAAAACCTATGTATGGGTGTGTGTATTGTAATTCCTTAGTGTGGGTTGAATAGAATCATTTTTGACTACTTTATAAGTTAGGATAGCATGCATGAGATGTATGATGAGTGGGTTGGGTGTGTAGACCCTAGTGATGATTTGGTGTAGATTGTGTTGGTTTTGTTTATATTCTATTATTTGGGGTTATATGTAAATATATGATTACTCTTATTGTTTTGATGATGTGTTAATTTATATTATTATATTTTTAATATTATTTTCAATTAGGATTTTTTTATGAAATATGTGACCTTAATGATATCACATAGAGCATCAGGATTGTGGAGTAAAGAATTTTTCAAAGTTAGCCTCGATTTATCAGGGATTGAGCCACTTCCTATAGTAATGTTCAAGATAGTACTAGTGGGGGATAAATAATTTTTCTGAGGTGAGTCCACTATGATGGAATTCATCAGGTATTTATAGATACATAACCCCCTTTCTTTTATGGGGTAATAGATTCCAAATAATGTTAAAAACTATATCAATATAATATAGAGTATTTTTTAGGTTGTAGATAACTTAGAGGATAAGTATATAAAGTTTTAAAATTTAATGTTATAAGAGACAGTGAATTGATGATGAGGTATCTTGGTGAAAAACAAGAAGCCTAAGGGCCTATATTGGGATATTTCTCAAAATAAATTCTTTAAGCAGTTAATTACAAATATCCTTAATCTAGATAGATTTTAGAACATTATAGATCATCCTTATAGAGAAATTTAAATAATTGATTATATGACCTATTTCAAAAGGTTTCTCTGATTTTCACCACTACAAGATAGAGATGAGGGCCAAAAGTATCATAAATTTTATATAGGATTATAATACTCAAATTTAGTTTGAAATGCCCTAATTATTGAGAAATTTCATATAGATTATGAAGCACTAGGGATAATACCTTTTTAGTGGCTCGTGTAGTGGATCTTCTAGTGATAAGAAGAGTAGAAAATATTAGATGCCATGGTGGATAAAGGCAGAGTATCCAAGATAGTGGTTCCTCACTTCCTCCTTATAATGAATCTTATATAAAGTGTTTTTTGTATGTTAGGCCTAAACATGTGTGATTAATGTGTCTGAATGCACTACTAGAATTTTATTATCATGGAAGTATGGAGAACTTGTGGTGTTCCTTCATGATGGATACCCAGTCAACTGGAAGTCAAGTTTCAAGTTAGACATGGGATTTTATGGCCTGGTATGAAGGATCCCTATAGACCTTTCGTAGTGCATTATATTAGTGGTGTGTATATAGAGGTGGATGAAGATTAAAGGGGACAATGTCATGGGGTAGTTATAGTTCTTAGGGATAGAGTCATGGATCCTATGCATGTTAATTTTTTACATTTTATCAAGCTCTAGAATATGGTGTTGAGGGGGAATTGATAGTAAGAGGTGTGGTTATCATTATTTTTACCCTAGTATATGCTTTATTTTATATAGGTTCTACCCATTATTTTACATCAACTCATCTAGTTTCTATTCTAAGGATGGTATTGGAGTATTCAGTGGGGCTAAAGACCTTATGTATATTTATGGGAAAGATATTTGATCATGTTAAGTGGCTCCATAGGTGTTCTATAGTGGTTAGTGATTATTTCCACTAATAGTAATTCATAGTTCTAAACATATCTAGTTTAAACATAATCATTGGTATGGGTTAGGTTATTTTTTTGGTATTTCATGTATTGTAATAGGAGGTGAGTTTCCTTTTCATTTCTAGTAAGTGATATGTAATCATTTATGATGGAGTGGATCTTTAGGTAGTTTGAGATGAATTTTACCTTCAAAAATTGGGTTTTATTATGGCTTAGATGGTTAGTATGTTATTAGAGGTTAATGATGAGTAATTTTTGGTAATTTCCCACTATCAGTGGATTGTTAATATGATGTTTTGTTATTAATTATACATTCTTCATCCTTATAGAGATATTGATTTCACCATCAATAACATTTATGTTTTTGATACCATATCAATACCCTCATACCATATGGCATTACCCAAGTTTAGGTTGTTAAATATTCTTCTTGAGGATCTTGAATAAAAGGGATTCATTCATCCAAGTACATCTTTTTGGGGTGATTAAATATTACTTGATATAAAGGGTAGAGGTAGTGTAAGGTTATGTGTAGATTATAGGAAGATTAATTGGGTTTTGATGAAGAACATCCATCCACTTACAAGAAAAAAAAATTGGTTTGAATTAGTTTAGGGGATACCAATGATTCTATAAGATTAATCTATGATATGATCATCATCAACTTTTGCAGAGGGATGAGGAAATACAATAGACAGATTTTATAATAAGGTATTGGTTATATGAGTTCCCAGTGATGTTATTTAGCCTAATGAATGTTACCATGGTGTTAATGTCTCTCATAAAAAAATATTATTATTCTTCTCAGACTAATTTATCAATATATTTATGGATAATATTATAGTATACCCTTATATTCATTATCTTCATGGGAAAAATCTAGATATTTTATTAAGAATACCTCAAGAGCATCATCTTTATATCAATCTCTAAAAGTTCTACTTTTGGATTCATAATTCATGACTTATTGGTCATGTGATATCAAAGGTTGGGATTTCCATTGATTTGAAAAAGGTGAATGAGTGACATCTTGGGGAGACCTAATAATATATTTAATAATAGAATATTTCTCAAATTAGAAGGTTATTATCAATTATTAATTTGAGAATTCTCTGACTCAGAAGCACCTGTGATGACCCTGACCAAGAAATGAGTAAATTTTGACTAGGTTGATCAAAAGGAGGTTTATTTCCATGATTTAAATTAGAGACTTTCATCGATGAAAATTATGATTTTATCTAACCTAATTAAATTATATATCATGTTTTTCGATAAATTATGAGTTGATTTGAGAGTGTTGTTGATGTAGAAGGATTGACTAGTCACTTATGTCTTTAATTAATAGAGACAAAATAAGAGAAACTAACCAAGTCAAGATTTTGTATTTTCTATTGTTTTCTAGATGCTGATATGTTGCTTTCGTTGTCTCCTTGGACAGATATTTATGAAGTATATTGACCATAAGAGATTGAGGTATATATTTTCAAATATAAATTTTAATATTTAACATAGACATTCGGTTGAATACCTCTATATATTTTATTTTGATATGTCCTATGATATAGGAAAGGGAGAATTATATAATATGAATTTATTAGTAAAAAATATTAATAGGTGGTATGAGATTCTAGTGAAGATTAGAAATTTATGAACCTCATATTAGAGTTACATCATGAAATGAGTGAGAATCATGGAATGGTGGAATTATCTCCTCTTAGTATTATCTATTTATTTTGAATCGGGTGAAATATAACCAAGTGTTTGACTCAGATTGCTTCATGGTGTGAGAAAGGTTATATAGTGTGGAGCCCATCCCTGGATGGAATCAAGATGAAGGTTTGGAGATTTATATCCATGGAAGGGTGGTGGTCCTAAAATGTATGAGGGAGGAAATAATGAAGTAAACCTTTATCTATTAATTTGTAGCTCATCCTAGATTAACAAATATCTACCACAACATTTGACATCAATTATATTTTTAATCCTAGAAGAGGTACATTACTAGTTATGTATCTTAGTTTCTTACCTATCTATAGACAAAGATTGAGCACTAGATACCTTCTATGATACTCAATATACTTTCAATTCCAATGTAGAAGTGGGATAAGGTTTCCATGAAATTTTTTTATGGAGACTCTAAGGATGACCTTAAGGTTGGGATTCCATGTGGTCTATCATTGATAAATTATCTGAGTTATCACACGTGTTTACTATTTGGGAGACACAATCAGTGGATAAGTTGTGTAATTGAAATATACTATTGGTTATTCTATATTATAGAGTTCCCATGGGTATTGTATTAAATAAATATCTACTATTTTCATTTCAATTCTAGAAGGGTTTAAAAAAAGAATATGGGAACTTAGTTGAGGTTGAGTGCAGTATGCCACCCATAGATGAACGATCAATCAAAGAGGATGATCCAAATACTTGAATATGTATTTTAGGTATGTATATTGTGTTTTAGTGATGGTTGGGAGAACCATATTGAACTAGAAAATTTTCCATACAATAATAATTACCAAGATTTGATACATATGTATCCTTTTGAGGAACTTTATGGATAATTATTCTGTTATCCTCTATAATAGATAAAGGTAGGTGGTACATAGATTATTGAACCAATACTTATACAAGAGGCTTTATAGGTGATCTATATAATTTAGTTTCAGTTATTTACAGCTCATATTAGGTAATGATTAAAAATTTATCAATGGAAACCACCATAGGATTTCATCATGGGTGATTGTGTGTTCTTATGTCTATAACTATGGTTTGGTCATCATCAATTGGGAAAGTAGGAAAATATCACTCTGTGGTGCATGGGACTATTTTTTTATTTTGTAAAGGGATGGTATCATGGAATACCAACTATAACTACCTCCATGAAATCAAGTTATGCATAAAATGTTTTATATGTATCAAATATATAAGTGTGATTCAAAACCCTTGAATATGACTGATAATGATGAAATTGAGTTGGAGGTGGATTTCCCTTTTGTAGAGAGACTAGTGAGAATAGTGGATTGAAGAGAGAGGGTGTTTTTAGAGAAAATAACTATTTTTCTCTATGTGTAGTGTTATCATGGGAACATTTAGGAGGAGATGTGGGAGAAGGAGTTTGATGTGAGATTACATTGGATAAGTATTTTCGGTGAGGAGTCTTGATAATTATTATTGGGGACGAGAATCCCTGTAATGAATGGTTTATAACAATCCCAAAATTTTGAAATAAATCCTAATACAATTTTATAGATTTTTAATTTGTAATTATTGTTGTTTTTTTATTAGTTTAAGAATTTTTAGAGGTTGGTGATGGATTATTGGATAGATATTTTGGTACCTCTACTAAAATTTAGCAGTTGACACCATCATGTACTTAGTGGAAGGCCACTGGGAACATGATTAAAATCCACCAGGTATACAATAGAAACCTATGAATTACCTAGTGGTATAAGGTCTAAAATTAATTTAAGGGAAAAAAATTTATTATATATGTTAGTTTAAATAAATCATCTCCCATTTCTTTAGTAGATATTTGGGATTTCCTCCCCTACCCTTGGATTCCCTCTACTTTTTAAGCTCTATACTCTTAATTTGAAGTAGGATTTGAGTTTCATTAAGTGAATTCTGATCCTTGAGGTAAGTATAACCTCATCCTTTCTTTAGTATTGATTTTATTCTATTATCCATTGGTTATTTATCTAAAATACCTATTTGGGTGTTGGGTTATTTTATTTCAATTAATTGGGATCAAACTAGAAAATTTCCTTCTATGTGCTAAAACCTAGAGGATATAGGTTGGTTTTCATTAATATTCTTCTTTATTTACATTTTTGTTTATCCATTGCCTTATATGTGGGTGTGTGTAAGTGGGAGGGAAAATCCTAATGCATACTCTATGAGGATTTTTTCACCTTGATAAATTAGAGTAGGCCTCAATGAATGTTGAGGGGTGCATTACTCCCACTACCTTGTCCTAGGAGAAGTTGTATGGCAGTGTTAGTATAATGTTTTATTATAAGTTTAGGAGAATAGACCTATTTTAGGGGTCTCTCTATAGTGAATAAAAGATTAGGAATATAAAATGGATTTGGGGTTATTATTGTGTTAGGTTATGATATTTTAAAAAAATGAACTTTCCTTATGTTAGGAAAGTGAAGCATGATATTTGGACAAATACCATAAAAAATCTTGAGAGGTTAGGTTGTGGGAAGGAGTATACCATGCATAGAAATACATTATTCTTAGTTATTGGGGGATTATGAATATTTTCTACTATTTTATTCATTATTAAATGTGTATTCTATTCGAAAAAACCCTTATATATCATTATTTTAATTATTTCGGGATTTTATATAATTCATTTTAGAAATATTATCTTAAATGTATAATTCAAGTCATCTTTGGAAATGATTGATTCATTATTTATGATGAATAATTTTTCAAAACTCAAATAAATTTATTTAATATTATTTTCTCCCTTCTATAAAATATATTAACATTTTAATTATATTCTGTAAATAATTTTGAAAATATAATTTTTATTATTTAATATTTGACCATGTGCAATTTGAATTTTGTGTAATTAATTATTTTAATTTTATTTTTTTCATTTACCTTTTTTTTATAAATTTTTTTAACTTTAGTAACATATTTATTTAATTTATACTAAGAAGTGAACCAAGGTCAACGAATGGAAATGTTGAAAAATAAATATGATGTTGGAAGAAACTACCCGTCGTTATGTACAATAAGAAGATATTGCATATTATGACATGTAATCCACTAAATTAAATTGGATATTAAGTAAAATGACAATCCCATATCACTACCTATGAAAAAAAATAATGAAATACATTGAGATATGTCACTGGTTTCAATACATATCGGTCAATACAACTCGAGCATATCAACTAGCTAGGTCAATGAGAATCAATAGAGGATGATATACCACTGTTTGTAACATTTAAAGATCACCACCGATAATTGGATCTCTCAATATAATATCAAGATATCATCTTGTATCCATAGTGCTCTGTTTTAGGGGTCTGATGAATAGTTACCATCACTACTGCAAATTTGTGAAAAAATGGGGTTGTCCTTTATCAATTAATTTTAGCATTAATAAAGCATATCATTCAAATTTATATTATATATATATTCTTAAATAAGATTTATATAATAATAATATATTTATTTTTTGTTTGTTTGTTTGTTATTTTTTTATTTATATATGTACTTATTTATACATATTTATAACTACATATATAATTATAATTACAAGTGTGAATTATAAAATATAGAAATATGAAGTATACATAAATAAATATATAAGAACATTAAATATACTTCATACTTAAAAAAATATTTTTATTTTTGTATTATATAACTTCTAATATATATATATATATATATACACATATATAATTTGAATGTTTATATATATATATATATAATTATATATTTATATTATAAATTATTTAAATATGAAATATATAAATATATTAAAATACATAAAATGTATATTTAAATGTATGAAACGTATTGGAATAAAAAAATTATCCATTTAATTTACATAATACATGAAAAAAATTATTATTTAATTTATATTGAACAATTATTATATTTTATATAATGTAATAAAATATATTAGAAAAAAATTATATATAAATATATTATATTATAAATTATTTGAATACATTATATAAATATATATAAATTAATATATAAATACATTATAAAAATGTATATATAAACATATATAAATCAATTTAAATATATATATATATATGTATAATGTTTATTGATATATATATTTATATAAACATATATATATATTTGTAAATTTATATTATATATAAATAATAAAATATTTTATAAATTTATTTAAATGCATTATATAAATACACACATATATATAAATATATAAATACATTTTATAAATATATTATAAATATATATACATATATAAATTTATAAATTTATTCAAATTTTAATAAATGTATATAATGTTGATATGTGTTTGTGCATATATATATATATAAACATATATGTATTAAAGTAAATTTCTATTAATATATGTAAATAAATTAAATAAAATGTGTGTGTGTGTGTGTCTATGTATATATGTATATATGTATATTAATATGAGTATATATTAATATATATATATATATACATATAAATGTGAATAATTAGTAATTATATAATTATATAATAAAAAGAACAACTCTAACTATTGGTAAGAGTTCTCTTTCAGAAAGCACTAAGCAGGGGATCATATCCTGCCATATTCTAATTAATTCGGAATTTGGGTACTTAATTGAGAATTTTAGTGGGTAGGTTTATAGTGGAGCACTACCTCTTGCATAGGCATGAGGGGGTTGTCCAATGAAAGGCATTAATATGGTTTCTCTATCTGGAATAATTTAAAATATTTTTCAGAACTTTTTATGAATATAATAAATTAGCACTAATAAAGGGTGGTTTTTATCAACTCTAAATAAACTGATAAAGGACGGGCTATATCTGTCCTAACTTATCACTTATAAATTAAACCTTTTATCAATGGTTTTTTATCATTGATAAATAAGTATATTTTATCATCACTAGAAATATCAGTAATTTTTAGGAATTTATAAGTCCCTTTTTAGGCACTAATGGAGTTCAGATATGTGGTAGTGCATATATGAATATCAGTTCCTATGACATAATATTTGTAAATACCTCAACTCTAGTAGCCTGAAGTTAGTAGTTACTTTATTACATTGTAATAAGATACAAGGAATCACATCCTGAAGAATTAGAAATTTCAGTAATCATAGTAAACTAGATACATACTGGAAATTCATGTTACAATTGAAAACATAAAATACAAAAAGTGTTTTCTTTGAAAACAATGATATTCTTCATATAATATCCCTACATATCAATGAAAAACACTTCATGGTGTCCTAAGGAAATAAAACATAAGAAAGGGGTGATCTCAAATGATTAGTAAGAGTAAACATATGGAAATAGGTATCATGAATAAATAGGAATAATCCATATGTAAAGGTAAATAATTGAAACACAATCCATTTAATCAATGAACTGACCATAATATGGAAAAAATAAATGATGATGAAATAAATCCATATAAATAATCATGTGATCTTGATACATATACATGGATATTATAACTAATTGAATAATAACATGGAAATAAATAATTGATATCAAGGTAAGGGAATGCATAATGTTGGACATCTAAAATATACTATCAAGACCTTTCATAAGACAGTTTGAATTTGTGGGTAGAAACCTGTCTAATTTGGCATACCGATTTTTCTCATGATATCTGTCGATGCATAAGGGGGCTATCTATAATTGGCTCCCATCCAACACTTACTAAGTCCAATGAATTCCTCATATTAAAGGGGTAAAATATAATCAAAAAAATATTCATATTAAAAACTAACATACAAAATGTTAATACTTACCCCATTCAAATAACATAAACATAAATCATCTAGAGTAATATTGTGAATGTTAATAAAATTGTAAATTATCAGTAAAACTAATCATAAACCATATAAAGAAAAAATTATTATGATATTAATACAAAATATCCCCACTATATCATAAGTACAATAAAGTGTTGATGTCATTGATGAATGGAAATACCATAAAAATTTCATTAAAAACATTATTGAGAAAAATATTATTTACACATTGAAAAACACCTTTTAAAAAATTTAAAAAACATTTTTAAAATACTTCTATTTAAAAATATACTTTTAAAACTTTTAAAATAATCTTTAAAACAATGAGTGGTTTTAATATCAGAAAATTTGATTTATGTTGTACATGTTAAAACAAATATTCCTTTCACATTTTTTGGTAAAATCTAAATGGGTCTTTTTTTGAAAACAACATTAAAATTAATTTCAAAAAAAAAATTAAAATGTAAAAATAGGAAAAAAAATCTTTAATAAATTATTTGGAAAATATTAAAAACATTTTCAAAAACTTTTCAAGAAAACATGAATTTTGATTAAAAGGATTTTAGACCGAAGAGAGAAATAAAGTCGGATTTTCTTAAAAACATTCTCTCAGTCATTTTAAGTACCAAAGTGTAGAAAAATGGTACTATTACTTGAAAAATTTCATTAATAACCATATGAGAAGAAAATATATTAATTTTCAGATACATATATACATCAAATAAATATCCCAAGGCATACTTATACAAAAATAATAACGAATAATGATGAGATGTGAGATAAACCCTTACCACTTCTGTAACTTTTGAATCATAAGCCCCATGAAATAAAAAACATAAATTGAAATTTTAAATACAATGAAGATAAATATATTAATTAAATAACATATCAAAGGGATAATATATAAATTTCATAATAGAAATAAGTGGTGAATAGGGCATATGTCTCATGGAAGTAAAAGCTAGATGAGAAACTATTACCTCAAGTTTTACTTCTATCGTATGTTTCTAAACCTCCTAAATAATAAATATAGGTTTATTATAAATATATTAAATAAACATAATCATATATATTATATCATATATTATTTAATTATAGTCTTTTATCACCCATTTATTAACAATTCTTTGTTAAAATCAATTTTTCGAGTGATAATTGCTTCGTTTTTCATGTATGTTTTAGTTTCATGATTTTGTTCCATTAAATTTGATCATGGATAAATCATCTAAAAAATGATAAAAATGATAAAAATATCAAATATATTCGTTATATATGTATTCATAGTAATCTATATAAATTTGGAGATTGAAAATATATTACAGCATTCATGGAAACGGTTGGTCGTACGTACGCATGAACATTATTTCCATTTTTATCAATGAATGGAACGAAAGGAAAATAAATACTAATTCATATTTACAGAATCATTATCATTTCATATATATAATTTATATTAATAAAATACATCCTTATTACCATCCATGTAAAAATAAAATGAAAAACATTTCGTATAGTGACGTGGAGGCGGTAGTCTACACATAGCATGACTGACGTTATTGTTTTCCAAAAGTTTAAAAGGTAAGAAGTTATAGGTGATTTTATACTTCCATAAGTATGGTTAGATCATAAATATAATTCATATTCATTAACTTTAACCATACTACATTTTATGTAAACCGTAAGTGAAAAAGAATCACATCGCTTCACGAGGCGGTAGTCCACCATACACACAAGTGATGTTATCATATCCCCCATGGAATGGAAATAAAGAAATTATATGTGATATAATAATTAAATAAGTATAATAATGTCATAAATATCATAAAAAAATGTTAAATTTACAATTATATCTATCCTTGAAATGTTTTTATGGAAAACTAATTACATCAGTTCGTGAGGCGGTAGTCCATCGTATTCACGATCGACGATTTAGTTTCCCATTTGATGGAAGTGGAGATGTATCTGGATTATTTCATTAACATAATAAAATATTAGTATATAGTATATTTTATTTTTATTATATTATCATTATTGCAGAAGGTTTGAAGAAGGTGGAAGAATAAATAAAACAAATACGCACATTTAATAATTTTACCTCATCTTCGAAGAGCCTCTTTAGGTTTATACTTAAAGCCTTGTTAAGAGGGATTCATAATAAAAATAAGGAATATATGGTGTGGGGAGGTAATTAAGGAAGGAATTTTTTTAGGTCTTGTCCAAACCAAAGGTTTTTGAAAGTATGAAGGGGGGGATAGGGGTGTCCTTTATAAGTAGGTGATAGGAAACACATGATAAAGTGATACCCATGTTTTTATCATACCATAGGACTACAAAATGGATCCTTATCACAAATTAGAGGTGATAAGTTTGAAATATGCCTATATAATGTGTTTTGGACAAGCTTTAGGTCATTTTTAATCCATATATTCTTATTTTAACCCCCTGGTTAACCCATTTTTATCTTAACCATGGTAATTAATTTTTATTATTTTTAAGATTAATTACAATAAAATAAATAAGTTGACTATAACATCCCATTACCCACTTTCAGTTATTTCTCTTCTCTATTTTCATTTCCCTCTTCATTTGGGTGCATTTTGGGACTCCTGGGAATGGATATCATTTGTTATAAAAATGACCTAAAGTTTGGGGGTGTATGTCTGTTTTAATTAATGGAGTCTAGGTATAATTGTTTTAGAGTCTTTTCATGGGGTTCTCCCTAAGTTCAGAGAATACCAGAGGTGGTTTGGGCTTGTGAGAATAATCTGGAATGTTTGCTTCATGTTGGAAAATTTCATAACATGAGATGATTACATGTCGTGGAAGGTTTACATTACATGTAAGTTTTTCATTTCAAGTGTTGGATTTTGGGTAGATGTCATGAGTTGGGTTCAGAATATGAAAATATTACATGCTGTGATAATTTTATATGATTTTAAATGGTAAAAATCTGGATTTTTAATCTGAGGTGATACTTTTTTGTGGGACTTTTTAGTTAGAAACTACACAACATAAAGGGTTTCCACACCATGTAATTCTAATGGTCTATGATTTTTAGGGTGATGCATAAGTGATTAATTTTTTATTTATCCACATTCCTCTTATCTCTCTACCTAGGAGCTCTCCCAAGTCATTTTGGGTACCTTATCTCTTTTTAGATCACTTCATTCGGTGATTGATCATCATTCTTTTGTGGTGAATAGGGTTCAATTTCTTTGATTTTTTTCATGATCTACCCTTTCAAACTTTTTCTTTGTTTGTGGGATTTGATTCTAAGGCATGGGAATCAATCTTAGGGCCTCTGTTATTGACCTTGTATTCCTTTCTATTTGGGGTATCACATTGCTGGCTTGTGCAACCCAAATTTTAGGTTGGTGGTTCTATTTCTAGAATATTTCGTATGAACTGTGTTGCTCTGGTTTTGATAAATTATTTTATAAATGAAATGGAATGATTAATTGATTGATTTTTATGTGCATAGAAATGGTTTTTTGAGAAAATATGGGTTTCCCCTTATTTTTTTAAAAATAAAATCTATTTTCAAAGAATTATGAAATGGATTTCTAAAATTGTTTTTAAATCATGGTTTTAATGAAATGGTTTGGAGAATATATCACATAGGAAGCCTTGGGTACTTAAGTGAAAGGTGTGGTAACAGGCCTCATCCATTCGTCGAGGGGTTAACTTATGGGTTGTTCCTATGATCCCTATACTGGTTGATCTAGGGAATTGATAGATCTGTTAGTGTTCACTTTTTAGGGTGTTCCTCTAATCTCTAGATTCGATGAATATATCTAGAGACTTGATGAACATGATTGTCTATGTTTAGGTACGAGTTTCCTAGCTATCCTAACTTTTAGTGATCCTTGGTGTGATGTTACCTATACTTTGGATTGTAATTTTTTATCTTGTACTGGCATGGATTTTAAATGATATGTGATTAAAACATTGATTTAATCTGATTACTTTGATGTATATAAAATGATTTTAAATTATTCTACCTCACATGTTTTGGAAATGTGGAAAAGGGGGAAATTAATTGTTTTACCATGATTTTGATATAAATATCATTTAACTATTTATCATGACTTTATTTCCTTAAAGTTAATAATTGTTTAGATTGGTGTACTAAGGATTGATGTGGAACACATGGCTAGGATTATACTAAGCCTATTTATCTCTCACCTTGTGTTCCCCTTCTGTGGTGCATAGACATTTGTATATATTTCAATATAGGGAAAGGAAAAAAGAACCATAGTGTGGCTAAAAGGTATCTCATAGCTAAGTCTGGGTAGTTAGTGGTGGGATGGGCGAAGTTTCTCATTTTATCCCATGAAATAGCTTTTTTTTACCTTTTCAGTTGTACTTGTATCCCAGAGATTGTTTAACTACTTTATTAGTTGCATTTCTTCTGTTGTTTCCTTTTTATTATGACATTTATACTTGTTTCTTATTTTGTTGATTCTTCCTATCATGTGTATATATATATATCATGTTTTCTGCTTCGGGTTAGGTGAAATCATTCTCTTTAGTTGTGGTTGATGTATGGTATCTAGTCGCCAACCCATGAGGATTATAAACACCTTCTGGGTATCTAATTGTTTGGGTCAGGTACCAGTTGAAGGGGGTATCTGGGTCAAGTTCATCATAGTTTGGTATTAGAGGTGCTCTTTCCTCAATAGTTCTTATCTTGGGATGCTTGGTAGATTGGTGATAGGATTTTGGGGACTTGAGAGGTAGGTTGCAGTGAGTGTCAGGCCAGCTCTTTCTTTGAAGAGACTCAAGTTACCATGGGATGTTTGGATGTGTGTCTCCTATTTTGAGTTATTAATCTTAATATTAATTTTTACTTATGGTTTTCTAGTTTTAACTAAGATAATTATGTTGTCTATTAATTTATTATATTTTAGTGTATAGTATAATTCATATGATATGTCTTCCATGGGTTCCTTGGGATGGTGCAGTGGATTCTCCTCAAGGGAATCCACCTATAGATCAGAATCTTATCGAGGCTATCATATGAGAAGTATATGGTATCGACTAAAATGCATCGCAAGTCTATAAATAAATGTTTAGGTGTAACCAGAAGTAGTATGACATAAGGATTGATCACACACTACTGGAAAACTAACCTATACCAATGGTTTGGAACCATTGGTATAGGCCTCCAAACCATTGGTATAGCCTATACCAACGGTTTGAAGAACCGTTGCCAAGTAAGCCATTGGGATAGGTCTATACCAACGGTTTTCCCAAAACCGTTGGTATAGACCTATACCAAAAGTTTTGGAAACCGTTGGTATAAGTAACATGAAAATATATACCAACAGTTATGGAACTGTTGGTATATGTATTTCAAAAAAACATTCGCTAGGATTTGATCCCAGGACCCCTAGTTTATCGTTGAACAACTTAACCACTAACCTAACATGACTTTTGTGAACATAATTACATTAATATATATATGTATTCTCATAATTATTTTAAATTTTATTTATATAATGATCTCAGTAAGAAGAACAGATAAAAAATCAAAGGATCTATTCCAACGGTTGTCAAAATCGTTGGTGTAGACCTATACCAAAGGTTTCGACAACTGTTGGAATAGATTTTGAGCCTAGATTTTGATTCTGGGTCCCAATGGTTTGGCCAAACTATTGGGATAGGTATACCCTTTCCCAACGGTTTGGCCAAACCATTGGGAAAGGTGTCCACAAAGGGGACTTTTCCCAACGATTTGGCCAAACCGTTGGGAAAGGGTATACCTATCCCAATGGTTTGGCCAAACCATTGGGAAAGGTGGCCACAAAGGGGACTTTTCCCAACAGTTTGGCCAAACCGTTGGGAAAGCCATACCCTTTCCCAATGGTTTGGCCAAACCATTGGGAAAAGTGGCCCCAAAGTGGGCTTTCCCAATGTTTTGGCCAAACCGTTGGGAAAGGGAACCTATACCAACGGTTTTTACAAACCGTTGGAATAGAAGCATTGGGAAAAGTCAGATTTCTAGTAGTGATAATAGTTTTTATGAAAGAATCTTCTATCTTTTAAGGGTATGAATGAACCTCAATAGGAGGAGTACTAGTTGGAAAAGATCAATCAAATATTTGATTTCCTGGATACACCTTAAAGTATCAAGGTGAAGTTTGTGGTGTTTGGACTTGAGAGTACCAACAAGAGATGGTGGGATTCCATGGTATGTGATAATAGGCATGTGGGATTGGACTATAAGGGTTTCAATACTCTCTTATTCCAGTAGTTTTTTCTAGATTCATTGATGATGGTGAAGTATCTAGAGTTCCTCTCCTTACACCAGGGAGAAACTTCAGTGTCAGCGTACACCAATTGGTTTGTTGAGTTGGTTTATTTTTATCTAGAGTTAGTAAAGAATGTCCACATGAAGGCTTAGAACTACCTATGGGGTTTTTGACTGGATATCGGATCACGGTTATTTATGTTGAATCCTTTGACCTATGTAGATACAGTATATAGAGAAATGATAGTTGATATGGATATGGTAATAAATATTGGTTATTTTGTACCTTCTCTTCCACCTAGTGTCATCTTCAGTAGAATACAGAGGAAAAAATAGAAAGTGACAAGATCATCACAGGAGTAGTGGAGGTGGTTCTTAGTGACATGCCTACTCTATACCCTTAGTTACATCTAGTGGTGTTCCCATGATCGTATATTAATTTGGAAAGGTTGGTTGTATCCATCATTATTGTTATTAACCTGTGAATATGTGAAACATTTGTGGACATTATGGTAATCTATAATGTTTCTATCAAAATATGTCTATGAATTGTTATGTTTAGGGATCATCAGCTCTAAAGGTTGCTATTTTTTAGTCAGATTCTTCAAAGACTATAAGGCTCCAGCAAGAGGCCTCTATTATGAAGCACCTTGAGGCAGTATATGAGTTTCTAGTAGATGAAGATGTGGGTCCTGTGATAGTTAGAGGTACTATAATTATTGAATATTCAATATAGATTTCTTTATTTTATACTGGTTTTTCCCACTCATTCGTATCTGGAAGTTTTTTTATATGATTATACTTCCAATAGCGCTCATGTCCTTTATTGTGGAGTTAGAGACACCTCTTGGTAATAGGTAAGATAAGAGGTTTTTGTGTCCTATTTCCCTATAGATATATTATGTGTAGTAAGTTTAGTATTTATTTATTCTCAATCTGGATATACTTTACATCATCATCCGGGTGGATTTGATGTCTCTCGTCATGATGAGGTTGATTTTTATCATCAGTGCATCACATTTCTTGTGGCTGATAGGAGCTCTCGGGTGTTTTAGGGAGAGTTGTATCTAAGTTTAGGTTGTGTGGAACCTTCCCAGTCAGATATCAGGAGTTTTTTGTCTATTGTAGCAGTTTATTTTGATGAATTTTATTATTTTATTTATTTTACTGTTGTTAATATGAATTTTCCTAAAATTTTCCCAAATGATTTCTTTGGGCTACCTCTAGAGAGGAAGGTAGGTTTTTTTATTGACCTAGTTCTAGGTACGTAGCCAATTTCAATACCCTCTTATTATATAAAACTATTGAATCTTGAGGATATCAAGATTTATTTGGATGATATAATGGAAAAAGGTTTTGTTCACCCTAGTGTCTCACCTTGGATAGCTCATATGCACTTTTCCAAGATGGAAGATAGTTCACTCTAATTATGAATGGACAATCAGCAGTTGAACTGGGTAATAGTTAATAATAAGTATTATTTTCTTCATGTGGATTATTTTTTAGTTTAATTAAATGGGTAAAAGTGGTTTTCAAAGTTTAATCTTCTATTAGGTTATCATCAACTCAGATTTTGGGAGTCTTATATATCGAAGACAGCTTTTAGGATTAGGTATGACCATTGAAAATATATTTTGATGTTGTTTGGTCTGACTAATGCTACAGCAGTTTTTATGGATTTGATGAATCATATATTCCATGAGTATCTTGACACATTTTTTATAGTGTTCGTGGATGATATTTTTTTTATTCAAGATTCGAGCACAAGTGCGGGCACAATTTGTGTTTGGTTCTAGAAATCCTATGGATTTGTAGTCTGTATGGAAATATTTTGAAATTCAATTTCTAGATTCAAGAAGTGATGTTCTTAGGGAATTATATTTCTTAGTGTGTTATTGATTGATCCTAAGTAGGTAAAGGTATTCCTTTCATGGGTAGAACCACATAACATGTTTTATATTTGGAGCTTCCATGGTATTTTTGGATATTATTGATAGTTCTTCAAGGATTTATCAAAGTTGTAATCACATTTGACTTATATTACTAATAAAATGGGTAAAATTCATATGGGATACAAATTTTTAGTCTTCTTTCAATGATAAAAAATGAACTCTGACATCGGATCTTATTCTGATTTTACCTGAGCCTAGTAAGGGTTATGTGGTTCCTATGATGATTCTAGTTCTGGTTTGTGTTATGTGATTATATAGGATGATTATATAGTGGCTTACATCTATCTCCAACTTCAACCACATGAGAATAATTACCCCACTCATGATTTATAACTTTTTTCATATATGAATGAACTTAAATGTTGGTGGAACTATCTTTTTTGGTAATGTTCATGGTCTTTTTTAACCTTAAGATTATGAGATATATATTTTCTTATAAATACTTGAATATTATAAAGAGGTGGTGGTTGGAATACCTTCAGATTTGTGACTTCAACATCACCTACACCCTAGGGAAGGGTAATGTCATTGTAGTTTCTCTTAAAAGGAAAGCACCATCACATGCTGTTTTGGAATCAAAGAAAGAGTGGAACCTTATATGGCTCTTCGCTCAGTTGCACCTAGATTTTCAATAGAATGTTTCATGTATTTTTTTGACTAGTTTTTAGTTATCATTATCTCTCCTTGATTCTATTTTGGGGGGTCAGCAACTAGATTATGAGTTTAGATAAATTTGAGAAACCCTATATGGTGGGGAGATCGTTTTGGTTTGTTCTCTCTCTTTATTTGGTATTCTTTGTTTTTTGGGATCATTTTTTAATCTCAGCATCTATGAGTAACTCAATTTTGTTTAAATATCATAGGTATTATTGGACCATTCATAAGGGAACTATAAATATGTATTATGACATAAGACAGATATTCTGGTGGCTAGGTATAAATCGTAACATTGAATATTATGTTTCCCATTGTTACACCTTCCAACAGATAAGTTCATAGCATCATAAACCTTCTGGGTTTCTACAGCCTCTTCCATTTCATGTTTGTAAATGGGATGAGGTGTCCATGTATTTTTTTTGTTGGATTACCATGGACTCCCCAGGGTAGTAATTCTATCTAAGTGGTGATTGATTAGTTGGAAAATTCATCTCAATTCATTTTGGTAAGGTACCCCACTGTTGACGCTCCTTTTCGTCACATTGTCTAAAAGAATGGAAAGGGAAATGACTTTGCACAAATTGATTCATCCTTTGAAGAAAACATCAAAAATCGACAAAGGAATGAATAAGGGATCAAGAGCACATGTGTCGCGCAAGTTCTATTGTTGTTGCACAAGTCTAATGGCGTGATGCATGATGGTCACGCAAGTGACTTGCGCGACCTAAGTGATAACCGCCAGAGGTCTTCTCCTGCCTATAAATAGACCCTGTGGGGCCCCCATTGGGGGAGGATTTTTTTTCAGAAAATCAGATTTGAGCTCCCGGCGCCCTAGTCTCTTCTCAAAGCTTCTGAATCACTTCTATGGTAATTTCTTACCTAGAACAGAAGATCTAAAGAGGGGGAGGAAGGCCTAAGTGTTGAAACTCATCAACACTTGCGCACCTGAGTGGCCAGTCCTTAAGGGAAAAGTCCACACTTGCGCGCCTGAGTGGCCAGCCCTCAAGGGGATTCTAAAGGCTTTAATCAAGAGTCACTCAAGTATTACCATGCTGGTTAAGCGTCGCGCAAGTACCCATGTGTCGCGCAGGTATACCTGTGCAATCGGACTTGCACGCCCATGCAGTACCTGCGCGCCTGCCAGGACTTGTGTGCCCCTGACTTTTTGGGTGCCCTTCTTTCCCATTTCACCCATCTTAAGCCATTCCACCTTTCCTATTCAAGATTCAGTCTTCAAGATACTCTTCAAATCCATTTATGGCTTGATTTCTTGATTTGACTTCCTTATCTGAAAGGAATTTTGTGGAATATCTCTCAAAACCTAGTGATTTACACATTTTTATGTCACTAAATATTGAGATTTTATTCATTCAACCTCATCCTTTAAGATGAGAGAATCCTTAACCTGGGACTCCTTTTTAGTAATAAGCCCGAGTCATAATTCTCAAATCTGGGCATCCTCCTTAGGAGTGAGCCCCAACCATAATTCTCTTAACATGGGCTTCCTTTTCAGGAGTAAGCCCCAGTCTCAAACATGGGAATCCTTTTCAGGAGTAAGCCCCAAGTCCCTTAATTTTTCAAATCTATTAACATGGGCCTCCTTTTCAAGAGTAGGCCCCAGTCTTAATTCTTCTTAACCAGTCCTAATTTACCTTTGATCTGGGATTACTTTTCAGGAGAAAAACCCAATCATAAGTCCTCTCCTAATTTGGGCCTCCTTTTCAGGAGTAAGCCCCAAGTTAGAGTATTCAAAATCTCCATGAAGCACATATACCTTTATGGACCCTACTCCTGGATTTCTTCCCTAAAGTAAATCCTAACCTTCATCTATCTGGGCAGTCATACGTGCATAAGTCCCACATTATTTCTTATGATTGCATCTTTCATGGCACAATTGTCTAATTCTTACCAATACCTCTTGTTTCTCACACCGAGCATGACTCGCGTGATCTTAGAGTGTAAAAGTAATTATGACATCCTTCTTTGGGCCATCAATCATAAACATCATACTCCCTCACTCGAACTACGTGGTTTCTGATTCCTTTTCTAAACAAAGGATACGTAGGTAGCCTGTCTGTGGGTTCGATCCCAACTCTGAAATAATCCATGTCCTTCTGAATGAAAATAAACATCAAGTGCCCCACTAAGTGGCTTTAAAACCAGCATGGTCATCATAATGACCAAGAAACTTCTATATAAATGTGTCGAAGGGTACCATTGACCAAGAATCTCTAATAAATACAGATGATTCTCTATCGATGAAGAACCTCGAATACATATAAAAGATTATCTAAAATTCCTACATATTTTATCATTGATTGTCAGATCTGAAGGAAATCTCATTTTATACTTGGTAACATAATAAGGATTCACGAACATAACTTAAATCTATAAAGAGAGTCCCGGAGTAGACAATAATTCCCCTCAAAAAGTTGTGATGAGTCCGACCTCCCATCCTCTTGACCAATGAAAATTCCTAAGCCTCATCAGTCCACAAACTAATGAGCACCTACCTTTGGAAAGTAGGACTGAATGGATGTGAAATAATTGGATGTTTCCGGTTCTACGAACAAACCCGTTAGAAACCAATCGGAATGTTTGAACCTCCCATCAAAAGGAGTTCATCCTCGAAATCTGAGGGAAACAACTGAAATCTAAGGGAAAGAAAAATAGTGAACCCGACGTGAATCCTTAACCAAGTTAAAATAATGTTTTACCCATTTGTTAGGCCCCTATTTAAAACTCAATGAGAGGGCCAACAAAAAAATCATTGACAAATGTGCTCATACAAAAGATGTAGTGGGTGAATTTGTCTTGATTACATCTGTTATATCAAACAGGCACTCTTTTCTAAGATCTTCTGCATTTCTAGAATGGCTGCTCTCAAGTTCACACCTGTGAATACTGCTGCGGCAAATTCCACTGCTGCTACTCCTACTGGATCATCGTCCGTTCTAAGGACAATATCACCTACTCAGTGTCTTAAATGCGGGGTATCAAACACGCTGGTTAAGGAGTACCATCAACACGGTACCATCCCAACTCTGGAGGCTGCCTGACAAGCCCTCCAAGTAAACAACTCACATCGGTCATCTAGACAATGAAGACCTGTGATCAAGAAGCAGGCAGTGCTAACTACCGTCTCCAATCGTTTCGGGTCGTTATCCCTGGAACTCAATCACCATTCTCTCCCTTATTCTGGGGAGGTGAATGATCAGGTCCCTTAGGGCCTTAATTCAAACAGAAAGGAGTCCTTCGTAAGGGCTCCCACCAACAATCGTCGCCAGACTCGTGCGGCAGTGCGCCCTCAACATGATGAGGGTACCGACTCCAGGCGTTCGGCTCAGGTTCCTCGAACCCGAGCAAGCAAGACGAACCACCAGAGGCAGAATCCGGTCAACAATGAGCAGATTCTCATCTCTTCCATCTCCAGAGAAGTCCACCAACCTAACTTGGTGGCAAGCAATGAGCGGGAACATACACCTGTGCATTTTAATTACGCTGTCCAGCAGACTCGTCTGGCAGCATCACGCCAATCCTGCCTGGAAATTCTGGTGGAGTACTATAGGCAGGAACATACACCTGTTTATACATCATCAGCTAGTCATCAGGCTCATCTGACTACATATGATGGATCTCGTCAACCACGTTTGGAGAAGTTCAATAAGTAGGCACATACACCTGCTAGTATTAATCAAGCCTACCAACAGTCTTGCTTGGTAGCATTCGGAGAAGTTAGTCGGAAAGCCCCGACAACAAATAGGAGGCAGACTCAACTTTCTGCCCCCACACTTGAGTACTGTCAGGATTCACTGATAGGAAAAGGAGGACAGGAGCAGGCACATACACCTGCTCCAAGCCCGGAATGGATGTATATTCATGTTCCGACAGCTGAAGTCACCAAGCATATTCTATCAATGGTGAAAGAGAAAAAAACAAATCCCTGCTCATATTCTGGATGCCTGCCAGGATATTATAACAACTTCAGCAGTATCTCAGGGAAAGACACATAAATCTATCCCTACCAGTGGAGTGACACATCAACAATTCACTCCGGAACAGACACACACATTTGTTCCAGTCCAAGAGGGTTGTGGGGCATATTCCCCCATATCATATGGACAACCAAATCAGGCACATACACCTGATTTGAGTAGAGATCATCAGCCTAACCTGGCCATCTTTCCTGATCAAGCATATACACCTGCTCAGAGCATCCACTTTCATCAACAAGTGGTTTCCAAGGTGAGTAATAAGGCTTCTAAGAAAAAGACCCGCCCAGTACAGTCAGGAGATCAAGATCCAATTTGTAACAAGGCCTTTCTCGATGTTGGAGTTCTTGAAGCCCTCAGACAATTATCTGTTGAAATTCAAGATTCTACTCCCTCATTTCCCAATAGTGGGAACATTAATTCTGAAGTTCTTCAACAGACACTTCCTCGTGAAGGCTTGCTTCATGACAATTCGGTTGATCTCGAAGTTTCATCTTCGGATGAGAGTCACAGGAACCCTCTGTGTGGTCAAAAGACCAAGGAGAAAGAGATCTCATATTTTGATGTAACCCATTATGGTGGTCCTCCCCATGATGATGAATTTCGCTGTGAAAGTCCTCTCCGCAGTAGTGATGCACATTGCCCGAAAAATGCTCCAGTGGACAATGTAGTGTCGAGAAAGCCCTCTTATCTTGAGGCACTTGTAAATGTGAAACCAGTCATGTCTGAAGCTTCATCGCTAGCAAGTGAAATACTTTCTCAATCAGAAGATAGCTCAGGGTGTAGGTCATTCTCTGAACCACCCCTAAGTCATGCATCTTCTAGTTTGATCAATGATTTCTCTACCAATCCTGTTGAATCCAATGAAGCAACAAGGAAGCACCAAATCTGGTCAAATCAGGTAGAATAATCTTCATCAAATGACAAAGGGGAAATGATGAACATGAGAAAACAATTGGAGAAAGGTGAAGTGCCAGTCATGTTTTGGCCTCTGGCTGACTCTCAGTATAATATTCCAGAAATGTTGACAGAAGATGAAATTCCTGATATTCATCTCAACATATGGAAAACTCTTTTTTAGTTGAAAAATAAAGTATTATCTTATGATGAATACGAAAATAATCTTAAGATAATAGAAGGGTTACAACGTCAAATTGATTTGGCGTCTCTATCAGTCTCTTGATATCCGAAAGCTGAAAAGCAGCAAAGAGCCCTTTAACGTTCATGCCTTGGAGCACTAAGAAGATTACGTCAGTTAATTGCCAATGCCCCATCTGGTATTTGTGTCAGATGATGGGGTATTCATGGAGCACTGCATTTCATGGTGCTCTCCAGTCAACAAAGCCTGCCAAAAATGGTCTCATGCAATTTTATTGCCCATAACCGGCCACAATCAATGGGCTTTGTTTGTAATCAAAAGCTTGCCCAAGAACAGGCTTCAACTAGTTCCTCTCAAAATCAAGAATATAGAGAACAAGTTGTTGAATTACTCTTTTCATCAAGCAAACGATAATATTAAACAGGCCTCTCATTTGGAGAAAGCACGTCACCAAGTGACAGAAGTGTTAGAAATCATCCAACGGTCTTTTTAACCGGGTGATAAAAGAGGATACAGGTTAATTCATCCAGCTAATTTCTAGACTAAGGTTCGCAAGATCAAGCGGACTTTTAGGAAAGGCTCAGACATAGAATGTCAAGAACCACCCCATCTCGCTAGACTAGGGACTCTTTTAAACCAACCCTCAGAATCAACAAATAGGATTCGAGGAGTTGATCGAGAACAGCAGGAACAGCCCCAGTCCACTGGACTGGGGACTTTTTCAAATCATCAATCCCCTCCTCAGATAAAGTCGGTCTTTTCTCGATTGGGGAAGAAACCTCAAGAGGAACGAAGAGCCAAATTATCAGGAGATTCCCTCCAAATTACGGTTCGTCAAGAAGTTCCTGAGGGATCGAATAAACAAAAGGCAATGTCTCATCAAAGACATGGAAGAAGACAATATCACATAAATGCTGATAGAAGGGATGTGATGAGTTATGCATCAATCAATGTCATTAATGTCGTTGTTGCTGATCCACCAAATGAGGCTCACTCAGGGGACTCAGATGAAGAGGTTCCTGCTCAAGAATATGTACGCACTGACACAAATGAAGAAGGTGTGCATACACGAAGTCAAAGGATTACTCAGAACCTAGGTAATCCTTCGAGTAACCCACTTCCCCCTCTCTGAAAAGGATCCAAAAAAGGAAAGGGAAAGAACCAGGTTACATATCCTTCCTCTAGAGAAGGTCAATCGCTCTCACTAGAGCAAAGGTTTGCACAAAAGGAGGAATAAATGAAGGAATTAAGAAGGTTGAATGCATAACTACTTCAGAGTAGTCTTCTTCTTAAGTGTGCTGGAGTCAGTCAGCCAAAGGAATTTATTGCAGCTACTGAGATGGATCAATAATATTCTCCTCTATTAGTACACCCTTACAGTTCTAATATTATGGGTCAAGTGCAACAATAGTTGGCAGTGCTACCATCAGTTGCAGCACCAATCGCCACATCTTTCCAAGCTCCAGTCATTGCACCTACCCAAGTCCAAGTTCAACCAGATGTTTCTTAAAAGTTAATAACTACTATTGAGTCATTAACAGCTCGGTAAGAAACTATGGAAGGGAAACGTGCACAAGTTCAACCAAAAAAGAAATTTTACCCTGAATGGGTAGATTCAATTTCTCCTCCATCCAGTTTTGGAAATCCTGTATTCCCTATTTTCAATGGATCAGGCGATCCTGAACAGCATTTGACGCATTACGTGTCTTGTTGCGATCCTATGATGGGAACTCTGGAGCAACAAGAAGCAGTGAAACTCAGATGCTTTGTGCGAACCTTGCAAGGACCAGCTTTTGTTTGGTATACAAGCTTGAAATCCCGGTCAATTATCGGATGGGAGGATCTTCGCCAAAAATTCCTCCTTCAGTTCAGCTCAACTTTGCAAAAGACAACAGTTTTTGATCTTAAAAACTGTAAGCAAAGGGAGAATGAAAGAGTCTCTTATTTCATTGCTCGATGGAAGGGATTAACATATTTCTTGAGTTTAGCACTCCCTCAAGAAGAATTTTTGCCAATCTGTGTGGAAAATCTGCATGACGAATTAAGCATGCCATTAATCCCTGTGAAATACACAGGAGGGTTTCGAGACCTTACTTCAATCGCTCAGTAGATTGAAGATTCCCTTATACAGGCTAAGGATAAATCTCGTATAATTCTATCAGCTCCAGGAAGGAGAATGGGCAAAGCAGAAACAGCTACAGTTATGCTTAAACAAGCACCTGTACCTGTTTCTACCTCAAAACCTTCATCTTCTCGAAGGGCTCCACCTTCTGAGCACCAACAAAAAAGTCCTTTTCATCCAGACGATCAACGAGATCAAAGACGAAAACAATTTTAGGATCTGAATAGCAAAACATACTCTTTCCGAAATGAACAAGTTCTTGGTTATTTCATTTCGGCTCTGGAAATCAATTTGGTTCAATTGCCAATGCCCAAGAGTCCAAACAAGAAAGGAGATGAAGACCGTCCCAATTATTTATCTTTTCATCAAATATTGGGGCATCCTATCCAAGAGTGTTTTGTCTTCAAAGACCTCCTGTAAAAGATGGTCGACTCGGGACAGGTCACATTGAAAGGCTCCTTATCCCAGGTAGCATGTGTCACTGCTATAGTTCCAGAGGAAGAAGATGAATGGAAAGAAGTCAAAAGCAAAAATGCATAGAAGTATGATGATTGGATGGTCAGAAAGACAATCAATCGAACTCATGCTATTTTGTGAACACAATTAAAGAAATCAATTTTTTCTTCTTCCATGAATGTTACGGCAAAACCCTCTTCATCAGGGGGAAAGTCCTCAAAGAAACGGCATGATTCAAAGAAAGAAAAAGAATCAGAAGAAGATGAGTATAGGTCAAAGCCTAAGTTGTCTTTTACTTTGGCAGATTTCATGCCATCTACTTCAAAGCCATGGGCACTACCCCACCAAACGTCATAGCCTAAAGAGGCTAATCAGGCAGAGTCTTCATCAGATGAAGAGTTAGTCTTTGGTTCTGTTAATATGATTCAATTAACATATCCATATTCCAGTCGCAGTTTCGATTTCAATGAGCCTAAATTCCCTGTATCAAACAGAGGAATCAAAGGAAGTTCTAGGGGATCAGAATACAGGGGAAGACGTGGATCTTTCAGAAGCCACTATTCCAATTCTACCCCTGCTAGAACTGTATACGCAGTAGAAACTCGTGGTAGATCTCTTCAGCGAGCTCATCAAGAACAAGCAAGTTCTTCTACCAATAGCAAATTCAGTCCTGGAACAGTTATTTTGGAAGACTGGTTGAAGGTTCCATATTCTCTCTCTCAGTGATTAAATGGATCCAGCGGTCTAATATTCCAAAACCAAGAATATTGCCAACTCCTATCCCAATACAAGATGCATCAACTTCCAAGGTATCTGCTTCCAAGGTACCTGCTAAACCACATATTCCTATTGGGAAACGCAGACCTCTAGATCAAAATTATGATATATTGAAACACTTGGCCTAAGTGCCAGCCAAGTTATCAATTCTGGATGCTCTGAATCTCTCAAAAGATCTTTGGGAAGCACTCATCGAGGAATTGTCAAGTCCTCAGGAGTTTGAAACTAAAATTTCTACAGTTGAAGTCTATCACATAGAGAATAATCCTGCAGAATTCCATGAAATAATATATTTTACTGATGAAGATGAAGATGATATTGTGCATGGACATATTAGACCATTTTACTTGTCTGGAAAGGTCAATGGCATTGATGTTCGAAGAGATTTCATTGACAATGGTTCAGGAGTCAACCTCATGCCCATTCTTACACTTCGTCGATTGGGCCTCATGGAATCTGATTTATCTCATTCTACCATGATGTTACAAGGATATGATAAAAATGAACAAGAACCACTGGGCGAAGTTACACTCAGAACTCAGTTTGGAGATCTTGTGTCCAATTCATATTTCATGGTTGTTGATCATGACTCAGCCTTCAACATCTTACTTGGAAGACCCTGGCTACATCAACATGCGGTTATCCCTTTATCATACAATCAATGTCTCAAATATTGTTTTGATGGTCAAGTTGGGACATTTTATGGTGATAAGGTCCCATTCAAGACATGTGAGTCTCAATACATTGAGGCAGAATTCTATCACATGAAGCAAAGGGAGAAATCCATAACAAAGGAGATTACCAAAGTTAATGCTCCATATGGTTTGGAAAAAATTCCAGTAAATCCATTTACACATGTGAGTACAGATTATGTGTTTCCTATCAGTCAAATTGACAAGATAGACCTAAATCAAAATACTCTTATGGAAAGATCCATAATGTCAATTACGGTAATCAAGCTAGACAACATGGGAGAAATTGGTAACCCAACAAGCAGTGATGAAAGCACAAATGGTGACGTCTTCAATTCATCTACTGAAATCCAACAAGTATATTCTTTGCCAATTAGGCTGTAAGAAGTTATAGCAACATCAGACGTGAACAATGATGTCTATTCTCAATCCATCATCTCTTCTTTATTACCCAAAGAAGACCCTTCATCATCAATCGGGTCGGAAATGGAAGCTTCTTCTTCAAGATATGCAAATTTTGACATCTCTTCGGATCATGAGAATTCTACTTTATCATCTATTATGAAAGTAGAAAAGGAAGAAATAACACATGATGAAGAAGAATAGGAAGATCTCAGAGATGCTCCTCTAGAATTTGAAGAGGGTATCTCTACCACTATGGATGAACTCAGAGAAATCAATCTGGGTACAAAAGAAGATTCACGCCCCACTTTAATCAGTGTGGCAATGACTCTTGAAGAGAAAGAGATGTATATTTATTTTCTAAAGAAAAATAGAGATATATTTTCTTTGAACTATACATAAATTCCTGGACTTGATCATGATGTTTCTACTCATCATTTGGGTTTACCAGAAGAACATCAAGGATTTAAGCAAGCCGCGAGAAGAACACACCCAACTTATGCTTCCAAAATTGAAGCTGAAGTGGATAATATTATCAAAGATAACTTCATCAGAGAAGTTCAATATCCCAAATGGTTGGCTAATATTGTCCCTGTAAAGAAAAAGAACGGGCAAATTAGAGTTTTCATCGATTTCAGAGATCTTAATCGGCATTGTCCTAAGGATGATTTCCCAGTTCCGATTACAGAAATTCTAATTGATGAAACATGTGGCTATGAAGAAATTTCCTTCATGTATGGATATTCTGGATATAATCAGATCCGAATGGCCCCATAAGACAAGGAATCTACATCCTTTAGAGTCCCTTAGGGTGTGTTTTGCTATCAGGTAATGCCCTTTGGCTTAAAGAATGAAGGTGCAACTTATCAGCGTGCCATGCATCGTATCTTCAAACCCTTATTAGGGAAGTTTGTTGAATGCTATGTAGATGATTTGGTAGTTAAATCCAAACAACTTTCTAATCACTTGGATGATTTGGAAGTCATATTCTACAAGCTTCGATAACATAATTTGAAGATGAACCCCTTAAAATGTGCTTTTGGGGTAACCTCATAAAAATTTCTCGGCTTTGTTGTACGTCATCGTGGTATTGAAGTCGATACTGAGAAGACCAAGTCAATCCTTGGTATGTCACCTCCTCAAAATTTTAAATAATTAATAGGACTTCAAGGACACTTAGCCTATATTCGGCGTTTCATCGCCAATTTGGCAGGCAAAAGTTTACCCTTCACCAAATTGATGAAGAAGGGATTCACTTACCAGTGGACTGAAGAATGTCAATAATCATTCGATATTCTCAAGAAATACCTCTTGAGTCCACCGGTAATCATTCCACCTGTTGAAGGAAGACCACTTATCCTCTATGTGACAGCTCTAGAGTGATCATTGGGTGTCTTTCTTGCTCAAAAGAATGATGCTGGGAATGAAAACAGTCTCTACTATCTCAGTCGAACCATGCTTGAAGCAGAAACCCAGTATTAAAGTATTGAGAAGTGATGCCTGGCATTAATCTTTGCAGTTCAGAAGTTGAGAAACTACCTACAACATCACGAGGTCCAATTGGTATCTCACAATAACCCGCTTAAATTCATCCTTAGTCGTCCGATGCTTACAGGGCATCTGGAAAGGTGGGCAGTTATTTTGCAACAATTCGACATTCAGAATGTGTCTCAAAAGGTGATAAAGGGACAAGCTCTGGCTGATTTCCTGGATGAACACCCTTCAGTGGAAGATACATCTTCAGATATTGAACTCCCTGATGAGGAAGTATTCTCTATTCAATAAAGTCCTCAGTCATGGGAAATTTATTTTGATGGTGCTTCCAGAAGTCCAACAGGGAGAAAAATGGAAAATCCTAAATTCAACAAAGTTGGCTTAGGAATTGTACTCATTTCTCCAGAAAAGGCAGTGTTACCTTATTCCTTCTTATTGTGGGAAGGTGGTACCAATAATGAAGCAGAATATCAAGCTCTCATCATAGGCTTGGAATTAGCGCTTCAAGCACAAGTGAATCACTTAAAGGTGAAAGGTGATTCAGACCTGGTAATTAAACAAGTCAATGGAGATTATTCCATTAGAAAAGAAGAACTAATCCCTTTGTATGATTACGTCAGAGATTTAATGGCGGAATTCCCTTTGGAACCGACATTTTCTTATGTCCCAAGATTACAAAATGCTCAAGCTGATGCATTGGCTAATATAGCCACAGCTCTGGCAGATCCAAATCGGGACGAGACAACCATCAGTATTGCCCACTGTTGTGCAATTTCACCTTATGTTCGAATCAGAACAGAGGAAATTAATGAAATTTGTCCCATTCCGGAACCGTATGGTCATATTATAGGATGGATGTCACCTATCAGGAAATAACTTAAAAATGGAACACTTCCATCTGATAGAGATGAAAAAGAACAAATCTGGCGACGTGTGGTTAATTTTACTCTTTATCATAGCCCAGATCACCTAGAGAAAATTCTCTACAAACGTGGTTTTGGTGGAGTTCTCTTCAGATGCATTAATGATGAAGAGACAATGGCTATCATGAAAGAAGTACATGCAGAAGTCTGTGGTGCCCACCAGTCTGGACATAGACTGTCTGATCAGATTCAAAGGCTTGGATACTTTTGGCCTTCAATGATACGAGATTGTGTCGATTTCACAAATAAGTGTCATTCATTCCAAGTACATGCCAACTTCATTCATCAACCTCCAGAGTTTCTTCATACATCTAAATACTCATGTCCATTTTCCACATGGGGAATGGATGTGGTGGGACCTTACCCTTCGGCTACGACCAAGCAGTTTAAATACATTCTTACCGCTACTGACTTCTTTTCCAAATGGGCAGAGGCAATACCTCTCAAAGAAGTCAGTTCTAAATGCATTGTTAGCTTCATCAAGTCTAACATCATTACCATATTTGGTGTCCCTCATGCCATATTGACGGACAATGGCACCAATTTCTGTTCATCTGAGGTGAAGAAGTTGTATCAAGAATACAACATCAAATCCAACCATTCATCTCGGTATCATGCAGCAGCCAACGGCCAGATAGAAGCCTTTAACAAGACACTTTCAAATATACTGCAAAAGATGGTGGATAAATATAAGAGGTCATGGCCTGATAAACTCTTTCATGCTTTATGGGATTATCGGACTACCACCCGCACTGCAACTCGGTCAACTCCATATTCATTGGTATATGGAATAGAAGCTTTCTTGCCCATTTAAGTTCAACTACCCTCGCTCAGAGTTTCCATTTGTGATCAATCATCTACAGATGAACAATCTCAAAAGCAATTGAATGAATTTGAATGGTTAGATGAGAAAAGATTGTGCACTTTGCACTACTTGGAAGTCTATCATAATCGAATAGAACGATCTTTTAACAAAAAAGTTCGTCTTCGTTCATTAACTCAGGGAGAATTGGTATTAGTTCTCAGAACTCCAATGATACCAGGAAAGAAACCTCCCAAACTTGAGCCAAAATGGGAAGGAACTTATTCAATACATAGGGTCTACTCCAATGGAGCTTGTTCATTAATCTCGATGGATGGAGAACTCATCACTACTCCAACCAATGCCAGATTTTTGAAGAAGTATTTTGTATAAACTGCAAAATAAACTCTTTCGTCCTTGCTATATGTCGTTAAACTGTACAGCAACGGTCCATACATATGACCTTAAACTATTTTCACTTTCTTCCAACATGACACTAAACTGTATTGTCCCTTTTTCATCCAACATGACATTAAACTGTTGAAAAAAATCCCCAATGTGTCCAACATGACGTTAAATGGTGTACTCTTTTGTCCTCACTGCATGACATTAAAATGCATAGTCCCCCTATCGTCCAACATAACGTTAAACTCTATTGTCCCCATCGTCCTAACTACATGACGCTAAACTGTACATAAAGTCTGTGATACATCCTACATGATATTAAACTATACTTTTTCCCTGCTACATTACACTAAACTATGCAGCACCAATAGTCCTAATTACAAGACTCTAAACTGCATAGTCCCTTTATATGTCCTACATGACATTAAACTATGTGTCGTTAAGGTTGTTGTTACCTCTTGTTTCTCACGTCGAGCATGACTCACGTGAACTTAGATCAAACCTCAACCATAACACTCTCTTTGGGCCGCTAACCATGTGTAAGTCCCAACAACATTTTTTTAGGTTATTGTCCCTAAGAACAACTTGATCATTAATTCATTATTTAATTGAACTACACGGACTTTGATCCTTGCCTTCTAGGCTTGGTATGTAGGCAACCTCCCAATTTTAAAGCCCAAAACCAATATCCTCACATTGGTTCACCTCCATCTCATACGATGTTGATTCGTGAAACCGCCCCTAGAATCAATATCTTTACATTGGTTCACTTTCTTCCTTGTTATACGACGTTAAACTATACAACACTTTTGTCTAGTATGAAAATAAACTACAATATTCTTTGATATCCTCACCTGAGAGGGAACCATTATTTACATTGATTTTTTCAATCATGTTTCATTTCAAAGACTATGTGCGTACATGGCAACGCCCAAACCTTTTATCTTGGGTTAAACCATCATTGTACTAAAGTCCCCTTTCACCCTTCACATGTATGAACCAAATTTGTACAAAGGGTATTTCTAGAACTATGCGAACTTGATTCCCATCCTTATGGGATACGTAGGAACGTTCGAGTGTCCCTTGAATCTAGACCCAAGTCTTTGGGACTAACCCCAAATTCCACTTTCAGTCCCTTGGCTGAAAAGTCCCCATGAAAACACAAATTGTGTATTTCTTACAATGTTCCAAGCTCTATGACCCTAAACTAAGATCTCTAATCCTTTTGTCCCACACGACGTTAAACTGTAGTTTAAGAACTACGTATGGCTTGATTCTCATCCTTATGGGATACGTAGTGAAATCCAACATTTCAATTCAGGACCCATCCACAACATGATTATGGTTATCATTGATTTGTGTATCTCTGTATACATTGAACAATATCCATCTTTATGTGTCATAATCCTCACCTTAAATATTTCCAGATCTTCATAACCCTTTTCATGACTTCTAGTCACAAAAATATCAAACTTCTGAGAGTTCTTTTGCCTGACTATGCAGCATGTGCCCATAAGAGGCCTTGCATAAACAGTCTACATAACAGACTTGTTAGCCAAAAGTTACTATTATTTGACTATGCATCCAATTCCCTTAGGTGGCCCTGCATAATTCAACCCCCTAATGGGTTTGTCGGATAGTGGTAACTTCATTCTTGGGAAGAATTCCTCTTTTGTCCTTATTTGTCTTAAATGACAGTATATAGGGATCCGCAAAAAATATCCATCCTTAACATATTTGTACCATATCCTTTTTCATGATCTGAAAGTATTCAAGTCTATGGTTTATATTCTCCTTCCCTGCGTTTGGGTCAAACCTTCATAGGAGTGATATTCATCCAGTTCTTCGATAATCTTGTTTGGAAATATCTTATCCATATTCAAGTACCTCTTTCCATACAGAAAACTCTATACTTTGGAAGATTTTAATCTCCATAAACTTTCACTGGCTTTTAGCACTAGGAAAGTAAATTTCTAAGAGTTCTTTTGCCTAACTATGCAGCGCGTTCCCATAGGAGGCCTTGCATAAACAGTCTACATAACAGACTTGTTAGCCAAAAGATAATATTTTATTTAACTATGCATCCAATGCCCTTAGGTGGCCCTGTATAATTCAACCCCCTAACGGGTTTGTTAAATAATGGTAACTTCATTCTTGGGAACTACTTCTTCTATGACTTTTAGCTCTTTTTCATATCATTCCTCAAATTCAAATATTCTTAAGTCATAGTTTACATATTTCCCCTCATACATGAGTATGGTACTATGTTTTCAGATGAGTTGTCAAGGAATTGAGTTAATTCTAATCCATTTCGGTCAAAGATATTTCGACCTTAAACATTATCCTTTTTTATGTCCGATGTGCATGACTTTAAACTACCCACAAAAGACAAGGGAACTCTGAATAAAATTCAAGTTCCCAGCTCACTAAACATACATTTTGTATGATTTAGGTAACATTGATCAATTAAAAGGTTTGAAGTTTGTAGGGTTATTTACATTAATCCTAGTAAAAATCAAACTATGATTACTAGGTCCATTGGCTTCGGTAAAATCTAAAGCATTTAGAAAAAGAGAATGAAGGTTCAAATGAGTGAAGGTGAAAGTGTTTTTCATTGATTCACAAGAGTTAGAAGGACAACCATAGATTGGAGTCTCTTCTATTTTTCAAGAATTACAAGAGGCTTTCAACATAGCTCTTCATTTGATTTACGGCATCCCGAGCTTCATCAACAAACACCTGGAATTCATTCATTCAACTGGATACAATAAGAGATGCAGTGATACCAGCTCTTCTTGGAACAGTTGTAAAAGGATGTTCTTGAGTGCGGTTTGAGGAAAATTTTCTACTGATCAAACAGTGACTTTGTTTCTGTCCAAGAGACTTGGAAGATGGATACATGGATTTGAGAATAGAGCATTGGAAGTAAAGATCCATTTGGAGAGAGTACTCTTTTCAGATATTGCACTAATTCCTTGTTTGCCTTCTCTCCACCAACCGACATCAGAAAACATTTCAGCCCATGGGTTTTCCATTTTCATATCTGCAAGGAAATGGCATGGAAGGAGAATTTGAAATTTCACACCATTTTTGTTTCTATTAATGCACATCATAACCGAAATAGAGGAGTAGAAGTGCAGCTGCATTTCAGGTTTATAATTCTTTGCATTTGGAACATTGACTCCTTGCAGATGACCATGACCATACAGGGAAAGGTAGATTCTCTGTGGGAAATTAAGATGGTATTTCTTCACGTACTTAGCCAAATCTGGGAAAGTTATATCATAGATATCATAGTAATCATGACCAACAATGTTCATCAATTCATCAATCCGCTTGCTAGCCAGTTCATCAGTCGTTCCGATTCTCCTGGGAGCCATTGAATCTATACAAGAGTTGAATAAATTAACCCTTAAATGGATTGATTTTTCATAAAATTTGTGAAAGAATTCAGAAAAATGGCAAGGTCATTAAGGCGCTCAAGTATGGAGGTGCCACACAAGTATTTGGTGCGCAAGTACCACCGTGCAAGTCAAGATACCTTGACAGCAGCGCGCCATCAAGGAAACACTGGAAAACAGAGCAACCTGCGCGGTTAAGGTGACCTGCGCGGCGAGATCTCGAAGGTTTGAAGTCCAGAAATCTGTATGATTTGTACAGAAGTGAGGCCCTCTATTTATAGACGCGGCCAGAACCCTGCGCGTCGTACCCAGGGCAACTAAAGGTTGTACCCCTGCGCGCCCAAACTTGCGCGCCGCCTTTCCATTGGTTTTCTTCTTTTCCTCAGATTCAAATCTTCATTTCTTTTGGATCCAACTCTGAGGGGGGACTTTTGTTGACGCTCATTTTCGTCACATTGTCTAAAAGAATGGAAAGGGAAATGACTTAGCATAAATTGATTCATCCTTTGAAGAAAACATCAAAAATCGACAAAGGCATGAACAAGGGATCAAGAGCACATGTACCGCGCAAGTTCTATCGCTATCGCGCAAGCCTACTTACGCGACACATGATGGTCATGCAAGTGACTTGCGCAACCTAAGTGATAACCACCCGGGGTCTTCTCCTACCTATAAATAGACCCTGTGGGCCCCCCATTGGGGGAGGATTTTTTTCCAGAAACTCAGATTCGAGCTCCCGGCGCCCTAGTCTCTTCTCAAAGCTTCCGAAACACTTTTAAGGTAATTTATTACCTAGAATGGAAGATCTAAAGAGGGGGAGGAAGGCCTAAGTGTTGAAACACATCAACACTTGCACGCCTAAGTGGCCATCCCTTAAGGGAAAAGGCCACACTTGCGCGCCGCCTTACTCCTTCAATAGAACTTGCGCGCCCCTCTTCTGGAAGAACCTCAAGGGGATTCTAAAGGCTTTAATCAAGAGTCTCTCAAGTATTACCATGCTGGTTAAGCGTTGCGCAAGTACCCATGTGTCGCACAGGTATACCTGCATGATCAAACTTGTGCGCCCATGCAGTACCTGCGCGCCTACTAGGACTTGAGCGCCCCTGCCTTTTTGGGTGCCCCTCTTGCCCATTTCACCTGTCTTAAGACATTCCACCTGTCCTATTCAAAATTCAGTCTTCAAGATACTCTTCAAATCCATTTATGGCATGATTTCTTGATTTGAATTCCTTATCTGAAAGGAATTCTGTGGAATATCTCTCAAAACCTAGTGATTTACACATTTTTATGTCACTAAATATTGAGATTTTATTCATTCAACCTCATCCTTTAAGATGAGAGAATCCTTAACCTAGGCCTAATTTTCAAGAATAATCCCTAGAAATAATTCTCAAATCTGGGCATCCTCCTTAGGAGTAATCTCCAACCATAATTCTCTTAACATGGGCTTCTTTTTCAGGAGTAGGCCCCAGTCTCAAACAAGGGAATCCTTTTTAGGAGTAAGCCCCAAGTCCCTTAATTTTTCAAATCTATTAACCTGGGCCTCCTTTTCAAGAGTAAACCCCAGTCTTAATTCTTCTTAACCAGTCCTAATTTACCTTTGATCTGGGATTCCTTTTCAAGAGTAAAACCCAATCATAAGTCCTCTCCTAATTTGGGCCTCCTCTTCAGGAGTAAGCCCCAAGTTAGAGTATTCAAAATCTCCATGAATCACTTATACCTTTATGGACCCTGCTCCTAGATTTCTTCCCTAAGGTAAATCCTAACCTTCATCTATCTGGGAAGTCATACGTGCATAAGTCCCACATTATTTCTTATGATTGCATCTTTCATGGCACAATTGTCTAATTCTTACCAATACCTCTTGTTTCTCACATCGAGCATGACTCATGTGAGCTTAGAGTGTAAAAGTAATTATGACATCCTTCTTTGGGCCATCAATCATAAACATCATACTCCCTCACTCGAACTACGTGGGTTCTGATTCCTTTTCTAAACAAAGGATATGTAGGTAGCCCGTCTGTGGGTTCGATCCCAACTCTGAAATAATCCATGTCCTTCTGAATGACAATAAACTTTAAGTGCCCCACTGAGTGGCTTTAAATCCAGCATGGTCATCATAATGACCAAGAGACTTCTATATAAATGTGTCGAAGGGTACCATTGACCAAGAATCTCTAATAAATACAGATGATTCTCTATCGATGAAGAACCTCGAATACATATAAAAGATTCTCTAAAATTCCTACATATTTTATCATTGATTGTCAGATCTGAAGGAAAGCTCATTTTATACTTGGTAACATAATAAGGATTCACGAACATAACTTAAATCTATAAAGAGAGTCCCGGAATAGACAATAATTCCCCTCAAAAAGGTGTGATGAGTCCGACCTCCCATCCTCTCGACCAATGAAAATTCCTAAGCCTCATCTGTCCACAAACTAATGAGAACCTACCTTTGGAAAGTAGGTCCAAATGGATGTGGAATCATTGGATGTTTTTGGTTCTACGAATAAAACTGTTAGAAACCGATCGGAATGTTTGAACCTCCTATCAAAAGGAGGTCATCCCCGAAATCCGAGGGAAACAACCGAAATCTAAGGGAAACACCCACAAAATTTTAAGATCTATATAAGTTGTATGTTCAGGTGATCGTGAGGTTACATAGGGTTCCTTCTACGATTATTTCATATTGGGATCCTAAGTTTACTTCAAGGTTCTAGAGGAGTCTCCAAGAGGTGATGGGGACTCATGTCAGGATGATTACAGCTTATCATCCACCAAAAGATATCCATATGGAGCATGCTATTTATAATTTGGAAGATATACTTCATGCCTTCCTCTTGGATTTTAGTGTATTTTGGGATAGCCATTCGGGACTAGTTTAATTTTCTTATAACAATATATATCGGTCATCAATTAGAATGGATCCCTTAGAGGCTTTGTATGGTCACCTATGCAGGTCACCTATTTGTTGGGAAGAGGTGTGTGAGGCCTCTCAAGTAGGACCAAATCTCATTCAGGGGATGTCGGCAAGGATTCAAGATATACGTCAATGGCTGGTTATAGATCATAGTTGATAGAAATATTATATGGATCAGTTGTGTCATCCTTTGGAGTTTTCTATTAGTGACAGGTTTTGCTTGAAATTTCCTCCTTGGTTGGATCACCATCATCTTGGAAAATAGGGAAATTTGGCTCTGAGATATGTTGGACCATTTGAGGTCACTAAGCGGCTTGGGTGGATTTCTTATCGTTTGGAATTTTTTATTCAATTCATAGATATTCATGATGTTTTCCAAATATATCATATTAGAAAATACCACTTGATCCCTCTCATGTTATGAGTCTAGAAGATATTGAGTTAGAGCCATTAATTTCTATTGTAGAGAAGTTAGTAGAGATCGCTAAATCTCAAGTGAAATTCTTTCATGGGAAGTCAATAAAATTTGTGAGAGTGTTATAGTGACATGGATTAGATTCTCATGAGATTTAGGAATATGAGTTGTTAATGAGGGAGCAGTGACCTCAACTCTTTCAGGATATCATTCTTCCATATGACTTCCTGGGTATGGAAATTATTATAGTGGGGAATTTTTAACATATCATTACCCAATTTCAGGTATTTCTATTCTCTATTTTCATTTACCTATTTATTTGGGTGTGTTTTAGGACTCTTGAGGATGGAGATCATTTTCTAGGGAAAATGACATATAGTTCAGCGATGTGTTTTTGTTTGAATTAATGGAGTTTGAGTATAAGTTTGTTAAAGTCCTTGTAGAGTTCTCCCCAAGTTCATAGAACATCTGTGGTGGTTTTGGATTTTGATTATAATTTTTACTATTTTCTTCCTGCAAGAAAATTTCATGCCATGAGAAGATTAAATATTGTGAAAGGTTTACACATCGACTAAATTTTTCATATAATGTATTGGTTATTGGGTGGATATCCTGAGTTGGGTTTAGAACAAGAAAATATTACATGCCATGAGAAGTTTTCATTTTTTGAAATGGTAAAAACCCATATTTTTAATCTGAGGTGACCAATTTTTTATGGGAATTTTTATTTGGGAATTACTCAATGTGAAGGGTTTACACTCTGTGTAATTATTATGGACTACGATTTTTTGGGAATTCCATGAGTGATTAATTCTTCATTCAACCACAAGCCTCTTCTATCTCAACCTAAGAGTTATCCTAGGAAATTTTTGGGACTCCTCTACTTCCAAAAAAAACATCATTTGGATATTGGTCATCAGGTTTGTCTTGTTTCATCTCTCTAGGTAAGTGATATGCCTATTTATTTGTTTCCCTTGATCGTAGTAGTACCATTTCTCTATGTTTTTAGTTCCATTGATGTTTTAGCATTTTTCCTTCTAGATCCATTATGTGATCATCTTCTGGGGGTCGATCCTTTATTGTTTGTAGTGTGGATGGTGTGAATTATTTAAGGTTTTCATGATCTAACCTTTATAAATTTTCCTATTTTTTATGGGATGTGATATTAAGACATGGGAATCAATCTCAGTGCACTATTGTTGTCCTTATTTTCCTTTTTGGTTGGTAGATCCCATTGCAGGCATGTGTGAACCAAGTTTATGGAAGGTTATTTTGTCTCTAGCCTATGTTGGATAAACTGTATTTCTATATTTTTAAAAAATTATTTTATAAATAAAATGAAATGATTTATTGATTGATTTGTGTGCATATAAAAATGGGTTTTTGAGAAAATATGGTTTTCCCCTTATTTTTTTAAAAATAAAAGTTATTTTCAAAGAATTGTAAAATAGATTTATAAAATGTTTTTTAAATCATGTTTTTAATGAAATGGTTTGGAAAATATAGCCCATGGGAATCCTTAGGAACTTAGGTGTAAGGTATAATAATAGGCCTCATCAATTCGTTGATGGGAGTTCACTCATGGGGTGTTCCTCTGCTCTCTTGGCTTATTCATCTAGGGACTTGATAGACCTATTGAGGGTTACATTTTTGGGGTGTTCCTCTACTCTTTAGATTGTATGTATATATCTAGAGACTTGATACATGTGATTGTCTATATTTAGGTATGAATATCTTATCTAGATTGACATGTAGTGATCCTTGGTGTCATGTTACCTTTGATTTATATTAAACTATTTTATATTATCTAAACATGAATTTGATATGGTATGTGATAAATGAATTGATTTTATTTTATTTATTTGATTTATATGAATTGATTTGAAACTCTTCTACCTAGGTTATTTTGAAAATGTGGAAAATGGGGAAATTAAATGCTTTACCATGATTTTTATATCAAAATTATTTAACTTTTTATCATGAATTTTTCACTATAAATTTTATAATTGTTCATATTTTCATATAGATACTTGATATGGAACACCTGGGTGGGATCCTATCGAGCATGTTTAGCTGACACCATTTTCACCCCTTTGATGGTGCATAGACCTTTGTAAATTTTTTGATGCAGGGAAAGGAAAGGAACCATAGTGGGGTGGAAAGGTTTCTTTCAACTAAGTCTGGATAGCTAGTGGTGAAATGGTGGGAGTTTCCCATGCTATCACATGGATTAGCCTCTTTGGTTTTTTTTCTATCCTTGGCAGTTAGACTTGTATCTTGGAGATTTTTTAGCTACCTTCTTAGTTGTATCGCTTCTACTATTTCATTATTTTTATGACTTATATACTTGTTTCTTCTTACAATGATTCTTAACATCATATGTGTGTGTGTGTGTAATATTTTTTTATTTATGTTGGATGAAATCATTTCCTCAATTTTTGATTGATTTTCAGGTGCTACTCACTGGCCCGTGGTGATTGGGAACTCCCATTGGGTATGTGATGATTCAGGTCGGGTCTAGTTCGAGAGGGTATCCAGGTCAGGTTCATCACATTGACCTTATTAGAAAATATAAAATATACTGATTCAAAATATGGAATCCATTTTTTGAAATTCAATTTAAAAAATTGGTAGAATTAAATTTAAAATTATACCACATACGTGACAAAAGAATGATTTTCCAGAGAGAAATTTCTCATAAGTATAAAATGTTTTAGTATAAAACTTAAATATGAAATTGATTACAATAACATAAATTAGTTAAAATATAATATATTTTAACTAATATTACTTTAAAAAAATTAAAAAAATAACAATTTCATAAATAATTTAAACAAAAATAAAATTTTCAATAAATATCAGTATTTTTCACTATTCATCAAAAAATTAATCTTTTCATAAAATTATAAAAAAATACACCCAAAAAAAATTTAGATGAAGATTTAAAAAATTAATTTTTCTTTCAAATACATTTTATAAAATTAGACAATTTTAATTTTAAATTTTGTGTGCAAAGCATGAATAAACCTCCTTTTAGAAAAATACTATTTTTTAAGAAAAATTTCTTTTTATTACAAATTATTATTATATTATTTATAATCAATATATACCCATTGAATTTATTTTATAAATTTTCAAACCATATAATTTCCATAATTTAGTTATTGTTATTCATACACTCCATCTTAATGGCTAGGTAATAATGGTCATGTTTAAATAATAATATTTTAAAAGAGTTTCTCATTTCATTTAAACTTGGATTTTTGTGTTATACAATCTATTGAAGAAGTTAAATTTATTTAAAAATAAGTATATCATAAATAATAGGGGTGTTATATTCTCATTTAATCTTGGTGTTTTGTGTCATATATGCTACCGAATATGATTTTCCTTTTTAAAATCTCAGTGTGTTACATTAAACCTCCTTAAATAAATTGCATCGTCACAATTTAATCTTGATCCTAGTAATCAAGAGTTTGAAATTTGAAAATACCTTTGTTAGAAAACCACATCCTAAAGGGTTTAATAAAATATATTCTTGATAGGAGCGAAAGTGAATTTTTAAGGTCATCTAGAATAACACATCATTTGGTTTCCAAATAGGAGAATATTGGTGAGAAATGAAAACATGGACATGGAAGAGAATACTAACACCCAAGAATTAATAGAGAGTGATAGATAACATGGTCATGAGAAATTTAACCACCAAAAAACCATAAATATTTGAGGAGTTAAAAGCCTCTTGATTCAATAGAAATGAAATTAATTGGAAAATTTTTTTATCTTGAGATCTTTGTGAGGTATTTTATTACCATTATTATAGAGAAAACCAAAAAAATTTACTTACAATTTTTATCCTTTGGTTATGCTTCGATCAATTCCTCCTTCATTATTACTCTAGGAAATGAATATCCAGTAGGAATTTTTGTGCATGAATTACTAAAATTAATATTTAGTAAATCATTAACTTAATAAAGGATTTAAAATTAATTCCTCCTATCACTTAAGATTTTACAAGACCAAAATGTTTAGTAAAAGTTATCAAATAACACCTAAAGTTCAACTTAATCCATTCCATCAATATTTATCCTTAATGATCATCCAAAATATATCTTACTCAATTTGAAATGAAGGTTAGTAAACTGAAATTATGTTCCCTATATAATATAAAGTGTGACTTAATGTCATATTCTATATATGTGAATACCTTGATCGCCATAAAACCTTAATGAAAATGTGTTTGCTTCTAAAAATAAAATCCTAGGTTTTTGAATATATTCAATAAATAAAAACATATAGTAAAATCTAGTAAGGATAACATAAAACATCAAATCACTAATCAATTTCATGGTCACTAATATTATCCCATAAATATATATTTATCATTATTATCTCAACATCAATCACATATTAAGTGTTATCTTCCCCCAGTCATGTGTTTTCTAGAAAGATCAACTTTTCCCTGAATCACTTTTCATGGATATTAGTTTCATTCCACATATGCTATTAAATACTTAATGAAAAAGTACTACAGTATAATCCTTATACATTTCATAATTCATATAACCAGAATATCATTATTAATAATATTACTATAACAAAATTATTGATTTGAAACACAAAAACCTTAATCATTCCACTTTATCTATAGTAATATTATAATCTTAACCACGATACCTTAGACTTTTCTAAGGTATATTCTATTGATGCTTGGAGAATTTATTTTTTTAGTGCCCCATATCCTTATATTTGAAGCATTAAACATTGGAAGCTTATTTCTTGCCCTTGAAATTAGGATCATGGTGTCTTTTCTCTCCAAACTTGTAGCAAACTCTCATTACCTTCATGAAAGTATCGGGGTGTTTCTTTCCAAAATTATCACATGTGGTAAAATCTTTCTTTCATTTATTCCCTTTATCCATATTTTTCTATGTTTTCCTCTTCTTCACTTTCTTTCCTTTGAATACATAAGACTTTTACAGTTATTTATTTATCTTGATTTCACATGATACTATGTACTCATATGATGGGAATGTTTTGGAGACTAATTCCTTTAAAGGATAATATATAAACCATTAAAAAAATGGTCAATGTTACTCTTTGTACTACATACATAGTCTGTAATATATATTTATAAACTTGTAAATTTTTATCCATACTTAGATACATTTTCATCTCCCTTTTGTCTTAGAATCAGTAATTGTCTCTCTATATATGCTCATTGCTCATGAGGAAAATACTTTTCAAAGAATAGTGCCTTAAAATCCTTCCATTCAATTTTTTCTAATTATTATTCATCCTTAGTGTTTTGAATTGATGATCACCATTGATCCACATATCCTAAGAGATGATACACATTCATTAAAACCTTATCCCTTTCATTACATCCCAAAGTAAGAAATATCTTATGTAAGGAACTTATACATTCATCATCTACAAATGGATTTGTAGTCCCATTGAAAGATGGAGGTTTTTTATGTATTAATCAGTCTAACATTATTAAAATGCATGGTGTATCATCATGATGATCTATATGGGAAAGGTTATTTCTCATAACCTGATTTATTTTCCACCAATATGGTTATAATTTCTTCAGTTTCAACTACAACTCCATCTCTAGCTTTATTATCTTTCCTAGGAGGGAAATCCCTATATGGGGTATGTGCATCGATATGGTTCCCATTATTTCTACCAAGTTCCATTTACAAACAATTTCATACACTATATTAGATCATAACATTATGAAATATAACATATAATCCCAATACTAGTGAAATACTTAACATAAATTGAAAAATATGTGCATTGTTAATCTTGTAATCATAAACATTGTTTCTTTGTGAAGGTTTTCAATTCAAAAAATATTTTCAAATACTTCATAATTTTTATAAATAAAATTTAAATTACACAAATCATATCCCATAGGAGTTTCAAACTAGGTTTATAGTAAGGATCTTTGTCATATACCAGCTAACACTCTAGTCAAACCTGATGCACCTTTTTTAGATTTATTTTCCATATGTACATTTATTCTAGAACCATGCCCATTTGTAATATCCATACAGGGATATATTTCTAAAAAACCACATAATATCTAACTTACCAAAACTTCAGTAAATTATCTTATACTTAGACTTATCCTTTAAGTATTTCATATGGTTATATTCCCTAATCTATGTTTTCTAAAATATAGTTCTTAAGATTTTTACCAAACTTCCTTCAATACCAACTATAAAGACTCTAACTCTAGTAGCCCAGAGCTAGTGGTTATATTATTACAATGACATATGATACAAGGGATTACATATCAAAGGATATAATAGTTTAGTAATCTTGGTAAACTAGATACATACTTGAAATTCACATTACAATTGAAAACATAAAATGCAAAAAGTATTTTATTTGAGAATTCCATTATTCTTCATAGAGTATCCCTTCATATTAATCACAAAAAAATTCCTAGTATCCTTAGGAAAATAAAACATAAGAAAGGGGTGAGATTAGATGATTAGTAAGGGTAAACATAAAGTAGAATATATCATGAATAAAAAATTATAATCAATATAGAAAGGTAAATAATTGAAACATGTTCTATTTAATAAATGAACTTAGCATAATATGGTAGTAATAAATGATGATCAAATAAATCTATATAAAAAATCACACAAGATTGAAATATTTAAATTTATATTCTAGATAATAAAATGATGACATAGTAATAAATAACCAATCTCATAACGAGGTAATGCATAATTTCATACATTTGAACATGTTATCAATAACTTTCAAAATATAGTTTAAATTTATGGGTAGAACCCTGTCTAATTTGGCCAACTGATTTTTCTCATGAAACATATCGAGGCATCAAGGGGCAATCTATAATCAGGCCCCACCCATAACTTACTAATTAAAATTAATTCCTTATATTAAAGGGGTGAAAAATAATCAACATAAAAAATTGGATTAAAAAACTAACATACAAAATTTTAATACTTACCTTAATCAAATAAACATTATCATAAAACATCAAGAGTTATATGGTTAATGGTAATAAAATTGTACACCCTCTGTGAAACAGATCATAAAACATCCAAATAAAGAATATTGATGATATAAATACAATATATACCAAGTGTATCATAAGTATAATAAATATTTTATGTCTTTGATGAATATAAATACCATAAAAATCATTTAAAACATTATTGAGGAAAATAACCTTTTCACTTTGAAAAATAAAATTTTAAAATAAAAAGTTCACAAAACATTTTGAAAGTAAATTTACTTCAAAATAACCTTTGAAAATTATAAAATAATCATAAAAAAATTTATTGTTCATGATGAAAGAAAATTTTATTCATGTTGTACACATTAAAACAAATATTTCTTTCACATTTTTAGTAAAATCCAAATAGACCTTATTTTGAAAATGATAGGAAGTTTCCTTTTAAATTTTTTTTTAAAATATAAAAATCAGTAAAAATTTATTTAATAAATCATATTTAAAATTTTAAAAAGATTTTTTAAAAAAAATTTAGAAAACATGGATTTTTTATGAAAATAGATTTTTAATCGAAGAGAGAAATAAAGTCAAATTTTCCTAAAAACATTTTCTCAACCATTTTAAGTAACAAAAGAGTGGGAAATGGTAATATTTCTTAAAAAAATTAATTAATAACCATATTAGAATAAAATTTATTTATTTGAAAATATAAATATCAATTAATTACCCCAATGGAGACTTATACAAAAATATTCCCGAATAATTATAAGATTGTGAAATAAACCCTTACCACATTGGTAACTTCTAAATTGTAATCCCAATAAAAGAAATAACATAAAATAAAATATTAAATTCCACATATATAAAAATATTAATGATATAACATATAAAAGGGTTGGTATATACACTACACAAAAAATAATTTGTGAATATGTCATATGTATCATGGAAGTAAAAGTGAGACGAGAAACCCTTACCTTAGGTTTGACTCTATTTTCATGTGTCTAAACCTCCTATATAATAAATATAGGTTTATTATAAATCTATTATATAACCATACTCATATATATCATACCATATATTATTTACTTATAGTCTTTAATCACTTGTTTATTATCAATTCTTTGTTAAAATCACTATTTCAAGAGATAATTGCTCTGTTTTTCATATATGTTTTAGTTTGGTATTTTTGGACATTTTAATTTGAAAATGGTTACATAATATAAAAAATTTTAATCATGATATAAAAATCATATATATTAATTATATATGTTTTTAATTAATCTATTAAAGTTAGAGGTAGAAAATGTATTACACCATCCATAGAGATGGTAGGTCGTACGTACGCATGAACATTATTTCCATTTTCTCAACATATGGAATGAAATGAAAATAAATATTAATTTATTTGTAAATAATCATTATTTTTTATTATATATAATACATATTAATCAAATAAAACCATATTACCATCCATGTAAAAATAAAATGAAAACATTTCACATCGTTGTGTGGAGGAGGTAGTCCACACGTACGCACGAGTGACATTGTTGTTTTCCAATAGATTGGAAGGTAAGAAGTTAGATGTGATATTATATTTCCATAATAATGGTTAGATTATAAATATCACATATACAAATAAATTTTAACCTTAGTTACTTTCATTTAAAGTGTAATCAACAAATGAATCACATCACTTTGTGAGGTGGTAGTTTGTCGTACACACGAGTGACGTTATCATATCCCCCACTGAATGAAAAGTAAGAAGGTATATGTGATATAATAATTATAGAAGTATAATAATTTTATAAATATCATATATATATATGTGTGTGTGTGTGTGTGTGTGTGTGTTAAATACATAATTATATCCAGCCTTTAAGGGTTTTTATGGAAAAGGAATTACATCATTTCACGAGGCGGTAGTCTATCATACACACAATCGACAGTTTCATTTCCCATTAGAAGGAAGTGGATATAGATATGTCTTATGTAATTAACATAATAAAATATAAGTATATATTATATAATTTTTTATTATATTAGTTTAGTTTAATAATAAATAAAACAAATACACACATTTAATAATTTTACCACTTCTTCAGAGAGCCTCTTTAAGTTTATATCTAAAGCCATCTTAAAAGGGATTCCTAATCAAAATAAGGCCTATATGATGTGTGGATGGAAGTAAATAATGGAATTGGGTAGTTATTTTCTGAACTAAATGGTTTTTGAGGTGTGAATATGGGAGTATAGGGTGTGTTATTTTATAATTGAGGGAGTGGACACGCATGGAATTTTTTAAAAGATAAAGTGATACCCAAGTTTTTCTAATTCCATATGTAACACCCTGATATTTTGTGAAATATTTTTTTCAATGTAATTTAATATTTTTTATATTTTTAGTTACACACAACACTTATTTAATCTTTTTTTACAATCAACACCAATTTTATCTTGCATTACACGTAATACTGAGAGTTGAATGTGTTGAATGCAACACCGAGTTTAAACAAAATGTGATGTACTATTAAAATATTATTATTTAATATGATAGTCATCACCTAGATATTTTAATGGAGGGTATATATAATATTAAATAAATTATGAAAATATTTATTTTACACATTTATTAAAAATAAATTCTTTGGTGACAAATTAATTATAAATGAATAAAAAACTATTTGAAAATAAAAGAAATCCTTTTGTGAAAAAATATGTCTATGCACATAAAAAAAATTTACATAAATAAATTTGGGTAAATTATTTTAATGAAATTAATATAATTTAAATTTAATAAAAATTTTAACATTAATATTATGTGTTTTATAGACAATAGATAAGAATAAATCCAATTTTACGCTTAAAGTTATATTTTTCTAAAAAGAAGTTTTTCCAAATTTTTTGCATACTTCTTTTAAAAATAATTTTTGGAAATTTTATAAAATTTATTTTAAAAAAATAAGATTCATTTTTTAAATTGTAATTTCAAAATTATCTTAGGGTAAATTTTTGGGACTTTTCTGAAAAGTTTCATTTTTTGATGAATAGTGAAAAATACTGAATTTTAATTAAAAACTGACTTTTCATTTAAATTATTTATAAACTTAAATTATATTTTAAATTGTTTTTAAAGTATAATTAGATCAATTATATATCTATTTATTCAATTTATATCATTTGAATCATTTTCAAATTTAATTTTGATATAAAAACTTTGCAAAATATTGAATAGTTTCTCTTTGAAAATTTTTTTCCTCGTCATGGCTGCATTATTAGTTTTTAAATAAAATTTTATACCTTTAGTAATGTAATTTATAAAAATTAATTACATATTTTAAATCATAATAATTTATATTATCTAATAAGTTCAACTTAATTTTTATCCATAACTATTAGCAAAAACAGTAAAAAATTAATAACTGCGATTAAGGTTAAAACGGGGTTTTATACATTGCATGCATGTCACAAAACAAGTCGGGCTTCCATCCAACCTGACACTTGACCCAACCTGTAACAAGGCCTGATAGGCACTCACAATCCTTCTAGGATGGTGACAAGCATTAAGCATCAAATATATCACATTAGTAATGATTTAGCCCAAGAATAACCATGATCAAATAACCAAAACAGAGCATGCAGCAACCCAATAATTACTAAAGATTAATAAATACCCATAATCTAAATATAACATATATTTATGTAAAATAAACTAAAAAAAACTGAAACCAAATTAGATCCTGACTAGATTTCCATATGACCTCTTGGTCACCACCCACCATAAAACCAACCTGCACAAAAGGCAACCGAACCAAAAACCTAAACTTAAAAAATAGCTCGGGTCAATCAAAACTAAGTACCACAAGTAGGGTGTGAAAAAAAATACTCATTATGAATGCACCATAGAGTCCATATATTTAATTTCCTGAAAAAAATCCATAAACACTGTTTTAAAATACATTTAGAAAATAAGTTTTTTATCATTTTAAGAAATCAAATACAGATTTCCCTTTTTCAAAACAACACACACACCACTTTCCAATTTTCAAAGAAGTTTCATATTTTTATAACCCAAATTGAAGTCCCAAACCCAAAGTAAGATACAAAACCATGTTATCATAAGAAACACCAAAAAAATAAAGGAGATAGTAAAAGCAAGAAAGAACTAACAGAGAAGGAAAAAAGTGCATTAGAATAAAATAGAACATATTGATAATAATCATGGGAATTTCCAAAATATATATATAGAAGAAATATATAGATGTACTTAGTTCATAATCACCTTTTAGCTTATGGTGTAGCTCTATAGTCAATAACCAACTGGTTTCCATAAACTAGCCTCGTCAATGGAACATCTCATCTGGCCTCTCAGCAAATAAAGGTGGTACCTACCCATCAAATCAGGGCCAATAAGAAACAATCACTTGAACCTCTGGATAACACCTAGGAATCCCATGATAGTAGTACATAGTGAATGAATAGGTCTTCACATACATGGCACAAACCAATAACCCACATATTCCACCATTCTTTCCTATCCCAAATACTAACACCACCTATGTGATGACCCTCTCCTCAAAGGGTACACCATAAATGTTCCTATCACATATCAAGTCATACAAAATTTCTAACTAGACCTTCACATAAAATTATATTTCAAACCATTTCCAAAACATGATAATATTTCAATCAGGCCTTTAATATTTCCAAATTCAAATCCATTTCCAAAACCATTTTTGAAACTAAAATGAAACCATACAACACACTCAAAGGTTCAAAATGGGCCTTTATATCATTTAGGAACTAATTAATATTCCAAGGTTCCAAATTATAAAATATTTGGAAAAAAAATTCATAAAACACAATTGAGATCCTTTGTAAACCAAGTAAACCATTTAAGAACTATTAGAGCTTTAGAAGAATAATTGGAGAAATAGGTGGGCTGAAAAAGAGAAAAATAGAAAAAGGGGGATTTTGAAAACCAGGCTCAAGAGGTAATTTTTCTAATAAAGACCATTATCATTTGTGTTCCCACATATATGTGCACCTCATGCATGTATTGATGTGTCCACATCCAATGGAACACTTTAAACATAACCAACCCACACGAAGTTCAAATCCCTAAAACCACCGAACTATACACAACACCCAATTCACAATTAAAACCAAATTATCAAAATTTAACTAAGGTCATACATAACCAAAGATACCAGAATTCATTTAAAAAATCTAATTAGAATTTCATCAAACACTTATCATACATATATAAAAAAGAATATTTAAAAATACCATTTTAAAATACATTTATATCAATTTTTCATTTTGAAAACACCATAATAATTTATTCTAACACACCATAGGAATGAACATAACATTTAGATACCATTTAGGAAATATCAATCATTCGAATACATTATTTTGAAAGAAAAATGGATGGAAATACCTACCTCAATGACATGTGGATGTGAAGAAAATCAAGGAGAAGGAAAAACATGGCCCAAGATATAATCTGATCACCATAAAATCAAAGTAACATAAGACACACATCCACCCTATCCTCTAGAGTTCAGCAAAGATAGAACCCACATAAGAAGAACCAAGAAACCAAGGGAGTAAGAATAATAGAGGAGTAAATCAATAAAAAATCCAAAGTAAACTAACCTAGGATCCTTGAATAAGAACCAAGATAGGAGTAGGAACCAAGGGGGGATTTTGGGAGCCCCCTTCATATAGCTAGGTCAAACAAGAGGTAATGGAGACTGATTGGGGTTAAACTTTTATAGGGGTAGAATTGGAAACTCAGCATTTTAAAGATTTGGGCAAGTCACATTGTTTTCCAAACCATGCACAAATCATGCATACCCTACTAGAGAAGAGGGGAACCCCATGGATGTTGGGAAACTATGCATAAACTATTCAACTCATCTCTATCAAATGAAAAATCCATTTTGCATACTTATCGCATGGTTTCCTATAACCTTGCACAAGTTATTCTCTATAAAAATAAGGGCACTTAGTTCCTTCTATGACTCGCACGGTTTGGTAAAAACCACGCTCAAACCATGAAAAGAGAAAAAAATCACCCAAAATATCCAAAAACTCAAAAAACAATCACCAATATCTTGACCTGAACCTCAACCAAAATAATCGATTTCAAGAAAAGAATAAAATAAATGATAAACCGTGGTTGGGGTGTGCCAATGCGGTTGTGTTAAAATTAAATTTCCACACACACAAGATTTTTATTTAATAAATTGGATTTAATATTTAGAATCATTAGTTATAAATTATCTAATAATGATATTTTAATTTTAGGATTAAATGAAAAATTTCCTAGGATAAAAAAAAACTAGTTTCCACGGTGAAAGTTAAAAAGGTAAAAGTGAGTAAAACTTAAAGGATAAGGAATAAAATGTTTAAAACATGTGATTTTTTTATAGTGGAGGTGTGTCCCTATAATATAATACCTCCCCTCTATTATTTACCAATTTTTTATCTACATGAGGTGATATTTACCATCCATTATTGAATACTTTTGGGTATTTAAAAAAATGTCATTCATCCTCAATTATAAAAGGCCACCCCCTATACTCACTTCTTCACGCCACTAAATCCATTAGTATCAAATGAAACCTAACCAAATAACCTCCAAAAATCCATAAAATAATCCTAGAATCCTTATTTTTTTCAAAAATCCAATCTATAAGGGATTTTGGTGCTAACCTAAGGAGGATACCCAAAGAAAATGTAACATTCTTCAACAAGTATCTTTGTTTTATTTCTTACTCCACATCCTTAAATTAATTTTAAACCATGTTGATATAATAAAATTAGTATATTAAATATACTTAGTTATTTTTAATTTAATTTCATGACCTAAAACCTTCTCCACTTCCATCAAATTTGTTATGAAATCCTCATTCATGTGTACAGCAGACTACCTCCTCGTGAACTGATGTCATTCATTTTGCCATTACCAAAACTCATGGTTGAGTATGATGATAGATATAAAGTATATATATGATATTTATAACATAATTATACCTATTAATTAATTATATTAAATGTAACTTTTTTACTTTCCATTCCATAGGGTATTCAATAACATCTCTCATGTGTACGGTGGACTACCGCCTCGCGAAGCGATGTGATTCGTTTTCACTGACGCTTTATGTAAAAGATAATAAGGATAAAGTTAATAAATATATATGATATACATGAAATAATTAAAATATTAAGGATATATTTATCATTCTGAAAAGATAATATATCATTTTCTTTCATACCTTTTCACTCACTAAAACATGATAACATCATACGTGTATGTGTCGACTACTACCTTCACGAAGCGATGTGACTCTCTCTTTTCAATGCCACACCACCTATATGATATATATATAATTATATTTAAAGAAATAATATATTATTCATGATATTATTATCATTATTTAAAGATAAAATATTAATTAACTCTATTCTATAAATATTTTTTAAAAATTGAAATGTTACTCATGCGTTTGTACGACCTACCACCTCCATGGTCATAATGTACTTCATTTTTCAAAAACCATATTTATTGATTAGTATTAAAGGTATAATTGATATATAAATATGATAATTATTTAATTATTATTATTATTGATATTATGTAACCATTATCAAATTAATAATACCAAAAATAACAAACTAAAACATATACAAAATACAAAGCAATTATTACCCAAAACATGATTTTAACAAAGAATTATTAATAAATAGGTAATAAATGGTAATAAATAAATAATATATTATATGATATATATATAAATAATTATGTTTCTATATTATATTTATAATAAACTTATATTTATTATACTATAGGTTTTAACATGCATGAAGGAAGTCGATACTTACAGTAAGGGATATCAAATCTCTCTTTTATTTCTGGGAGACATATGAAAATTCACCAATCATTTATTTTTGTGTGGTATATATACAGACCATTTTACATGTTATATCATTCATAAAATAATTTTCATTATATTTAAAGTTTCAATTTATATTATTATTTATTTGGTCTTATGATTCAAACGATTACTAAAGTGGTAAGGGATTTTACTCTCACTTTTATTTTCTATGAGACAAATTATATATTCATTGAATGGTTATATTATGTGATGTATATACTTCCCATGAATTTATTTTATGATTATTATCCTGAAAATTATTTATATTTACATATCAATTTTAGGATCTCTATTTTTATGAGGTTTACAGTTCAAAAGATAATAAATCGGTAATGGATTTTTGTCTCAATTTGCCTTCTTTGGGATGTAAGTTATGTAATTTACATATATTATTCTATGAGGAGTATATAATTCCCCTTGGCATGTTATATAATTAATATCATTATTTTAATGACATTATAATTTTTATTTAATTTTATTCTTTCATGGGGATTAAGATTTGAAGTTACCAAAGTGGGAAGAGTTTTATGTTACAATCTCATCATTTATCATGATTAGTTACAATTATGCTTTAAAATGATGAAATATTATGATATATATATCAGAAAGCTCGTGAATTTTTTTCCCATATGTTTATGTCATGATAATATATGTTTTCTATTCATTTTCCTCCATTAATGTACTCAGGGGTTAAAAAATATGTTATAAGAAAAACCGTCTTTTCAGTCGAAAATCCATTTATTTACAAAACCATGTTTTATAAAAATGTTTTCAAAAATGATTTTAACAATTTTCAAAGTATTTATTAATTAAATTTTAAAAAATAATTAATTTTAATAAAAAAAATTAAAGGAATCTTCCTGTTATTTTCCCAAACAATGCCTGATTACATTTTATCGAAAATGTGAAAGGATTATTTATTTTAACGTGTATGGAATGAATGAAATTTTCCACCATCATAAAAATTATTTTATTTGAAGCTTCCTTTATATGTTTTTCAGTTTATTTTAAAATATAATTATTTCAAAACTATTTTATGAATTTTTTGTTTTAAAAATTAATTTTTAAATAAATGTTATTTTCCTCGAGAAATGTTCCAAGTGATATTTCAAAATGATTTTCTATTTAAGATTACATACTTTGATGTTACTTATTATTTACTAGGGATATGATCCAAGTATATCATTCTTATTATTTCTTAGTATTGCTTATGTTTATCATTTAAAGATTCTTATGAAACACATTTCTTTTCCACGGGTTGTATCATGATAAAATTATTATGAAACCCATTTCATTTAATGGGTTATGATATGATGAATGTTTCATGATCTTGTGGAAAAAATGTGTATGATTTTAACAATGTGGTGGTGGTTACATTATAACTAAGTACAGTGGTTAAATTAGAACCACGTATGGTGGTTTTATTATAACTAAATATGGTCGGGACCTATATCTCCCTCTAATTAATTGGGTAAGGATTTATATATATTGGGATAGAAAAGACTGAAATGGGTAGCGAACCTGATTCAGTAAGGGAATTTTTCCACTATGATGGTAGTAGGAGTAAACCTTGACTACTATGATGTTTTGGGGAGTGAACCCATTTAACTTTGAGGAAAGGTATTCCACTAGTGATGGTGTTGTGTCTCTCCCAGGAGGTGTAGTTACCCATGGAGTTCCCTAACAAGTCTTAGAAATTATCTTTGAATAATAAGGAAATGATTTTATATGCTTATTTGTATGCCCGAATTCTATGTCTTATGCCAAGTTATGATCTCATGACTCATGTTATTTTATTTTCTTATGATTCATGTCTTATAAACTTCTAATATTTAAGTCATGAATGAATATTTAGATCATTTATATGTAGTTTATGGTTTTCATATGTTATTCTCACATTATCATACACTTATGATCATGTTATGTTTATGTATTTCCCTTTTTACCCTTACTGATCATCTGAGCTCACTTTTTCTTATGTTTCCTTTCCCCAAGTTATGAAGAAGTTTTTATGTAGGGTATTTCTAGGAAGAGTACTAAATGGGAAGATATTTTTGGGAAACATTAAATATCTTTCAATGGATTACAATATTGTGTTCCAAGTTTCTAAAGAAAATAAATTTTTACGATCCTCAAGAATGTGTTTGTGTATGTAATAAATATTTATCTAATAAGATATAATATCCATGTATGAGAAGCTTGGGTCACTATAGTTATTGTTAAAGGAATGTTTTAGTCAAACTTTAGAAATTTGGATGAGAAAAAGTTAGTAAGATACCTAGGGATATGTCTAAATATATGTATAGGTATACATCTAAGGAAAATTCCAAGGATGAGTCAAAGTATAGAAAAATCTTTGGGGATTTTGGTAAAGGATAGAGACAGTGGGTTCTAATAAATTTTATCTCTATATGGATACTACAAGTGGATGTGAATCTGGAATAGAGGTACCAAGGGGTAATAACTCTGAAAATGGTGTATTTAGATAGACTCGATCATCACTCGGTTCATGACAACAGGTCTTTCTATGAACCTAGTTTAACACTCTCAGGGGATATTCTTTTTAAATTCACAAACCCTTTATGAACCATCATAATGTATTTAAATAGATTATGACTATGAATTAACTAGGATAATCCTAAGGTGTCATCAATTAAAAATAAGTTGTTCTGATTTAGACATCATATAAGTAATATTTCTATGATTATGTGTTTTTCCACTATGATTAGTTTTTCTCACACTATTCCTTTTGATTTTATTCAATGGAAGGAACAAGAAAGAACTAGGCTAACATTGAGTATTATGGACAATATTTTGATGAGCATCCAATTGGATAATGACTGGAGTAAATGATATTATGATTTTTCTTAATCATTTTTCTTGGAACATGATTAACAACATGCACCTTAAACAACTCTCAGACTCACCAAAGTGGATAAGTATATAGTTTATTTAAAGTTCAGGTAATGGAGACCATGGAGGAAAGAAGACCCAGTATACTATATGTCAAGAATGAAGGGAAGATCATTCCAGGGAATGCCTTAAAGGAATGAGAATATGTTTTATGTGTGTAGAAGAAGAACACAAATTAAGTGATTTCTGTGGAAGCATGAAAAGTTCAGTTAATGAAATAGATGGGAATATTGGTCTCTCTATGGTATTATCAATGGATTAATTTTTTAACAATGTATAAGTATAGGAATTATGAAAATAAATTTCCTAGGGGTAAAATATCATGAAGAGAATCTACATGGTGGTACAAGTAATGGTTATACTGTTGATGATGAATAATCTATGAATAACATATGAAAAGAAAAAGGTATTAATGAATAAGACTATGGAGCCTATTTAATGGATTAAGGATTATTTGAAGTGTTTTTGTATTGGAAGTCAATAATTATTTTATATTAATCATGATTTATATAAGGATTATTCAGTATAAGTTTTTTATTAAGGATATGAAAGAATATGTTGAATAGTACTAATGACCTAGAAAATTGATTTAATGGAAAGGTAATATTTATGAAGAACGTGTAATTAATGTAAAATAACTCTAAATATGTTCCTAATGTTGAGAAAATGGTGTTTAGTTTGGATAAATAGATTATTGATATGGATTAAATAAATTGGATAGTATTGATGACCTCAGAACTAATAAATGATTTGTTGATAAAGTGGTTTATGTTATCATTGATGGATTTTACATCATTTTATTATTTAAGTATTATATCCAATAATCTATGTTTTATGTAAGTAATGAGGAAGAATGTATGTTTTCAATAAGGTTTTATGGTAATTTATATTATTACCATGTTTCAATAGAATATATGATGAAGGTATTCACGTGTTTGGTATGTGGAAATCAATAGCAACTTTATGATATATGGGGATTTAATATTAAGTTTATTTTGATAAATTTAGTAACCATGTTTATAAATTATAAATTTTGGAAGGTTTATAAGGTTAAACATTTATAGAATGATTTAATTTGAACTTTGGATGAGATTTTAGAGATTAACTTATTACTTCTCCATATTAATATTTATCCATATTCGATAACTAATTCTAACCTTTTTTTAACTAGAGATAGAAGGAATGACTTATAATTCTATTATGGATCTTATTTAGTGATCCATACATGAAAAATTCATCTCTTAAAGTAAAATATTAAGTAAAAATTGATCAAGGAACAACCAAAGGATGAAATTATACTTCAAAAATAAAAAAATATATCAATTAATTACATTTTCATATGTTCCTAGTCTAGATGGAAAATTAATTCCCCAACATTAGGAGAAGGATCTTGAAATAAAATTTTGACTTGTTTTCAGCATTTTTTATTATGTTAATGATATTTTTTTACCTATTTGGTTTATGTATTTGTGTTTTTTAACTTTATTCTTACCATGTTCTCTATCACTCTCTATTAGTATTTGGGTGTTAGTTTTTCTTCTATCTCTATGTTTTCACTTCTCATATATGTTCTCCTATTTGGAAACCTAGTGTATATTATTCCAAATGACTTTCACACATCCATTTATATTTTTCAAGAATATTTTTTATTAACCCTTTTTATGATGTGGGTATAAGGCCCCAGCCTTAAACCTTACTTAATCTTGAGTTATTACAAGATTACACATTGAGGATCTTTTCAGGTTTAGAGTTTTAGAGAATTAGATCATAAAACTTGCATTACATTCCACATATAAACAAAGTGGTTACATAAAGATAGTATTATTAATTCCCATCAATGGAAACATATTTAAAATAAAACATGGATTCATTCTTGACACTTCCTTGACACTATCATCATATCATGTACCTTTCCCTTGACCTGTGAAAAACATCTCAAAAAAACTTGGGATGAGCATAAAAAGCTCAGTATGGATTATAAAAACATGGAAAGGAAACATGGGTACATATATACATAAGAGTGAAATCATACTTTACCCATAAAACATAAGCACATTAACATACCTCATCAAATCATGAGTAAATCATTGAAATCATAAGACATAAAGGTAACTTGAGGCATTCATAACATTCTTACGTAGGGAGTAACCCTCTTGGTTACGTTTGGAATACCCATCAAGTATATTCCCTAAAATCTCTTCAGAGAAACCTTAACGTTTCACTCCTTCGCGTTACCCAATGCATTGGAGAGCTATATCGGGCTCACCCGCCCTTAGTTTATCACGGAACCACCCGTTTTCATAATAATTCCCAAGAACCTCAACATAATCGTATCACGTAAAACATGCATAAAGGAAACATAACATTTCCACCATTCAATAACAAGATATCAATACCACACGTTGATATAAAAATATTATGAAAACCATTTTCAATACCAAAATAAAAGAAAAGTAAAACATGGTATTTATTTTTCTTTTAAAAAGAAGGTATGGCTTGTAGAGGAAGCCGAAACTCAAATAACGGTCACGACGGCGGAGAAGTCATTGTCGCCGCATACGTACGACAAAAACATTCCCTTTTTTTGTTTAGTAAATGTTTCGTATAAAAAATATTCCTTTTGAATAAACATAAAAGTCAAAGGGGTTTATACACCGTATAAAAGAAAGTTGTGTATAAAATAAAATATGCCTCAATGAAAGGAGATAGAGACGAAGTCCCATACCTCGTATCTGACTTGACCCGACCGTTCTTTAATCTCCTGAATAATAAACTTGAGTTAATCTCTACTTGCTTAATAACCTTTTTCAAGTTCATTATTCCTTTTATACCATGTTATGAACATCATGTAATCATTTAAGTTAATAATGTTCATTTTGTCGGTATTTGGTTCTTAAGTCAAAAATAGACTTATTACACTTACATGTTGTTAATTTGGTCAAAGGTTCGTTATATCCAGAATGATATTAATGATTTGGATAACATATATATAATATATATTCAGCATATATATGTATTTATAATATTACATCACATTTAGAGGTAAGAAATGAAATGCACCGTTTATGGAGACGGTAAGCCGTACGTACGCGTGAACGCTACTTCCATTTCTATTTCGTATTTTCTGGAATGGATTCATAATGATATAACAGTATATTATAATTCCAGTATAATAACATATATAATATCATTAACTTTATCCTTTACACATCCCACATATGGTATTAACGAATCAAATCACTTTTAGGGGGTGGTAGCCCGCACTTCCTAAAATAAAGATATCGTGTTTACCTATAATGGAAACCATAAAGGTATGCCCAAAATGAAAAAACACAGAAGCTTAAGGAAAACATAAACATATTATATATCATATATAAAAATATTGACATCATAATGGCCACCTTTTAAGGTGTTAAATGAGTATTGAACAATCATCATTTCGGAAGGCAGAATTTCACCACCCACGGAAACCGTATGTTCTTTAACCATTTGATGTATTTGTGTGAGAGTGTAGCTCAAATAAATCTTATAAAAAAATCCTAGTATATTGAAGATACTGGTTTTGTTACAAAATAAGTAAATAAAAAGAGTTTAGGGGGTTGGAGAAGCAAAATAAAACAAATGAACATTAGAGAATGAATTACCTTTAAAAGTGTATCTCCTTTTGATTTGAGCCAAAAGGCTTCCTTTGAAAGGATTCTGCCCAAAGGGAATCCTCTAGCATGAGTAGAGGGATGTGTAGAGAGTAAATGGGCAGGGGTTGGCCGATCCAAAGTCTTGAGGAGTGTGTGAAATGAGGTAGAGGTGGGGGACTTTTATAAGAGGAGAGGAGGGGCACTTTTGGAAAGTAAAGATAAGTTGCTTTATTTTAAAAAGAGTTTCGGATTCAAAAGGTCCCACATAGCTATAATTAGTGGATAAGGTGATAATGGTTCGAAATCCACCCATACAATAAGTTTTGGACATGTGTAGTTCATATATTTTACATTATCTTTCCATTTTATTTAAATCGTCAAATAATGATGTCATCGCTGCATCATTATTATGTCATAAATAATTTAATTTATTTAATGCCTAAAATTTATAAACAAAATACTATGATGTAGGAAATATTTTTAGCTTTCCAATTACTATTTATAATCAAAACTCTGATATTTATAACCCCATGTAAAAATTGTTTTTGTAAAACATATTATGTTTGTGTCGTTTTTACTTTTACATTAAATAAAAAGTTATTTATGTCATTTCCCAACCAAAGTGGATCCATGGGGTCCCCAAGTTGACCAATGGCTTGTCTTGGTCGGCCATGACACAACCAATGAGGTTAGGACATGTGTTAAGCTCATCTTATTTTATTAAAGCATTATTTTTACCTTAAACTACACTAATTACCACTAATCGTGATTAAAAACTTAAAAAGTTACTATTCACCAAAAAATTATTTTAATCTCATTGAACCACATTTTACTTCTTAATGACAACCATGTATGTCGGATTTTTGAAATTCAAAACACAATGATGGCAAAATTTCATTTAAACGGAAAAATCAGTTTTTATAAGTACCACTTAGTGGTTTCACTATTCATCAAAAATTGAAGTTTTTCAGAAAATTACCAAAAATCCACCCTAGGCTATATTTGATATTCCGAATTCAAAAATGAAGTCTATTTTACAAAATTCAAAACATATAAGTCACATTAATTAATTTAATAACTAATTCCCACTGTCAGAGCAAATAGCGTGTTTTTATGAAACAATAAGTATCAAAAGATTGACACCAGTTTAAGTCTAATTTCAAAGTGAAATTGATTCCAATGACCACCATTGGATTAAATGGTAAAAATATATTCTAATTTTACTTCAAAACCAATTCAAAAGATAATATAATAATATAAATAAATTAGATTAAAAAGCAGTTTTGATGTAAAATGCAGTATTTTTCACTATTCATTAAAAAATGAACATTGTCAGAAAAATACCAAAAATTCACAGAAAGTAAATTTTGATGTCCCAATCATAAAGAATAAGTTTATTTTGACAAAAATAGCTTATAAAATTGTCAAAAGATAGATTTAAAAATGGTTTTCCATCAAAATGCAGTAAAACAATCTTTTAAAAATATTAGTGCATTCCATGCTTAAGATTGGATTTATTTTCATTTTAAGCCTCTAAAACACTATCTAATTCATTAATAGACATAGATAAAAATATCTATTATTTATTACTTACTTGGGATGTTACATCCTTCCCCCCTTTATAAAATTGCGTCCCCGCAATTTATTTACTTATCGAATAAATGGGGGTACTTATCCCTCATTACATTTTCATATTCCCATGTTGCCTCTTCAATCATGTGGTTTTTTCACAAAACCTTTACCTGGTGAATCACCTTATTCCGTAACACTTGCTCCCTGTGGTCAAGAATCTGGACAGGTTGTTCCTCATAAGATAGGTTCTCTTCCAACTGAACTACCTCTGGACTCAAAACATGAGATGGATCTGGAATATACTTTCTCAACATCGAAACATGAAAAACATTATGTACCTGAGATAAAATAGGAGGTAAAGCCACTCGGTATGCAACTGATCCAACTCTCTCCAGAATTTCGTATGGTCCAATGAACCTTGGACTCAACTTTCCTTTCTTACCAAATCTCATCACACTTTTCCAAAGAGAAACCTTGAGGAAAACATGATCACCTACCTCGAAAGATAGATCCTTCCTCTGGTTATCCGCATAACTCTTCTGCCTGCTCTGAGCTGTTCTCATGTGTTTCTGAATCAGCTGAACTTTTTCTGCCATCTCTTCTACCAATTCGGGTCCCATCAACTTCCTTTCACCCACTTCATCCTAGAAAGATGGAGTTCGACACTGCTTCCCATATAATGCCTGAAATGGTGCCATCTATATAATGGAATGAAAACTGTTATTATATGAAAATTCAACCAAATAAAGATGTTGGTCCCAACTTCCCTGATAATCCATAGAACAAGCTTGTAGCATATCCTCCAATGTCTGAATTGTTCGTTCTGACTGCCCATCTGATTGAGGATGAAAAGCTGTACTAAAATTTAATTCAGTACCCAACGACTTCTGAAGGCCTTTCCAAAAGTTAGAAGTAAACCTGGGATCATGATCCGATACAATGCAGAGAGGAACTCCATGTAACCTGACTATCTCTTTAAGATACAAACGGGAAAGTTGATCAAGAGAGAAAGTATCTCGTATAGCAAGGAAATGAGCAGAGTTGGTCAAGCGATCAACAATAACCTAGATTGCATTATTACCTCGAGATGTCTTCGGTAATCCCACAACAAAGCCCATGGATATATTCTCCCATTTCCACTCTAGCACTGGTAAAGGCTGAAGCATCCCTTTCGGTAACTGCCGCTCTGCTTTAACCTGTTGAAATGTCAAACACTTCACAGTAAAATCAGCAATATCTCTTTTCATTCCATCCCACCAGTAATACTCCCGCAGATCTCTATACATCTTAGTACTGCCCGGATGAACTGAAAACGGAGAACTATGAGCTTCACATAACAACTCTCTCTTCAACTGTGAATCACAAGGCACACATAATCTCTTCCCAAATCTCAAAACAAAATCATTATCAATGTTGAATTCAGGCAACTTACCTTTCTGAACCAGCTCTACCTTTTTCTGCAACTCACTATCTTGCTTTTGTGCTTGCTTGATTCTATTTGATAGAGAAGATCTCACTGATACCTGAAACAAAACAGAAGGACTTCCTGCACCAACAACTTCTATGCCAAAGTTCATCAAATCCTTAACTAAAGGATCACGTTCCAAATGCAACATTGTTAATGAAGCATTACTTTTTCGACTCAAAGCATCAGCCACTTTATTTGCTTTTCCCGGATGGTAATGAATTGTACAATCATAATCCTTGATTAATTCTATCCATATCCTCGGTCTCATGTTTAACTCTTTCTGAGTGAATATATACTTTAAACTTTTGTGATCGGTATATATTTCACACTTTACTCCATACAAATGATGCCTCCAAATTTTTAAAGAAAAAACAACAGCAGCTAATTCCAAATCATGTGTAGGGTAATTTACCTCATGATTTTTCAACTGTCGTGAAGCATAAGAAATTACCTGATCATTCTGCATTAGGACGCAACCAAGTCCTTTCAATGAAGCATCACTGTATATAACAAACTCACCATTCCTGGAAGGTAGTGCCAAAACTGGAGCATTCACCAATCTTCTTTTTAATTCCTGAAAACAATCATCACAAACTTATCCAAGAACTCATGGAAAATTCTATGCATTAAGTCCATGAATACAGCAGGTGCATTGGTTAGCCCAAAAGGCATTACTACAAATTCATAATGGCCATATCTCGTACGGAACGCGGTCTTCGGAACGTCTACTTCCTTTACCTTCAGCTGATGGTACCCCGATCTCAAGTCAATCTTTGAAAAATAATGAGCTCCCTGGAGCTGATACAACTTCATTTGATGGCCCGACGTCTGTCGAAGTAGTTTCAAAGGATTTCACCACCCCTTTCTACTTGTAGTCTAACTGCTTCCCATCACTCAAGCTCTTTGTCGGACACTCGTTTTCATAGTGACCCATCTCATTCCACTTATAACATTTCACTAACTGTAAATTAAATTTGGACTTACCTTCACCTTGATCCTTTTCAGTGAGATCACAAGACTTATGTCCCATCTTACCACATCGGTAGCACTTTCCAGAATTCAGAAGACATTCCCCAGCATGCCTTTTGCCACATTTATCACAAACTGAAAACTTAGGTTTCTTACCATCAGACTATTTTGAAGAATTCTTACCTATCTCCTGCCACCTCGGTCTCTTCTTCTGTTGGTTGTTATAGAACATTTGGTCATCGGCAAACTCCATTTCCACCTTCTCAGCACATCGAACAAGCTTTTCATAACTTTTAAACTCACGAGAAGCTAATGCACTTCGATATTTTGGCTTTAATCCTGAGTAAAAACGATTGATTTTACTATCAAGGTCTCGGATAAAATTTGGAGCATACCTTGCCAATCGAGTGAACCTTTCTTCATAGGTAGCCACAGAGTCTTCCTCTTGCCTCAATTCCAAGAATTGTTTTTCCATTCTAAGTCGAACAGCCTTAGGAAAATACTTCTCAAGAAACATACCTTTGAATTCATCCCAGTAGAGAGCATAAATCTCATCAGTGTCCCTGATATTTTTAACCATCGACCACCACTGATCTGCCTCACCCTCCAAACGGTAAATAGAAAGACTAACCTTTTGATTGTCTGAACACCCCATGACATCGAAAATCTTCTCCAGTGCTTTAATCCACCCTTCAGCTAGCACAGGGTCAGATGATCCTCTGAATGATGGTGGATGTTGCCTTATGAAATGTTCCACCACTGACATGTTCCTCTGCGGTTGATCTGGATGATCTCGTGCATGGATACCACCACCATTTATTGCTTGATTCAACTGCGCCATTACTGCAACAAACTATTCAGTTCCAATTCTGACCATTTCTGGATGCTGATTCGGAAGGTTATTTCTTTCTGTATTCCTTCCTAGTATTGCTTCCCTGTTTCCTCTATGGAAAACCATTCTAAACAAACATGTCTTAGATGAAGAAACATGGTAATCTTCAAATGCTATATCATTTCAAAAAAAAAATGGATAATCATTTAATAGAATTCTAACTCCTAGAGTTATCTAAACCGACCTTTGATACCAACTATAAGGCCCCAGCCTTAAACCTTACTTAATATTGAGTTATTACAATATTACACATTGAGGATCTTTTCGGGTTTAGAGTTTTAGAGAATTAGATCATAAAACTTGCATTACATTCCACATATAAACAAAGTGGTTACATAAAGATAGTATTCTTCATTCCCATCAATGGAAACATATTTAAAATAAAACATGGATTCATTCTTGACACTTCCTTGACACTATCATCATATCATGTAACTTTCCCTTGACCTGTGAAAAACATTTCAAAAAAACATGGGATGAGCATAAAAAGCTCAGTATGGGTTATAAAAACATGTAAATGAAACATGGGTACATATATACATAAGAGTGAAATCATACTTTACCCATAAAACATAAGCACATTAACATACCTCATCAAATCATGAGTAAATCATTGAAATCATAAGACATAAAGGTAATTTGAGGCATTCATAACATTCTTACGTAGGGAGTAACCCTCTTGGTTACGTTTGGAATACCCATCACAGTATATTCCCTAAAATCTCTTCGGAGAAACCTTAACATTTCACTCCTTCACGTTACCCAATGCATTGGAGAGCTATATCGGGCTCACCCGCCCTTAGTTTATCACGGAACCACCCGTTTTCATAATAATGCCCAAAAACCTCAACATAATCGTATCACGTAAAACATGAATAAAGGAAACATAACATTTCCACCATTCAATCACAAGATATCAATACCACACATTGATATAAAAATATTATGAAAACCATTTTCAATACCAAAATAAAATAAAACTAAAACATGTTATTTATTTTTCTTTTAAAAAGAAGGTATGTCTTGTAGAGGAAGCCGAAACTCAAATAACGGTCACGACGGCGGAGAAGTCGTTGTCACTGCATACGTACGACAAAAACATTCCCTTTTTTCGTTTAGCAAACAATTCGTATAAAAAAGATTCCTTTTGAATAAACATAAAAGTCAAAGGGGTTTATACACCGTATAAAAGAAAGTTGTGTATAAAATAAAATATGCCTCAATGAAAGGAGATTGAGACGAAGTCCCATACCTCGTATCTGACTTGACCCGACTGTTCTTTAATCTCCTGAATAATAAACTTGAGTTAATCTCTACTTGCTTAAGAACCTTTTTCAAGTTCATTATTCCTTTTATACCATGTTATGAACATCATGTAATCATTTAAGTTAATAATGTTCATTTTGTCGGTATTTGGTTCTTAAGTCAAAAATAGACTTCTTACACTTACATGTTGTTAATTTGGTCAAAGGTTCGTTATATACAGAATGATATTAATGATTTGGATAAGATATATATCATATATATTCAGCATATATATGTATTTATAATATTACATCACATTTAGAGGTAAGAAATGAAATGCACCGTTCATGGAGACGGTAAGCCGTACGTACGCATGAACGCTACTTCCATTTCTATTTCATATTTTCTGGAATGGATTCATAATGATATAAGAGTATATTATAATTCCAGTATAATAACATATATAATATCATTAACTTTATCCTTTACACATCCCACATATGGTATTAACGAATCAAATCACTTTCAGGGGGCGGTAGTCCACACTTCCTAAAATGAAGATATCGTGTTTACCCATAATGGAAACCATAAAGGTATGCCCAAAATGAAAAAAAAGAATCTTAAGAAAAACATAAACATATTATATATCATATATAAAAATAGTGACATCATAATGTCCACCTTTGAAGGTGTTAAATGAGTATTGAACAATCATCGTTTCGGGAGACAGAATTTCGCCATCCACGGAAACCGTATGTTCTTTAACCATTTGATGTAGTTGTGTGAGAGTGTAACTGAAATAAATCTTATAACAACATCCTAGTATATTGAATATACTGGTGTTGTTACAAAAGAAGTAAATAAAAAGATTTTTGGGGGTTGGAGAAGCAAAATAAAACAAATGAACATGAGAGAATGAATTACCTTTAAAAATGTAACTCTTTTTGATTTGAGCCTAAAGGCTTCCTTTGAAAGGATTCTGCCCAAAGGGAATACTCTAGGATGAGGAGAGGGATGTGGAGAGAGTAAATGGTCAGGTTTTGGCCGAGCCAAATGCTTGAGGAGTGTGTGAAATGAGGTAGAGGTGGGGGCCTTTTATAAGAGGAGAGGAGGGGCACTTTTGGAAAGTAAAGATAAGTTACTTTATTTTAAAAAGAGTTTCGGATTAAAAAGGTCCCACATTGCTATAATTCGTGGAAAAGGTGGTAAGGGTTAGAAATCCACCCATCCAATAAGTTTTGGACGTGTTTAGTTCATAGATTTTACATTATCTTTCCATTTTATTTAAATCGTCAAATAATGATGTCATCGCTGCATCATTATTATGTCATAAATAATTTAATTTATTCAATGTCTAAAAATTATAAAAAAAATACTATGATGTGGGAAATCTTTTTAGCTTTCCAATTATTATTTATAATCAAAAATCTGATCTTTATAACCCCATGTAAAATTTGTTTTCGTAAAACATATTATGTTTGTGTCATTTTTACTTTTACATTAAATAAAAAGTTATTTATGTCATTTCCCAACCAAAGTGGATCCATGGGGTCCCCAAGTTGACCCATGGCTTTTCTTGGTCGGCCATGACACAAATAATGAGGTTAGGACATGTGTCAAGCTCATCTTATTTTATTAAAGCATTATTTTTACCTTAAACTACATTAATTACCACTAATCGCAATTAAAAACTTAATAAGTTACTATTCACCAAAAAATTATTTTAATCTCATTGAACCACATTTTACTTCTTAATGAAAACCATGTATGTCGGATTTTTGAAATTCAAAACACAATGATGGAAAAATTTCATTTAAACGGAAAAATCAGTTTTTATAAGTACCACTTAGTGGTTTCAATATTCATCAAAAATTGAAGTTTTTCAGAAAATTACCAAAAATCCACCCTAAGCTATATTTGATATTCCGAATTCAAAAATGAAGTATATTTTACAAAATTAAAAACATATAAGTCACATTAATTAATTTAATAATTAATTCCCGCTGTCAGAGCAAATAGCGTGTTTTTATGAAACAATAAGTATCAAAAGATTGACACCAGTTTAAGTCTAATTTCAAAGTAAAATTGATTACAATGACCACCATTTGATTAAATGGTAAAAATATATTCTAATTTCACTTCAAAACCAATTAAAAAGATAATATAATCATATAAATAAATTATATTAAAAAGCAGTTTTGATGTAAAATGCAATATTTTTCCCTATTCATTAAAAAATGAACATTGTCAGAAAAATACCAAAAATTCACACAAAGTAAATTTTCATGTCCCAATCATAAAGAATAAGTTTATTTTGACAAACATAGCTTATAAAATTGTCAAAAGATAGATTTAAAAATGGTTTTCCATCAAAAGGTAGTAAAACAATCTTTTAAAAATATTAGTGTATTCCATGCTTAAGATTGGATTTATTTTCATTTTAAGCCTCTAAAACACTATGTAATTCATTAATAGACATAGATAAAAATATCTATTATTTATTACTTACTTGGGATGTTACAGTGGGTTTCTATGAAGGAATATTCAAATATTAAACCTTTTATGACCGAGATGAAATTTAAGGGTGAAATACATTTTAAAGGGGGTAGAAAGTAACACCCTAATATTTTGTGAATTTTTTTCAGATGAATTTAATATTTTCGATATTTTATGTTATATAAAACACCAATTTATTCTTATGTTAAAAAAACACTGATTCTAGTTTGTGTTACACGCAACACTGGGTGTAGCATGTGTTGCATACAATTCTTAGTTTAAACAAAACGTGACTTACTATTAAATTATTATTATTTTATATGATAGTTATCACCTAGATGTTGGAACTGTGGATATGAAAATTATTAAATAAATTATGAAAATATTTAGTTTACACATATATTTAAAATGAATTATTTGGTGAACTGTTAATTAAAATTAAAATAAAAATTATTTGAAAATAAAGGAAATCTTTTTCTCAAAAAATATGTTTATGCCTAGAAATGTGTTTTAAATAAATAAATTTAAAACAATTGGGTGAATTATTTTAATTAAATATATATATTATATATTCAATCAAAATTTTAACATTTATATTATGTCTTTTCTAGATTAGAGATAATAATAAACCAAATTTTATGCTTAAGTTGTATTTTTATAAAAAGTAATTATGTCATCTTTTTACACACTTATTTTAAAAATAATTTTAAAATTTTTATTTGGAAAAATGAACTTCATTTTTTAAATCATAATATAAAAATTATCTTAGGGTAAATTTTTGAAATTTTTTCTAAAAACTTTTATTTTTTGATGAATAGTGAAAAATACAGAATTTTAATTAAAAACTACATTTTCATATAAATTATTTATAAATTTAAATTAAATTTTAAATTGGTTTTAAAGTAAAATTAGATTAATTATATATCTATTAATCTAATTTATACCATTTTAATCATTTTCATATTGAATTTTGATAAAAAAACTTTGTAAACTTTTGAACATTTTCTCTTTGAAAATACACTTTCTCATCACGTCTACGGGATTAATTTTAAATTAAATTTTTTCACCTATATGAATGGAATTTGTAAAAATGGATTCCATAATAATAATAATAATAATTTATATTATCTAATAAGGTAAAATTAATTTTTTATCATAATTATTGGTGAAAACAGTAAAACATAATTACCACGATTAATGTTAAAATGGGGTTTTGCACATTACATGAACTTGTGTTAAAATTGAATTTAAAAACACAAAATATTTTTATTTAATAAATTTTATTTAATATTTATAGTAATTATTTCCAAATTATGTAATAATCCTATTTTTATTTTAATCTTAAATAATAAATAACCTAGGTTAAAAAAACTAGTTAACATGGTGAATATTAAAATTGTAAAATTGAGTAAAACTTCAAGGATAAAGAATGATGTACTTAAAACATGTTATTTTTTTTGGTATTTTGGAGGTGTTTCTAGACCATATCATAACACACCTTCATTATTTATGAATTTTTGAGCCATATTAGGGGAGAGTTATAAGGCCCTAGCCTTAAACATTACATAATCTTGAATTAAGATAATAATTCACATTGAGGATCTATTAAAGTTTAGATATTTAGATAATTAGGTTATAAATTATACATAATAACTTTAATATTACACATAAACACTTCTACTCAGTATCCATTTTTTATAAAATAAAAACTCTTAAAAAACATGTTTAGTTCTATGTTTTAAACAGCATGACTTTTCCTTGATCCCATACTTGACCCAATTCCACTTTAATTCCTATGAAAAAAATTCAAAAACTTTGGATGCACATAAAAATATCAGTAATAAATACATAAAGAAGTAAACTGTTAGTTTTCAAAACAACATGTAAACCATGAATACATTATCATAAGGTAATACTTTCCACCCTTAGAGAAGTAGAAAAAACACTTCACTGAATATAATCTCATTTATTACCCTTTTTTGTAACCAAAATATTACCATAAATCCCATAGAAAGAAACATATAGAATATAAAAGGTAAACTTGGGACATAATCATATGTAATGGAATATCCATACAGTCGACTTCCACAAATAATTCTTACAAATTGAATAGCCATATATCCGACATCCATACCTAATGCATTGGTGGTTATAACATAACCACCCATCCTTGGTTTATCATAGAACCACCCTTCATTTGGTTTATCACATAACCACCCGTCAAATTTCCAAGTACCATTATATAATCATCACACATAAAAGATTTCAAATATCAATATTTCAATCATAAAATTTAATTTTCAATCAAAAGAAATAATTTAAGGATATTGAAAAATTAAATTCATTTTAAAACCATTTTTTATAACAAAATATGTAAAAAGGGTATATAGTATTTATTTTCCATTTAAAAACATCATGGCTTGTTAAGAAATCCAAATATCAAATAATGCTCGCGGTGGTGGAAAGTTCATTGTCACTGCGTACATTAAAAAGAAACATTTCCTTTATTTTTAAGAAAAATTTATGTAGAAACATATTCCCTTTTAACTAAATTAAACGTAAAAGATGATTATACATCGTATAAAATCAAGCCGTATATAAATCAAAATATACCTCAAAGAAAGGAGATTGAGACAAAGTCTCTTACTTTGTGTCCGACTAGACTCGTTCATTAATTAATTTCATAAATAATAAACTTAAGTTAATTTATAATTTATTTATAACATTTTTCAAGTTTATTATTCCTTTTATATCACTTATTACCTTGCTATAACAATTAGTTAATTATTTGAGTTCATATAGAACATTTTGTCGATGTTCGGAACTTGAGTCAAAAATGAACTTGTTATAATTACAAAGTACCCATGTGGTCAAAAGTAAATTATCTCAAGAATGATATTCATGATTTATATATCATATATATCATATATATCCAGTATATATGTATTTATAATAGTTCTTAGAATTCTTATATAATAAATGAAACGCACCGTTCATGGAGACGGTAAGTCAAACGTATGTATGAACTCTACTTTCATTTATTTTTCATATTTAAAGTAATGAAAACTATATGATACATAGGTATATTATAATTAAAGTATAATATATATGTTATATATGTTTTATAAAATCATTAATTCCATCCTTTATACGTTCCATGTATAGCATGAATGAGACATATCACTTTGAGGGGGCGGTAGTCCCCACTTCCTCAAATAAAATTATCATATTTATACAACATGAAAATCAAAAAATTATGTTCTAAATGAGAATTAAAGAATTATAGAGATGAAATAAATATCATATATATAATATATAATTACATTTATATCATAATGTCTACCATAATAGGTGGTAGGAAAAGATTGAACAATCATCATTTCGTGAGGCAGTAGTTCGCCATCCACAGAAACAGTATGTTCTATACCCATTTGACGGAGGTGTGTATGAGTGTAGTTTGAATACTTCTCATAAAACAACCTATTATATTGAATATATTGTTGTTTTTATAAAATTATTTAATAAAGAGAGTTTAGGGGTTTGGATAAGGAAAATAAAAGAAAGAATCTTGAGAGAAGATATTACCTTAAATCGGGTAACTCCTTTTGATGTAAACTAAAAGGCATTATTTAATTTCTTTATGTCCAATTTAAGGCCTCTAGGAGAAAGTTAGGGATTTGGGAGATTATTTGGGCAGATTTTAGATGATTCAAGTGGGATTGAGATGTGTGAGTAAGGGTTAGAGGTGGTGTCCTTTTATAAGAGGGATGAGGGACACTTTAAGAAAGTTTGAAAGTATTGTTTTATTATTAATTGATTTTAGAATTATAATAAAACCAAAAGTAATATATTTAGAATTTAATATGATTATGGGTCTAAATAATCTCATAAAATTTGTTTTAGACAAGTTTAGGTCCCAAAAGTAACCTTATAGTTTAGCTTTAACCCTTAGTAAACTTATTTAACTTTTACCATGTCTTCTTGTATATTCATAATATATGGTTACCATAGTTACTATAAAATAAAAAAAAAGACCCAAAAATATATCATTAATGAAATTTTTAACATCATATATTTCATTTTGAGGAATCTTAGATTTTGAGGACTACTATATAATTTAATAAAATATAAATTGATTTAAAAACTCATTTATGTCAATTTTATACTATTCATATAGTGACTTTTTAAAAATCCATAACATCTTGATTAATTTAAAAAAACTCAATTAATTAAAATATAAAAACTGAAAATCATCCATAAAATTATTTTATAGAATAAAAAGTTTCAAAATAAATTTATTTTAATATTTATAATATCATTTATTTAAATATTTCATTAATAAGGTAATCACTACATCACCATTATGTCATAAATAAATTTATTTATTTGATGTCTATAAATTATAAATAAAATACCATGATGTAGGAAATATTTTTATAAATTACTATTTATAGTAGAAGTGATAACTTATATAACCCCATATAAAAAATATTTACTAAAAGATACATGCTTAGGTTATATTTTCAATAAAATTAAATTAAAAGTAATTTAATGTCATTTTCACACCAAAGTGGATCCGTGGGCTCCTAAAATAGACCCAAGGATGACCATGGTCATAAATATCTCATTAAATAGGGTTATTAAATTTTAGGAAAATTTAATATTATTATAATATTATATTTTACCATTATTTACCATATTTCACTAACCATAGTAAAAAAATATTTACTAAAGTTACTATTCATAATGTATAAAAATAAAAGTTACCTATTTACACAATTTGGACCTATTGATTCCCAATATGGAATCCATTTTTCCAAATTCAAAATGCAGAATTTGTAGAAATTAATTTAAAATTAATTCTCGTTGTCAAAACCAAAAATCGTGTTTTTAAGAAGTAAAAACTACCAAAAGATTGACATGTGTTTATGTCCAATTTCAAAGTGAAATTACTTACAATGACCAAAATTAGATTAAAAGATAAAAATATAATCTAATTAAACTTTAAAACTAATTAAAAGTACAATATAATCATAATAATAAACTAGATAAAAAGACATTTTTTCCTTAAAATGCAGTATTTTTCACTATTCATTAAAAAATTAACTTTATCAGAAAAATATCAAAAATTTACCCAAAGTAAATTTGTATGTCCCTATTATAAATAAAAGTTTATTTTGTAAAATCTAACATATAAAAGTGACAAAAACTATATTTAAAAAGGGTTCCTCGTCAAAAGGCGGTAAAACTACCTTTTTATAATATTAAAGTATTTATGCTTAAAATTGGATTCATTCTCATTTTAAGCCTCTAAAATTTCTTAGATAAATGTAAAGACATTTAAAAAACATTTATAATAATATTTTAGTTATTTATGTTCATTCCTTCCAATACAATGGCTATGCGTTAACTACCATTTAAAATAATATTATATTATTATTTTTTAGTATGACTCAGCCTTGTGTGCAACATGAGATTTCAGAGAAACCTATTGTTGTGTGTTGGGTACGCCATTGAACATAGAATCCCCTTTAAAGTAAAAATAATATTTAATTCACAAATATTAATATATATTAAAATATCATATTCTTTATTTACCTGGGATGTTATATCATACCCCCTTTTGGAAATTGTGTACCCGCAATTCTATTCACTTATCAAATAAGAGGGGGTATTTATCCCTCATAGCATTTTCAGATTCCCATGTTTTATCTTCAACCATATGGTTTTTCCACAAAACCTTAACCTGATAAATCACCTTATTCCGCAACACTTTCTCTTTGCTGTCAAGAATCTAGACTGGTTGTTCCTCATAAGAAAGATTCTCTTCCAACTAAACTACCTCTGGACTCAAAACATTAGATGAATCCAGTATATACTTTCTTAACATTGAAATAAGAAAAAAATTGTGTACCTGGGATAAACTTATAGGTAATTCCACTTTATAGGAAACTGATCCAACTTTCTCTAATATTTCATAATGTCCAATAAATCGTAGACTCAACTTCCCCTTCGTACCAAAACGCATCACACTTTTCCAGGGTGAAACTTTGAGAAAGAAATGATCACTTACCTCAAAATAAAGATCCTTCCTCCGATTATCTGTATAACTTTTCTACCTACACTGAGTTGTCCTCATGTGTTTCTATATCAACTAAACTTTCTTTTACATCTCTTCTACCAATTTTGGTCCCATCAGTTTCTTTTCACCTACTTCACCCAAAAAAGTTGGAGTTTGACACCACTTTCCATATAATTCCTCAAATGGTGCCTTCTGTATATTGGAATGAAAACTGTTATTATAAAGAAACTCAACCAAAGAAAGATGTTGGTCCCAACTTCCCTAGTAATTCATTGAAGAATTACATAGCATATCTTCTAATGTCTGAATTTTTCATTCTAACCGCCCATCTAATTGAGGATGAAAAGTTGTACTGAAATTTAATTCAGTACCCAATGACTTATAATGGCCTTTCCAAAAGTTAAAAGTGAACTTGGGATCACGATCAGATACAATAGAGATGTGAACTCCATGTAACCTGGATATCTCTTTAATATACAATCAATAAAGTTGATCTAGAGACAAACTATCTTGAATAGGAAGAAAATTCTTAGATTTAGTCAATCGGTCAACAATAACCCAGATTTCATTGTTTCCTCGAGAAGTCTTTGGTAATCCCACTATGAAATCCATAGACACATTTTATCATTTCCACTCTGGAATTAGAAAAGGATGAAGCATACCTTTTAGTAAATTCTTTTCTTCTTTAACCTGTTGACAAGTTAAACAGTCTATAGTAAATTCAGCAATATCTCATTTCATTCCATCCCACTAGTAATACTCATAAAGATCCTTTTACAACTTAGTACTTCTAGGATGAAAAAAATAGAGAACTATGAGCTACACATAAAAACTCTTTCTTTAACTGTGAATCACATGGCACACATAATCTCTTCCCAAATCTCAAAATATAGTCATTATCAATATTAAATTTAAGCAACTTACCCTTCTGAACCTACTCTACCTTTTTCTACAACTCAATGTCTTCCTTAGGTGCTTGGTTAATTCTATCTGATAGAGATGATTTCACTAACACCTAAAACAAAACAGAGTAATTTCATGTACCAATAAAATCTATGCCAAATTTCATCAAATAATTAATCAAAGGATCTTGTTCCAAATGTAACATGGTTAATGTAGCATTACTTTTTCGACTCAAAGCATCAGCCACTTTATTTTCTTTTCCTGGATGGTAGTGAATCGTGCAATCATAATCCTTGATTAATTTCAACCATCTCCTCTATCTCATATTCAATTATTTCTGAGTGAATATATACTTCAAAAAAAATTGTCAGTATATATTTCATATTTTACTCCATAAAGATGATGCCTCCAAATTTTTAAAGCAAAAACAATAGCATCTAAATCCAAATCATGTGTAGGGTAATTTAACTCATGAGGTTTCAATTGACATGAACCATAAGTAATTAACTGATCATTCTGAATTAAGAAACAAATAAGTCCTTTCAACGAAGCATCATTATAGATAACAAATTCACCATCTCTAAAAGGTAATGACAAAATTGGATAATTCACCAATCTTCTTTTCAATTCCTAAAAATAATCATCATATTCTATTTTCTAGATGAACTTAACACCTTTTCAAGTTAACTTAGTCATTGGTCTAGATAACCATGAAAAATTCTCAACAAAACTTATGTAATAACCTTGGAAACCAAGAAAACTACTAATATTCATTATATTTGTGTGTCTTAGACATTCTTCACGAACTTTTGTTTTAACAGGATCAATATTTATGCCATTTTTTAATCAATGTGACCAAGGAATGAAATTTTTTGTAACCAAAACTCATAAATTCTGAATTTCCCATATAATTTCTTTTCCTTTAAGGTTTGTAAGACAACCCTTAAATGACTTTCCTGTTCTTCTTTACTTTTTGAATATACCAAAATTTCATCAATAAACACTACCACAAACTTATCCAAGAAATCATGGAACGTTCTATTCATAAGATCCATGAATACAGCAGGTGCATTGGTTAACCCAAAAGGCATAACTACAAATTCATAATGGCTATATCTAGTATGAAATGTGGTATTCAGAATGTCTTCTTTATTTACTTTCAACTGATGTTACCCTGATATCAAGTAAATCTTTGAAAAATACTGAGCTCCCTGGATTTGATCAAACAAATCATCGATATGAGGCAAAGGATACTTATTATTAATAGTGATATTATCTAAGACTCTATAATAAATGAAAAGTATCATTTAACCATCTTTAATTTTAACAAACAATACCAGAGCACCCCACAGTGATGTGCTAGGTCAAATGAAACCTTTATATAACAACTCTTGAAATTTTTTCTTTAACTCTAAAAGTTCAATTTGAGTCATTCGATAAGGGGATTTTGAAATTGGATTATCATCAGGATTTAAGTCAATAGTAAATTCAAGTTCTTGATTAGGTATAATACCAGGAAACTCATTAGGAAAAAAATCAAGACACTCATTTACTACTAACACATCATTAATCTGAATAGTTCCTTTGTTTCCAGAAATATGTGCAAGGTAACATTAATTTGCATCTCTCACTAGTCACTTAGCTTCTTGATATGTTATCAGAGATAAGGGTTCATTCTTTTACACAAACTAAAATTCTTTATAAAAGGAAACCTCTTTAGCTTTATATTCAATCTTATCTTTGTAAACAGAAAGATAATCCATTCCTAAAATAACATCAAACTCTACTGAAGGAAAAAAACATGTTTTTTAAGTAAATTCTTTCCATAAATATGGATAGGAATATTATTATAATTTATTTTTTCCTAAAAATTTCCCCATGTGTTTCTACAACAAGTTCAAGATTCATATCTTGAGATGGAATTCCTAATTTACCTGAAAATTTCTCAGAAATGAAAGAATGTGTAGACCCTGAGTCAAACAAAACATTCACATAATCTGAAAAAACAAACAATGTACCTGATACCTCTTCATTTGATGGTCCTATATCAACTGTAGTAGTAGCAAAATATTTTTTCCCAACCTTTTACTTTTTATTTATTTGGTTTCCACCCTGGTTAATCAACTTTGGAAACTCATTGGCATAATGCCCAAACTCATTGTAACTAAAACATATTACCACTAGCTTTTCATTTCATGGTTGATCATCTTACTTATAGTTACGAGAAATATGACCAGTCTTACCACATCAGAATCACTTTCTAGATTTTCAGTGACATTCTCTAGGATTATTTTTAACACACTTCTCACAATATGGAAATTTAATTTTCTTACCTCCGATCTTCTTTGATGAATTATTTCCCTTTTCCTAACAACTGGAAATTTTCTTTTTCTTTCTCTCTTGGAACACATGTTCATCAGAAAACTCTATTTCTACCTTCTCGACACATCTGACAAGTTTCTCATAGATTTTGAATTCACGAGAGGCTAATTATATTCAATATCGTAGCTTCAGTCCTAAGTAAAATCGTTTTATCTTACTATCAAGATCTCAGATGAAATTTAGAGCATACCTTTCCAGTTGAGTGAACTTTTCTTCATAAGCATCAACTGAGTCATCCTCCTATCTCAATTACAATAATTTTTTTCCATCCTAAGTCAAACCTCCTTAGGAAAATATTTCTTAAAAACATACCTTTGAATTAGTCCCAACCAAGAGCAAAAATCTCCTCACTGTCCCTAAAATTTTTAACCATTGACCATCATTAATCAGCTTCTCCTTCAAAACGATAAATAGCAAGACTAACCTTTTGATTTTCTGTACAACCCATGACATCAAAAATATTTTCTAGTTCTTTGATTCACCCTTCATATTTAACATGGTTAGATGATCCTCTAAATGATGGGGGATGTTTCCTCATTAATTATCCACGATAGACATGTTCCTCTGGGGTTAATCTAGTTGATCTTGGGAATGCATACTACCACCATTTATATCCTGATTCAACTACTCCATTACTGTAACAAACTATTCAGTTCTAATTCCAACCATCTCAGGATGCTGGTTTGGAAGATTATTATCATCTGTAAGCCTTCCCAGCACTGATGCCCTATTTCCCCTGTAGAAAATCATTCTAAACAAATAAATCATTGATGAACCAATATGGTAATCTTAAAATTCTATATCATTTCAATTTTACAATAATGTAAAAATAATTTATGGATATTCTATTAACAAAATTCTAACTCCTAAAGTTATCTAAACTGACCTTTGATACCAACTATAAGGCCCCAGCCTTAAACATTACATAATCTGGAATTAAGTAAATAATTCACATTGAGGATCTATTCAAGTTTAGAGCTTTAGATAATTAGTTCATAACTTAAACATAACAACTTGAATATTTCATGTAGACACTTCTACTCAGTATCCATTTTTATTATAAAACAAAAACTCTTAAAAAAAGAAACATGTTTAGTTCTATGTTTTAAATAGAATGACTCTTCATTAATCCCATCCTTGAACCTATTCCACTTTAGGTCCTGTGAAAAACATTTCAAAAACTTGGGATGAGTATAAAAATATCAGTAAGGGATATATAAATAAGGAGAACAATTAGTTTTTCAAACAACATGTAAACCATGAATACTTTATCATAAAATAATACTTTTCACCTAGAGAAGTAGCAAAAACACTTAACTGAATATAAGCTCATTGATTACCCTTTTTGTAACAAAAATATTACCATAAAACCCATAAAATGAAATATATATAATATAAAAGGTAAACTTGGTACATAATCATACTTAAATAGAATAACTGTATGGTTGAATTCTATAAATCATTCTTACAAATGGAATAAACATACTGCCGACTTCCATACCTAGTGCATTGGAGGTTATAACATAACCACCCATCCTTGGTTTATCATGGAACCACCCGTCATTTTGTTTATCATGTAACCACCCATCAAATTTCCAAGTACCTTTATATAATCATCACATATAAAAGATTTAAAATATTAACATTTAAATCATAAAATTTCATTTGAAATCAAAAGAAATAATTTAAAGATATTGAAATAGTAAATCCACTTTAAAAACCATTTTAAATACCAAAATATTTAAAAAGTGTATATGGTATTTATTTTCCATTTAAAAATATCACGGCTTGTTAAGGAATCCAAATATCAAATAATTCTCGCAGTGGAAGAAAGGTCATTGTCACTATGTACGTTAAAAAGAAAAATTCCCTTTTTCATTTAGTAAAATGATACGTAGAAAAAGATACCCTTTGAATGAAATTATAAGTCAAATGGATTTATACACTGTATATAATCAAGTCATGTATAAATCAAAATATACCTCAAAGAAAGGATAATGAGACAAAGTCCCTTACCTCGTGTCCGACTTGACTCGTTCATTGTTTAATTTCATAAATAATAAAATTAAGTTAATTTCTAATTGATTCAGAACATTTTTCAATTTTATTATTCCTTTTATATCACTTATTACCTTTCTATAACAATTATTTAATTATTTGAGTTCATATCGGACATTTTGTCAATGTTCATAACTTGAGTCAAAAATGAACTTGTTATAATTACAAATTACCCATGTGGTCAAAAGTAAATTATCTCCAGAATGATATTCATGATTTAGATATCATATATATCATATATATTCAGTATACATTTATTTATAATTTTCCATATCATTTGGATATAAGAAATTAAATTCACCGTTCATGGAGACCGTAAGTCGTACGTACGCATGAACCTACTTTCATTTCTTTTTCATATTTAAAGTAATGAAAACTAAATGATATGTAGGTATATTATAATTACAGTATAATATAAATGTTTTATATGTTACATAATTTCAATAATTACATCCTTTATATGTTCCATGTATACCATGAATGAGTCATATCACTTTGAGGGGGCGGTAGTCCGCACTTCCTCAAATGAAATTATTATATTTATACAACATGAAAAGCATAAAGATATGTTCTAAATGAGAATTATAGAAGTATATAGATAACATAAATATCATATATATTATATATATAATTACAGTTCCATCATAATGGCTACCATAAGATGTGGTAGGAGAACATTGAACAATCATCGTTTCGTGAGGCAGTAGTTTGCTATCCATAGAAATAGTATGTTTTATACCCTTTAGACGGAGGTGTGTGTAATTGTAGTTAGAATAATTCTCATAAAAACAACCTATTATATTTAATATAATGTTTTTGTTTTAAAATAATTGAATAAAGAGATTTTATGGGGTTGGAGAAGGAAAATAAAATAAAGAATCTTGAGATAAGACATTACCACAAATCGGGTAACTCCTTTGGATTTAAGATAAAAAAAGGCCTTATTTAATTGCCTTATTCCCAATATAATGCTTCTAGAAGGAAGGTAGGGATGTTGGGAGACTATTTGGGAAGATTTTGGACTATTCAATTGGTATTGATAGATGTGAGTAAGGTTTAGAGGTGGTGTCCTTTTATAAGAGGGAGGAAGGGAACTTTAGAAAAGTTTGAAAATATTATTTTATTATTTATTTATTTTTGAATTATAATAATACAAAAGTGATATATTTCGAAGATAAGATGAGTATGGGTCAAAATAATCTCATAAAATGGGTTCTATACAAGTTTAGGTCACAAAAGTAACCTTATTTTTTAGCTTTAACCCTTAATAAACATATTTAACTTTTACCATGTCTTCTTGTATATTCATAATATATGGTTGCCATCGTTACTATAAATTGACAAGCAATAAAAAAATGGATCATTAATGACATTTGTAACAACATATATGTCATTTGGACAAATATTAGATTTTTCAGACTATTATATCATTTAATAAAATATTAATTGATTTAAAAACTCATTTATGTCAATTTTTATACTATTCATACCATGACTTTTTAAAAATCCATAACAAATTTATTAATTATAAAAAACTTCATTAATTAAAAGATAAAAATTCATAATCATACATAAAATTCATGGATGGCATAAAAATTTCCAAAATAAATTTATTTTAATATTTATAATCTCATTTATTTAAATCTTTTATTAATAAGGTAATCACTACATCACCATTGTTTCATAAATAAATTTGGTTATTTGATGTCTATAAATAATAAATAAAATACCATGATGTAGGAAATATTTTAATATTTCTAATTACTATTTATAGTCAATGATATAACTTATATAACCCCATATAAAAATAGTTTTACTAAAAGATACATGTTTTGGTTGTATTTTTTTAACTTTAAATTAAAAGTAATTAAATGTCATTTTCACACACAAATGTCTCCGTCGGGACTTAAAATTGACCCAAGGATTCCCATGGTCAAAAATATCTCATCAAATAGTTTTAGGACATGTGTTAGGGTAATTTAATATCATTAGAATGTTATTTTTTACATTTATTTATCATATTTACACTTTAACCATGGTAAAAACAATATCTAATGAAGTTACTATTCATAATGTCTAAAAATAAAAGTTACTATTCACACAATTTAGACCTCATGATTCAAAATATGGAATCCATTTTTCCAAATTCAAAATGAAGAAGTTGCAAAAATTAATTTTAAATTAATTCTCGTTGTCAAAACCAAAAAGCATGTTATTAAGAAGTAAAAACTACCAAAATATTGACATGTGTTTATATCCAATTTCAAAGTGAAATTACTTACAATGACCAAAATTAGATTAAAATATAAAAATGTAATCTAGTTAAACTTTAAAATCAATTAAAATGACAATATAATCATATAAATAAACTAGATGAAAAGATAGTTTTTGACTTAAAATGCAGTATTTTTTACTATTCATTAAAAAATGAACTTTATCATAAAAATACCAAAAAATTAACCAAAGTAAATTTTTATATCCCTCTTCTAAAGAAGAAGTTTATTTTTTAAAATTTAACATATAAAATTAGAAAAAACTATATTTAAAAATGGTTCACCATCAAAAGGATGTAAAACTACCTTTTAAAAGTATTAGAGTATTTATGCTTAAAATTGGATTCATTCTCATTTTAAGCCGCTAAAATTTATTGAATAAATGTAAAAACATTTAACAAAATTGTATAATAATATTATAGTTAGTTCTATTCATTCTCTCTAATACCATGGCTAGGTGTTAACTGCCATTTAAAATAATATTATATTATTATTTTTCAGTATGACTCAGCCTTGTTGCAACATGAGATTTTGGAGAAACTCATTGTTGCGTGTCAGGTACGCCATCGAACATAGCATCCCATTTAAAGTAAAATTAATCTTTAATTCATAAATATTAATAAATATTAAAATATTTTATTCTTTATTTCCTTGGGATTTTACAAGAGTGACCTCCCATTATTGAATATTTTTGGGTATTTAACAAAAATGCAACTCCTCAATTTTAAAAGGTCACCCCTTGTCCTCACTTATTCGCACCTATCAATCCATTATTAATGAAAACAAACTACCCAAATCACCTACAAAATTACATACCCTCATTATATAACCCTTATTTAGGGTATAAATCCAATATAGGGGGATTTAGTGACAACCTAAGGAGGATACCTAAACAAAAGGTAATGTTAATCAATAAGCATCTTTATTTTATTTATTCCTCCATATCCTTAAATTAATATTAAACCATGATAATATAATAACCTCATTATATTACATATAATTATAATTTTTTATTCTAATTTCATTACCTATAACCTTATCCACTTACATCAAATGTGTTAAGAAATATTCATTCGTGTGTACGGCAGACTACAGAATTTCAAACTGATGTCATTCATTTTTCCATTACCACCTATCCTGATTGGGTATGATGATGTATATAAAGTATATATATAATATTATGAAATAATTATACTTTTGGATTTATTATATCATATATATATATATGTATATATATCACTTTACATTCCTTAGGGAATACAATAACATCGCTCGTGTGTATAGTGGACTATCGCCTCGCGAAGCGATGTGATTCGTTTTCACTAATGCTTTACATGAAAGATAATAAGGATAAAGTTAATAAATATATATGATATAAATTAAATAATTATGATATTAATGACATATTTATAATTCTAAAAATATATTTTATCAATTCTTTCTTTCCTTTTCACTCACTGAAAAATGGTAATGTCGTCCATGTACGTGTGCACTACCGCTTTCACGAAGCGATGTGACTCTCTCTTTTCATAACCACACCACCTAGATGATATGTATAAGTATATTTAAATAAATAATATGTTTTTTATGATATTATTATCACTACATAAAGACAAAATATTATCTAACTTCTTTTTATGATGATCTTTGAAAATGGAAACGCTACTCATGTGCACATATGACCTATCGTCTCCATGATTGTAACGTACTTCATTTTTCAAAAACCATCTTTCAGGGTTGGAATTAAAAGTATAATTGATATATAAATATGATATTTATTTTATTATTATTATTATTGATATTATGGAACTATGATCAAATTTAAGGGACCAAAAATAACAAATCAAAACTTATATGAAAAAAAAGTGATTATTACCCTAAACATGATTTTAACAAGGAATTGTTAATAAACAAGTAATAAATGGTCATAATTAAATAATATTTTATATTTTATATATATAATTATGGTTATATAATATATGTATAATAAACTTATATTTAATATAATTTAGAATCAAATGTGTATGAAAGAATTGAATACTTAAGGTAAGGGATTTTTAGTCTCTCTTTTATTTATGGTAGACATATGCAAATTCAACACTAGTTTCTTTTTTTTGGTGTATATAAAGACCCTTTGAAATTTTATATCATTAATATCATCATTTTAATGATACTTAAAGTTTTATTTTATGTTATTATTTATTGGGGATTATGATTAAAATGATTACTAAAGTGGTAAGGTATTTTCATCTCACTTTTATTTTCAATGAGACAAATTCCATATTCACCACTTGTTTATTTTATGTTGTGTATATGTTATACATGAATGTATTTTATTATTATTATCTAGAAAATTATTTTTATTTACATATCCATTTGAGGATATCTCTTTCATGGGGTTTATGGTTCAAAATTTAACAAATCAGTAAGGGTTTTTTTGTCTCAGATTGCCTTCTTTGGGAAATAAGTTATGTTATGCACCTCTCTTATTCTATGAGGTGTATACGCTACCCCTTGACATGTTATACCATGAATATACTTATTTTTTGATATTATAGTTTTTATTTAATGTTATTATTTAATGGGGATTATGATTCTATGTTACCAAAGTGGGAAGAGTTTTATGTTACAATCTCATCATTTATCAGGATTGTTTATGATTATGCTTTCAAATGATGAAATATTATGATCTATCTCTCAAAAAACTCATGAATTTCATTCCACTCAACTTATTTTATGAGAATAAAATTTTTCCCTTCATTTTCCTCCCTTTATGTACTCAGGAGTTTAAAAATAATTTTTTTAAGAAAATCCATCTTTTCATTTAAAAACCCTTTTTCTTACAAAACCATGTTTTCAAAAATGTTTTTCATATTTTTCAAATTATTTTTCAAATAAATTTTTTCACTTTTTTGACTTTTTAAAAAACATAATTTAAATTAATCTTCATGTAATTTTCTCAAACAATTACCCTTTGGGTTTTACTAAAAATGTGAAAAGAATATTTATTTTAATGTGTACAAAATGAATGGAATATCCCACCATCATAACCATTATTTTCTTTGAAGATTACTTTATAAGTTTTAAAGTTTATTTTCAAATAAAATGATTTCCAAAATATTTTATGATTTTTTATTTTTAAAAAGTGATTTTCAAAGAAAAGTTATTTTCCTTAGGAAATGTTCCAAGTGATCTTTAAAAACCATTTTCCATCTAATATGAAATCATTTTATGTTACTTATAATTTATGAGTGATATGATCCACATGTACCAATCTTATTATTTCTTAGGATGATTTATGTTTATGATGTAAAGATCCTTATGAAACCCATTTCTCTTCAATGAGTTATACTATGATAAAATTATTATGAAAACCATGTCATTTCATGGGTTATGATATTATAATTGTTTTATGGTCTTGCGGTACACATATGTATGCCTTTAATTATGTGATTGTGATTATGTTATAATTATGGATAATTGTAATTTTTTAACCAAGGATAGTGGTTATGTTATAACCAAAGATGGGTGGGACCTATATCTCCCCCAAATTCATTGGGTAAATATTTATATCTCGTGAGATAGACGAGACTATAATAGGGATTGAACCCATTTTAGTAAGGGATTTTTTTCTATGATGCTCTTGGGATTAAACCTTGATTACTGTAATGTTTTGGGGAGTGAACTGATTCTACTATGAGGAAAGGTATTCCACTAGGGATTATGGTGTGTCCTCCCCATTTGGTGTTTCCATTCATGAATTTCCCTGTTAAGTCTTGGAAATGTGCTTTGACTAATAAGGAAATAATTTTATATGCTTATTTGTATTCTAAAGTTTTATGACTTATGCCAATGTTATTATCTCATGACTCATGTTCTTTTATTTTCTTATGATTAATGTCTTAGGAATCTCTAATATTTATGTCATGACTAAATATTTTGATATTTGATATGAAGGGTTTGTTTTTCATGTGTTATTCTCATGTTCTCATTCCCTTATTCTCATTTTATGTTTATCTATTTTCCATATTTACCCTTAATAAGCATCTGATCTCACCCTTCTTTTTGTTTCATGCCCCCAAGTTATGAAGAAAGGTTTTATGTAGTGTATATCTATAAATAGTACTAAATGGGAAGATATTTTTCTAAAATATTGAATATATTTCACTTGATTAGAAGTTTTTTTTCAAATTTTCCAAAGGTAAAAAACTATTATAGTCTTATAGCATGTTTGTTTGTAATGTAATGAATATTAATCTAAGAATATGCTCTATCTATGTATGAGAAGCTTGGGTATCTACACCACAAACCTATAAAAGGGATAATTGTAACACCCCGAGCTTCCATGATACGCTTCTCATTCAATAATGCAATAGCTTGCATTGTACGCAACTTCGAGTTCTAACACACCGCAACTAATCAAAGTAGCCGTTATGAATAGTAATACCCACTTTTTAAAATTATATAAATTTTATAATTCAAAATGGACTTCATTTTTGGATTCGGAATATCGAAATTAGCCTATGTTGAATTTTTGGTATTTTTCTGAGAACTTTCAATTTTTTTATGAATAGTGAAAAATACTTAAAAACAACTTTTTTAATCAAAATAATTTATAGTGATAAATTATACTATTGAGTGGTTTTAAAGTATAATTAGAATATATTTTTACCATTTTATCCAATGGTGTTCATTATAATTAATTTCACTTTGAAATTGGACATAAACAATTATCAATCTTTTGATATATATTGTTTCTTAAAAACACGCTATTTTGTTGTGACAGCGGGAATTAATTATGAAATTAATTAATGCAACTTATATGTTTGGAATTTTTTAAAATAGACATCATTTTTGAATTTTCAATATCAATTATAGCTTAGGGTGAAATTTTGGCATTGTTCTGAAAAAACTTCAATTTTTGATGAATAGTGAAACCACTAAGTGGTAGTTAAAAAACTGATTTTTCGTTTAAATGAAACATTACCACTTCTGTGATTTGATTTTCAAAAATCCGACATACATGGTTTTCATTATAATTAAAATGTGGTTCAATGGGATTAAAATAATTTTTTGGTGAATAGTAACTTTTAAGTTTAATTAATCGCGATTAAAGGTAATTAGTGAAATTTAAGGTAAAAATAGTATTATATGTCACGACCCGACCCAACGGGGCTCGAGCCGCGACTCCCCAAGCCCGCCTCCAATAGGCCAGGGGCTGGCGACTAGCGCCGAGTAGGCTATCACACACATGGGAGGCATTAGCCTAAGGTACCTGTACACACGCACCCACAAACACCTCCATGCAACAGTGCAGAGATATAGAAACTGAAAAGTAAATGCATGCATACAATCTATCCCAAACCAGAGTGCAACAGCAAAAGTACAAGGGCAAAACAGGGCCCACCAAAAGGAAACTACAAGCGCGTCCAACCTGCTCTGAAGAAGGGGAACGCTGCCACAAACACCCGCTGGAAATCTCGCTCGGCACAGCTCCGGTAAACACCCCGGTCAACTCGCTCACAAAGCTCCGCCTGCTCCGGGTCCTCCTGGGACTCCGTCAAAAGGCCTGTGGTCTGCACAAGACACAAACATGTGCGGGCAAAGCCCATGCAAGGGTGAGTATAAACATACTCAGTAGGCACCCCAAAAACCCAAAACCCAAGGGAGCAACTGAAGGCAACAGTCCGCTCAACCCAGCCAGAGGGAACCCAGACGAGAGAGAAACTCCATCCCGTGACCATCCTCGGCTAAACACAACTAGTCAGCTCAGCTCAGCTCAGGTGTATGCCCATACATACACCTTGAACAATCCAGATATACACAGCTCACGCCACAAAGCCACAAGAGGTACCGACCTCATCACCAGCAACTGTCCCAACCAGGAGAGTACACCACGAACACTGTCATACCAGATGACACTCATCCGAGAGATACACTCCATCGGGATACTCGCAAACATCTCAGACGCTCACCCGTGAGACCACGCTCATCGGATAGCATCACTGAGGAAACATCGCTGAAACAACATAACCACCAAACTCCTCGGATAGGGGATCGCCGCTAGGGTCCGCTAGGGGATACCAAGACCCACTCCGGTATACGTAGCTCACAGATAGGGAATCACTCCCAGGGTCCGCTGGGGGATACCACGACCCGATCTGGCATACGTAGTTCTCACAGATAGGGGATCACACCTAGGATCCGCTGGGGGATGCCACAACCCGATCTGTCGCTCGACAGAAGCTCCACACTCAGATAGAGGATCATCGTCCATATAAAGATGGTCACAACGATACCGGAACCCTATCTGGTATAACTCGCGATGTAGGGGATCGAACCAACGATGCCGCAACCCTACCGAAACCACGCGCTGAGTAGGGGATCGCATAACCAACGATACCGCAACCCTACCGACATCAAGCGCTGAGTAGGGGATCGTATAACCAACGATGCCACAACCCTACTGTGCACGACCCACCACGTAGGGGATCATATTTCCGATGATGCCACAAACCCTACGGGATTAACCTGCTAGATAGGGGATCGCTGCCCGTGAAATAGGTGGTCACAGCGATACCAAGAACCCGATCTAGGGTAAAGATGCTAGAGGATCCACTTCGGGCCCACCGGAGGGATACCACAACTCTAACAGTTTAAACATCCCAACGAGAGGATCACAAACCCACACGAAGGTTGTGATGCCACACGAACCCTCGTGGGAACGAACCAAGGGAGAACCCTCAACCACTGCTGGTCCAAACGTCGCTAACCCGAGCGACCCGCCACAACGCCACACTGCGCACCTCCTAGGCCAAAACCGAAGCCACCATCGCGTTCCACGCGGAAAAACTCGCAGGATAGGCTGCTTACTCGCCCGAAACGGAGCACCGGTGAAAAAGGCACTATTCACCATAGCAAGCTCGTGCGGGGCCCACACAACGATCCCGAAACCCATCGAGCGGACCATACCACGATGATCCCCTCAGAAAAACAGGCGGAATCGACTACTCACTCGCCCAAAACGGACACCCGGTGAAAAAGGTACTATTCACCGAAGGCCGGCTCGGGTGAGGCCCACGCCTGGATTCCGAAACTCATCGAACGGATCGCACCATTGCGATCCTCTCGGAAAAACACACAGGATCGACTATTCACCTGCCAAAATCGGACTCCTGGTGCAAAAGCTGCGTTTCTCCGCAAACGCCAAAACACGGCCTCGTGGGGCCCGCACCCCGTTCGCAAACCCAACACCCGGAAACCATCTCAAAAGTCCGTCGTACCATCAGGGTCTCAACGCCACTGACGGCACGTCAATCGGACGCTCCGGGTAGAAGTTACAACGGCCCGAAGTCGTAAAATAATAAAATAATATTATTTTATACGACGTTTCTCGCTCCCGGGCCACGATCCCGAACCTTTATACCCTCGAACCCATACCGGAGGGTTCACCTCGTCGTCAGGGTCACGTCACCGCAAACGGCACGCGAATCCGACTCCCGAGGTGCAAGATACGGGGGTTTAAAGACCCCCGTATGCGAAAAACTGGCCGGACCGGCCCGGACCGGCCGGTCCGGCCGGCCTGGACCGGCCGCCGCCGCCGGCCCGCCCTGGCCGGCGGCGCTCCGCCGCGGGCCGCCGGAATCCGCCGGCGGATCTTCCGCGGACCGCCGGGGGCACCCCGGTGGTCCGTTTTGCGATCCGAAGGCGCCTACGCGACCCTCGGGACCCGATCTACACTGCTACGGCTTCAATTTACAGAAAAACGCAGCAAAAACGGGATCGGGGATTAAAACTCAAACCGCCTACCTCGCGGGCGAAACGCCGACGTTCTGCCTCAGATCCGCGCTCCAAAGCTTCCGCTGCGCGCTCCTGGAACGTCCGCCGTCGAATTCTGAGCTCGTGGGCGCTCCGTTTGCTCGATTCGGCAGAGTGGCGGCGAAGAACGACGAAGAACAGCGAAGAACGATAAAAGGGGGGGGGGGGCGCTGATATTTATATCAGCCGCCCGCCGGCGCCAAACCAGCCTCGGACCCGACACCCGATGCGAACAAAAGTAAGGTCACCCCTAGGGTAAACGCGCCGTTCTGAACGCAACGGCGGTCTCAGATTTTTCATCCGAGACTCCGTTCATAAGTTATTCGAGCCGACGCTCGCACACCAACTTGGCACTTATTTACGGAAACGCCCCTGGTGGCGTTTCTCACCGCAGGCCCGCGCCCGCAAAGATTACACCCTGCCTAGGGTAAACGGCACGTTCCGGACGCAACCGTGCCCTCAGATTCCTGTTCTGAGCTACCGTTTAGGAGATATCACACCCCCGCCACATGCATAGTATAAAAAAACTTAATATGTTTATAAAATTAATTCCGGGCACACCGGGCCTCGGAATCGCGCGCCGTCTTCGCGCCTAGCTCTGGAATTATTCGTAGAAATATTCCAAAGTCTGACAGGGCCAAAAACCCGAGTCGCTACATCCTCCCCCCCTTAGAACTTTTCGTCCCCGAAAAGCCCTAAGCACAAGGAAAGCGACTGGACTCTCAACTGGGTCTCACACACCAGCGAGCTCACCAACAAACAACCACTCAGGGTCTTACCAACGCCCTGAACAAAACTCGAGCAAGCAACAAAAGGAAAGAGTACCGCTAAACAGTGTCTGACAAACTACTGCAGTAAGTAGAAAAGACACAAGGCGTACCTCTATCCATCTGTGGTGCCTCTGGGTCGACTGCCTCCAGGGCATGCAACTGTCCTCGCCCTCGACCACCAGCTCCCTGAGCTGGGCGTGGACCACCAGGGGGTGGGGGTGGTGGCAACTGGTACTGTCTACCACCGCCACCCGCTGCACCAGCTCCGACACCACGTCCGCCGCCCTGCGGACCTCCTTGCTCGAGACGCTGCCTCTGCCAAGGCGGTCCATCGACCGGCTCCCTCTCAGCAGCACGTCGGGTCGGACAATCTCTAGCAAGATGTCCCCGTCCATCGCAAGCGTAACACCGCCTCTCCTGCGGCTGACCAAAACTGGCCTGCGAGCCCTGTGAGCCCTGTGAGCCCTGAGGCTCAGATCCTCCATCCTGGGGTCGCCTCCTGAAACGTCGGCCACGTCCAGACCCCTGAGTCTGTCGTCGGCTACCAGATGCCGATCCGACCGACGAAGTCTCAGCTCTCGCGTGCCCAGCACCAACAGGAGAGATCTGCTCAGCCAGAAAGCTCTCCACCACCAGCGCTCGCTCCAGCACTCCAGCATAGGTGGGCAGACACAAGGAAACCACACCTGCTCGGATGTCCCTGCGTTGGCCCTGCTCGAAGGTCTGAGCCCTAAAGAACGGGTCTCGAACCATATCCAGGGAGTAGCGCGACAGGTCTGTAAACCTCGCTGAGTACTCCGACACAGTCATGCTCTCCTGTCGAAGCTGCAGAAGCTCCTGGATCCGCACTGACCTCAGCATCACCGGATAGAACTCCTCCCTGAAGAGCCGCTCAAACTCTGCCCACGTGAGCGTCTCCTCGTCATGGGACTGCGTCACCAAACTCCACCATCGCCCGGCCGAACCATGCAGAAGGCTCGCCGCTAGGACCACCATCTGATCTGGAGGTGTCCTCACTAGGCGGAAAACTCGGGTGACTGCCTCAAGCCAGTCATCAGCTTCCTGGGGGTCTGGATCACCCCGAAACCTCAGAGGTCGCTGCCTCTGGAACTCGTGCAACGCACTCAGCCTGCGTGCAACCTCGTCCTGCACCGCCGGCACAACCAGCTGCTCGACAGGTGGTGGCTCAACTGGCAGACCACCAGGAGGTGCAACCTCAGAACCTGCGCCCTGCTCCACAGCAACTACACGGGGCGGGTCATCAGCACAATCCTGCTGCGGAACCCTCACTGGCTGTCGTCGTGGAGGCATCCTGAAATACATTCAAGACACACCACAGTCAAAGAGTATATCTGGAGAGCTGACTCAAGAAGGACAAGGAAAAACCAAAAACCCAGTCCTATATGATGCATGTACCATGATGTCCCCGCGACCAGTGTACGAATGTCCCGAGTCGAAAGGCAGGTTATCAGAGTCCTGGTGTATGGATACGTCGGCCGCCGCACCAACACTGGAGTCCCTGGCCTGAAAGCCGAACTCGAAACACCCTAACACTGCCGCTATGCAACCCAAACCAACTCACAGCTAGACCAGCTACGCTCTGAGATCCCAAAGGTGGAACCTCCTTTGATACCACTCTGTAACGACCCGACCCAACGGGGCTCGAGCCGCGACTCCCCAAGCCCGCCTCCAATAGGCCAGGGGCTGGCGACTAGCGCCGAGTAGGCTATCACACACATGGGAGGCATTAGCCTAAGGTACCTGTACACACGCACCCACAAACACCTCCATGCAACAGTGCAGAGATATAGAAACTGAAAAGTAAATGCATGCATACAATCTATCCCAAACCAGAGTGCAATAGAAAAAGTACAAGGGCAAAACAGGGCCCACCAAAAGGAAACTACAAGCGCGTCCAACCTGCTCTGAAGAAGGGGAACGCTGCCACAAACACCCGCCGGAAATCTCGCTCGGCACAGCTTCGGTAAACACCCCGGTCAACTCGCTCACAAAGCTCCGCCTGCTTCGGGTCCTCCTGGGACTCCGTCAAAAGGCCTGTGGTCTGCACAAGACACAAACATGTGCGGGCAAAGCCCGTGCAGGGGTGAGTATAAACATACTCAGTAGGCACCCCAAAAACCCAAAACCCAAGGGAGCAACTGAAGGCAACAGTCCGCTCAACCCAGCCAGAGGGAACCCAGACGAGAGAGAAACTCCATCCCGTGACCATCCTCGGCTAAACACAACTAGTCAGCTCAGCTCAGCTCAGGTGTATGCCCATACATACACCTTGAACAATCCAGATATACACAGCTCACGCCACAAAGCCACAAGAGGTACCGACCTCATCACCAGCAACTGTCCCAACCAGGAGAGTACACCACGAACACTGTCATACCAGATGACACTCATCCGAGAGATACACTCCATCGGGATACTCGCAAACATCTCAGACGCTCACCCGTGAGACCACGCTCATCGGATAGCATCACTGAGGAAACATCGCTGAAACAACATAACCACCAAACTCCTCGGATAGGGGATCGCCGCTAGGGTCCGCTAGGGGATACCAAGACCCACTCCGGTATACGTAGCTCACAGATAGGGAATCACTCCCAGGGTCCGCTGGGGGATACCACGACCTGATCTGGCATACGTAGTTCTCACAGATAGGGGATCACACCCAGGATCCGCTGGGGGATGCCACAACCCGATCTGTCGCTCGACAGAAGCTCCACACTCAGATAGAGGATCATCGTCCATATAAAGATGGTCACGACGATACCGGAACCCTATCTGGTATAACTCGCGATGTAGGGGATCGAACCAACGATGCCGCAACCCTACCGAAACCACGCGCTGAGTAGGGGATCGCATAACCAACGATACCGCAACCCTACCGACATCAAGCGCTGAGTAGGGGATCGTATAACCAACGATGCCACAACCCTACTGTGCACGACCCACCACGTAGGGGATCATATTTCCGATGATGCCACAAACCCTACGGGATTAACCTGCTAGATAGGGGATCGCTGCCCGTGAAATAGGTGGTCACAGCGATACCAAGAACCCGATCTAGGGTAAAGATGCTAGAGGATCCACTTCGGGCCCACCGGAGGGATACCACAACTCTAACAGTTTAAACATCCCAACGAGAGGATCACAAACCCACACGAAGGTTGTGATGCCACACGAACCCTCGTGGGAACGAACCAATGGAGAACCCTCAACCACTGCTGGTCCAAACGTCGCTAACCCGAGCGACCCGCCACAACGCCACACTGCGCACCTCCTAGGCCAAAACCGAAGCCACCATCGCGTTCCACGCGGAAAAACTTGCAGGATAGGCTGCTTACTCGCCCGAAACGGAGCACCGGTGAAAAAGGCACTATTCACCGTAGCTAGCTCGTGTGGGGCCCACACAACGATCCCGAAACCCATCGAGCGGACCATACCACGATGATCCCCTCGGAAAAACAGGCGGAATCGACTACTCACTCGCCCAAAACGGACACCCGGTGAAAAAGGTACTATTCACCGAAGGCCGGCTCGGGTGGGGCCCACGCCTGGATTCCGAAACTCATCGAACGGATTGCACCATTGCGATCCTCTCGGAAAAACACACAGGATCGACTATTCATCTGCCAAAATCGGACTCCTGGTGCAAAAGCTGCGTTTCTCCGCAAACGCCAAAACACGGCCTCGTGGGGCCCGCACCCCGTTCGCAAACCCAACACCCGGAAACCATCTCAAAAGTCCGTCGTACCATCAGGGTCTCAACGCCACTGACGGCACGTCAATCGGACGCTCCGGGTAGAAGTTACAACGGCCCGAAGTCGTAAAATAATAAAATAATATTATTTTATACGACGTTTCTCGCTCCCGGGCCACGATCCCGAACCTTTAGACCCTCGAACCCATACCGGAGGGTTCACCTCGTCGTCAGGGTCACGTCGCCGCAAACGGCACGCGAATCCGACTCCCGAGGTGCAAGATACGGGGGTTTAAAGACCCCCGTATGCGAAAAACTGGCCGGACCGGCCCGGACCGGCCGGTCCGGCCGGCCGGGACCGGCCGCCGCCGCCGGCCCGCCCTGGCCGGCGGCGCTCCGCCGCGCGCCACCGCGGCTCCTCCGCGCTGGGCCGCCGGCAGCCGCGGCTCCGCCGCGGGCCGGCGGATCTTCCGCGGACCGCCGGGGGCACCCCGGTGGTCCGTTTTGCGATCCGAAGGCGCCTACGCGACCCTCGGGACCCGATCTACACTGCTACGGCTTCAATTTACAGAAAAACGCAGCAAAAACGGGATCGGGGATTAAAACTCAAACCGCCTACCTCGCGGGCGAAACGCCGACGTTCTGCCTCAGATCCGCGCTCCAAAGCTTCCGCTGCGCGCTCCTGGAACGTCCGCCGTCGAATTCTGAGCTCGTGGGCGCTCCGTTTGCTCGATTCGGCAGAGTGGCGGCGAAGAACGACGAAGAACAGCGAAGAACGATAAAAGGGGGGGGTGCGCTGATATTTATATCAGCCGCCCGCCGGCGCCAAACCAGCCTCGGACCCGACGCCCGATGCGAACAAAAGTAAGGTCACCCCTAGGGTAAACGCGTCGTTCTGAACGCAACGGCGGTCTCAGATTTTTCATCCGAGACTCCGTTCATAAGTTATTCGAGCCGACGCTCGCACACCAACTTGGCACTTATTTACGGAAACGCCCCTGGTGGCGTTTCTCACCGCAGGCCCGCGCCCGCAAAGATTACACCCTTCCTAGGGTAAACGGCACGTTCCGGACGCAACCGTGCCCTCAGATTCCCGTTCTGAGCTACCGTTTAGGAGATATCACACCCCCGCCACATGCATAGTATAAAAAAAACTTAATATTTTTATAAAATTAATTCCGGGCACACCGGGCCTCGGAATCGCACGCCGTCTTCGCGCCTAGCTCTGGAATTATTCGTAGAAATATTCCAAAGTCTGACAGGGCCAAAAACCCGAGTCGCTACATTATAAAAATATTGAATACCTTTAAACTTGTCCTACCCCTATTGGATGTGTCATTCCCGACCAATAAAATCCATGGGTCAACTTGGGGACCCCATGGAGCCACTTTGGTAGGAAAATTACATAAATAACTTTTATTTAAAGTTAAAATAAAAATGTCACAAGCATAAGTTGTTTTACTAAAACAATTTTTAAATGGGTTTATACAAGTCATAATTTTTACTATAAATATTAATTAGAAATATAAAAAGCTTTCCTACATCATGATATTTTTTTTATAATTTTTAAACATTAAATAAATTAAATTATTTATGACACCATGATGATGCAGTGATTACCTCATTAATTAACGATTTAAATAAAATGAAAAGATAATGTAAAATCCAAGGCTTAAACTTGTCAAAAATCTATTTGATGAGAATATTTCTATCCCTTATCACCTTATCCTAGCATTATATAAGTTTGGGACCTTTAAAATCCAAAAATCGTTATAAAATAAAGTAATATTTCATTACTTTCCAAGAGTGCCCCTCCTCTCCACTTATAAAAGGCCCCCACCACTACCACCTTACCCACACTTTCAAAGCCTTTTGGCTCGGCCAACCTCTGCCCAAATACTCTCCCAAATTCACTCCCTTACTCCTAGAAGCCTCACTTTAGGTATAATTCTTCCCAAGGAAGCCTTTGGCTCAAATCAAAAGAGTTACCCAATTTTAAGGTAATGTCTTCTCTTATGTTATTTTGTTTTATTTTGCTTATCCAACCCCCTAAACTCTTTTTGTTCATTTATTTTGTAACAACACCAGTATCCTCAATATACTAGGATGTTGTTATAAGAATTATTCGAGCTACACTTACACACACCTACATCTAATGGTTAAAGAACATACTGTTTCTGTGGATGACGAATTTCTGCCTCACGAAACGATGATTGTTCAACACTCATATAACACCTCTAATGGTGGCCATTTTGATGACACTATTTTCATATATGATATATATATTATGTTTATGTTTTCCTTATGCTTCTGTATTTCTCATTTGTGGCATACTTTATGATTTCCATTATGGGTAAACGTGATAATTTCATTTTAGGAAGTGCGGACTACTGCCCCCTCAAAGTGATTTGAATCGTTAATGCCAAATGTGGGATGTATAAAGGATGGAGTAAATGGTATTATACATTATATTATACTGGAATTATATTATACCTTTATATAATTATAACTTCATTCCATTAAATATGAAATAGAAATGAAAGTAGCGTTCATGCGTACGTACGGCTTACCGTCTCCATGAACGGTGCATTTCATTTATTACCTCTAAACGTTATGGAATATTATAAATGCATGTATATAATGGATATATATTAGATATATAATATCAATATCATGAATATAATTCTGGATATAATGGATATATCACCACATGAACAACTTGTAATTATAAGAAGTTTATTTTTGACTCAAGTACCAAAGATCGACAAAACGACCGTTATTAACATAAATAATTACATAATGTTCATAACATGGTAATAAGTGATATAAAAGGAATAATTAACTTGAAAAAGGTTCTTAAGAAGGTATAGATTAACTCTAGTTTATTATTCAGGAGGTTAAATAACGATCGAGTCAAGTCGGACGCAAGGTAAGGGAACTTCTTAACCCAATTTCTATTCTTTGGGTTAATCTCCTACTTTCAAATTATGTCATGATATTATTATGTCCTATATTGTATTTGTACTTTATTTATGTGTACTTATAGTGAATACACATAATATATCTACTTTATTTAAAAAAATGATCTTTGTAAGGGTCTTCGTCTCAATCTCCTTTCATTGAGGCATATTTTGTTTTATACACAAATTTCTTTTATACAGTGTATAAACCCCTTTGACTTTGACTTTTATTCAAAAATGAATATTTTTTTACAAAGAGTTTTACTAAATGACAAAAGGAATGTTTTTGTCTTAAGTATGCGGCAACAACAACTTCTCCGCCGCCGTGACCATTATTTGTGTTTTGGTTTCCTCTACAAGCCATAACTTTTTTTAATGAAAAATAAATACAAAGTTTTAACTTTTTTTTATTTTGGTATTGAAAATGGTTTTGAAAGTGTTTTTATTATATATATGTTTTGTATTGATATCTTGTGATTGAAATGTGTAAATTTTATGTTTCATTTATGCATGTTTTATGTGATACAATTATGTTATGGTTTATGATATGTTTAAACCTATTCATATGGGGAATGCATTGGACTTAATAAGTGATGGGTGGAGCCCGCTACAGCTCCTCAATGCATCTATAGGTCTCATGAGACAAACTAGTGTCTTGGCATGAGGCCTAGACAAAATCTTATTTGTGGTCTTGGCACGAGGCCTTGGCTACGTGGTTATGATACTCTGGCATTATGCATTCCATCATTATGAAAGTGGTTATTGATATTGCATGTGATTATTCGACCAGTAGAATATCCATATGAAGAAGTGAATGGCATTATCTCATTTTAATTTTGTCATATTATGTTGAAGTTCAAGTTTAAAAGGATTTTGTTTTAGTTATACATTTCCTTAAATGTTAATGTTTATTTATGAAAGCTTCCGCAATATTGTTATCCTTAATGAGCATCTGAGCTCACCCCTTTCAATGTTTTAATATTTTCCAGGATGTGAAGAAGTATTTTATGAATGACCTGCAGGGATAGTCAGAAGAGGATATGAGTGTGTACTACGGAGACTATGTTATTGTATATTTTCACTTTATGATGTAATGTAACATTTATGAATGTATCTAGTGTTTCCAAGGCTACTAATCTAATCGGTCTTTCAAGACTTGATCTTTTATGATCATGCCAATGTTGTGAGGTAATGCACAAACTCTGGGTAGCTGGGGTTGGGGTGTTAGAATTGGTATCAGAGGTAGTTTAGTACTAACCGTGGAAGCTATATTTAGATAAACTCTGATTAGAGCACATAGCCCGAAGATAGACTTTGAGGATTAGTATAGAAGAACTTCCTAGAATTTTGGTATTATAGAGATTTTGTGAGTTTTCCGAGCAATACATCCCTGTCTGGATACGAGCAGGTAGAGGCGGCTCTGGCACAGATGTACCTAGGGGTAAAACCCGAAAACACCGCTTTGAGCTAGACTCGAACGGGAACTGGTGCATGACAACGGGCCTTGCTGCACTCTTTGTTACGACACTCTCGGGGGATATTCTTAGGATAATTCTCATTTTCTTTACAAACCATTATGAAGGGTTTATGAGTATATACTTCCTCAAAGAAAACATTTCTTTTTATGATTATGGATTATATCCATAAATAGTTCAATTTATGTTAAGTGTTTTACAAGTATGGAATTATGTATTTTAATTCATAAACTAATCTATTTTATGCCATTGTTTAGAAATGGTGCCTAGTGGGAGGAATGGAAACTGTATCAATGCACGCACTCCGTGTAGGGATTTCCCTCCTTCTCAAGATAATTATTGTGGATCTGGAGATACAACTGGTGCTGATCAACTTATTACCATACTAAGACAACTCACTCAGGTTATGAATAATAACCTTACTCGTATGGAGCACCCTGATCCAAAACGTGTAGGATCAATGTTAGATCGCTTCATGAGGCAAAAACCACCAACATTTAATGGGGGTACAAATCCATTAGTAGCTGAGCAATGGATAAACTCCTTAGAGAAAATATTCCATGCCTTGGGGAGTAGCGAACAGGAGAAGGTTGTCATGGCAGTCTACCGCCTCACTGGAGATGCCGATCAATGGTGGTCACTGATTCAAAACACAAAGGAAGATGAAGAAGTATCAAGTATGGAATGGAGGGAGTTTAAGGAAATTTTATTAGGAAAATACTTTCCGCATGACCATCGAGCAGATATGGAAAGGCAATTTCTGAGTTTGAGGAGAAGGAGGATGAGAATGTCGCAAATTATGAGGCTAAATTTACAAGGTTAGCGAGGCATGCTGCAGATTATATACGTAACCCAAGAATTAAGATTGATCGTTTCTTTGATGGGTTAAAACCATTTCTCCGTCGAGCATTAGTCTCACAAATCTTCTCGTCATACAAAGATATTGTCTCGTGTGCTATCAAGATAGAAAAGGAATTCTCTAAATCTTATGAAAATAAAGTAAAGAAAGAGAAGAAGAGAATGGTGGAAAAAGAGACAGATAAAGGGAAAAAAGAAAAGAATGATTTTCCATTATGCGATAATTTTGGGAAGAATCACCCCGGTACTTGCCTAAAAGGAATGGGAGTTTGTTTTAAATGTGGAGAAAAAGGTCACCACGCTCGTGATTGAAAGGGAAAGAAAGAGGCTATCAATGTTGAATGCTACAATTGTAGGGAAATGGGGCATTATGAAAATGAATTTCCCAAGCGTCAGGGAAACTTACCTCAGAAAAGGCCAAGAGATCAAGGACAATCTTATACTGTTACTACAGTTGAAGCATAATAATTAATGTATTGGTGCTTCTGGACTCAAGGATTATATTCTGGTTATAAAAATAATGTGATATATATAAGGATTGTACTGCAGTACTTGTTGTTATCATTAAGGTTTTAATATGATGAAGTTAATCATATTTTTAGTATGTGACAATAAGGGAAACTTTACTTTGTTTGGAGAATCTGATTTTACAATTGATTTTGGAATTTAGAGACCTTTTAGAGAATGTCTGGACAGAGGTATTTTGGATAACTATTAAGGTTGGAATGGATTAAGTTGAACCTTGGATAGTATTGTTTAAGGTTAAAAAAATTTTAAAGATTATTTTTGGAATATTATAATACTATAGTTTTAGGAAAAGGACAACTTGCAGGGTGGGGCATAACCCGTCGCGTTGGACAAAGCTGCAGGAATCGAACCCACAACCATAGTGCGACAGGCCTTTATTACCTACCACTAGCCTACAGGAAGTCCCTGGTTATTACAAAATAGTTTTACTAATATAAATGGTATGTTTTAATATTTGGAACCTTATACAATTAAGATAAATAGAATATTTTTGAGTCATATTACCTTTTAGAGTGAAAGATGGGTTTGTGGTAAAAATTTATTAAAGAATGAAAGTCTACGTGAAAAGTATGTATATTCCCTTACGTTCTTAGTAAATCTCCTAAATAAATTCCTCAACTTTATAAAATGTAACTTAAAACAAAAATGTTACCGGTTAACTTTTACAACTGGGGATTCAATGACTATTTAACCAATCACAAGTTTGTGATTTTCTTATGGTTAACTTTCTCCTAATCCAGTTTTTCCTCGACTCTCCATCAGACCTTGATGGTTTGTTTTTCTTCCATATCCATATTTTCATAGAATCCTAGTATGTGTTATCTCGGGTGACCTTTGTACTTATCTTTATATCTTTTAAAGTTATATTTTTATTAACCTTATTTCCGATGTGGGTTTTCCACAAAGGTATTTTCTATTTTCCACCTTTTATTTTCAAAGAAAAATTTCAAATTGCGAGGATCCAATTTATTGAAGGAGGGAAGAATGTAACACCCCGAGCTTCCATGATACGCTTCTCATTCAATAATGCAATAGCTTGCATTGTACGCAACTTCCAGTTCTAACACACCGCAACTAATCAAAGTAGCTGTTATGAATAGTAATACCCACTTTTTAAAATTATATAAATTTTATGATTCAAAATGGACTTCATTTTTGGATTCGGAATATCGAAATTAGCCTATGTTGAATTTTTGGTATTTTTCTGAGAACTTTCAATTTTTTATGAATAGTGAAAAATACTTAAAAACAACTTTTTTAATAAAAATAATTTATAATGATAAATTATACTATTGAGATGTTTTAAAGTATAATTAGAATATATTTTTACCATTTTATCCAATGGTGGTCATTATAATTAATTTCACTTTGAAATTGGACATAAACAATTGTCAATCTTTTGATATATATTGTTTCTTAAAAACACGCTATTTGTTGTGACGGTGGGAATTAATTATGAAATTAATTAATGAAACTTATATGTTTGTAATTTTGTAAAATAGACATCATTATTTAATTTTGAATATCAATTATATCTTAGGGTGAAATTTTGGCATTGTTCTGAAAAACTTCAATTTTTGATGAATAGTGAAACCACTAAGTGGTAGTTAAAAAACTGATTTTTCATTTAAATGAAACATTACCACTTCTGTGATTTTATTTTCAAAAATCCAACATACATGGTTTTCATTAGGAAGTAAAATGTGGTTCAATGGGATTAAAATAATTTTTTGGTGAATAGTAACTTTTAAGTTTAATTAATCGCGATTAAAGGTAATTAGTGAATTTTAAGGTAAAAATAGTATTATAAAAATATGGAATACCTTTACACTTGTTATACCCCTATTGGATGTGTCATGGCCGACCAAGACAATCCATGGGTCAACTTGGGGACCCCATGGAGCCACTTTGGTAGGAAAATGACATAAATTACTTTTATTTAAAGTTAAAATAAAAATGTCACAAACATAAATTGTTTTACTAAAACAATTTTTAAATGGGGTAATACAAGTCATAATTTTTACTATAAATATTCATTATAAAGATAAAAATATTTCCTACATCATGATAGTTTTTTTATAATTTTTAAACATTAAATAAATTAAATTATTTATGACACCATGATGATGCAGCGATTACCCCATTAATTAACGATTTAAATAAAATGAAAAGATAATGTAAAATCCAAGGCCTAAACTTGTCAAAAACCTATTGGATGAGTAGATTTAGAACCCTTATCACCCTATCCTCGAATTATATAAGTTTGGGACCTTTAAAATCCGAAAAGCATTATATAATGAAGTAACATTTCATTACTTTCCAAGAGTGCCCCTCCTATCCACTTATAAAAGGCCCCCACCACTACCACCTTACTCACACTTTCAAAGCCTTTTGGCTCGGCCCACCTCTGCCCAAATACTCTCCTGACTTCCCTACCTTACTCCTAGAAGCCTCACTTTGGGAATAATTCTTTCCAAGGAAGCCTTTGGCTCAAATCAAAAGAGTTACCCAATTTTAAGGTAATGTCTTCTCTTTTGTTATTTTGTTTTATTTTGCTTATCCAACCCCCTAAACTCTTTTTGTTCATTTATTTTGTAACAAAAACAGTATCCTCAATATACTAGGATGTTGTTATAAGAATTATTCGAGCTAAACTTACACACACCTACACCTAATGGTTAAAGAACATACTGTTTCTGTGGATGGTGAATTTCTGCCTCACGAAACGATGATTGTTCAACACTCATATAACACCTCTAATGGTGGCCATTTTGATGAAACTATTTTCATATATGATATATATATTATGTTTATTTTTTCCTTATGCTTCTGTATTTCTCATTTGTGTCATGATTTATGATTTCCATTATGGGTAAACGCGATAATTTCATTTTAGGAAGTGCGGACTACCACCCCCTCAAAGTGATTTGAATCGTTAATGCCAAATGTGGGATGTATAAAGGATGGAGTAAATGGTATTATACATTATATTATACTGCAATTATATTATACCTTTATATAATTATAACTTCATTCCATTAAATATGAAATATAAATGAAAGTAGTGTTCATGCGTATGTACGGCTTACCGTCTCCATGAACGGTGCATTTCATTTCTTACCTCTAAACGTTATGGAATATTATAAATGCATGTATATACTGGATATATATGAGATATATGATATCAATATCATGAATATAATTCTGGATATAATGGATATATCACCACATGAACAACTTGTAATTATAAGAAGTTTATTTTTGACTCAAGTACCAAAGATCGACAAAACGACTGTTATTTACTTAAATAATTACATAATGTTAATAACATGGTAATAAGTGATATAAAAGGAATAATTAACTTGAAAAATTTTCTTAAGAAGGTAGATATTAACTCTAGTTTATTATTCAGGAGGTTAAAGAACAATCGAGTCAAGTCGGACGCAAGGTAAGGGAACTTCTTAACCCAATTTCTATTCTTTGGGTTAATCTCCTACTTTCAAATTATGTCATGATATTATTATGTCCTATCTTGTATTTTTACTTTATTTATGTGTACTTATAGTGAATACACATAATAGATCTACTTTATTTAAAAAAATTATCTTTGTAAGGGTCTTCGTCTCAATCTCCTTTCATTGAGGCATATTTTGTTTTATACACAAATTTCTTTTATACGGTGTATAAACCCCTTTGACTTTGACTTTTATTCAAAAAGGAATATTTTTTTACAAAGAATTTTACTAAATGACAAAAGGAATGTTTTTGTCTTACGTATGCGGTGACAATTACTTCTCCACCGCTGTGACTATTATTTGTGTTTCGGCTTCCTCTACAAGCCATAACTTTTTTTAATGAAAAATAAATACAAAGTTTTAACTTTCTTTTATTTTGGTATTGAAAATGGTTTTGAAAGTGTTTTTATTATATCAATGTGTTGTATTGATATCTTGTGATTGAAATGTGGAAATGTTATGTTTCCTTTATGCATGTTTTATGTGATACAATTATGTTATGGTTTATTATATGTTTAAACCTATTCATATGAGGAATGCATTGGACTTAATAAGTGACGGGTGGAGCACGCTACAGCTCCTCGATGCATCGGTAGGTCTCATGAGACAAAATAGTGTCTTGACACAAGGCCTAAACAAAATCTTATTTGTGGTCTTGGCACGAGTCCTTGGCTACGTGGTTATGATACTCTGGCATTATGCATTCCATCATTATGAAAGTGGTTATTGATATTGCATGCGATTATTCGACCAGTAGAATATCCATGTGAAGAAGTGAATGGCATTATCTCATTTTACTTTTTCCATATTATGTTGAAGTTCAAGTTTAAAAGGCTTTTGTTTTAGTTATACATTGACTTAAATGTTAATGTTTATTTACAAAAGTTTCCGCAATATTGTTATCCTTACTGAGCATCTGAGCTCACCCCTTTCAATGTTTTAATATTTTCCAGGATGTGAAGAAGTATTTTATGAATGACCTACAGGGATAGTCATAAGAGGATATGAGTGTGGACTATGGAGACTTTGTTATTGTAGATTTTCACTTTATGATGTAATGTAACATTTATGAATGTATCTAGTGTTTCCAAGGCTACTAAACTAATCGGTCTTTCGAGAATTAATCAATTATGATCATGCCAATGTTACGAAGTAATGCACTGACTATGGGTTACTGGGTTTGGGGCGTTACAGTTGGTATCAGAGGCAGTTTAGTACTAACCTTGGTAGCTAGATTTAGATAAACTCTGATTAGAGCACATAGCCCGAAGATAGACTTTGAGGATTAGTATATAATAACTTCCTAGAATTTTGGTATACTAGAGATTTTGTGAGTTTTCTATGCAATACATACCTGTCTGGATACGAGAAGGTAGAGGTGGCTCTGGCACAGATGTACCTAGGGGTAAAACCCGAAAACACCGCTTTGATATAGACTCGAATGGGAACTGGTGCACGACAACGGTCCTTGTTGCACTCTTGGTTACGACACTCCCGAAGGATATGCTTAGGATAATTCTCATTTTCTTTACAAACCATTATGAAGGGTTTATGAGTATATACTTCCTCAAAGAAAATATTTCTTTTTATGATTATGGATTATATCCATAAATAGTTCAATTTATGTTAAGTGTTTTACAAGTATGGAATTATGTATTTTAATTCATAAACTAATCTAGTTTATGCCGTTGTTTAGAAATGGCGTCTAGTGGGAGGAATGGAAACCGTATCAATGCATGCACTCCGTGTAGGGATTTCCCTCCTTCTCAAGATAATTATTGTGGATCTGGAGATACAACTGGTTCTGATCAACTTATTACCATACTGGGACAACTCACTCAGGTTATGAATAATAACCTTACTCTTATGGAGCACCCTGATCCACAACGTGGAGGATCAATGTTAGATCGTTTCATGGGGAAACAACCACCAACATTTAATGGGGGTACAAATCCATTAGTAGCTGATAAATGGATAAACTCCTTAGAGAAAATATTCCACGCCTTGGGGAGTAGCGAAAGGGAGAAGGTTGTCATGGCAGTCTACTTCCTCACTGGTGATGTTGATCAATGGTGGTCGCTAATTCAAACCACAAAGGAAGATGAAGAAGTATCAAGTATGGAATGGATGGATTTTAAGGAAATTTTCGTAGAAAAATAATTTTTGCATGACCATCGAGCAGATATGGAAAGGCAATTTCTGAGTCTGAGGCAGAAGGAGGATGAGAATGTCGCAAAGTATGAGGCTAACTTTACAAGGTTAGCGAGGCATGCTGCATATTATATAAGTAACCCAATAATTAAGATTGATCGTTTCTTTGATGGGTTAAAACCATTTCTCCGTCGAGCATTAGTCTCACAAACCTTCTCGTCATACGAAGATATTGTCTCATGTGCTATCAAGACAGAAAAGGAATTCTCTAAATCTTATGACAATAAAGTAAAGTAAGAGAAGAAGATAATGGTGGAACAAGAGACAGATAAAGGTAAAAAGTAAAAGAATGATTTTCCATTATGCGATAATTTTGGGAAGAATCACCCTGGTACTTGCCTAAAAGGAATGGGAGTTTGTTTTAAATGTGGAGAAAAAGGTCACCAGGCTCGTGATTGCAAGGGAAAGAAAGAGGATATAAATGTTGAATGCTACAATTGTAGGGAAATGGGAAATTATGAAAATGAATGTCCTAAGATTTAGGGAGACTTACCTCAGAAAAGGCCAAGGGATCAAGGACAATCTTATGTTGTTACTACAGTTGAAGTGGAATAATTAATGTATTGGTGCTTTTGGACTCAAGGATTATATTCTGGTTATAAAAATAATGTGATATATATAAGGATTGTACTGCATTACTTGTTGTTATCATTAAGGTTTTAATATGATGAATGTAATCATATTTTTAGTATGTGACAATAAGGGAAACTTTACTTTGTTTGGAGAATCTGATTTTACAATTGATTTTGGAATTTAGAGACCTTTTAGAGAATGTATGGACAGAGGTATTTTGGATAATTATTAAGGTTGGAATGGATTAAGTTGAACCTTGGATAGTATTCTTTAAGGTTAAAACATTTCTGAATATTATTTTCGGAATATTATAATACTATAGTTTTAGGAAAAGGACAACCTGCAGGGTGGGGCATAACCCGTCGCGTCGGACAAAGCTGCGGGAATCGAACCCACAACCATAGTGTGACAGGCCTTTATTACCTACCACTAGCCTACAAGAATTCCCTGGTTATTTCAAAATAGTTTTACTAATCTAAATGGTATGTGTTAATATTTGGAACCTTATACAATTAGGAAAAATAGAATATTTTTGAGTTCTATTACCTTTTAGAGTGAAAGATGGGTTTGTGGTAAAAATTTATTAAAGAATGAAAGTCTACATGACACGTATGTATATTCCCTTACGTTCTTAGTAAATCTCCTAAATAAATTCCTCAACTTTATAAAAGGTAACTTAAAACAAAAATTTTGCCGGTTAACTTTTCCAATTGGGGATTCAATGACTATTTAACCAATCACAAGTTTGTGATTTTCTTATGGTTAACTTTCTCCTAATCCAGTTTTCTACGACTCTCCATCAGACCTTGATGGTTTGTTTTTCTTCCATATCTATATTTTCATAGAATTCTAGTATAGGCTATCTCGGGTGACCTTTGTACTTATCTTTCTATCTTTTAAAGTTATATTTTTATTAACCTTATTTCTGATGTGGGTTTTCCACAAAGGTATTTTCTATTTTCCACCTTTTATTTTCAAAAAAAAAATTCAAATTGCGAGGACTCAATTTATTGAAGGAGGGGAGAATGTAACACCTTGAGCTTCCATGATACGATTCTCATTCAATAATGCAATATCTTGCATTGTACTCAACTTCGAGTTCTAACACACCGCAACTAATCAAAGTAGCCGTTATGAATAGTAATACCCACTTTTTAAAATTATATAAATTTTATAATTCAAAATGGACTTCATTTTTGGATTCGAAATATCGAAATTAGCCTATGTTGAATTTTTGGTATTTTTCTGAGAACTTTTATTTTTTTATGAATAGTGAAAAATACTTAAAAACAACTTTTTTAATAAAAATAATTTATAGTGATAAATTATACTATTGAGTGGTTTTAAAGTATAATTAGAATATATTTTTACCATTTTATCCAATGGTGGTCATTATAATTAATTTCACTTTGAAATTGGACATAAACAATTGTCAATCTTTTGATATATATTGTTTCTTAAAAACACGCTATTTGTTGTGACAGTGGGAATTAATTATGAAATTAATTAATGCAACTTATATGTTTTGAATTTTTTAAAATATACATCATTTTTTAATTTGGAATATCAATTATAGCTTAGGGTGAAATTTTGGCATTGTTCTGAAAAACTTCAATTTTTGATGAATAGTGAAACCACTAAGTGGTAGTTAAAAAACTGATTTTTCATTTAAATGAAACATTACCACTTCTGTGATTTGATTTTCAAAAATCCGACATACATGGTTGTCATTAGGAAGTAAAATTTGGTTCAATGGGATTAAAATAATGTTTTGGTGAATAGTAACTTTTAAGTTTAATTAATCGCGATTAAAGGTAATTAGTGAAATTTAAGGTAAAAATAGTATTATAAAAATATGGAATACCTTTACACTTGTCCTACCCCTATTTTATGTGTCATGGCCGACCAATACAATCCATGGGTCAACTTGGGTACCCCATGGAGCCACTTTGGTAGGAAAATGACATAAATAACTTTTATTTAAAGTTAAAATAAAAATGTCACAAACATAAGTTGTTTTACTAAAACAATTTTTAAATGGGGTTATACAAGTCATATTTTTTACTATAAATATTCATTATAAATCTAAAAATATTTCCTACATCATGATATTTTTTTATAATTTTTAGACATTAAATAAATTAAATTATTTATGACACCATGATGATGCAGTGATTACCTCATTAATTAACGATTTAAATAAAATGAAAAGATAATGTAAAATACAAGGCTTACACTTGTCAAAAACATATTGTATGAGTATATTTAGAACCCCTATCACCTTATCCTCGAATTATATAAGTTTGGGACCTTTAAAATCTGAAAATCATTATATAATAAAGTAACATTTCATTATTTTCCAAGAGTGCCCCTCCTCTCCACTTATAAAAGGCCCCCACCACTACCACCTTACTCACACTTTAAAAGCCTTTTGACTCGGCCAACCTCTTCCCAAATACTCTCCCAACTTCCCTCCCTTACTCCTATAAGCCTCACTTCGGCCAGAATTCTTCCCAAGGAAGCCTTTGGCTCAAATCAAAAGAGTTACCCGATTTTAAGGTAATGTCTTCTCTTATGTTATTTTGTTTTATTTTGCTTATCCAACCCCCTAAACTCTTTTTTTCATTTATTTTGTAACAACACCAGTATTCTCAACATACTAGGATGTTTTTATAAGAATTATTAGAGCTACAATTACACACACCTACATCTAATGGTTAAAGAACATATTAATTCTGTGGATGGCGAATTTCTGCCTCACTAAACGGTGATTTTTCAACACTCATATAACACCTCTAATTGTGGCCATTTTGATGACACTATTTTCATATATGATATATATATTATGTTTATGTTTTCCTTATGCTTATGTATTTCTCATTTTTGGAATACTTTATGATTTCCATTATGGGTAAACGCGATAATTTCATTTTAGGAAGTGCGGACTACCGCCCCCTCAAAGTGATTTGAATCGTTAATGCCAAATGTGGGATGTATAAAGGATGGATTAAATGGTATTATAAATTATATTATACTGGAATTATATTATACCTTTATATAATTATAACTTCATTCCATTAAATATGAAATATAAATGAAAGTAGTGTTCATGCGTATGTACGGCTTACCGTCTCCATGAACGGTGCATTTCATTTCTTACCTCTAAACGTTATGGAATATTATAAATGCATGTATATACTGGATATATATGAGATATATGATATCAATATCATGAATATAATTCTGGATATAATGGATATATCACCACATGAACAACTTGTAATTATAAGAAGTTTATTTTTGACTCAAGTACCAAAGATCGACAAAACGACTGTTATTTACTTAAATAATTACATAATGTTAATAACATGGTAATAAGTGATATAAAAGGAATAATTAACTTGAAAAATTTTCTTAAGAAGGTAGATATTAACTCTAGTTTATTATTCAGGAGGTTAAAGAACAATCGAGTCAAGTCGGACGCAAGGTAAGGGAACTTCTTAACCCAATTTCTATTCTTTGGGTTAATCTCCTACTTTCAAATTATGTCATGATATTATTATGTCCTATCTTGTATTTTTACTTTATTTATGTGTACTTATAGTGAATACACATAATAGATCTACTTTATTTAAAAAAATTATCTTTGTAAGGGTCTTCGTCTCAATCTCCTTTCATTGAGGCATATTTTGTTTTATACACAAATTTCTTTTATACGGTGTATAAACCCCTTTGACTTTGACTTTTATTCAAAAAGGAATCTTTTTTTACAAAGAATTTTACTAAATGACAAAAGGAATGTTTTTGTCTTACGTATGCGGTGACAATTACTTCTCCACCGCTGTGACTATTATTTGTGTTTCGGCTTCCTCTACAAGCCATAACTTTTTTTAATGAAAAATAAATACAAAGTTTTAACTTTCTTTTATTTTGGTATTGAAAATGGTTTTGAAAGTGTTTTTATTATATCAATGTGTTGTATTGATATCTTGTGATTGAAATGTGGAAATGTTATGTTTCCTTTATGCATGTTTTATGTGATACAATTATGTTATGGTTTATTATATGTTTAAACCTATTCATATGAGGAATGCATTGGACTTAATAAGTGATGGGTGGAGCCCGCTACATCTTCTCGATGCATCGGTAGGTCTCATGAGACAAACTAGTGTCTTGTCACGAGGCCTTGGCTACGTGGTTATGATACTATGGCATTATGCATTCCATCATTATGAAGGTGGTTATTGATATTGCATGTGATTATTCGACCAGTAGAATATCCATGTGAAGAAGTGAATGACATTATCTCATTTTACTTTTGCCATATTATGTTGAAGTTCAAGTTTAAAAGGATTTTGTTTTAGTTATAGATTGCCTTAAATGTTAATGTTAATTTACGAAAGCTTCCGCAATATTGTTATCCTTACTGAGCATCTGATCTCACCCCTTTCAATGTTTTAATATTTTCCAGGATGTGAAGAAGTATTTTATGAATGACATGCAGGGGTAGTCAGAAGAGGATATGAGTGTGGACTATGGAGACTTTGTTATTGTAGATTTTCATTTTATGATTTAATGTAACATTTATTAATGTATCTAGTGTTTCCAAGGCTACTAAACTAATCGGTCTTTTGAGACTTGATTTTTTATGATCATGCCAATGTTACGAAGTAATGCACTGACTCTGGGTAGCTGGGGTCGGGGCGTTACAATAACTATCAAAACGTAGAGGTGTTGAGGTCAAAATATTACCATAATATGGGTTTTTGAAAAAATTTCTCTCATTTTTAACCATTATAATCTTAATTTACCCCCACCCCGATAAACCAATTTTTACCTTAACTATAGTAACTAATTTTTATTGTTTTCACTATTCATTATGATAAAAAACTAATTTAACCTTATTAGATAATATAAATTATATTTATTCAAAATATAAAATCCATTATTCCAAATTCAATTCTTAGAAGTGAGAAAATTCAATTTAAATTTAAACCGTAGACATGACGAGTGTGTGGTTTTCCAAAGAGAAAATTCTCATTAGAATATAATGTTTTAATATAAAAAATCAATATAAAATTAATTAAAATAACCTAAATTGGTTAAATTTTAATATATTTGAACTAATTTTACTTTAAAATGTATTTAAAATATAATTTAACTTTATAAATAATTTAAACAAAAAGGCGGTTTTCAATAAAAATCGATATATTCACTATTCATCAAAAAATTAATACTTTCAGAAAATTTTCAAAAATTCACATGTAGATTTAAAAAATTAATTTTATTTCATCAAATAAATTTTCTAAAAGTTTTAAATATTAATTTTAAATTATGTGTGAAAAAACGTGAATAAACCACCTTTTAGAAAAATACAGTTTTTTGGGATATATTTCTTTTTCATTCAAATGATTATTATTTTATTTAAAATAATTATATAAACATTTAATTTATTTTATACTAGTTTAAATAATATAATTTTAATAATTTATTAATTACTATTCATATACGCCATTTTAATGGCAAGGTTATAATGGCCATGTTTAAATAGTAATATTTTAATAGAGTGCCAAATTTTGTTTAAACCTGATGTTGTATGATATGAAATCTATCGAAGAAATTAAATTTATTTAAAAATATTTATATCATAAATTTTTGGGTAATTATATTCTCATCTAATCTTGATGTTTTGTTTCATATACGCTGTCAAATATGATGTTTCTCTTTTAAAATCTCAAGGTGTTACAATAATTGAAATATGAAATGATGGGATAGTAGCCTAAAATCCATGGAAATCATGTTATTCTTTATTTTATACATAGATATTTTAGTATGTATATTGTTATATTATTTTCACTATCCATGATATTTAATAATTTAATGTTTTCAATTATAATATCCATACATCTAAAACAATAATAGGCTAGTAGAAGTGAGCCAAGTTATATCACTATTTAAGATATTTTTATACCATAAACCACAAATAACTTCACTAAAAACTACTAAATATATTTCAATTTACTAAGAAAACCCACTTAAAGCATCCTTTATTATATTATAAGTGATAATAATGTTAAATAAGTTGTTTTTGAGTAATAAAGAAAGAGGAGATAATATGGCCATTGATGAAAAGGTGTTATACATGGCATGCACAAAAGTACCCAAGTTGGAAAATTAAATCTACCTAACCAAATATATTAAGCCTCTAAACAAAATTCCCCATAGATAAATATCCTAGAAAGAGAAAAATATGGGATATTATGGGACTTGTGTCTAAAAATATGCTTATATTTGAAGGAAAATCTCACTATCCATGTAGATTTATCATCTGCATTCTTTTTTCTACATGGAATAATCCATGAAGCCTAAAGAAATATGTTTAAGTATATTTATATAATTAAAATAATATATGAAAGAACAGAAGATCGGTACTTTAAATTCATGAGAATTCAATCTTGATCAAGGAGTTAGTTAAACAAATAGGATAATTTAATTCGAGTTTTCTTAAACTGGAGGAGTGCATCCACAAAATGGGTGGGGGAGTGAAGGATATTTCAAGTTAATTTGATAAACTCTCTTTTAACTTTTTACATTATTATATTTGACTATATATTATATCACATTGTTTATACATGTTAATTGTGTGATGTGTTTTTGACTTTCCTTGGTTTATCTACTGTTAATGTATGTGTAGTTTGATCCTTTCTTTCACACCTAATGTTTCACCCATTCAACTAGTAGATATATTATCATAGGAAGTGTTTAAAGGAGTGAAAGTGAAATATTTCCCTAATAACTAATGGTTAAAACATTATCACTTTATTGAAGGTATTGTAGATTGATAAACCATACTTGGGTGAACCCAATACCCCATATAAAAATCCTAACTTCTTGAGGTAGTGGAAACATATAACATCACCAAGTGTTTTCATATCATTATCCTATTTAATAATTGACAATTAATCTAATTATTACCTTTGGTTTAATTAAAAAGTCCTTTAGATGGATTCAGATAGTATATTTAAAGAACCTAACCTCTAGTAATATGTTATCCTCCTTTAATTCAGCAATCAATTTCAGTGCTTAGTATATTTGAATTTTAATAGGAGTTGGGAGGAGAATATAGGAGTTTTGAGGGAGGGATAAATAATATGAGGTGACCCATTAGGTTTAGAAACCACTGGGTACCTCATGGTCCTAGACCAAGTACCCAATGGGGCCTGAGGCGGTATGATGGTTCTTTTTAATCCACTAGGTACCATGAGGACTACTACCAAGTACCTGATAGCCTCTTGGGTAAATTTCCCTTAATAATGGGGGGTTCTTTTAAAACCCAAATTTAAATCCCATTAAACACGTCCTTTATGTTTTTCATTCCATTTACCCTTATTTCAGTCCTCTTTAATCCACTCCTCCCCTCTCCTCTCTACTCATTCTTCTAATCATTATAACTAGATCTAGTGAGTTTGGTTTGATTATGAGAGATCTCATTTTATGTGTTAAATTTTTGGATCACTTATAAATCCAATAATTCCTTTGTATTTCATATAAATAGGTGTGTTCTATACACTTATTATCTTATGGATTATTGGACCATTTCCCTTCTTTAATCATTTTATGAATTGGTTGTGGTTGTTGATCATATTGCATGATATCAAGGTATTACCTTTATTTTCTCCTTAAATTTCATATTTCATGTCAAGATTGGTTTGGGTCCTAATTCCTATATGGTTCTAATTTAAATATTAGATCTTAGTGGTGGAATTCTTACTTGAACCCCAACAGAACAATTTGTAAATTAATTGGTAGGAAAGGACTATCCTTCTCTCATATTCATTAATGGTTGGGTTAGAAATAGTGTAGGGTCAAGTAAATCTATCTAAAACCAATGGTTTTCTCTCTAATAGAATTTTCCCTAGATGATTTTACGGAAAAAATGATATGATTATGGGTATTTTAGTTTTATTTATATATAAAATTAAATTTTCTAAATTACTCTCTTATTTTATGTTAGTTAAATTATAAAGTATGTATTTTAATAGCTTTTCGTACAATATTTATATAGAAAGAATGTATATTGTGTTATTTTTTAACATCATGATTAAGTAATATGTATTGGTTATTTATATATTCAATTTTGGCATGATTTTATACTTTATAGTGTTGTTTATGATTTTATATAATAGTTTGATAAATTGTTCTTGAAAAGGGTATGTTATTCATGTATAATAATGGTCCATAGGTACATATATCTTTGATGGATAGGTTGATGGAATGGGATGGAATCATAGTGACCTGGATCTATTATACTCATTTCCTCTACCCAAAATGGGATGGTTAGCTCAGATAACCTAACTCTTTTATACACAATTCCATTTCCCCTAAATGTGTAGTTCACTCTAACTTTATTTATGGTTCACCTCATATCAGGGTTAAGCCCAAAGTGGGTTTGACTGGTATGGACCCTCCTAGTATAGGGAGTTAATTATTTAGATTATACAATCTATTCTTTAATGTATGTTAATAATGTTTCTTCCTTGTATATTTATTCATATAGATTTTTCTCCTTGATGCACTACACTTGAGTTTATGATAGGTGATTAGATGTGGGTGGTAACTTCCTACTCAATATATCATACTCACACCCTACATTATCCCCTCTGAGGATGCATGAAGACCCTTTTGTTAATGAACTAGGTAAGTTAAAGTCACCCTAATATTTTACTTAGTTATATACGGAGCATGGTATCTGTATGGACTCATTTTTTCACTTTAAGGGTGATCTTATTGGTGTCTTGAGGGCTGTCTACAACACTAACTAAAGATTTTCCACACTTTCACCATCAATTTTAGATCCTTAAACCATGTTTGGTTGGAACTTTATATACATTTACAATTTTTTCACTTTATACTTTCTTTTTGAATGTTCTAGGTGTTTTTTTAACATTTATGGTATATACCTTGTATGCTCATACCATATCATGTATTCTATGTGGTTCCTTATTCCACTTTCTTCCATTGAGGACATATTATATCTACAGTGTCCCTGAGACTATTTTGGTTGTGCCACTTTGGGAAGGAACCCATTGACATTGTATTCTAATTCTAAGGGTTAAATCCATCTCCCATATATATTTATCTTAGCCCATAGAGTTTATATCATACTCTAACAATTGGTAGATGTGCGTGAGGTGTTGTGGCGACCCAAATTGATATTGTTTGTGTAATATTGAAATTTTCATTAAAAAATGGTATCAAAACACACTTTAAGGGATCTTAATAATAAGACACTAGGGTAGCTAAGAGATAATAATTTTAGAGATCAAGAAGTAACCCATAAATTTTTTTATACAGAATAATTATGGTGGAATATTGAGTTATTAAGGGTAATCCAGAAATGGAATTTCTCTTACCTCTTATGGTTAGTCATAATCCTTTAGTCCCACGCATCATAGTAGGAATCAAAAGGTAGGAATGGGTAGAAATACATGGAAACTCTCATGCATTGCTATGTTTGATTATGCTATTAATGGAATCAATTTAATGCTCATATTAACTAAAACATTAATAATAAATAATTTATGTTTTATTATCTATTTATTATTAACAACTAGGTCAATATGAGTCAATAATTGGTTATTTTAACTATATATCACTTTTATATTGTTGATAGATAATTTATTTTGTGATAAAATTGAATCATGTCTACTTATTTCTTTTAAATAACGTTTAAATCATGTTTTATTTGTATTTGAATTTATTACAAAAGAATAATTGAATAAACTAAGATGTTAAAGAAATTTCTATAAAAATGAATATATTTTGGGAGATAAAGAATGAAAATATAGGAGAGGGTATAACGACCCATAATTTACATACATTGTTATTACTTCAGAATTGAAGCACACTTATTACAACATATAACAAAACCAGGAAAGAACCGTATAGGTATATAGTCTTTAGAAACTGGGAAACATAAACAACTGGTTCATAAAGAATCTACTTTGCCTCCCATTTATTTCATCATATCTTGAGTCCCTTTTTGGAATATCCTACTTAATAACCTTCTTCATGAACTGGGGAAATAAAACATACAAAAAGGTGATCTCAAATTCTCAGTAAGGGTAAACAAAAGAAATATCAATCACATCATATACATAAGAACATAACTTTTGGAAATCTTAACCTGCAAAAGAAATCATAATTTCATAACATGGGATAAATCATAGTTGTGAAATGTAATCCCAATAATCATAACTTAAAACAAGAAACTTTGTGACATACACACATAATCATAGAGAATCATTTCTTGTTATTCAAGACTCATTTCCAAGACTATCTTAGTGGACAAAGTCTATTTCTGAACCGAGTTCACTCCTCGTTTCAGTCATGTTTCACTGAACCGGTTTAACCTGTCGTTCCAGCCATGTCTATCTCATGAGATATAAAATATTTACCCAATGAATTTTAGGGAGATATAGGTCCCACCCATATCATAATTATACCATTCTTATGTGTTCCACAAAATCATAAATCATACATCATTGCATAACCCATGTAATAAAAATGGGAATCTTAAACATCATGACATCATAAAACAATTCATATAAGATAAAGGAATTAATAAAAATAATTTCATAACAACATAATCAAATCAATTTAATAATAGGGATAGAAACAGAACCCTTTATTATCTTAGATGGAAAATAATTTTGATAAAACACTTGAACTCCATTCTTGAGGAAAATATCCTTTCTACTTCAAAAACACTTTTCCTTTCTTAACATGTCATACAATTCTAAACTAAAAGAAGTTGATTAAAAATAAACTTGAAAACTTGTAAAGGAATCTTCTTGGAAATAATGTTTTAAAAATCCATTCATTTCGTATAAGTTAAAAAAACATTCTTCTTGTACTTTTGTCATAAAAGTCAAAAAAGTACCTCGTACGAAAAATGACAAAAGATTCCTTTCATATCCTTTACTAAAAACTCACCTAAAGGTAAAATTGGATTTAAAAAATTGTAGGTGGATGGAAATAATATTATATATTGAGGAAACATGGATGTGTATGATAAAATGCACCCCAGTAAATACTAAAGTATAAATAATCTCGGATAAAAATGAGATTGTGATATTTCCCTTACCTTAGGTCTGATATGCTTTGTACGTGTCTGAACCTCCTATATAATGATTTAAATAATGTTATTGACTTATTCAAGAATAATACTCATTTTTATTATATCACATATGGTCATATTTTTAGCTTTTTATTAGTAATATTTCATTACAACTTGTTATTCGAGTGTTTATTACTTTTTGTTCTTATGCGTGTTTTGTCGAATAAATTCTTATTCTTCTATTTAGGTTATAGATACCTAATTTCCAGAATTTTATTAGTGTAATATATATAATATTCATTTATTCAATTCATTTATATAATCATTATGCAATGAAGATCATGTAGAACGAGTCGCATCACATCGTGGAGACGGTATTCCGTACGTACGCACGAGCGATGATATCGTTCCCATGATCATGGAATTGTATTGGAGTGTATGTATACTATTTCAGAATTAATATCACTTTAAAATAATCATATATAGTCATTATTTACACCACTATACCCATCCAAGTAAGGTGGTGGTGGAAAATAGATTACACCACGGCATGGAGATGGTATTCCGTACGTACGCACGTGCGGTGATTTCATTTTCCGTAGGATGGATAGATGTTGAAATAGGGTTGTTTCATACTTATAATAACATATCACTATATGATTTATACTGATGTTATTACTTCATAATTAAACAACTAAAGAAGAATATGTTGAAGAAGAAAGAATTTGGAAAGGATCGGTAATGGATATTACCTCTTTTTGACGCGCCTCTTCTTAACCTCCTCTTAGGGCACTAGGGTTGGTCTTTAAAGAATACCAGAACCTCTAGGATGATTCTAGAGAAGTGGGTAAGTGAAATGGTCAGGTTTTGGCCGAGCTTGAAGGCTCAAATTTGTGTGAGGAGGAGAGGGAGGAGGTTCCCTTTTATAAGGGAGGAGAGGGGCACCTTTGGAAATATAAGAAATATTAGTTTATATTAAATCCCAACCCCACTTAAAAACTTCCAAAATGACTCATATACAAATCTTAGATGAGATAGGGTTGTAGTATCATCAACCAAGAAAATTTAGACATCTTAGGAATTTATTTTAAACATTATCAACTTGATTTATCCTTATTTATCAATTTAATTTTATTTGTGGTAATAATATTCTAAATTTTAAATTATTATTTATAATTACATATGTGTTGTTAATTTTCCATAATTTGAAACTTTATGACATTATCGACCATATAAATTTTAATTTATAATTTTTAAATATTTTTGTGACTTTTAAACAATTTTAAAATATGTTATTTTTATAAAATAACAATAGTGTCAATTTTGACACTATTCATTTATTTGAATTTAAATAAAATATATACAGATGATATGTTCGAACTAAAAGCTTTAATAGATTAATAAAATGTCATATGTATCTATAAAATTAGTTTAGAACATTAAATAGTGCATATAATAATTATTTTAATATTTTAAAACCATTTATTTGATATTTTAATTAATAAAATAATTTCAACATCACTATTGTGTCATAATTAATGATAATTATTTAATCCCTAAAAATTCTAAATAAATTCGTATGATGTAGATAATTGTATTATATTTCTGGAGACTATTCATTTTTGAATTTTCATTAAGTTTATCACCAAATTAAAATTATAATACTTATAAGATTTAAGAAAGTGACATGTTGTCACATTCTTTGGTTTTAATAATAATTAGATTATTTTCATGGAAAAAAGTCTATTAAATGAATCTAATCTGACCCTTAGGTGATATGGCTCTAATTTTAGTCATCCAATAGGATTTTGGAAGGTTTTAGGGTAATTTTATAATCTTATATTTACCCTTAATTACCCAATTTACCTTTAACTATGGTAAATAAAATTTACCATAGTTACTATTCCAAATGCCCAAAAAATAAAAAGTAGTCTATTAACATAATTTGGACTCACTGATTCAGAATATGGAATCCATTTTTCAAAATTCAAAACATATAAGTTTCATTAATTAATTTTAAATAAATCCCGTTGTTAAGAAAACGGGTTTTAGAAGTTAAAACATTGCCAAAGATTGAAATGTTTTTACCTATGAATTCAATGTGAAATTAATGCTAATGACATACATTATATTAAATGGTAAAAATATATTCTATATATAATTTAAAATCATTAAATATTATAATTTAACCATATAAATTATCTCAATGAAAAAAAGTTGTTTTTAATTAAAAATTAGCATATTTTTACTATTCATCAAAATATGAAAGTTATCAGAAAAATATCAAAAATTTATCCAAAGTAAATTTTTATATCCCGATTCAAAATAAGAATTTTATTTTGTCAAATTGAACTTATAAATGTGTCAAAAACTATATTTAATGTGGGTGCGCCATCAAAAGGCGGCAAAACTGCATTTTTTGATAAATACTTATTTTACCCAAAAAAATTATTTTGTTCTCTTACCGTGTTCTAGAAAATGTGTAAGATGAATAATAATGTTGTAAAATTTAAAATTCATTTAATACTATTCATAACGTCTAGTTTATAGTATTATAATAATATATCGTTGTTTAGTGGAACTCGGTATTGCGTACTACACACGCTAACGAGGAAGGCCGCGATTGCGTGTAAAGCAAGCCAAGCTAGTGTTGTGTGTAGTGAAAGATTCCTTTTATGATTTATAAGAACAAAAAAATATTTCTAATAAAAGTCTCGGGTGTTACATTCTACCCCCCTTAAAATTAATTTCGCCCTCGAAATTTGTCACTTTGTAACAAACAGATGAGGATACCTCTCCCTCATCATATCCTCAAGCTCCCATGTAGCTTCTTCTAATTAGTGGTTCCTCCATAAAACTTTCACCAGTCGAGTGGTCTTGTTTCGTAGGACTTTTTCGCTATGGTCCAGAATCTCTATCGGCTGTTCTTCATAAGAAAGATCTTGCTCCAGCGGTACAACTTCTAAGCTGAGTACATATGAAGGATCAGGTATGTACTTTCTCAGAAGAGATACATGGAACACATCGTGAACTTGAGAGAGATTCGGTGGAAGTGCCAATCGGTAAGCTACCTTCCCAACACGATCCAGTATTTCGAAAGTACCGATATATCTAGGGCTCAACTTCCCCTTCTTTCCAAATCTCATGACCCTCTTCCAGGGAGATATTCGTAATAACACTTTATCACCCACTTCAAACTCTAGGTCTTTTCTTCGATTGTCGGCATAACTTTTTTGTCGACTCTAAGATGCTCTTATGTGTTGTTGAATACATCTGACTTTTTCTTCCATTTCATCAACGAGATCAGGTCCTAATAGCTTTCTTTCCCCAACTTCATCCCAGCAAGTTGGAGTCCTGCATTTCTTTCCATAGAGAGATTCATAAAGAGCCATCTGAATACTGGAGTGAAAGCTATTATTATAAGAAAATTCCACCAAAGGTAGCTGTTGATCCCAACCACCTTTTAAATCCATAGAGCAAGCTCTCAACATATCTTCTAGAGTTTGAATTTTTCTCTCAGACTGACCGTCTATCTGAGGATGATAAGCAATGCTGAAACTTAACTCTGTATCCAGAGTATGCTGAAGACTTCGCCAGAACTTTGAGGTAAACCTCGTATCCCGATCAGATATAATAGAAAGTGGTACTCCATTCAATCTTACCACTTCCTTCGCATATATCCTAGCAAGCTGATCCAGAGAGAAATCCTCTCTAATAGCGATTAAGTGTGCAGACTTTGTAAGACGATCAACTATGACCCGGATAGCATTATTTCCTTTGGATGTTTTAGGAAGTCCGGTGACAAAGTCCATAGTGATGTTTTTCCATTTCCATTCAGGTATGGGTAATGGTTGTAACATCCCCTTAGACTTCTATCTCTCAGCTTTAACTTGCTGACAAACCAAGAATCGAGAGACATATTCAGTAACATCTCTTTTCATGCCATCCCACCAGAAGTACTCTTTCAGGTCCCTATACATCTTTGTGCTTCCAAGATGAATAGAGAATGAAGAACTATGAGCCTCATCCAGCAGCTCCTTCTTTAATTCGGGGATGGGAGGAACACAAACCCAATTCCTGAACTTTATTATCCCATCACAATCAAGGTTGAATTCAGGAACATTTCTCACCTTCTTTTGTAACTCGACATCTTCTTTCTGTGCCTCTTTAATCTTCACATGTATAGATAGTTGAACATTCATTTGAGAAAGATACAATTTTTCCACTTTCATTATAATTTCAAGATCCATCCTTTGTAAATCCATAAATATTGGATCTTTTGTGATCCTTATCATGGATAAACTAGCATGGTCTTGTCAACTTAATGCATCTGCCACCTTGTTTTCTTTCCCAGGGTGGTAATGAATTGAGCAGTCGTAATATTTAATCAGCTCCAACCATCTTCATTGGTGCATATTCATCTCCTTTTGTGTGAAAATATACTTTAAACTTTTATGATCAGTATAAATGTCACACCTTTCTCCATAAAGATAATGCCTCTAAATCTTTAATGCAAAGATTATCACAGCTAACTCCAAATCATCAGTTGGGTAATTTTTCTCATGTATTTTCAACTGTCGTGAGGCATAAGCTATCACCATATCATTTTGCATAAGAACACACCCCAATCCCTTCTTGGATGCATCACTGTAGATCACAAACCTTTCTCCACTACAAGGTAGTGTGAGCATAGGTGCACTGGATAACCTTCTTTTCAACTCCTTGAAATTCTCTTCACATTCCTCCGTCCAAACAAACTTAACTCCTTTCTGAGTCAACTTGGTGAGTGGATTAGATAATCGTGAAAAATCTTTCACAAAACGTCGATAATATCCAGCCAAACCAAGAAAACTTTGGATCTCAGTTACTGTTGTTGGTCTTGACCATCTTTAGATAACCTCTGTTTTTGCTGGATCCACAGATATCCCCTCTTTTGAGATTATGTGACCAAAAAATGAAACTCTTTGAAGCCAAAATTCACACTTGGTAAATTTGGCATAAAGATTCTCCTTTCTCAGGATCTTCAATATAATTATCAAGTGATCTTCATGTTCTTCCTTTCTCTTTTAATATACAAGAATATCGTCTATAAAGACTACCACAAAGTGATCAAGATAGTCTCTAAAGACTCTATTCATCAGATCCATGAAGATAGCAGGGGCATTAGTAAGACCAAATGGCATCACAATAAATTCACAGTGTCCATTCCTTGTACGGAAATCCTTCTTTGGTATATCCTCCCTTTTGACCCTTAATTGATGATACCCTGAACGAAGATCAATCTTGGAAAAGTATTGAGCTCCTCATAGTTGGTCAAATAAGTTATCAATGCGTGGGAGAGGATATTTGTTCTTGATAGTGATCTTGTTAAGTTCTCGATAATCAATGAAGAGTCTCATTGATCCATCTTTCTTCTTAACAAACAGAACATGTGCTCCCCAAGGTGATGCACTAGGGCGTATGAACCCCTTATCAAGATTCTCTTGTAGTTGCTTCTCCAATTCCTGCAACTCAATTGGGTCCATTCTATAAGGTTTCTTTGAAATAGGCAAAGCACCCGGTACAAGTTCTATTGAAAACTCAACTTCACGATTTGGTGGAAGACCCGGTAATTCCTCCGGAAAGACATCATAAAACTCTCGTACAATGGGAATATTCTTAATCATGAGTTTCTCACCAACCATTTGAGATAAATAACCTTCATTTAGTGGATTCAATACCCATAAAATGGAAGAAATTTCCACTGGAAGGTTATGTTCATCCTTGCATCGATAGAAGATCATAGATTGATCTGTAATATGAAATGTGACTTCCCTTCTTTGGCAATTGATATGAGATCCATGTAGAGAAAGCCAATCCATGCCAAGAATCTCATCAAATTCTACAATAGGAAGGATCACAATATTTTCAAGAAGCACTTTCCCACAAACTTCAATCGGAGAAGAATTATAAAGTTTTGATGATACTGTTGTTCCATTAGGGGTTGTCACAGCTAACTCAACATCTAACTGTTGAGGTAATACGGTAATATCCTTAGAAAATTCTTCAGAAATAATAGAGTGGGTGGATCCATAATAAAATAAAACATTTGCTACTTTAGAGTGGATGGTAAGTGTACCTTTCACCACATCGTTATCGTACTCCACATCACTAATAAAAATTGCATGTGACTTTCCTTTGTCTTTAGCCTTAAGAGTTTGTTGACGTCGAACATCATCATCAACCCTTGGATTTGGGCATTGATTTTCATAATGACCCATATCCTTGCACTTGAAACATTGAAGTGTAGTAGGTTTATTCTGTTCATCCCTTCCTTTGTTTGCATCATTAGAAATCTTCTTCCCATCATTATGACATTCAAATGCCCGATGACCTTCCTTTCCACATTTGAAACATTTACTTGTCCCTTTAAGACAACTCCCTCCATGTTTCTTTCCACACTTTGATCATAAGGGAAAGCTCATCTTCTTTTCAGTGTGCTCTTTAGATTTTCCTTTGAATTCCATTTTCCTCTTCTTATCAAACCCATATAACTGATGGGTTACTCCAATCTCCATCTCGAATTTGAGAGCACATCGAATGATTTCCTCGTAGCTATTGAAGTCCCTTATGGATAACGCCCTTCGAAGACTTGGTTTTAAACCACTAAAGAATCGATCGATATTACTCTCATGTTGGATAATAATACCAGAAGCGTACCTTGAAAGTCTTGTAAAATTTGCTTCATAAGTACCAACAGATTCATCATCCTTTTGCTTCAGTTCAAGAAACTCTTTCTCTATCTTTGTTTGGAGAATACGAGGGAAGTACTTATTGAAAAATAAGTTCTTGAACTCGTCCCATTCCATGGACTCAATTTCATCTCTTTGCCTCGTACTCTTGATAAGATTCCACCATTGATCAGCATCACCTTCCAAACGATACACTGCTAAGATGACTTTATCATGTTCAGAACATTGAAGAACTGAAAATATCTTTTCAGTAGTACTAATCCATTGTTCAGCAACTAATGGATCAGTAGACCCACTGAATGAAGGTGGACGCTGCCTCATGAAGGATTCAACGAAATTTTACTCCTTCCTTTGCTCATTTGGAAGTCCTGAATGATTCATAGCTTGAGAAAGTTGTGTGAGCATGGCTACAAGATTTTGCATTCCGGATCCCATAACGTTTGGTTGCTCCGGGGGACAATCATTGCATTGCCCGTCGCATTTCGCATTAACACGGTTCCTTCGGGTTCCAGCCATTGACTAAAACCAAGAATAATAATGTGAGCAACACTAATTATAATAGGAAAACCACATAATCAAGAATAAAATTTCACACTTAAGGTCTTATCATAGGTTGTTCATGGCCATTTCTAAAACACTAAGATTGTGTTCTATGCTTAGACTTATCCTTAGGATTCTTACTAAGTATTTCACATCATAGTTTCCAAAGGTTGACTATACCTTTCATCTGATACCAACTATAACGACCCATAATTTACATACATTGTTATTACTTCAGAATTGAAGCACACTTATTACAACATATAACAAAACCAGGAAAGGACCGTATAGGTATAGAGTATTTAGAAACTCGGAAACATAAACAACTGGTTCATAAAGCATCTACTTTTCCTCCCATTTATTTCATCATATCTAGAGTCCCTTTTTGGAATATCTTACTTAATAATCTTCTTCCTGACCTGGGGAAAAAAATACAAAAGGGTGATCTCAAATGCTTAATAAGGGTAAACAAAAGAAATATCAATCACATTATATACATAAGAACATAACTTTTTGAAATCTTAACCTGCAAAAGAAATCATAATTTCATAACATGGGATAAATCATAGTTGTGAAATGTAATCCCAATAATCATAACTTAAAACATGAAACTTTTTGGCATACACACATAATCATAGAGAATCATTTCTTGTTAGTAAACACTCATTGCCAAGACTATCTTAGTGGACAAAGTCCATTTCTAAACCGAGTTCACTCCTCATTTCAGTCCTGTTTCACTGAACCGGTTTAACCTGCCGTTCCAGCCATGTCTATCTCATGAGATATAAAATCTTTACCCAATGAATTGGAGGGAGATATAGGTCCCACCCATCTCATAATGATACCATTCTTATGTGTTCCAAAAAATCATAAATCATACATCATTGCATAACCCATGTAATAAAAATGGGAATCTTAAACATCATGACATCATAAAACAATTCATATAAGATAAAGGAATTCATAAAAATAATTCCATCACAACATAATCAAATCAATGTAATAATAGGGATAGAAACATAACCCTTTATTATCTTAGATGGAAAATAATTTTGATAAAACACTTGAACTCCATTCTTGAGGAAAATATCCTTCCTGCTTCAAAAACACTTTTCCTTTCTTTACATGTCATACAATTATAAACTAAAAGAAGTTGATTAAAAATAAACTTGAAAACTTGTAAAGGAAGATTCTTAGAAATAATGCTTTAAAAATCCATTCTTGCCGTATAAGTTAAAAAAACATTCTTCTCGTACTTTTGTCGGAAAAGTCAAAAAAGTACCTCGTATGAAAAACGAAAAAAGATTCCTTTTATATCCTTTAATAAAAACTCACCAAAAGGTAAAATTGGATTTAAAAAATTGTAGGTGGATGGAAATAATATTACATATTGAGGAAAAATGGATGTGGATGATAAAATACACCCCAGTAAATACTAAAGTATAAACAGTCTCGGATAAAAATGAGATTGTGATATTTCCCTTACCTTAGGTCCGATATGCTTTTTACGTGTCCGAACCTCCTGTATAATGATTTAAATAATGTTATTGACTTATTCCAGAATCATACTCATTGTTATGATATCCCATATGGTCATATTATTAGCTTCTTATTAGTAATATTTCATTACAACTTGTTATTCGGGTGTTTATTACTTTTTGTTCTTATGCGTGTTTTGTCGAATAAATTCTTATTATTCTCTTTAGGTTATAGATACCTCATTTAGAGAATGTTATTAGTGTATTATATATAATATTAATTTATTAAATTCATTTATATAATCATTATGCAATGAATATCATGTAGAACGAGTCGTATCACATCGTGGAGACGGTATTCCGTACGTACGCACGAGCGATGATATCGTTCCCATGATCATGGAATTGTATTAGAGTGTATGTATACTATTTCAGAATCAATTTCAATTTACAATAATCATATATAGTCATTATTTACACCATTATACCCATCCAAGTAAGGTGGTGGTGGAAAATAGATTACACCACGGCGTGGAGACGGTATTCCGTACGTACGCACGCGCGGTGATTTCATTTTCCGTAGGATGGATAGATGTTGAAATAGGATTGTTTCATACTTATAATAACATATCAGTATATTAGTGATACTGATGTTATTACTTCATAATTAAACAACTAAAGAAGAATATGTTGAAGAAGAAAGAATTTGGAAAGGATCGGTAATGGATATTACCTCTTTTTGACGCGCCTCTTCTTAACCTCCACTTAGGGTACTAGGGTTGGTCTTTGAAGAATACCAGAACCTCTAGGATGATTATAGGGAAGTGGGGAAGTGAAATGGGCAGGGTTTGTCTAATCTTGAAGGCTAAAATTGGTGTGAGGAGGAGAGGGAGGAGGTGCCCTTTTATAAGGGAGGAGAGGGGCACCTTTTGAAATATAAGAAATATTAGTTTATATTAAATCACAACCCCACTTAAAAACTTCCAAAATGACTCATATATGAATATTAGATGAGATAGGTTTGTAATATAATCAACCAATAAAATTTAGACATGTTATGAATTTATTTTAAACATTATCAACTTGATTTATCCTTATTTATCAATTTAATTTTATTTGTGGTAATAATTTTCTAAATTTGAAATTATTATTAATAATTACATATGTGTTGTGAATTTTCCATAATTTGACACTTTATGACATTGTATACCATATTAATTTTAATTTATAATTTTTAAATATTTTTTTGATTTTTAAACAATTTTATAATATGTTATTTTTATAAAATAACAATAGTGTCAATTTTGACACTATTCATTTATTTGAATTTAAATAAAATATATACAGAGGATATGTTCGAACTAAAAGCTTTAATAGATTAATAAAATGTCATATGTATCTAAAAAATTAGTGTAGAACATTAAATAGTGCATATATTAATTATTTTAATATTTTAAAACCATTTATTTGATATTTTAATTAATAAATTAATTTCAACATCACTATTGTGTCAAAATTAATGATAATTATTTAATCCCTAAAAATTCTAAATAAATTCCTATAATGTAGATAATTTTATTATCTTTTTGGATAATTTTTATGTTCTAAGTTTCATTAAGTTTATCACCAAATTAAAATTATTATACTTATAAGATTTAAGAAAGTGACATGTTGTCACATTCTTTGGTTTTAATAATAATTAAATTATTTTCATGGAAAAAAGTCTATTAAATGAATCTAATCCGACCCTTAGGTGATATTGGTCGACTTTTAGTCATCCAATAGGATTTTGGCAGGTGTTAGGGTAATTTTATAATCTTATATTTACCCTTAATTACCCGATTTACCTTTAACTATGGTAAATAAAATTTAACGTAGTTACTATTCATAATGCTCAAAAAATAAAAAGTAGCCTATTAACATAATTTGGACCCACTGATTCAGAATATGGAATCCATTTTTAAAAATTCAAAACATATAAGTTGAAGTAATTAATTTAAAATAAATCCCATTGTTAAGAAAATGGGTTTTAGAAGTTAAAACATTGCCAAAGATTGAAATGTTTTTACCTATGAATTCAATGTAAAATTAATGCTTGTCACGACCCGCCCTCGGGGTCCGTGCCGTGACTACCCCAAGCCCGCCTTCCATAGGCCAGGGGCTGGTGACTACCACCAAGGCGTAAATCCCGGTAAAAAGGGAAGGCATTGCCTTTGTAAAGTAAACAAACAGCACAGAGTAAGCAAGCGGAAAGTAAACACTAAGCAAAAGTAGAGTACAACTGAAAGTGCGGAAAAGTAAATGGGCCAGTATACAAACCCAAACTGAAAGTAAAGTACAACTCGAAAGGGAAAACAGCAATTGAAAAGTAAAACCCGCTACACCGAGCTGTCCACTAGAAATCCCACCTGAAGGGTGGGTACAGATAGCTCCACTGCTCCACGGGTCCCGCCGTCTGCTCCGAGCACGTCCCGCCCAGTGGTCCACCTCCAGGTACCGTCCTGCTCTGCAAGCCTCAGCTAAGATCAACGTTGTCCGTCTTCTGCAACCAACACAACGTAGTGCGGGCAAAGCCCGTGCAGGGGTCATTATAAGCTACTCAGTAGGGACCCCGAGACCCCTGAAGGTCTCTCAAAATCCACAAAGGATAAACCACGAAGAAAGGTACAATCACGAAGTAACAACCGACACTGCTTAGGTATATGCCCATACATATACCTAAGTCATCAATTTCAAATACGCTCCAACCTCCGAGCCCAAGTACAACTCAGTCCACACAAGAAAGTAAACGTATTCCACACAGGAAAGCAAAACGTAATCCACACAGGATAGCACAACACAATCCACACAGGAAAGCAACAGGATTCAGCTCACACAGGTATACTTCTTCAAATGATGATAAAGATGATCTCTGATCCATCTAAGTCGTCGGACCCACGAAGGATCGATAGGTAACTAACCCCCGCAAAAGACCCACACAGGATCGGGCCCACATAGGACCTGTAGGCGCTGGTTCACACAGGACCGCTGAGCGCAAGGACTCACACAGGATCGGACCCACACAGGATCGGGCCCACACAGGACCTGTAGCACTGATCCACGTAGGATCGCTGAGTTCTGTAGTCGTCGTCGTCGAATCCACACAGGATCTCTGTACTGTCGTCGTCGCAGTCACAGTAGCAGTAGTAGCAGTAGTAGTCACAGTAACAGTCGCAGCCAGCACTAGGGTTCCCGCACACAGCAAGCTCGTTCAGAGGGTCCGCTCCACGAGCCGAGAGGCTGATACATCAACTGTCACAAATTCCAGAGTTGATGTATCCAAAAGTTCTGTATCGTCAACAGGAACTCAACGCAGCAGACGGCGCGTCGATCGGACGCCCGGTCTGAGAGTTATTGGCATTTTCGTCCCCAGGGCCCGGTTGGTTTTTAAGGCAAAACCAACCCGACCGTACTCCACCTGCGTCCAAACCTCAGGCGGAGTATGCCAAAAGATCCATCTCACTAAGAGGAACTCAACAAAGCTGACGGCACGTCAATCGGACGTCCGTAGCTCAAGATATGAGTGTTTCCGCTCCAAAGGCCCGGTTGGTTTCGTGAACGAACCAACCTGGACGAACTCAAAGTATTCCGAAACTTTGAGTGCAATATAACGAAACGACCGTCTTGATCCAAGGATCGCGTTTCCGCAGACGGTTCGTCAATTGGAGGTCCGTGGCTCAAGTTATGGCCAAAAGACCGAAATTGTTTCGAAAACGGGGGGTCCGGGTCCGGGCCGACCCGGCCCGACCCCCCCTGGGTCGGCCCGAACCGGGTCGACCCGACCCGGGTCCGACCCGGCCCGGCCAGCCGGCGGCGCGGCGGCCTGGGGCCGCACGGAGGCAGCGCGCGGGAGGCAGGGCCCCCGCTTGTTTCAAAAAAAACGGTGCGGCTATAAGCCGTGCCTTGGAGAACCGGCCCCCCTCGTGGGGGCCTGCTTGAAGAAACCGGGGGGCCGCCTGCCCCCCTCAAGGAAACCTCCCCCCCTCATAAATGGGGGGGGTTTAGAGAGTTGACCGGGGGAATTTATTCCCCCGGTCTTTGACCTTCCGGCCGGCCACCTGGCCGGCCGGTTTTTCTCCAACGGGACCGGCAAGCCGGTCCCCTTCCGGTTTCCGACGCCGGCGGCCCGGCCGCCGGTCTTCTCGTCCCGCCGCGGCCCGAAACCGGCCGCAGTGTTCGTCGTCCGGCGCGGTGCGACGGCACCGCGCCCCTCCGTCGCACCTTTGATTCCCTTCAACGCGGCACGATGGCGTCGCGTTCTTGATGATCCTTACACGGCGCGGCGCAACGGCGCCGCGCAAAATAAATGTGCGAATATCCGCGTGGTGCAACGGCACCACGCCATCTTGTTCAAACCGCAAGATAAATCATCAAGAACAAAGGAGGGGGTTCGTCCATGTTCATGCGGTCCGGCCCCCTCACGTTAAACAATAACACATAATTAAAATCCTCATGTTAGTCATGCTAGAACCACAAACAAGGATAATTAAATAAACAATAACAACAACCCCTACCTTGGGTATAGGTTCGAAGATTTGTCAACGTCCCGCGGAAGACAACGTCGCGGAGGTCGGGCGTCGTGGTAATCGTTCGTCAAATCCGATGACGAAGAGGTACGTCCGAAGAGGTATGTTGTTGGAGAATCTCCGTATGCCGACGAAGGAAGTTTGAGGAGGAAGTGGCATTCCCTTTCGTTGACACGGAAGACGAAGAAGAGAGGAGCAGCGTTCTTCGTCGGAGCTTGAGCGTTCTCCGTCAAAGCTTGAGCGTTCTTCGTCAAAGTTGAAGAAGATGGAGAAGAACCCAAAAGCTCTCAAGATGGCTAAACAATTCTAACCAAATAAAATAAGCTAAGAGCTTATTTTATTAACTCAACCAAACCTTTTTGAATTTCAAAGGTTTGAAAAAGTTTAAACAACTCATCCTAATTAATAAGCTAAGTTGTCAAAACATTTAAAGTGGGGTTAAGGGAGTTTTGAGAGAAGTTGAAAAGTTGGGTTTCGTGTAGTCCCCACCACACTTAATCCTCTCAAGGGAGGTTAAGTGGGTGTGGGTCCCACCCCTAACTTCCTTTGAGATAAGTTAACCAACAAGTTTAAATAAAAATTTGTAATCCACAATTTTTTTTTAACTTGTTCTAAACTCCCAAAAACTAACTCTCAACCCGAAATAAACGCAACCTCGGAAAAGGTCTCCTTAAGCGAATATTGGCGTTGTGAGTTCATCGGTGTCCTCGGATTTCAATTCCTAGCACCGGATCAAAAGTTTGAATCTCCCGCTCGTTCGTTCACTGGACGTACCCGAGCCAAACTTCGGAAATTGATTCCGGGCACTCCGAGCCTTGGAATCAGGTGCCGTCAGAAACCGCGCTCTTGTAAAATTCCAAAGAAAATTAAGAAAAAATTTCCCTTGAATTTTATGGGTCTTTACATTACTCCCACCTCAGGGCTTTACGTCCCCTTAAAGATACATCAAAACTAGGAAAACAAATGAGGGTACTGAGCACGTATCTGAGCCTCCCGCTCTCATGTGCTCTCCTGGAGATTCCCGTGCTGCCATCTGATGCGCACAAGAGGAATTGATCGCCCACGTAGGACCCGCTCCTGTCGATCCTTTATCTCCACTGGGACCTCCGTAAAAGTCGCCTCATCATCAACGTCAAGCTCCCCATGGTCAATGATGTGTGTCGGGTCGTGCACGTATCTCCTCAGCTGAGACACGTGGAAGACGTTGTGCACCCGGTGCAACTGAGGTGGTAGAGCCAGGCGATAAGCCACCTCGCCAATCCTGCTGAGGATCTGGAAGGGTCCGATGAAGCGCGGAGATAACTTGCCGCCTCGGACAAATCTCCGAATACCACGTCGAGGTGAGACCCGCAAAAAGATGTGGTCACCATCCTCGAACTCTAGTAGCCTCCGCCTCCTGTCAGCGTAAGACTTCTTCCGGCACTGAGCTGTCCTCATCCGCTCCTGGATGACCTGGACCTTCTCTGTCGTGGCCTGGACCATCTCCGGTCCCACCAGTGCTGACTCCCCAGGTTCTGTCCAGCACAAAGGAGATCTACAAGGTCGGCCGTACAACGCCTCGTACGGTGCCATCCCGATGGTGGAGTGGTAGCTGTTGTTGTACGCAAACTTCACCAAGGGTAGGTGGTCCTCCCAGCTACGACCAAAGTCGAGGACACATGCGCGGAGCATGTCCTCGAGAGTCTGAATGGTCCTCTCCGTCTGACCATCCGTCTGAGGGTGAAAGGCTGTGCTCAGACGTAGCTGCGTCCCGAACACCTCCTGTAACCCCTTCCAAAGCCTGGAAGTAAAGCAAGCATCACGATCGGAGACGATAGATGATGGCACACCGTGAAGCCGCACAATCTCCTGAACATAGAGACGTCCCAAGCTCTCCACTAAGCCCTGCTCTCTAATGGGTAAGAAGTGTCCCGACTTGGTGAGTCGGTCAACAATCACCCAGATGGAGTCATGACCTCTGGAAGTGCGTGGAAGTCCAGTCACGAAGTCCATAGATATTTCGTCCCACTTCCACTCCAGAACCTCCAAGGGCTGTACCAAGCCTGCTGGTACCTGATGCTCTGCCTTCACCTACTGGCAGGTGAGGCATCGAGAAACGAACTCTGCTACTGCCTTCTTCATGCCCGGCCACCAGTGCTGTCGTCTGAGGTCCTGGTACATCTTCACCACTCAAGGATGTACCGCCAAAGGAGAAGTGTGAAACTCTCTCAACACTTCCTATCGCAAAGCGACTGGTACCATGGTACGTCCTCTGAAAAGGATGTCGTGCTCTGCTCCAAGGGTGAAACCATCAGGTGCCTGTCCCGAGGGTATCTGAGCACGCCGTGTCTCAAAGTCAGTATCCTCACGTTGTGCCTCTCTGACCTGCTGCAGTAGTGGAGGGGTGACTGTGAGAGACTGGAGGAAGACTACTCCATCTCTATCCACGAAGGATATCTGTAAAGAGTCTAGCTACTCCGTCGCCTCCTCAAGTATCTGAATTCCCATCCTCCTGCTGAGGGCATCGGCTACTACGTTCCCCTTCCCAGGAGTATAGACTATCTCAAAGTCATAGTCCTGGAGGAACTCGAGCCATCGCCGTTGTCTCAGGTTCAGGTCCTTCTGTGAGAAGATATACCTGAGACTCTGATGATCGGAAAAGACTGTAAAGCGCTCGCCCATCAGATAGTGTCGCCATTTCTTCAGAGCGAAGACCACTGCTGCTAACTCCAGGTCATGGGCAGCGTAGTTCTGCTCATGTGGCCTCAACTGACGTGATCCATAGGCGATCACTGCCCGCTCCTGCATCAGAACACATCCGAGTCCGGTCCCTGATGCATCGCAGTAGACTACGTACCCTACTCCCTCCTCAGGCAACCTCAAGATAGGTGCGTTGGTCAATCTCTGTCTCAGCTTCTGGAAGCTCTGCTGACATCTGTCTAACCACACGAAGGGTTTCCCCTTCTTCGTCAAAGCTGTGAGTGGTGCCGCAACTCTAGAGAAGTCTGGCACGAATCTCCAATAGTATCTAGCTAGTCCCAAGAAACTCCAAACCTCAGTCACGCTCCTGGGTGTCTCCCATGCTAACACAGCCTCGATCTTCGCAGGATCCACTGCAACTCCCGCCTCAGAGATAACGTGTCCCAAGAAGTGGACCTCACGTATCCAGAACTGGCACTTCGAGAGCTTACCATAAAGCTGGTGCTCTCGGAGTGTGTCTAGTACAACTCGCAAGTGATAGGCGTGCTCCTCCTCAGTCGTAGAGTAAATCAGAATGTCGTCGATGAAGACCACGACAAACCGATCGAGGTATGGCTGAAAGATCCTGTTCATGAGAGCCATGAACACTGCTGGAGAACTGGTTACACCGAAAGGCATAACCAAGAACTCATAGTGTCCATACCAACATCTGAAGTCCGTCTTCTACACATCCTCGTCTCTGACTCTGAGCTGATGATAGCCTGACCTGAGGTTTATCTTCGAGAACCACCGTGCTCCCTTGAGCTGATCAAAGAGGTCATCAATCCTCGGTAGCGGATACTTGTTCCTCACTGTCACCTAGTTCAGGTGGCGATAGTCAACACAAAGTCGCAAGCTCCCGTCCGCCTTCTTGGCGAACAATATCGGGGAAGCCCAGGGTGAAACACTGGGTCGGATGAACCCCTTGCCCTGCAAGTCCTCCAACTGTACCCGTAGCTCTCGAAGCTCGGCGGGGGCCATCCGATATGCTGGAGTGGATATTGGGGCTGTCCCGGGGTACAAGTCAATATAAAATTCTACCTCTCTACAAGGAGGTAGCCCTAGAACGTCTTCGGGAAAAACGTCCGCAAACTGATCCACCACTACAGGAAAACCAGGACTCCGCACGTCAACTGCTCCAAGGATGAGGCTAGCCAACTGATGAGTGATGGTTGTACTCTCCTCCGCGGAAGTCCATCCTGTGCTGCAAAGGCTCCCTTCTTGCCGGTGAAGGTGAACTTGCTCCCGTCGGTGCGTACACATCGCACCTTGCGCCTAAAACAGTCAATCTGTGCATGGACCGTAGATAGCCAACCCATGCCCAAGATGACGTCGTAAGGCCTCGACGCTGCTACAAGAAGATCCCAACCGAAGCTCTCGCCTCCTAGAGTGAGCTCACACTGCCGGCACCAGTGCGTAATCGTCGAGTCTGCACCCGTAGGAGTCTCTAGCCGTAAGGATCGAGCCAACGACTCTGTCGGAATCTCCGAGCTCCGAACAAGGGCAGCGGCTATAAAAGAGTGACTCGCTCCTGTGTCTATAAGAACTGCAGCAAGGGTGGAATAGACACAGATAGTACCTCGAATCATCTCGGGTGCGCCGTGATCGTAGGCCTCTGCTGCCTGGAGTTGTGCCTGTCTCTGCCCGCCAGCTCCCTGTGGTCGGGGTGGACCTCCTGGTGGTGGTGGTGGCAGAGCCTCAAAGCGTCGCCCACCACCGGCTGCTCGTCCAGCTCCTCTGCCTCGTCCGCCTCCTCCCTGTGGACCGCCACGGTCGACCCTCTGCATCTGCCTCGGTGGTCCCTCAACTGTCTGCTGCTCCTCGGCATGGCGGGTCGGGCAGTCACGAGCCATGTGGCCCTGCCCGCCGCATGAGTAGCACCGTCTACCTCTCGAAAGACTGGCTCTGCACTGTGTGCCCCGCACTGCGGAGCCAGTGCCCTGAGGTCGTCTGCCCGAAGGTCTGGTCTGTCTGGACCCCTGAGTCATCCGTCGACTTCCTACTGCAGATGACTCTGCCACGTGCCGCCCTGCGGTGGGTCGCTACGCTGGTGTAGACTCAGCAAGGAAGCTCTCGATCAGAAGGGCCCGCTCCAGTACTCCTGTCTGAGTCAGTATGCTGAGGGAGATCAGCGATGCCCTGATCTCGTGTCTCAAACCCTGCTCGAAGGTCCGGGCCCGGAAGAATGGGTCCCGTACCATGTCGTTCGAGTAGCGCGAGAGATCAGTAAATCTCGCCGAGTACTGAGCGACCGTCATGCTGCCCTGCCGCAGCTGTAGAAGCTCCTGGATACGCACCGCACGAAGAGTGGCTGGGAAGAACTCCGAGCGGAAGAGGCTCTCAAAGTCCGTCCAAAGTAGAGATGCCTCATCGTGCACCTGGAGCATCAAGCTCCACCATCGTCCTGCTGCTGCGTGTAGTAGGCTCACAGCGAGGATCACCATGAGGTCTGCTGGTGTCTTCACTAGCCTAAACACATGTACCACTGCCTCCAGCCAGTCCTCGGCTGCCTGGGGATCCGTCTCCCCGCGAAACCTGGGCGGTCGCTGGCGCTGAAACTCATGCAGTGTGCTGAGGCGACGTGCATCGTCAGCGGCTGGTGCTGGAAGCATCGGGGGCTCGGCGGGTAGTGCTACCGCCGGTGCCACTGCTGACAAAGGGCCCTGCACCGAGGCCTCATCACTCGGTGGGCTGTCGTCACACTCAACTCTCGGAACCCTAGCTGGTTGCCGTCGTGGGGCCATCCTAGAAAGAAAACAGGTGCGCCACGGTCAGAACAGTATACCTGGTGAGCTGATATAAAGTAATCACAAAGAAAACTTTGAAACACACACGCAATCAATGTTTTCCTGCATTAAGTCGGAAATCAGAAGTCAGGGTCCTGGTGTACGGATACGTCGGCAGCCGCACCAACACTGGACTCCCTGGACTGATAACCACACTCAATACGCTAAACATTATTGCTTCACATAGAAAAGATCAGAGTTCGCAGTAGAACCGAACTCCTCTGATACCAATTTGTCATGACCCGCCCTCGGGGTCCGTGCCGTGACTACCCCAAGCCCGCCTTCCATAGGTCAGGGGCTGGCGACTAGCACCAAGGCGTAAATCACGGTAAAAAGGGAAGGCATTGCCTTTGTAAAGTAAACAAACACCACAGAGTAAGCAAGCGGAAAGTAAACACTAAGCAAAAGTAGAGTACAACTGAAAGTGTGGAAAAGTAAATGGGCCAGTATACAAACCCAAACTGAAAGTAAAGTACAACTCGAAAGGGAAAACAGCAACTAAAAAGTAAAAGCCGCTACACCGAGTTGTCCACTGGAAATCCCACCTGAAGGGTGGGTACAGATAGCTCCACTGCTCCACGGGTCCCGCCGTCTGCTCCGAGAACGTCCCGCCCAGTGGTCCACCTCCAGGTACCGTCCTGCTCTGCAAGCCTCAGCTAAGATCAACGTTGTCCGTCATCTTCAACCAACACAACGTAGTGCGGGCAAAGCCCGTGCAGGGGTGAGTATAAGCTACTCAGTAGGGACCCCGAGACCCCTGAAGGTCTCTCAAAATCCACAAAGGATAAACCACGAAGAAAGGTACAATCACGAAGTAACAACCGACACTGCTTAGGTATATGCCCATACATATACCTAAGTCATCAATTTCAAATATGCTCCAACCTCCGAGCCCAAGTACAACTCAGTCCACACAGGAAAGTAAACGTATTCTACACAGGAAAGCAAAACGTAATCCACACAGGATAGCACAACACAATCCACACAGGAAAGCAACAGGATTCAGCTCACACAGGTATACTTCTTCAAATGACGATAACGATGATCTCTGATCCATCTAAGTCATCGGACCCACGAAGGATCGATAGGTAACTAACCCCCGCAAAAGACCCACACAGGATCGGGCCCACATAGGACCTGTAGGCGCTGGTTCACACAGGACCGCTGAGCGCAAGGACCCACACAGGATCAGACCCACACAGGATCGGCCCAACACAGGACCTGTAGCACTGATCCACGTAGGATCGCTGAGTGCTGTAGTCGTCGTCGTCGAATCCACACAGGATCTCTGTACTGTCGTCGTCGCAGTCACAGTAGCAGTAGTAGCAGTAATAGTCACAGTAACAGTCGCAGCCAGCACTAGGGTTCCCACACACAGCAAGCTCGTTCAGAGGGTCCGCTCCACGAGCCGAGAGGCTGATACATCAACTGTCACAAAGTCCAGAGTTGATGTATCCAAAAGTTTCGTATCGTCAACAGGAACTCAACGCAACAGACGGCGCGTCGATCGGACGCCCGGTCTGAGAGTTATTGGCATTTTCGTCCCCGGGGCCCGGTTGGTTTTTAAGGCAAAACCAACCCGACCGTACTCCACCTGTGTCCAAACCTCGGGCGGAGTATGCCAAAAGATCCATCTCACTAAGAGGAACTCAACAAAGCTGACGACACGTCAATCTGACGTCCGTAGCTCAAGATATGAGTGTTTCCGCTCCGAAGGCCCGGTTGGTTTCGTGAACGAACCAACCCGGCCGAACTCAAAGTATTCCGAAACTTTGAGTGCGATATACCGAAACGACCGTCTCGATCCAAGGATCGCGTTGCCGCAGACGGTTCGTCAATCGGAGGTCAGTGGCTCAAGTTATGGCCAAAAGACCGAAATTGTTTCGAAAATGTGGGGTCCGGGTCCGGGCCGACCCGGCCCGACCCCCCCTGGGTCGGCCCGAACCGGGTCGACCCGAACCGGGTCCAACCCGGCCCGGCCGGCCAGCGGCGCGGCGTCCTGGCGCCGCACGGAGGCAGCGCGCGGGGGGCAGGGCCCCCGCTTGTTTCAAAAAAAACGGCGCGGCTATAAGCCGCGCCTTGGAGAACCGGCCCCCCTCGTGGGGGCCTGCTTGAGGAAACCGGGGGGCCACCTGCCCCCCTCAAGGAAAGCGCTCCCCCTCATAAATGGGGGGGTTTTAGAGAGTTGACCGGGGGAATTTATTCCCCCGGTCTTTGACCTTCCTTCCGGCCACCTGGCCGGCCGGTTTTTCTCCAACGGGACCGGCAAGCCGGTCCCCTTCCGGTTTCCGACGCCGGCGGCCCGGCCGCCGGTCTTCTCGTCCCGCCGCGGCCCGGAACCGGCTGCGGTGTTCGTCGTCCGGCGCGGTGCGACGGCACCGCGACCCTCCACCGCACCTTTGATTCCATTCAACGCGGCGCGACGGCGTCGCGTTCTTGATGATCCTTCCACGGCGCGGCGCGACGGCGCCGCGCAAAATAAACGTGCGAATATCCGCGTGGTGCAACGGCACCACGCCATCTTGTTCCAACCGCAAGATAAATCATCAAGAACAAAGGAGGGGGTTCGGCCGTGTTCATGCGGTCCGGCCCCCTCACGTTAAACAATAACACATAATTAAAATCCTCATGTTAGTCATGCTAGAACCACGAACATGGATAATTAAATAAACAATAACAACAACCCCTACCTTGGGTATAGGTTCGAAGATTTGTCAACGTCCCGCGGAAGACAACGTCGCGGAGGTCGGGCATCGCGGTAATCGTTCGTCAAATCCAATGACGAAGAGGTACGTCCGAAGAGGTACGTCGTTGGCGAATCTTCGTATGTCGACGAAGGAAGTCCGAGGAGGAAGCGGCGTTCCCTTTCGTTGACACGGAAGGCGAAGAAGAGAGGAGCGGCGTTCTTCGTCGGAGCTTGAGCGTTCTCCGTCAAAGCTTGAGCGTTCTTCGTCAAAGTTGAAGAAGAAGGAGAAGAACCCAAAAGCTCTCAAGATGGCTAAACAATTCTAACCAAATAAAATAAGCTAAGAGCTTATTTTATTAACTCAACCAAACCTTTTTGAATTTCAAAGGTTTGAAAAAGTTTAAACAACTCAACCTAATTAATAAGCTAAGTTGTCAAAACATTTAAAGTGGGGTTAAGGGAGTTTTGAGAGAAGTTGAAAAGTTGGGTTTCGTGTGGGCCCCACCACACTTAATCCTCTCAAGGGAGGTTAAGTGGGTGTGGGTCCCACCCCTAACTTCCTTTGAGAGAAGTTAACCAACAAGTTTAAATAAAAATTTGTAATCCACAATTTTTATTTAACTTGTTCTAAACTCCCAAAAACTAACTCTCAACCCGAAATAAACGCAACCTCGGAAAAGGTCTCCTTAAGCGAATATCGGCGCTGCGAGTTCATCGGTGTCCTCGGATTTCAATTCCGAGCACCGGATCAAAAGTTAGAATCTCCTGCTCGTTCGTTCACTGAACGTACCCGAGCCAAACTTCGGAAATTGATTCCGGGCACTCCGGGCCTCGGAATCAGGTGCCGTCAGAAACCGCGCTCTTGTAAAATTCCAAATAAAATTAAGAAAAAGTTTCCCTTGAATTTTACGGGTCTTTACAATGCTAATGACATATATTATATTAAATGGTAAAAATATATTCTATCTATACTTTAAAATAAGTAAATATTATAATTTAACCATATAAATTATCTCAATGAAAAAATGTCATTTTTAATTAAAAATTAGCATATTTTTACTATTCATCAAAATATGAAAGTTATCAGAAAAATATAAAAAATTTATCCAAAGTAAATTTTTATATCCTAATTCAAAATAATAATTTTATTTTGTCAAATTGAACTTATAAATGTGTCAAAAACTAGATTTAATGTGGGTGTGCCATCAAAAGGCGGCAAAACTGCATTTTTTGATAAATACTTATTTTACCCAAAAAAATTATTTTGTTCTCTTACCATGTTCTAGAAAATGTGTAAGATGAATAATAATGTTGTAAAATTTAAAATTTATTTAATACTATTCATAACGGCTAGTTTATAATATTATAATAATATATCGTTGTTTAGTGGAACTCAGTATTGCGTACTACACATGCTAACGAGGAAGGTCGCGATTGCGTGTAAAGAAAGCCAAGCTAGTGTTGTGTGTAGTGAAAGATTCCTTTTATGATTTATAAGAACAAAAAAATATTTCTCATAAAAGTCTTGGGTTTTACAGAGGGAGTGGATTTAGACCTAGATTTTATAATATAGTTCTTGAACTTAGGGGTTTCTGATTTTCAAGAAAAATGTGTTAATATAGTTTTATAATTTTTTGTATAGTATGTATCCTTAGTGACCACCTTCTACTAATCATGAAGGGATAAGAGATCATGAACAACCTGAAGGACCTATGGTAGATCCTTAGGTCCTAGAAGAACTTTTGTAGTTACTCTAGATTGTGGGTCATGGATCTTAATGAAAAGATCTTACTGCTTATATGATTATGAATGATATCTAATTTCACAATCCTTGGGTCTTTTAAGAGATATGTATCCTAAATAGGATGAGTAATGGATCTGTTTCCTTCATTGGATCTTTAAAAACAATGAAACTTTATAAATACACTAAGTTTAGATATCCACTTGTGTACTTTAAGGTGCTTCCTGTTGATGGTGGGATGTCATGTTAGAACTAAGAAGGATTGGGGGATAACTTGGAAGAACTTACAAGATATGTTCATCAAGCAAAAATTTTAACTCTATACCCTATATTAGGTTAAATTAAAATAGTTTGGGAACCTTCAGTATGGCTCGATGATAGTTATGGATTACACCACCATGTTTATAGATCTCTTTTGTTTTATTATTATCTAAGTGGAGATGGGAAATATAAAGAAAGGAAATATGATCTGGGTTTAAATAAGATAATTTATATATAAGTTATTCTTTTCAACCTATCTATATTCTCAAATGTGATAAAAAGGCCATTTTGTATGAGACTGGATCCAAGGTATTCTCAAGAGCATGTGGATAATTTCTTAGTAAAACTATGGGTGATAGTTCCTCAGATGGTCAGAAACAGTGATAAGAGGAGATTAGAAGTGGTGGATCTCTTTAGGGGATCTAGGTAAGTGGTGTACCTCCATATTTGAGTTCAATAATACCTTCAACACAATTCTTATAGTGTGGTATATTTGGATATATCTGTCTATATTGCAACTATGAAGTTAATCAATTCCATTTATGGAATTATTATATCCATTTATAGAGGCTCTACTGCAATAGTTCATCTGAGAGCATTGGTAATTGACCTCATAAAACCCATAAATTGAAATATTCATTAGTGTCTCATCCTACTGGATGTAGTTGACCACCTTTTTGGAGGCTCGGTCGAGTAGGACGACATGGTAGACTAGGCCAAGTATCTATAGTGAAATATTTTGTGTATGAATTTATACATTGGTAACAATAGGAGTCTATGGGAAAGATATATATATCAGTCCAACCTACCACCAATGCTAGAGTAGGGTCATATACTGTTAGAGTTATTATTCCAGTATCTTCTACATTGGAATGCATTTTAATTGATACAGGTGTAATGCACTCTTATTTCCACTACATTGGTGTCTCTTTTAAGTCTTAAAGTAGAATATCTATCTTCATATATGAGCCTTGATAATCTTATAGGTAAAATAATAGAGACTACTAAGAATTTTTATTTATTTTATTTGATTTTTTATTCCTATGTAAATTTTTTGGAATTTTATATTCTTCAATATAGAGTTGTTTAACATCATTCTAGTAATAGATTGGATGATTCATTTTCAAGCTCATGTGGATTGTTATGATATAACAGTGTCTTTATCATATCTAGTTGGTATATAGTATAACATCCATGGAGATCAGGTGCTTTAGGCTAGCCGAAAAATTCCTAACAAGGGGAAGGTCATGGATATCAATGTATAAATGGATAGTCTCATTCTCAGGCTAGTAAATCCTAAAGGATTATTTTACCTCTATTGGTGGATCTCTACCAAGATATCTTCCCTAACAACTTCTATAAATATTCACCTAATTGATTGGTGTATTTTACTACCAATCTATTACCTAAAACTAAGACTATTTTTATTCCTCCATATTGAATAGATCTAAAAGAATTGTGATAATTGAAAATCCAATTGTAATAACATGAGTCAAAGGGGTTCATCAAGCTAATCACATCTCTTTTGGGTGATCCGGTCTTTTTTTAAGAAGTATAATGGTATTATATACCTATGTGTAGAATAAAAAAAGATAAAACAAGTAATTATTAAGGAACACTACCCTTTATCAAGAATTGATGATGTTTTTTATTAGTTAAATAGGAAAGATGGTTCTTGAAAATTGACCTTAGATCAAGCTATCACCAACTACAGATCAGATTTGAAGACATTACTAAGACTGCTTTATAGATTAATTGTAGAAATTTTGAGTATTTTATCATTCCTTTTAGCCTTACTAATTATACTATTATGTTTCTAGATTTTATGAATATGAAATTTCATTCATTTCTTGACTCATTTTTTGTAGTTTTTGTGGATGATATCCTGGTTTTTTCAAATTCTCAAAATGAGCATGATTGGTATCTTTGCATTGTTTTGAAGACCATATAGGATTTATATTTATATAATAAACTATAAAACACATATTTCTAGATAAAATATGATAATTTTTTCAGTAATTTCGCCTCCAAAGAAATAATCTTAGTGGACCTTAATAAGGTGGAATTGGTAATTTCATATAAGGTGTTATCCAACATATATGAGATCATAAATTTTCTTGAGATCACAGATTATTTTTTTTACTATATCTAGGATATTTATTGGGTAGTTTCTTTGATGAATAATTTCACCAAGATGGGATCTAATTTTATACGGTCTGATTAGTGGGAATAAACCTTTCATAAACTAAAGAGAAATTTGAACTCCAACCCTTTTCTTATTTCACCCCTTATAGGAGAGGTATTTAAGGTATAATATGATGTATCCTTAGTGATAAGTGGATGTGTTATCATGTGGGATAATAATGTAGTGGTTTATGGTTCTAGAAATCATTATCCTCATAAAAATAATTACCCTAACCATGATCTAGAATTTTATTTTGTCCTTCATGCACTAAAATATAAGAGGAATTATTTGTTTGATGAGCACATTGTAGTATTAATTGATTACAAGAGCCTAAAATATATCTTCTCTAAAATAGATCTGAACCTAAGGTTTCATCACTAGGTATATTACTTGTATTTGTTTGATTTTGATATTTAGTATGATCTTAGTAATGGAAATGTTGTTTTTTGTGTCCTCATTGGAAATATATACCCTTAAAAGAAGGTATAGGATAAAAAAATAATATTGATTGATGTTGTTTATGGATAAAATATACTTAGATGTGATTAAATATCATAGTGTAGTATGATTACACTGAATCAATCTCATGTCATCTGTTATTGAATCCATCAAGGACTCCATATATCCAACCTTGATTATATCATTATTTGATAGAAACTCAATGGTCAAAATGTTTGTTTCCAAGATAATAGGTTGTTTCTATACATTCATGAAACACTCATAGTTCTTATGATCATATAGAATAAACTAATTATATAGTACCATTAAACTCAATAGGAAGTTCACCACGAGATTAGGAAAATATACCATGATGTTTGTTTCCAATTATGGTGTCCTAACATGAAGAAAGTCATTTCAGGATTTATTTTAAGAAAATTTTCTTGTTTGTAGGTTAAGGAAGATCATAAAAACCACAAGTAATCTTTATAAACTTTCATTTATAGTATGGAAATGGGATGATATCATGATGTATTTTTTAATAATTTTCCTCAGACTTCTAAAGGTAGTGATGTGGTTTCTATACTTGTGGATTATCTAACCAAGACCACCTTATTTTTTATTATCAAGGAAGTTCCTATAGTTGATGAGATAAAAAAGTTGTATGTTGGATAAATTGTTAATATTTGTGGTATACTCTTCAGTATTTTTTCTAATAGATACCCAAGGTTCACATATTGGTTTTTGTATAGGATTCAGTAGCCTTTAGGTTAACAGGTAAAATTAAGTACTGTATTTCACCTATAGATTGATGGTCCATCTGAGCGAATTATCCATATCCTATAGGATATGTTACAAGACTGTATCTTGGAATTTGGTGTCTCATGGGAGTATCACCTATCCTTGTCAAAATTCACTTACAGTAGTAGTTACCAATATTCTATTCAAATGGTAATATTCAAGACTCAGTGTGAGTGATTATGTCATTATCCTCTTTGATGGAATCAGATAGGTGAATCCTCAGTAATTAAGCCTAGAATAATCTATAATATGACTAAACATGTGAAATTGATTTATAAAAGACTCTTTATTGCCTAAGTATAATAGAAATATACCATTAATCAATGAAGGTGGCCCTTGTAATTTAAAAAGGGTGATCAAATATTTCACCAACCAACCCAGGTTAACCCTAAACCAGTCACCTGAGCTAGCCCACGACATCCCCAAGGCACTTTCTCGATCACCTTGGGGTAGAGATTAGCACCAAGGGAATCAACGAGAGATATTAGGAATGATTTATCCCAAAAATAAATAAATAAGAGTGGTGAAAATAAACTGAGTAGCCAAATATAAATAAATAAAATATCCAATCAAGAAACTAAACACAAACTGAAAATAAAACCAAACCAAACCTCATAACTACTAAATATCCATATAGCCCCATGAGTCACTCTCTGATCCCAAAAACCCAATGTCACTCATAGTGATCGAGACCAAGATAGAACCTTCACCTGATGCTAAAAACAAGAATAAAAGTATAGGTGTGAGTGCTAAAATTTAGTAGGTGTTCCTAAATAATTTATTCCCTATGAATTTTCTTTAAATAAAGGATCCATTTTATTTCTAGTTTTAAAATACAATTTATAAACAAAAAAATTTCATATATTTCTTTTTTTTAAACCATGGTCAATTTACCTCCGTATTTAAAATAGGTTTTTTCTTATAAGGAGGGGTTTGGGTGTTTTTTTCAATAGGGAAAAGTTGGGGGAGTGTGAGTAATCTTTTAATACAATTTTATAAAAAAATTAAGAAAAACCAAAAAATTAATTACATAAGGGATAAAAACCACCAAGGAAAGAAATCAAGACCAAAACACATAAAGGGAAATGGAAGAAAACAAATCAAGCAATCATACTAGATGAGGAACCTAAATTATCTACTAGAGATAAATGATTGTCGAAGAACATGGGTATACCTAGGATCTAAGGGAAAAATCTAGAACATATTGAACATAATCCATCTTGTCGGTGTGTTTGATTCAATCAAACAACCCTAACTCTCTGTCATACCCTACCTAGCCTAACCGAGGGGCATCATCCCCAGTGTAGAGAATATCCATATTAAGGGGCCACTAGACATAGAAAAATCCTAAAATAGTGCGTCAAGTGTTCTCACATATTCAAATAGCTATGTTAGGTTCTCATGTCATATCTAAAGTGGGTGTGAGCTATGAAAATATAAACAGCCAACCATATATTTAAAGAAAATAAACACACACAAGAACTACCCCCAAATACCACTCTAAGGATAAATCCCTTGCCTTCCAACCATAAATTCACAAGGGAGGTCACATACCAAGGACCTTCCATTTCCTTTAACATAAAAAATGCAAGAGAAGTACCCTAAGGAGAGTTTTATAAAGAAAACGCATTTCAAAAGTTCTAATCGTGCCTCACACAACCTTTGGGTGGAAACATACTTCAAAAAGTATCAAACACACCATTTATAGACCCCAAAAACCATTAGAAACCCAAATCACAATTTAGGAGCCAAAACACATTCAAAAATCTAAAACCATACTTAATAAACAAAAAATAACTTATAAAGTCCAACCAGGAATTTTTTTGGACACTTGATGTATAAGGTTTAGTAAAATAATTCTATACATCTCAATAAAAGGGATAAAACACTTTATTTCACATTAAACAATCACTCTAAAAATTATATATCACTAATTAGTGTGAAAACAGGGTTTGAAAGGAAATAAATCAATGATTACTTAAATTTAAAAGGCCAATGCATAAGGGAACCTACCTCAAACTCACGGAACTTCAAAAACGGTAACCTGAAACAACTCCACAAAGATAAAAAGAAGAAATAACACCCCCAAGGAACATTAACAAGATAAAAACCCTAACTTAAAATAATGGAAACATAAACCCTTGACCAAAGGAACCAAGGGATAAGAGGAACCTAAGAGAAAATAGGAGAATGGGGGAGAGGAAGAAGAGATGAGGATATTACCCTGAGAAATCACACCAAAACCTTAATAAATCCCTTATAATCACCATGTATGTAGGAGGGGATGCTTGAGGAAAGGGGAAGAGGTCTCCCTAGGTCACACAGTCGAAAAGAGGGGAGAAAGAGGGGTTTTGGGGTTAAATTTTGAGGAGGTTAAAAAGGTAAATTTACATTTTTAATGAAACAAGGCACTGCGCTTTGGTCACACAAATTGTGCACCCCTTACTTGACTCATAGGGCACCCACATAGTTTGGCCACACGGTTTGGGAAACTGTGCGCCAACTATGCAGTTTGGTTCTTCCAAAAATTGAATAACCATATGTATTCTTGTCACATGGCTTTGAATAACTATTCTCAATTGTGCACCATCATCCATAGACATACCAAGACTCACACAGTTACACCTAGGAGCCACACGATTTGACCCCAACCATGCACTATCCTTTAAAAACAAATCATGCAAGAGGGAAATGAACTGGAAAGATACCTAGCCATATGAGGTTGCACAGTTTCACCTTAATCGTGCACCTAAACTGTGAAATAGAATAAAAAATCCCAAAACTCAAAATTTCATTCTAAAACACCTGAAACTAAAGAGAATATCCAAATATAAAAATATAAACCAAAATAAAAGAGTAAAATAAAAACAAAGGTGTGATAATTCTCCCCACCATAATTCTTTCTGCACCCGTAAAGCCTCAACATTACCATTTGATCAGGTTTAAATACAAAGGTCTACACTCTCAAAGGATTCAACCCCTAAAATCGAAGAACACCTTGAGAACCGCTGGGAAAAGACTCACATTTCTACCCAAAAAAGACCACTAAACTCAAACCTATTATCAAAGAATGATGAAAATCCCAATCCATGATCCAAACACCTAACCACAACCAAAACCATCAGGCCTACTCCAAGGGTCTGATATTCACCAAAGGAGAAGGTAAAGTCAGGACCATATGATTCCAGAGAAGATGGATAACCACCTAACAGCTCCTTAATGGAAAACACATAAAGTAATAAGATATAAACATAGGGTTACTTAAAACTACATGGGAGACCATTATGGACTCCCTAACATATTAGGATTTTGGCCAAATTCCCAACTGACACCACCCATCAAACATCGAACCTCCAAACTAGAAAAACCACGCACCAAACTCACAAATAACACAAACAATCCTGATAAACAATGAGACATGATTCATACAAAGATGATGAAATCCATAATTAATCAAAAGAAATTTCCATTAAAACATGTATTTTCAAAAGATACACACTATCATTTTATATTTCAATCAAAATACAACACTACAATAATCAACTATTACAATGAAGAAACATGTACATCAAAACCCTCAAACAGAACCCACACAGGAACAACATTAACCTAATTGAACTGTGAGCTTCTTCAAGAGAGAGGTTCTAGTTCCAATATTCATTTAATATAAACCCTTATATAATCTCTGTAGATGGAATAAACAACCACAGGAATGATAGGTCTTTGATTCACATGGTGAATAAGGATTCTTGTGACCTAGATTGACACATTGATGACACACTAGGGTCCTATTACGAAAATAAACTAAAGAAATATTATAAGGAATCTTAATTCTCCCACCATCATGATCAACATTAGGCCACTTTCCCATATCTTTACTTGAATTAAATTCACCTCTTCTAGGGACTGAAGGTGGATTTTCTACCTTGATCAATCATGCTAACACAACTTCAACTTGAACCTCTTTCCTCACAATATTAGAAAAGGAGGTTAGAACAACTTATGAAAAATTAAACTTTAGATCGTAGAAATGTTTATTCCCAAAATATAGAGCCATCATAGAATTGACCTCAGAAAAATCCAAAATATAATGAACTAGATCCGAAAAATGATGAACAAATTCCAACATCGTCTCATCACCTTGATAAAGGCAGTACATCTCCATCGTCTTTTCCAGCTTCACGACCTTAGAGCAGTGTCATCAAAAGAATGAAGCCTTGATGAATTACCATGTGATGTATTCCCAAATCTTGCTTCTAATGACTAACTTTCACCACTTCCATCTCATACCTTTAATCATAAAGGTAGATAACTTCATATTTGGAGACTCAAAAAACTTAAGGAAACTGAAGATCCTCTCAATTCTTTAAATCCATTATTTCACTTAAAATGGGTCTGCTTAACCATAAAAGTGAGGAGGGTTCAAATTCTAAAACTTGAGTAGTAATTCCTTAGGCTGGTCAAATGGAGGGTCTTCTAATGGTGAATCACTCTTATCTACACCTCAAATGTTAAATGAATATTTGTTGGGGAATACTCTAAATAAAAAGAGGGAATAAATCAATAAAAACCAATCCCATCATCAATAACTCATCACAATTAAACACCAAATACAAAAATAAGGCCAACTCACAAATTTCCCAAAACCCTTTTCAAAAAATCACTAAAAACCACTTCAAAACCATTTCCCAACTCCACACTCCATGCTATTTCATTTCACAAAATTCCCATAAATTTCATCAAGAGATCTGACATTTTTCCTATTAAAACACCATTTCATTATAAAAAATCCCAATTTTATTAAATATAACTTGAATTAAAACCCCATTTTACAAAAAATCACTTTATTTAAAAAATATTTTCCAATAATTTCTCCAAATAAATCTAAAAACCCATTAATCCCTTCAAAAAACCAAAACATTTCCACTTGAAATCGGGTTCTTCTAGATTTAAAATAAAGGTTTCAAAACTATTTTGAAATTGGGAGGGTCCCAAAATAAATTTACTAGGGGTTAAATAGTTATGATGGGTGATGTGGCCATATGGTTGGTGTCCATATGACAATCACATCACTAACACAAAGAGCCATTCAGTACCACATCCTCAGGATCCACATGGCTTTCCAGACCCTATAAGCTCACTGGAAACAACTATCCCAACTATCATTTCATTACCTAAGCACAAAAAACCCATAAAAATTCCAAAAATTCTTGATAATATAAAAAAATCAACCAAATCTAAGAAATACTGAGAAAAATAATGATAAAAATATCAAAAGACAAAACTCAAAACACAAATTCCCATGGAAACCTAAGGTTCAACACGAAAAGTGTTTTTCATACACTCCCTTATACCTACATAGCATGTTCTGACAGTACGACTCCATATACCTTGAAAACACAAATAAAAAGGGTAATATAAAAGCTAAGTACCCTAAATAACCTCCTTTGATACCATTTTTTCACAAACCAACCTGTTTTGACACTAAACCAGTCACTCGAGTCAGACCGCAACAACTCTAAGGCATGTTCACAATCACCCTGGGGTGGAAAAAAGCACCAAGGTCATAAATGAGAGACAGTGGGAACGATTTATCCCAAAAATAAATTAAAAAATATATCAAAAATAAACTGAGTAGACCAATATAAATAAACAAAACAACCAATCGAGCAACTAAACACTAAATAAAAATAAAACCAAACAAAACCTAATGACTACTAAATCTCTATGTGACCCTTTGGGTCACTCTCTAATCCAAAAACCCAATGTTACCCATGATGATAGAGACCAAGATAGAAAATTCACATAAGGCTAAAAAAATAATGAAAGTATAGGTGTGAGTATTAAAACTCAATAGATAGTACCAAATAATCTATTCCCTGTGAATTTCCTTTAAATAGAGGATCTATTTTACTGATAGTTTGGAAATAAAATTTATAAACATAGGTTTTTCATACATTTCCTTTTTAAAACAAACCATAGTATATTTCCCTATTTACTTAAAACAATTTTTTATTAAAAGGATGATATTTTTGTGTTTTTTTAAGAGAGGAAAGGTAGGGGAGTGTGAGTAATCTTTCAAAACACTTTTTTTAAAAAAATTAAGAAAAACAAAATATTTAATTACAAAAGGGATAAACACCACCAAGTAAAGAAACCAATACCAAACCACTTAAAGGGAAATGGAATAAATAATACTCAAGATATCATACGAGATAAGGAACCAAAATTATCCATTATAGATAAATGATTGTGGAAGAACCTGAGAATACCTAGAAGCTCAGGCAAAAATCTATAACATACTAAACATGGTCCATCATGTTAGTGTTATTGATTAAATAAAGCATCCCACATACTAATTAATACCCTACCTAGTCTAAAAGAGGGGCATAATCCCCGGATAAGAGAACATCCATACTAAGGGGTCACAATCCAGAGTGTAATCCTAAACTAGTGCAACAAGTTTTCTTGAATATTCTGTTATCTATTCTAAGTTCCCATGTCATGTATAAAGTGGGGGTGGGTCAAGAAATACCAAAAAACCAACCATATATTTAAATAAAAACAACATACACAAGCACCACTCCCAAACACCACTCCAAGGAGAAATCCCTTTCCTTCCAACCATCAATTCATAATGGAGGTCACATACCAAGTACCTCCCATTTCCTATAACATGAATAAGGAACGAGGAGTATCCTATGGAGAGTTTTTTAAATAAATACCATTTCAAAATTTCCAATCATGACTCAAATAGCCTTTGGGTGAAAAATAATTTTCAAAATGATCAAACACACCATTTATAGACCCCAAAAACCATTTAGAAAACTAAATCACCATTTAGGATCCAAAATAAATTCAAAAATCTAAAACCAAACTTTAGAAACCAAAAATTGCATATAAAGGGAAACTAAGAATTTTATCGAACACTTGGTGTGTGAGGTTTAGTAAAAAAATTCCATACATATCAATATTAGTGTGAAATCACTTTATTTCACATCAAAAGATTTCTCTAAAAATTATACATCGCTAATTAGTATGACAAAAAAAGGTGCAACATGCAAGAAATCAACGATTCCTTAAATTTAATGGCCAATGAACAAGGGATCCTACCTCAAAATCATGGTGCTTTGAAAATAGAAACCCAAAACAACTCCACAAAGGTCCAAAGAAGAAAGAACACCCACAAAGAACCTTAACAAGATAAAACCCCTGATTTAAAACAAAGGAAACATAAACCATTGAGCAAAGTAACCAAGGTAGAGGTAGAACCCAATAGAAAATGGTAAGAGGAAGAGGAAGAAGATAGGAATATATTACCTTGAGAAATCACCCCAAAACCTTGAATAAATTATTTAGAATCACCATGGATGGAGGGTGGCATGAAAAATGGGGTAAGATACCTCCTTAGGTTTCATGAGCCAAGAGAGGGGAGAAAGAGGGGTATGGGGTAAGAAATTGAGGAGGTAAAAAAGGAAAATTTACATTTTTAATGAAACTAATAACTATGCACATTTTGTTCACATGATTTAGAAAATCATGTGCCAACCATGTGCCCCTTACTGGACTCATAGAGAATCTACATAGTTTGGGAAACCATACATCAACCATGTTGTTTGGTTTTTCCAAAAATTATAGAACCATGTTCATGTTTGTCTCACGATATGGACTAAATATGCTCAAGTTGTGTACCCTCATCTAGGAACACCCCAAGACAAATATAGTTACACCTAGGAGTTGTATAATTTTACCCCAACCATTCACTACCCATAAAACACAAACCTTTCAATAGGAAAATGAATTGGAAAGAGACCCATCCACAAGAGGGCACACGGTTTCGCCTTAACCATGCACCTAAATCATGTAATAGAAGAAAATGGATCAAAACTAAAAATTTATATCCAAAAAACCTAAAAATCAAGAGAAAATCCCAAGATAAAAAGATAAACCAAAATAAAAGAGGAAAATAAAAATCAGTGTGTAGAAGAATCTTTCTTTAGGTATCTCTAATTTTAGGTCACTAATGAATGGTTAAGTAGTGGAAACAAACCCTAAGATATTTTGGGACTTTAGAGATCTTGAGAAAAGTTGGGGAAGTGTCCTATTAGTTGGACATATCTTCTAAATCCAATGGCATGTATATTACTTTCAATATATCCAATATAAGAAGGTATGTTCCAAACCCATTACATGTTATTTGGTATGAAGAAGTTCAGTTTAAGGTAAATGCATCCTACATGAATTATACTATAGTCATTGTTAACCAAAAATAGGAAGTATTATTAGTAATAGTTATTTACATTATTTAAGTTGGTTGTAAACACAGAAAGATCCAGGATTAGACTTAGGATCCGAATGTAGAAATGAAAATCTAATGGTTGATCTTATTTCCTCAAGAGGTTGATTAAAGCTTATTGAGAATGATAATCTTGATAGTGTGGTGGTTATATAGACCTCAACCTCTCAAAATAGGTATTTATCATTTATTTTTAAATCTAATTTTATTTTTTAGTATATTTAAAGTTGAATAGGAATTAGTAGAATAATGGAAGATTTTGGAGGTAGGGGAAGAATATGAGGAATAAATCTTGGGTTTAGGAACCACTGAGTACCCAGTGGTCTTAGATCGGGCACCATATGGGGACCAAGGTGGCCTAGTAGTTCTGTTTGACCCACTGTGTACTCGATAGCATCCTCATAAAAATACCATTAATAAGGGGTAGTTTTTTCTTTTTAAGCCCCTATTAAGATCACTTTAAACACCTCCTTTGGGTTTTTCATTATATTTACCCAAATCTTAGTATCCTCTAAGCCTCTCCTCCCCTATCCTCCTCACTCATGATTCCCATCATCAATCCTTAATCTAGTGAGATTGGTTTGGTTGTAGTAGATCTTCATAGATGAGGTAAGTTCGTTTCTCACTTCAAAATACCATTTTTTCACTGTATTCCATAGTAGTAGATATAATCCATTCTCTTATTCTATTATATATTATTGGATCATTCCCATTATTTAATAAATTTATATATTAGTTTTTGTAGGTTATCATCTTAGATTATATTAAGGTATTACCTTGATTTTCTCCTTTGATTTCATATTTTATGTCTATATCGTTTAGGGACCTAATTTTTCTATGGTTCTAGGTTTAATCTTAGATTCTAGTAGTGGACTAAAATTATTCCCTATACCCCAAGTAACAAATATACAAATTAACTAGTGGTAACCCTTTCTTCTCTCATATTCAATAATATTTGGGCTAAAAACATCTTAGGGATAGGTGAATCTAACTAAACCTAATGGGTTTATCTTTAATAAAATTTTCCTCAAATGATTTTATAGAAAACTTGATATGGATTTTGTTGTTTTTGTTTTATTTATATGTTGGCATTCCATGTTTGAAATTATTTCCTTATGATATTATGGGTAAATGATAAATTATTCCTTTTAATTTCTTTAAATAAAATGTTTAAATACTAAACATGTTTATTATAATGTTTGTTGATATTCAGGCTTAAGATATATGTCTTGGTTCTTTATATATGTTATGTTTGTGTGATTTTAAAATTCATAGTATTTTTTATGATTTGATATAAAAGGTTGGTAGTTTATTGTTGAAAGGTTTATATTATGCATGTATAATAGAGGTACCTAGGTAAACATATCATTGATGGACATGTTTATGGAATGGGATGGGCTCACAGCACCCAAAATCTATTATGTCCCTTTTACCTACCCATAATGGGATGATTAGCATGGCTGACGAGAATCTATTATACATGATTCCCTTCCCAACAAATGGTATGGGTCATTTATGGTTCATCTTAGGCTCAAGTTGGCTCTGAAGAAGGTTTTATTAGTAAGTACCCTCTTGATATAGAGATTTAATTATTTTGGTTATGAATATTATGATTTAAAAGTAAGTTAAGAATTGTGTTTCCTTATATACTTATTCTTACATGTTTATTCTATTTCTATATTACTATTGATTTTATGGTACTTGATTAAGGGAGTTTTTTAACCACCTACTTGGTATATCATACATATACCCTATATGGAACTCATTGGGGATACCTATAGGTCCATTTATTTTATACCCAAGTAAGAACAAGGTGTATAAACATGGGACCTAGGTGTATGTGGAGCATGGTATCTAGATTGGATCATTTTTTAACACTTAAGAGGTCATCCTGTTGGGGTGTGAGAGTTGTCTAAAATAATACCTAGAATATTTTTCACATTTGGGTACCACTTTTGGATCTTTATATCATGTTTTGTTGGAACTTTATGTACATATGTGGTTTTTTACACTTTACACCTTCTTTTTTCCATACTCTGGGTGTTTTTGAGACTTTATGTTATATGAATTTCATGTTCATGCCATATCATACACTGTATGTGGTTCCTTATTCCACTTACATCCATTTATTCTTGATTATACACATGGTGTCATAAGACCTATTTGGTTGTTCCACATTAAGCATGGATCCATCGATCTTTCATTCTTATACCAAGGGGGAAACCATCACCCATGGGTATTTATCTTAACCCCTATATTTATGTTAGCCTCTGGTGATCAAGAGGCAAGTCTAAGGGGTTTTAGTGACCTGGCCTAATACCATTCAGGTAATTGGTCTTGGTCATTATAGTATCCTTGGGTATTTAGTATAGGTTACTCACTGTAATTTCATGAGAATAATTTGAGTTTGGATGATTTGATTGGATATTTTTTCCTATCCCTATAGTCATTCCAGTATATTTGAGTATTTTGGATGTAAACTATAAGCTAGGTGAACTCTAAATTATATGAATTTATATCTCATTATATGGTATTCACACCCATACACATTTACATTTAGTTTTTTTACTAATTTCCATTAAAATCAACCAGGAACACTTGTAACCTATAACCTATCCATGTAGAGAGAATGGATTAGTGATAATATGTAATTGTGCACATAAATACTATTAAATTATTATGATTGGAACACTAACATATGTATGGGGTGTGTTTGGGGTTGGAATGATTAGTGTTGGGTTATATGAGTCCTCAAGGTGAATGTATTAGTTGTGTTGGATTGATAACTTATGTGATTATATATTCATGAGAGGTTGGTTGTTTGACAAATTATTCTCTATTTCCATGTTCTAATCGCTCATTTATAAACTAGGGGTTAGTATGATCATATTAACCCTATACAGTGATTTTTTTTCTTGAAGGGTTTGGTTAAGTGATGCCTTCTATGTGATATTTGGATGTTCTTCTCATTCATTTGAATGACAAAGGTTATCATGAGTGCTCTAAACATGTGGTGGGGATTGTTCTTTCCCAAGGAATGGGTTATGTAATGTCTTTACCTAAAATTTTGGTATTAGATTCTTGTTTTATAGACTAGAATGGTAGTAATTTTTCACCATGGTGTGTTTTATTAGGATTCTTGGGAGTATAATAATAAATTTACATTATCATTCACCAAATAAAATAGAGTTGGTATTCATGGTGTCCAAATATGTGCATGGTGACTTAACTTAGATATTTATTTTGATTTTGTTTATTTATTATGATTATATCAACTTACATATATTTCAATGTTTATTTTAAGGAACAATTTATTATATCTTAATGAGTTATGTTCTGACACTCTACAAATGAACCTTTATGGATGTGTAGCTTTCACTATTTGGGATGTAGGTATGTGGAAGGCCCATGTGTTAGGTATTTTAGTTTAGTTGACTTGAAAGGGAGATGAAAAAGTTTCCAAGACTTTTTATTAGACCTTTTGTATGTTTTCATTCAGTATTTTATTCATTTTTCATATTTTCATGTATATGATCAACTGCTTGTAGTTATTACTTTTTTAAATGGTGATGTATAATCATGACATGGGTTATCCTTTTTTTATTACATAGGGAGGTTACTTTGTATGGTTAGTTCTTAGTCATTAATCCACATTATATTGATGTGTGATGTATGTTTTATAAATCATTTACTTCTTTAAGGATATGGTATTGTTTTAATAGTAACACCCACTATAGATATAAGTTCCTTTATAATATTTAGTAACCTATGGTATACCAAGTGGAATGCTTGATGTTGGTAGAATTTTGGTTCAATATAGGAAACTTGATCCAGGTCATTACAAACATGGGAAAATCCTTGACTCAATGAACTTATAAAAGGAGGGGACAAGGGGAATCTATATACCATAAAAATTTTAAATTTATAATATATTTCTAATCCATACAAGTTTTCAAAAACTATCCTATTTTGAGAAAATGAGGATAAAAAAAGAAATTTTAAAAGAATAAATAATGGTTCATATGTGAAGGAAATATCATCTTCTCCAATGTAAGTTTTCTCTTTAAGATTTTAGTTTTGTAATTTTAATTGACTCTAAGAATAAGAATTATCTTATAATTTTTATTACGTTAAATAGTGTTTATAACACTAATCTAATTCCTATAATGGAATTAAAGACTTGTTAAATCAAAATAATTTTTAGATAATTGTTTTGATGAAAATTTACATTGTAAAATATTTTATTTTATAAAAAAAATATTAAAATAAAATTATAGTGAATAATTTTATATTTTAATATATATATATATATATATGTGTGTGTGGGTGAAGGATTGTTTATAGAATAATAAAATGAAAAAAAAATATTTCTAAAAAGACAAAAATTTCTATTGTACACACCTCAAATGTATGGTCCCCATTCTAGAATCAATTTTATAGTTTCATCCAAGTCAATAGCTGGCCTTATTCAAGTCTCCTCATATTCTAGAGGCTACTAACAAGTAGTGAGGGACTACTGATATAAAGTGGTGAGACTATAACCTATGTTTAATGTCATAAATAATATATAAATTAATTAATATCATGATAAAAATAACACATCAATGTTCATTATGGATTTATAATGGAAATAATGGTCATCTTCTTTCTCACTAGTCTAGGGATTCGATACCTTAACATTCAAAGAAAGAAACTTTGGACCCTCCCCTTTAACTAAGGGGTTTTTTGTATATATTAACTCCATGATATGTGTCTTAATTAATTTATTCACTTCACTCACATATCTAAATATGATTTCTATTTTCTCTAGCATCTTGGTTTTCCTAAAGGTTTCAAGGTTTAAAGATGGTCAACCAAATATGAAGTTCCCAGGTAAATTGAGATGTGTCACTGAGGAGGGGGTTTTAATCAATGATACTCTTACAATTTATTCTTTTTAAACAAACCTCTATGACTAGTTAAAGTCTCAATCCAATATATTTTAAAATACACTCCCTCCTAAATGACACTAAAATGAAAAGACACAAGGCATCCATGAATTTTTACAAGGATTAATACCAATGTGGGTATCTATTCATTGTTGTTTTCAAGTTAACTTTAAGACTTAGATTTTATCACTAATAAATTATGGTTATTATAAAAGGTGTGAAGGTATTATCCATGAAAAAATGCATAAAATGGGTGGGAAAGTATCATCCTTAACCCTTGGGAATTTATTATCCTTGACATAATTATATCTCCCATTAATATTCATTTGGATGAGATTCTACTAGATCCATTATATCTTTAATGGTCAACCTTAAACTCTTATGAAAAATGTAATTAAATTACTCCTATATTTCTGTATATCAAAATGTAATATCTTCATCCTCAATAGTAGGTATTTGATTTAAATAGAATAAAAAACACCACTCAATTCACACCAAAATTATTCTAAAAATTTTAGAATTATCAATGTATTAATAGGAACATTCATGTATACATTTTCTTCTTCGTCGATAGAAATATTTTTTTTTTATAATAACTTGAATTTTTTTCCGTAGCATAGAAGAAAATTAGTAGTAGTAGGTGATCTATAGTTTTTATCTCTATCACATCCTCATTCTATTATTATTCAATGTTTTGCATTCATCGTATCATGTGAATATTATTTACATAATTTGAATATTGAAGAACCTCTTTGTATTGTGGTATCATTATTATCTATTTAAAACTGGTCAAATTATCTTCAAATAAAATTTCCAATTTTGATCTTCAATAATAATTTAAAATATTATACTTGAAATCCTAGAATTATCATGACAAGATCCTCCCAATTTCTTATCATTTAATTATACTTCTTACTTGGCTTGAATCATGGAAAATTTTCTCAACATAGTGATATTTATGACTTGAATATTAGTATAGTATCATTTGACTTAATTAACCTTTTAAATTATCCTTATGTAAATCCTAATTTCTATGAACAAACAACTCTTCTATAGAAAACAGTTTACTCTTACACATATTTTGAAAACTATATCTTACCTTTACATGATATTTTGGTTGCTATATTATTTTTTCTAGGAATAATAGTTTACTCGAACATATTGGCATGAAATAAATTGTGTATCCTTTAAAATAATTCAGTCATCCTTAAGTATCCCCCTTTTAACTACCCTATATGTAATAGAAATTTAGAGTCACTCTTAAGTATCATAGTGAAACTTTGGTACTCTATCAACTCTCATTATGATATCTGATTACCTTTACATATCCCATTGAAAAATTTTATAACCAATATGTATCTAATAACTTAATTTTATATATCGAAATGTAACTTGGTACTTTTTCAATTTATAGTCTTCAGGTTCTAGAAAACCCTTACATATTTCCAAGAAAAATCATATCTATTTCACATATCATAGATATATCTCCATCAAATATAATGTATTTTTTATAATTTTAGAGTTATTCTTACATATCCCATAGAGAATCTAAATGAATATTACATGCAGAAAAGTTTTTTAATTTATTCAAAATCGGTAACTCTAGAATTTCATATCTTATATCTAGGAATCTCAACTCATCTCAAAACAACCTCATACACACAAATTCATATCAAATCACTTAAAATAAATTTTTAAAAACTCAAAAACATTCTCAATAACTTTTAATGATCTTAACTCATGGTTGAAAACAAATACAATTCACCTTTGAAAATTCTATGGGCACTTCAGTCTCCATCTTTAGATTTGTTGTCAACTTAAACAACTCACACCATATTTGATTAAATCATAACCTTAATCAAGTAGAAATTTCATTACATCACACTTCAAGATAAATCAATTTTTTTAGAAATTATCATATCTTGGTGATAACAAAATTATGTCCAAGTGATTTTTATTCTATCTCCATCAACCAATGCTCTCGTGTCTCCGCCTTTTTATAAGAAAAATAGTTTTAAATTAAAAATGGGAATACAAAAGTGTTATATATATATTAATCTATAGTATTGAAAGATTAATAAATTTACTATAATAGTGGGATGAATTTTAGTTTATAAAATAAAACTTATAATTTTCTTAACCTCCTTTTATAAAAAATTCATACAAACCTTTTTCTGGTAAATGAAAGTAATTAGATAGACAGGTGTATGGATACTTTATAAAATCATAGTTAAAGAAAATTTTATAACATTTAAATATCCTTAAGAACATGCTCAATAGAAATATAAACTTATAAAAAAATTAATTTAAACTTTATAAATTAATTAAGAAAATTTTAAAAATGTTTTATAATAATGATCCATGGTTTAACCTTTATCTTTAAGAAAGTCTATAACCAAAACATTAGGTATCTATGGTTTTCACTAAACCATAAATGTCTATCTTACTTAAGAAAGGAAACCCTCAATACAAATATTGGAACAAATTATGTTTCCTTAGAATCAAGAACCCTTGATCAGAAATATTGGAATAACCTTTGTCTTTCTATCCCCAAAATCCCTTGATCAAAACAAGATCAGATAGACAATTACTAACACAAAATATCTTAAGGAATTTACACTCCTTGCATGGATTCCTTAAGATAAAAATTTTCTAAATATTTTAATGTATTTCATGACTAAAAATATATTATAAAATTTTAAAGTAACTTCAGATCATTGGTGATGAAAAAGCTACCTCCTCCTTCAATGTTGCTTCAATTTATAAGAAAACCTCCAATGATCATATTCTATATTCTTCAGAGTTAGTTGTAATGGAATCAAATGAACTCATATTTACTTGATAAGGTTCAATAAATCTTCTTCATCGGATGTTCATTTTGATGAAACACCATTATAATGCTTGAAATGTTCCATCTGGTAGAATTATTTTAGTTTATCTGGAAAATATATAAGGTTCATCTAGTTAGGTCTTTATAAAAGTTCATCCATAGATCATGCCTGACTCCATCTGGTAATGTTTTTATAGTATACTTTATAAAAAAATCTGGTGGGACTTAGTTATAATACTTCTTATGGAATTTATAAACCTATGTCTAATTTACCTTTAAATCATCCATCTGATGCACAGAGTACAAGTCTATCAGATTTATAAGATTATGTCTAGTTTGGTTTGTCCATAATACTTAAGTTATGTTCTGTCTATTTTGGTTCATCCAAAAAACTTATATAGAGTTTTATCTGATTTAAAAACTTTTCTACATCTGGTAAAAATATGAGTTTTCAAAAAAACATTCTAAACACTATAGAAGTATAAATTTAGTAAAATGAAGTATTTAATGAAATATGTTGTTTTTTTTCAAAATTAATGTTAGAAAGTGTTGAAAGTAAAATTTTGAGTTAAAATTATCCCCATTTAAAAATATAATTAAAAGGTATGTGGGGAAAGCCTAATATGTTTATGTAAGAGGTTAATAATAATCATGCATATTCCACCTCAAGAATTCAAATTTGTCTTTTGGTGTGGCCTCTATAAAAATATCAACAATTGGATCCCTTATAGAAATAAATTCCATCCTCACATATTTATTTACAACCTTCTATTTGATAAAATGATATCTTATTTCAATATTTTTAGAGAAATATTATGGAACTATATTATTATAAAGATCAATTTCAATTTTTTTATCACAAGAAATTCTTAGTTTCTTTTCAATTCTCATATTTAGTTACTTTGGTAGACCTCTCATCTAGATAATTTTTATTTATGCATGTGTAGTAGTGAAATAAACAGACTCTACAATGATTATAGTCACTAATTTTACCTTATTTTAATTCCATATCACAAAATTTTCTCCCATAAATAATATACCACCTCAGGTTGATTTTTTATCATCACAATCTGCAGTCTATTCACTATCAGTATATCCAACCAGGTTTAGATGCTCATGTATTCAGTAAATTAGCCAAAAACATAGTGTATCATTGATGTATTTTATAAATTTATTTGTAAAACCCTGATATTTTATGATATATTTCTCTTTAAATAAGTTTTATTTTCACGATATCTTACTTTACAGGTAACATCAATCTCTAACGAATCACGATATATTATTTAAATATTATTTAATGTAATAGGTATTTCTAATACATTAGATTGGTGGGAATTAATAAGTATAAATAAATTATGAAAAATTATATTTTACACATTTATAAAATTAATTCATTATTTATTTCTTGATTATAAATAAAAACAAAATCATTAAAAGAAAAAAAAATAGATGTTTTATGAAAAAACTATTTTTATGTGTGCAATGTATTTTAATATTAATAAATTAAATTAATCACTATTGATGAATTATTTTAATTAAATTTGAAGATAATATATTTAATAAAATATTTTAACATTCATATAATGGTTTTTACTGGGAAAGGAATAAGAATAAATTCAATTTTATGCTTAAAAATGCATTTTTTTTAAGGATTTTTATTATTTTTTGCGCATTTATTTTAAAATGAATTTGTTCCACTTATAGAAATTGAATATAATAAAATGGTGTGTATATTTTTAATTGGGATATCCAAATTTAATACTAAGTTTAATTTCTTTTTTTTTCTTATTATGAATAGTAACCATGGTAAAAATTGATTATTACGGTTAAGATTAAAAGGTTTAACAGGGGTTAAACTAAAGAGATAATGTTAAAATAACATAAAAACATTTATAAATCCTATTTTTTATGTGTATTTAGACCCAAAATTATATTATATTATAATTTGGTCAGTTTTTAGGCCACTTTCAATTAAATAGGACTTTATTATATTTTAATGTTTTAAGTATTTATAAGTTTCCCACTCACCTCACTTATAAAAGGGAACCTACTATATTCTCTTATCCAATACAATTGAGCCATTTATATTGACCAATATCTACCCAAATAATATCCAAACATACTTTTCTATGTCCTTGAGGTTATTTTTAGGTAAAATACCCATCCAATAATACTTAATGTGCTTTTCAAAGGAGGATACCTAAAGAAGAGGTATATGTTCTTAGAAATATTTTTCATGTTTTATTCTTTTTAAACCCGCTAAAAATGATATATAACAAAATTATCATGATTTAATTAGTTTATTAACTATACATATATGTTTTTATGTTAATTTTATATCCATTTTCTATCTTCTTTACATTCTTTGAAAAATAATAATGTCACCCGTGTATACATGAGGACTACCACCTCTACAAAGAAATGTGATTCATTTTTAAATTCCTCTTCAATTTTTTGGTTATAAAGATATATTTAATTAATATATGTGATATTTATTATATAGTTACTATTATATAAAGGAGAATTATTATATACCTTTCCTTCATTTCATCTATCAAAAAGTGGAAACATGAATTGTGGGTACGTGTGGACTACCACCTCCACAAAGTGATGTAATTAATTTTTCATCATTGCTTTATATGAATGGTTACAAAAGTGTATATAATGAATAAATATGATACTTATTTCATGATTAAGGTTTTATATATGATGAAAATATGACCAAGGTACAGGGATAGTAACCATCGAACTGAAAAATTCATGGAAAATAGATTGAGTTTCACCTGAATATTCATTTTAATGAATAATTGTTAATAAAAGAGTAAATGGGAATTATAATGAAATGATACATAGGAATTTATGTATGAATATGGTTATATATTATATTTTTAATAAATATATATTTATAATAAATATATATTTATTATATAGTATTTTTTAACACATACAATTCAATATGGGACCTGGGGTAAGGGTTTATGTTACAATCTCATTTCTTTTTAAGATTGTCTATGCTGAATTTATATTGAAGGGAATTATATATATATATATATATTATCATTTTATAATAATATATTTTATTATAATATATTTATTACTTTAATTTTCAATTAATGGTACCATTTTTCACACTTGGAAACTTAAAATGATTGAGAAAATATTTTTAAGAAAAGTTGACCTTATTTCCCCTTTGGTCGGTGAAATTTTTCTTCCATTTCCATATTCTTTAAAAAAATCAAGAATTTTATGTTCTATAATAAAATTATTATTTAAATTAAATTTCAACCATATTTCAATTTATCTTCAAATTTTTAAATGGAATCTTCTTTTCATTTTCTAAAAAAGATAGTTTTTACTTTTTACCAAAACTGTGAAAGGAATATTTGTTTTAACATTTATCAAATAGAAAAGAATTACCACATTCATAACTATTATTTGATTTTAATCTTAATTTAAATGTTTCCATGGTTATTTTCAAATAAAATATTTTTTAAAATATTCTAATAATTTTTAACTCTTAAATATACCAAGAGAAAAGGGTATTTTTACTATTTTTCAAAGAAATGTTCAAATACTCTCCTCAAGGTACTTTTCATCTACGTCAACATCCTATAAGGATTTTTATGATCCACTGGGAATATGATCTGATGATACCATACACTTTATTTATTTGGATGGATTAGGATGATGATGATCTGAGGATGATTCTATGAAACACATTTCTTTCTCATGGGTTAATTATGTTATGATGAAATATTTATAAAACATGTTTCAAATCCATGGGTTATGCTATGATGAAGTGATGATATATATATTAAAACTATTTAATTTATATGGGTTATGATATAATAAAATAATTAATTTTTTATGATATTTTCTCACACATATGTATAGTTTTCATTATATAATGGGTTGGCCCATAATTGTATAACCCTCTATGCATTGGGTAAAGAGTGATATTTCATGAGATAATATGGACTAGAATAGGGAGTAAACCTGATTCAATAAGGTAATATATCCATTATGATAGTCTTGAGAGTGAATCTTGACCAAGTAAATTATGGAATAGGGAGTGAATTCAATCCACTGTGACAGATTTTGTAGTGATCCTTCACTAAGTAAATGATTTTCTATGCTTACATATATGCCATAAACTTCTCTCATATTATTATGATATTTTCTCATGGATATTGACTAATTAATAATTATTTCACACTCTTATGATTTATATATTTTGTTATGAAAAAATATTATTCTACAATTAAGGATTAAATATATTTGACTAATTGGGTATGACTTTCTTAAGTTATGATCATCTTCTAATAACCTTATGTTTATGCTCACTTATGTTCATTTATTGATATATATTATATCCCTTGTTAAGAATACAATATCACCCTTTCTTATATTTTCATTTCCCAAGGTTATTAAGAAAGTTTTTAAGTAGGGTATGTCTAAGAATTATACTATGTGAGAAGATTTTTGTGGTATATATTTAATATCTTTCATGAAATAAGATGATTATGTATCTTTTCTCAAAATAAAATAACATTTATGTTTTGGGGGAATGTATTATTATCAAGTTTATTAATTATTCATATAAAATGATGTAATATTTATGTATGGAATGCTTGCATTGACTCAGTTGGTGTCATAAAAGGTTTTAGTTATTTTTGGATATTAGGATTAGAAAACTTTTGTCAAAACCCTTGGGATAAGTCTACGTATGGGATAAAATCCTACATTTTTTGTAAAGTATGTATTTTTTGGTTTCTAAGAAATTAAATCCATGTCTGGATACTACAAATTGGATTTTTTTTGTGCCACAGATGCACATATGGGTAAATACCTTAAAAAATGATGGTTTTTTATCAAATAAAACTTCACTTGGTTCACAATGAGTGGGATTAAGACTGCACACCTAACTAGACACTCTTAGTTGATATGAACTGGTAATTAGCATTCTCTTTATAAACCATTATGATGAATAAGAGGATATAACCTATAAAAACCAATGATAATCCATAGTGATATGAGATGAACTTAAAGTTTCAAGGGTTAATATAAGGTGAAATAATTTAGGACATCATAAGAATTATTTTCAAAATTATATGATTGTTTACTCTAATTATTGATATTTGATAATCTCACTAAGTTTTTTGGTTTTAGTCAATGGATGGAACTAGTAGGAATCATGTGAATAATGAATGTGATGTCCAATAAAATACCATCCTCATGAAAAAAATGAAATAGGAGTTGGGATGTGAAATATTTTAGATATTCCCACCCCACACTCTCAAGTTATGAATGGTATCATGAATCATGTTGAACTTCAAAATGGATAAAGGAAGGAAAAACTCACTATTTAGGATTTTATGTAGAAATGTACACCTTTATTTAATGGTTCCACTAATATAATTATTTTTGAGTGATGGATAAATTCTATAGAAAATATATTCTTTATTATACAATTTTTAGACCATGAGAAGGTTGTTTTGGTTGTTTGTTGTCTATAAGGTGAAGCTTATCAATGGTATACACTTATCAAGAATATGAGGAAAAATGAGGAAATTAAATCTTTGACATGGGGAAAGTTTTAGGAGGTATTTTTCATTAAGTATTTTCCCCAAACTATTCACATGAAAATGGAAATGTAATTTCAATAACTATAAGTAGAATTATAATGAATCCATTGGTACCTATGAGGAAAATTACATCAGACTTTCAAGGTATTCTTAAGGTTTTATTATCTATCCTAAAATAAAAAATGGATGATTATATAAAGTCTTGAGACCAAGTCTCTAAAACACATTGGCTATAAGAGTCTTTGATAGATACAAATAAATCATTTGATGTATTTTCAAGCTATAAATTTAGATTAATTATTCTCATTTTTTAATGGTTTTAGTAACAAAAAAAGAAAGATTTAATTTTGAGAAAATTATAATAATAACACCCATGGAGGAAAGAAAATTAATCTTCCTTCATGTCAGAAGTGTTGGAGGAAGTATGAATGAAATTTCCTTATAGGATCTAATAAATGTTTTAATTGTGGAAAATAATACCATCAAGAAAAATAATGTTGAATGGATGTGAATAATCCAGTCGATAATGGTGAGAAAGCTCAACCAAATACGCCACACACACTCTAATTCTATAATTGTAAGGAGTATAGAAATTACACTAGTCAGTGCATGAATCTGAGGGTTAATAATGAAAACCAGCATTAATAACCTCTTAATACAAGATACACGGGGAAATATTATGCGATCACAACTGTTGAAGTGGGTTATGAGAAGGAAGTGGCAAAAGGTACACTTACCATCCATTCTATAATTGGAAATATCTTATTTGATTCCAAATCTACCCACTATTTTATATCTGAATAATTTTATATGTGTATAACATCACCACTTTAATGATTATATGTTGAATTATTGATGAAAACTATTAATGGTATGATGATCATATCTCAAGTCTATATCTCCTCTATTATAGAAGTTTGTGGGAATATACTTCTTTAAAATATTGTCATTATCCCTCTAGTAAAATTTGATGTTATTTTGAGCATAGATTGTATCTCTTTATATAGATCTCATATCAATTTTTGAGGAAGGGAAGTCATATTTTATATTCTAAATCAAACTATGATCATATTTCTTTGTGAGGATGAATAATAACTTCCAATGGAAATTACTTCCATTGTATGGGACTTATTACTTATTCATAATGGGTATTTATATCAAATTATTAGAAAGAAACTCAAAATTAAAGATATGGTTATTGTTTGGGAATATAATTATGTATTTAATAAATACTTTCCAAGTTTTAAAATAGATAACGAAGTTCAATTTTCAATATAACTCAAACCTGGTGCTACATCTATTTCAAAGAATCTATATAGAATAGCCCCGATTGATTTATAGAAATTGAAGAAGAAACTCTAGGATAATCATGATAAGGTATTCATATACCCAAGTATATCACCAAGGGGTATACCTATTATTTTTATTAATAAGAATCATGGTTCAATGCATATTTACATTTATTATCAGAAACTTAGCAAGACCACTATCAAGAACAAGTATCCTATACCCTGCATTGATGACTTGTTTGATCAATTGTGAAAATATAAATATATTTCCAAGATTGGTATTTATTATAAATATCATTATCTGAGGTTCAAGAAGGATTATATACCCATAAAAACCTTCCACATTAGGTATGGTCATTGTGAATTTATAGTGATTCTATTTGGACTTATATATTCCCCTCCAATCTTCATGTATTTAATAAATAAAGTCTTTAAAAATTACCTAGATCATTTTTTTGTAGTATTTAAAGATGATATTCTTATATATTTTAATAGTAAGGAGAGGAATGAAGATCATTTGAGGATTTTATTAAAAAAATTAATAATGAATAATATATATTCAAAATTTAGTAAGTGTGAATTATAGATACATAAAGTTTCATTCTTGGGTTATATAATCTCAAGAAAGGGTATATTGGTAGATCCTTTAAAGATGGAAGTTATTAAATAATGGCCCAAACCATACATGGGGACTGAGATCTATAGTTTTATTTGGTTTGAAGGATACTATCTAAAATATATAAGAGATTTATCATGGATATCTAATCTAATAACCATGTTGACTTTAAAGGGATCCAAGTTTCATTGTATATATTAATATAAGGAAAATTTCAATGAAAAGTAGAAAATGTTGTTTAGTGAACTTGTGATAACACTACTCTACAGAGGAGAAGGGTTTATGATCTATATTGATACATCTAGGAAGGTATTGGGATGAATCCTCATATATAATTATATGTTTATATATTATGACTCATGCTAATTGAAAAATCATGAGAAAAATTGCCTAACTCATGATTTGGAGTTGGAAACAAAAATGTTTTCATTGAAAATTGAGGTATTATATTAATAGTGAAATATTTGATATATATAATGATCATTAAATATTAAAGTATATATTTTCATAGAAATAGTTTAATATGTTCCAAAGTATATGGTTGGAGTTTATTAAATATTATGACTACTCAATACATTACCACCCTATGAGGGTGAACGAGGTGGATGATGCTCTGAGTTATAAAGACCATGATATTTTTTCCATAATAAGAATTAAAATAGATCCAATACTTATGTATTTTAAAAATATAGATCTTGAAATCATGATTAAATGGGATAGATATTATCTTTCTCATATGAATATTTAACCATCCATCCATGTGAGGATTAAGAAGGTGCCAAAGGAATATGTGAAACTACAAAAGAAGGTGAGCAATGTTCTTGAGTTCATCCATGATTGTGACGGATAATAAGGTTTAGGAACTAAGTATGTTTCCCATAATGACAAAATTTGAAGAAGGAGTTATTTGATAAATCTCATATTTTATTATTCTATATTCATCCTAGAGGTACGAAGATGTATAGAGATCTAAAAGAGTATTTCTGGTGAGACAACATGAAAAGGGATATTTTAGTGTATCTATATCGATTCTTAGTATTTCATCAATTTAACTCATATAGATAGTATTATAAGGGGTGTTATAACCATTACCCATACTAGAATGGATATGGGAAAATATCACTATGTATTTTGTCATCGGACTTTCCAAAACATTTAAATTCCATAATGTTATTTAGTTTGTAGTAAATCACCTTTAAAAGTCAACACATTTCATTGAAATCTGAGAATATTTATCTCTTTATCAGATTTCTAGGATATATATTAAGGAAGTGGTAAGGATTAATGGTGTACCACATTCTATTTTATCTGATCGGAATCTAAGGTTTACCTTGAAGTTTTAGATAAGTCTTTAGAAATATTTGAATATGAAGTTAAACTTTTACACTATATATCATCCTCAAACAGATGGTTAGTATGATAATACTATCTATACCCTATAAGAAATGTTGATATAATGTTATATATATTTAGATGGATCCTTATGAATCCCTCTATGGCGAGAAGTTCAAAAACCTAATGTACTGGGATGAAGTTATAGAATGAAATAAATTAGGACCTAAGCTAGATAATAATATGGAAGAGAATTATAGATCCATTCAACATCACATCAGGGTAGCTTAGAGTCGACATAAAAATTATGTTGATAATAATTGACAAGATATAGAGTTCAAAGTTAGTGACAAGGTATTCCTATAAATATATATGGGAAAGAAGGTTATGAGATTTCTAAATAATGAAAATTTTATCCATAGATATATTAGTCAATTTTATATTCTTAATAATATTGGAATGGTTTCTTATCAATTGTCGTTTCCACCATATCTCTATCAAGTTCATGATGTATTACATGTATCTCCCCTAAGGAAGTACATACATGATCCTCCACAAATATAGAACTCAGAAAGAGTACCACTATAACATGATCTATCTTATAAGGAAAAACAAGCAGAGATCCTGTATTTAAGAGAGAAATTTATATGGAAAAATACCACTCACCTAGTAGGTGTTTTGTGGAAACACAATAAATTTGAGTAAGCTATGTGGGAACCTGAGGATGTGATGTGGCATATTTATCCTCATTTGTTTGTATCAGAGTGAATGAATTTTTAGGTAAAAAATATTATAAGGGGGTAGAATCTGACACCCATATATTTTATGATATATTTCTATTTATATAAGTTTTATTTCATTGATACCTTGCTTTAAATGCAACATCAAGCTTAAACAAACCACAATATACTATTAAAATATTATTTAATTTGACATTTATTACCTAGATACTGGATTGAAATGTATGAATAAGACTAAATAAATTATGAAAAATTATTATTTATAAATTTATAAAATTAATTCATTTGTTATAAATTGGTTATAAATGAAAATAAAATCATTTTAATGTAAAAAAATATGTTTTTCTAAAAAATTGTTTTTATGTGCGCAATGTGTTTTTATATTATTAAATCAAATTAATAACTATTGATGAATTATTTTAATAAAATTTTTATATAATATTTTAAATAAAATATTTTAACATTTATCTAATGGTTTTTACTAGTCAAGGAATATGAATAAATTCAGTTTTATGCTTAAAATTTATTTTTTCTAAAAATGGTTTTCATTGCATGTTTTACACTTATTTTAAAATGAATTTATACCAATTATATGAATTCAGTCTAATAAAACGGTTTCCATATTTTTAATCATCATTTCAAAATTTATTAATGATCTAAATTTCATTTTTGGTCATTATGAATAGTCAGTGAGGTAAAATTTTATTACTATAGTAAAGATTAAAAGGGTTAACCAGGGGTTAAACTAAAGAGATAAGGGATAAAATAACATAAAACATTTTATAAATCATATTGGTTAAGTTTATTTAGACCTAATATTATCTTATATTATAATTTGGGTAGTTTTTTATTCAATTTCACTTGAATATTACTTTATTATATTTTAATGTTTTAAGTATTTACAAGTTTTTCACTCACCTAACTTATAAAAGGTAGCCTTCTATCTTCTATTATACACACTATTTGAGACCCTTATATAAACCAATATCTACCCAAATACTCTCCCAACATCATTATATACAACCTTGTGGTGTTTTTATTCCCAAAACACTCGTCCAATAATCCTTAAGGTTCTTTTCAAAGGAGGATACTTAAAGAAGAGGTATATGTTCTTATCAATCTTTTTCATGTTTATTTCTTCTTAAACCTCCTAAAAATGATCTATAAAAATATTTACATAGTGAAATAATTATAGTAATTATAATTTTATATCCATTTTCTATCTATTTCACACCCATTGGAAAATGATAATGTCACTCGTGCGTATGTGTGGACTACCACCTCCATAAAGTAATGTGATTCATTTTCCATTTCCTATTTACATGGATGGTCATAAGGATAGATTTAATGGATATATATGATATTTATTATATAATTATTATTATATAAAAGTTAATTATTTTATAACTTTCTTTAGTTGCATCCATTGAAAAGGTGAAATTCACTCATGCGCATGTGTGGACTACCACCTCCATGAAGTGATGTAATTCATTTTTCATCATTGATTTATATGAATGGTTATAAGATTGTATCTAATGAATAGATATTATAATTATTTAATTATTAATATTATATATATTATAAAACCATGACCAAGGTGTAAGGGTTGGATCTATCGAACTAAAACATATATGGAAAATGGACCAGTTTTCACCCAAATGTTCATTTTATTGAAGAATTGTTAATAAAAGGGTAAATGGAAATTATAAAGGAATTATAAATGGTAATTTATATACTAATATGGTTCTATAATATATTTATAACAAATATATATTTATTATACTTTATTTTTTAATGCATACAAAGCAACATGGTACCTAAGGTAAGGGTTTATGTTATAATCTCATTTCCTTTCAGGATTGTCTATACTAAATTTATATTGAGGGAAATTATATAGATATTATACTTTAAACCTGATCTATTTTATTATAATTTGGTTAAAACTATAAATTTCAATTAATATTACCATTTTTCTATCTTTGGTACGTAAAATTATTGAGATAAGGTTTTTAAGAAAATATGACCTTATTTCCCCTTTGGTCAGAAAAATTTTTCTTCCATGTCAATGCTCTTTAAAATGTTTCCAGGAATATTATTTTATATGATAAAATGATTATTTGAAGTAATTTTCAACCATATTTGACTTTATTTTCAAATTTTTAAAGGGAATATTCTTTTTATTTTCTAAACAATGTAATTTTAACTTTTTACTAAAAGTGTGAAATGAATAATTGATTTCACATTTATTGAATGAATGTATTTTCCTACTATCATAACTATATTTTGATTTGAAGCTTTATATACATGTTTTCATGGTTATTTTAAATGAAATTTTTTTTCTTGATATTCTAAAAATATTTAGTTTTTAAAGATACCAAAATAAAAGGTTGTTTTCCCTATTTTCACAGAAATGTTCAAATTCTCTCCTAAAGGTAATTTTCATCTATGTCAACATCCTTTAAGGATTTGTATGCTTTTATGGGTATATGATCTTATGATACCATAAAATTTATTTATATGAATGATGTGTGATTATGATTATTTAAGGATAATTCTATAAAATCTATAAATTTCTCATGGGTTAATTAATCTCTGATGAAATCCTTATGAAACTCATTTCTTTTCCACAGGTTATGATATAATGAAATGATGAAATATATATGATACACATTTCATTTCCATGGTTTATGATATGAAAAAATGGTGAATATTTTTATGATATTGTATCACATATATATATGGTTTTTATTATGTTATGGTTAGTATTAGAATTATATATCCTTCCAGTGCATTAGTTAAAGATTGATATCTCATAAGATAATATATAATAGAATAGGGAGTGAACCCAGTTCAGTAAGGGACTCTTTACATTATGATATTCTTGAGATTCAACCTTGACTAAGGAAATAATGTAATGGGGAGTGAACCCAATAAAATGTGATAGTATTAGCAGTGATATTTGACTAAGTAAATGATTTTATATGCTTATGTGTATGCCAAAAAATTATATCTTATGATTGTGATATGTTCTCATGTCTTGTTATTGATTATTAATGATTTTTCTCTCTTATGACTTATGTATTTTGTTATGGAAAAACTTTATGTTGTGATTCATGATTAAATATATTTTACTAATTGGGTATGACTTTATTAATTCATCATCATGTTCTCATACCCTTATGTTTATTCTCATTTATGATCTTTGATTGATATCTCTAATGTTTACCCTCACTGGTCATCTGATCTCACCCTATCTTATGTTTTTATTTCTAAAAGTTATGAATAAAGTTTTTAAGTATGGTATTTATAATAATCATACTATATGAGAAGATATTTCTTGGATATATTGAAGATATTTCATGACATAAGATTATTATGTATCTAGTCTCCCAAGACACTAAACCTTTATAGTTATGGTTAATGTGTTATTGTGATATGTATTAAATATTCATCTAAAATGATGTAATATTTATGCATGAAATGTTTGGGTCTCCTCACTATTTATATACATAAAGTGGGATTCTTTTGGATCACTTTGATACCTTCCACACAATTTTATTTCATAAAAAATATCAGATCTAGATGTATTGTGATAAATAAAACTTCCAATCAACTTCATGAACTCTTTTTTATTCACACTCTACCCTACATTATACTGACTTAGATTTACCAAATACTTTTTGGGTTTATACACCACTTTATAATCTTTTATTCCAAATTTTTACAACAATTCCTTGGAATATTTTTCTTGTAATAAAAAAAATAAAATATTATTTTTTCACAATCTTCAATCCTAGGAAGAAACTCATCTCTCCAAACATAGAAATTTAAAAATTTCATTTCATCTGCCTTGAAAATTATTCACAATCATACTCCTTGTCTCTTAATTTAAATATTTCATAGACATAAACTATCATGATGCCTTGTAAAGGTACCCCTTCTAGGACATCAATGAAGGGATAGATATAATGACGCCTAAATCCCACCTCTAATAGGCCATAGGTTAGCGACTAATGTTTAGGGTATATCATACACAAAAATGAGGGAAATCACCCTTTATGAATATGAGGAATGGGAGATAAGATAAAAACACCAAAAAAAATTATCTCGTTGTAAATAAAATATCCCAATACATTCATGTAATATCATACAACTGGAACAACTACAAAAGGAAACTACATGCACTAAAATAAAACCTCAAGAGTGACCTTAAATCCCCAAAATCTCCTAAAAAATCCATGAGATAATAATGTCTAGCCTAATCACAAACCAACTCCTAAATATATTAAAAAAAGTGTATATAAATTTGGGTGATAAAAACAGGTATACTCAATAGGATCCTCACAGGAGCATCTCATGAAAATGTGAAGAAATCATACTAAATCCTAGTGAATAAACAATGAAACTACATCATCACCTAATCATGTGTGAAAAGTTCCTATCCTCACCATGTATCTCTCAAAAAGTGTCATATACAAGTAATAATATGATATCTAATATAAATATAAAAGTAAAGGTACCCCTCTACCACTTCCCCACTGGTTTGTTTCTCTCACCCCAACATCACACATCATGATCCATCTCTCTATAATAAGAAACATGTGTCAAAGAAAACTGTATAATAATACACACCATGTGTGTCTCATAATCTTATCACTAATATCCATATCTATAGATAGTAACTAAGTAATTTTTGGAATCCACCATAGCACATAGTTCATGTATTATACCTTGAGCCATTAAATCCCATACACAACATACCCATAATAATCCTTAGAATACTATATTCGAAGATAAATGGGTGTGAAATAACCACAATCCATTACATCCCTCTACAAACATATATTGGAAGGTAACAATTATGTATTCTAGTATATAATACTACCAGGATAAGATAATGGGGGATAGGGGTAGTCAGCCATCTTTCCTCACCAGCCTAGATGTTAGATAAAACACCCCTCCCCCATAGTCCACTAGGCATCGGCCACCCTACTGACATGGGTGGGGTAGTGTATAAAATCACATAACATAAGGGTTATATATATATCACAAATTACACTAAAGAAACTACCTAATATAAATTGAAACTATCGTCTCCTGAATACCCGGATTCCACCGCTAAGGACTAAGTAACTTATAAGCACAAAAAAATTTAAAATGGGATTTTAATTAATTCCTTATATTGAATATTACTTATTATAAAATTACCAACCAATTATCTAACTCATCCATAAAACACCTAACCCAAAGGGTTAAATAATTAATATTTATCTCCATTCTATAATTCCAAGTACTCTAAGACTCATCCTAGGCTACCATAATAGATACATATACCAAGAACAACAAGTTACATTAATCTGTTGGGAAAGGAATACAGAAAACAAGAAACAATTCCATTCAAACTTAAATTATTTTAACCATTAACAAGAAAGAAACCCAACTTTCAATTCATTGGACACATGAAAGCCCAGCTTTAATGTAACACCCCAAGATTTTATGAAAAATATTCTTTTTGATTTCATTGATGTCTTGTGTTGTACGCTACACCAAAAGGAGCTTGTACTACATGCATCCCTGACTTGGAATGAATTACACGCAATCATGACCTTCCACGATAGCGTGTGTTGTACGCAATACCAAGTTTCATTAAACAATGATATATTATTAAAATATTATATAAACTAGCCGTTATGAATAGTAATACACACTTTTTGAAATTTTATAAATTTTACCTTTCAAAATGGACTTAATTTTTAAATTTTGAATATAGAAATTAGCCTAGGGTGAATTTTTGGTATTTTTCTGAAAACTTTCCATTTTTGATGAATAGTGAAAACACTGGGTTACTATTTAAAAACCGAATTTTTATTTAAATAATTATTTATTTTATTTAAATTTATTTTAGGTCAAAATTGATACATAATACCTATATAAGTTCTATATAATTCATTAGAGTCATTTTATAATAATTTTAGATATATAAAAATTTTATTGAACTTTTCACCGTCTTTTACCCACCTCCTAGGAGAATTTGAAAATTTACATAAAACTTAATTTTACCGCTTCTATGAGTGAAATTTTAAAAATCCGAGAGACGTGGTTAATATCAAGGAGTAAAATGTGGTTCAATAAGATAAAAATAATTTTTGTTGAATAGTAACTTTTTACTTTTATTTACCACGGTTAAAAGTAAATAGGGTAATTAAGGGTAAAAATGATATTATTATTACCTTTACACATGTTCTAATTCTATTGGATAAGTTTAATTCGAAAGAAAAAAACTTATGAATAAAATATTTCCCTTTAGATCCACTTGGATTAGATTAGGACATTTATTATTATTTTATTTAAAGAAGAGTTAAAATAGTTAAAATCAAAGTTTAATAACTAAAACATTTTTAATATAGAGTTATACATAAGATAAATTCTCCTATGAATATTCATTATAAATATAAAAATATTTATTACCTAATAGTATTTTATTTATAATTTTTAGACATTAAATAATTTAATTTATTTATGACACAATGGTGATGCAGTAATTACCTAAATAATGAAATATTAAAATAATTGATATTATAAATACCCAAATAAATATAATTTGAGACTTTTTATGAATTAAACTAATTTTATAGGTGAATATGACATGTTAGTATTGATTTAATTAACTTTTTTTGAACTAATCGTGCTGTTATAATTTTCACAAAAATCAATTACCAAATAGTGTCAAAATTGACATAAAATAGTTTTTAAAACAAATATTATATTATTATTTGTTATTTTATTACTAAAAATATAAGGTTCGGAAAAATTACTTAGATAAAGTTATATATATTAATAATGAACAACTTGGGGTTATTTTGGCTTGTTATAGTAAGTTTATTAACTATATAGTGTAAGAAAACAAGAAGACACGGTAAAAGTAAAATTATTTAACTTAAAGTTAAATCTAAATGATATGGTTAAAATAGTAACCTAAACTTGTCTAAATTATATTGGTTGATTGTATTTCAACCCATACCCACTTTAGATTCTAAATAATTCAATTTGAAGCTATTATAAACTGAATATGACTTTATTATAAAATAATATTTTAAGTTTTTTCAAAGGTGCCCCTCTCCTCCCTTATAAAAGGGCACCCCTTCCCTCTTCTCTTCACACCCTTTTGAGCCTTGAAGCTCGGAAAACCCTGTAAAATTCCTCTTATCAACCTATTTAGTTATATCATAGAGGTTATGGTCTTCCCAAAAGACCAACTCTAGTGCCCTAAGAAGAAGTTTAAAGGAGGTGCGTCGAGGAAGACGTAATCTCTTCTACAGACTCTTTCAAGTTTCTTTCTTCTTCTACTTCCTCTTATTTAGTTGTTTCATTATAAAGTAATAAAATCAGTATTAATTATATGCTTATATGTTATTATAGATATGAAACAACCCTATTTCACCATCTATCCATCCTACGGAAAATGAAATCACCGCGTGTGCGTACGTACGGAATACTGTCTCCACGCCATGGTGTAATCATTTTTTCCACCACCACCTTACTTGGATGGGTATAATGGTTTAAAGAATAACTATATATTATTATTATAACATCATACTAATTATAAGATATTATATCATCCACTCAAATTCCATTCAATAAATATGGGAACGATATCATCGCTCGTGCGTACGTACGGATTACCGTCTCCACGATGCGATGAGATTCATTTTCCGTGTTAACAATTCAAGAATGATTATAAAGTATATATAATATGTAATCATGAAATATATGAAATAATAATGCTACTGTATTTATGTATATATATATATGTATGTCATCTACTTAATTCCATTCAATTCAATAAGGAAACAAAAAACAGCGTTCATGTGTGCGTACGGTCTACCATCTCCATGAACGGTGTATTTCTTTCCATTTATCGATCTATTATATATATGTATATTATGAATATATATTATATATAAATCATTTTTTATATTCTGGAATTAATTAAACATGATCTAAGTAATCATATTAATAATTACAAGTCAAAACACGGATGATAAATGAAACGATTTTACCCAAAACGCTGCTTTAACATGGAATTGACAAATGAACGGATAATCTAAAGTTGTAAGTGAATCATATATGATATCATAAATATTATTATGGTTCTCTTAAAAGTTAATAATATGTTTAAACCCACTATACAGGAGTCTCAGACACATACGGAAGAAATTGGACATAAGGTAAGGGATAATTATTCCAATCTCATTCTTATCCGAGATTGTTTATTCGTAAGTATTTATTGGGGTTATATTTATTATCCATGTCCATATGTTCTAAAAATGTTTTCATAAAATTTTTAATTTTCTTATATGTGTGTTTAAAGTCATTTTTACCCTTTTTTTACTTTTACCACATCATATGGAAGGAATCTTTCTCTTTTTTACCATACGAGGTACTTTTTGACTTTTCCGGCAAAAGTACGAGAAGAATGTTTTTTTAACTTATACGGCATGAATATATTTTTATGGTTTCATAACACCTTATTTTCATTAAGCTTACTCTACAAGATTTCATGACTATTTTCAACAAAATCCTTTTCTTTTAAAATTTCATGTCATATTGTGAAAAGAAAATGATTTTGAAGAAGAAAGGATATTTTCCTCAAGAATTCATTTCAAGTGTTTTATCAAAACCATTTTACATCTAAGATGACATTATTTAATATGTATGTTTTAAGTATAATTTATCTATGATTTAAATGGTTTCACTTCTCTTATTATGAAATGATATCCATTTATTTTATATGGATTATGTTATGATGGGATGATGTTCATGAAACCCATTTGATTCTTTGGGTTATGATGAATGATTTATGTTTATGTTGTGTCAAAAGTAAGAATGATTTAATTATGAGATGGGTGGGACCTATATCTCCCTCCAATGAATTGGGTAAATATTTATATCTCATGATATAGACATGGCTGGAACTGGAAGTTAATCTGGTTCAGTGTTACAGGACTGAAACGAGGAGTGAACTCGATTTAGAAAGGGACTTTTTCCACTAATATGGTCTTGGCAGTAATGCCTTGGATAATATGGAAATAATATCATGTGATTAATGGTTTGACATAATTAAATGTTTTATTCCCATGCTATTTTATCATGATTAATGTTCCTTTATGACCTATGCCTTACGTACTACCAAGATTTATTTCACAACTCAAGATTTTGATGTGTAAACTTTATGTTCATGTTTTGAAGTTCAAATGTATATGGTTTGTTTTATTTTCTCCATGATTAACCTTAATAAGAATTTGAGATCACCCTTTATATGTTTTATTTTCCCCAGGATATAAATAAAGTTTTTAGGTAAGAAAAAAAAGGGAAGATCTTTATGGGAGATGTTGAAGATCTTTCACCAAGATTAGAAGATTATTTTTCCGAGTTTCCAAAGACACTAAACTGTTACATTCCTTTTGTTTTTGTTTTTATTATATATTAAGTATTTCGCAAAAGTAATGTAATGTCTATATATTTCAAGCTTTGGGTCTCTACAGTTGGTATTAGAGGAAAGGTTTAGTTAACCTTTGGAAACTAGGATGTGAAAACTTTAGTGAGATCCCTAGAGATATTTCTAAGGTATGTCTAGGGATGTCCCTAAGGTTAAGTATAAGTATAGGTAATAGTACTAGAATTAAGGTAACGATCTTAGAATTAAACCTAAGATGTTAGATATTGAAGTTACTCCCCCTTTATTATGTTGTTTTCCCTAGCATGATTTTTGCCTCTCACACTATTATTTTTGGGTTTTAGACAATGGCTGGAACCCAAAGGAACCGTGTTGATCAATCTAATGGAAAATAAAATGATTTTCCTCATGAACAAACCAATTTTATGGGAGATGGAGTGAAAAATATTATTTTTATACTTACACAAGCTATGAATCATTCTGGACTTCCAAAAGAACAGAGAAGGGAACAATATTCTATTGAGTCCTTCATGAGGAAATGTCCACCTTCTTTTAGTGGGTCTTCTAATCCACTTGTTGCTGAACAATGGATTAGTACCATTGAAAAGATATTTTCCATACTTCGTTGTTCAGAACATGAAAAATTCATTCTAGCTATTTACCGTTTAGAAGGTGAAGCAGACCAGTGGTGGACTCTAATTAAGAATACAAGGCCCCAAGATGAAATTAAATCTATGGATTGGGAGGAGTTCAAGAACTTGTTTTTCAGTAACTACTTCTCTCGTATTCTTTGAACAAATATGGAAAAGGAGTTCCTTGAGCTTAAGCAGAATAATGATGAATATGTTGGTATATACGAAGTAAATTTTATAAGACTTGCAAGGTATGCATATGGCTTTATCATCCAACCTGAAAGTAAAGATGATCAATTTTTTAGTGGCTTAAAACCAAGTCTTTGAAGGGCATTAGCTATAAGAGACTTCAGTAGCTATAAAGAAATTGTGTGTTTTGATATCAAGGTAAAACTGGAAGTTATTGTAACATATCCATCTCGTGGTTTTGACAAGAAATGAAAGATGGAGTTCAAGGAAAAACCTCAGAACAATGGTGAAAAGAAGGTGAATGTTTTTTTATGCTCAAAGTGTGGAAAGAAGCATGGTGGAGATTGTCTAAAAGGTACTAGAAAATGTTTCAAGTGTGGAAAAGAAGGTCATCAATCCACTGAGTGTCGAAGTAATGGGAAAAAGGTTTCTAATGATGTGAATAGAGAAAAGACTACAGAGAACGCTCCACTAACACTTCAATGCTTCAAGTGCAAGGAAATGGGGCATTATTCTAACCAATGCCCTAATCCAAGGGTAAATGGTGATCGATATCAACAACCTCTTAAGGAAAATGACAAAGGGAAGTCACATGCAATCACTATTGGTGATGCTGAATATAAAAACGATGTGGTGGAATGATTAAGTGTTTATGTAATGGGATTCCAAAATAATGTTGTATATAGTATCGTGGAATATTGGAATATTTATGTATTGGTCTATTGTGGTTTTTAATAAATTTATGGTACTAGTAACCATGAAATGTGATTTTGGAAAGCAGATGATATGATAAGGAGAAAATGAAATGTTTAATAGTATTCATGAGCTCATGACTGATATAAGGACTAAGTGATATTATGGTTTGAGTATATAGAATTTTTGGGATTTTGGTATGTGGAAAGAGTTAACTTTTGACAGTACTCATGTTTTTACTAAGGTTCTATGGTAATTCATGTTTCAAAAGAATACATGATTAAGGTATTCACATGTCTGGAATGTGATCAACAAGATATATCTTATGATATATGGGGGATAAAAGATAGTATTCACAGGCTTGGTTAATGACATTTCTAGGAATCATTTTTTTATACTATGACATTGGAAAAATGTATTTTGGATAATTCTAAAGACTGGAATGGATTATGTCGGACATCAAATAGTATTGTTTAAGGATAGAACTTTTTTTGATATTATTTCTGTAATGTTATAATAGTGAAGTTTTAGGAAAAAAGAAAAGGCAACCTGCAGGATGGGAGACAACCCATCGCGTCGGACAAGGTTGCGGGAATAAAACCCACAACCGAAGTGCGACAGGCCTTTATTTCCTACCACTGGACTACAGGAAGTCCCTGGTTAGAAGAAACTAGTTTTTTTAAGCAGTATGATAGATGAAGCATAAGTCCATTTTTGGAATCATATATGATTAACCTCACCATAGATGGACTTATGTATATTTGACATCTTTTGATAACCTTTTGTTTGAGACATATGGAATGACCCATCATTCTATCACATGATCTACTAACACTTCATGAATGAAAAATTCAACTTCATTTCTTTAAGAGATGAAGTGGAAATTGTTCAAGGCATGAACAATGGTGAAATTTTACTAAAATAAAGTAAGTATTTCTTCTAATTCAAATTGTTCAACTTTAGGGAAATGATCTTGAAAACCAAAAATGTTGTCCTAGTGCCCTTATATCTGATGAATCAAATGGTACCTTAGATAATCACAAATTTATGGCTTTGTGATTGTTGGATTTTTTATATCCATGTTCTATACCACTCTCCATCATAACTTGATGGTTAGATTTCTCTTCCATATCCATATTTTCACCTATGTTCTCCTATATGGAAACCCAGTGATTAGTTAATTTGGGTAACCGTTACGTTTCATACTTTAGTTTTTAAAGATAATTTTTGGTATTTATTTTTAGGATGTGGGTTTCTATTAAAGAAACTTTCGAGTAGTAAACCATTTATAACCCCGATGAATTTCGAGGGCGAAATTCATTTTAAGGGGGGTAGAATGTAACACCCCGAGATTTTATGAAAAATATTCTTTTTAATTTTATTGATGTCTTGTGTTTTACGCTACACCAAAAGGAACTTTCACTACATGCATCCCTGAATTGGCATGCATTACACTCAATTGCGACCTTCCACAATAGCGTGTGTTGTACGCAATACCGAGTTTCACTAAACAAAGATACGTTATTAAAATATTAAATAAACTAGCTGTTATGAATAGTAATACCCACTTTTTGAAATTTTATAAATTTTATCTTTCAAAATGGACTTCATTTTTGGATTTGGAATATCAAAATTAGCCTAGGGTGAATTTTTGGTATTTTTCTGAAAACTTTTAATTTTTGATGAATAGTGAAAACACTGGGTTACTATTTAAAAACCGACATTTTATTTAAATAATTATTTATTTATTTAAATTTATTTTAGTTCAAAATTGATACATAATACCTATATAAGTTCAATGTAATCCACTGGATTCATTTTATAATAATTTTAGATATATAAAAATTTTATTGAACTTTTCACCGTCTTTTACCCACCTCCTAGGAGAATTTGAAAATTTACATAAAACTTAATTTTACCGCTTCTGTGAGTGGAATTTCAAAAATCCGAGAGACATGGTTAATATCAAGGAGTAAAATGTGGTTCAATAAGATAAAAATAATTTTTGGTGAATAGTAACTTTTTACTTTTATTTACCACGGTTAAAACTAAATAGGGTAATTAAGGGTAAAATGGTATTATTATTACCCTAACACATGTTCTAATTATATTGGATAAGTTTAATTCTACCAAAAACAACCTTAGGAATAAAATATTACCCTTTAGGTCCACTTGGATTAGATTAGGACATTTATTATTATTTTATTTAAAGAAGAGTTAAAATAGTTAAAATCAAAGTTTAATAACTAAAACATTTTTAATATAAGGTTATACATAAGATAAATTCTACTATAAATATTAATTAGAAAGATAAAAAGATTTACTACCTAATGGTATTTTATTTATAATTTTTAGACATTAAATAATTTAATTTATTTATGACACAATGGTGATGCAGTAATTATCTAAATAATGAAATATTAAAATAATTGATATTATAAATACCCAAATAAATGTAATTTAAGACTTTTTATAAATTAAACTAATTTTATAGGTTAATATGACATTGTTTTATTGATTTAATTAACTTTTTTCGAACTAATCATGCTGTTATGATTTTCACAAAAATCAATTACCAAATAGTGTCAAAATTGACATAAAATAGTTTTTAAAAAAATATTATATTATTAATTGTTATTTTATTCCTAAAAATATAAGGTTCGGCCAAATGAATTATATAAGGTTATATATATTAATAATGAACAACTTGGGGTTCTTTTGGCTTGTTATAGTAAGTTTATTAACCATATAGTGTAAGAAAACAAGAAGACGCAGTAAAAGTAAAATTATTTAACTTAAAGTTAAATCTAAATGATAAGGTTAAAATAGTAACCTAAACTTGTCTGAATTATATTGGTTGAGATTATTTCGACCCATCCCCACTTTATCTTCTAAATAAATCAATTTGGAGCTATTATAAACCAAATATGACTTTATTATAAAATAATATTTTAAGTTTTTCCAAAGGTGCCCCTCTCCTCCCTTATAAAAAGGGCACCCCTTCCCTCTTCTCTTCACACCCTTTTAAGCCTTGAAGCTCTGACAACCCCTGAAGGTTCCTCTTCTCAACCTCTCTAGTTATATCATAGAGGTTATGTTTTTCTCAAAAGACCAACTCTAGTGCCCTAAGAAGAAGTTTAAAGGAGGTGCGTCAAGGAAGTGGTAATCTCTTCTACCGACTCTTTCAAGTTTCTTTCTTCTTCTACTTACTCTTCTTTAGTTTTTTCATTATAAAGTAATAACATAATTATTAATTATATACTGATATGTTATTATAAATATTAAACAACCCTATTTCACCTTCTATCCATCCTACGGAAAATGAAATCACCGCGCGTGCGTGCGTACGGAATAACGTCTCCACGCCGTGGTGTAATCAGTTTTTCCACCACCACCTTACTTGGATGGGTATAATGGTGTAAAGAATAACTATATATGATTATTATAACATCATACTGATTCTAAGATATTATATCATCCACTCCAATTCCATTCAATAAATATGGTAATGATATCATCACTCGTGCGTACGTACGGATTACCGTCTCCACGACGCGATGAGATTCATTTTCCATGTTAACAATTCAAGAATGATTATAAAGTATATATAATAAGTAATCATGATATATATGACATAATAATGCTACTGGATTTATGTATATATATATATATTTATTTCATCTACTTAATTTCATTCAATTCAATAAGGAAATGAAAAACAGCGTTCATGCGTACGTACGGCCTACCGTCTCCATGAACGGTGTATTTCTTTCCATTTATCGATCTATTATATATATATGTATATTATGAATATATATTATATATAAATCATGTTTTATATTTTGGAATTAATTAATCATGATCTAGGTAATCATATTAATAATTATAAGTCAAAACACGGACGATAAATGAAACGATTTTACCCAAAACACTGCTTTAACATGGAATTGACAAATGAACGGATAATCTAAAGTCGTAAGTGAATCATATATGATATAATAAATATTATTATGGTTCTGTTACATGTTAATAATATGTTTAAACCCACTATACAGGAGTCTCGGATACATACGGAAGAAATTGGACATAAGGTAAGGGATAATTATTCCAATCTCATTCTTATCTGAGATTGTTTATTCATAAGTATTTACTGGGGTTATGTTTATTATCCATGTCCATATGTTCTCAAAATGTTTTCATAAAATTTTTACTTTTATTCTATGTATGTTTAAAGTAATTTTTACCATTTTTTACTTTTACCACATCGTATGGAAGTAATCTTTCTTTTGTTTACCATACGAGGTACTTTTTGACTTTTCCAGCAAAAGTACAAGAAGAATGTTTTTTTAACTTATACGGCGTGAATGGATTTTTACAGTTTCATAACACCTTATTTTCATGAATCTTACTCTACAAGATTTTTATTTTCAACAAAATCCTTTTCTTTTAAAATTTCCTGGAATATTGTGAAAATAAAATGATTTTGAAGAAGAAATGATATTTTCCTCAAGAATTCATTTCAAGTGTTTTATCAAAACCATTTTCCATATAAGATGACATTATTTCATATGTATGTTTCAAGTATAATGTATCTATTATTTACATGGTTTCACTTCTCTTATGATGAAATGATATCCATTTGTTTTATATGGATTATGTTATGATGGGATGATGTTTATGAAACCCATTTGATTCTTTTGGTTATGATGAATGATTTATGTTTATGTTGTGTCAAAAGTAAGAATGGTTTCATTATTAGATGTGTGGGACCTATATATCCCTCCAATTAATTGGGTAAAGATTTATATCTCATGAGATAGACATAGCTGGAACAGTAAGTTAATCTGGTTCAGTGTTACAGGACTGAAACGAGGAGTGAACTCGATTCAGAAAGGGACTTTGTCCACTAAGATGGTATTGACAGTAATGCCTTGGCTACTATGGAAATCATATCATGTTCTTAATGGTTTTCCACAATTAAATTATTTATTCTCATGCTATTTTATCATGATTAATGTTCCTTTATGACCTATGCCTTACGTACTGCGAAGATTTATTTCACAACTCAAGATTTTGATGTGTAAAATTTATGTTCATGTTTTGAAGTTCAAATGTATATGGTTTGTTTTATTTTCTCCATTATTACCCTTAATGAGTATTTGAGATCACCCTTTATATGTTTTCTTTTCCCCAGGATATAAATAAAGGTTTTAGGTAAGAAAAAAAAGGGAAGATCTTTATGGGAGATGTTGAAGATCTTTCACCAAGATTAGAAGATTATTTTTCAGAGTTTCCAAAGACACTAAACTATTACGGTCCTTGTGTGTTTTTTTATTATATATTAAGTATTCTGAAAAATTAATGTAATGTCTATGTACTTCAAGATTTGGGTCTCTACATTTAACCCTCTCCATCAATATCGGTGTTATCCTTGACACCATTATGCATTTCACCAACCATTCCATCATGGCAGACGCAACTGCTTCCACAACCCTGGGAACTCTCACCCATTTATCCTCAAACCATCAGCCATCCTAGGCCCAAATCATGTCATATAGAAAATATCACATCTAGATCAATCACACAAGGTAGAAATCTAACAACAAATAGTTAACAGGGATTTTAGTCCCTAGAACAAAGGAATCCATACTTTATAAGAAAATAGGTTTATACGACCCCATATAATTATCTTAAACAAACAATATATACATTACTATCTTGAATTATCTAATTCATTTAACATAGGTTGAAACCATAAGAAACTCAGGGAACCAGTTATCCATAGCTAACAAATTATTTTAACATGCTTTAAGTACAACTCCATTTCCATCAATCATAACAAAGTAAGGTAACAATTTAACATGCCTATTTATTATTTAATCATTAATAATTTACTAGATTTAGATTAATTATCCAAATTACAAGAATAAATAACATGATAAACCATAACATCAACAAAATATAGCACAAAATCTAGAAAATAAATTGGAAAAACATCAACATAGCATAAATATATATGATCAATACAACCCAACACCAATTTTCATTTATTAATTATAGTTTAATATTTATTAATTAAAAATTCCACCATTACCCAATGAGATAAAACATGATAACCCTACAATTTTTCTCTTAAATTAAGAGAAGAAATGTATCCCCTACATCAACGATTTCAACATTATTCAAAAAAGAATAGAATAACAAGTATCGATCTCTGATCACCTATCCAAAAATGAATATATATCTCTTTAAGGATGTCACACCACAAATTCACTAGAAAATATCAAAATAACTCCATGATAATAAGGGAAATAAATCACCATAGCATGGAAAGCTAGAATTGGAGATAAAAAATATAACAAATAAGAAACAATAATAGAAAGTGGGGAAACTCACCATGGATCACCAAGGATATATAATGAGAAGTTGGATATCAATCCAAATAGAAAGGTAATTAAAATCCCAAAAAGAGAACCTTTGGATTCCTAGGTTTTGGGATAATTTGGAGGATTTTGAGAGAGTTTAAGGGTAAAATAGGATCTATAGGAATTTTACCAGATGAGAATTCATGATGTTAATGTGTCATTCATGTCATGAATGGATTAAGTCTAAGGCTCACAAAAAAATACATCTCATGAATCCTATAAACCCAAGATCAATTAACATCATTAACTAAATGGTAACTTCATTAATTCTCAAGGAAATATTCACCAATTATAACCCCTCGTCCAGTCACATTCATGAACTAATGGTTTACACCATGAATCATACCATGTGAATTGACCCTACTCAATAAACAAATCAATATTCTGGACATGAACTTCTCTCACTTAATGAATTACACTTCGCATCATGTGCTCCACCTACAACTATATTTCATCTCCCTAACTCCACTAAACTTACTCGAGTATTCCTCCAAGCACCTCGAAATTAAGAAACGCATAAATGAATGGGGTAAAAGGGTTCATTATCTTACATTAGATACCTCTAAAACAATTTTAAACCTTGGGAATTAAAACCAAACCCAAATAAAAGAGGAAAAATGGTTTGTCTGGATAATCACCCTATGATATAGCTCTCAAGAATCTCACAATTATGGGATTGAAACCATATCACTTAGAGGTAAAAGGAACAAAACTATGCAACACTCTCTCGGGGGATATAAATATCAAATAGGATCAAGTCCATAAACAAGGAATCAAGGAAGAGATAACTATCTCGTAATCCATATGATGGTTGAGACCATTAAAACATAATTGCAAAAGAATAATCAATTATCAAAAAACTAAGGATACTGAGAATGTATCCGTGAATCACGTTCCTAGGTTCTATTCTCCATGTCATTATGTCACCATAGGATATAAACTAAGGTAATAGCATGCTCATTAAACACCTTACATGGTGGTATTGGATCTCTATGGGCCACTAATTTAAGGTATCATCATCATAAACATCAATATATACCCAATCGATGATGTGGGAATTATCATGAAGATAGAGGAGAAGATATGAAACATGAAATACATCATGAATCTATCTCATATATGGGGAAATTTATATTTAGTAGGTGAAGGCTCTAACATATTCCACCACCTTGAAAGGTCAAAAAATGGGGGTAAAGCTTGATCCCATGACTAAACCTTCACTTCCTATGATGAGGAGTCACCTTCAAAAATACATGATCTCCAATATGAAACTTCTGTTACCTCCTCCTATGGTATTAATGGGACTTCTGATGATTTTTTTCTACCTTCATCCACTCACGAATCACCTGCATCATTTCTATTGTGATATGTATTAGTTTTGGACTGATATTTGTTAACTCTATGACCCTAGTCTAGTATAATAGAGAAAGGAAAGGTTATCCATGAAAAGATTTAAATGGTTCAATTCTAATGGTGGGGTGAAAACTATTATTTTAAGAAAACTCTACCAAAGGTAGATTCCTCACCCATGAACCTCTAAAATCTAGGACACAAGCACGAAACATGTATTCAAGAGTTTGGAAGGTCTGCTTTTTCTGACCATCTATATATGGATAAAAAGTAGTTTTTAGAAACAAATAAGATCCAAAATTAAGAAAAAGACCTCTCTGTTCCCTGGATGTGAAAAGAGAATCATGATCAGATATAATCATCCTTGGGCTCCATGAAGCCTCACCATCACCACTAGATATTTTCTTAATAAAACCTCTCCTAAATGTAATTACTTGATTATTAAGAAGTGATTTGATTTCTTAAAAAGTTCCAATATTACCGAGATAAAATCATAACCACAATTATATTGGGGTAAAATAATGATAGAGTCTATAAAAATATCCTATAACTTCAATTGAGGAACATTTAATGGATAGAGAAACCCACCAAGAACACGATGTGCATCTTTCACCTTCTAGTAGAATAGGATCAGGACACGAACTCTATAACTGAATGCTTCAAACAAAGACACCAAAACTAAACTATCAAAGAATGGTACATATTTTTCACACTTGGATGTACCATTAAGGGTGACCTATATAACTCATGGAGAACCACCTTTCACTTCACCAATGGAACAAAGAGCCTTCCCTGAAACAACACCCAATGTTGATCATCCTTAGATCATACATCAGGGGAATCACCATAGACAAATCGATCTCACTAGAATTCCACCTAAAAATTCCTAATTTGGGACTCCTTGTGACTTCCTAAAACCTACACTCCCATATCTGGTGCTCAACAAAACATAATATTTACATTTTTTGCTTCGATACCAATAAATGTGACCATATTTTAACCATCCAAAACTTACAACATCAAAAGGAAATATTCTATCACATACATACCCATTGATATTTTAGGTCGAGAGTTTTAGAGGATCAGAAAACCTTAATAAATATCATATTTTATACAAAATTATATGATTTATTATCCAGATTCACTCGATCTAGACTCTTAATCGAGATCACTCACCATTGATCTTCTACTCATCATTATACCAATTGAAATCATTTTAAAACATAGGTTAATCACTAATTTCTCAGTAAGGGGTTTTAAAACATGAGATAAAATCCTTTATCCTTTAAAATGATATAAAAATTCTTCTTAAAACCTTTTATTTTGTATTAAATACTTTTAGAAAAATAAAACATTTTATAAAATGCAGAATTTTCCCTAAAATATAATTTAGCATTTTAAAAATCCATATTAAGAGATGATTTTTAAAACTTTTAAAAACATATTATTTTAAAAACTAATTTATTTTTAAAATATAATATTCTTTGATATAAATCCAGATTTCTTCTTTGAAACATTAAAACATTCCTTTTGAAAATAATATTTCTTTATGGAATATAATGATACTCGATAAACTTTGAAAAAAACCATGTAGCCACTAGTAGTATTGAAGGTATAAACATCACTTTAAGACAAATTCCCCTTGATTTCATGGGTTCACTCCATATTCATCATATTTTTAGTCAAGGTTCACTAACAATACTATCATAATAAATACCAAAATACCAACAACAAGCATGTACCCAAGTGGTAGAGGATCCTACATGGTATCAAAAAGACCCGGGTTTAAATCTGAGTGGAGGTGAATTTTCAGGATACTATAGTATTAATGTGAGGTATTATAGTAGTATTGCATGGTATTGTAGCAGTCAGAACTATTTATCTAATTTGGCCTTTGGGCCACTAGTTAAAAAATGGGGATTATCTAATAAATAAAAAAAATCAAGGCCTTTATGCCATTTAGAAAATACCCAACTACCAAATTTTTAAATAAAAAATTTTTGTAAATATTTCTTTTCTCATTATAAATCCATTAAAATAAACTTTAAAAAACTTCATATCTATGTAATTTATTTTCAATTATTAAAATAATTACATATCCCATAAACTTTATAAAATTTTCCTTTAAGGAAAATACATTCTTTCATTAAGATTGGGAGAAATCAAAATTTTATTAGTGTCACATATAAATGATTCTTGAAAAAAAATTATGAAAATTATTTACATACAATTATATAATGTCAATAATAGATATAGTTTGTGGACATACATATAATCATGAATGACATCCATGAATTTTAAAGAACATTTAATGTATAAAGTAATAGTTTTTAATACTTTTAAACTATCCTGAAATCAGAAAATAAAATTACTGAAATAAACCCCCCTAGAAAGAGGGTTTTCAAAATAGAATTTTAATAAAATCATTTTTCCTTTCAATTGGGGTTTTAGAAAAAATAATATAATTTTAACAAAAAATACCTTATAATAATGGTTTTTATAATCCATGAAATAATATTTTAAAAACAAATTTCCCTTACAAAAAGGGTTTTTAAAACCATAAAATAGTAGTTATCAAAAATAATTCCCCCTTACATGAAAATGGGGCTTCAAAGATAGGAATTAAATCATTTTTCCCCTACCTTATAGTAATATTCTTATATCACTTTAGCAAAACCCTAGGACTCTTTTGAATCTTTCCTTTTCTTGAAGATATACTCTTGTATAAAACTCATTTCTCTATTACTTTCCCTCTTGTTCTAGATACTATAAGGATGTAACTAGGTATCTTAAGAGGCACTTAGATTTTATGTAACTCAAAGTAAAGTTATATTTATATAGAAAAGTTTTATTGTATATTTGTATTAAAATATTAGTTAAATTAAAGATCAGTTCTTGGTATGATTAATCCTAAATATTCAATAAAATCTCTTTTACAATGATGTTTATATAAAATATAAGTTATATGGTATCCTTCTCACCCAAACCCTATCTCCAAGATATAGGGAAAATCATGAATGTCCATATATCAACATTCTAGATCATAATTATATCTTAACATCCTAACTCTAACCATTTAATAATCCATAAGCCTCCAAACATGAATCTTCATCAAGATCGGGATCTTATGGCTTACTTAACACATTCTTAACTATTACAAATCATATAAAAAAATAAAAACAGTGATCTATATATATAGTTGTTTATACTTAGGTCATTTTATACTAATCTTGATCATTTAAGTCAAAAAAAACATGATAATGATATATTAAATATATTTATATTCCTTCAACTTTATCTAGAGGTTATAAGTGAGAAAGAAGAAGATCGCATGGTAGTTTTAAATCTGGAATTGAATATTAACAGTTAAGTGGCTTTAATTATACCTTTATAAGGAGTTTTAGAGACCCTTACACAGGTTCGGTATTAGTCAGAATACCCTTATGCAGCTATATTGTGACCTTTACACAAGATTTGAATCTAGTATTTACCTTTACGTGAGGTTATGTTACCCTTATATAACTAGAATAATACCCTTACATAGATTCTGAAAATAAGGGATTACCTTTATATAGAGTTTTAATACCTTAGTTTACCCTTATATAAATTCAATTTTTATAAAGAATATGATTTCAACTATTAAATTCTCTAATTATAATTCTAAAACTCATATGATCCATTAATTTTATTAATATATAAAATAATTTATTTACAATTATTTTATATATATGTGTACAAATTAAATATATTTATTCTTATAATTATATTCACATAGAATTTTATTTATGATAATGACTTCTTTATATGTTATACTACTATTTAATATACTTACATTCAAATCAATATTTTACTAACAATAGTTTTTATATTATTCAACATAATATATATATATATATCAACTCAATATACTTCATATGTTTTCATTTCTAATTAATATTTTATTTTTATTGATGAATGTTATATTACCATTAGAATTTATATTTATTATCTACAATCATTTATCATAGTTTGTCTAATAATTGAAAATATATATATAATTGATATTTTAAACATTCATTTTCATAATATAATTTCAAAAAATATGGATAATGTAATATTAAATAAGTTCTAAGTCGTTAATTAACATAGTACCCACATGAGTTATGAACATATTCTTAATTAAATTAATATAATGATTTATTTTAATAAAATTATATATATATATATATATATTTCTTTAAAAATAAAAATTTATTCAAGAGTAATATTTTTAAATACATAAGGTTTTTAATTTTAATCAAAACTATACATTTTATACCAAAATAAAAGTACTTTTATGTGATTATTAATCACTTGCACTTAAAATTCACTTTTATTAATAATGACATATAATTTATAAAATAATTTCAAAAGAGATTATTATTTACCTTTATAAATATCCAAATAGAATTATCTGAAATATATTCAATAATATTTAAACAACTCTTTAAATATTTAATGAACATAAATTCAATATATGAATAAAACTTAAAACTGATATGTTAATTAAAATCTTTCTTGGTTTATTTTAATTAAATAATTTTTTAAAATATAGTATTATTTAAAAAATAAAATGTGTATTAAATATTGTGATGTTATATTATACCCCCTTAAATTAATTGATATTTTTCAATTATAATTATAAAATATTAATTGTCTAATTAACCTTAATAAATTCAACATAAAAGATCACGAAAACTCGAAAGGTTATCAATACCTTTAAACTTATGTCCACAAAAAAACATTATTCCTAAAATAAACCCTTCACTAAAATACATACTAAACCTAAGGGTTTTATTACCATAAAATTATCCCAAAATTATGAAAACTAGGATCAATGGATCTCTCATTAACCCAAAATATCATCAGTCGCTTAAAGACTTATCTACAAAATTCTAAGAAGTAAAAACTATCCTTAACCAAAAACATTATAATCTATAATGTTATTTAAACACTTTTTTGATACCAATTATGGAATCCCCAAACCTACACTCCTAGATTTGGTCCTCAAAAAAACATAAACTTTAAATTTCTAGCTTTGATACCAATAAATGTGACCAAATTTTAACCATCCAAAACCTAAAATGTCAAAATAAAATATTTTATCACTTATATACCTAAGGATATTTTAGATATAAATTTTTAGATTATTAGAAAATCATAATAAATATCATAGTTTCTATAAAATTATACTAACTATTATCTAGATTCACTTGAGATGGAATCTTAATGGTGACTACTCACTATTGATCTTATACTCATCACAATACCTGTAAAAATAATTTTAAAACATAGGGTGAGTAAAAACTTATTCAGTAATGGGTTTTAAAATACAAGGTGAAATCATTTCTCCTTTAAAATTATATAAAAAATATTTTTAAAACCTTTTCTTTTATATCAAATATTTTTAGGAAAATAAAACATTTGATTTAACACATAATTTTCCCTAAATAACAATTTTGGGTTTTATAAATCCATAATAAGAGATAATTTTTAAAACTTTTAAAAGACATATTATTTTGAAAACCAATTTTTAAGGACCAGACATATTATTTTGAAAACCAATTTGTAAGGACCTGACTTTAAACATTACGTATTCTAGTGAATTTAAACTAGAATTCACATTATTTCATTGCCAAATATTTTTAGGCTTATATATTTAGAGATTTAGGTCATAAATATTACATAATAAACCTAGATATTATAAAGTGTACACTTCTATTCAGTATCTATTTTTTCACCAAATAAAACCTTTAAAAATAAAAATGTTTTTTTTCATGAAACATCTTCAAAATTTTCTTCTTACCCTCATAATTTTCCCTAATCATCCATTGAAAAAAACATGGGATGATCACAAAAATATAATCAAGGGACATAAAATGGAATAAATAAACAAATCCATTTTCTATGAATACTTATAAAATATTTCTTTTTCAAAATAAACTTTAGGCTCAAAATAAACATTTTATTACCCAAGAAATCACTTTATTTACTCAAATACTTTAATAAAACATTTCATAAAAAATTATAAAGTAAAAAATAAAACTCATAAAGGTTTATTTTCAATCATGAAAACTCATAAAAACTTTTTCACAAATTTATACTTTTCACCCTCAAATAGTAGCATAAACTTTCCTTTAAATATAAGATCAATATCTTACCTTGATAAATCATAATATTTCCATCAAAATATATAGAAATCATATATGAAACATATATGTAACTTGATAAATAATTTTCATTTCAATCTTATAATCACTCTTACAAATGTAATTACCATATGATTTACTTCCATACCCAATTCATTGGAGGGCTATCACGGACCCACCCATCCTTGGTTTATTTTGGAACCACCCATCCTGGGTTTATTAGGGAAGCAACCATCCTTTGTTAATAACATAACCATACATCCTTGGTTTATAATATAACCACCCATCATTATATAAATTTCTAATAACCATAACATAATCACAACACATAAAATCTTTCAATTTCTAGAATTTCCCTCATAACCAAATTCTTTGCATCCATAAGAAAACATTTTCAGATATTAAAAAATTCATTACATTTTAAAACCATTTTTTAAAATAAAAAAAATATATGGAAAGAGGGTTTTTTTAGGAAAACATTATATATTATAAATAAAGAAAAAATAAAATAATGTTTATGATGGAAGGAAAAGTCATTGTCTCCTTATGAATTAAAATAGAACATTCACTATGTTATTTTGTAAAGAAAGTAAAACCTTTCTTAAAAGTATTTCTTTTGAAAAGCATTTAAATAAATTAAAAAGTGATATAAAATGATGTTTATAATTATTTTATTTATATATAAATACATTAATAATATATTTTTTAAAAACATGGACATAGAATAAAACAATTGGAAGGAAAACTTTAAAAGAGGTTTTTTAAAAGAAAGACTCTTACCTTAAGCCCATCTCGTCATGCGCATTCCATATCTTCCTGAATAAAAAATTATATTAATTATTTAATTTTTTGGGCACCCTTATCAAGTTTATTATTCCTTTTATTTCACTTATTACCATGTTATATACAATTACTTAATCAATTAATTTTACGTCAGATGTTTTAATGGTATACGACTCATGTGTCCAAAATGACTTCAATAGGTTGAATATGTTCAAATATGTCATAATTACATAATATATAGAATAATAATCATGAAATAATTTTTATTAATCAATTATAATTTTAAAACCAATCATTAAATATGGTTATAAAAAAATAAATTTTGTTACAATCATGGAGACGGTGGGTCGTAAGAATGCATGAGTAATGTTTTTTTCAAGGATCATTATAGAAAGAAGGTAGGAATTATTTTAACTTTAAAAATTAAAATTATATCATAAATACTATATATATCATCCATGTGATGTGGTGATGAAAAATAAATTACATCGCATCATGGAGGTGGTAGTCCACACGTACGCACGAATGACGTTATCATTGTTCAATAGATTGAAAGGTAAGAAATTAAATGATATAATATATTTTACTAATGATAATTATATCATATATATCATATATATATATATATATATTAAATTCATCATTATAACCATCTATGAGTGTAGTTATGTAAAAATAATTACATCGATTCGCAAGGTGATAGTCTGTCGTACACATGAACGTTGGATTCTTTTCCCATTTTATGGAAGTTCAAGATGGATATAAGTTATTAAAATAACATAATAACATATAATTATATGTTAGAAACTTATTTTATTATATAATCATGGTTAAGTAGTATTTTGAGGAGGTGGAATAATAAATAAAACAAAAATTCTTGATTAATAACGATACCTCTTTTTCAGACAACCTCTTAAGGTTTACACAAAAAATCACTCCTATGTTAGTTTTCTAATCAAAAAAAGGCCCCTAGTATGTGAATAGGTATGTAAGGAAGGTATTTTAGTAGTTATTGTATGAAAAAAAAGGTTTTTTAAGTGTTTACAAATGAGAAGAAGAGGTTCCCTTATATAAGAGAGGGGAGGGGCACTCTTGAAATTTCTTAAAAAAATTAATATAAATTAATTTTGACATGAAAATGGATCAAAAATGATAATATTATAATATATTATGTGTATAAATCTAAATAATCTCATAAAATAAAATTTTGAAAAGTTTTCATCACATTTTTACCCTTATATTTTTGTTTTAACCCTTCGTTAACCCTTTTGACAATTATAGTGATATCAATGTGTTTTACTCTTAAGGGGTTAATATAGTTAATAGAAAAGTAAAAAGGCCCATAAATGGACCATGATAGATTTAATAAACTATATCTCATTTAATTTGATGAATATAATATTTTTAGTAATTTTAAATCATTTGATGAGAAATTATTTATTATAAAATATCATTAATGTCAATTTTAGAACTATTCCATTAATTTGACTTTTAAAACTACAATAATACATTATAATTAAAATAAAATACATCCAAACCACTAAAATATTTCATTTTTATCTAAATAAATCATGTAATATAGATATTCATTTAAAATTTATTACTTTTAACATATTTAAATAATTTATTTTATTTTTTCATTAATTGAATAATTTTCTCATCAGTGTTGTGTAAACATTTAAGCAAATTATTTATTAAATTAAAATTAAAAAAAATTACAATGATGAATGTAAATAATTTATCCTTAAAATTAATATTTATAACCGAACATATCCTCAGTTTATACCCATGTTAAAATTATTAAAGTTATTAAAAATAAGAGTGTGACATTTTGGACTTTTCTTTACATAAAATATTATAAAATTCATAATCACATATAAATGGGAAAAAGGTAATATAAAAAATATTATATGATTATGGATTAAATATACTCTTAAAACAAAATTAAGGTAAGTTTTAGGGTCATTTTTTAGTCCTTATCATTATATTTTGAACTTTAATTGACTGATTTACCCTTTATCGTGCTAATAAAAATTACTAAAGATACTACTCACATTGACTACAAATAAAAGGGAACTATTTAACACATTTGGACCTTATGATTTTAAATATGGAATAAATTTTTCAACATTCAAAACACATAAATGGAATAATTAAATTTAAAATTAAACCAGAAAAATGTGATAAAAATAGTTTTTCAGAAAAAAAAAACATTTTTTAAGTATAAAATGTTTTATACTAAATTAAAGTATAAAATTAATTTAAAAATATATAATTGTATTTTTTAAATATGAATAACTAAAATTTTAAAATTAATCCAAAATAAAATTTTACTTTGTAAATAATTGAAAATAAAATGCAATTAAAAATAAAAATCGGTATTTTTCACTATTCATTGAAAAATCAATCTTTTTAGTAAATTATAAAAAATTAATCCTATGATAATTTTGAAATTATGAATTAAGAAATTAATTTAATTTTTTCAAGTTAAAATTATATAATTTTGAAATCATGATTTTAAATATAACCATAAAATATATGAAATCCAATTTTGCTAGAAAAAGATCTTTTTCCATTTTGACTGAAAAATTACTTAATATTATTATAATGAATATAAATATATAAATTATAATTTATGAATATTAATAATAAATAAAATTTATTTATTCTAAAATTACTTAGGTTGTTATATTCTTCCCCTTTTGGAAATTGTATCCTCACAGTTTTATTCACTTATTAAATAGGTGGGGTTATCTTTCTCTCATTGCATTTTCAGATACCCATGTTGTTTCTGAAATGATATAGATTTTCCACAATATATTAACTTGATGAATTGACTTGTTCCTAAACACTTTCTCTCTATGTTCAAAAATATAAATATTCTATTCCTCATAAGAAATATAATCTACCAAATGAACTACCTTAGGGATCAAAACATGAGATGAATCTAGCATATATTTAACTACCATCAAAACATGAAAAATATTGTGTACCTAGGATAAAATTGGTGTAAATTAAAATTGGTATGAAAATAATCCAACTTTATACAAGATTTTATATGGTCCAATGAACTGTGGACTTAACTCTCCCTTCTTACCAAAATGCATAACACTTTTCTATAGAGATACTTTAAAAACCATGATCACCCACCTCAAAAGAAGGATATTTCCTCTAGTTATCTGCAAAGATTTTATGTATTCTATGTTTCATAATCATATGTTTATAAATAATCTTAACATTATCAACCATTTCCTACACCAATTATAGTCCCCTAATCTTCTTTTCTTCTACTTTATCCCAAATGATGGATTCTGACACCGCTTTCCATATAATGCCTTAAAAGGTGTCATATCTATATTAGAATAAAAATTATTATTATAATAAAACTTAAATAAATAAATATATTGATCCCAAATTCCTATTAATACATTGAAAAATCATCAAACCTATCTTCCAAGGTCTAAATTATTCATTCAAACTGTCCATCAGACTAAGCATGAAAGGTAGTTTTGAAATTAAATTCAGTTCCCAAAGACTTCTAAAATCCTTTATAAAAATTTTAAGTGAACTTGGGATCAAAGTTAGATATAATATAGAGTGTAATTATCTGTAATCAAACTATATCCTTGAGATACAATCAATAAAGCTGATTATATCTCAAATGGAAAATAAATGGATAGATTTAGTTAATCAATCGATAATAACACAAATTGCATTATTACCTCAAGGATTCATTGGTAATTATACTATGAAATCCATAGATATATTTTCTCATTTTAAATATAGTAATTTAAAAGGTTAAATAATCACCTTTGGTAATTTTCATTCAACTTTTACCTGTTGATAAGTTAAAATTTTCATAGTAAATTCAGCAATATCACTTTTCATTTCATCCCACCAGTAATACTTCTGAAAGTATCTGTATATATTATTACTTCTAGGATGAATTTAAAATAGAAAACTATGAGCTTCACTCAAAAAAAATATTCAATAGATAATCACACACCACACATAATATCTTTCCAAATATCAAAACACCTTCTTTTCCAGCATTATATTTAGGCAACTTTTCCTTCTTAACAAATTCTACATTTTTCTATAACCCAAAATATTCCTTCTAAGATTTATTAATTATTTTTAGAAAATATTATTATACTGAAACTAGAAAAAAATGGAGGAAGTTCCTAAATTAACAAATTCTAGGCCAAAATTCATCAAATTATTAACCAAAGGGACATGTTCCAAATGTAACATGGTTAATGTGGAATTATTTTTCCAACTTGAAGCATCATCTACTTTGTTTTATTTTCTAGGATAATAATGAATCATGTAGTCATGATCCTTAATCAGTTCCATCTAGCTTCACTGCCTCATGTTAAACTCTTTCCAAGTGAATATATACTTAAAAATTTTATAATCAATATATATTTCACACTTGGATTCATAAAAATGATTCCAAAAATTTTTAAAGAAAAACCTATAGTAGATAATTCCAGATCATGTATAAGATAATTTAACTCATGGGTATTTATTTGACATGAGGCCTAAAAAATTACCTGATCATTCTACATTGGGACACACCAAAGTCCCTTCAAATAAGCATCATTGTATATGAAAAAATTCATCATTTTGGGGGGTAAAATACAAAAGTGAATCATTCACCAATATTATTTTTAATTCATTAAAATAATCATCATATTCATTCATCTAGATGAATTTAAATTCTTTTCAAGTTAACTTAGTTAGTGGGCTATAAAACTGAGAAAAAAAATTAAAAACCCACCAGCAATAACCCACTAATCCAAGAAAACTATGAATATATATGACATTTATATGTATTGTCCACTCCTAAGAAACTTTAGTTTTAGCAGGTTCAATAGTTATTCCATTTTTAGAAATAATATTACTAAAGAAATAAATATTTTTCAACCAATATTCACACTTACTAAATTATCCACATAGATTTTTTTCTTTTAAGTTTTGAAAAAAAAATCCTTAGGTATATTTCATGATCCTTGTGAATTTTAGAATATACCAATATTCTATAAATAAACATAACCACAAACTTGACTAACTATTCATGAAATAATCTATTCATAAGATCCATAAATATAGTTGGTTTATTATACAACCCAATGGTAGTAACTACAAACTCATAATACCCATACCTGTTCAAAAACAACATATTCAGAATATTTTTCTCCTTCACCTTCAACTGATGGTAACCCAAATTGATATCAATCCTCAAAAATTATTGTGCTCCTTGTATATGGTCAAATAAATCATCTATATGAGACAAAGGGTATTTGATCTTAATAGTGATGTTATTCAAGGCTCTATAATCAATGTAAAGCCTCATAGAACCTCCTTTATTATTAACAAACAAACTAGCAGCACCCAATGGTGAAGTTCTATAATGAATTAAAAATTTATATATAAAATCCTAAAATTTATTTTTTAATTCTAAAAGTTCTACTTGATACATTCGATGAGGGGTTTTGAAATAGTCTTAACATCAGGTACTAAGACAACAATAAACTCAACCTCTCAATCAGGAATAAAACTTGATAAATCATTAAGTAAAACGTCCATATAATCATTCACTATTGTTACATCACTAATATGAACAGTTTCTTTATTTTAAAAAAAAATATTCTAAGTAACTTTTACTTCCATTTATAATCAATTTCCCTATTTCTTAGTAGGTTATCAAATGTATGAAATCATTGAATAAAAATTTATTGGCTCTATAATCTATTTTAGCATAATAAACATAAATCCAATCCATACCTAAAATAATATAAAACTATACCATGTAAATTTCAAAAAGATTTTTAGGAAATACCCTTACATTGATAACAATAAGAAGATTACTATAAATCTTGGTTACTTTAATATTTCCACCTAAAGTTTTAACCAAAAGTTATATCATACTTTCAAGAGGTAATATTCCCAATTTACTTGAAAATTTATTATAAATGAAATAATGTAATGATATAGAGTCAGAAAAGGAATTAGAATAATTAAAATAAACAAGTAACATACCTTTCACCATTTCATTTGATATCCCAACATTAACCATAGTAGTAGAAAAATATTTTTCCACACCCTTTTTCTTCTGATCTTGATAATTTCTATTTTAAGGGACTAACTTTAGACATAAATTAGCATAATAACCCAACTCATTATAATTAAATCATCTTACCATTAGTTTTCCATTATTTTTATAATTTTTTTCTATGCATTCATGAGCTATATGCATAGACATTCCATATTAGAAGAATTTTCTAGATTTTGTAAGACATTCCACAAGGTAATTTAAACCACACTTATCACAAACTAGAAACTTGATTTTATTACCTTTAGATTTATTTGAAGTATTTTTCCCTATTTCCTATAAACTATACCTTTTCTTCTACTTTTTTCATGAAATACATGATCATCGAAAAACACCATTTATACCCTCTCAACACATCAACAAGTTTTTTATAACTTTTTAATTTACAATAAGCCAATTCCCTTTGATATCATGACTTTAATCCTGATTAAAACTAATTAATTTTATTATCAATATCTAATATAAAATTTGGTGCATACCTTTCCATTTGGGTAAAGTTTTCTTCATACGTAGCCACTAAATATTCCTATTTCTATCTCAATTCCAAGAATTTATTTTACATCTTGAGTCAAATATCCTTATAAAAATATTTCTTAATGAAAATATTCTTAAATTCCTCCCATTACAAACTATCAATATCTTTACTTTCTCTAGTATTCTTAACTATTTTCCATCATTGATCAACTTTGCCTTCAAAATAGTAAATATAAAGAGTTTCCATTTGATGCACTAAATAGCTCATAAAATCAAATATCTTCTCCAAATATTTAATCCACCTTTCAAGTATCAAAATATTAGAATATCTATTGAATTATAGAGTATGTTATCTCATAAAATAATTCACTTTCATCATGTTCCTCAATATTAGATCTGGATACTCTCTTGCATAGATACCACCACCATTTATAGCCTATATTAACTGATCCATTACTAAAATAAACTACTATGTTTCAATTCCAACCATTCTAGGTTTCTGATTCGAAAGGATATAATTCCCATGGTTCCTTCCTACTTCAGCTTCCATGTTTCCTTTGTGGAAAACCATTCTGAATAAAAATAGTTTAGAGTAAGCAACGTGGTAATCTTAAAATGATATATCCTTTCAACTTAACCATGAGTTAAAATATTTAAAAGTTTTGTTATTAATATTATTATAAACTCTGAATTTATCTAAACCTTTTCTCTAATGCCAACTATAAGGACCTAACCTTAAATATTACATATTCTAGTAACTCTAAACTATATTTTACTTTATTAAATTACCAAATATATTTTAGGTTTATATTTTTAGAGAGTTAGGTTATAACTCTTATATAACAAACCCATATATTACAAATTTGACACTATTATTTAGTATCCATTTTTTCTACCAAACAAAACTTTTAAAAATAAACATATTTTATTTTCTTGAAACATCTTCACAATTTTCATATTGACCTCATCCTTTTCCCTACTCATCCTTTGAAAAACATTTTAAAATGTGGTATGAGCACAAAACTCTTAGAAAGGGACATAAAAAGGAATAAATAAAGAAACATGTATGTCCATGAATACTTACAAAAAATAATTTTTTAAAATAAACTTTAGGCTCAAAATAAGCATTTTCTTTCCCAAGAAATCACTTTATCTTCTCAAATGTTTTCATAAAAAATTCATAATAAATCATAAAGTAAAAAATAAAAGTCATAAAGGTTTATTTTCAATCGTGAAAACTCATAAAAATCACAAAGTTATACTTTTCACCCTTAAAATATAATATATAATTTCCCATAAACATAAGATCAATATATTATCTTGAGAAATCATATGATTTCCATAAAAACACCATATAAATAATAGATAACACATGTTGGTAACTTGATATATAATTTATTTATTACTCTTAAAAATGGAATAACCATACAGTCAACTTCCATACCCAATGCATTGGAGGGATATCATGGACACACTCATCCTTGGTTTATTACAGAACCACCCATTTTTGGTTAATAATATAACCACCCAAACTTGGTTTATACCAAAAACACCCATAATCATAACAATTCCCAAAAAACATAACATAATCACAACACATAAAATCTTTAAATTTCCAACATTATAATCATAAACATATTTTTTCCTCTATAAGAAAACATTTTTGGATATTGAAATATCCATTATATTTTAAAAACATTTTTGAAAATAACCAAAATATAGTGGAATAGAGGTTTTTTAGGAAAACATGAAATATTATAAAGGAATCCAAAAAAATAAATAATGGTTACGATGGTGGCAAAATTCATCGCTGTCATATACGTTAAAATATAACATTCCATTTATCTTTTTGTAAAGAATGTAAAAACATTTCATGAAAATATTCCTTTAAAAAACCATTTAAAGAATGTAGAAAAATATTTAAAATGAACTTTATAATTATTTTATGTCTATATAAATACATTAATAATATATTTAAAAAACATTGATATAGAAGAAAAACAGTTAGAAGGGAAACTTTAAAAGAGGATTTTTTCTTTCCTCGAGCCCGACTCATCTCATTCATTCCTTATTTTCATGAATAATAAACTTATGTTAATTTTTTACTTACTTGATAACCTTTTTAAAGTTTATTATTCATTTTATTTCACTTATTACCTTGTTATATACAATTACTTAATCAATTAAGTTTATGTTAGGCATTTTGAAAATATTTAGCTCATATGTCCAAAATGACTTAGGTGGGTTGACTATGGTCAAAGTGATAATTATTATATCATATATAGAATAATAATCATGATATAATTTGTATACATCAATTATAATTTAAAAAAATCATGAAATATGGTTATGAAAAATGAATTATGTTATAATCATGGAGACAGTGTGTCGTATGTACGCATGAGTAACGTTTCCATTTTTAAACGATCATTATAGAAAGAAAGTAATTATTATTTTATATATATATAATGATAATTATATCATAAATAACATATTATTTCTTTAATTATATTTATTTATATCATCCATGTTATGTGGTGATGAAAAGTGAATCGCATTGCATCGTAGAGGTGGTATTCTGCACGTACGCACGAATAGCGTTATCATTTTTTAGTGAATGGAAAGGTAAGAAATTAAATCATATGTTTTCCTTTAATAGTGATAAATATATCATGAATATCATATATATATATATATATATTAAATTCATTATAATAAATATTCATTCGAGGTGGTGATGGAAAACAAATTACATCAGTTAGCGAGGCGGCAGTCTGCCGTACACACGAACGACGGATTTCTTTCCCATTTTATGGAAGTTAAAGATGGATATAGATTATTTCATTAACATAATAATATATAAGTATATTTTATATACTTATTTTATTATATCATCATTTTTAAGAGATATTTTAAGGAGTTTTAAGAAGAAATAAAACAAAAACACTTGATTAAGAACAATACCTCTTCTTCTGACAACTCCATAAGGTTTACACCAAAATATCTCCTAGTTTGGTTTCTAATCAAGAAAAGGCCACTAAGATGTGAATAATGATTTAAGGAATTTATTTTAGTAGTTATTTTATGAATCAAAATGTTAATAATTGAGAATAAGTGGTGACCTTTTATAAGAGAAGAGAGGAGAATTATTAGAATGTCTTAAAATATTAAATTAATATAAATTAATTTTGATGCCCAAATGACTCAAAATTTGTAATAGCCCAGACCTCTCTGGTATATTACTTTGTGAAAATGTGGTGATGGAGGTGTTCTGGGAGGTCAAGGTGACTTGGGGTGCGTTTGGATGGATTTTTAAGGAAAGCTAAAGGGAAATAGCTTTCGCACGGTTGGCGCACGGTTTGACTAAACCGTGCGGCCAAACCCTGCAAGGTTGGTTTTGGAGACAGTGGCTAACACACGGTTATAACACGGTTTGTCTAAATGTGTGGCCTAACCATGCGAGGAATGTTTGATGAGGTAGAAGCTAATGCACGGTTAACACACGGTTTGTCAAACCATGCAGGCACTTAAATCTAGATCCTAAAATTGTGGATCTAACTTCTTTTGCCTCTAAATGGTTTGTTTAAGCCCCTAAGTGGCCATAACTCGGAATTACCCTTCCTCGAAGGTAGTAGAACCTCTCCCAAGAATTTTGGAGGCGATCTGAAGGCTTCTCTTGGCAAATCAAAGCTGTTTTCTGGAGGTATGTGATCGTTCTTGTTTGGTTTCTTAGATCTACTTAGATCTACTCCTCCTCTTGTCTTGATTTCTTAGATCTATGCCTGTTATGGGTAGATATAAGTGTGTGGATGTCAAATATGATGAGTTTTGGTTTTTATCTTTCTAGGGGGAGAGATCTAAGGCAGGTTTTTAGAGAATCGACCCGGGTTTCTTGAGCGTTCTTCATTTGTTGGGGTTTTCGTCAAAAGCCTCTGAGGTAGGGGATTAGTTGATTCTCTTTCTTTTACGTGCAACTATATTATTAGCATGTTGAATCCCACTGAATGAAAATGGAATTGACCTAATAAAATACTTTTAATCGGATAAATAAATCGTATCGATTGTATGTTATTGCCTCATGTTTTTCTAGATAGTGTTATCTTTATGCTTGCCTTGCTTAGCGGTTGTTCTTAGTGAAAATTGTTAAAGAACATAAACCGGGACTAATTGATATTTGTTTGGATAAAGATAAAGAGGCATGTGAAGTAATCTGGTTCCTGTTGTAATTTGATGTTAATCAAATTGGCATAGTAAGCATGTATAATATTTTGTGATAGGTTACTGGTTAGGTTCCCGATTTTGGAACCAACGGATTAAATCTGTTAATTCAAGATGGTTTAAAGAATGTGATTGTTTGATAATTCCTTGAAGGGTTCTGAGTTACCCTCTTGTTTGTTGAAAGGTCCATAACCCAATTGATGTGATGTTTTATTTCCTGCTACTTGTGTTGTTATGTGACCCTGGAGGGGTGTTGTGATATGTGGAGGCATAGAGGCCTTTTAGTTGTGGCAGCGGATGACGCCTAGAGTGGTGAGATGCATCATTTTATACATGTGGGTGTCGGGGAGGACACCAGGGATGATGGAATGGGATAGATGTGATGTTGGATGCTTTTTGATTCTTTGGTTGTTTATCTACTTTACTTTTCCCCACTACTCAAGGCAGCTGGTCTTGCTTACCCTTCTTCTGAAAGAGGCGAAGACACATGGGGTATTCCATGTGCTTTCTGTGTTTAGCCTCTCAAGGGATAATGGGTCTACGCTCTTGTTATAGGAAGAAAAGACTCGACGGGTAGTACATCTACTCACCGTATTGATCCCCCTTGTGTTTAGTAGCATAGGATGCTTTTATAGAATTCCTGGGAATATGGAAAAGTAATTCTGTAATGAATGTTTGAATAAATGGTGTTAACCCATGGGTTTGGTGTTCACTGAAACATAATGATGAGGTTGAAATCTGTAGGAGTAGTTGACTTTGGGTGTGTTGCTAATTAAATTTAATGTGGATTTTTTCATGGTTAATTAATGTTTAAAGAATTAATTAACATACAGTGGAATTGATAAAAAGGGAATGAATTAATCTAATAAAGCTCTTTAAATGGTTGTGTGCTTATAGGATACCTCGGCTTAGAAGTGGAATCTTGGAACCCGAGAGACGTTAGCTACAGTTGTGTCTAATACTAGGTTATTCCCATAGTGTGGTTGTGAGTTATAATATATTCTGTACTTTTTGTGTTTCTATACGCTACTCCACCCTTTCAGTAAGGGAAACTGACACCTCGGGGATTCTGAGCCCTGGGGAGGTGTTTTCCCCAAAATTTCAGTGGGAGGATGAATGGATGACTACCCCCTTTGGCCCTGCTCTCTTCTCTTGGTAGATACTTGTGCCATTAGGCACAGCGGTTAGTTTTCCCCCTTATATGTGTGTAGAGGATTGTAATGGATTGTGGTTATTCACACACATATATTCTGGATATAGTATCCTATGGACTACTATATGTGTAACGTGTATAGGCTATGATGGCTTTAGGATCCTTACTCAGTGTATGGACTGTAATGGCTTGAGGTATAATACCCGATGTATGATACAAGTTATGCAAGCTCTGGTGGCTCCTGAAAACTACCTTGTTACTTTTGGTTATGAGGATGGTGTGGTGCTTCGCCCAGGTTTTTGCAGGAAAGCCTTGTGGTGAACGTGGTGTAGATTGTGGAGCTTAGCCCAGGTGTCTGTGGGCAAGCCTTTGGAGAGAGATGCACAGGACGTATGTCGTTGGGGCAAAGCGGAAAACCAGTGGGGAAGTAGTAGTGGGGTACCTCTGATATTCTTTACTATATGATATATTCTTGTATGCATTACTTGGTGAGAGTAGCCATGGTGAGGTTGGGAAGTTAGTATACCTATTTAGGTGATGAGTTGGTTTCACTTGTCGTTCACTGGGCTTTAGCATGATTTCTTTACTTTTGCACGAGAGGCTTCAGGGATGATCCTACTGAGTATACTTTTATACTCACCCTATGTATATAAACTATTTTTCAGGTCACTTGGATCAGGTTGGAGATCAAGCTGGTTTCTAATAGCTTGGGGTTGCAGGAGCTGTTCAGGCTTGTGGTTGCAGCTGTTTTTACTTTCTTTTGGGTACTTGTAGTTTTCCCTTTTAGTTGTAGTACTTTTTCATGACATTACATATGTGCACTTGGTTTTTCTTTTATACTTCAGTTCTGAGTTGGAGTTGGTCGGTGTCTATCTTATGTCTCTCTTCTGCATGTGTTCTCTTAGAGGGTAATTCCTCCCATTTGTGTGTTACTATACCCTTGGTGCTAGTCGCCAACCCGGGGCCTACTGAAGGTGGGACTCGGGGGTCATTATCTCCCTTCTCACATTTTTGGCCTAGGAGGGGTACACTTTGTGGGGAGGGGGTCATGAAAGATTGGTATCAGAGGGCTGTTTGAGGGATAGGGTGGAGTTTGGAGTTAGGAACAGGTGAGGTTTCATGGGTTGGTAGGGCAATGGTGTCATTCATATTTATCAAGTGAGGTAAACACTGGAGACTGGCTGAGAAATAGGCGTTTAGGGCCCCCTATGATCTGATTTACGGACCTTTAAGTTTACAATGGCTACTAAAAAAGGTAATACTAGTTGCAGGGTAGAGACCTAGGAAAGGATCATGCATCATTCTTCTTTGTGTCTGTGTTTGAATGGGTAGACCTTGGGATAGGTTAACCTAAAATGAATAAAATAAAACAATTAATTAATTAATGTTGAGTCTTCCATATTCTAGGTTTAAGATCTCTAACGGTTTGTTATTTTATAGGTATGGCTCCATTTTGACATCCTCGTCAGGTTTGCATAGAAAATGTCCAACAGGCTGTTCCAAAAGATCGTCGTAGGGTAGAGGTTGACGATGATGACACTTGGAGGAAGACACTCCGAGAGTTTCAGCACCATAGTCTACAGAAGTACGAGGGTTCCATTTCAGATGCAGTTATGGAAGACTGGTTAGAGGAGGTCGATATCGGTTTCAGTTCGATTCGTGTTCGGAAGGAGCATTGGGTGTCCGTAGCTATGACGATGTTGCGTGGAGCAGCAAGGCAGTGGTGGTTCTTGTTCCTCTAGGATGTCAAGGAATCAGCGATCTCATGGGAGGAGTTCCGAGAAAAGTTTAGAGTCGAGTTACTTTCTACGACTGCGAAGGTGTCCAGTCGTCAGGAGCTTCTTACCCTTTGAAAGGGTAGTTCTACTGTTCGAGAGTTTGGAATCCATTTCAGGAACATTTTACGATATGCTTCAGACCTGTTACCAGATGAGGAGTGTAACACCTGAGACTTTTATGAGAAATATTTTTGTTTTTATAAATCATAAAAGGAATCTTTCACTACACACAACACTATCTTGGCTTGCTTTACACTCAATCGCGACCTTCCTCGATATCTTGTGTCGTACGCAATACCGAGTTTCACTAAACAATGATATGCTATTAAAATATTATTAAAACTAGCCATTATGAATATTAATAACCACTTTCAGAAATTTTATAAATTTTATTTTTCAAAGTGGACTTCATTTTTGGATTCGGAATATCGAAATTAGCCCAGGGTGAAATTTTGGTATTTTTCTGAAAACTTTCAATTTTTGATAAATAGTGAAACCACTAAGTGGTAGTTAAAAAAACTGAATTTTTCATAAAACTTAATTTTACCGCTTCTATGAGTGGAATTTCAAAAATCTGAGAGACACAGTTGATGTCAGTAAGTAAAATGTGCTACAATGAGATGAAAATAATTTTTGGTGAATAGTAACTTTTTACTTTTATTTACCACGATTAAAAGTAAATAGGGTAATTAAGGGTAAAAATGATATTATTATTACCATAACACATGTACTAATTCTATTGGATAAGTTTAATTCGACCAAAAACAAACTTAGGAATAAAATATTACCATTTAGGCCCACTTGGATTAGATTAGGACATTTATTATTAATTTATTTAAAGAAGGGTTATAATAGTTAAAATCAAAGTTTAATAAGTGAATAATTTTTAATATAAGGTTATACATAATACAAATTCGACTATAAATATTAATTATAAAGATAAAAATATTTCCTACATAATTGTATTTTATTTGTAATTTTTAGACATTAAATAATTTAATTTATTTATGACACAAAGATGATGCAGTAATTATCTTATTAATGAAATATTTACATAATTGATGTTATAAATACCAAAACAAATGTAATTTGAGACTTTTTATGAATTCTAATAATTTTATAGGTTAATATGACATGTTATTATGGATTTAATTAACTTTTTTCGAACTAATAATTCTGTTATGATTTTCACAAAAATCAATTACTAAATAGTGTCAAAATTGACATAAAATAGTTTTTAAAATAAATATTATATTATTAATTGTTATTTTATTCCTAAAAATCTAAGGTTCAGCCAAATGACTTATATAAGGTTATATATATTAATAATAAACAACTTGGGGTATGTTTGGCTACTTATAGTAAATTTATTAACCTTATAGTATAAGAACACAAGAAGACACGGTAAAAGTAAAATTATTTAACTTAATGTTAAATCTAAATGATAAGGTTAAAATAGGAACCTAAACTTGTCTAAATTATATTTAATGATAGTATTTTGACCCATCCCCACCTTAGATTAGAAATAAATTAATTTGGAGCTATTTAAAACCGAACTTGACTATATAATAAAATAATATTTTTAGTTTTTCCAAAGGAGCCCCTCTCCTCCCTTATAAAAGGGCACATCCACCCCATCTTCCTCACACCACTTTGAGCCTTAAAGCTTGACCAAACCCTGAAAATTTTTCCTCTCCACTTCCCTAGAAACATCCTAGAGGTCCTGGTATTCTTCAAAGACAATTTTAGTGCCCTAAAAGGAGGTCTCAAAGAAGCACATCAAAGAAGAGGTAATGTCTGTTACCGATTCTTTCCTCTTTATTTCTTCTTCCACTTCTTCTTCTTTAGTTGTTTCATTATGAAGTAATAACATCAGTATCAATCATATACTGATATGTTATTATAAGTATGAAACAACCTTATTTCACCATCTATCCATCCTACGGAAAATGAAATCACCGCGCGTGCGTACGTACGGAATACCGTCTCCACACCGTGGTGTAATCTATTTTACACCACCACCTTACTTGGATGGGTATAATGGTGTAAATAATGACTATATATGATTATTGTAAAGTGATATTGATTCTGAAATAGTATACATACACTCCAATACAATTCCATGATCATGGGAACGATATCATCGCTCGTGCGTACGTACGGAATACCGTCTCCACGATGTGATGCGACTCGTTCTACACGATCTTCATTGCATAATGATTATATAAATGAATTGAATGAATGAATATGATATATATTACACTAATAAAATTCTGGAAATGAGGTATCTATAACCTAAAGAGAAGAATAAGAATTTATTCGACAAAACACGCATAAGAACAAAAAGTAATAAACACCCGAATAACAAGTTGTAATGAAATATTACTAATAAGAAGCTAATAATATGACCATATGTGATATCATAACAACGAGTATGATTCTATAATAAGTCAATAACATTATTTAAATCATTATACAGGAGGTTCAGACACGTATAAATCATATCGGACCTAAGGTAAGGGAAATATCACAATCTCATTTTTATCCGAGAATGTTTATACTTCGGTATTTACTAGGGTGTATTTTATCATCCACATCCATGTTTCCTCAATATTTAATATTATTTCCATCCACCTATAATTGTTTAAAACAAATTTTACCCTTCGGTGAGTTTTTAGTATAAGATATGAAAGGAATCTTTTGACATTTTTCGTACGAGGTACTTTTTGACTTTTCCGATAAAAGTACGAGAAGAATGTTTTTTTAACTTATATGGCATGAATGGATTTTTAAAACAAAATTTCCAAGAATCTTCCTTTACAAGTTTTCAAGTTTATTTTTAATCAACTTCTTTTAGTTTAAAATTGTATGAAATTTTAAGAAAGGAAAAAAAATTGAAGTAGAAAGGATATTTTCCTCAATAATGGAGTTCAAGTGTTTTATCAAAATTATTTTCCATCTAAGATAATAAAGGTTTTTGTTTATATCCCTATTATTACATGTATTTGATTATGTTGTGATGGAAATATTTTTATGAATTCTTTTATCTTATATGAATTGTTTTATGATGTCCCTATGTTTAAAGATTCCCATTTTTATTACATGGGTTATGCTATGATGTATGGTTTATGATTTTGTGGCCCCCATAAGAATGGTATCATTATGAGATGGGTGGGACCTATATCTCCCTCCAATTAATTGGGTAAAGATTTTATATCCCATGAGATAGACATGGCTGGAACGGCAGGTTAAACCGGTTCAGTGAAACAGGACTGAAACGAGGAGTGAACTCGGTTCAGAAATGGACTTTGTCCACTAAGATAGTCTTGGAAATGAGTCTTGACTAATAAGAAATGATTCTCTATGATTATGTGTGTATGAAACAAAGTTTCATGTTTTAAGTTATGATTATTGGGATTACATTTCACTACTATTATTTATCCCATGTTATGAAATTATGATTTCTTTTGCAGGTTAAGATTTCCAAAAGTTATGTTCTTATGTATATGATGTGATTGATATTTCTTTTGTTTACCCTTACTGATAATTTGATCTCACCCTTTTGTATGTTTTCTTTCCCCAGGTCAAGAATAAGGTTATTAAGTAAGATATGTCAAAAGGGACTATAGATATGATGAAATAAATGGGAGACAGTATAGACGCTTTATAAACCAGTTGTTTATGTTTCCCAGTTTCTAAAGACACTATACCTATACGGTCGTTTCCTGGTTTTGTTATATGTTGTAATAAGTGTGCTTCAATTCTGAAGTAATAACAATGTATGTAAAGTATGGGTCGCTTTAGTTGGTATCAGAGGGAGGTTATAGTCAACCTTTGGAAACTAGGATGTGAAAGCCTTAGTAAGAATCCTAAGGATAAGTCTAAGCATAGAACACAATCTTAGTGTTTTAGAAATGGCCATGAATAACCTAGGATAAGACCTTAAGTGTGAAATTTTATTCTTGATTATGTGGTTTTCCTATTATAATTAGTGTTTCTCACACTATTCTTCTTTGTTTTAGTCAATGGCTGGAACCCGAAGGAACCGTGTTAATGCGGAATGCGACGGGCAATGCAATGATTGTCCCCCTGAGCAACCAAACGTTATGGGATCTGGAATGCAAAATCTTGTAGCCATGCTCACACAACTTTCTCAAGCTATGTATCATGCAGGACTTCCAAATGAGCAAAGTAAGGAGAAACATTCTGTTGAATCCTTCATGAGATAGCGTCCACCTTCATTCAGCGGGTCTACTGATCCATTAGTTGCTGAACAATGGATTAGTACTACTGAAAAGATATTTTCAGTTCTTCAATGTTCTGAACATGATAAAGTGATCTTAGCAGTGTATCGTTTGGAAGGTGATTCTAATCAATGGTGGAATCTTATTAAGAATACGAGGCAAAGGGATAAAACTGAGTCCATGGAATGGGACAAGTTCAAGAACTTATTTTTCAATAAGTACTTCCCTCGTATTCTCCAAACAAAGATGGAGAAAGAGTTTCTTGAACTGAAGCAAAAGAATGATGAATCTGTTGGTACCTATGAAGCAAATTTTACAAGACTTTCAAGGTACGCTTCTGGTATTATTATCTAATCTGAGAGTAAGATCGGTCGATTCTTTAGTGGCTTAAAACTAAGTCTTCGAAGGGAGTTATCAATAAGGGACTTCTAGCTATGAGGAAATCATTCGATGTGCTCCCAAAGTTGAGATGGAGATTGGAGTAACCCATCAGTCATATGGGTTTGATAAGAAGAGGAAAATGGAATTCAAAGGAAAATATAAAGAGCACACTGAAAAGAAGATGAGCTTTCCCTTATGCTCAAAGTGTGGAAAGAAACATGGAGGGAGTTGTCTTAAAGGGACAAGTAAATGTTTCAAATGTGGAAAGGAAGGTCATAGGGAATTTTAATGCCACAATGATGGGAAGAAGATGTATAATAATTCAAACAAAGGAAGGGATACACAGAATGAACCTACTACACTTCAATGTTTCAAGTGCAAGGAGATGGGGCATTATGCCAATCAATGCCCAAATCCAAGTGTTGATGATGATGGTCGACGTCAACAAAATCTTAAGGCTAAAGACAAAGGAAAGTCACATGAAATTTCTATCAGCGATGTGGAGTACGATAACGATGTGGTGAAAAGTACACTTACCATCCACTCTAAAGTAGCAAATGTTTTATTTGATTCTGGATCCACCCACTCTTTTATTTCTAAAGAATTTTCTAAGGATATCACCGTATTACCTCAACACTTAGATGTTTAGTTTGATGTGACAACCCCTAATGGCACAACAGTCGCATCAAAAGTTTATAATTCTTCTCCGATCGAAGTTTGTGGGAAAGTGCTTCCTGAAAATCTTGTGATCCTTCCTATAGTGGAATTTGATGTGATTCTTGGCATGGATTGTCTTTCTTTATATGGAGCTCATATCAATTGCCAAAGAAGGGAAGTCACATTTCATATTCCAGATCAATCTATGATCGTCTATCAATGCAAGGATGAACATAACCTTCCAGTGGAAATTTCTTCCATCTTATGGGTCTTGATTCCACTAAATGAAGGTTATTTTTCTCAAATGGTTGGTGAGAAACTCACGATTAAGAATATGCCCATTATACAGGAGTTTGATGATGTCTTTCCGGAGGAATTACCGGGTCTTCCACCAAATCTTGAAGTTGAGTTTTCAATAGAACTCGTACCGGGTGATTTTCCTATTTCAAAGACACCTTATAGAATGGCCCCAATTGAGTTTCAGGAATTGAAGAAGCAACTCCAAGAGAATCTTGATAAGGGGTTCATACGCCCTAGTGCGTCAGCTTGGGGAGCACCTGTTCTGTTTGTTAAGAAGAAAGATGGATCAATGAGACTCTGCATTGATTATCGAGAACTTAACAAGATCACTATCAAGAACAAATATCCTCTCCCATGCATTGATGACCTATTTGACCAACTACGCAGAGCTCAATACTTTTCCAAGATTGATCTTTGTTCAGGGTATCATCAATTAAGGGTCAAAAGGGAGGATATACCAAATACGGCTTTCCGTACAAGGTATGGACACTATGAATTTATAGTGATTCCATTTGGTCTTACTAATTCCCCTACTATCTTCATGGATCTGATTAATAGAGTCTTTAGAGACTATCTTGATCAGTTTCTGGTAGTCTTTATAGATGATATTCTTGTCTATTCAAAGAGCAAGGAAGAACATGAAGATCACTTGATAATTATATTGAAGACCCTGAGAAAGGATAATCTTTATGCCAAATTTACCAAGTGTGAATTTTGGCTTCAAAAAGTTTCATTTTTGGGTCACATAATCTCAAAAGAGGGGATATCTATGGATCCAGCAAAAACAGAGGTTATCGAAAGATGGTCGAGACCAACAACAGTAACTGAGATCCGAAGTTTTCTTGGTTTGGATGTATATTATCGACGTTTTCTGAAATATTTTTCATGATTATCTAATCCACTCACCAAGTTGACTCAGAAAGGAGTTAAGTTTGTTTGGACGGTGGAATGTGAAGAGAATTTCAAGGAGTTGAAAAGAAGGTTATCCAGTGCACCTGTGCTCACACTGCCTTGTAGTGGAGAAAGGTTTGTGATCTACAGTGATGCATCCAAGAAGGGATTGGGGTGTGTTCTTATGCAAAATGATATGGTGATAGCTTATGCCTCACGAAAATTGAAAATACATGAGCAAAATTACCCAACTCATGATTTGGAGTTAGCTGCGGTAATCTTTGCATTAAAGATTTGGAGGCATTATCTTTATGGAAAAAGGTGTGACATTTATACTGATCATAAAAGTTTAAAGTATATTTTCACACAAAAGGAGCTGAATATGCGCCAAAAAAGATGGTTGGAGCTGATTAAGTATTACGACTGCTCAATCCATTACCACCCTGGGAAAGTAAACAAGGTGGCAGATACATTAAGTCGACAAGACCATGCCAGTTTATCCATAATGAGGATCACAAAAGATCCAATATTTATGGATTTACAAAGGATGGATCTTGGAATTATAATGAAAGTGGAAAAATCGTATCATCATCAAATGAATGTTCAACCATCTATACATGTGAAGATTAAAGAGGCACAAAAAGAAGATGTCGAGTTAAAAAAGAAGGTGAGAAATGTTCTTAAATTCAACCTTGATTGTGATGGGATAATAAAGTTCAGGAATCGGGTTTTTGTTCTTCCCATCCCCGAATTAAAGAAGGATTTGTTGGATGAGGCTCATAGTTCTTCATTCTCCATTCATCCTGGAAGCACGAAGATGTATATGGACCTAAAAGAGTACTTCTGGTGGGATGGAATGAAAAGAGATGTTGTTGAATATGTCTATCGATGCTTGGTTTGTCAAGTAGTTAAAGTTGAGAGACAGAAGTCTAAGGGGATGTTACAACCATTACCCATACCTGAATGGAAATGGGAAAACATCACTATGGACTTTGTCATAGGACTTCCTAAAACATCCAAAGGCAATAATTCTATCTAGGTCATAGTTGATTGTCTTAAAAAGTCTGCACACTTCATCGCTATTATAGAGAATTTCTCTCTAGATCAGCTTGCCAGGATATATGTGAAGGAAGTTGTAAGATTGCATGGAGTACCACTTTCTATTATATCTGATCGGGATCTGAGGTTTACCTCAAAGTTCTGGCGAAGTCTTCAGCATACTCTGGATACAGAGTTGAGTTTCAGCACTGCTTATCATCCTCAGACAGACAGTCTGTCTGAGAGAACAATTCAAACTCTAGAAGAAATGTAGAGAGCCTTCCCTATGGATTTCAAAGGTGGTTTGGATCAACACCTACCTTTGGTGGAATTTTCTTATAATAATAGCTTTCACTATAGTATTCGGATGGATCCTTATGAAGCTCTCTATGGAAAAAATGCAGGACTCCAACTTGCTAGGATGAAGTTGGGGAAAGAAATCTATTAGGACCTAATCTCGTTGATGAAATGGAAGAAAAGGTCAGATCTATTCAACAACACATAAGAGCAGCTCAGAGTCGACAGAAAAGTTATGCCGACAACCGAAGAAAAGACCTAGAGTTTGAAGTGGGTGATAAAGTGTTCTTACGAGTATCTCCCTGTAAGAGGGTCATGAGATTTGGAAAGAAGGGGAAGTTGAGCCCTAGATATATCGGTCCTTTCAAAATACTGGATCGTGTTGGGAAGGTATCTTACCGATTGGCGCTTCCACCGAATCTCTCTCAAGTTCACGATGTGTTCCATGTATCTCTCCTGAGAAAGTACATATCTGATCCTTCACATGTACTCAGCTCAGAAGTTGTACCGCTGGAGCAAGATCTTTCTTATGAAGAACAGCCAATAGAGATTCTAGATCGTAGCGAAAAAGTCCTATGAAACAAGACCACTCGATTGGTGAAATTTTTATGGAAGAACCACCAATTAGAAGAAGCTACATGAGAGCTTGAGGATATGATGAGGGAGAGGTATCCTCATCTGTTTGTTACAAAGTGACGAATTTCGAGGGTGAAATTCATTTTAAGGGGGGTAGAATGTATCACCCGAGACTTTTATGAGAAATATTTTTTTTTATAAATCATAAAAGGAATCTTTCACTACACACAACACTAGCTTGGCTTGCTTTACACGCAATCGCGACCTTCCTCGATAGCTTGCGTCGTACGCAATACTGAGTTTCACAAAACAATGATATGCTATTAAAATATTATTAAAACTAGCCGTTATGAATAGTAATAACCACTTTTTGAAATTTTATAAATTTTATTTTTCAAAATGGACTTCATTTTTGGATTCAGAATATCGAAATTAGCCCAGGGTGAAATTTTGGTATTTTTTTGAAAACTTTCAATTTTTGATGAATAGTGAAACCACTAAGTGGTAGTTAAAAAAACTGAATTTTTCATAAAACTTAATTTTACCGCTTCTGTGAGTGGAATTTCAAAAATCCGAGAGATACGGCTGATGTCAGTAAGTAAAATGTGGTTCAATGAGATAAAAATAATTTTTGGTGAATAGTAACTTTTTACTTTTATTTACCACAGTTAAAAGTAAATAGGGTAATTAAGGGTAAAAATGATATTATTATTACCCTAACACATATTCTAATTCTATTGGATAATTTTAATTCGACCAAAAACAAACTTAGGAATAAAATATTACCATTTAGGCCCACTTGTATTAGATTAGGACATTTATTATTAATTTATTTAAAGAAGGGTTAAAATAGTTAAAATCAAAGTTCAATAAGTAAATAATTTTTAATATAAGGTTATACATAAGATAAATTCGACTATAAATATTCATTAGAAATCTAAAAATATTTCCTACATAATGGTATTTTATTTGTAATTTTTAGACATTAAATAATTTAGTTTATTTATGACACAAAGATGATGCAGTAATTATCTTATTAATGAAATATTGACATAATTGATGTTATAAATACCAAAATAAATGTAATTTGAGAATTTTTTTGAATTATACTAATTTTATAGGTTAATATGACATGTTAGTATTGATTTAATTAACTTTTTTAGAACTAATAATTCTGTTATGATTTTCACAAAAATCAATTACAAAATAGTGTCAAAATTGACATAAAATAGTTTTTAAAACAAATATTATATTATTAATTGTTATTTTATTCCTAAAAATATAAGGTTCGGCCAAATGACTTATATAAGGTTATATATATTAATAATAAACAACTTGGGGTTCATTTTTCTGCTTATATTAAGTTTATTAACCTTATAGTATAAGAACACAAGAAGACACGGTAAAAGTAAAATTATTTAACTTAATGTTAAATCTAAATGATAAGGTTAAAATAGGAACCTAAACTTGTCTTAATTCTATTGTATGAGATTATTTAGACCCATCCCCACCTTAGCTTCTAAATAAATCAATTTGGAGCCATTTAAAACCGAACTTGACTTTATAATAAAATAATATTTTTAGTTTTTCCAAAGGAGCCCCTCTCCTCCCTTATAAAAGGGAACCTCCTCCCCCTCTTCCTCACACCACTTTGAGCCTTCAATATCGGACAACCCCTACCACTTTCTCCTCTCCACTTCCCTAGAGACATCCTAGAGGTTCTGGTCTTCTTCAAAGACCAATTTTAGTGCCCTAAAAGGAGGTCTAAAAGAAGCACTTCAAAGAAGAGGTAATGTCCGTTACCGATTCTTTCATCTTTATTTCTTCTTCCACTTCTTCTTCTTTAGTTGTTTCATTATGAAGTAATAATATCAGTATCACTCATATAATGATATGTTATTATACGTATGAAACAACCCTATTTCACCATCTATCCATCCTATGGAAAATGAAATCACCGCGCGTGCGTACGTACGGAATACCGTCTCCACGCCGTGGTGTAATCTATTTTCCACAACCACCTTACTTGGATGGGTATAATGGTGTAAATAATGACTATATATGATTATTGTAAAGTGATATTGATTCTGAAATAGTATACATACACTCCAATACAATTCCATGATCATGGGAACGATATCATCGCTCGTGCGTACGTACGGAATACCGTCTCCACGATGTGATGTGACTCATTCTACATGATCTTCATTGCATAATGATTATATAAATGAATTGAATGAATGAATATGACATATATATTACACTAATAACATTCTTAAAATGAGGTATCTATAACCTAAAGAGAAGAATAATAATTTATTCGACAAAACACGCATAAGAACAAAAAGTAATAAACACCCGAATAACAAGTTCTAATGAGATATTACTAATAAAGAAGCTAAGAATATGACCATATGTGATATCATAACAACTATTATGATTCTGTAATAAGTCAATAACATTATTTAAATCATTATACAGGAGTTTCGGACACGTACAAAGCATATCGGACCTAAGGTAAGGGAAATATCACAATCTCATTTTTATCCGAGATTGTTTATACTTCGGTATTTACTGGGGTGTATTTTATCATACACATCCATGTTTCCTCAATATGTAATATTATTTCCATCCACCTACAATTTTTTAAATACAATTTTACCCTTCGGTGAGTTTTTAGTAAAAGATATGAAAGGAATCTTTTGTCATTTTTCGTACGAGGTACTTTTTGACTTTTCTGACAAAAGTACGAGAAGAATGTTTTTTTAACTTATACGGCATGAATGGATTTTTAAAACAAAATTTCCAAGAATCTTACTTTTCAAGTTTTCAAGTTTATTTTTAATGAACTTCTTTTAGTTTAAAATTGTATGACATGTTAAGAAAGGAAAAATGTTTTTGAAGTAGAAAGGATATTTTTCTCAAGAATGGAGTTCAAGTGTTTTATCAAAATTATTTTCCATCTAAGATAATAAAGGTTTCTGTTTCTATCCCTATTATTACATGGATTTGATTATGTTGTGATGGAAATATTTTTATGAATTCTTTTATCTTATATGAATTGTTTTATGATGTCACAATGTTTAAAGATTCTCATTTTTATTACATGGGTTATGCTATGATGTATGGTTTATGATTTTGTGGCACGCATAAGAATGGTATCATTATGAGATGGGTGGGACTTATATCTCCCTCCAATGAATTGGGTAAAGTTTTTATATCTCATGAGATAGACATGGTTGGAACGGCAGGTTAAACCGGTTCAGTGAAACTGGACTGAAAAGATGAGTGAACTCGGTTCAGAAATGGACTTTGTCTACTAAGATAGTCTTGGAAATGAGTCTTGACTAATAAGAAATGATTATATATTATTATGTGTGTGTGCCACAAAGTTTCATGTTTTAAGTTATGATTATTGGGATTACATTTCACTACTATGATTTACCCCATGTTATGAAATTATGATTTCTTTTGCAGGTTAAGATTTCCAAAAGTTATGTTCTTATGTATATGATGTGATTGATATTTCTTTTGTTTACCCTTACTGAGAATTTGAGCTCACCCTTTTGTATGTTTTCTTTCCCCAGGTCAGGAATATGGTTATTAAGTAAGATATGTCAAAAGGGACTATAGATATGATGAAATAAATGGGAGACAGTGTAGACGCTTTATGAACCAGTTGTTTATATTTCCCAGTTTCTAAAGACACTATACCTATACGGTCCTTTCCTGGTTTTGTTATATGTTGTAATAACTGTGCTTCAATTCTGAAGTAATAACAATGTATGTAAAGTATGGGCCACTTGAGTTGGTATCAGAGGGATGTTATAGTCAACCTTTGGAAACTAGGATGTGAAAGCCTTAGTAAGAATCCTAAGGATAAGTCTAAGCATAGAACACAATCTTAGTGTTTTATAAATGGCCATGAATAACCTAGGATAAGACCTTAAGTGTGAAATTTTATTCTTGATTATGTGGTTTTCCTTTTATAATTATTGTTTCTCACACTATTCTTCTTGGTTTTAGTTAGTGGCTGGAACCCGAAGGAACCGTGTTAATGCGGAATGTGACGGGAAATGAAATGATTGTCCCCTTGAGCAACCAAATGTTATGGGAGATGGAATGAAAAATCTTGTAGCCATGCTCACACAACTTTCTCAAGCTATGAATCATGCAGGGCTTCCAAACGAGCAAAGGAAGGAGCAACATTCTATTGAATCCTTCATTATACATCATCCACCTTCATTCAGCGGGTCTACTGATCCATTAGTTTCTGAACAATGGATTAGTACTACTGAAAAGATATTTTCAGTTCTTCAATGTTCTAAACATGATAAAGTCATCTTAGCAGTGTATCGTTTGGAAGGTGATTCTGATCAATGGTGGAATCTTATTAAAAATACGAGGCAAAGGGATGAAATTGAGTCCATGGAATGGGACGAGTTCAAGAACTTATTTTTCAATAAGTACTTCCCTCGTATTCTCCGAACAAAGATGGAGAAAGAGTTTCTTGAACTAAAGCAAAAGGATGATGAATCTGTTGGTACCTATGAAGCAAATTTTACAAGACTTGCAAGGTACGCTTCTGGTATTATTATCCAACCTAAGAGTAAGATCGGTCGATTCTTTAGTGGCTTAAAACCAAGTCTTCGAAGGGCGTTAGCCATAAGGGACTTCAATAGATATGAGGAAATCGTTCGATGTGCTCTCAAATTTGAGATGGAGATTGGAGTAACCCATAAGTCATATGGGTTTGATAAGAAGAGGAAAATGGAAATCAAAGGAAAATCTAAAGAGCACACTGAAAAGAATATGAGCTTTCCCTTATTCTCAAAGTGTGGAAAGAAACATGGAGGGAGTTTTCTTAAAGGGACAAGTAAATGTTTCAAATGTGGAAAGGAAGGTCATAGGGCATTTGAATGCCGCAATGATAGGAAGAAGATGTCTAATGATGAAAACAAAGGAAGGGATACATATAATTAACCTACTACACTTAATTGTTTCAAGTGAAAGGAGATGGGGCATTATGCCAATCAATGCCCAAATCCAAGGGTTGATGATGATGGTCGATGTCAACAAACTCTTAAGGCTAAAGACAAAGGAAAGTCACATGCAATTTCTATCAGCGATGTGGAGTATGATAACGATGTGGTGAAAGGTACACTTACCATCCACTCTAAAGTAGCAAATGTTTTATTTGATTCTGGATCCACCCACTCTTTTATTTCTGAAGAATTTTCTAAGGATATCACCGTATTACCTCAACAATTAGATGTTGAGTTAGCTGTGACAACCCCTAATGGAACAACAGTCGCATCAAAAGTTTATAATTCTTCTCCAATCAAAGTTTGTGGGAAAGTGCTTCCTGCAAATCTTGTGATCTTTCCTATAGTATAATTTGATGTGATTCTTGGAATGGATTGGCTTTCTTTATATGGAGCTCATATCAATTGCCAAAGAAGGGAAGTCACATTTCATATTCCAGATCAATCTATGATCGTCTATCAATGCAAGCATGAACATAACCTTCCAGTGGAAATTTCTTCCATCTTATGGGTCTTGATTCCACTAAATGAAGGTTATTTATCTCAAATGGTTGGTGAGAAACTCACGATTAAGAATATGCCCATTGTACGGGAGTTTGATGATGGCTTTCTGGAGGAATTACCGAGTCTTCCACCAAATCGTGAAGTTGAGTTTTCAATAGAACTCGTACTGGGTGCTTTGCCTATTTCAAAGACACCTTATAGAATGGCCCCAATTGAGTTGCAGGAATTGAAGAAGAAACTCCAAGAGAATCTTGATAAGGGGTTCATACGCCCTAGTGCGTCACCTTGGGGAGCACCTATTCTGTTTGTTAAGAAGAAAGATGGATCAATGAGACTCTTCATTGATTATCGAGAAATTAACAAGATCACTATCAAGAACAAATATCATCTCCCGCGCATTGATGACCTATTTGACCAACTACGCGGAGCTCAATACTTTTCCAAGATTGATCTTAGTTCAGGGTATCATCAATTAAGGGTCAAAAGGGAGGATATACCAAAGACGGCTTTCCGTACAAGGTATGGACACTATGAATTTATAGTGATGCCATTTGGTCTTACTAATGCCCCTACTATCTTCATGGATCTGATGAATAGAGTCTTTAGAGACTATCTTGATTAGTTTGTGGTAGTCTTTATAGACGATATTCTTGTATATTCAAAGACCAAGGAAGAACATGAAGATCACTTGAGAATTATATTGAAGACCCTGAGAAAGGAGAAGCTTTGTGCCAAATTTACCAAGTGTGAATTTTGGCTTCAAAAAGTTTCATTTTTGGGTCACATAATCTCAAAAGAGGGGATATCTGTGGATCCAGCAAAAACAGAGGTTATCGAAAGATGGTCGAGACCAACAACAGTAACTAAGATTCGAAGTTTTCTTGGTTTGGCTGGATATTATCGACGTTTTGTGAAAGATTTTTCACGATTATCTAATCCACTCACCAAGTTGACTCGGAAAGGAGTTAAGTTTGTTTGGACGGAGGAATGTGAAGAGAATTTCAAGGAGTTGAAAAGAAGGTTATCCAGTGCACCTATGCTCACACTGCCTTGTAGTGGAGAAAGGTTTGTGATCTACAGTGATGCATCCAATAAGGGATTAGGGTGTGTTCTTATTAAAAATGATATGGTGATAGTTTATGCCTCACGACAATTGAAAATACATGAGCAAAATTACCCAAATCTTGATTTGGAGTTAGCTGCGGTAATCTTTGCATTAAAGATTTGGAGGAATTATCTTTATGGAGAAAGGTGTGATATTTATACTGATCATAAAAGTTTAAAGTATATTTTCACACAAAAGGAGCTGAATATGCGTCAAAGAAGATGGTTGGAGCTGATTAAGAATTACGACTGCTCAATCCATTACAACCCTGGGAAAGAAAACAAGGTGGCAGATGTATTAAGTCGACAAGACCATTCCAGTTTATCCATGATGAGGATCACAAAAGATCCAATATTTATGGATTTACAAAGGATGGATCTTGGAATTATAATGAAAGGGGAAAAATCGTATCTTTCTCAAATTAATGTTCAACCATCTATACATGTGAAGATTAAAGAGGCACAAAATGAAGATGTCGAGTTACAAAATAAGGTGAGAAATGTTCCTAAATTCAACCTTGATTGTGATGGGATAATAAAGTTCAGGAATCGGGTTTGTGTTCCTCCCATCCCCGAATTAAAGAAGGAGCTGCTGGATGAGGCTCATAGTTCTTCATTCTCCATTCATCCTGGAAGCAAAAAGATGTATAGGGACCTGAAAGAGTACTTCTGGTGGGATGGCATGAAAAGAGATGTTGTTGAATATGTCTCTCTATGCTTGGTTTGTCAGCAAGTTAAAGCTGAGAGACAGAAGTCTAAGGGGATGTTACAACCATTACCCATACCCGAATGGAAATAGGAAAACATCACTATAGACTTTGTCACAGGACTTCCTAAAACATCCAAAGGCAATAATACTATCTAGGTCATAGTTGATCGTCTTACAAAGTCTGCACACTTCATCACTATTAGAGAGGATTTCTCTCTAGATCAGCTTGTCAGGATATATGTGAAGGAAGTTGTAAGATTGCATGGAGTACCACTTTCTATTATATCTGATCGGGATCCGAGGTTTACCTCAATGTTCTAGAGAAGTCTTCAGTATACTCTGGATACAGAGTTGAGTTTCAACACTGCTTATCATCCTCAGACAGATGGTCAGTCTGAGAGAAAAATTCAAACTCTAGAAGATATGTTGAGAGTCTGCTCTATGGATTTTAAAGGTGGTTGGGATCTACACCTAACTTTGGTGGAATTTTCTTATAATAATAGCTTTAACTCTACTATTCAGATGGCTCCTAATGAAGCTCTCTATGGAAAGAAATATAGGACTCCAACTTGCTCTGATGAAGTTGGGGAAAGAAATCTATTAGGACCTGATCTCGTTGATGAAATGGCAGAAAAGGTCAGATCTATTCAACAACACATAAGAGCAGCTCAGAGTCGATAGAAAAGTTATGCCGACAACCGAATAAAAGACCTAGAGTTTGAAGTGGGTGATAAATTGTTCTTATGAATATCTCCCTGGAAGAGGGTCATGATATTTGGAAAGAAGGGGAAGTTGAGCCCTAGATATATAGGTCCTTTCGAAATACTGGATCGTGTTGGGAAGGTATCTTACCGATTGGAGCTTCCACCGAATCTCTCTCAAGTTCACGATGTGTTCCATGTATCTCTCCTGAGAAAGTACATACATGAACCTTCACATGTACTCAGCTCAGAAGTTGTACCGCTGGAGCAAGATCTTTCTTATGAAGAACAGCCGATAGAGATTCTGGATCGTATCGAAAAAGTCCTACGAAACAAGACCACTCGATTGCTGAAAGTTTTATGGAAGAACCACCAATTAGAAGAAGCTACATGGGATCTTGAGGATATGATGAGGGAGAGGTATCCTCATCTGTTTGTTACAAATTGACGAATTTTGAGGGCGAAATTCATTTTAAGGGGGGTTGAATGTAACACCCGAGACATTTATGAGAAATATTTTTGTTTTTATAAATCATAAAAGTAATCTTTCACTACACACAACACTAGCTTGGCTTGCTTTACATGCAATCGCGACCTTCCTCGATAGCTTGCATCGTACGCAATACCGAGTTTCACTAAACAATGATATGCTCTTAACATATTATTAAAACTAGCCATTGTGAATAGTAATAACCACTTTTTGAAATTTTATAAATTTTATTTTTCAAAATGGACTTCATTTTTGGATTCGGAATATCGAAATTAGCCTAGGGTGAAATTTTGGTATTTTTCTGAAAACTTTCAATTTTTGATGAATAGTAAAACCACTAAGTGGTAGTTAAAAAAACTGAATTTTTCATAAAACTTAATTTTACCGCTTCTGTGAGTGGAATTTCAAAAATCCGAGAGACACGGTTTATGTCAGTAAGTAAAATGTGGTACAATGAGATGAAAATAATTTTTGGTGAATAGTAACTTTTTACTTTTATTTACCACGGTTAAAAGTAAATAGGTTAATTAAGGGTAAATATGATATTATTATTACCCTAACACATGTCCTAATTCTATTGGATAAGTGTAATTCGACCAAAAACAAACTTAGGAATAAAATATTACCATTTAGGCCCACTTGGATTAGATTAGGACATTTATTATTAATTTATTTAAAGAAGGGTTAAAATAGTTAAAATCAAAGTTTAATAAGTAAATAATTTTTAATATAAGGTTATAAATAAGATACATTCGACTATAAATATTAATTATAAATCTAAAAAAATTTCCTACATAATGGTATTTTATTTGTAATTTTTAGACATTAAATAATTTAATTTATTTATGACACAAAGATGATACAGTAATTATCTTATTAATGAAATATTAACATAATTGATGTTATAAATACCAAAATAAATGTAATTTGTGACTTTTTATGAATTACACTAATTTTATAGGTTAATATGACATGTTAGTATTGATTTAATTAACTTTTTTCGAACTAATCATTCTTTTATGATTTTCACAAAAATCAATTACTAAATAGTGTCAAAATTGACATAAAATAGTTTTTAAAAAAAATATTATATTAATAATTGTTATTTTATTCCTAAAAATATAAGGTTCTTCTAAATGACTTATATAAGGTTATATATATTAATAAAAAACAACTTGGGGTTCTTTTGGCTGCTTATAGTAAGTTTATTAACCTTATATTATAAGAACACAAGAAGACACGGTAAAAGTAAAATTATTTAACTTAATGTTAAATATAAATGATAAGGTTAAAATAGGAACCTAAACTTGTCTAAATTATATTGGATGAGAGTATTTCGACCCATCCCCACCTTAGCTTTGAAATAAATAATTTGGATCTATTGAAAACTGAACTTGACTTTATAATAAAATAATATTTTTAGTTTTTCCAAAGGAGCCCCTCTCCTCCCTTATAAAAGGGCACCTCCTCCCCCTCTTCCTCACACCACTTTGAGCCTTCAAGCTCGGCCAAACCCTGCCACTTTCTTCTCTCCACTTCCCTAGAGACATCCTAGAGGTCCTGGTCTTCTTCAAAGACCAATTTTAGTGCCCTAAAAGTAGGTCTCAAAGAAGCACTTCAAAGAAGAGGTAATGTCCGTTACCGATTCTTTCGTCTTTATTTCTTCTTCCACTTCTTCTTATTTAGTTGTTTAATTATTAAGTAATAACATCAGTATCACTCATATACTGATATGTTATTATAAGTATGAAACAACTCTATTTCACCATATATCCATCCTACGGAAAATGAAATCACCGCACGTGCGTACGTACGGAATACCGTCTCCACGCCGTGGTGTAATCTATTTTCCACCACCACCTTACTTGGATGGGTATAATGGTGTAAATAATGACTATATATGATTATTTTAAAGTGATATTGATTCTTAAATAGTATACATACACTCTAATACAATTCCATGATCATGGGAACGATATCATCGCTCGTGCGTACGTACGGAATACCGTCTCCACGATGTGATGCGACTCGTTCTACATGATATTCCTTGCATAATGATTATATAAATGAATTGAATGAATTAATATGATATATATTACACTAATAACATTCTGTAAATGAGGTATCTATAACCTAAAGAGAATAATAAGAATTTATTCGACAAAACACGCATAAGAACAAAAAGTAATAAACACCCGAATAACAAGTTGTAATGAAATATTACTAATAAGAAGCTAAGAATATGACCATATGTGATATCATAACAACGAGTATGATTCTTTAATAAGTCAATAACATTATTTAAATAATTATACAGGAGGTTTGGACACGTACAAAGCATATCGGACCTAAGGTAAGGGAAATATCACAATCTAATTTTTATCCGAGATTGTTTATACTTCGGTATTTACTGGGGTGTATTTTATCATCCACATCCATGTTTCCTCAATATGTAATATTATTTCCATCCACCTACAATTGTTTAAATCCAATTTTACCCTTCGGTGAGTTTTTAGTAAAAGATATGAAATGAATCTTTTGTCGTTTTTCGTACGAGGTAATTTTTGACTTTTCTGACAAAAGTACGAGAAGAATGTTTTTTTAACTTATACGGCATGAATGGATTTTTAAAACAAAATTTCCAAGAATATTCCTTTACAAGTTTTCAAGTTTATTTTTAATCAACTTATTTTAGTTTAAAATTGTATGACATGTTAAGAAATGAAAAAAAAATTTGAAGTAGAAAGGATATTTTCCTCAAGAATGGAGTTCAAGTGTTTTATCAAAATTATTTTCCATCTAAGATAATAAAGGGTTCTCTTTCTATCCCTATTATTACATGGATTTGATTATGTTGTGATGGAAATATTTTTATGAATTCTTTTATCTTATATGAATTGTTTTATGATGTCACGATGTTTAAATATTCCCATTTTTATTACATGGGTTATGCTATGATGTATGGTTTATGATTTTGTGGAACACATAATAATGGTATCATTATGAGATGGGTGGGACCTATATCTCCCTCAAATGAATTGGTTAAAGATTTTATATCTCATGAGATAGACATGGCTGTAACGGCAGGTTAAACCAGTTCAGTGAAACAGGAATGAAACGAGGAGTGAACTCGGTTCAGAAATGGACTTTGTCCACTAAGATAGTCTTGGAAATGAGTATTGACTAATAAGAAATGGTTCTCTGTGATTATGTGTGTATGCCAAAAAGTTTCATGTTTTAAGTTATGATTATTGGGATTACATTTCACTGCTATGATTTATCCCATGTTATGAAATTATGATTTCTTTTGCAGGTTAAGATTTCCAAAAGTTATGTTCTTATGTATATGATGTGACTGATATTTCTTTTGTTTACCCTTACTGAGTAGTTGAACTCACCGTTTTGTATGTTTTATTTCCCCAGGTTAGGAAGAAGGTTATTAAGTAAGATATGTCAAAAGGGACTATAGATATGATGAAATAAATGGGAGACAGTGTAGACGCTTTATGAACCAGTTGTTTATGTTTCCCAGTTTCTAAAGACATTATACCTATACGGTCCTTTCCTGGTTTTGTTATATGTTGTAATAAGCGTGCTTCAATTCTGAATTAATAATAATGTATGTAAAGTATGGGTCGCTTCAAGGAGGCCAGGGTGAGGCATTTCAAGGAGGCTTTTCATCCATATATCCAGGGCCAGGTCACCCCATTTATGCTAAAGAAATATCTTGAGGTGCTGGCAAGGGCAGAGGTTGTCGAGAGGACTTTGGCCAGGACCGGATCATCATGAGAGGGGGATCGTCATGATCCCTCACGAAGCAAGGATGTGGTCTTGGGTTCACGGTTTTTAGGGCAGAAGAGTTTTCGTTCAGCCGGGGGTAGGTCCCAACCCTTCACATCTCATTTCTCTAGAGTCAGCAACTCTCAGGCCTATGGCAAGAGAACAGGTGCTTGTTTTTCTTGTGGTGGTCGTGGCCATCAGCAGCGGGAGTGCCTGACCTTTCAAAGTGGTCATCATGCACCGGGCGCTACGCTCCAGGTTCCTCTGTTGAGGCACTTCCAGCCGAGGTAGCAGCATCTAATTGCACCAGCTTTAGATCAACAGAGGGTAGATGGGGCAGGAAGAGGAAAGCCCCATGACGCTCCTCATCCTCAGATATCAGAACGCGGTCATGGTGGTGGTTTTCATCAGGGTCAGAGAGGTCGTGGAGGAGGTCATGGTCAGCTTCATGCTCTAGCGTTGCCAGCACCAGATGAGCCAGATGTTGTTCGAGGTACCATTTTCTTGTTTTCTACCTTGGTGTATGCCTTGTTTGATTCAGGAGAGATGCACTCATTCATATCACCTACCCTTGTCCATGCTTTGGGACTTGAGGTAGAGAGGCTTCCAGTGCCCTTGGCGTTGACTACGCCAGTTGGAGGTCAAGCTGACTTGTTTGAAATATGTAGAGACTGTGAGCTAGTGTTGGGGAAACACTGATCTTGGGGAGATTTCCTATGTTTACAAATACAACCATATGATGTCATCCTCAGCATGTATTGGTTGCATTCGATGCAGGCTATCGTGGATTGATTCTGGAAGAAGGTCGTTTTCCTTGGTGCGGATGGAGATCAAGTGGTGTTTGTTGGTGAGCGAGATCCTAGGATGGGTTATAGGAGCATATCATCCTTATCTTCCATGTTGGCTGAGATGGTGCTGAGTTCCTCAGAGGTTTAGCAGTTGGCATTTCCTAGGGTCGTAGAGGAGTACCCTGATGTCTTTCCAGAAGTGGTTGTAGCATTACCCCCTCGATGAGAGATCGAGTTTGGGATCGAGATATAGCCAGGAGAATCTCCAATTTCTATGTCTCCATATAGGATGTCCCCTTATGAGTTACGAGAGCTGCGTATACAACTTGATGGTCTGTTGCAGTGTGGTTTTGTTCATCCAAGTGTGTCATCATGGGGTGCACCAGTTTTGTTTATAAAGAAGGCTGATGACAGTCTGCGGTTGTGTGTAGATTATCATCACTTAAACAAAGTGATAATAAAGAATCACTATCCTATTCTATGGATTGATGACTTATTTGATCAGCTAAAGGGTGCAAGTTGTTTCTCAAAGATTGACTTGCGGTCAGGATATCATCATATGCATGTGAAGGATGAGGATATTCCGAAGACTGCTTTCTGTTGTTGTCATGGGCATTATGAGTTAATTGTAATGACGTTTGGCATGACGAATGCTCCAGTTGTTTTCATGGGATTGATGAATGTTGTGTTTTGTGAATACCTGGAAAAGTTAATGGTAGTTTTCATCGATGAAATACTTGTGTACTCCACATCTGAAGAGGATCATGCAGAGCATCTACAAGCCATTTTGGGAGTTCTTCGTCGACATCATCTATTTGGGAAGTTGTTGAAGTGTGAGTTTTGGACTCGAGAAGTCCATTTCTTGGGGAATTTTGTGTCCCAATAGGTAGTTATTGTGGATTCATCGAAGATAGAAGCAGTTGTGTCTTGGGAAGCCCCCAAGACAGTTTCAGAGATGCGAAGATTCCTTGGTCTCTCAGGCTACTGCAGGAGGTTCTTAGCCAATTTCTCATGAGTTTCAAATCCTCTGATAGCTTTAACCAGGAAATATCAAGCATTAATATGGACTGATCAATGTCAGGCAGCCTTTGAGTATCTAAATTATAAGTTAGTAAGTACTCCAGTCCTTTGTCTTCCAGCTGAGGGAGTTCAGTTTTATGTCTTTTACGATGCTTCACATCTGGGGTTAGGTTGTGTTCTCATGCAGTAGAGGTCAGTTGTTTCTTATGGGTCTCAGCAGTTACGTCCCCATGAATGCAACTATTCCACCCATGATCTCGAGTTGGCAGTCATGGTGTTTTCTCTGAAGTTGTGGAGACATTACCTCATTGGTGAGTGCTTTGTGGTTTTCACCGATCATAAGAGTTTGAGGTATGTTTTCTACCAGCGTGACTTGAACTTGCGACAGCGGCAGTGGATGGAGTTCTTACAGGAATATGACTTTGAAATATCGTATACACCTAGAAAAGGGAACGTTGTAGCTAATGCGCTGAGCCAAAAGTCACATAGTGATGTTGTGCGTGAATCTAGTGATTCCTTTAGAGTAATTAAAGAACTGTCAGCATTACATATTGATATGGGAGATGTTAGGGGTAGAGGTTGTCTTTTTTAGATAACGGTACAGTCATCCCAAAAGCAGAAGGTGGAAGAGTCCCAATTAGGAGATCTAGAGGTGGAAGTCTGGAGAGACCTAGTTATTTGTGGTGAGGCCCCAAATGGTTGGACTGAAGATGAACAACACCAAGTGTTTTATCATGGAATGCCTTTTGTCCCTTTTTCGATGTACGAGATGGTTCTCAGAGAGTTCCATAGTTCACCCTTAATAGTACATCCTAGCGTGACAAAGATGCACTGATCCTTGAGGAGTCAGTTTTGGTGGCCTGGGCTGAAGCATGCAGTTGCAGAGTTTGTGTCTCGATGTTTAGTCTACCAGAAGGTAAAGTTTGAACATCGTGTTCCTGGTGGTCTTCTTCATCCATTAGAGATTCCTCAGTGGAAGTGGAAGGACATCTCAATGGACTTTGTTAATGGTTTACCTCGAGCTTCGGGAGGACATGATGTTATTTGGGTGGTAGTGGATCATTTAACAAAATCATCCCACTTTATAGCAATCAAGGAGTCAAGCTCAGTGGAAGTTTTGTCGAGGCAGTATCTAGAGGAGGTGGCGAGACTTCATGGAGTCCATAGGATGATCATTTCTGATCAAGATCCTCGTTTTACCTCCAGAGTGTGGAGATGTCTCCAACATGATTTCGTATCTCAGCTATGCCTTAGCACTACTTTTCATCCTTAAACGGATGGTCAGACAGAGCCAACCATTCAGACTCTTGAAAACATGTTATTCTCTTGTGTCCTTGATTTTGGAGGTTCATGGATAAGACACTTACCCCTAGTGGAGTTCGCTTAAAATAATATTTTTCACTCCACCATCGGCATGGCGTCGTTTGAAGCCTTGTATGGCTGGCCTTTCCGTTCTCCATTGTGTTGGACTGGGGTCGGAGAGTCAGTAATTCTTGGACCGAAACTAGTACAGAATACAAAAAAGATGGTTCAAGTGATTCGTGAGAGGATGAAGATAGCGCAAGATCATTAGAAATCATATGCCGATCAAAGAAGTATACCCTTAGAGTTTAATGTTGGTTATCATGTGTTTCTGAAGGTGACTCCCCATCATGGGAAGCAAAGGCTTGGTCGTGGAAGTAAGCTTTCTCCCCGGTTTGTTGGTCCTTTCAAGTTGTTAACTCGTGTTGGAGATGTGGTGTATCAAGTATCACTTCCCCCTCAGATGAGTTGGATATATTATGTTTTCCATGTATCACAGATCTGTCATTATCTTCGTGATGACTCTCACATCATCGATTGGGGAGAGATCAATGTTGATGATGATGCAACCTTTGAGGAGCGACCTGTGGAGATCCAAGACTGTAAGGAGAAGGTGTTGTGTAGGCATTCTATTCCTTTAGTTTGTGTCTTGTGGTGACATAGTGTCTTGGAGGAGAGTACCTGGGAATGTGAGTCACAGATACGTGCTCAGTACCCATAGTTGTTGGATTTTTAACTATTTTCATGTTTCATTGTAACTTGTGTGGTTATGAAACTTTCATGTTCATGAGATAGAACCCTTTTTTGATTTAGTGGCTTGCTCTCTTTTGAGAGGTATCTCGATGGGTGGTTGTTCAGACCTTGTTTCGCTTTCTATTTAAAGTGAGTTTTGGATTCTCGAGGACGAGAATGTTTTGAGAGGTATTTGATGTAATGGACCGGACCTCTCTGGTCCATTTCTTTGTGAAAATGTGGTGTCGGAGGTGTTCTGAGAGGTCAAGGTGGCTTGGGGGTGTGTTTGGGTGGACTTTTAAGGAAAGCTAAAGGGCAATAGCTTTCGCACAGTTGGTGCACGGTTTTCCTAAACCGTGCAGCCAAACCGTGCAAGGTTGGTTTTGGAGAAAGTTTCTAACGCACGGTTAGCACACTGCTTGTCTAATTGTGTGGCCTAATCATGCGAAGAGTGTTTGATGAGGTAGAAGCTAACGCACGGTTAGCACACGGTTTGTCAAACCGTGCGGACTAATTGTGCGGGCACTTAAATCTAGATCCTAAAATTGTAGATCTAACTCCTTTTTCCTCTAAATGGTCTGTTTAAGCTCCTAAGCGGCCATAACTCGGGATTACCCTTCCTTGAAGGTAGGAGAACCTCTCCCAAGTGTTTTGGAGGTGATCTGAAGGCTTCTCTTGGAGAATCTAAGCCAGTTTCTGTAGGTATGTGATCGTTCTTTTTTGGTTTCTTAGATCTAATTAGATATACTCCTCTTGTCTCGATTTCTTAGATCTACACCCGTTATGGGTAGATCTAAGTGTGTGGATGTCAAATATAATGAGATTTGGTTTTGATCTTTCTAGGGGGAGAGATCTAAGGTGAGTTTTTGGGGAATCGACCCAGGTTTCTTGAGCGTTCTTCATTTGTTGGGGTTTTCGTCAAAATCCTCTGAGGTAGGGGATTAGATGCTTCTCTTTCTTTTACGTGTAACTGTATTGTTAGCATGTTGAATCCCATTGGATGAAAATGTAATTGACCTAATAAAATACTTTGAATCGGATAAAGAAATCATATCGATTGTATGTTATTGCCTCATGTTTTGCTAGATAGTGTGATATCTATGCTTTCCTTGCTTAGAAGTTGTTCTTAGTGGAAATTGGTAAAGAACGTAAACCGGTACTAATTGATATTTGTTTGGCTAAAGATAAAGAGGCATGTGAATGAATCTGGTTCCTATTGTAATTTGATGTTAATAAAATTGTCATAGTAAGCATGTATAATCTTTTGTGATAGCTTACTGGTTAGGTTCCTAATTTTTGAACCAATGGATTAAATCTGTTAATTCAAGATGGTTTAAAGAATGTGATTGTTTGATAATTCCTTGAAGGAATCTGAGTAACCCTATTTTTTGTTTAAAGGGACAAAACCCAATTGATGTGATGTTTGATTTCCTGCTTCTTGTGCTGTGATGTGACCCTGGAGGGGTGTTTTGATATGTGGAGGCATAGAGGCCTTTTGGTTGTGGCAGCGGATGATGCCTAGAGTGGATAGATGCATCGGTTTATGCATGTGGGTGTCGGGGAGGACACCAGGGATGATGGAATGGGATGGATGTGATGTTGGATGCTTTTTGATACTTTGTTTATTTATCTTCTTTACTTTTCCCCACTGCTCAAGGCAGCTGGTCTTGCTTACCCTTCTTCCGAAAGAGGCGAAGACATGCGGGGTATGCCACGTGATTTCCGTGTTTAGCCTCTCAAGGGAGAATGGGTCTACGCTCTTGCTATAGGTAGCAAATGTAGAGAGACCCAAAGCTTGACGTACATGGACATTACATTACTTTAGTGGAATACTTAATACATAACAAAAACAGACACACAAGGACCATAATAGTTTAGTGTCTTTGGAAACCTGGAACGTAATCTTCTAATTGTGGTGAAAGATCTTCAACATCTCCCATAAAGATCTTCCTTTTTTTCTTACCTAAAACCTTTCTTTATATCCTGGGGAAAATAAAACATAAAAAGGGTGAGCTCAAATGCTCAGTAAGGGTAATCATGGATAAAATAAAACATACCATATACATTTGAACTTAAAAACATGAACATAATGTTTAAACATCAAAAGCTTGAGAAATGACACAAAACATGGAAGTACGTAAGGCATAGATCATAAAGAAACATTAAGAATGATAAAATATCATGGGAATAAAACATGTAATTTTGGAAACCATTAAGCACATGATATGATTTCCATAGTATCCAAGGCATTGCTGCCAAGACTATCTTAGTGGACAAAGTCCCTTTTTGAATCGAGTTCACTCCTTGTTCCAGTCCTGTATTACTGAACCGGTTTAACTTGTCGTTCCAACCATGTCTATATCATGAGATATAAATCTTTACCCAATGCATTGGAGGGAGATATAGGTCCCACCCATCTCATAATTAAATCATTCTTACTTGTGCCACAAAATAAACATACATCATTCATAGTAACCTAATAAATAAAATGGGTTTCATAAACATCATCCCATAATCACATAATCCATATAAAAGAAATGGATATCATTTCATAATAAGAAAAGTGAAACCATGTAAATCATAGAGACTTTATACTTGAAACATACACATATGAAATAGTGTCATCTTAGATGGAAAAAGGTTTTGATAAAACACTTGAAATGAATTCTTGAGGAAAATATCCTTTCTTCTTCAAAATCAATTTCTTTTCACAAAACATCATGCTATTTTAAAAGAAAGAGATTTTTTTGAAAATATTTATGAAATATTTTTAGGAATCATCATGAAAATAAGTCTTTATAAAACTGTAAAAATCGGTTTTTTCCGTATAAGTTAAAAAACATTCTTCTTGTACTTTTGTCGGAAAAGTTAAAGTACCTCGTAGGGTAAAAAAAAGAATGATTCCTTCCATACCATGGGGTAAAAGTCAAAATGGGTATAAAAGTAATTTAAAAATACATGAATACACTTTTATAAAACATGGACATGGATGATAGTAATAACCCCAATAAATACTTACAAATAAGTAATCTCGGATAAAAATGAGATTTGCACAATTATCCCTTACCTTAGGTCTGATTTGCTTCGTAAGTGTCAGAACCTCCTGTATAATGATTTAAATAATTTCATTGACTTATTCCATAATTATAATCATTGTTATGATATCATATATGGTTCACTTATGACTTTATATTACCCGTTCTTTTGTAAATTCCATGTTAAAGAGTGTTTTGGGTAAAATAGTTTCATTTGTCGTCTGTGTTTTGACTTGTAATTATTCATATGATTACTTAGATCATGATTACTTAATTCCAGAATATAAAACATGATTTATATATAATATATATTCAGAATATACATATATATAATAGATCAGTAAATGGAAAGAAATACACCGTTCATGGAGATGGTAGGCCGTACGTACGCATGAACGCTGTTTTCGTTTCCTTATTGAGTTGAATAGAATTAATTAGACGACATACATATATATACACATAAATACAGTATCATTATCATGTAATATATTTCATGATTACTTATTATATATACTTTATAATAATTCATGAATGGTTAATGTGGAGAATGAATCTCATCGCGTCGCGGAGACGGTAGTCTGTACGTACGCACGAGCGATGATATCGTTCTCATGATCGTGGAATTGTATTGGAGTGTATTTATACTATTTAATAATCAATATCACTTTAAAATAATCATATATAGTTATTATTTACACCATTATACTCATCCAAGTAAGTTGGTGGTGGAAAATAGATTACACCACGGCGTGGAGACGGTATTCCGTACGTACGCACGCGCGGTGATTTCATTTTCCGTAGGATGGATAGATGGTGAAATAGGGTTGTTTCATACTTATAATAACATATCAGTATATTAGTGATACTTATGTTATTAATTCATAATGAAACAACCTAATAAGAAGAAGTGGAAGAAGAAATAAAGTTGAAAGAATCGGTAATGGACATTACCTCTTCTTTGAAGCGCCTCTTTGAGTCCTCCGCTTAGGGCACTAAAATTGGTCTTTTAAGAAGACCAAAACCTCTAGGATGTTTCTAGGGAAGTGGAGAAGAGAATTTTTCAGGGGTTCGCCGAGCTTGAAGGCTCAAAGTGGTGTGAGGAAGAGAGGGAGGAGGTGCCCTTTTATAAGGGAGGAGAGGGGCACCTTTGGAATAACTAAAAATATTATTTTCTTATAAAGCCAAATTCGGTTTTAAATAGCTCAAAATTGATTTATTTCGAATCTAAGGTGGGGATGGGTCTAAATACTCTCATCCAATAGAATTTAGACAAGTTTAGGTTCCTATTTTAACCTTATCATTTAGATTTAACATTAAGTTAGATAATTTTACTTTTACCGTGTCTTTTTGTGTTCTTACACAATAAGGTTAATAAACTTACTATAAGAAGCCAAACGAACCCCAAGTTTTTTATTATTAATATATATAACCTTATCTAAGTCATTTGGCAGAACCTTATATTTTTAGGAATAAAATAACAATTAATAATATAATATTTTTTTTAAAAACTATTTTATGTCAATTTTGACACTATTTAGTAATTGATTTTTGTGAAAATCATAACAGACTGATTAGTTCAAAAAAAGGTTAATTATATCAATACTAACATGTCATATTAACCTAGAAAATTAGTGTAATTCATAAAAAGTCTCAAATTACATTTATTTTGGTATTTATAACATCAATTATGTCAATATTTCATTAATAAGATAATTACTGCATCATCTTTGTGTCATAAATAAATTAAATTATTTAATGTCTAAAAATTAAAAATAAAATACCATTATGTAGGAAATATTTTTAGATTTATAATGAATATTTATAGTCGAATTTATATTATGTATAACCCTATATTAAAAATGATATACTTATTAAACTTTGATTTAAACTATTTTAACCCTTCTTTAAATAAATTAATAATAAATTTCCTAATCTAATCCAAGTGGGCCTTAATGGTGATATTTTATTCCTAAGGTTGTTTTTGGTCTAATTACACTTATCCAATAGAATTAGGACATGTTTTAGGGTAATAATAATATCATGTTTACCCTTAATTACCCTATTTACTTTTAACCGTGGTAAAAAAAAAGTAAAAAGTTACTATTCACCAAAAATTATTTTCATCTCATTGAACCAAATTTTACTTACTGACATAAACCGTGTCTCTCGGATTTTTGAAATTCCACTCACAGAAGCGGTAAAATTAAGTTTTATGAAAAATTTATTTTTTTTTAACTACCACTTAGTAGTTTCACTATTCATCAAAAAAATGAAAGTTTCCAGAAAAATACCAAAAATTAGGCCTAAGGTATATTTGATATTATGAACTTAAAAATTATGTCTATTTTACCAAATTCAAAACATATCAGTTGCATTACTTAATTTAAAAATTAATTCCAGTCGTCAAAACAAATAGCATGTTCTTAAGAGATAATAACTATCAAAAGATTGACACTTGTTTATATCTGGTTTAAATGTGAAATTACATCCAATGACCAACATTGTATTAAATTGTAAAAATATATTCTAAATATACTTTAAAACCACTCAAATTAATAATTTATCACTATTAATTATTTCGATTAAAAAGGTTGTTTTTAATTAAAATTTAGTAATTTTCACTATTCATCAGAAAATGAAAGTAATCCGAAAAGTACCAAAATTTCACCCTAATCTAATTTCAATATTCCAAATCCAAAAATGAATTCCATTTTGAAAAATAAAATTTAAAAAAATTCAAAAGGTGGTTATTACTATTCATAATGGCTAGTTTTAATAATATTTTAATAGCATATTGTTGTTTAGTGAAACTCGTTATTACGTACTACACACGCTATCGAGGAAGGTCGTGATTGGGTGTAATTAAAGGCAAGTCAAGGATGCGTGTTATGCAAGCTCCTTTTGGTGTAGCGTACAACACAAGACATTAATGAAATTAAAAAGAATATTTTTCATAAAATATCGGGGTGTTACATTCTACCCCCCTTAAAATGAATTTCGCCCTCAAAATTCGTCGGGGTTATAAATGGTTTACTCCTCGAAAGTTTCTTTAATAGAAACCCACATCGTAAAAAGGAATACCAAAACCAATCTTTAAAAACAAAAGTATGAAACGTAACGGTTACCCAAATAAACTAATCACTGGGTTTCCACATAGATGAAAATATGGGTATGGAAGAGAAATCTAACCATCATGTTCTGATGGAGAGTGGTAGAGAACATGGCTATGGAAAAGCCAGCAATCACAAATCCGTAGATTTTTGATGATCTAAGGTACCATCTGATTCATCAGATATAAGGGCACTAGGACAACATTTTTGGTTTTCAAGATCATTTCCCTAAAGTTGATGAATTAAAATAAATACTTACATGATTTTGGTACAATCTCACTGTTGTTCGTTAATTGAACAATTTCCACTTCATCCCTTAATGAAATGAAGTTGAATTTGTTATTCGTGATGTGTTAGCAGATCATGTGATAGAATGATGGGTCATTCCATCTGTCTCAAACAAAAGGTTATAATACATAAGTCCATCTATAGTGAGATTAATCATATATGGTTCCTAAAATGGACTTATACTTTATATATCATACTAATTAATATAATAAAACTAGTTTCTACTAAACAGGGACTTCCTGTAGGATAGTGGTAGGTGATAAAGGCTAGTCGCACTTCGGTTGTGGGTTCGATTCCCACAGCCTTGTCCGACGCGATGGGTTGTCCCTCATCCTGCAGGTTGTCCTTTTTCTAAAACTACATTACTATAACATCCCATAAATAATATCAAAAAAAAATTCTATCCTTAAACAATAATAACTTATGTCCAACATAATCCATTCCAATCTTTAGGCTTATCTAAAATACTTCGGTCCAAGCTCATAGTATAAAGAAAACGATTACTTGAAATGTCATAAACCAAGCATGTGAATACCATCATTTATCCCCCATATATCTTGTTGGCCACATTCCAATCATGTGAATACCTTAATCATGTATTCTCTTGAAAAATGAATACCCATTAAACCTTAGTGAAAATATGAATGCTGTCAAAAGTTAACACTTTCCACATACCAAAATCCAAAAATTCTATATACTCAACCCATGATATAACCTTCTCCTTATATCAGTCATGAGCTCATGAATACTATCAAACATTTAATTTTCTCCTTATCCCTTCATTATGTGCATATCATCTTCATTCCAAAAATATCTGAATAACCTTTCATGGATACAGGTACCATTAATCATACACTTTCAAAACTCAAGGAAAGACAACAGTGTAACAATCCTTAGATGTCTCTTTATTCCATAGTACCATGAGATTACTTATACAACATTACACATGATAAACATGTAATCATTCCACTACATTCTTAAACCATTGACTGAGCTTCAACAATTATTTCATCTCACATATCATTTGTAGTCTCTTCATCATCATCAACATAAATACTACCCATACGACCATACTGATTCTCTTCATGAGACTTTCCCTTAGGGAATTGGTTTGCATAATGCCCGTACATTCCACATTTAAAACATTTAACCATTGTTGATGTCGTAGCAATACCATTATCCTCATCCCTGGTATTAACTGAACATTTTCCTTTTCACTTATTGGCTTTGTGTCCTTCTTTTTCACACCCAAAGCATCTTCCAGTTCCTTTGAAACATTCTCCTTGATGCCTCTTCCCACATGATTTACATAGGGGAAATTGAACTTTCTTTCCTCTATGATCATCATGAAACTCCATATTTCTTTTATTAGCCGAGTCAAGAAACTTACCAAATTTTACTTTATTGATCATATTATGAGATTGTTGATTCGGCATAATAATGATGTTTGGACTTCCAAATCCCATTTCATTTGGTTTCTCATGAAGAATATCATTCCATTGTCCATCATAACCTCCATTATCGTGAATCATCTTGTTTCCAGCCATTTTCTAAAACCCAAAAAGAATAGTGTGAGAGGCAAAAATCATAATAAAGGGGGAGTAACTTCAATATCTAACATCTATGGTTTAATCTAATATCGTTACCATAGTTCTAGGACTATATCCTATACGTATACTTATCCTTAGGGACATCCCTAGACATACCTTAGAAATATCTCTAGGGATCTCACTAACGTTTTCGCATACTAGTTTCCAAAGGTTGGCTAGACTTTTCCTCTGATACCAACTGTAGAGACCCAAAGCTTGACATACATGTACATTACATTACTTTAGCAAAATAATTAATACATAACAAAAACAGACACACAAGGACCGTAATATTTTAGTGTCTTTGGAAACTTGGAACGTAATATTCTAATCGTGGTGAAAGATCTTCAACATCTCCCATAAAGATCATCCTTTTTTTCTTACCTAAAACCTTTCTTTATATCCTGGGGAAAAGAAAACATAAAAAGGGTCATCTCAAATGATCAGTAAGGGTAAGCATGGATAAAATAAAACATACCATATACATTTGAACTTAAAAACATGAACATAATGTTTAAACATCAAAATCTTGAGAAATGACACAAAACATGGAAGTGCGTAAGGCATAGATCATAAAGAAACATTAAGAATGATAAAATAGCATGGGAATAAAACATGTAATTTTTGCAACCATTAAGCACATGATATGATTTCCATAGTAGCCAAGGCATTGTTGCCAATACCATCTTAGTGGACAAAGTCCCTTTCTGAATCGAGTTCACTCCTCGTTCCAGTCCTGTATTACTGAACCGGTTTAACTTGTCGTTCCAGCCATGTCTATCTCATGAGATATAAATCTTTACCCAATGAATTGGAGGGAGATATAGGTCCCACCCATCTCATAATGAAATCATTCTTACTTGTGCCACAAAATAAACATACATCATTCATAGTAACCCAATAAATAAAATGGGTTTCATAAACATCATCCCATAATCACATAATCCATATAAAAGAAATGGATATCATTTCATAATAAGAAAAGTGAAACCATGTAAATCATAGAGACTTTATACTTGAAACATACACATATGAAATAGTGTCATCTTAGATGGAAAAAGGTTTTGATAAAACACTTGAAATGAATTCTTGAGGAAAATATCCTTTCTTCTTCAAAATAAATTTCTTTTCAAAAAACTTCGTGCTATTTTAAAAGAAATATATTTTGTTGAAAATAGTCATGAAATATTTTTATGAAGCATCATGAAAATAAGTCTTTATAAAACTGTAAAAATATGTTTGTGTCGTATAATTTAAAAAACATTCTTCTTGTACTTTTGTCGGAAAAGTTAAAGTACCTCGTAGGGTAAACAAAAGAATGATTCCTTCCATACCATGGGGTAAAAGTCAAAATGGGTATAAAAGGAATTTAAAAATACATTAATACACTTTTATAAAACATGTACATGGATGATATCAATAACCCCAGTAAATACTTACGAATAAGTAATCTCGGATAAAAATGAGATTTGCACAATTATCCCTTACCTTAGGTCCGATTTGCTTCGTAAGTGTCTGAACCTCCTGTATAATGATTTAAATAATGTCATTGATTTATTACAGAATCGTACTCATTGTTATGATATCATATATGGTTCACTTATGACTTTATATTACCCGTTCTTTTGTAAATTCCATGTTAAAGAGCGTTTTGGGTAAAATCGTTTCATTTGTCGTCCGTGTTTTAACTTGTAATTATTCATATGATTACTTAGATCATGATTACTTAATTCCAAAATATAAAACATGATTTATATATAATATATATTCAGAATATACATATATATAATAGATCATCAAATGGAAATAAATACACCGTTCATGGAGATGGTAGGTCGTACGTACGCATGAACGCTGTTTTCGTTTCCTTATTGAGTTGAATGGAATTAAGTAGACTACATACATATATATACACATAAATCCAGTATCATTATTATGTCATATATTTAATTATTACTTATTATATATACTTTATAATCATTCATGGATGGTTAATATGGAGAATGAATCTCATCGCGTCGCGGAGACGGTAGTCCGTACGTACGCACGAGCGATGATATCGTTCTCATGATCGTGGAATTGTATTGGAGTGTATGTATAATATTTCAGAATCAATATAACTTTACAATAATCATATATAGTTATTATGTACACCATTATACCCATCCAAGTAAGGTGGTGGTGGAAAATAGATTACACCACGGCGTGGAGACGGTATTCCGTATGTACGCACGCGCGGTGATTTCATTTTCTGTAGGATGGATAGATGGTGAAATAGGGTTATTTAATACTTATAATAACATATCAGTATATTAGTGATACTGATGTTATTACTTCATAATTAAACAACCTAATAAGAATAAGTGGAAGAAGAAATAAATTTTAAAGTATCGGTAACGGACATTACCTCTTCTTTGAAGCGCCTCTTTGAGTCCTCCTCTTACAGAAATAAAATTGGTCTTTGAAGAAGACCAGGACCTATAGGATGTTTCTAGGGAAGTGTAGAAGAGAATTGGTCAGGGTTTGGCCGATCTTGAAGGCTCAAAGTGGTGTGAGGAAGATAGGGAGGAGGTTCCCTTTTATAAGGGAGGGGAGGGGCACCTTTGGAATAACAAAAAATATTATTTTATTATAAAGCCAAATTCGGTTTTAAATAGCTCCAAATTGATTTATTTCGAAGATAAGGTGGGTATGGGTCGAAATCCTCTCATCCAATAGAATTTAGACAAGTTTAGGTTCCTATTTTAACCTTATCATTTAGATTTAACATTAAGTTAGATAATTTTACTTTTACCGTGTCTTTTTGTGTTCTTACACTATAAGGTTAATAAACTTACTATAAGAAGCCAAACGAACCCCAAGTTGTTTATTGTTAATATATATAACCTTATATAAGTCATTTGGCCTAACCTTATATTTTTAGGAATAAAATAACAATTAATAATATAATATTTGTTTTAAAAACTATTTTATGTCAATTTTGACACTATTTAGTAATTGATTTTTGTGAAAATTATAACAGACTGATTAGTTCGAAAAAAGTTAATTATATCAATAATAACATGTCATATTAACCTATAAAATTATTTTAATTCATAAAAAGTCTCAAATTACATTTATTTTGGTATTTATAACATCAATTATGTCAATATTTCATTAATAAGATAATTATTGCATCATCTTTGTGTCATAAATAAATTAAATTATTTAATGTCTAAAAATTACAAATAAAATACCATTATGTAGGAAATCTTTTTATATTTCTAATGAATATTTATAGTCGAATTTATCTTATGTATAACCCTATATTAAAAATGATATACTTATTAAACTTTGATTTTAACTATTTTAACCCTTCTTTAAATAAATTAATAATAAATGTCCTAATCTAATCCAAGTGGGCCTTAATGGTCATATTTTATTCCTAAGGTTGTTTTTGGTTGAATTACACTTATCCAATAGAATTAGGACATGTGTTAGGGTAATAATAATATCATTTTTACCCTTAATTACCCTATTTACTTTTAACCGTGGTAAAAAAAGTAAAACGTTACTATTCACCAAAAATTATTTTCATCTCATTGAACCACATTTTACTTACTGAAATCAACCATATCTCTCGGATTTTTAAAATTCCACTCACAGAAGCGGTAAAATTAAGTTTTATGAAAAAATCATTTTTTTTTAACTACCACTTAGTGGTTTCACTATTCATCAAAAAATGAAAGTTTCCAGAAAAATACCAAAAATTAGGCCTAAGCTATATTTGATATTATGAACTGAAAAATGATGTCTCTTTTACCAAATTCAAAACATATCAGTTGCATTACTTGATTTAAAAATTAATTCTCGTCATCAAAACAAATAGCGTGTTCTTAAGAGATAATAACTATCAAAAGATTGACACTTGTTTATGTCTGGTTTAAATGTGAAATTACATCCAATGACCAACATTGTATTAAATTGTAAAAATATATTCTAAATATACTTTAAAACCACTCAAATTAATAATTTGTCACTATTAATTATTTTGATTAAAAAGGTTGTTTTTAATTAAAATTTAGTAATTTTCACTATTCATCAGAAAATGAAAGTTATCCGAAAAGTACCAAAATTTCACCCTAAGATAATTTCGATATTCCGAATCCAAAAATGAAGTCCATTTTGAAAAATAAAATTCACAAAATTTCAAAAAGTGGTTATTACTATTCATAACAGCTAGTTTTAATAATATTTTAATAGCATATTGTTGTTTAGTGAAACTCGTTATTGCATACTACACACGCTATCGAGGAAGGTCGTGATTGCGTGTAATGAAAGGCAAGTCAAGGATGCGTGTTGTGAAAGATCCTTTTGGTGTAGTGTACAACACAAGACATTAATGAAATTAAAAAGAATATTTTTCATAAAATCTCGGGGTGTTACAGCAAAGACTCGACGGGTAATACATCTACTCACCGTATTGAGCCCCCTTGTGTTTAGTAGCATAGGATGCTTCTCTAGAATTCCTAGGAATATGGGAAAGTAATTTTGTAATGAATGTTTGAATAAATGGTGTTAACCCATGGGGTTGGTATTCATTGAAAGATAATGATGAGGTTGAAAACTGTTGAAGGAGCAATTGAATTTGGGTGTGTTTCTAATGAAATTTAATGTGGATTTGTTCATGGTTAATTAATGTTTAAATAATTACTTAACGTACAGTGGAATTGATAAAAAGATAATGAAGTAATCTAATAAAGATCTTTAAATGGTTGTGTGCTTATAGGATACCTAGTCTTAGAAGTGGCATCCTGAAGCCTGAGAGACGTTAGCTGCAGTTGTGTCTAAGACTAGGTTATGCCCATAGTATGGTTGTGAGTTATAATATATTCTGTACTTTTTTTGTTTCTATATGCTAATCCATCCTATCAATAAGGGAAACTGATACCCCGATGATTCTGAGCCCTGGGGGGTGTTTTCCCCAACATTCTGGTGGGAGGATTAATGGATGACTACCCCCTTTGGTCCCGCTCTCTTCTCTTAGTAGATACTTGTGCCATTAGGCACAGCAGTTAGTTTTCCCCCTTATATGTGTGTAGAGGGATATAATGGCATGTGTTTATTCACACACATATATTCTGGATATATTATCCTATGGACTACTATAGGTGTAACGTGTATAGGTTGTGATGGCTTGAGTATCCTTACTTGGTGTATGGGCTGTAATGGATTGAGGTATAATACCCGACGTATGATACACGTTATGCAAGCTGTGGTGGCTCCCGGAAACTACCTGTTTACTTTTGGTTGTGAGGATGGTGTGGTTATTCACCCAGGTGTCTATGGGAAAGCCTTGTGGTGCACGTGGTGTAGATTTTGGAGCTTAGCCCAGGTGTCTGCGGGCAAGCCTTTGGAGAGAGATGCACAGGACGTATGTCGTTGGGGTAAAGTGGAAAACTAGTGGGAAAGTAGTAGTGGGGTACCCTTGATATTCTTTACTATATGATATATTCTTGTATGCGTTACTTGGTGAGAGTAGTCATGGTGAGGTTGGGAACTTAGTATACCTGTTTAGGTGATGAGTTTCTTTCACTTGTTGTTCACTGGGCTTTAGCATGCTTTCTTTACTTTTGCACGAGAGGCTTTGGGGAGGATCCTACTGAGTATACTATTATACTCACCCTATGTATATAAACTATTTTTCAGGTCACTTGGAGTAGGTTGGAGATCAAGCTGGTTTCTACTAGCTTGGGGTTGCAAGAGTTGTTCAGGCTTGTGGTTGCAGCTATTTTTACTTTCTTTTGGGTACATACAGTTTTCCCTTTCAGTTTTAGTACTTTTGCATGACATTACATATGTGCACTTGGGTTTTCTTTTATACTTAAGTTCTGAGTTGGAGTTGGTTGGTGTCTATCTTATCTCTCTCTTTCGCATGTGTTATCTTAGAGGGTAATGCCTACCATTTGTGTGTTACTATACCCTCAGTGCTAGTCGCCAACCCGGGGCCTACTGGAGGCGGGACTCGGGGGTCATTATCTCCCTTCTCACAGTGCCGGCCCAGGAGGGGTACACTTTGTGGGGATGGGGTCATGAAAAAATTGATAATATTAGAATATATTATGAGGATAAGTATAAATTATCTCATAAAATAAAATTTTATAAGGTTTGGATAAAATTTTTAGCCTAATATTTTTGTTTAACCCTTTTGATGATTATAGTGATATCAATGTTTTTTACTCTTAAGGGGTTAACATATTTATTATTAAAGGAAAAACAGACTATAAATGGACCATGTTTTATTTAATAAAATATTTAAAATTAAATTGTATAAAGATAATATTTTTAGGAATTTTAAATCATTTAATAAAATATTATTTATTATAAAATATCATTAGTGTTAATTTTGGAATTATTCCATTAATTTGAATTTTAAAACTACAAGACAACATTGGAATTCAAATAAAATTAATATAAACCAATATAATATATCTTTTTTATCTAAAAAAATATCTAACATGGTTATTCATTCAAGTCATATTATTTGTAACATTTTTAAAATCATTTATTTTATTTTTACATTAATTGAATAATTACCGTGTCAGTGTTGTGTAAACATTTAAGGTAAATATTTCTTAACTTAAAATTAAAAATAAATTACCATGATGAATATAAATAATTTATATTTAAAATTAATATTTATAACCAAAATTATCCTCTGTTTTTTTCCATGTTAAAATATTATAGTTATTAAAAACAAGAATGTCACATTTTTTACTTTTCTCTACATAAAATGTTATAAAGGTCACACGTCTAAATGGAGAAAAAGGTCATATAACCAAATATTAGATGATTATATATGAAATTTAATCTTCAAATAAAATAAATTCAAGTGTTATAGTCATTTTTTAGTCCTCATAATTTTATTTTTAACTTTAATTACTCGATTTACCCTTTATCATGGTAACAAAAATTACTGAGGATGTTATTCATATTAACCAAAAATAAAAATAAACTATTTAACAAATTTGGACCTCATGATTTAAAATATTAAATCCATTTTTTAATATTTAAAACACATCAATGGTATAATTTAATTTAAAATTAAACTGACAAAACGTGATGAAAAATGGTTTTTCATAAAAAATGTCTTTTTTAAGTATAAAAGGTTTTTATAATAAATTCAAGCATAAAATTATTTTTAAAAACCATAATTGGATTATTTAAATAAAATTAACTAATTAAAATTTTAAAATAATCAAAAAAAGAATTTTAATTTTTAAATAATCAAAAAGAAAATACAATTTTTAATAAAAACGGTATTTTCACTATTCATTAAAAATCATTATTTTTATAAAATTATCAAAAATTCAACCGATAATAATTTTTGAGATGATTAATTCAAAAATAAATTTAATTTTTTCAAATTAAAAATCAATAATTATTAAATCATGACTTTAAATAAAACCATAAAATACATGAAAATCCAATTTGGTTAGAAATAAATCTTTTTCCCTTTTGACAAAAAAATTACCTAATATTATTATAATGAATATTACTCTATAAAATATAACTAATTAATATTAATAAGATATTAAAATTATTTATTCTAACATTACATGGGTTTTTACATAATTTATTTGAAAAATATAATATCCTTTTAAATAAATCTAGATTTCTCCTTTGAAACTTTAAAAAATTACTTTTTAAAATAATATCTCTTTATATAATATAATGATAATCATAAACTCTAAGATAACCATGTTTCCACTATCAGTATTGAATGTCTAAACATCTCTTTAAGATAAAATCCTCTTGAGGTCTTGAGTTCACTCTTCATTCCTCATATTCTTAGTCAACGTTTGCACCCAAGACTATCATAATCAATACCCAAGTACCAAATTTTTAAATAATTTTTTTTTAAATCTTTCCATTCTCATTATAAATCCATTAAAATCACATTTCAAAAACATTATATCTATTTATTTATTTTTCAAAGAGTAAAATAATTAGATATCCCACAAAATTTACAAAATTTTCATTAAAGGAAAATTCACACTTTCATAAGGATTAGGAGAAATATAAAATTCCTAGGTAGTTCTTATAAATGATTATTGAAAAAAATGAAACTTATTAAAATGATTTACATACAGTTTTGGAATTTCAATGATAAATATAGTTAATGTCTATATATATATAATCATGAATGGAATCCATAAATGTTAAATAACATTTCATGTATAAAATAATAGATTTTAATACTTTAAAACCATCTTAAAATTAGAAAATAAAATTCTTAAAACAAATTCCCATGGAAAGAGGGTTTTGAAAATAGAATTTTAATAAAAAAAATCCCTTGAAATTAGGGTTTTGGAAAAAATAATAAAACTTTAACAAAAACAGTTTTCCCTTACAATAAAGGTTTTTTGAATCTATGAAATTTGAGTTTAAAAAAAATACATTACAAAAAAGGTTTTAAAAACTATAAAATGGGAGTTATCAAAAATAATTTTCACTTACATGAAAAGGGGTTTCAAAAATAGGAATTAATTTTTTACCCTTACCGTATAGTAGGTTGATAAGATCACTTCAGCATAACCCTATTACTCTTCTATATCTTATCTTTACTCAAAGATAGACTCCTCTATAAAACTCTCATCTCTATTACTTTCACTCTTGAACTCGAGACAGTAATGATATAACTAGGGATCTTAAGAAAAAATTATATTGTATGTAACTCGAAGGAAAGTTTTCTTTATATAGCTAGCCTTCACTGTATATTCGTATTAAAATATTTAGTATATTAAAGATCGGTTCCTCATCCTATTAATTTGAAATATTTGATAAAATGTCTTTTACAACGATGTTTATATAAAATATAAGTTATATATTATCCTTATCACCCAAACCCTATCTCCAAGATACAGGGAAAAGCATGCATGGCGATATATTGACATTGCAGATCATGATTATATCATGACTACATAACTCTAACCATTTATTAATCTATAATCCACTAAACATAAAACTTCATGAAGATAGAGAACCTATGGCCTACTAAGCACATTGTTAACTATTACAAAGCTTGTGAAAGAATATATCAAGGCTCTCTAAATTTGGTTTTTTATACTTAGGTCATGTTCTAATAATATTGATCTTTTATGTCAAAAAAATAATATGATAATTATATATTAAAAATATTTATATTCCTTTGATTTTATCTATATTTTCCAATAGAGGAATAATATGAGAGAGTGATGGGTTTAATTTTAGAAGTGCGCATTTACCTTTACATGGCTTAAATTCTACCTTTACATGGAGTTTTAGAGACCCATACACAGGTCATGTATTAGGCATACTACCCTTACATAGCTATATTGTGACCTTTACATGAGATTTGAAACTAGAAATTAAATTTAAATGAGATTATGTTACCCTTAAGTAAGTAGTATAATACCATTATATTTCTTTTTAAAAGTAAGGATTACCTTTACACAGCATTTGTAAACCTTTGTTTACCCTTATGTAAATTCAATTTTTATGATGAATAATATTTTAAATATTAAATTTTATAATTCTGATTATAAATCTCATATGATCCATTAATTTTATTAATATATTAATTTAATTAATTTATAATTATTGTATACTTATATTACAAATTATATGTATCTATTCTTATAATTATATTCACTTAGAAATTTTTTTATGATAATTTATTTTTTATATATTATACTACTATTTAATATACTTACATTAAAATAAATATTTTTCTAACAATAGTATTTATATTATTTAAAATTATATATTTATTTATTTCAAATTAATATACTTTATATGTATTCATTTATAATTAATATTTTGTTTTTATTGATTATTTTTATATTACCATTACAATTTATATTTATTATTTTCTATCATTTATCATATTCTATCAAATAATTGAAAATAATTTATAATTAATATTGTTAACATTCATTTTCATAATATATTTTCAATAAATATGGTTAATGTAATATTAAATAAGTTATAAGTCATTAGATAATATATTACCCACATTCTTTATAAACATCTTCTTAATTGAATTATAATAATGATATACTTCAATAAACTTTTATTTATATTTTCTTTTCTTAAAAAATAAAAATATATTCAAAAGTAACAGTATTAAAAAACTAACATTTTTCATTTTAATAAAAAATATAAATTTCATACCAATATAAATGTACTTTTTTGTGAGTAATAATCAATTTCACTTGAAATGAACTTTTATTAAGAATGAATCAAAATTTATGAAATAATTTCAAAAGATATTATTATTTACCTTTACAAATATCCAAATAAAATTATCATAAATATATTCAACTATATTTAAATAAATATTTAATTATTAAATGAACATAAATTCAATATATGAATAAAACATAAAACTGATATGTTAATTTAAATCTTTATTGGTTTATTTTAATTTAGTAAATGTTTTCAACAAAGTGTTATTTAAAAGAAAAAAATACGTACTAAATCTTGGGTTGTTACACTCATCCACCTGATTCACCAAAAATTACTACATAATTATCTAATAGAGGCATCCTCTTCCACAAAACTCTCTCATATAAAGATGAATCATGGAGAGGTATTCTATCACTCTTCAAGAATCCCCAAACTCACACACAGCACCAGTACGTGATTTAATTCTTAGAGCGTCAAATACAACATTACTCTATCCCGGTGTATAATAAACCTCAAAGTGATAGTCCTACAAAAATTCCATCCACCGTTGTTGTTATATATTTAAGTCGTGTTGGGAGAAAACATACCTCGGGCTCTTATGACCAGTGAAAACCACAAAGCATTCGTCGATAAGTTAGTGTCAACACAACTTCAAGTCAAACACAACTGCTACCAAACAGATATAATGGGTGGCATAATTATGTTCATGGGATCATAACTACCGATACCCATAATAAAAAAATTCACTTTGTTTCATTAGGATTGTTCCTAATCCATGATGCATAGCATTATAGAATACCTCAAATTGGACTCCCCATTCTTAAAAATAAATAATTAGGGAACTGTCCAGCTTTTCATTTAAATACTTGAAATAAGTATGGAACAAGTTAGTCCTTAAGAATTCATGATCCTTTATGGTCATATATTTCATATGAGTTTCAATCTGAGAGAATTTAGGTATTGAAATCCTATAATAGCCTATAATACTGAGAAAAATTCACAAATTTACAGCACTCTTGGGGGCTATCTAAGAAACAACCACCTTGATCTTCGAAGGATCCAAGGATAATCAACATTAGGACACAACATTACCCAATAAATATTCTTCATGGACCTATAAATCACAATTTGGTAGCTTCCAAAATGGATACTAATGTCTAATAACTCTCAAAACTACCCATAAATGCTCTATGTTATCCTCCTCGAATGTGGAGTACATGAGGATTTCATTGATAAATACAACCATGGACTGGTCTAGAAACTCTCGAAACATTACATTAATCTATCTCATGAATAATATTGGAACATTAATCACCCTTATAATCATTACAATGAAATCATAATTATCATAATGACATTGGAAATAATTATTTGAAATAACTTCATCCTTTACCCACATTTGATGATATCATGACCATAGATCGATCTTTGAGAACCAACCAGTTCCCTTTAGAAAATCGAATGAATCATCAATACATAGAAGAGGATATTTATTATTTACTGTAATAACCATGTTTTTGGCTAAAAAGGACTTTGGAATATTCTTGATATTATTCCAGAGCAGCGCCCTCAAACGGCGTGCGGTTCTGAGCCCCAGAGTGGCCGGAATTAAATTTTCAGTGCGTTCACACTAGGAACACCAAATAAATGGGGTAACTCCTAAACGGTGCTTCGGATCCTAAATCTGAGTGTACGGATGGGTCTGGAATGGGGTTTTTACCCTAATAACGATATAAAACTTGTCGGCGCGGGACGTTCGGACCCCTCGCTCGCTATCGGAGCATGGAACAGATAAATTAAATAATTAATTTATTCGTTTAACGGCTTAACTCAAGTATCTCTTAAATGGTGGCTCGGATTTGAAAACTGATGGTACCGTTGAGTTTGGAGCATGCCTTTTACCCTAGGAGGGGTGTAACTTTTGCAGGCGCAGCCCGTCTGTGAAAAATGGCCCCAGGGGCATTTCCGTAATTTGGCGGCTTTGAGAGTTTGGTTTTATAACTTTTGAACGGGGCCTCGGATTAAAATTATGAGACCTCTGTTGTGCTCGGGAGGTGGTTTTTACCCTAGGGGAGGCTTAACCTCAGCTCCGTCGAGGGTTTCGATTGCGGGTTAAATCTGGGGTTTAACTCAATTAAAAATTTAATTAATTTTAATACTTATTTAAACCCTAACCCCACCCCTCTCCTTCCCCATTTCCCCTTCCCCCTGGCATAAGAGCTCAACCAAAGTGGATTCCCCCTCCTCTCCATCTCTCCTCCGGCAAGGCAGCGGCACGGCAGCGGACTCTCCGTGAAGCATCGGGCGAAGCCCAACAAGGTAGGATCGTTGTGGTTTTAATTTTTATTTCCCGCATCTACTTTGATCTCGATTATATGCATCAATTTTCTGTTAAATATTCGAAAAAATACCATGGTCATGTAGTATACATTTTTTTCTTTCCATCGCATCTTTCGGAATTGAATTCCGAGTTCGGAGGAGGCCGCGGTTGTTCGCCGAAGTTTGCGGGAATTTGAAAGTTGTTTTTGGGTGTTCCAGCGGATCTGGGCACTCCGGCGAGCAGGCGCGGTGGGCCGGAGAGCGGGCGCGGTGGTTCCACGCGGCGGCACGCGGTGGCTCAAGCGGCGACAGCGGTCGGAAGCAGTCTGAGGTGGCGTCGGCGGTTGGCGTTGAGGCGGATCAGTAGCGGCGAGCTGGGGGGGCGACCGCGAGCGGGAGACGCCGACCGGCCGACCGGCCGGCAGTCGTGCGAAGCAGGGGTCGCGCGTCGCGACCCCGTGGGAGACCGCGGACCCGCCAGCGGCGGGTCTCCGCATGGAAAAATGGCCGACCAGCCAGTGCCAGTCGGTGGAAGTTTTAAAAAAATAATAATAATAATAAAATCAAAAATAAAAAAATAGGGTTATGATAATAATAATATATTATTATTATTATTATTATAAAATGATTTATATTTTAATAAATCATAAACCGGGAGTCGGTTTCACGAGCCGTCTGTGGCGCTGCGTGCCTCGGAATGAGAGGAATATTTTGAGATGGTTTTGGGAATTTTTAATTCCCGAAACGAGGGCCCTCAGAGGCGCGACGTGTCTTTAAGTGAGTTGACGTTTTTCTGGGGGATCTTGTTTTGGACGGCGCGGACGCGTCCGACGTCCATTTTGAGCGCCGTCAGAGGCGTTGGGACCTTGGCGCCGAGGCAAAGCTTTCTAGGGTGGTTTCGGGCGTCGAAACCAGATTTGAGGCGTGGGCCCCACGGCCCATCTTTTGAGCTGCGGGCAGCGTTTAGCGACTTTCTCATCGGGCGTTCGTTTGGGGCGTGCGAACATTTGATTCTGGATGTTTTTTTGAGGGGATTGCAATGGTGTAATCCACCCGCTCTAATTCGGCACGATGGTGCGGGCCCCATGAGGGTCGTTTGGGCGTTGACGGTGATTTTTCCATCTCTATCACCATGCAACCGTTTTGGACAAGTGAATAGTCCATCTTATGTACTTTTTCGAGAGGATCGCAATGGTGTGATCCGTTCGTTGTGTTTCGGGACCGGGATGTGGGTCCCACGAAGCACTGCTCGTGTGCGGTACGGTGAAATGCATCTTTTCTCTAGAAATCCGTTCCACTCAAGTGAGTAGTGCTTTTGACGTGTTTTTCCGAGAGCATTGTGATGGCGCAGTTCGCCCGACCTTTTTCGGGGACGTGGTGTGGGTCCCACCCGACCTGGCTACGGTGAATAGTACCTTTTTCACCAGGTGTCCATTTTGGGCGATTGAGTAGTCAATCCTGTGTGTTTTTCTGAGGGGATCACAGTGGTGTGATCCATTTGTTCAGTTTCGGGATCTTGGGGTGGGCCCCACACAGGTTGGTTACGATGAATAGTACCTTTTTCACCGGTTGACCGTTTCGGGCGAGTAAGTAGTCTACCTCGCGTGTTTTTCCGTGGGGATTACAATGGTGTAATCTGTTCAGGCGAGCGGAGCCTCATACGCGATCTTATTAAATGCGTAAATATGAAAGGTACCCTAGTGGCGGTCCTTCTACCGTGTTTGTAGCGGACCCTTGGTGTACGATCGTGTGCACTCCTGGGAGAGTGATGTTGTGGTTAAAGAGATGTGGTTAATAGTGCCTCAGTTGTTGAGGTGGCAATTTGGAGTTGTTACGTTTACGCCTTCACATTGACGTTGGGGGCCATGTGTATGTTAGCCTTTGGGCTGGAGACGTGGCATACTCTTGGAGTATGCGAGAACGCTGGGAGGTACTTGTGGATGGTTGTACCCAAGAATGTTTGTGCACTTGGTTGGGGTTAACTTGGGGCCACACGTTGTGTGGGCCCCAGGTGCGTGTCGTGTTCTGCTTTGCGTACTTTTGACCTCTCGCGACGTAGAGGGTCCCTCGGTTCTCGATTGTTGACCAGCGGGGTTGAGTTTTTCCCCTGGATTTGTGCTCGATGGTTTAGATCAGTAGGGTTGAGTGGTTTCCCCTGGTTTTGTTCCAGAGGTGGGTGGTTTCATGATACCCACTCCGTGTTCGTTTTTCCAGTGTTGTACCATCCAGTAGAGATGGCCAGAGTAGTTTTGGGTTTACCCTCCAGTAGAGATTGGGCAGTGGGTCGCTCATCGACTTCTAGGGTTTACCCTCCAGTAGAGACTGGGCAGTGGGTCACCCGACACTCTTAGGGTTTACCCTTCAGTAGATATTGGGTAGTGGGTCACCCGACGACTCTCAAGGGTCTACCCTCCAGCAGGGATGGGCAGTGGTTCACTCGTCCTCTTGATTTAGGTCTACCCTCCAGCAGGGCTGGGCAGTGGGTCGCCTGTCGACTTGTTCTGGGTTTACCCTCCAGCATGGATGGGCAGTGGGTCACCTGTCGACTTATTCCAGGTCTACCCTCCAGTAGGGCTGGGCAGTGGGTCACCTGATGAAGTATTAGGGTTTACCCTCCAGTAGGGTTGGGCAGTGGGTCACCTGATATCATATTATGAATTACCCTCCAGCAGGGCTGGGCAGTGGGTCACCCGATATCATATTATGAATTACCCTCCTACAGGGCTGGGCAGTGGGACACCCGTTGACATTCCAGACTCAATCCTTTCTACTAGGGTAGTCTGTGGCTTTCCTCCGTGATTGCCAGAGCGGGACCCTTGGTTGTACAGGTCAGTGATGGAATGAACTTGACTTTGAGGAGACCTCTCGACTGTGGGGCAGTGACGAGGTGTGGTTTGACTTAACCCGGATCTCTCAAGTACGAGGGGCACTTTCCCCCACCAAGACGTGTCCTTATGACGCGACCTAAAACCGTGCAGGAGAGTCAGTGCCACCCAAAGTGGATAGTGTCGAGGTGTGGTGGTTTGAGCCCCTTGACTTGTAATTCGGGGCAGAAGTGGTTACTTCTGAGACTAATGGCTACTCATTTTCTTGGGATGATCTATAGGATGGATATCCCCTTACGATCTTGTTCGGGCTTCTTATTGAGCATATGTATTTGTATATACCTTGTTCTAGTACCCACTTCTTGGGCTTGGTTACTCTCCCTCTAGGAGAGGCGAAGACGCGCGGGGTATGCCACGTGCTTTCCGTGTCTAGCTTCCCGTGGTTGGATGAGTCTACTATCAATGGGAAGTTCATCTTCTCACTGTTTCTATCTCCTTATGTCTGGACAAGTCTACCTTCTTTCCTCTTGTTGGGTTGAGCTGGACTCTTTACTGTACTCTTTACTGCACTTTCGGTTGTACTCATTTACTTTTCCCCTATTCGATCTACTGCTCACCCTTTGGTACCTCCTTTGTTGCTCCCTCAAGCCTTCGGGGTATCCTACTGAGTATCCTTATACTCACCTCTGCTTGGGCTTTGCCCGCACTTGGTGTGCCCTTGCAGATGACGGACAGGTTGGTCGTGACTTCAGCGGAGCTTAGGAGTTCAGGAGCTTGGACCGCGTGCGGTGGTCAGAGTCGAGTTCCAGGTGGGGGGACTCTTCTAGCTGTTTTTCTTTTGTTTACCTGTTGCTAGGTTGTGGCACTTTTCTGGTTGGGCGCGTGTTTTTTCCCTTTTCTTTTCAGTTTACTTTCAGCACTTGATTTGTACTGTTTAGAGGTCGATGCACTTTATGGATTATCTATAGCATTTTCCCTTTACTTTACTTGTCTTTTCTATTTTACTCCGCACTTTTGCATTGAGTGTGTTGTGTGTGTGTGTACAGGTACTTAGGGAAAGGCCTCCCTGAGTTATTGTGCCTTCAGCATTGGTCGCCATCCCCTGGCCTATGGAGGCGGGCTTGGGGTTGTCGTGGCTCGATCCCGGGTAGGGTAGGGTTGTGACATTTACTTTCACCTAATTCAACCAAATATAATTGATACATATATGTAGACTTCTTTTGTTCTTCCTTATAAACAAAACCATAGCATCCCAAGGTGACATGCTTGACCTAATAAAACCTATATGTAAGAGATCGTCGATTTGTATCTACAAATCACACAACTTAGAAGGATATATCATATGTAGGGACATCAAAATAGAATAATTTCTTAGTTATATCTCTATCCCAAACTCAATGTCCTATAAAGGGGGTAGCTCTAAATCCTCTTCAGGAAAGATATCAGGGTACTCTTCAACAACCCTAGGAAACACTTTTGATAGAACCTCTGATGAACTCAGAATCAACTCATCCATTAAGGAATTCAATGATTGGATATGACTATGATCCATCTAAGGGTATCACTATCCAAATAACATGAAATAATAGACTAGGGTAAGTGAAATTAAGGAGTGTATGGATCCTAAATCAAACAAGTTATACAACCAAGAAGAAAACAAGTAAATGGTACCTCAGATGATATTTATTACACTTGGTGCTAGCAACTCTAGAATATGAATCTGAACAAGACATGCTTCGTGGCCTCTCTAACCCTGATTATGACCACCTCCATGACCACACTCTAATACCTATGGATAGAAAGTAGCATGGGGTTGTTCTCTACATGCCTTTTCTCCCCTTTATTTATCTTAGGCTAGACCACCCTACTACTATTACATTGGTTGCTATCGCTGCAATGGTGGAACCTAAAGTGAAACACCAGTCACACGTTGTTTTCTCAAAAAGGTTGGGCACTCTCGTCACTGATGACCATGGCCTCTATAAGAAAAAAAACGTTTGGTCCCTTGACAAGGACCTGAGAGGTATTAACCCAGATGAAACAATATGAATAGGGTTGGGACCTACACCCGACTATCTGAAATCCCTTCTGTCTAGGAAACTGAGAACCCCAAACCACAACTCTACTATTTGGATAATCCTAATTAATCCTCTATTAGGATGATCTAATCCTGGACAATATCCTATAAATAACCTATTCTCTCTCCAATACCTTGAAATGTGTTGGTAGGATAAATAGAGTGAACTAGAACTGGATATATGGAAATAAATCCTCCTCAAAATGTTCCACCTTGGCCTCCTCATTTTGCAATAGGTTTGAATCATATTTTAAAAGGTTCTTGAAATTAATCTTGAACTCCAACATGTTATATTTCCCTTGTCATAGGGTGAGCATATCTTGGTGGAATAATACCTTAATAGTTGAAAAAATAAAATTAGCTTTGAACCCATCTTGACACTTCTCCCATAAAATAGTTGACTCCTCATTATCCCTAAGGAACAAGAACTACCACTATCTGTTTGTCCCACGCAACATCATCACCGCCAATGAAACCCATTGCTCCTTCTGATCATGGATCAAACTTAAGTCTATCTTAGCATACTCTAATTATTCCTCTATCATTTAATCTAAAATAGATCCCTCATACTTATTTAGACTTTGGTGTTATAACTCTTAGAGTGTCCTTGTCCAAGTGCATTCATCATCAACCTCAAATCTACAATGATCTACTGGTGAATCTTGCAGAAAAACTTTAGTATAAATATGATGAGGACTTCAACCTAGAGGCATACCTATAAAAATGGTTATGAAACCCTAAACCCAAAATATGGAATATTAAGATTATTTATTTGAGGTCCATCCTGAACCTCAAAACTACTCATTTCAAACACAGGCGCAAATAAGAATGATGCACGATCCTTTCTTAGGTCTTTAACCTGTACTAGTATCACTTAACATAGTTAGATTAGTTTAATTTAAGGTACTTTCATCCAATAAAAGGGGCCCTAAATACTCGTGTCCTAGCTAGTATCCCTTATTAACATCACATACTAAGCTCAACTAACATCATTGACCTACCAACCCATTAATTCTTCAATAATGACAACCTCAAAACCCCATTATATCCCTAAAAATTTCCTTCTATACCACTCTTTCATGACCCCCCCCCCCCCCAAGTACCCCTATTGGGACATTAATGAATGTATAGAGATAATGGTTCTTGAAGACCACCTCCAATAGGCTATGATTTTGTGGCTAGTGCTAAGGTTATATCATACACACAAATGTGATACATTACCCTCTAATAATATAAGGAATGGGAGATAAGATAATACCACCAAACAAATCATGTTCATAATAAATAAAAGATCTCAATACATGAATATAATGTCAGAAAATTGGATCAAATACAAAAGGAAACCATAAGTACCAAAATAAAATGTTGGTAATAACCTCAAATCCCCAATAACTCTTGAACAAATCCATGAGCTAGTAATGTCTATCCCAATCACCAACCAGCTCCTACGAACCTAAAAATAATTTATATAAATTGGGGTGAACATAATAGGTATACTCAATAGGATCCTCCCTATAGACTCTTGTGAAAATATGAAGAAATAATACTAAATCCCAGTTATTAAACAATGAAACTATCTTGTAACTTAATAAAGTATTCTAATTTTCTACCTTCACCATGGATCTCTCACCATGTATCATCTAAAATTAATAATATGATATCTAATATTAATATAAAAGTAAAGGTTTACCCTACCACTTCCCCATTGGTTTTCCACTCTCACCCCAACATTGCACATTATAATCTATCTCACTCTAATAATACACATGTATCAAAGGAAACTATATAAAAATACACACCCCAATAATCACATAATATATTCATCAATATCCCCATCTCCAAATAGTAACCAAGTAGTTTTTAGGAGCCACCAAATCCCATACGTCATGTATTATACCTCAAAACATCATAGACCATACACAACATACCTATAATAATCCTTAGGATACTATATTATTAAATACATGTGTGTGAAAAAACCAAAACACATTACAGCCCTCTATGAAAATATAAAGGAGGGTAACCTTTGTGTGTTCCATCATGTAATACTACTGGTAGAAGAGAGCATGGAAGAGTGGGTAGTCATCCATCCATCCTCACCAGCCTAGATGCTGGAGAAAACACCCCCAAGATTCTAATGGGTGTTGATATCCCTACTGAAATGGGTAGGGTAACATATGAAAATGCATAAAATATGGAATATTTATATATATCATAATCCTCACAAAGGGAAACTACCTAGAATTAACCTCAAATAAAGCTATCATATCTCAGACACCCATCTACCATCACTAAGGAATAAGTGGCCTATAAGAACACAAAAATTTCAAATGGGATTTAAATTAATTCCTTCTATTGAACATTACTTATTATAAAATTACCAACCAATAATATGGGTAATCCATAGGACTCCCAACCCCAATGGTTAAATCATTAATATTCATTTCCATTCCTTAATTCTAGGTACTCTAAAACTCATTATAGGATACCATAAAAGATGCATAGACTAAGAACAACCAGTTATTTTAAAAAGTGGGGAAAGGAATGTAGAAAATAATAAACTAAGATATTTATACATAAAGTAGTAAAACCATTAAAAAGAAATCAACATAGATTTTAATAACCAGTCATAGGCAATCCTAGATTTAACCTACTCCATCAATATCAGAACCATCCATGACACCACTATGCATCTCACCAATTATCCCACTATCATAGGCACTAGCTGCTGCTACAACCCCAGGCACCCTCACCCTTTTCTCTTTAAACCACTATCCATCCCAATATCACATCATTTCACATATAAATTTTAGCATCTAGAGAAATAACATAAGAAAAAAATGAAATAAAAAATATTTAATGGGGAGTCTAGGCAATATAACTAAGGTACATATCCTTCATAAGCAAACAGGCTTGCTCAGCCCCAAATAATTACCTTCAACAAACAATAAATTCATTATTGTATTTAATTTCCTAATTTATTTAACACATATTACAACCATACATAACTCAAGTCATTTTATATCAATCACTAACAAATTATTTTAACATTCTTTAAGTATAACTCCATTTCCATCAATCATAATGAAAAAAGATAACATTTTAACATGCCTCTTTATTATTTATTCATCAATAATTTACCATATTTATATTCTTTATCTAAATTTCAAGAATAAACAAAATTTTAAACCCAAATACCAACAAAATATAGTACATTATCTATAAAATCAAGATAAAAACCATCAACACAGCATTAAAAAATGTGATTTCTATAACCCAAAACCAATTTTCATTTGTTAATTGTAGTTTAATATTTATTAAATTTAATTCCATCGTTACCCAAAAAGATATAGAATTATAACCCCATAATTTTCACTTAAATTGAGAGAATTAATGAATTCCCTAGCTCAAGGTTTTCAATATTCTTTGAAAAAGAATAGGAAACAAGATGCATAGATCTTATGTCGCCTCTCCCATAAGGAATATAATGATATTTAAAGATGTCACACCATGAACGTTCTATAAAGAATTAAAATAACTCCATAGTAACAATAGAGATAAACTTACATAGCATGGAAAGGTATATCGGGAGAAAAAAAATTGAATGGAGAATAAACCACATGAGAAAGAGGTAAAACTCACCTCGGATCACCACAGATTGATCACAGGAAGTTTTAAATCAATACCAATTGAAAGGGATTCAAAAAAACCTAAAAATAACCTCTCATAACCTAGGGTTTGGGATAATTCGATTAATTTTTAGAGATTTTGAGGAGGAAATGGTATTTATATGAATTATTTCAAATAAAAATTCACACCATGAATGTGTCATTCATGTCATGAATGGATCAAGTTTAAGTATCTCTAAAAAATGAATAAAATAGATCCTAAAAACCTATAATCAATTCATGTCATAAATTACATGTTCATATCATGATTTTTCAAGTATGGATTCACTAATTCTGAACCCTTTTATAATCACGTTGTGAATCACATCCTAAAAATTTTCCTTACTTAGGCCATGAATCACCATTTTGTCCATGAAAGTATATCTCACATCATGAATTATAATTCACACTATGAGTTCCTACTTCAACTAGATTTCAACTCCCAAACTCCACTAAACTTACTTCATACTTCCTCCAAGAACCTCAAACTTCAGAAACACGCAAAGGAATGGGATATAAGGGTATGGTTTCTTACATAAACAATTATAATAAGAGTACTTATGTCTCTTTAAATGGTGATAGAATTCCTTCACATTTCCTGAACCTAAAGTCTACTTCTATTGTGTCTCATTTACTGATCAAGTTCGATGACTTCATTATCTATTTCCATTTCCCATTATGTTTAACTCATCTCTCCACACCACATATTTTTTTAGATTAATGTAGATTTTTAATGATTTGAGACTATATCAGGAATGGATTTTTCTATTATCTCTTCCCTCACCTAAGTTTTTATTCTTATTCTTGTCTCTATGATATTTAGGTTTTTCAACTATTCCCTGATATAGATATATTTATTTCCTTATAATTATTTTATTACATTACCAACCATGTGTGACCCTATCTCTAATCTGACGTGAAAATCCTTTGGTGGTTTGGGATCATGTCGGTGGAAGCTTCCAGTGGTAATTATCTTTATGTGTCTCAGTGTTTGTTCAACTATATTTTACCTCCTTCGATTTATTTCCTTTCATCCCACTATGTTTGATCCCATCTTGGTCAGGTATACTAGAGAACAAGGTGGTTTGGTCCTGTGTTGGTAACAGTGGTCAATTGATACATCGTCATTATCCCTTCTTTCTAGTGTTTTAGTCTCTTGTGCCCTAAAAATGTGGTGATGCTGATATGGATTGAATATAGGTTTTATGGTGGTCTTTATTATTTATTTTCATAATGATGTTTTGGTTTGGAAAAGGTTTTTTAGAAATCATTTTGTTGCGATAGTGGTTTTTATGATGATCAGTTCAAGGATAGTGGTCGACTTGTTTTTTTTTGGTGTGATGATGATGCGGTTGTAAAGATGGATTCAATGGTGGTTTCCTTTTTTATTTAGTTTGTTTTTTTTATTTGGATAAGTTTTTTAGGTTTTATTTTATAGTGGTATCCATATTTGAGGGTCTCCGGTGAAGGTATGTATATGGTGGTGTTCCTATGCAAGGAGATGATAGGTTTTGATTTTGTTGGATTATGTGTTTAGATTTTTCATCATTGGATAGCTTGGAGAAGTTTTGGTAGTTCATGGTTTATAAAATATGGTATAATGATGAATACATACAAGAGTGATGAGTCTATGACTAACTATTTGTGAATCTTCTTGGCATGTGGCTTGAGGTGTGGATGGTGTGGTAGGGTTGTATTGTCTCCCTGGTGGTCTTTATTAGTTTTTGAAATTTGAATCTATTTTATATACTGGTTGGTTTTTCGGTGTTCAGTGATTATTTCATTATATTTTTATCATTTTTATGTGATTACCACTTAACCTCAAACTGTATTTATTTAAAATAACAAAAAAATAGATTGAAAGGGAGTGCATGTGCTCGTCTCCTTCACATAAAGATTATTGTTAACATTCCATTTGGTTCACTTCATCTCACTCAAGAATCCATCCAACTTTGAGTACCAATATCTAGTGTCCTATTTTATCCCATATATAGAATTATTTAGTATGAACACTATGGTTCCATCATTATTAAGAATAAAACCTTTATTTTTATCAACATTCACTTCTTATTGAAGTTCTACATTCAAGAAATCATACTTCGCATATATTTGATAGATTTTGTAATTCTTGTAAGCTATGATATATTAGAACATTATTATGGCTTAAATTATTACAATAGGAGAAAATTTATCTTCAAAAGAAACTCCTTCAACCTAAGAGTGTCCTTTGAAAACTAATTTGGCTTTGTTTCTTGAATCATCACATTTTTCATTGAGCTTTTTTATGAACACCCACTAGGTTTGAATGATATTATTACCTTGTAGCCTTATAATAAGATCACATGTGGAATTCCTTTTATTATGATCTATCTCATCATTCATTGAATTTATCCATTCTTTGTGTTCAAAATCCTCAACAACTATTTATGGATAAACTTGTGAAATAAGTGTTACTTCATCATCAAGTCTCAACCTTATTCTCATCTAAACTATTATATTCTGATTTTTAATTATACTTCAAAGCTCCACATACTTCTTCAGCCTTTGTTACTTAAATTTATCTTCTCCAGCAGCACCATCATTATTACTAGTGTGATCTGAATCAATATCGGCATTATTTGGTTAATTGCCAATTTATTCTTCACTTATTTTTTCATAATCAACATGTTTTCCACATATGTATTTTCATATTCTCTATATAACTTAATAAATTTTGTTTATTTTAGATGATACTTACATTAAAACATTTTACCATCTTATGAAACCTCTTTTCTAGCACTTATATCCTCCTTCATTGGATAAGTTTCCCAAAAAACATTCCTTAGATTTCTCATCAAACTTTACCAAATTTTAATTTTTGATAATTATCAAACATAGACTTATAAGTGAAATAGTTCAAAATATATTTATTCTTATACTATATCTCATAAGAAGTTATATTTGAGTTTGGTATCAAAAATCATTTATTTTGAATATGCATAGCTATAATTACAGCTTTTCTCTATAAGATTTTTTATCATTTGAATTCAAGAATCAAATTTATTCCTATTTCAACCAAAATTCTATTATTCCCTTCAACAAATATATTATACTAGGTAATATAAGTATCACTATATTTATTTTTAATCCCATTATTATTAATATAGGATTAAAAGGAATTTCTAGTGAACTCCCATCCATTATCAGTTCTTGACTTCTTGATGTAGACTCTTAGCTCTTTATCAATATAAAATTTGAATATTTTAGATATCACCATTACCTTAGACTTGTGTTTTATGAACATAAAATTAGTCATTGTAGTGAAATTATTAATGAATATAATAAATTAAATATCACTTTTAGTGGATTAATATCTCGTCAACCCATACAAATCAATGAATTAATTCAAGTGGCCTTATGGATTTAATTTCCACTCTTTTTTGTTTTCCATGTACCATGTTACCCTTTTGACATGTTTTATAAATAAAAAATGTATTTTCTTATTCAGTTGGGGTAGATATATTACCACTTATTCCTTGTATTTTTTACTAAATCCCTTTCGAACAAGGAATCCAAGTAGATCTATCACCGCTTCTAACTTAGAGATTTTCTTCCTTGGATATTTCACTATGATGAGTATAGTGATACATAATTCACCCTTATTTTGATTAATGTGTTGATAAATTGTTCACCCTATTTTTGTGGTGATACATCAATCACCTAGTGGTACATAATTTTCCCTAAATGTTGTTTGTGTGGTGATACATTGTCCACCAGGTGATACTTCATTCTCCATGTTGGTTATAGTGGTAAAACATCCAAATTTTTTTACTAGAGCTGATGTGTCATTCACCCTATTATTATGGCATGGTGATATATCATTCACATTGACTAATGGAATGAGTCATGATGGATCATTTACCCTCTTGTTTAGTTTATACTATGGGAACATCATCACATTTCGGCATTGGTTGAAACAGGTATATGTCAACCATTCAGGTGACTCCTTAGGTACCCAATAGTGTAGATGGTGTATAAACATGATGTTTATGGCATAATTTTCTAATTAAAATCATGCACATATATTATGTTTTTTATTAGAATCATTGTTGGTGGTGGCCTACTGAGTTTTATGCTCACACCTTTCATGGAAACATTGATGCACAAGCAAATTTTATAATTTTTATACAGGTTATAAGTGATAGTCCTAGTAAAATTTTATTATCTTGAGTAGCTTAGTGGGTTTATAAAGAATATTCCAAGGTGAACCTAAGTATATTGTGGTTCACCTTGGTTATTTATAGCTTTATTTTTTTCAATATATAATCGGCATTTTGGGTGGTCTTACATTTTTTGTATGACTATACGGCTTGTATAAGTTTCATTTTTTTGTATAATGATGATGTTACATATTTATTTTTGGGAGTGTGAGATTTATTTTTTGATATAGGAAACTAAGACCTTCATAATTAGAAAAAATCAGATGAACTTACTTCCAATGACTGGAAGGGAGATGGAGCGAAAGTGGTTGGAATCGGTTCACTATAAATTCAATCAAATGAAAAATAAAAGGTGCAATAGCACTGAACACCAGAAGTTAAAATAACCAGAAGATATACAGTTTTCTATATCTACAATATCTTCATAAGGTAAAAAATTTTCTGGTTTCATCCAATTTATGTGGTAGTAATCTTTGACTATGTGAAGGATCATTTTTTAAGATCGGTTAATGTGGATAGAAACTCATGATGATTAGATGGTGGTGGTGATGGAAAGTACAAGTTGAGCACTTCTATATAACATATTGTGTGATCACTTAATTAGAAAGATATTTTTTCAATTGAGATATATTGATTGTTCATGCATTGTAATCTCTTTACTTCCTTTTTAGTAATAGTAAAGAATCATTCCCCCATGGATTATGTAATTATCCTGAACCTTGTAATCCTATTATTCATGTTCCTTGTTATTTTTCTGATCTTTGTGTATGATATTATTTCTTGTGTTCTTATAGATAATTATGGTGTAGTTTGGTAACTTGGTTGCAGTTTTCTTCCATGTTTGTGATGTCATAGTGTGGGGTTAATTCTATAGATTTTTCTTCTATGTGTGAATTTCCAATGAATTGTCTTTTGATGGGTTTATCAAAAGGTTGTCATGGACCCAAAATGGTATTAAATCTCAAGGTTATAGTTTTATCATGTAGTTATCATGGTTCATGGTTAAACTAAAATTTATTAACCTAGGATGAAGTCTAGTGGAATAACCAGGTTTCTTCTCAAGGAGTCATGGGGTCGGTTCTTCACTATCTCAATCGCTTATTTATTTTTTTTATAAATTTTGAAAACATAAAGTCATGATATGTGTTGTTTGTTTTGTTTTAAGATTAAATGATTTAAAATAAAAAAAATTAAATAATAAAATGGTTCAATGGGGTCTGGGAGAAATGTAGCTGATCTAAGGTGAATTCCAATGGGTTCAATCATTATTTTCATTTATTCTAAATCCTCTAACTCAATGAAAAAATCCAATATTATTAATCAATTCATACTCCAATATTTAATTTTATTGAACCACTAATCTTATCAAGTAATCCTTGCATAAACCAAAAATCCCATTTGTTCTCCTTGGTGGATGGGCAAGTACACTCCTAAAGTGAGTGAATGCTTCTCTTCACACACCTGGTAGTAATCACATACCATTATTCTTTTCAAACCACATAACTTAACTGGTATGAAATGTGATATGAATATATATATATATATATACTTTGAATTGAAACAAGTATATTATTGTATAAAAGTTGATGGAATATAGAGTGAAAATCACCTCCTCTACACACCATTTTCACTATTTCACTAGAATCAGAGAAGAAATAGATTGAGAATCGAAACACATAAATTTAGGAACACCATTTTTATTCCCATTAGACCAACTAAAATGGGATATTTATCAATAATAATTGAGTATCAATATCACAAGTACATCAAAATGTTTGAATAAGTATGAAGAAATTGAGATAGAAGTGAACATTATAGTATAATGAATAAAGAATGTTGAATTGGAATTAATTATAGAAAAAAATATATAATATAAACCAAATATAGATTATGTTAAAGACTAAGGTTTTAATACTTAACATATAAGGATGTAAAAAAGTATTTATAATCATTTAAGAACCTTATTTACCCTTCTTGTCAAGTTTTAGTACTGATCAGTGGGTTTATTCCTCTTCCTCAGATGGTTGGGACATTTCCATCTTAGAGGTTCTAGATCTTCTCAGGTAAATCATCTTGAATATTATCATATTTGAAATTCTTACCATGATCAATATTTTTACTTATTTAGGAATAATTTTAGTGAAAATACTTTTATGTGACATGGATAAAGTGGAAATTGGGTTTTGTTTGGAATGATCATGTGAGAAGGATAGATGCATATTATACTATTTCATTGAGCTTCAATGAAGGAATTATTGGGCCAATAAATGGTATTATATGTGTCGAATTAAATCTTGTTCTTTATATTTAGTGGAGTGGGCCTAGAATATAAAGGTGTGGATTGTTTCTAGGTGTGAAGAAGGGTTTGGTGCTAGGTACGGGTTCATTCATAAAATTGATCATTCCACAAATGGATTCATGTGATTCTTGGAGCTAGGGTCGGAACGGGTCTTAAAGGGTGGGGTTGGTCGACCTGGTCCAAGGATGGATGTCTACTTGAGACTAGTTTGATATAATCTTCACTTGTGAAGAGGGAATTGTCTTGTACATGGATAGGTGCTAAACAAGGTATGCTTCAAGCTGTACATGGATTTAGTCATTCAGTAATTGCATAAAGAACCCAGTGTGTGTCCTCCTTCAAATGTACAGTTTGTGAATTGGGGATGATTGAGGTCCCATCCATCTTTTCACTTTAAATAGTAAACAATTTATTTAAAACATTCTTTGATTCTCATCAGAATATTTAGACTCAAGTTATCTTCATCAATGGATCACTTAATTTGAAATTGGTTATCATCAAAACTTCAAAGATTATACCTCACTTCATTTTAGTTTGGTATATATTCTTCAGTTTTCAATCATATATGAACTGGGTATTGGTTCTTGTAATATAGTCAACCTCCCTTGAAAATATTCTCTTTTGTAGATCTTCACTAGCTTTAACGTTATTTTTCATGATCCTTTTCTATATAGAAACTTATCAATTTCAGTTTGGGTTTCTCCAATGTGAAGTCTTCATCAGTTGATCTTGGGTGTCTTTATTCTTTGAGATCAATATATATTTCTTATTTACATGAATCATCCTATTTTTTTATTGGCATGGATTGGTCAATATTTATTTGTTATTAAATGTGTTTGAGTGTATTTTTTATGAAGGATGAAGGGATTAAGGGGTGTGTGTGATTTATGCATGAGGGTTTCAGAGGTGTTTCTAGGATCTTCACAGTTGGTCACTTGATAAATAGTAGGTTAAGGGAATGTAGTCAATGCTTGTGGTAGGTTGCCTACATTTTTAGTTGACCATGAGGTGATACCCATACTTGAATGGGAGATCATGGATTTAAAACTTTACGCAAGATTTTAAGCTACCTCTTTGCAGAGACTTTTCCATATTTACCTATACAAAATGAAAATAGAAATTGAGTGTAGGCTATATTCAAATATAAATAAAATTATATTAAAACAATTAAGAATATAATTTAAATTATTTAATCAATTATATCCTAGAAATTATTGAGTCAATAAATGGATTTCAATAAATTCAAAAATGATTAAAACAAATAAAATTATGATTTAATCCATTTAAACATTTAATTCTAGGTTATAATATAAATTCATTTTTATCACAAAAATTAACCAATTATGCTCAATTATAATTATTCACCTAAAAACAATATCATAAAAAATATGGATTTTTCTTGGATTTTAAAATGGCTTGAGGGGCTTTTAATAGTGAATTAATGATAAAATTTTCAATAAAATCTCATTTCATCACTCCCATTACTTAAAATATTTCACTCTTATGTAATTCTCAAAAATTAAATTCCAAAATCATGATAAAAAGTACACAAATAAAATATTATTATATTATCCACACCCAGAATAAATTATATTTTTTTAGGAAAAAAATATGCAGAGACCAAAAGTAAAAAAATTATAGAAGAATTTTAAAGATTATTTTTAATTTCAATTGTCTTTATTCAAGTATTTATAGAGATTAAAAAATCAAATAGATTTTTTAATTTAAGTTTCATTATGAAATTCAATTAATTAAAAGGAAAATATATACTAAAAAATAATTTCAAAAAACAAAGTGAAGTGTATGAGATACCTTTTGGTTCTTTCCGCTGAAAATGAAATCATTCTTCCTACAAAAATTTAATCCACTGACCTCACTTTAATTCAAGGAAAAGTTCTATTTATAGGAATTAAATAGATTTATTTTAAGTGAAATTATAATTTTAACAAGTAGAACTTTCATTTATCTCTTTCACCTAATTTCCTTAAATAAGAGTGTCAATTTCCACTTCATTGATATAACTCAAATGAAGTTGATGTAATTCAATTGCTCCCTTCTTTATCTAGGTTCAATATTCCCCTCACCTGAATGAATTCATTTTTTAAAATTAGTCAGTTATTAAATTTTTCTCAACCATGATTACATGAATAACTTATTATATTTTAAAATATAATTTATTACTCACACACTCAGTGCCTAATATCTCAGAACTTCATTGTGGGATCCCAATTTCTCATTTTGATCTAGTTTAAAAGGATATATATTAATTTATTTTAGGTTGGATCACTGAGGTGTTTTTTTCACAAATTATGAGTTACCATGAATTAACTTCAAAATTCTAATGTCCTTACATAATAATTTCAATTCCACAAATATATTTTCACTCACACTCTTTTTCCTAGTTCTAAAACCAAATTTATATGAGAACAATGGGAAAACTCACTCAATAATCATTTGAGATTTTAAGTTTCAATAATAAGATCAAATTTTTCAAAATAAATATAGATTACAAAAGTTATTAGAGGTTTCAATTAATCCCAAATAAATTTTTAAAACACACTCAAAAACTATACAAAGTACTTTGTACATTTTCAAAACAGGGTGGACATTTTTTTGTTTTTTTTTTGTTTTTTTTTTTGTTTTCAAAAATAGTCACACTAAAATAGAAATAAAAAAATAAAATTAAATAAAAATATCCAATAGTTACCCCCTCCCCATACTTTATTTTCACTATATCCTCAATGAATTTCAATATAAATCATGAAAATTTCAACCCAAAAAATCAAACAACATGAAAAATGAGTATGAAAGGAATTTTCCTAGTTTAACATATTAATTTTATGTGGAAAACATAGGGAAGAATAAAATGGTGTGAGGTTGATGGAAACAACATGTATATGTCCTCTAGTATCTCTTATTTTAATCTTCCAATTAGGGGTACCTTGTTGTGTACATTATTATCATATTTTAGAATGGGCAGCTAAGCCTACCCATACTCCTCTATTTCCTCTATCATTTCATCCAATTATTCTATGGATTCCTCTTTACACTATTATAAGGTTTCCTTCACTAGGTTATCAAAATATTCCTCATCAATCCCTTCTTCAGTTTTTGGTATACTTAGGCATCCCATTGAGTCTTCTTGATCTTCATCTTCAAAACCAAGAAACATATTATCCTCAAGTCTAGCTACCTCCAATCCCATGGAAGCCTCATCCAAATTATCTAGGGCTTGTGAAAAAGGTGTTGATTTAGTATAGTGGAAAAAAGGGAAATTATATTATAATTTAGATTTTATAAAATCAACATATAGACTAAAATATATTCATCTCCCTCTAGTGTGTCAGCCTTAAGATCCTCCTCCTTACACAAGGATTTGGTGAAGTGACTCAAAGCACTTATAGGTTGGGGATCTTCATGTCTGCCTTCAAAATAGAGTTTCCTACAACTTGCCCACATAACCATCTAATATAGAAATTTATTGAGCTAAATATTCTATTACAATATAAAGAAGCCCAGATTTTAAATTAGTCTAAATAAAATGTGAATAAAATGAGTTTGATTCATGATAAAATCCCTCTTTAATCTCAGTTTGTAGTTCATCCTCTAGTTGGAATGCCTCTTTGAAATACACTAGTGTTAGTGGGGGTAGTAGTGGGAATTCCATCTTTTCTTAAAAAATGAGCCCATCTATTTCTCCTTTTTTCATCATCCATGGCCTACAAGAATTTTTCTAATTCAATATTTTTAAAAGAATTCATATTAGTGGATAGTTGTTTTTTAATCAAATAAGAGAAAGAAAATTTCAAATTGGTTTCTCTATCTATGATATCAACTTTTAATTCCACTTCAAAGTGATGGGCCATGGGTAAAATGAGTTTAGCAGTAAATGGTGGTACTTCATCTTCTTCTTCAAGCTCTTTAATTTCTCTCTTCACCTTGGTTGTTATGATAATTGGGAACTTTATTTCAGATTTATCTTCTTTAATCACTTCTTGGCCCTTATATTTTAGTCTTTGATACTCTATTGTGACTTGATTACATGGTTTCATTAGTTCATATAGGGTGAGTACATTTTCTATATGTTCACCCAACTCAATAGGGTGCATATGATGACCTATATAATTATTATTCAATATTCGTTTGGCCATAGTAATAATCTCACTAATCCTTTTGGAAAGGGCCTACATTCTTCTATTTTTATATTTAAAATTTTAGTTTAAAAATCATAAATTATTTACAAATTGAAGGAGAAAAACAATGAGTTGCAGACCTAATTCTCCATTAATTACACCAAGTTGATCACATGGTTGTCACAAGCTATAGTCAAATAGAAATTTATTAACCTTGGATTAATTCTAGTGGATTGGATAGGGTTGTTCTCAAGTATTCATGGGGTAGGTTCTTCACTATATCGATCACTTATTTTTATTTTTATTTACTTAATTTTGAAATAATGATATGTGTTGTTTTTTTGGTTTTTTGATTAAATGTATTAAAATAAAATAGAAACTAAAAAACACAACAATGGGGTTAGGAAAAATGTTAGTGATCTAGGGTGAAGTCCAATGGGTTCAATCATTATTTACATCTATTATAAATCCCATAAATCAATGAATAGGATAAACATAATTCATTTAAACATATTACAATGTTTCCTTATATAGAACCACTGATATTCTCAAAGAATACTTGAGTAGATAAACAATCCCATTTATTATCCTTGGTGGATGGGAAAGTGCACCCCTCAACTGAGTAAATTCTTCTACTCACATACTAGGAAGTAATTGCATACCATTGTTCCTTTCAAACCACACAACTTCAATGGTATAAAGTGTGATCCAAATATAGGGAAACTTTGAAGTAAAATAAGTGGAGGAGTGAAGCAGTCTTAATGAAATACAATGTGGCAATCACCTCCTATTCACACCATCTTCACTATCACACCAGAATCAAAGGAGAAATAGATTGATAATTAGAACACATAAATTAAAGAATGGAATTGTGATTCCCCTCATACCAAATATAGTAGGAAACTTCTCTATAATAATGTAGTATCGAGATAACAGGGACATCATAGAGGTTTAAGAAGTGTTAATAAATTAAGGGAGAATATAATGAAATAGTAAGATGAATAAAGAACACTGAATTAGAATTAATTGGAAAAAAAATCATAATCTAAACCTAATCTAGATGAGGTTGAAATCCAAGGTTTGTATCCTTAACAAATGAGGAGGGGAAATGTATTTATAAGAATCGAGGAACATTCTTCCCCCTTCTCCTCAAGTTTTAGTGTCGAGCATTGGGTTTCTTCCACTTTCTCATATGGCTGGCACATTTCTAGTTTAGAGGGTCTAAATCTTCTCAGGTGGGCTCATATCAAATCTTCCTAGCTCATAAATTCTTCTCATGATCGAATTGCAGACTTATTTTGAAATAATTAGAGCTAAAGTGCTTCACTTTGACATAGATAAAGTGTAAATCAGATTCTATTTATCATGATTATGTGAGAAGGAGATATACATGTGCTACTAGTTCATTGAGCTTTAGTGAAGGTAATCTTAGACTTGGAAATGGTATTGGATGTATTGGGGTTGATCTTGTACTTAGGCTTTAGTGGAACATGATTATAATATAGAGGTGCAGCTAAGTTTTGGGTGTGAAGAAGGGGTTGGAACTGGGTACTAGTTTTTCCATTAAATTAAGCATTCAGTAGGTAGATTCATATGCTTCTTATAGCTAAGGCTTGCACGGGTCTACAATGGTGATATTGGGTCAAACACATTCTTCAATTCCCATCGAACACATTCTTCGGTGAATTAGGAATGATTAACATTCCCTCTATATTCGCACCTACTGTAGTGAACAATCCATCAAACGCATTCTTTGATTCCCATCGGTAGCTTCAGACTCAAGTTATTTTCAATTGTGGCTATCTTAATCTAAAACTTGTTATTATAAAAATATCAAAGCTTTATCCTCACTTCATTTCAGTTCATGATATCCTCTTAAGTGGTTGTTCATATTAGAGTTCCCTTGAAAATTTTCTCTTCAGTATATCTTCACCATATTTGACATTTTTCAACTCAATCCTTATCAGCGTGACTGTTTTTATTTTGGTTTGGGCTTCTCGAGTGTAAAGTCTTCCTCAGTTGATCTTGGGTGTCCTTATTCTTTGAGCTCGAGCTCCATTTTGGTATGTTATATGCATTTTCGGTCAACCATGAGATGATACCCTAACGTGATCGGGAGAGTACGGATTTGGACCTTAATGTGAGCTTCTGAGTTACCTCTTCATAGGGACTTTGATATTTTTTACCTGTATAAATTGAAGATAGAATTTGAGTGTAGGTTATGTCCATATTTAAATCAAATTATATTAAAACAGTTAACAATATAATAAAAGAGTCTTTGATCAATTATATTCAAAAAATCATTGAATCAAAAACTGGATTTCAATAAATTCCAAAAAAATTGAAATAATTAAAATTCAGATTTAATCCATTTAAAAATTTAATTCTATATTATAATCTAAATTTATTTTTATCATAAAAATCAACCAATTATGCTCAATTCCAATTATCCTTCTAAAAAATACAATAACATAAAAATGGGTATTTTTCTGCAATTTTAAAATGGTTTGAGGGGATTTTAATAATGAATTAATGAAAAAAAATTCAATAAAATGTCATTTAATTGGAGTGATTCCAGAGGATCATGCCCTAGTGATAGTGTTTTAGATCTTTATTAAATATCATCATTCTACCATTTTCCTTGTAAGAGAATATCGGTTTGTAGTTCCTGATCTCTCGTCTTACATTATCTATAAGTAGTGAGATTTCACATGTTCTTGAGGGATAGTCTTATGAGAGTAAGGTTTGAGTGGAAAGGTTTGACAGAATGGATTTTGGGTTCTAGAAGATACAGATGGTAGATTTCCTTCATCATAAGGACCTTAATATTTTGTTAACAAAAGCCAAGCTAAAAGCGATGAAAGAAGAAGAATGGGAGAGGCTAGACAAGAAATCACTTAGGTTCATGCAGATTTCACTTGCTCGTAATGTGACATATAACATACAAGAAGTGAATAAAGCATTGGAACTCGTGAATACCCTCACTGATATATATGAGAATCCAATTACAATGAACAAAGTGTTCTTGCTACACAGGTTATGCAACATGAAAATTTCTGAAAGATAATCTAATTTTGATCATATAAATGACTTCAATTTCATTAGAATTCAATTGAATTCAATAAAGGTAACCTTAGGAAACCCGATTTGGGCTTTGTTGTTACTCTCTTCGCTCTTGGAATGTTGGGATGCAATGATGACCATTGTGAGTAATTCTAGCATAAAGGTGGATTTAAATTTCATGGATGTTCATAACCTGATCTTGAATTAAGAGATTCTTCAAAGGTAGATTTGGGAATCTTCCAGAAATGTATACAATGCAAAGGGAATAGGATGTACCACTAGATAGAAAAATCACTGAAATGGGGAAGGAAAGAGGAGCCAAAGTAAGAGTAGCTCAACGGAAGGTGCTCCCTTGTGTTGTCATCGTGGGAGGAAAGGCCGCCTCAAGAAATATTATTGTGAAAAGGGGGATAAATCTTGAAAATATGCCCCTAAAATTGGATTTTTTAATCCTATAATGAAAGATAAGAGTGTCTTTCTTCTAAGTACTACGAGTTCTTTAGGGTCATGGGTGATATATTCTAGATCTTCATTATATGCTACGTCCGAGATAGTGAGTATAAAGAATTATACTTCTGATGGTTTTTTAAAGGTGTATATTATAAATAAAATTTATCTTGAGATAGTGGTAAATACTATGTTTTGGTATGGAAAAGGAAAAAAATAACACTGAAGTTCAAGTACGTGCGACATATTCTAGGCCTCTAGATGAATATTATTTTCATTGGGAAACTAGATGATGTGGGTTTCTATAAAATGTTCATAGATGGTGTGTGTAAAATATCATGTGGATCCATGGTCAGTGTAATGAGAGTGAAGTATGGGTCTCTCTACCCCAAGGGTTCACCAGAAGGAGCATTGCATTCTGGAGAGTTACCATTTTTGAAGTTATGGCATGGTCATCTTGGCCATCTTAGTGAGAAGGGGATTAAAATCCTTACTACCAAAGAATTGTTGAAGGTCAGAATCATGGAGTGTGGAATATGCAAGGATTTCATATTTTTAAATTAGTGGATTTTTTCTTTTTAAATGTAAGGTAAAAATACAAAGCATTTAAAGTTATAGTTGTTACACATAGATGTTGGGGACTGACACTGGTGAAATCTCACGAAGGGGCCCTCTTCTACGTGACATTCATCAATAATTCCACACACAAGGTGAGGGTGTACTTTATAAGGTGAAATTATAAGGTTTTTTATATTTTATTTGAATAGAGGTATATGGTGGAGAAGGATATCAAATATAAGTTGAAGTGCCTACAGTCAGACAATGGTGGAGAGTATGAAAGTAGGGAGCTCTGAAGGTTTTGCTGGTGGAAGGGAATTTGATATAAGAAGACCATTATAGGAACACTAAAACACAGTGTAGTTGTGGAAAGAATAAACTGAGCATTGTTGGATAAGTTAATAAGTATATGAATTCACATGCGGTTCCCCAAGGTGTTTTGAGTGGAATCCATGAATTGTGTAGCGTACTTAATCAACTACAGTCTATCATATCCTATCGAAAATCAATTTTTGGAGAATTATTAGTCCACAAGAAAGTTATATTACAACCACCTAAAATTATTTGAAGCACTCTCCTATGTCCAAGTTGATTCTAAATAATGAAACAAGATAGATTATAAGTCTCAAACATGATACTTTTTTGATAAGATGGTGAAGAGTTTGGATTTAGACTATGGGATAATGACCCTCGAAGGGTCATCAGAAGTGAAATTGTGGTCTTTAATGAAGATATTTTGTGGAAGGATCAGATTTAGGCAAAAAATTAGGATGATAGAAAAGTATATTTAAAATCTGAGGTTTAGTTGGATAGACAAGTTTTGGAGAATCTTGTAAGCACATCAGGATTAGAAGCACCAAGTAATGACCTGAACTTTTATAAATAAAATTCCCTTTGTGATTTAATTAAATGTCTTATTATGTATTATGATTATAGAAAACACTTGAAATTATTTAGTTTTATTATATCCTATTGAATTTAAAATACCATTAAGAATCATAACCATTGATAATATATTTTTTGAATAGTGATCGTATGATTAGTATAAATATAGGGTTTTGAAAAATCTAGTTGACACGGACAAAGGAAGTGATGGCCTTAACTAGTAGGATCATACCCTATGAAGCTCATTTATCATAGCTTCCAAGGGAGATAGCATCACTGGGATTTTTCCTTGACCAATCCTAATCCAAGATCCAACAACTAAAGCATGATTTAAACCATTTATGGTATAACTTCAAGCTCATCATGATCACGGCCCAAACCATGTACGCCAAATCACCCCATTAAAATCTCATCATTGTGCACCTTACCCTTAGGGAATTTTCTGGTGTAATAAAGGGCTATGTATCAAGACCCTAATAATATGAATATGTATATTATATAGAATAATGAATATATTTTCTTCTTGTTATTTTTAATTTATAAATGGTATTAATTTTGATACAATAAAACACAAATTGTATTTTTAGGTAATATTTAATTTCAATTAAGACATTTATTTTGATAAATTAATATATTTTTAAAATAAATATTATTTTAATAAAATATTATTATTAAGCAATGTTTTATAAATAATTTTTATTAAATATAAATGATCATATAATTTTTATGAAATCAAATATAATTTTTATAAGGGTTTGAAAATTGTTGTTGTCAAAAAAACCCAACATTTCTCAATAAATGTCGATTCCATTTTAAAAGTGAAATTTGATATATGTAGAATAATATTTTGATAAAATAAATATTATTTTTTGAATCATAATGTGAAAATTATTCAAAGGTTAATTTTTCATTATTTTCTAAAATATTTGAATTTTCTGGTAAAAATTAAATAGGTATAAATATACAGTGTAAATTATGACATCATAATTGACTCAAAAGTGATGTAATAAATGCTATAAAAGGTAAACATGACCAAATATATGTTTCCCATTTAAATTAATGTGTTTTTTATGTTATTTGATTAATTTTATAAATCCTTTATGAATCCTCCAAAATCTATATTATATTTTAAGGTTTTAAAATCAGTTCTTTAAGAACATGACTCGCTTCCACATAACCAAGGGTAATATTTTTATAATTTAAGCTTAGAATTATAAAATAATTAAAAACACTCCTCTTTAGTAGAAACCATGGGAAAAATCATGGGAAGTTATTTATTTTTTATTACTTTATTATAGAGTCCAAAACCTAAGTTTGGGAAATAATAAATAACTCTCATCTATTTTTCTATATAAACCCACATGAGATTTTATTACTCTTCACTAAAAACCCTTAGATAATATCCTTAATCTAACTTCACCTCTTTTTAATCCTTCCAATTTTCCCCCAAACTCTCAATAACCTCCTCCTAATCTTTTGGAATCACCCTCTCAAGGTAAGGGATCCTCTCCTTCTCCTCATTATTCAAGCATCTTCATTATCTTATGCCCTTTATCTTCAATTCCTAATGTTGGTATATTTTATTACATATCCCCCTTACTACTATTATTATTTTTAAATTATGAGATACCCCTTTCACTCTCATTAATCCCTCCCACGAATATTTATGTTCCCTTGTTATACTGTCAAAATTTCACTGTGATTTTCAATTCAAAATAATTGTATAGTGAATACCCATACCCATTTCCTATCAAGGGTGTTCAACTTTATGGAATTATACTTATTTTATTGGGGACTTACATTTATGTAATCCACACTCTAGTATATTGGGATTGAATGTGATGAAAAATGTTCATATGTATATGATCTATGTGGCACACTTATGCATGTATATGTTATGATTATAATGGGTGTGCCCAGATAGCACTCCAATGTATTGGGTAATGTTTTAGTCTCATGATATGTCATGTATAGTGCATGGGATGATATTCTAAGCATATTATGTTATGTTTTCTTGGTTTTTAACCTTGACTTAAGATTATTATGTCATGTTTAAATTTTTTTCCACATTCCCATGTTGTCTTTATGTTATCATGTTATATCATGCCTCATTGTTCATGTTTATGATTCTCACCCCTTTTATATCCCATTGATATGCATATTATCTAACATGTAATTCCTTATTCATTTTATACTTTTCTTATTCCCTTACTGGGATTTATATCTCACCCATTTCTTATGTATGTCCTCGGGTTATCCCATGCAGTTTTAAGAACAATGGAATAATATGAGCATGTTAAGAAAGTTTCCAATAATGATGATATATCCCCTGTTTTAAGTTTTATGTAATGAACCTAATTCCTAAATACACTAGACTTATCTATCTTATGGTTTGTATTATATGTACTCTTATGTAATAAATCATGAATTAATGTGTAATAAAGACAAGGGTTTTTCTAGTTAGTATCAAAGGAAAGTTTAGTTATTTTTGGGATTAGGATTAGTGAACTCTAGAGAAAGCCTTAGGGATAAGACTAAACATAAGAAAACATCCCTAAATTTTGGTAAAGTGTAGATTAAATGGTTTTCAATAAAATAAATCATTGTATGAATACAACAAGTGGATGTGTCTCTGGAGCATATGTGTTGAGTCAATAAGGTTTTCCTTATGACTTTTCCATTCCTTCTTGTTTTGAAAATCACAAACACCTTATCTTTAAGGAAAATCGCTTTTATAAGGAAAATTGCTTTCTTAAGGAAAATCGCTTTTATAAGGAAATTTGCTTTCTTAAGGAAAATCGCTTTTATAAGGAAAATTGCTTTCTTAAGGAAAATCGCTTTTATAAGGAAATTTGCTTTCTTAAGGAAAATCGCTTTTATAAGGAAAATTATCCTTATCATATTTTCATTCATATTTTTCTTAAGTATGAGTTTCGGATTCACTTTCTCAGAGTCATTAAAACTTTGATATAAAAGCATTCTGTTTTAGGATTCGGTTCTGGACAAGAACTATAAGGAAGTTTCATTCCGAATTCCGGATATGAACTCTGACTAAGTTCTATTCCAGATTCAGGATACGAATTCTGAAGAAGAATTCTCATTACGAATTCTAAAGAAGAATTCTCATTACGAATTCCAATGAAGAATTCTCATTACGAATTCTAATGAAGAAATCCCATTCTGAATTCTCATTAAGAATTCTAAAGAAGAATTCTCATTACGAATTCCAATGAAGAATTCTCATTACGAATTCTAATGAAGAAATCTCATTCCGAATTCTCATTGCGAATTCTGATGGCGAATTCCTATTCCGAATTCCTATTTCGAATTCTCATTCCGAATTCACCTATTAAACAGAATCTGATTATCATTGTTTTATACACTCTGAATTTACTCACTCCGAATCTTCACTCCGAAGTTTCTATTCCGAACCTTTATGTTAGAGTTTAAAACGATGTCGTACATTCTGTTTCACTTGTTTTGTTATAAAACGATGTCGTCCATTTTGTTATAAACTAACCGTTGTCTAAGTGACATGTGTACAGGTCCCTCCGAACTTTAAGGAAAATATGACCGTTGGAGAAGGAGCCGACCTTACCTATAAATAGGAGCTCATTTGAAAGAGCTCGGGGCTGTTGGAAAAACAACTGAGTTTTGTGCCTACATGCTGTTGAAGTGATTTCTAGAGAGAGAGTCTCTTATTAACTCTCAAAGCTTCGTGCGACTCCGAATGTTGGTGATTACATTTGAGGGCTTCCGGGGATAGGAAGACAGAGGTACCGACTACCTTAAAGATCGAGGGCTTTCTTGCTGAGAAAGACAGAGGTTGCCAACTACCTTGAAGTTGAGGGCTTGCGGGGATAGCAAGACAGAGACACCGATCTTCGTATCGAGGGCTTACCCTGGTGTGGGTAAGACAGACTTGCTTGAAAGTATAAATCAAGGGACCTTTATCCAAGGTTGTTGGATACCCTTCTCTTTGGGTTAAAAGACTATTATCTTGTTACTAGTAGTTTTACAACTTGTCTTTATTCCGCTGCAATTTGTATCTTAAGGAAAGTATAACTTTCTTATACTTCCTTACTTACTCTGATTAGTTTAGATTCTATACGCTTTAAGGTAGAATCTTATATTGTAACTTTTGTTAAGTTTCAATCTCCGGAATTATATTTCCGGAACCTACTTTTGGAATCCCTTTCCAAGTTCAGTTCGGTGTTAGAGGTGTTGTGAATTTACTTAGTTTAACTTTGTTAAACTTAGCCCTTTCCTTTTCTTAAGGAAACTCTAGTTATTCATAACTAACTTTAAAGGTTTCAAGGGAATTTTTAAAGTATACAATTTACCCCCCCTCTTGTATATTGAGCATCTCATATTATTTTTCGATCCTACAATATGTACTTAGGGGTAACACCCGAAAACACTACATTGAGCTAGACTCGATCAAGAACTAGTTCAAGACAATGGTCCTTTATGCACACCTAGTTTGACACTCCTAGGGGATATGATTGGGTAAATTCACAAGATCGTTATGAAATATTATTAGGGGAAAAAATTCCAAAAAAGTTTATGTTAGGAAATATATCATAGATAACATAGATTAAAGCCTAAAAATTCATAAGTTAAAGAATAAATATCATTTATAATTTATCCCTTTAATTTCATTGGATTTCTGTTTATGTGTTTAATAGTTTAAAAATAATCATCCCTAATTTTCCCTTTATTCTAGATAATAGCTTAAAATAAGAGGAACAAAGTAAACAACCAATGTGAAGGGTAATGTGATGAGTTTCCAAATGAGATTCCCAACCTGATGGTAGTAGTAATTGCAGAAGTTATGATGATACTCTCTTAGTTAACTCTGTTTCTGAATAGAAACCTGAATAAAGAGAAATTCCCAAATCCCCCTAATAAATAATAAGTTGTAATTGAGAAATGTATGTTACAAAGTCCTACAAATTTCAATGTATCATCTAATCTCCTAATCATGGAACAATGGATCGAATCCATTTAGAAGATCTTCTTTATCCTTTCAATGTTCCAATAAATATAAGGTTATACTGATTGTTTATCGTATGGAGGTAGAAGATGATCAATGGTGTAAATTGATCAAAAATACAAAGCATGAGGAAGAGATCAAAGAGATGGGGTAGAAAGAGTTCTAGAAAATGTTTTTCAAAAAAAATTCCTCACACTCTTTGACCTAAAATGGAAATATATTTCTTTTACCTCAAGAAAAAAGATAATGAATTCATCAGGTTGTATGAGGAAAAATTTAAAATACTTGCACAATACACCTATATCTTTTTCATTACCCCTGAATGAAAAGTTTACTGCTTATTTTCTGGGATAAAACTGAGTATACAAAAATACTTGGTAATCTGATACTTTGATAGCTATGAGGAAATTGTTCGGTGTTCCATAAAAGTTGAAATAGAGATCAGAAAATATCAAGGTTCTAATGGGGATAAAAAGAGTAAAGTGGAGTTTAATTCTGGTGGTGTGATGAATAAATCTAATAGTGGTAATTAATTTCAATATCCCACTTGTCAAAAGTGTGTAAAGAAGCACCCTAAAAATTGTAAGAACCTAGGTTTCATACAAGGTAAGTATCCTTTTTTTTGGTTTAAATGTTTATTTATAGCCTAATGTGAATACCATTTGAGGTCATAGGTGTATTAGGGGTGTATGGGGCTTGTTAAGAGCTCATAACCCATATTTTTGAAAGAAAATGACAAGTCATATAGTTAGTAGAAACCATGTGGGGTAGGTCTCATGGTAACTACTAACTATGTGGGGATGGATAGTGGGTTGGAGGAGCCAACAAGGTTTGAGGAAATCGTGTGATTTTAGGAGCACACTCATACAAGGAACCTACAATTTTTAGCAGTTCTAAATCACACAATTTATGCATGGTTTAGAAAATTGTGTGTACTAACCATGCAGGGTGCCCCTTCCTATAGAAAAGGGTGCATGGTTGGCACACGTTTTGGCCATCAATGTGGAAAAACCATGTGGCCCAGTAATTTTGGTGAAATTGTGAAATTTTCCCTAATTAATCCTTTATTTCAAACCAAATTTCTCCCTTCTATAATGTTGGATAGCCATGGGATTTTGAGAGCTCCCTTTGATTACTAATCTATAATTTGGAATATCTTCTCCATCCAAAATAGAATATGAGCACTGATCATCTTATTGGATCAGTATCAGTGAGTATGCAATTCCTTTTGTGTCATTACTTATTATTATTGGTATCGACTACACTATTTAGGTGTAAGAAAATGTGCCCTGTTTCTAGGTTCTTCATCTGTTCTTCATTTTTCTCATGATTTGAGTTGAATCATGAGATGATACTGGATGAGAACTCTACTACCGACCTATGATAGGTGTTCTATACTTTTTTAATTTGGTTTGGTACTTTATTAATCTAGTTGTTGTTGTGTCAACCACAAAACTTTCTAGTGTGGCCATGAAATTGAATTGATTAGTTAAAATGAATGAAATGAAACCTTTAAGGGATACCCTTTAGTTCCTTTGATTTTTTTAGAGGTTGTTTCACCAACCTAGGCCACCCATGGGGTATTCCCTTGTATTTGGTTATTGTTGAACCACCCAAGGGGTGTGAGTATGAGATTTTATTTTTAGAGAAAGACCAATTATAAATGAATTTAATTGAATTTCTTACTTAGGAAATGTTCTACCTCATTTCCATGTTAAGCATGATGTTGAATTATTTAATTTATTGGTTGGAATTGTATGTGAGTGGGTAAACTCATTAAATATAATTGAATGTGGAATTATATATGAGTGGGTATACTCATGAAACTTAGATATTTGTATTTTGATGGATTAAATGTGGTGAACTGAATGGTAGTGGATGCCTTGGTAAACCTTGGATCTTGATTCCATTGGATGCCATGGACATTAATCTTATAGGTCTTGAATGCGGCAGTAGATGCCTTGGATAGAGATTTATCCTTGGGTCTTTATTACATGAGATGCCTTGGGCCTTTCTAACACTTGGATATATTTTGTCTTGGGCTCACAGTGGACATGGTAGGTAGACATGCTCATTGGACCCCAACTCAAGACTAACTGAGTTTCCTTTGATATGCTCCTAGGACTAGACAAGGATGCCTTGGTCTTATACACCTTGGATCTAGACCTTCATGGTCTGACACTTCTAATATATGGAACAATCATGGTAAATGTGACATGATTGGTTATACAGCTTGTTCTTAGTTTATGTGACACTTTTTTATATATGGAAAGGTTATGGTTGACATGCTATATATGGATGTATGGTGAGGTTGTTTTAGTTTTTTCTATATTGTTTGTAGTTGCCTTGTTATAGGATATTGAACCATGTTTTGTAAGGAACCTTGTATGGTTATAAAGTATCACTTTCTTTGTAGTATATACACTATGGGAACTTTATTTTTTATTTTTTATTGCCTATTATATGTATTTCACTCTGCTTTAGCTTGTTATATTTCATAGCTAGGACTTTTTATATACCTTTGGGTGATTACCTACTAGGATTGTATCTCACGCCCTATTCGATCCATTGTTGGGTACCCGAATAGACAATTTGGATGCAAGTAGGGACTGGGGAAAATACCCATAGTTTGATGCTTGACTTTGTGCCATGTTTAGGAGCATGGGAGCATGAGACTGAGTTGAGGCTCATGATGTTGTCTAGAGATATCACTTTTTGGTCTTTTTGGTATTTTGATAAATTTATTGTATTGTACTATTGTGTACCTGTTCTGGATGTTTTGTAGACACATGACATGTTCATTATTATATATTATATTTATTTTAGAATTGTTACCTATTTTCATTGTTATCTATTGTATGGCTATTATACTACTTCCACTATTCACTATTATTATTATTTTATTGTGTTACACTTCCGTGATGAGGGTATAGTCTCCCCACGGACACACCCTATGCCCTCACTAGTAGTTGGAAACCTATGGTGTTCAGGGAGATGTACTTGAGGCCATGTGGCCAATCAGGCTTTGGGAAATATTGAGTGGAATATAGGTCCAGGACATTACAAAGTGGTATTAGAGTTATTTATTTTTATGGTTTATTATTTGGTGATAATATACAAGGATAGGAAGAAATTGGAATTTGATAATGAGTTATACCTAGGCATATCTAACCCATATATAGGAAAAATCAAAATTGATTCGAATGGAAATTGTTGTTTTATGGATTTTGACTATTAAAGTTGATTTGATTCCACCATTGGTTGATACACTTGAATTGTGATGCTATTATTGATATGATTATGGGTTCCATTTTGTTACAACCCAATGAGATGAGGGTATTCTATCTTTGAATCATTTTATGCACTTTACAAGAATCACATGCCATGCATTATGCCATGCCATTTTGGATGCATTTCTTGTTTGCATGATGTTGTAGTAGGTGTTGTGATAGATATGCTTACTATTGTGATAGAATTTTGTATAGGGAATTGAGAAAAATGTTTGGTACTCAGAGTTCCTTTCATAACCTAAGTAGTGTTTTCTAGATTAGGCTATAGCAGACACCCTGAGCAGTTAATTGTGGGGCATTGATTAATGGACCATGAGTCACATAGACTAGAATGTGTTATGGTGTGGATTATGTGGATTCCATATTTAAGTTCAGAAGGAGTATGGGCCCTTATGGATTGTAAGTGATGCATAGTTGGTTCAATAATTTAAAATGGAATGTGAAATGAATATGAAATTAAAATGGAAAATTGAAATGGTAAATAGAGAACTTAGCCTAGACCTAGATTCTGAGTAGGAAAGAGATGGTGTCTCTCATGATGTTTAGGATTGTTATTTTTATAAAATCATATATTTAGGAGTATTTTATGTGGTATGGCCTATTTATAGGAAGTTTTTGACCTATCTTATGATTTTGACCTACAGACTTTGATAATGTTATTTTCTTAGGTGTTTGTTTTTCATTTTAGAGGTATACCACCACCAAGACCTCCAGTAATATTCCAAGAGGGTGCTAATAACCATGCTCTGAGGTAGTGGGACATGGGATACCAGTGGATCCTCCTTTAGTACCAAATGTGGAACCCATGGTTTTACTGGACATAAGTGTTGAGGCACAGTTCTATGAGGGTTTTTACACTTCATGCAGACTATTCAGGGAGCACCGTAGCCTACCATGTCTATGGATGAGTTGACATATGTGTTCCAAAAGTAGCATCATCCCATGTTTTTGGGAGATGTTGGTCCACATGCTTCTAAGTTGTGTCCCGATACTACACTATCTATCTTTGAGTATCTGGAGACACCTCTTGAGAGGATAGTGAATCTCGCAACTTATATGCTTTAGGGAGAAGCAAATCATTCATGGGATGTTCTAAACCAAGATGAAATGATGTGAGACATGGTTTGGTATGATTTCTAAACCAAGTTCTACAACTAATTTTACCCCGATACTCTAAGGGAAGAGTGTTCTAGTGTGTTTATGCATCAGAAGTAGGGTTCCATGATAGTTATGGATTACTCAGCATGATTTACAGAGTTTCAACATTTTGAACCGATGCACCATATTGATGATTTACCAAGGGAGAGATGCTTCGAGGAAGGTCTCCAACATGTTGTTCGATCTTAGTTCAATGTGTTCAGATTGACCTATATTTCTGAAATTGTGAATCAGACACTGATTATAGAGCATAACTTGATGGAAGATGGGGGATTAGAATAGATTAGTGCAGTCTCTAAGCCTAGTGGTTTATCATCTTTAGGAAGGAAGCATCATTTTGAGGCTTCTTGTGATATGATTACTATTCAAGCTATGAGTACTGGTATATAGGTTTTCTATCATCAATGTGGAATATGGGTCCACATGAAGAATCAGTATGACTACGACTCAGTCAAGTGTTGAGATTACGTCTGGATGGGCCATGTGAAATGTTTTTATAGGATATTATCTCTATAAGTGATTAGAAGGGGGTCAGCTCTAACACCATGTTCAGGAGTGGATTTCTCAGATCCATGTCCAGCAGGCAGCTGGAGTATTACTAATCATTCAAGTTGAGGTGGTGGTGGTTATGGCCAAGGAATACAGGAACTAGTTGTATCAAGACAGAAGAGCGGACTCACTCTGGGTAGTGAGGTTATGTCACAGGACCACAGTTCATGCCAGATCTATTCTTTACAACCTACCCCCGAGGATCATGGCATTGGACTGTCTATAGTGAGAGGTATGATTTTAGTAACCTCTACTCTTGTATATGATCTCTTTGACACAGATGCATCGCATAGTTTTATATATGTACCTATTGTGGAAATCCTTGGGCTTTTGGTTTGGTTTTATGAGGGTGCCATGATGTTTGATGTTCCTTTTGGGATCATAATGGAGGATGTAATCTAATTCAAGGAGTTCCCCCTTGAGTTTGTTGGGAGTCACTTCTTCTAGAATCTTTTTCTCATCAAGATGAATGGGTTTAATTTCATACTCAAGATAGACTAGCTAGTAGATTATTGTTCCTTCATTGATTGCTATTACTGAAGGGTGACTTTCACATCACCAGAGGGTGTAGTTTATACTCTCAAGGGAGAATGGGATGTTCAGGCGAGCTGATCTAAACCAAAGCTTTGTGGGCTGGGAGGGATGACAATCCAGATTGCTAGCTTATATCTGGATGATCAGTGAGAGCATCAGGTAGACTTTCCTCTAATGGTTGATCATTTTAGGGACATTTTACCAGATAACTTCTCTGGTTTACCTCTTTATAGAGGTTTATTTCTCCATCGAGCTAGTTCTAGGAACTGCACTGGTATCCATTCCTCCTTATAGGATGGCTACGACAGAGTTTCAAGATCTCAAGAGGTAGCTAGAGTATTTAGAGGCAAAGGGGTTTATTTGACCTAGTACTCCTCTATGGGGTTCTTTAGTCCTTTTTGATAAAAATCATATTGTACCCTTAGACTATGTGTGGATTATCAGAAATTTAACCTACTGATGATTAAGAATCGGTATCATTTTCCATTTATAGATGACCTATTTCATCATCTTAGAGGAGATCAAGTGTTCTAAAATATTGATTTGAGGTTTGGATATCATCAGGTTCATGTTCGACCTACAGACATACCTCATACATATTTTTTTAGCAGGTATAGTATGTACAAGTATCTAGTTATGTCGTTCGGTCTCACGAACACACCAGTATTTTTCACGGAACTGATGAAACGAGTTTTCCATCCTTATCTGTATTTTTTTGTAGTGGTTTTTGTGGATGATATCTTGGTGTATTCTTACAATTGAAATGACCAAGACAAACATATTGATGTCATTTTGGATACACTGAGAGGGCATCAGTTATATGATAATCTCACAAAGTGAAACTTCTGGATGGATAAAATTCACTTCAAGGGTCATGTTATCTTAGAGATTGGAGTATCAGTAGACCTAGATAAGCTGAGAGCTATAGTTTCTTGGGAGAAACCCAAGAAATCCTTTGACATATGGATTTTATTGGGGATATCTAGATATTACATGCATTTCATATAGGACTTTTCATGCCTATAATCACTTATCATAGGCTTTAATAAGAAGGGAGTGAATTTTGTATGGTTAGATACCTATAAGATAGCCTTTCAGAAGCTGAAAGGGAGATTGAATTCAGCACCAGTCCCAATTCTTCCAAATCAAGGTAGAAGATACACTATGTATTTTAAAGCATCAGGTATTAGGCTTGGAGTAGTTCTAATATAGAGGGATAGATTCATGGAATACAGGTCTCTACAGCTAAGGCCGCATGATAGTAACTTCCCAACGTATGATCTTGAGTTGGTTGTAGTTGTTCATGCATTGCATTGTTGGAAACATTACTTACTGGGAGATCATTTTGCAGTGTACACATACCACAAAAGGCTAAAGTACATATTTAAATATCATTATTTTAATCTGAGGTAGTGAAGGTGGGTTGAGTACCTACATTATTTTGACTTTGAGCTTTCCAACATGCTTGGAAAAGGCAATTCATTTGGTGATTCACTGAGCATAAGGACTCAAATATAGGTAGTTTAGGAGGCCAATAGTGAGTAGTATCTTATGGATTTATTCTTTGAGATGCACTTGGGGGTGTGGGATAGATAGTGGTAGACTTATCTTTTATCCTTAACCGTGACCTCTATCCTACCGAATAGAGTGATAATGAGGCAGTTATCAGATTCAGAGGGCATATTCCTACAGGAGAGTGTGGTAGGTGATGACCCACCTCTTGGTTGGACCATAGGCGAGGATGGGGTTCTATGTATCCATGGTCATGTATGAGTTCTAATAGACATACTTGAGGAGCTGATGTGGGAGTTTCAAGCCTCGGTTTGGGAATTGTACCCCGACGTCACCAAGATGTACCATGACTTACACCGTCAATACTGGTGGTCAAGTATGAAGTGATAGGTAGCTGGTTTTGTTATGATGTGTTCCACCTATCGGTAGGTGAATGTAAAACATCAGTGACCAGCCAAACTTCTACAACAGTTACCTATTCCTAATTGTAAGTTGAATGATGTCATGATGGATTTAGTGATCGATTTTCCAAGGTCACCTCAAGGTACTGATGTTGTTAGGGTTGTTGTTGATAGACTTGTGAAGGTTTCAAATTTCCTGATGATCAAGGAAACCTTAAATGTATATGATCTTGGGAGGTTGTATATCTGTGATATAGTACATGACTTAATGAGTTCCCTTGTAATATCATTTTAGATAGGGATGCTTGGTTTACATCTCATTTCTAGAAGAGTTTGTAGAGGCTACTATATACATAATTTATTATAAACACAACATACCACCCTCAGACTAATGGCTAATCAGAGCGTATGATACAGGTGCTTACAGACATGTTGTGATCATGCACCCTAGATTTTGGGGACCCTTGGGAGAGGCATATACCCCTTATTGATTTCATTTACAATAATAGCTATCATGAGTCTATACAGATGGTACCTTATGAGGCTCTGTATGGCAGGTCATTTTTATCAATCTTGTGATAGCTAGAGGTAGGTGAGGCAGCTTTACTGGGACCACGTCTCATGTAAGAGACTTTTGAGTAGGTCTAATTGATTAGGAATCATATGGATACTATATAGTCTTGACATAAATCTTATGTCTATCTCCATAAATGACCTCTAGAGTTTTAGGTTGGGGATCGTGTCTTTTTATGTATCACATTGATGTTGGGATATAGATGGATTAGGAGATAGGATAATATTTCACTGCGATATGTCGGGTCGTTCGTGATTCTAGAGAGAGTCGGGTCGGTAGCCTATCGGTTATAATTACCTTAGAAGTACCAGACCATGCATGATTTCCTCCATGTATCTCAACTGCACCGTTATCATTCGGAACCATCTCATTCTTTTCACCTCAAGGAGGTTGAGTTATAGGTAGATTCATCCTTTGAGGAGCATCCTATTTGTATCATGGACAGGAGCATGAAGGTTCTCTAAGGCTGGTCAGTTCCTCTAGTATGGGTGTTGTGGTAGCACATCCATAGGATGAGACTTGAGAGTGGGAGGTCGATGTACATTCTTAGTGGTCATATTTGTTCTCAAATGAATCTTGACCACCCTTGAGAGAGAAATTTAGGGATGAATTTCTTTAAGGTGGAAGATTGAAAGAACCCAGGTTTTAATACGAGGTACATATCCTTTTGATTTCAATTTAAATTCTTATTTAAAGCCTAATGTAAATACCCTTTGAGGTCACAGGTGTATCGAGGGTTTTGGGGGTTTTTTTGGAACCCAGAATCTAGCTTTTTGAAAGAAAAGGACAAGCCACATGGTTAGTAAAAACTGAGCAGGGCAGTACGCATGGTTACTACTAACCATGAGAGATTGGACAGTGAGATAGAGGATCCCACACAATTTAAATAAACCATGCGATTTGAGGCAAATTCTCATGCGAGGCACCTGCAATTTTTATCATGGTAAAATCACATGGTTTGCACATAGTTTGGAAAACCATGCGCACTAACTGTGAGGGGTTCCCCTTCCCACAGCAAAGGAATCATGGTTGGAACACATTTTGGCAAATCTTTTGGCCCATTAATTTTGGTGAAATATTGAAATTTACCTTAATTAATCCTTTATTTCAAACCTAATTTCTCCCTTCTCTCATGTTAGACATCTATGGGATTTTGAGAGATCCCTTTGACGCCTAATCTAGAATTTGGAAGATTTTCTCCATCTGAACTCGGATTCGAGCATTGATCCTCTCATTGGATTTTCATTAGTAGGTATATAATTCCTTTTATTCCATTACTCGTTCTTATTGGTATCGGTTGTGCTATTTAGGTTCAAGATAATATTCCCTATTTCCATGTTCTTCATCCTTTCTTCATTTTTCTCCTGATCTGAGTCAAATCGATAGTTGATACTGGAAAATCAGTCTACTACTGACCTATGGTAGGTGTTATATACTTTTTCCATGTGGTTTAGTGATTTATTAAGATATTTTTCATTGTTCCACCTGCCAGAATTTTCATCATAGCCCTAAAATTGAATTGATTAATTAAATTGAATGAAATAAAACCATTAGGGATTCCCTTTAGTTCCTTTGAGTTATTTGGAGGTTTTTTATCTGACCTAGGACACCCATGGGGTGTTCCCTTGCCTTTTATTATTATTGAACCACCCAAGGGGTGTGTGTATGAGATTTTATTTTTAGATAAATCCCAATTATAAGTGAATTGAATTGAATTTATTTCTTAGGAGATGTTATGACACCTTTCTATGTTAAGCATGATGTTGAATTATTTAATTGATTGGTTGCGATTGAATGTGAGTGGGTAAACTCATTAAATGTAATTGAATGTGGAATTATATATGAGTGGGTATACTCATGAAATTTGGATGCTTGTACTTTGATGTATGAAATGTAATGAAATGAATGGTAGTGGATGCCTTGGTTGGTAAACCTTGTATCGTGATTCCATTAGATGTCATAGATTTTTCTCCTATGGGTCTTGAATGTAGTAGTGGACACCATGGATAGAGATTTCTTCTTGGGTCTTGATTTTGTGGGATGACTTGGGTCTTACTACCCCTTGGATCTGGTTTGTCTCGGGATCACAATGGACATGGTTAGTAGACAAGATCCTTGGATCCCAACTAAAACCTAACCGAGTTTCCTTCAAGATTATATTAGGACTCAATGAGGATTATTTGTTCTTCCACACCTTATATATGGACCTTAGTGGTATAAAACTTTTGATATATGGTGCATTCATGGTAAATGTGACATGATTGGTTATACGGCTCGGTCGTGGTTGATGTGACACTTTTGAATATACATAAAGTTTTTGGTTGACATGATATGTATGGATGTACAATGAGGCCATGTTAGTTATTTCTATATTTTTTGTAGCTTCCTTGTTATAGGAGCTTGACCCATGTTTTTTAAGGAGCCTTGTATGGCTATACAATATCACTTGATTTGTAGTGTATACTCCATGGGCACTTTACTTTTTATTACTGTTTACCTTTGATATGTATTTCACTCTGCTTCAGATTATTATGTTGCACATCTATGACTTGTTTTAGATCTTTGTGTGATTACCTACTGGGATTTTATCTCACACCTTGTTTGGATCACTGTTTGGTACCTAGATAGACTATTTGAATTCAAGTAGGGACTGGGGAAAGCGCCTATAGTTTGATGCCTTACTTTGTTCCATGCTTGTGAGCAGGGAAGCACGGGACCGAGCTGAGGCTCATGATGTTGTTTAGAGATATCAATTTTTTTTATTTTTGGTATTTTTAGAAATGTATTGTATTGTTGTGTACCTATTTTGGTTATTTTGTAGACACATGACATGTTCATTATTATATATGAGAATCCTTTTAGAATTGTTACCTATTTACATTGTTATCTATTGTATGGATATTATATTACTTCCACTATTTACTCTTATTATTATTTTTATATGTTACACTCTGGTGATGAGGGCATATTCTTCCAATAGACACACCCTAAGTCCTTGTTGCTAGTCAACAGCCTCTGGAATTTGGGGAGATGTGCTTGAGACCATGTGGACAACCGGGTTCAGGGCACTGTTGAGTGGTATTCGGGTCTGGAACGTTATAAAAATTTTCTAAGGGGAATGAATAAATGCTTTAGGTGTGGAAAGGAAGGGCATTTTTCTAGTGATTTTCAATAGGAGAAACCCCCCCAATGTAATGGAATAGAGGAATTATCCAGCTTACCCTCATCCTATTGTCTAATGTTTCAAATGAAATGAATAAGGACACTATACAAACCACTACCCTCAACTAAGGGTTGTTGGATACAATCAACACCAACAACCTCTGAGGCAGAAAGGGTGAGTATATTCCATCACAACCACTGAGGTATATCTTGGAAAAAAAGTGGTGACATGTATTCTAGTTATTCATTCAAGTATAGTGAATGTAATTTTTTATTCTAGTTTAATGAATTCCTTCATGTCATGAAAGTTTATTATAACTATTCAAACACCACCAAAAATCATAGAAGTATAGTTATCAATGAAAATGGAAAATGAGGAAAATATTTCATCCCAAGTATATAACTCCTCCCCTATCAAAATTTGTGGCTTGAACTTTCCAGAAAAATTTTTGATGCTACCTTTAGTATAATTTTATACAATTATGGGTATGGATTGGCTTTCCTAACATAAAGGAAACATAATTTATATGAGAAAGAAATCACTCTCCATATCAAAAATCATCCCCCAATTTTATACAAGTGCAAGGAGGAGGATGAATCTTCTTTAGAATAAACATCTTAATAATGGATATTATTGCCCCGTGAGAAAGCGTATCTAGCTTAAATGATTTATTCTAAGGAAAAGATCATCCTTGAATACATTTCTATTTTTAGGTAATATGATGATGTGTTTCCCAAAGAATTTTTTGGTCTTCCTCTTAGATGATAGGTTGAATTTTCAATTGATCTTATACCTGGGGTGTTGCCATTATCCAATACTCTATATAGAATTGTTTTTTGGAACTTTAATAGATAAAGAAACAACTAAAATAGAATCTATATAAAGGGTTCATACACCCAAGTGTTTCACCTTGGGGTGCACCAATACTCTCCATAATGAAGAAGGATGGGTCAATGCACCTTTGCATCGATTATTATAAGCTAAACAAGATCATGATAAAGAAAAGGAATCATATTTCACAGATTGATGGATTGTTTTATTTGTTACATGGATCCCAATGCTTCTCCAAGGTGGATCTTTGGTTGGGGTATTATCAAGTAAGGGTGAAGGAGGAGGATATCCCCAGGACTGCTTTCCATATAAGGTACAAGCACTATGAGTTCATATACATGTCATTCAAACTCACTAATACTCTAGAAATATTCATGGACTTGATGAATAGAGTCTTTATAGATTACCTTGAAAATTTTATGGTAGTATTTATAGATAATATTATAATATACTCTAAAATAAAGGATTAGCATGAGGATCATTTGAGAATTGTGTTAAAGTCCTTATGAAAGGATAAACCTTATGAAAAGTAAGACAAATGTGAGTTATAGTTTAATTAAGTCTCATTATTGGGGCATATTATCACAATTAATGGGATATTTATAGACCTTTTAAAGATATAGGCAATTGAAGGATGGTTGAGGCAAACATCTGTGATGGAAATCCATAATTTTTTTGGGTTAGCTGGGTATTATCGATGATTTGTAAGAAATTTCTTATGATTTTAAAACCCTATAACCAAGATAACTTGGAAGGGATTCAAGTTTGATTAGAATAATTAATTTGAAGATAGAATCAAGGATTTGAAAAGGAGGTTTATCACTACACCTATACTTATGCTACCCACAAGTGGGGAACTCTTCATGGTATATAATGATGCTTAAAATAAAGGCTTGGGTTATATACTAATGTAGAATGATAAAGTGATAGCTTGTTCCTCAACCTAATTGAAATTTCATGAACAAAACTACCCAACACATGATCTGGAGTTGGATACAATGATATTTGTATTGAAAATATGGCAGAATTATCTCTTTGGGGAGAAGTGTGAAATATATGTGGATCATAAGATCCTTAAGTATATATTCACATAGAAAGATATGAATATGCGCTAGAGAATATGGTTATAGTTGATTAAGGACTATGACTTCTCAATCCACTACCATCCTAGAAAATAAAATAAAGTAGCTGATGATATAAGTAGAAAGGATCAAGAAATTTTATCATTGATAAGAGTTGAGAAGGATCCAATGTTTTTAGACTTGAAAAGGATGTACATGGAAATCATAAAGGAAGGAACATCATCAATCATTTTACAAATGATTGATCATTTGTCCCTTAGGGAAAAGATAAAGGATGCTCAAATAAAAGATGTGGAAATTTAGAAGAAGGTGGAAGATATAAGAAAATGTAAATCCTTGAAGTTCAAAATTAATGAAGAAGGATTTGTAAGATTTCAGTCATGAATATGCGTGTTATAAAATCGTAAGATAAAGTAGGAGATGTTAGATGATAAACATTTCTCAACCTTCTCCATCCATCCAGGGAGAAAAAATATGTATCGAGATCTATGAGAGCACTATTAGTGGTACAATATGAATAAGAAGATCATGGAATATACATAAAGGTGTCTTGTATGTCAGTAAGTGAAGTATGAAAGGAAAAAAACCAAGGGGATGATGCAACCATTACCCATACCTATAAGGAAATGGGAAAATATAACTATGGAATTTGTCACTAGTCTTTTAAAGACATCTAGAGGAAATAATTCTATATGGGTTGTGGTGGATCATCTTACAAATACATCTCACTTCATTTAAATCTAAGAGGGATTCTCACTCAATCAACTTGCAAGGATATACATTAGAGAAGTGGTGAGGATGCATGGAACACCACTATCGATTATATATGATTGAGATCCAAGATTTACCTCCAAGTTTTGGAAGAGTCTTTAGTATGATCTAAATACTAAGTTTAACTTGAGCACGGTTTATCACCCTCAAATTGATGGGAAATCTGATCAGACTGTCCAAACACTTGAGAACATGTTGAGAGTATGCTCAATTGACTTCAAAGGGGGTGGTATTAGTATCTTCCTCTGGTCTAGTTCTCGTATAATAATAGTTTCTAATAAAACATCCAAATGGATCTCTATGAAGCCCTTTATGGGAAGAGGTGTAGATCACCTGTGTGCTGGGATGAATTTGGAGAACGCAAACTTCTAGGTACTGAAATGGTTGAGGAAATGATGGAAAAGGTCCAGACCATTCAACAACACATTAGGGATACTCAAAGTCAACATAAGAGTTGTGATGAAAATCATAAATGAGACCCTAAAGTTTGATTTTGAAGATAAGTTATTCCTATACATATCTCTATGGAAGAAAGTCATAAGATTTAGGAAGAATGGAATGCTTAGTCCAAGGTACATCAGACCCTTTGAGATCCTTGATCGCATCAGAGCAGTGGCCTATCGACTCTCACTCCCACCTAACCTATCTCAAGTATGCGATGTGTTCCATGTATCACTCTTAAGGAATTATATATAATACCCCTTGCATGTGCTGAATATAGAGGTGATACTGTTGGAGAATGATCTATCATATGAGGAGCAGTTGGTAAAGATCTTAGATCGTAGGGACAAAGTTCTTCAAAATAAGACAATGCACCTGGTCAAAGTGCTATGGAGAAACCACAAGTTTGAATAAGTTATGCAGGAACCAGAGTAAGTGATGAAACAAAATTACCCTCAGCTATTTTAGTGTGTGAAATGAAAATTTTGAGAGTAAAATTTCTAAAGGGGGGAGATTGTAATGACCTAAACTTTTATAAATAAAATTCCCTTTGTGATTTAATTAAATGTATTATTATGTATTATGGTTATAGAAAACAAATGCACTTCCTTATTTTTATTATATCCTATTGGATTTAAAATATTTTTAAGCATCATAACCATTGATAATATAGTCATTAAACAGTGATCATATGATTAGTATAAATATAGGGTTTTGACAAATCCAATTGACACAGACAAAGGAAGTGATGGATTTAACCAATAGGATCATACCCTATGAAGCCCATTTTTTAGAGATTACAAGGGGTATAGCATCACTAGGAGTTTCCCTTAAACAATACCAATTCAAGATCCAAAAAATAAAGCATGAGTGAAACTATTTATGGGAGAAGTTCAAGCTCATCAAGATCACGACCCAAACCATGTATGCCTAACCACCTTATGAAAATCTCACCATAATGCACCTTACCCTTATAGAGTTTGCTGGTGTAATAAAGGGTTGTGTATCAAGACCATAATAATATTAATATGTATATTATATAGAATAATGAATATATTTTCTTCTTAGTATTGTTACTTTATAAATGATTTTGATTTTGATACAATAAAACACAAATTGTATTTTTGGGTAATATTAAATTTCAATTAAGACATTTATTTCGATGAATTAATGGATTTTTTAAATTAATAATATTTTAATAAAATATTATTATTAAATAATTTTTATTAAATATAAATTATCATATAATTTTTATGAAGTTGAATGTAATTTTTATAAGGGTTTGAAAACTGTTATTGTCAGAAAACTCAGCATTTCACAATAAATGTAGATTTTATTTTAAATGTAAAAATTCATATATTTATAAAATTATTTTGTTAAAATAAATATCATTTTTTTAATTCACATGTAAAAATTATCCATTGGTGAATTTTTTATAATTTTTTGAGTGTCGAATTTTCGGGTAAAAATTAAATACGGTATAAATATATGGTGTGTATTATAACATCATAATGACCAAAAAGTGTTGTAATAAATTATATAAAAGGTATCTATGATCAAATATATGTTTACCCTTTAAATTAATCTATTTTGAGGTTGTTTTTTTAATTTTATAAATCATTTATGAATCCTCCAATATCTATATTATATTTTAAGGTTTTAAAATCATTTCTTTAAGAACATGATTCACTTCCATGACACCAAGGATAATATTTTAATAATTTAAGACCTTGTACTTATAAAATAATTAAAACCACTCCTATTTGGTAGAAACCATGGGAAAAACCATGGGAAGGTTTGTAGTTTTTATTAATTTATTATAGAGTCTCAAACCTGTGTTTGGGAAATAATAAAGAACTCCCCTCTCTTTTCCTATATAAACCCACCCAAACTCTCATTCATCTTCACTCAAAAACTTTGGATCATGTTCTTACTCTGACCTACTCTCTCTAGATTCCTCCCAAGGTTCCACTAATCTCTCTAGAAGCTTCTCCCGATCTTTTGAAATAACCCTCTCAAGGTAAGGGATCCTTTCTTTTCTCCTCTTTATTCAAGAATATTCATTATCTTATGCCTTTTATCTCCAATTACTAATGTTGGGATATGTTCTTCCATATCCACCATACTGAAATTATGATGTTTAAATTATCATAGACCCCTTTCACTCTCATTAACCCCTCCTATGAATATTTATGTGTCGTCGTTATGGTGCCAAAATTTCATCGTGTTTTTTCATGGCAAACAATTGTGTAGTGAATACCCGTACCCATTTATTATTAATGGTGTTCAACTTTATGAACTTATACTTATTTGATTATGTAATTATATGTATGTAATCCATACTCCAGTATCATGGGATTAAATGTGATGAAAATTTTTCTTATGTATATGATCTATATGGAGCACTTATGCATATACATGGTATAATTATGATCGGTGCACCCAAATAACACTCCAATGCACTGGGTAATGTTTTAGTCTCATGAGATTCCATTTATGGTGCATAGCAGATTATACTAAGCACATTATTTTATGTTGTCTTAGTGATTAACCTTGAATTATGCTTATGATGTCATGTTTAAAGTTGTTTTCATGTTTCCATATTGTCTTTAAGTTATCATTCTATTCCATACCTCATTGTTCATATTTATGATTCTCACCCCTTTTATATCTCATTGATATGCCTATTATCTAACATGTAATACATTCTTCATGTAATTCTTTACTTATTCCCTTACTGATATTTATAGCTCACCCCTTTCTTATGTACGTCCCCAGGTTATCCCATGTATTCTTAAGAATGACGGAATAATATGAGCATGTTAAAAAAGTTTTCAATAATGATTATGTATCCCTTGTTTTAAGTTGTTATGTAATGAACCTAATTCCAAAATAAACTAGACTTATCGATATTCTTGGGCCGTATTATGTGTACTCTTATGTAATAAATCATCAATTAATGTGCAATAAAGACAAGGGTTGTCATACACCAAACCATCTGGTGGATTTATTAGAAGCAGGAGGTCAAGTTTCAATGGTGCTTCCCAGTTCAAATGTACCAGATAGTTAAATGAATACTAGATCTCAAGAACTGAATTTTTATACTCTAAATGTTGTGGTATTGGAAGGATCTCGGTCACAGGGATAGTTTTGGAGGTCTACCAGGGAGAGATTCCTAGTACAAATGTACGGTGATACTTTTCATTTATTACTTCTAGAAGATGATGGAGAGCTTGGGATCCTGAAGTAGGCAAGGAGTTTGAAGGATTGAAAACATTGGGAGTTATCCATGAGGGGTGAAATTGATTCCCTCCATGTGCCCAGAACATGGGACCCAACAGAGAGACCCAGTGTGAAGAAGATTCTTCAAAATAAATTGTTTTATCGACTAAAGGAAGATGTAGACAGTATAAGGAGATACAATACCAGGCTAGTTTTAAAGGTATTTCAACAAACAGAACATGTAGATTTATCAATGATTTTTTCACTGGTAGTTAAGAACGCGACTATCTGAATGGAGTTATGTATGGTTGCATTGGAAGGGTTTCATCTGGAATAATTGGGCATGAAGACAACATTCCTTCATATAGATTTATATAAAGAAATATATATGGATCCACCAGTTGGTTTTAAGGATCAGTAGAACCATAGACGTGTATGTAAGCTAAAACATTGACTTTACAGTTTGAGGTAAGAACAAAGGTGTTAGAATCAAAAGTTAAATGATTTCATGAAGGAGTGGTGTTCTTTTGGGGTAATGCCAACCATTGTTGTTAATATAATGAGTTTGTTGATGGAAGTTTTGTGATGATACTTCTCTATGTGGATGACATGTTGATAAAGGGTCTGATGAAAGAAATGATCAATGATCAAAAGGTTAATTTATCCAAAAGTTTCAAGATGAAGGACTTCAGTCCAGTGAAACAGATTTTGGGGATAAGGATTGTTCATGGCCGAAGTTCTGGTACCCTATACCTGACACAGGTCGACTGCATCTAGCGGATACTAGATCACTTCAAAATTTGGAGTCAAAGCTAGTGTCCACACCCCTAGACACACATTTTAAGCTAAGTAAGGAGAAGTCACCATGAATAGAAGTTGAGGTCGAGTACATGGTGAAAGTTCAATATGTATCAGTTGTCAAAAATTTGATGTATGTCATGGTTTTCACTCGTCCGGACATTGTGCAAGTAGTGGGAGTCTTCAGCAGGTTTATATCAAATCCCAAAAGGGGATATTGCAAGGCTGTGAAGTGATATCTCCGATATTTACAAGGTTCTTGAAGTGTGATTCTTTTATTTGGAATATATGAGCCTTTGTAATATTTTGCCTACCCATATTTTGATGGAGACTCAGACACAAGGAAGAGCACTACTGGTTATGTGTTTACTTTTATCGGAACGGTAGTGAGTTGGATGTTGAAGCTTCAGCTGGTGGTTACACTCTCAACAATGGAAATAGAGTGCGTTGCTTTAACGGGAGCGGGGAAGGAGTTGGTGTGGTTGAAAGGGTTGCTGGAGGATCTAGGAGGAAGATCAGAAGTTGGGATGTTGTTTTTTTATTCGTAAAGTGTGATTCGCTGTGTCGGAAATCCAATGTTTCATTCTTGGATGAAGCACATCCAACTAAAGTACCACTTCATCTATAAGTTGTTGAATGATGCAGTGTTAAACCTATGAAATATCGAAGGTGTTTGAAATCCTACAGACATGTTAACGAAGGTGGTTGTCAAGGAAGTGTCGGGGTGGTGTTGAACCTCAGTAGGACTTGGATGACTAGGAGTTGTGGTTAGGGAACCATGTAGTTGTTTAACTTAAACTTAAGGAATAGAGGAGTCTGCATAAGCTGATTGAGGACTTAGTCGCAATGATGCCTTCAAATGAATATCGAGTGGAAGATTGTTGGGAGCAATACTAGAAAACTGGGCTATAGCCACGGACATATAGCCACGGTTTTCCAAAACCGTGGCTATAGGTTTTTATACCAAGTCTATAGCCATGGTTTTACATAAAATCGTGGCTATAGGGTATACTTTCGAAGGCTATATCCACGATTTCACTAAACCGTGGCTATAAGATTTTTTTCGAGAGTTATAGCCATGGCATGGGTAAACTGTGGCTATAGGTTCATTTTACCTAGACTATAACCATGGTTTAGGTAAAATCATGGCTATAAGGTCTTTTTCCAAGGGCTATAGCCATGGTTTTAGTAAATCGTGGCTATAAGGTCTTTTTTCAAGGGTTGTAGCCACGATTTTGGTAAAACTGTGGCTATAGAGTGTTTTTTTTTTCATGGTCTATAGCCACGGTTTGTGTAAAACCATGGATATAGAGTATTTTTTTCATTTTATATAGCCACGGTTCCTCAAAACTGTGGTTATAGGTCTCCCACACTTGCGTGGGAAAAAATTAACCCGTGAAAAAATGGAACACTACTGGAAATGTGGGTTTTACCAACGGTTTGCTTAAACCGTTGGTAAAGAAGGTTTAGGGAACCCTTTCCCAACGGTTTTTAAAAACCATTGGTAAATATTTTCCCCAAATACAATCGGGCCGCTGCTCTCCCTCATTTTCGATAGAACCCTAAAATCAATCTGGCGCTCTGCTCCTCTCGCGAACTCCCCCATCCGAACAGGTGAAAAAACATCTAAATCATCTCAAATCAGGTATTTTATTCTTTATAAACATATTCTACCTTTTTTTATTGTTATTGATCTAATATTTTAGTTTTAAGTTTGGATTTTGATGTGATTTCACCGTGAAAAATTATGAAATGAAAGAATATTTTGTTAATTAATTAGTTTCCCATGGAATATCATTTGTATTATAATTTCCATGCTAAATAAAGGGGTAATTTAATAAAAGACCTTGAATAAATTGTGGAAGTTTGGGTATGTTGCTTCTATGAGAGGTTTTTTGTTGTGTTTCATTGTATGTTGTAGGTTGTTGTATGGTGATTGAGGTGACCAGTTGGGTTTTGTGATATGTGGGGTTGTAATGTTATGGTTAGTGGGCATGAATGTGACATGTGAAGTTGTGTGATAGTGATGATGTGTGGTGGTGTTGTGTCGTGTGGAGGTGTTGTGTTATGAGGTTGTGGTGTATGATGTGGTGAGGTGGTTTTGGTTGTGTGGTGGTTTGTGATGAGTAATATTTTTGTTGTGATATGTGGTTGTTTTGGTGAGATGGTTGGTTGATGTAACATGGCGACGATGGTTATTGTGAGATGGTGAGTTGTTGTGTGGTAGTTTTATTAGTTTCCTGGTTATCTATGGAATAAATTATGCTATTAAAACAAAAAAAACAAGATAATAAATAAATGAGATGGAATAGAAATGGATGTGTGGTAAATGGATTTAATTAATTTAACATTAAATGAATGGACAATGTAAGTGTGAATGAAGTGTCTTGTAAATGAAAGTGTAAAATGATATGTGTCTTCTATGGTGGTGGTGTGGTGTGTTGCATATAGTGGTGAAATTGGTTGTGATGGTTTATGTGTTGTATGGTAGTAGTGAAGTGTGTGATTATGTAGTTAATGTAAACCCATAGGTTGGGTATTTTGTGCTATCTATATATCATGTATTTTATGTTATTTCTACACATTCCCAACCAGAGTTGGATAAACTTACCAACGATCAGAGGTTTTGAGTTATGGGTATTTTTTATAATATCTAGGATGGTGGTTATATGGTTGTATAGCTACCATGTCTTCCCTACTATTCCTTCATAAGTGATTGACCATGTGTTTTTAGGCAAGATGTGATGTGATTATCCATGTGTCTTCAAGTGAGATGTACTATGATTTCCCTAGTGTTTTCAGGTGAGGTGCGATGTGATAAGGCTAAATTACCAATGAATCCCCCTATTCCCTCATATATTTAGTTTTTTGGGTTACACATTAGTTTTTTTTTTCTAATTAATTATATATTTGTTTTCAAAAGCAGGAAATGCAACCAATTGAAGAGTGACGAAGGAAAAAAATGATGGAGAACAATCATCGAATGACGGAGTTGGTAATTCCATCATTAGTGCCTGTAGTAAGTACTTTATTTCAAATTGATATATTTAAAGAATATATAATGTCATGTGATTAATTTTTTTGTAAAAATTTTTGTAGGATCCACCTATATGTCAACAGTTATTCGACGAGGAGCCTAGTACTGGTCCTAGTACTCAGGCCGGTGGTACGAGGAGAGTTATTACCAGAGGTGGACGAGCAGCTGCGCGTACCCAACTAGACCCTGCCCCTCCCACTGACATGTCTTACTTCCCACATTCTGATCCTGGTGTGTCGTTAGGGACACACGGGATATTTAGGCCTCCCATGTTTTCGCTACCTTATGCATCTTCTGGCCCATCATTTTCACATCCCATGATGATTCCCACTCCCCAGTCAGAATCTGGTCAGACAGCTATCCCATCTTCTTTTCCTTCTACTTCTATCTCTTCGAGCTTCTATATTCCATCGTCTTCGACTCCTATTCCACCACAGGGTGTTCCATCAGTTTCTGTGGATCCAGCAGCGCTCAGCGATCAGACCGGCGCAGGTATATTTATAGAACCCTAACACATTTTTATAGCAATATTTATTTTCATTATAACATGTTTTGATAAAATATTTGTTTTTCTTTCATGACAGATATATCTACTGACAGGAGGCCTGGGCGGGGGCGTACACGCATGCATTCAGTGTGGAACCGCCGCACACAGGTTATGGTGGATTATAATGAAAAAAACCAAATGGTTGAGAAAACAGGGCAGCAATGTCGGAGTTTTTTGGCGACGCTTGCCAAATACTCCGACATCATTCCCGTCAGCCCACTATCATAGAGACATTTGCCACATGAGGTCAAAGATAGAGCTTGGGCAGAGATATGGGTAAAAAATCTATTCTATTTAATGCCATGAATTATTTTTTTATTTATATGAATTCATATTTTGATTTCAGCTTCGATTTAATTTTCCTAATGGTGAGGGTGAACGATCAGAACGTCTAAAGGATTTAGGCAAGATTTGGAGAGCCTATAAGCATGAGTTGTATATTGGCTGGGTTGCTAGAGTTGGCACTGAGTTAGAGGCGGTACCAGTGGTGGATGATTGTCCTATAGAGCAGTATCGTCAGATGATTACTCATTGGACGAGTACCCAGTTTAAGGTATTAATTACATTTGAGGTATTTAAATAATAAATTTAATGTTTTGCATTAATACTATCTGTTTCATTTTTGAATTTTATTTAGGAATCATCTGGAAAAAATAAAAAGAACATTGATGCAAAAAAAATACCTCCACACACTAGGACGCACTATGATGCTTGATCGTGAGAGGAAGCAGGTATGACAATTGTTTATAAGTTTTCTTTACGACTTACACTTTCTTTTGTTTCCTCAATTATTTAATAGTTTTCTAAACTTTTCATATAACTTTAGTTTTCAATGTCATTATAGAGGAAAGTACAAAATATTGAAGGACGTGTGCCTCGAGCAAAACGGTTTTGCTCGAGTAGACGGAAAAAGGATGGAAGTGCCATCAACGAAGCGACTCAGCAGCAGATTGTAAGTTTTAATCTGTTGATTTTATATTTTAATATCTATTTTGTAACTTAATAATATATTTATATTTGTAACAGGATGCTTTAGAGGCCCTCAATGCCCAAGAACCAGACAATTTTGGGCCAACTGATCACTTACATCAGGTTTTGGGAGAGCAGCATCCTGGCAGAGTACACTGCCGACCTAGGATAGCCCTGACAAGGTATTGGCCCTCCTCAGGTACAAGTTATAATGCCACTGAGCTGTAGCAAGTTAGGGCACAGGCAAAACAGGCTAACAAAAGGGCCACAGATATGGCAGAACAGTCTTCTAGGGAAAACAGTTCATTTATGAAATTTATTGAAGTTCTACGTCCGACACTTCCACCAGAGGCCAGCCCAGCTTTTGATGAATATATATTGTCGATACGTTCTGTATATGGAGAACCAGGTGGCAATTCTAGTGGTGGTAAAGAAGATGTCCAGGATGACGATGATGGGGATGAGGACGAGGAGGAGGGCGAGGAGGGTGAGGAGGAGGGCGAGGGCGAGGAGGGCGAGGGCGAGGAGGAGGGCGAGGAGGGCGAGGACGATGATGGGGACGAGGACGAGGGTGATGATGATGGTGATGATGGTGATGGTGATGATGGTGATGGTGATGTGGGACAAGTTGATCCGTTACATTTTTGACTAATATTACTGATATTTGATGTTTAATCTATTCTATTTGTTGGTTTTATCCAGACCTGTAGTATAGTATTGCAGTTGAGTTATTTTTATATATTGCATGTTTTCATGGATGTTGATGTATTCATTGGGCATGGCATTGTTAGCTCTGAAATGTTTCATAGTATGCTAAACTAAAATCTAATCCATACTAAGAATGATATAAAAATATTCTATATGAATTTCCACAAGATTTTAAGTAAATACCATTCCACTAATAGGCACATGAGGATTCTCATAAATCATGTTTACCTTAATATTTCCACAAGGATTTTTAGTAAAAGTTTTATCTTCTATTAATTTTCTGATATTCTCATTTTAAATGTAAATTTTTCATAATTAAATTAATTTAAAGACCCATATTCAAATAGTGTATTTGAATAATGTGAATAAACAACTAACATACCACTCTAATTGTGTCTCTTTTGTTTAAAATGGACAGGATTATAAGTGAAAAGAACAACTGACATACGGAAAACTGACCAAACGCATTTGGATTCTGTTGATAATTTATCACAATGATCCATGGGTCATATGTGACATGTACGAGCCAACCTGGGCTCAATCCGAGTCACGATGTGGCCGGGATCAGTCTAAGTGTCTCTCTTTTGTTTAAAATGGACAACATTTTAAGTACATATAGAAATCCAACCAAACACATTTGAAATGTATTGATGATTTAGGACAACTATACATGGGTCATATGTGACGTGTATGATTCAACCCCACCTCAATCTGAGGCGCGGTGTGTCCGACACCATTCATAGTGTCTCTCTTTTGTTTAAAACGGGCAGAATTATAAGTGAAAATAACAACTGGCATACGGAAAACTGACCAAACGCATTAAAAATCTGTTTATAATTTATCACAACGATCCATGGGTCATATGTGACGTGTACGAGCCAACCCGGGCTCAATCCGAGTCACAGTGTGGTCAGGATCAGTCTAAGTATCTCTCTTTTGTTTAAAATGGACAACATTTTAAGTGAAAAACATCAACTGGCATACGAAAAATCGAACAAACGCATTAGGAATGTGTCGATACTTTAGAACAATGATCCATGAGTCATATGTGATGTGTAAGAGTCAACCCCACCTCAATACAAGGCGTAGAGTGGCCGACACCACTCTAACTGTGTCTCTTTTGTTTAAAATGGACAGGATTATAAGTGAAAAGAACAACTAGCATACGGAAAACCGACCAAACAGATTCTGATTGTGTTGATACTTTAGAAAAACGATACATGGGTCATATGTGACATGTACGAGCCAACCCGGGCTCAATCTGAGTCATGGTATGGTTGGGATCGTCTAAGTGTCTCTCTTTTATTTAAAATGGCCAACATTTTAAGTACATATGGAAAACCAACCAAACGCATTCGGTTTTTGTTGAAACTTTAGGAGAATGATCCATGGGTCATATGTGACGTGTACGAATCAAACCCGCCTCAATCGGATATGTGATGTGGCCGACACCACTCAAAGTGTCTGCCTTTTGTTTAAAATAGACAACATTTTAAGTGGAAAACATCAACTGGCATACGAAAAACTAACCAAGATCATTCGAAATGTGTTGATACTTTAGAACAATGATCCATGAGTCATATGTGATGTTTATGAGTCAACACCGCCTCAATAAGAGGCGCGGTGTAGCCGACACCACTCTAATTGTGTCTCTTTTGTTTAAAATGGACAGGATTATAAGTGAAAAGAACAACTGGCATACTGAAAACCGACCAAACAGATTCTGATTGTGTTGATACTTTAGCACAATGATTCATGGGTCATATGTGACATGTACGAGCCAACCCAGGCTCAATACGAGTCATAGTATGGTCGGGATCGGTCTAAGTGTCTCTCTTTTGTTTAAAATGGCCAGCATTTTAAGTACATACGGAAAACCGACCAAACGCATTCGGTTTTCATTGAAAATTTAGGAGAACGATCCATGGGTCATATGTGATGTGTACAAATCAACCCCTCCTCAATCTAAGACACAGTGTGGCCGACACCACTCAAAGTGTCTTTCTTTTTTTTAAAATGGACAACATTTTAAGTGAAAAACATCAACTGGCATACGAAAAACCGACCAAACGCATTAGGAATGTGTCGATACTTTAGCACAACGATCCATGAGTCGTATGTGATGTGTACGAGTCAACTCATCCTCAATACGAGGTGCGGTGTGGCCGAAACCACTCTAACTGTATCTCTTTTGTTTAAAACGGAGAGGATTATAAGTGAAAAGAACAACTGGTATACGGAAAACCGACCAAACGGATTCTGATTGTGTTGATACTTTAGCACAACAATCCATGGATCATATGTGATATGTACGAGCCAACACGGGCTTAATCCGAGTCACGGTATGGCCGGGATCAGTCTAAGTGTCTCTCTTTTGTTTAAAATGGCCAACATTTTAAGCGAAAAACATCAGCTGGCATATGAAAAACCGACCAAATGCATTCGGAATGTGTCGATACTTTAGAAAAACGATCCATGAGTCATATGTGACGTGTACGAGTCAACCCCACCTCAATACGAGGTGCGGTGTGGCCGACACCACTCTAACTGTGTCTCTTTTGTTTAAAATGGACAGGATTATAAGTGAAAAGAACAACTGGCATACGGAAAACCGAACAAACATATTCTGATTGTATTGATACTTTAGCACAACGATACATGGGTCATATGTGATGTGTACGAGCCAAATCGGGCTCAATCCGAGTCGTGGTATGGCCGGGATCAGTCTAAGTGTCTCTCTTTTGTTTAAAATGGTCAATATTTTAAGTACATACGGAAAACCGACCAAACGTATTCGGTTTCCGTTGAAACTTTAGGAGAACTATCCATGGGTCATATGTGACGTGTACGAATCAACCCCACCTCAATCTGAGACATGGTGTAGCTGAAACCACTCAAAGTGTATGTCTTTTGTTTAAAATGGACAACATTTTAAGTGAAAAACATCAACTGGCATACAAAAAACTGACCAAACGCATTCGAAATGTGTTGATACTTTAGAAAAACGATCCATGAGTCATATGTGATGTGTACGAGTCAACCCCGCCTCAATACAAGGCGCGGTGTGGCCGAAACCACTCTAACTGTGTCTCATTTGTTTAAAACGGACAGGATTATAAGTGAAAAGAACAACTGGCATACGGAAAACTGACCAAATGGATTCTGATTGTGTTGATACTTTAACAAAACGATCCATGGGTCATATGTGATGTGTACGAGCCAACCCGGGCTCAATCCGAGTCGCGTTATGGCCGAGATCAGTCAAAGTGCCTCTCTTTTGTTTAAAATGGCCAACATTTTAAGTACATACGGAAAACCAACCAAACGCATTCGGAATGTGTCGATACTTTAGCACAACGATCCATGAGTCATATGTGATGTGTACGAGTCAACCCCGCCTCAATATGAGGCGCGGTGTGGCCAACACCACTCTAATTGTGTCTCTTTTGTTTAAAATGGACAGGATTATAAGTGAAAAGAACAACTGGCATAAGGAAAACTGACCAAACGGATTCTGATTGTGTTGATACTTTAGTAAAAAGATCCATGGGTCATATGTGATGTGTACGAGCCAACCCGAGCTCAATCCGAGTCGCAGTATGGCCGGGATCAGTCTAAGTGTCTCTCTTTTGTTTAAAATGGCCAACATTTTAAGTACATATGGAAAACTGACCAAACGCATTCGGTTTCCGTTGAAACTTTAGGAGAACGATCCATAGTTCATATGTGACATGTACGAATCAACCTCGCCTCAATCTGAGACGCGGTGTGGTGGACACCACTCAAAGTGTCTATCTTTTGTTTCAAATGGACAACATTTTAAGTGAAAAACATCAACTGGCATAAGAAAAACCGACCAAATGCATTCAGAATGTGTCGATACTTTAGAAAAACGATCCATGAGTCATATGGGACGTTTACAAGTCAACCCTGCCTCAATACAAGGCGCGGTGTGGCCGACACCACTCTAATTGTGTCTCTTTTGTTTAAAACGGACAGGATTATAAGTGAAAAGAACAACTGGCATACGGAAAACTGACCAAACACATTCAGAATCTGTTGATAATTTATCACAACGATCCATGGGTCATATGTGACGTGTACGAGCCAACCTGGGCTCAATCCGAGTCGCGGTGTGGCCAAGATTAGTCTAAGTGTCTCTCTTTTGTTTAAAATGGACAATATTTTAAGTATATACGGAAAGTCGACCAAACGCATTCGGTTTCGATTGAAACTTTAGGAGAACGATCCATGGGTCATATGTGATGTGTACAAATCAACCTTGCCTCAATCTGAGGTGTGTTGTGGCCGACACCACTCAAAGTGTCTCTCTTTTGTTTAAAATTGACTTCATTTTAAGTGAAAGCAACAACTAGCATACGGTAAACCGACCAAACACATTCGGATTCTGTTGAAACTTTAGGACAACGATCCATGGGTCATATGTGACGTGTACAAGTCAATCGTGCCTCAATATGAGTCGCAGTGTGGCTAGGATCACTCTAAGTGTATCTATTTTTTTTAAAATGGACAACATTTTAAGTACATACGGAAAACCGACCAAACGGATTCTGATTGTTTTGATACTTTAGCACAATGATCCATGGGTAATATATGACGTGCACGAGTCAAACCCACCTCAATCCGAGGCGCGGTGTGGATGGCACCACTCAAAGTGTCTCTCTTTAGTTTAAAATGGACTTCATTTTAAGTGAAAACAACAACTGACATATGGAAAACTGACTAAACGCATTTGGATTTTGTTGAACCTTTAGTACAACGATCCATGGGTCATTTGTGACGTGTATGAGTCAGATCTGCCTCAATCTGAGGCACGGTGTGGCCGGAACCACTCAAATTGTCTCTCTTTCGTTTAAAATAGACTTCATTTTAAGTGAAAACAATAAATGACATACGGAAAACCGAAAAAATACATTCGGATTCCATTGAAACTTTAGGAAAACGATCCTTGGGTCATATGTGACGTGTACAAGTCATCCCCGCCTCAATCTGAGGCCTGGTGTGGGCGGCACCACTCAAAGTGTCTCATTTTTTTTAAATGAACAACATTTTAAGTGAAAACAATAACTGGCATACGGAAAACCAACCAAATGCTTTCAGAATATGTTGATACTTTAGGACAATGATCCATGGGTCATATATAATGTGTACGAGTCAACCCCGCCTCAATTCGAGCCACGGTGTGGCCGGTATTACTCCAAGTGTATGTATTTTGTTTAAAATGGACATCATTTTTAGTAAAAACAACTGGTATACGGAAATACAAACAAACGTATTCGGATTCTGTTGATAGTTATTCAGTTTTTTATGTATTTTATTGATAATTGATAATTAAATTATGTATGTATTCAATTATGAATTGAATTCTGGATTCCACATATAATTTTCATCCAAATTTTAAATTGAATTCTAAATCAATTATGTATGTTTATAATTACGTTATGAATTTTGATTTAATTCTGGATGTGTATAGTTCAAGAATGCATTATATGTTAAATATGTATGAATTTGTTCTCTATATGTATGTATTATTTTGTTATTGCAGGTATAGTAATTGCAAAGGAGCAGAATGGAGGTTGATGTGCAAAATTGGAGGTTGGTGTGCAAAATTGGAGTCTGTTGTGCAAATTGCAGGCTGCTCTGCAATTTGCACAGCAAGCCTATGCCAACGGTTTGAAACCTTTGGCATAGGCTTGTAATAAGCCTTTCCCAACGGTTTACAAACCGTTGGGAAAGATTACTATGGATTTTTTTTGCCAACGGTTCAAAGGGAACCATTGGAAAAAACCATTCCCAACGGTTCTAAACTGTTGGGAAAGTGTTTATTTTCACCACTTTTACCAACGGTTTAGTGTAAACTGTTGGTAAAACATTTTCCAACGGTTTGGTTAAACCGTTGGTATAGGTTAATTTTACTAACCTATACCAACGGTTCTTTGTAAACCATTGGGATAGGTTTTCCCAACGGCTTACTTCCCCACGGTTTGCAGAACCATTGGTATATGTTATACCAACGGTTCTACCCCCTTTCCCAATGTTTCTGAACCATTGGGAAATTGCCCATTTCCAGTAGTGGCAGGAAGGGTTATAGCCACGGTTTATATGCTATAGCCACAGTTTTTAATAATATATATAACAATATATATTTATATATAACCCAAGGCATCTGTGGTGTAGTGGAAAGGTGGCTGGTGCACATAGCGGAGGTACATAAATCGAATCTGGGCGGGCACATTTTATTTTTTGGCTATAACCACAGTTGAAATGTAACAACTGGGTCCCGGTGACAGCACAACCACCCCGCCTTAACACGGTCGTCGGGTCCTGGTCTGCCAAGTACCACCAGTTGCCCCGCAGACATGTGGTCCCCACCCTGGGGTCCACCCACATGCCTGCATGGGTCATATGACTAATGATAGTCCCCACAGGCCAACACATGTCCTTTACAGCATGTTTTGTCCTCACTCACACACACCCTGGGAAACTTCCCAGAAGATCATTCATCCTGATTACTACTCCAGGCCAAGCACGTTTAACTGTGGAGTTTTAATCAGTTGGGCTCCCGAAAAGGAAGGTGCACCTTGTTGACATGAGTCATATCATTTTAGTCATTTAACCCTTTATCATTTGGGAGTGTTACATGAAAACTGTTGCTATAGCCTGATTTTCAAGTAGTGAAGTGTGAGGTTCATTTTTTGGAAAATGAAACTAAGACCATCAGGAGCGAAAATTTGATGACCTTACTTTTGATTACTAGAGGGGTGATGGAGTGACAATGGCTAGCATCAGTTCACTGGAAGTTCATGCAGATGACAGTCGAAAGGTGCAGCGGCACTGAACACCAGAAGTTCAGATCATCAAAAATATGTAGGTTTACATATCTGCAATATTTTCAGAAGGGAAACGGTGCACCGGTTCTGCCAGTTGAGGCAGTGGGATTCTTTGACTACACAAAGGTTCATTCCTAAAGATTGTTGAGGTGGACGGCAACTCGGGGTGATTGGATGGTGGTAGCGACTGAAAGCACGGGTTGGGCACTCCTATATAAAGTTGGGTGTGATCACTTTTTTGGGATGAAAGATTTAAAATTTAGAGAGATCAAGTGTACTTACATTGTAATCTCTTTACTTCCTTTTGAGTAATAGTAAACCAACATTCCCTTGTGGATTGGGGTGCAAAGTTGAACCATATAAGCATATTGTTCTTGTGCCTTGCTTTTCCGATCGTTGTGTTTGATAGTCTTGTTTGTGTTCTTCCAGAGGTTTACGTTGTATTGTGGTGACTTGGTTGCAGTTGTCTTCCAAGTTATGGACGTCGTGGTGTAGGATTCATTCCAGAGCTTTTGCTTTCGTGTGTGAAGTTTTGGTGAAATATCTTCCAATGGGGTTACCGAAAGGTGGTCATGAACCCAAAATTTATGTTATTTTGTGAATCCATTTGATATATTCTAATGTTTATTTGTTTTGTTGATGTTCAATTATTTATTTGTTACTATTACGATGGTACTAGAGGGTAAAAGCTCACTCATGTGATTCATCATACTCTTACGGTTAGTCGGCAACATATGTCGTATGAGGAGACGTGTCTGAGGTCATACGGTACCCTCCAGCTTAGGTCGATGGTCAATAATTGGGTCTATGAAGTTACACAAATGAGGCACTTAAGGATTTTACATAATATGAAATGATTCCCTAGTTTGTTGCATCATAATTTGATGAGCGTCTTTATATGTCTCGTGTACTATCTTCTTGCTCAACGTTCCTTTAATTGATAGATCTTCAATGTTAACCTCTTTCTCACTCCATGTATCTTCATCACAAATGTAGCATGGTAAGCTTACTATTATTCACGGAATGGTTTCACGAATCTTTCCTCCCTTTTCATTATAGAATGTCCTCTCTTGGTTATTCAATATGAGTCTTCACAAATATGAAATTTGTTTTTTTCCTCCACTTTTTATGTTCACTTATTATCTTCTCCCGTGATCTTTGGTCAAAGATGGGACATATATTCATCGAATGTCTTCATATTTTTTCCATGGTTTATCCTCATTTAAAACCTTATAAATGGCCTCATATCTTTTGTTTAAAAGTTCTTCAAACTTCTCCGTCAAGTGGCTCCATAAATGATTCTCCTATGATCTTCACTGATTCTCATCTTTAAATTCTCAAGAATCACATTTAGAATGGTGTATTGCTCTTATATCCCTTATATATTTTAAAATGTCATACATCAATGCAAATCTTAAATTTTCTATGTCATACAATACAACAATCATATATCATAGCTTCAGATTTTCATTCGTTCTTTGTTGCAGCAAGCCTCAACTCATCTCATCTGACACGATATTATTATATCATATCACAAAATCATCACTAGCTTCCATTATCTTGTACTCATTCATTCAGTACACTGTATTAGTATAAACAATGATTCTTGACATACATGTAATAGTAATTCATTCATAATATCATTATCAATCACAATCTGAGGCGATTATTTCAAGAGGCTTATTAAAAAACAAGAGGTTCATAACACAATTTGCATAAGAATATTGAATCAAGAAGACCCAACCCAAAACAGCAGCAGCCTGCATCGATGCCGCTTCACATCGCTCCAAGAGTCCCCTCACTACGGCTCCTTCGCATGGAAACATCCGCCTTCCCGCCCACAGAGCTGCCATTACCAATCTCAACACACTGAGGCTGGGCAGCACCCCTGCCCGCACCGTGCCTCCCTCTGACCCGTTTGGGTGAAACCATGGCTTGACTCTTCCGGCCATGACCCGAAGAAGATGCCCGGTGTCCAGCGCCCTTCCTTGACGGCCGGTGCTCCGATCTGAGGGCCCGGTCCAACTGATAGCGGGCAGATCGATCCACAGCATCTTTCAAGCTGCTTGCTTTTATGGGCTGGCGGTTGTAATAAGCCAGATGCGGAAGCAGGCCCTGCAGTTGTTTCCTCAGTTGTTCGTCTCCTACGTTCTTCTGGGCCGGGTTCCCCTCCAAGCTGATGGCTTGCATGGAACTGTAGTTGGCAGCGAGCTGGCCCAGACATTTGGCCGTGGAGAATTTGTTGAAGCGCAGGTCCAGAATGTTCAGTTTTAGAAGCCTATGGAGCCCCTCCACCTCGCTGACCTTGTTCCCGGCTAAATACAACTCCTTCAGAGATGAGCACGACGCCAGGCCTCCACAAATCCAAAAATCAATTATTATTAATTTATTAACTACATATTTTTAAATAATAGTAAAATTCTTAAATTTATTCATATATTTTGAGTTCAATTCATAATAGATTTATAGATTAATTCTAAATCTGAATCAAAACAAATTAATTATTATTAATTCATTAACTATATATTTTTAAACGATAAAAAAATTATAAAATACAATTAATTAACTTGAGATCCAATCATTTTAAATTTATAAATTAATTGTAAAATTATAAACAAGTATTTAAATAGATCAATGTAGTTAAACAAGTATTGCTAAAAAGTCATTTTTACACCATTTGTATCCTTGTATCCAAGGCACATAATACTCAATTGATTAAATATAAAATTAAATGAATCTTGAAAACAAAATAAAAAAATACTATTAGTTACAAAAAATGGTTTGAATATCAAAAAATTTAAAAAAAATCCTTATGTCAAAATATATTATTATTAACTTGAGATCCAATCATTTTAAATTTATAAATTTATAAATTAATTGTAAAATTATAAACAAGTATTTAAATAGATCAAGGTAGTTAAACAAGTATCGCTGCAAAAAAGTCATTTTTACACCATTTGTATCCTTGTATCCAAGGCACATAATACTCAATTGATTAAATATAAAATTAAATGAATCTTGAAAACAAAATAAAAAATACTAGTTATAAAAAATGGTTTGAATATCAAAAAAAATGAAACAAATCCTTATGTCAAAATATATTATTATTAATATTATATATACACATTTATCTAAAAGTAGTTAAAAAAGGTTATTAAAACAAATATTATGAAATAATTTTTTTTGTTTTTGTATTTTCTATCAGATAATTTTTTTTATATTATTTTCAAAAACAGTTTTCAAATTTAAATTACAACAGCGGAGAAAAAACCCAAAAAAGAAAACCAACAATTCTGTGATTATTCACAAGAAATAAGAAAATCCACTAAAATGGGTTGGACACAAAGAATTTATCACAAATTATAATTTATCATAAAAAATAATCATGATTTAACATTTACAAGATATTTTCTCGGAATTAATGAAGATCATTTGTTAAAAAAATTAAATACCCTATTTTTTATATTTTTTGTAACAAGAAAATACCTTGTTTTTTTCCTTACATGGACCAGAAGTAGTATATAAAAATGGATGATAACTGTCTTTAATGAAACTTCCGAGTAGAGGTTATAAATACACGGTTGAATCTTTTATTCCATGCATGTTTTCCTTATAGGCAGTATATAAAAAAGGTCGTATAAAAAAACGGGTGTGGAGGATTGACTATCAAAATTGGACAACATGTATTGAATAAAAGACTCAACCTTGTATTCATCAACTTTACTCCTTAAAATTTTCAATATTTTATAATCATTTGGCGCTCCAATCATACATTCAAAAAAATAAGATGCAATCACTTCACAGTTGTAATATCAAACCAAAAATTATAAACTGATTGCAACCCATAAGGTGTAGTATGAAAACCAGAAATATCCATACCATGTCCAATTCTAAGTATTCGATTGTAGCTCAGGTCCAGTATGCGAAGTCGGGTAAGCTCACGCAAGCCCTCAATAGTTGAAATACAGTTTCTGGACAAATTCAAAACATGAAGTCCTCGAGGAAGAGCCCCAGCTGTTATCCTCACTGTAAAGTTGAGGAGAATGAAGGAAAAAAATTGATCAATGTCATATTAACCTTGCAATAGTAAGCAACAGAATATAAAAAAGAAAATTGAAAGTAAGAGTTGTACAAGAAAAAAATGCAAACCTATAGTATTCCCTGATAAATTGAGCACTCTCAAGCTTATAAAAGCACTAAGAAATGGGATCACAACCAACCCAAGATTTGCCATCTGTGCTGCATGGGCTGCAGCAGGCAATGAAGATGTATATTTCTTCGCAGCTTCCATTCCAGGACTGACCTTACCCTCCAGCTTTCTTGCCATCAAATCATCAACATCAGAAACTTTATTCACATGATCAGTATCATGCAATAATGTGTCAGTTTCTTCCAAGGAGCTGCAATGCGGTAGATTTGTGACCCACTCTTCGATTCGTTTAATCTTAAATTCCAAGCTTGGTGATCCATCATACTGTTCATCTGAAAATTCTCTTTTAATCTCATTTGTCACATCCATCGCTGGTACCACCCAGTCTTTAGCAGTTCCAGTGTAATTATAAGATTGAAAACCATCTTCAGCAACAGTCTCTGAACCAACACGATTACATGATTCAAGACCATCTTCTACAATAGTCTCTAAGTTGTTCAACTCAACTGAACAAGTGACATCGTCTTTTTCTTTGTCCACTTCAGATCCCACCTTCAGAACCAAATCTCCTCTCTCTCTGGTTTCTAGGGCATGCAGGTCCTCAGAAGAACCATAACAATGCTCTAGGGATGTGACAGGATTTTGTGTAACAGCACTAAAGTTGGGCATTGAACATGACTTCGCAACTGCAGCCTGGGTATGGTGGGTAAATTCACCAGAGCTACCATTATTCTCAGTAGATAACTGGGGATCCGAATCTTTAGGAAACTCGTTGTCTGAATTCTGTGGATCTCCAATTGAAGCAGTAGAAACATTATTAACCATGTCTGAACTCAGTTGATCTATCACAATCTCAATGTCATTCTTGCAAGAGTCCCCGCCCTTCTGAGCTGACACATTTCCTAACGAACAACTTTTCCTAAGATTCCGAGCCTGATGAAGTTCCATATTGCTCAAAACATTAAAATCACACTTTATTTCTTCAGATTTCCAGGACCGTTGAATAGAACCTGCAACAAGCATTCCATTGGCATTCAAAAGAGCATCACCATGACCCCTACCATGTGTTGAATTTACGCCTGTGGTGATGATGATATTTGTGGAGAGCTGATTTTGAGGATTATCTTCCAGCGTCTTCTTCATTGATCCAGAAGGCACATGGGATGCTCTCTGATCACATGAAGAGCATACAGAACCAGAGGGAAGTCACAAACTATCCACTGAAGATAGAAATTTATGTAACAAAGGTCAAATTTACTCATACACATACCTTGGTCTTCTGGGAGTGACTGTGGGCATTGAAGCATAAAAACCTTGCCATTGTGATAAATACAAAAAAGAATATCTTTCCTGTTTCTAACGAAGTTCAATTAAGTATCAAGCTTTCCAATGTCCAGGGGAGGGAAATAGAGAACTATTCAGCTAAGTTAGATTAACAGATTTCAGGCATTGATATTGAGAATCTAGTTAACATTGATGTTAGCCATAATCAAGAGATGAGCCCACTGAAACACGGCGCAGTCTCCAGATGTATCTTGACCGCCTCAAAACACAGAGTAAAATCACCCTGTCATTATCAGCCCACACCCGCTTCAAGGTGCGAGAGGAGCTTAGCTTAGTTGAATCTGCCAGACTGAAAGAAATTTTTTGTCTAGTAACAAAATTCAATCGCAAAAATTCACTCAAGATGAGCACCTGCAACATGAAAACCAAGATGAACATAAATATTGGAATTTAGCAGATATTTGATGCTGAATGATAAAAAAACAGACACAATTAGAAAATTGAATACAGGGATCCCTCAAGAAGTGAATGTCCTGAAGCACAAATTGAAAATTTCCAGGTTTTCCATTTTGCAATGGAGGAATGAAAGTTGTCCATTGTTTTTTCCTCTCCCACTCCCTCTCCGTCTCCCTCTCCATCTCCCTCTCTTGTAAATCAAGCCATAAGAATGCCGCCAAATGATTTTAAAAAAAAAAACAATGATGTAAATATGCTGAATCAAATAATTCTTCTTTCGTCTTATGCTACGTTGAACGACAGATAGCAAGGAATCCTACCGTGAAAAAAATTATATCAGTTAGTGCCAACATGTATAATAAACAACCCTAGAATATCAACACATTTAGGCTGCGCCTCTTCTCAGAATCAAGATTCAATACGCACACTACTTCAGCATCGGCCGGGCTTTGAAAAAGAAAAAACACAGGCACCAACTTCTTGGTTTCGTAACAATTGAGAAATTAATGCACGAACTCTCTAAATTACCGAAAACGATGAAACCATGTTCAAAACAAAATTTGAGATCAGTAAAAAAAATCAATGCCTGAATAAACACCAACGCGAACCCAAGGAAGATAGAAGGGGGAAATTTGTAACAATACCAACAAAAAAAACAAAAGGAGACGAAGAAAGAACATAAACCAATCCCTAAGAAAACAAAAACATAACCAAAACAACAAACAACAAAAGCAGTAAAAAGGAGATACAGAGACAGAGATCGAACCTCCTCGTATCCGGATTGCGTTTAGGGGCTTCGTCATCCGAACGCGCGCAAAACAAAACCCGGAAAAGCCTCGTGCCCTGAAGGAACGGAGCTGGTTTGTTGGGGCTGATTAGGATTTATAGGTAGATGCCGTTACCGGCGCAATCTGGCAGAATGATTATGCTTCCTCTCGTTTTAGATATTCGGAAATTTTACATTTTCTATTTATTTTTTGGTCGGATGATATAAGGGGATTCATTCTCCGGTTTCCTATTGGCTAAACCACGGGTGCACGATTGCATTCGTACGCCCGCGCGTCTCTTTTATCTCAGGCCGACTAATCGGCTGTCACGCTTCCGATGTCGTTTCCAATTTCGCGGCATCGGCGAGGGCAATCCCGGACCACTTATTTTTCCACCATAGTGATTCCCTTCATTCATAAAATGACGTCGTTTTGAAGAAGAAAAAAACCCATTCCCTTTTATTTTTCATCATGTTTTTTTTTCACCATGGTTTTTTTATATATTTTCACGTCCTCTCTTTTACATAATGGAATGTAAAAGTCACTCTATTTTTGAGATTTATGTAAAAGGATTCTTGGGGTACCTGGGGTTCTTAGATAGGGAGACCTTATGAAAAGAAAACCTATAATTTTGTAGTCTCGCGGAATGATAGAATGTGAAACTTATTTTCTTTTCATCAAATAATACATCGTACGTGGGGTTGCCGACAACGGTCACATGATCTCTCCAAAGAACGACGGGTTGATTAGGCATGAACATTATCCCATGAGCATGTGCAGTAGTCAGTCTCAGTGGGTTGGATGGTGTTCCATAAAAGTTATTAAGGAGTCCTTGTGGTTTGTGGCAAATGACTATGTGTAACAGCTCAATATTTTTAAAAATAAAACTATATTTGATAACGTATACGACACGCAACACCGAGTTTAAATGAATTATATGTAAAGACCCGTAAAATTCAAGTGATTTTTTTTTTTAATTTTCTTTGTGATTTTACAAGAACGCAGTTTCTGACGGCACCTGATTCTGATGCCCGGTGTGCCCGGAATCATTTTCCGAAATTTAGCTCGGGTACGTTCAGTGAACGAACGAGCGAGTTTTCCTAACTTATGAACCGGTGCTCGGAATCGAAATCTGAGGGCACCGATGGAATCGCAGCGCCGGTAATTGCTTAGAAACACCTTTTCCGGAGTTGCGTTTGCTCGGCTGTGGTTATTAAATCTTTGGGTTAAGTAAAGGAATAAAATAAAAGTGGTGCAACCAATTTTATTTTATTTAAAAAAGTGTTAACCTAAGCTAAGTGGTTGAGTGAGACCCACATCCTAACTAATCCCACTAGGTAGGATATTAGTGAGGTGAGGCCCACACGAGCCTCACCCTTTCAACTTCCTCAACCCCTCCTTAATTTCAGTAACGCACCCGCCCCACCCCAACTAATAAGAGTCAACTCGTGTGTTTATTTAAATATTAAACGTCTTTTTAATTGGGCGGTTTAAACGTTGCAATTAAATTCAATTAATTGGTTAATTCAATTTTTGAATTTCAAAGACGTTGGCTTGTGTGTTAATAAAATAAGACAAGCCTTATTTTATTATTGGTGGTTAGCTTGTTGAGAGGGGGCTTGGGAGAATTACTCGAAGCCTTGAACCTTTTTTCTTCCTCGGCGAAGAACGCGAAGAACGCCGACCTCCGATGAAGGTCGACAAGAACGCCGGATCCTCGAAGATCGACGACGCGACGCCGACGAATCTTTTCTCCGCGACGCGACGATCCTCCTTCCGCGACGCCTTCTTCCGCGACGTGCAATCCCGCGACGAACCTTCGTTTAACTTTTCCTCGAGGTAGGGGAGTTATATTCTTTTTGTTCGTGATTACCTTCATCGCTGATTGTCATCTTATTTGACCCGCCTGATATCGCAATAACGGGAGGAGGTCGGACCGCACGAACACGACCGACCCTCCTCCCCCCTTGGTTGTTTGATTTTGTTGCGGCACGTGTAAGGCGGCGCAGTGCCGTTGCACCGTGCGGAAGCTATGAAATTGGGCGAAGAAGCGCGGTGCCGTCGCGCCGCGCCGAAAAACCACGAAGAGACGCGGTTTGTTTATTTAGCGTGCGGATCGACGGGCCATGGCAGAACGGGCCGCAGGGGCAATTTGAAGTCTTTGCAGCAAAGGGCAGGTCCCGGGAGGACCGCATGCGAAGACGGAATTGAAATCGGACCACCGGAGCGCGTCCGGTGGTCCGCGGAAGGTGCTATCGGCGCGCCGCCGGCAAGAGCCGCCGCGGCTGAAGCCGCGGCGGAGGTGGGATCTCGCGGCCGCGCGGGATCCGGCGGAGGAGAGACGCGGCGATCCGTCGCGTCGCTGGCAGAGGAGCGACCCCCACGTGGGGGCCGCGGTTTCCAAACAGGGGGGGGGGGCAGCGCGCCCCCCGTTTCTTCCGCTCGACCGTTTCGACTGAGCCGCTTGGTCCGCGGGCGCCGCGCTGCGCCAGCGCCAGGCCGGGCCGGGCCGGGCCGCGCCAGCCGGGCTGGGTCGCGCCCTGTTGGGCCAGACCCAAACCCGGGTCGGACCGGGCCCGACCCCCTATTTTTGGGCAGTTTTCGTTCAAATGCCCATATCTTGGGCCACAGACCTCCGATCGACGCACCGTCAATTGAGATTCGATCATTGGATCGAGATGGTCGTTTCGGTATATTACACTCAGGGTTTCGGAGAACTTTGGGTTCAGCCGGGTTGGTTCGAGCACGAAACCAACCGGGCCCTCGGAGCGGAAACGCTTATATCTTGAGTTCCGGACGTCCGATTGACGTGCCGTCGACTTTGTTGGATTCCTCTTGATAAGACAGAACTTTTGGCATACTTCTCCTGAGTTTTGGACGCAGTTGGATAGTGGCCGGGTTGGATCGTACCCGAAATCCAACCGGGCCCTTGGAACGGAAAAACTGATAACTTTCAGACCGAACGTCCGTTTGACGAACCGTCAACGGCGTTGGTGATCACATTGAGAAACGGTCCCTATGAGTATACCGTATGAGAGTTCGGGGTACAGTTGAGATACGGCTGGGTTGGTTCGCACACGAAACCAACCGGGCCCCTGAGACGAAAAGGCTAATAACTCACAGACCGGACGTCCGATTGACGCGCCGTCTGTTGCGTTGAGACCCCTATGACGAGGTGGTCCTTTGAGATACTTCTTCGTGGGACTTTGTGATACTTGGAGTATCGACCAGTAGCTCGTGGAGCGGACCCTCCCGGAGACGAGCGTGCGGAGTACGGAGACCGTGTAGCCGGCTGAGACTTGACGACTGCTTGACCGACTCGACTTGAAGTGAGTCGACTAGCCCAGTGGACGAAGCGCTACTTTGTTTGGGTGCAGACCCATGGCGGACGAAGCACTACTGAGTTTAGGTGCAGACCCGCGGTACTCGTCCGGAGAGTACCTCTGCAGGCTATTAGGGGGTGTGCACTGCTGTGTTTGGGTGGCATACCCTGACGGGAAGCACTACTGTGTTTGGGTGGCTGACCCGCGGTACTCGACAGGAGGAGTACCTCAGCAGTCTTAGGTTAGTGAGCAGTACCTCGGAGTCGTGACAGGACCACTGTACACTCCAGAGACGGGGCTCTTCAGCAGTTACGGTTTCAATAATGAAAATCCTGGTTTGAGATGAGTTTATAACCTTTGTGTTTCCTCATGATTGAGAGGGGTCACTTGATAACTTAGGTATATGTATGGGCATATACTTGGGTGGTGGTTATCCGTTGATTTTATAACCTTTGTGTTTCCTCATGATTGAGATGAGTTACTTGATAACTTAGGTATAAGTATGGGCTTATACCTAAGTAAAGGTTATCTGCTGAGATCCTTCTTTGTGGTTATCCTTGTTGGATTTAGTGAGACCTTGAGGGTCTCGGGGTCCCTACTGAGTATCGTATACTCACCCCTGCACGGGCTATGCCCGCACCTCGTTGTGTTGGTTGCAGATGACGGGCAACGCTGACAGAGGCTGAGTGTTCGAGGACTGGACGGTACCTGGAGGTGGACCACACAACGAGTCAGTATCCGGAGGTGGAGAGTGTTGTGGAGGCTATCTGTACCTACCCTTCAGGTAGGATCCATGGTGGACGATCCAGGAGCTGCGCTATCTGTACCTACCCTTCAGGTAGGACCGTGGTGGACGATCCAGGAGCTGCGCTATCTATACCTACCCTTCAGGTAGGATCCGAGGAGGACGACCCAAGAGATGACTCCTTTCTACCAGCTGTTTGTCTTTTTCTGTTGTACTTTCGTTCAGTTTTAGCTGTACTTTCAGTTGGGTTTGTATTCTGGCGCATTTACTTTTCAGCACTTTCTTTTGTACTTAGTGTTTTACTTCCTCTTGTACTCTGTGGTGTTTTGTTTACTTTTATAAAGCCAATGACTTCCCAGTTATCGGGATTTACGCCTTGGGTGCTAGTCGCCAGCCTCTGGCCTATGGAAGGCGGGCTTGGGGTAGTCACGGCACGGGCCCCGAGGACGGGTCGTGACAAATTGAAAAGGAAAACCCAGGCAGCACAGGATAAACTCATGCATAGGAGGGTGCGACCGATCACTCTTGAGTCAGTCAACCTTACCCTCGTGGCAACAGGAGTTTTGAGTTTCAGTTCTAAACAGGAATTGGAGGCCTCTTGAGTTCGAGGATGACGATCGCGTTCTTATACGGGTCTCACCTCGACGAGGTTTACAGAGACGTGGCCAAGGCAGCAAGTTATCTCCGAGGTTCAGTGGACCTTTTCAGGTCCTCAGTAGGGTAGGTGATGTGGCTTACCGTTTGACCCATCCACCTCAGTTGCACCAGGTGCACGACGACATCCACGTATCCCGACTGGGAAGATATGCGCTTGACCCGACGCATATCATCGACCATGAGGAGATGGACATTGGCGATGGGGTGACTTTTGCGAGGTTCCAGTAGGAGTTGAGGATCGACAGGAGAGGTCCTACGGGGACGGTCAATTCCTCTTGTACGCTTTCTTTGGCAGCACGGGAACCTCCAGGTGAGCACACGGGAGCAAAAAGCTCAGATGCGTGCTCAGTACCGCTTTTGTATCCCTTGTTTGTGTTAAAGCTTTATGAGTACGTAAAGCCCTGAGGTGAGAGTAATGTAAAGACTCTTAAAATTCAAGGTTTTTTTTAATTTTCTTTGGGATTTTACAAGAACGCAGTTTCTGACGGCACCTGATTCCGAGGCCCGGTGTGCCCAGAATCATTTTCCGAAGTTTAGCTCGGGTAAGTTCAGTGAACGAACGAGCGAGTTTTCCTAACTTATGAACCGGTGCTTGGAATCGAAATCCGAGGGCACCGATGGAATCGCAATGCCGATAATTGCTTAGAAACACCTTTTCCGAAGTTGCGTTTGCTCGGGTGTGGTTATTAAATTTTTGGGTTAAGTAAAGGAATAAAATAAAAGTGGTGCAACCAATTTTATTTTATTTAAAGAAGTGTTAACCTAAGCTAAGTGGTTGAGTGGGAACCACATCCTAACTAATACACTAGGTAGGATATTAGTGGGGTGGGGCCCACACGAGCCCCACCCTTTCAACTTCCTCAACCCCTCCTTAATTTCAGTAACGCACCCGCACCCCCCAACTAATGAAAGTCAACTCGTGCGTTTATTTAAATATTAAACGCCTCTTTTAATTGGGCGGTTTAAACGTTGCAATTAAATTCAATTAATTGATTGATTCAATTTTTGAATTTCAAAGACGTCGGCTTTTGTGTTAATAAAATAAGACAAGTCTTATTTTATTATTGGTGGTTAGCTTGTTGAGAGAGGGCTTGGGAGAATTACTCGAAGCCTTGAACCTTTTTCCTTCCTCGATGAAGAACGCGAAGAACACCGACCTCCGATGAAGGTCGACAAGAACGCCGCATCCTCTGAGATCGACGACGCGACACCGACGAATCTTTTCTCCACGACGCGACGATCCTCCTTCTGCGACGCCTTCTTCCGCGACGTGCAATCCCGCGACGAACCTTCGTTCAACTTTTCCTCAAGGTAAGGGAGTTATATTCTTTTTGTTCGTGATTACCTTCATCACTGATTGTCATCTTATTTGAGCCGCCTGATATCGCAATAACGGGAGGAGGTCGGACCGCACGAACATGACCGACCCTCCTCCCCCCTTGGTTGTTTGATTTTGTTGCGGCACGTGTAAGGCGGCGCGGTGCCGTTGCACCACGCGAAATCTGTGAAATTGGGCGAAGAAGCGTGGCGCCGTCGCGCTGCGCCGTTGAAGTCGAACAAAGCTGCGACGCCGTCGTGCCACGCCGAAAAACCACGAAGAGACGCGGTTTGTTTATTTGGCGTGCAGATCGACGGGCCATGGTAGAACGGGCCGCAAGGGCAATTTGAAGTCTTTGCAGCGAAGGGCAGGTCCCGGGAAGACTGCAGGCCAAGACGGAATCGAAATCGGACCACCGGAGCGCGTCCGGTGGTCCGCGGAAGGTGCTGCCGGCGCGCCACGCCGGCACCGGCCGACCGCCCGGAGGCGGCGGCGCCCCGGCGCGCCGCCGACAGGAGCCACCGCAGCTGAAGCTGCGGCGGAGGCAGGATCCCACGACCACGCGGGATTCGGTGGAGGAGAGACGCGGCGATCCGCCGCGTCGCTGGCAGAGGAGCGGCCCCCACGTGGGGGTCGCGGTTTCCAAACAGGGGGGGTGGGCAGCGCGCCCCCCGTTTCTTCCGCTCAGCCATTTCGGCCAAGCCTCTTGGTCCGCGGGCGCCGCACCGCGCCAGCGCCAGGCCGGGCCGGGCCGCGCCCAGGCCGGGCCGGGTCGGACCGGGCCCGAACCCCCTATTTTCGGGCAGTTTTCGTTCAAATGCCCATATCTTGGGCCACAGACCTCCGATCGACGCACCGTCAGTTGCGATTAGATCATTGGATAGATACGGTCGTTTCGGTATATTACATTCAGGGTTTCAGAGAACTTTGGGTTTGGCCGTGTTGATTCGAGCACGAAACCAATCGGGCCATCAGAGCGGAAACACTTATATCTTGAGTTCCAGACGCCCGATTGACGTGCCGTCGACTTTGTTGGATTTCTATTGATAAGACGGAACTTTTGGCATACTTCGCCTAAGTTTTGGACGCAGTTGGATAGTGGGCGGGTTGGATTGTACCCGAAATCCAACCGGACCCCTGGAACGGAAAAACTGATAACTTTCAGACCGAATGCCCGTTTGACAAACCGTCAGCGACATTGGTGATCACATTGAGAAATGGTCCCTATGAGTATACCCTATGAGAGTTCGGGGTACAGTTGAGATACGGTCGGATTGGTTCGCACACAAAACCAACCGGGCCCCTAGGATGGAAAAACTAATAACTCACAGACCGGGCGTCCGATTGACGCGCCGTCTGTTGCGTTGAGACCCCTATGACGAGGCGGTCCTTTGAGATAATTCTTAGTGGGACTTTGTGATACTTGGAGTATCGACCAGTAGCTCATGGATCGGACCCTCCTAGAGATGAGCGTGCGGAGTACAGAGACCGTGTAGCCGGTTGAGACCTGACGACTGCTTGACCGACTCGACTTGGAGTGAGTTGACTAGCCCAGTGGACGGAGCACTACTTTGTTTGGGTGCAGACCCATGGCGGACGGAGCACTACTGAGTTTAGGTGCAGACCCGCGGTACTCGTCCGGAGAGTACCTCTGCAGTCTATTAGGGGGTGTGCACTACTGTGTTTGGGTGACATACCCCGGCAGGAAGCACTACTGTGTTTGGGTGGCTGACCCGCGGTACTTGACAGGAGGAGTACCTCAGCAGTCTTAGGTTAGTGAGCAGTACCTCGGAGTCATGACATGACCACTGTACACTCCAGAGACGGGGCTCTTCAGCAGTTACGGTTTCGATAATGAAAATCCTGGTTTGAGCTGAGTCTATAACCTTTGTGTTTCCTCATGATTGAGATGGGTCACTTGATAACTTAGGTATATGTATGGGTATATACCTGGGTGGTGGTTATCCGTTGATTTAATAACCTTTGTGTTTCCTCATGATTGAGATGAGTTACTTGATAACTTAGGTATAAGTATGGGCTTATACCTAAGTAAAAGTTATCTGCTGAGATCCTTCTTTGTGGTTATCCTTGTTGGATTTAGTGAGACCTTGAGGGTCTCGGGGTCCCTACTGAGTATCGTATACTCACCCCTGCACGGGCTATGCCCGCACCTCGTTGTGTTGGTTGCAGACGACGGGCAGCGCTGACAGAGGCCGAGTGTTCGAGGACTGGACGGTACCTGGAGGTGGACCACACGATGAGTCAGTATCCAGAGGTGGACTTCACGGCGAGACGACACTCGGAGGAGGTTGAGGGGCGAGAGCATTATGGAGGCTATTTGTACCTACCCTTCTGGTAGGATCCGTGGTAGACGATCCAGGAGATGCGCTATCTGTACCTACCCTTCAGGTAGGACCGTGGTGGACGATCCAGGAGCTGCGCTATCTGTTCCTACCCTTCAGGTAGGATCCGAGGAGGACGACCCAGGAGCTGCTTCCTTTATACCAGCTGTTTGTCTTTTTCTGTTGTACTTTCATTCAGTTGTAGCTATACTTTCAGTTGGGTTTGTATTCTGGCCCATTTACTTTTCAACACTTTCTTTTGTACTTAGTATTTTACTTCCGCTTGTACTCTGTGGTGTTTTGTTTACTTTTATAAAGTCAATGCCTTCCCAGTTATCGGGATTTACGCCTTGGGTGCTAGTCGCCAGCCCCTGGCCTATGGAAGGCAGGATTGGGGTAGTCATGGCACGGGCCCCGAGGATGGGTCGTGACATTATAAATTATTATTATTTAAATACGATCATTATAAATTAGTCATTAAATTGACGGGTATGAATAATATTAACTGCATTATGAAATATATATAAAAATATCATACTCAGTACAAATGTATTCATTAGTGCTTAGAAAATAAATACTCAATTTTTAGTAAAGTCCTTTAATGATTCAAAAATACATTTTATTCAATTTTTTTTAGCAAGTATTATAATTAATTTTTGAAACTTTTAAAAAAATTATTTAATAAAAAATATATCATTTTTGAAATCAACATAGAGAAATTAGCTTTTTTTTTAAATTCTGATATTTTCTAAAAAGTTTGATTTTTCAATAAATAATGAAAAATAATTGTTTTTATTGATAATTATATTTTCTTTTAAAGTATTTATTGAAGGTTCTGGGTGCAGCGTAAGCACCTTTGGTGGACATTATATAAAAAAAAATTAACAGTGTTGTTTGAAATCTCAATATAGGATCTTTTCACGTTAAATTTATTATTTATTTATTTATGATCGAAAGAAATGAATATCTGGTCAGAGGATTTTTTTTCATAGGTGATGTTGAAAACCCTTTTTCGGATTACCTTCATTGCGTTGGAAAGATCCAAGTGTAGAATCACTCTAGCGACGATCCACATGTGATCATTTGATCTTCGGGCAACACCAATTGATTTTCGAGTGCTGGCATGACGGGCCAATTGTTTTGCGTTGTCCGTGTTGATCGCTTATAGATCCTTTGAGTTTGAAGGAATCTCTCCGCTATTTCTTGTTTTTTGAGAGGAAGAGAGGAAGGATGAAGATATAATTCTGTTGCGCGCAACGATTGTCAAATCTCTATTAACCATACATAAAAGACTAACCATCTATTCATATAGCCAATGTTTAGGTTAAAATATTATTTAATTAAGTGCCAGACCTTAAATATTATAATAATCATTATTAAGCCACGTGTCATATAATAATAATAATATTATTATTATTATTTTACGGTGTGTTCCAACATGTGCAATGATAAATATTATTTACCATCTTGTAAATAAATATTCATCGTCAGGAACGATCTTGGCCCGCTCTAATTCATCGACATTTATTAAATGTCGGAATAAATATTCACTACTACACATATGCCCTTTAACACCGCACAAAATGACTTTTAACAATGCTAAAAAAATGTTTTTAATTGCAGCGCTGATAAAGGGGATTCTCTTTATCAGCGTTATTTTTAGCATTGATAAAGACCCCTCTTTATCACCGCTCGAAATAGCACTGATAAAGACGTAGCTAGCTGCAATGTGATGTTAATATAACAGCACATCTAGCAAAAAACTGTAATTTCAAACAATTCTATTACATTTAATATGACACCATGAATACAAAAATGTTCGTCGGTATATAAAAAAACACTGTTATATACATTTCAAACAATGTTTTGTATAATTACATTTATAATCATTCAACAAACATTTAAATGCATTAACGTTTCATCTTTTTACGTTTGTGATCCCCTCTAAAAAATGTCCGCTCATGGTATCAGGTGCCGAATAAATCATCTTAACCCGAGTAAAAGATTCCACCTATATAAGAAAACAAATATTATGTTAGTAATACAATAAAGAAATAAATTAAACATTAATATAAAATAATACATTAATAAAATTTCAATATTTAACAAAAAACACATTTGGAGTTATATCAGTCATACCGTGCATCAGATTGAGGTGATGTTGAAACCTACACATCACAAATGACTCATGAATCATTGTCCTAAAGTATCAAAACAATCTAAATGCGTTTGGTCAGTTTTTAGTATGTCAGTTATATTTTTTTTTACTAAAATGTCATTTCAAATTGGAAACACGCATTTTGAGTATAGCGACCCTAACCTTTTACATATATTATTACATAATTTTAAGCATAATTAAGTATCAAATTACAAGCCAAGGACCGTAAAGTCTAGTGTCTTGGAAGACTGGACACATAATCAAACATTATAAAAACAACTTTTTATTCATTATCCATAATGAGCTCCTATCTTCCATTGTGCTCATACATCTGCATAGGATAACCTAAGGATAACATGAACAAAGGAATGATCTAAAAGGTCAGTAAGATAAAAAACATAGTAATAAAGATTTAACACATGAGTTAGAAGACATGTCATAATGATATAAAAAGACATAGAACATGTGAAATCATAACATATAAACGTGAGATAATATAAACATGGAGTCATAATAATGTGACAACAACATAAAACATGACATTAGTACGAGTCCAGGCTTATTACACATAGAGGAGCACAAGTCAAGGTTAACCACCAAGACTGTTGCACAAGGTAGCACGAGTCAAGGCTAACCGCCAAGACCGTTGCATATAACGTCTCATGAGACTCAACTTTACCCAATACATTAAAGTGCTATATGGGCGCACCCATCTTAACATGTTCATGAATATGCTTGTCACATAATCAATCATACATAAACATAAGAGTACCCATAAAAATAAATGAGTATCATAATCAAGCCATAAAGTATAATTTAATGGGCGTATCATACAAGTGTCCATGAAAAAAAAAGAAATTAGATCAATCATGAACATTCATAAGTCATTATAGACATATATCATAATAAGTGATGCCAAATTTAAGTGATGATAGGTAAAAGAGTTTTTAAGAAATTTTAAAATTTAAATATTTTAGTGCGGTCTAATGAAAATATCAAAGATCATTTAAAACAGAAAAGAAAATAATCTTTTATATAAAACCATAAGTGAACCAAGAAGGTTTTCATGATAAAAATTATGATTTTATATATATAATGGTTGCTTAAAAACAGATCGTATAGTGTACTTGAAATTGGGTACAAATTTGGGAATTTTCCTTAAAACGGGTTTGCTTATCGGGAAGTATTGAGGAGAGAATCATTTAAAAACATGTATATCTCCGAAAGAGAATGAGGGATGGCTCTTGAAACATGATTTTGGAGCATATAAACAGTATTTATAAGTTTTATATAAAAAGAAAAGACAACTTCATTTGGATAAAAAGAAAGATAGAGCAACCCAAAGGAATGTAGGAGGTTCGTGTAGAATCCCTTACGAAATATCAACATGGTACCGCGTGTACTTAGGAGGGATTAATGAGAGATAAAGATATTTATCTTCTTTTATACATCATGAGTATAGTATGGGGGAGGTGTGAAATCATACCCCATCATTAGAAACCACAAATAAAATGATATCACATAGAGGAGATTCTTGAATAAATGTGAGAAAGAGAGGATCCCTTACCTTAAGTCCGATGATGTTCTTCGTTTGATCTTAATAACCTGAATAATCAAATTAGGTTCATTAATTAATAATTACAAAACGTCCACTACATTTTATTGATTTATTATAACCTTATTAAGTTCATCCATGTCTTTTTTGATGAGTTAAGAGGTTCAATTTCATTGTTTGGAAGCATTTGCTTCCTTGGTTTTAATGATCGGTTCACTTATATTCATGTTTGGATAAACATGTATGATGAGAATGGTTGTCCAGAATTGAAGTTATATTTTATTATTGAACATCCAGAAGATTACATGGTTATAAAATTCATTTGGTTATTTGGAGTGAAGGTGAATCATTATATAAAACATTAATGATAAACACTTGGATTAATTTGATGATTTTGCTCATAATTAACTTGTTTTGTATTATTATTTTACATAATGTGTGAAAAAGGATTCCAGAATATCACATAAGATAAAATACATATCTGGTTCAACTATAAAAATGGTTTTATGACCATAATTGAAGATAATAATAGAAATTGATAACCTGTCGTCCTTGAATGTGATAAATTAACACACCTCAGATGATGTTTTCGTTTCTTTCATATAAAAGAAGGGGAAATGAGTGATGATAATGAATTATCCCATTAGAATAATAACATTATGGTAAATGTATGGTACTGGATTTGTTATACCATTTGGATGAGGATAGGTTAGGAATGAAAATAGAATAAAGGAACATGAAAAGAAAATGAAAGAAAAGAAAAAGAGGAATTTACCTCTTGATTTAATCTTTCTTGAGAGCCTCTTAAGGGGAGAGGATTTGGTCTTTTGAGGAGACAAAGGGATGATGGATGTGGGGGAGGATCTTGGGGAGATATTTGGGAAGAATTTAGGGAATACACAAGGTTTGAGAGGAGTGAATAGAAGAAGGAAGTGTGGGTGTGGAGGGGAGGAGAGTTTTCTTAATATTTTAATAATTAGTTTATTATTTCTCCATAAGATAAGAAATAGTGATGATTCCATGACAAAAAATAGTAATATGTTCATGTGAGTTCGAACCCAAGGTTCTTACATCATCCATGACTCAATAAATAATTTATTTAACATATAATTTATATTACGATAAATTACCGTATTTTACTATTCATAAAAAATTCACGTATTTTAGAAAAATCCTAAAAATTCACCCTAACTATTTTTCGACATGTAGAATCCAAAAATGAAATCCATTTTTCAAAAACAATTTTCTAAATATGATCAATTTAATTTTTAATTAAAATCATAATTTACTTGAAAAATATAGATCTTAAAACTACAACAGATTTTATAATGCTTTCAAAAATTACATAAGGTCTTATAAAATTATCTTAAAACTAGAAGTCATAAAATTGTTAATTTATGAACACATTTTATGAAAATATTTTTTTTTAAATTAATCAATTAATTGTAATTAATTATTTATGACTTACAAAAATACCAATACTTTTACTATGGTCATATTAACACTTATAAAATGCCTAAATTTTATTTATACATTCAAGGGTGAGGTTACTATTTTTTGGAAGATTTACTATTCATAAGGGTCATATTACTATTCATAAGGGCATGCTACTATTCATAAGGGTAGGTTATTATTCACTAAAAAATTATGTTTGTCTTATCAGACTCCAAACATCTTACTGATTGCAACCGTGTTTGTCAGATTTTCGAAAGTCAAAGCACAGAAGTGACAATATTATGTTTAAAGTTCACACAGTACTTAGTAGTTCATTGAGTTGTGATTTCATGTGATTATATGACATAATTATAAGAAGACAATTTTCCATTGATAAAACATTGGGTCATTACATTATTCCCCCCTTATAAAATTTTACCCTCGAAATTTCATTTTATATTCAAAGCCATAAATAGGTGAGGGTACTTTTCCTTCATTGCCTCCTCCAATTCGCATGTTTCCACTTCATACTTATGGTTCCACCATAATAATTTTACCAGATGAGTAGTCTTGTTACGTAGAACTTTATCCCTACGATCGAAGATCTTCACCGGCTGCTCCCCGTAAGAAAGATCATTCTCCAATTGTACCACCTCTAAAGAGAGTACATGTGAAAGATTTAGTATGTACTTCCTTAAGAGGGATGCATGGAAGACATCGTGTACTTTATGTTGGAGTTGGTGGTCTAGAACAAACTACTTTGTACTTTATTCGTTAATAAAAGCCTTATCACATCTTGATTGTTCTTCTGCGTGACAATGCATGTGATAATGTCCTAAGGACAGCTGTTGCATTAATGGGTCATAGCGGATCCCTGCTATGATGAGAACCCAGAAGTGCCATAACACTGTTCTTGAATATATGTTCTATGGCCGAATGATATTATTTGAGGGACACAAATAATACAGGTCATTAGGGGTGAGGAATCATAAAACTTTGAGGCACCTTCTCATGGTGTGCGCCCTTGGTAATATCCATGAGGATATTATGAGAACGAGACCCACCAGTAGGAAATCCACATTTCATAGTGTCATTGGATGTTCCTATCTACGGACATGTGTATTGGTCCTCAGACTTTAAGATTATTATTAATGGGTATTACAACTCGCGCACTTAAATGTATTGATGAAAACTATGACGACACACTGTTCGTAGTGAGGTAGGATACGTTGGGTGCGTCACGAGTAATACTACATTAATAGATAATGCGAGAAAGGATTTGTCCCTTCTGTTCCATAACAGAAGTAGATATCTCAGGCCCTTTGATAGAATTGATATAGCCTAAATAAATCCATGTCCATGGTAAGGTATGAGCGAGTTCAATTCCGAGAAGTCAAAGAAAGAATAATCAAGCACATGGGTTGATGGCACTAGCATGCAACCCATTTGATTAAAGATATCGAGACAAAGGGATTATATTACACGGTAAGCGTTTGTAGGAGGTGACACATCATTGCGGCATTAACTTCTTTCTCTATGGGTGCCTTGGCATGTTGCTAGACGCTAACCTTGGACTTTAGGCAGACTCCGCCTAATGCCACTGAAAAAAAGGCCTAGAGGGTCACACACTAAGTGTGTCCATGTATCTCAGTTAAATATTAATTTAACAAGTTAAATAAAGATTATTACCGACTGTGGTTTAATAATTATTTAAGGATGCCTGATCACATTTATTTCGACACCGGTTATTCAAAAGAATATATTGTGGGAGAAATAATATATATATTTATTAGCGAGTAATGCAGTTACATTTATTTAAGAAATAAATATCCATTACTCAAGGTCTAATAAATATGGTGGAGGAAATAAATAAAATGAAAAATAAAAGTACACGCCGTGTATATTTATATAAATTCCGTGTAGTTTTTTTTTCGGGATTCGTGAGAAAATATTGTTTATTTAATTAAATGATATTAAATGTAATATGTTAGGTGCATGTCAAGTAATAATGATGGTCAACTGTCATTATTAAGACATGGGGTATTAAAAAGAATTAAATGAAATGATTAAATGATTTCGGGAAATTAATTCATTTTATTATTATAAGTATTATAAACCCAATTACATTATTCTCATTAAAAACGAGCCATTGTTGTGAACAAGATTTTTGGAAATACTCTCAAACCAAGAGAGAATTCCCTTTCCACCAAGAACGCTCTCAAGTTACGAGAGCGAGATCCTCCACCGGATCAAGGCGGTCGAAGGCGGACATCGCAAGTGAAGGTTCTTCCGCACTAGCACTTGGAGATCCATTCAGCGACGTCCAAAGATACGTGGAGCACGTGTGGATCACCACTAGAGGAATACTGTACTTGGATTCTACGACGCAACGACGGATCACGGGATCGTGACTGGAGACTCCAACGAAGAAAGAATTTCATCGAGGTAATTCTTATGAATTAATTAAATTAATTATAACCAACATATGATGATCCTATCTCAACGGTTCCAGGACTCTTCTTTTATTTTCGTTCTTTTTTCTATTCCAAAGATCCGGCATTTTAAATCGTGACAGATCTCAGATTGAACGTTGTTTAACGTTAAAATTAAAGTTGGGTAAACTCACCAACGCGCTTCCGCTGCGCCCGGAACCTACAAGTGGTATCAGAGGGGTTATATCGTTGGTTATAAATATTTAGTTTTTCATTGGTTATTTACGAATTTAATAATTTAGTTATTTCAATTCATGTTTAATCATTCTGGAAATCTGAATCTCGAGATCTGTTCCCCCTCCCTCGTTTCTCGTTCACCTCACAGGAACAAATTTTTCTTTCAATTTTGATTAAAATAAAATAGAGTAACTCATCCGGAGGAGCCAAACATTTATGGCCGTACAACACCGGAATACACGGTGTGTATTCAGAAGTACACGCCGTGTAGTATAGGTTCAATGCATTGACTGATCCGCCAAATCAGACCGTGTATTGGATTCTTTCTAAGAATTTAAGACACCGTGTGTTGAACAGAAATAGGTGGCACATGGTTTCCGGAGTATACGCCATGTGGTCCAATGAACACGGCGTGTAGTCCCTTCGGGTTAGGGTTGGGCCGTGTACCCCGTACACGGATTGCCCGACTGGAAACCATGTAACACAGAAACTACATGGCGTGTGTCCCACAGAACACGCTGTGTATTCCGAAAAATTTCTGAAGTACATCCACACTCCCTGTCCCCAGGCATGTACTTTGGATGGACGGTGAAGAAAAGTACACGCCATGTAGTCAGAACTACACGCCGTGTACTCACCCAAATTATGAAGATTTATTAAAATTTATTATTATATTATACAAACCCTTGAGACGTGTACCATAGTGCAGGCATAAAGCTGAGGCACAACACGTGATAGGTGTTTTATATATATGTGTTTAATTTAACATCTGCGTAATAAATGAGAATTCACCAGGTTGCCTCCAAGGTACAAGTTACGTACAAGGATAATTTTAAATGAATTTATTTGTTTAAAATTATTATGGATGAGAATCTCAAGGAAGTTTAGAAAAGGGTTTAAGATAAAAAGATTGATTAATTAAAGATAATTAATTGATTCGAGCGTGATTTATCTTAAACAAGAACGATTAAAGAATTGAATGCTAGTTTTATTTATGCGTAAATATCGTTGCATATATGGATGATCATGAACTAGACCGATACCTTTGTATATGAATGGTTTCTTTTAATTTATTTATTTAAATTAAATTTGTTGGCATGCGAGCCATCTCCTCATTAATATGTAGGGTCTGCGCGCCCAAGGATTCTTTTATGTAAAAACCCCCTTTACCCCTCACCTGCGTGTGAGATAAATTCATATGTAATGGATGGAGCTACCAAGCTAGTGGAGGCGGCTCAAGTCAGGAGCCAAGGTGAAACCAATCCAAGGAGATACAAAGGTGGACAGGTGGAAAGCTGTAAACACGAACCCAAAAGGTTCAAGGTGTTTCTCCCCTAGGTATTGGGTTAGTTTATCAACCACTAGATAAACTAACCAATAGAAAAAGCTCATGATCATACCATTTATTTTATTTCTGTCAGTTGCATGGTTTATTTATTGTGGGTGTGTTGTCACGATCACACAATTAATGAATTAAACGAGCATGCAAGATAGAACTAAAATAAAACCGGCTTATACGTAAATATTATCTTAGACATGGTTAATCACTTAAGTATATCCCACTTAATATTAACAAGCATGTAATCAAAGATAATAAAATTTCAATTTACGTATAAGGATAAAATCCCTCAAAAGAAATATTAAGTCGGTATAGCCTTCCATAATCTTGGTTAGAATCGAACCATAGTTCAAAGTGCTTGACCAACCCTAGTTGGGGTGCTTTCAATTATCGGGGAATTATAATTCAAGGTTATGGGTTGACTTGACTTGGTTCACATCAAGGTTTGAATGCCACAACAGGACTTAGTGTGACCAAGAGGCAAAGGTTGAGGAAATCCAAAATAAAATGATTTCAGGATTGGGGAGTCCACTCAGCGGATCAAGGAGCTATGCGTTAATGAAGTTGGCATTTGTAATGCCTACCTAAAACCCTTCAAGTTGTTTGACCAAACCTAGTTAGGGTAATGCGAAGGGCAATATGGATCCTTGCCACTAGAATATTCTGGAAACAGAATATTCTGAAGTCAATGGTGAGGGCTATTGGATTTTGATAAAATAGTGGGAGACTAATAAGTATTAATTTATTTATTTGTCTCAATTTTTGTAATAAAGTACTAAATCTTTTCTCATATTAATTTGTAGAAACGACAAGAAAATGACTTCAAACATATCATTGCGCACCATACTTGAGAAGGAAAACCTTCTCACCGACACAAATTTCCAAGAGTGGTAGAGGTGTTTATGCATCGTCCTTCGCCACTAAAGGAAATTGTATGTGCTGGAAGAGCCTATTCCAGTTGCACTTGGGAAAGAGGATAATGATGAGGAATTATCTCTCTACATGAAACACATGGATTATTCCACATATGTCCAGTGTTTCATGCTATCATCCATGTCTAATGAGCTCTTGAAGCAACATGAAAACATGGACGCGTATAGAATGATGTCTCACCTTAAATATCTCTACCAAGAGAAGGCGAGACAAGAGAGGTATGAAATCTCCAATGCTTTGTTTACCATGAAGCTTGGAGATTCTACGCCAGTTGGGACTCATGTAGTTAAGCTTATTGGCTACATTGAATGCCTGGACATCTTAGGGATTAAATTCCCAGATGAGTTGCGTACAGATATCATCCTATCATCACTGCACAAGACCTTCTCTATATTCATTGTCAAATATAACATGAGCGGCAATGAGAAGAGTCTGTCGGAGCTTCTGACCTTGATTCTCCAGGTAGACAAGGACATGGGGCATGACAAACCCATAGTCCTTATGGCGAACAAGAAAAGGAAGGACAAGGCAAAGGGGCCAAAGACTTATAAATGGTCTGAAGCCCCCGAGCACCGTCCCTCCAAGAAGGGGAATATCCAGAGGCAGGGCAAGGAACGAGAGGTGGTGTGTTTTGCATGTGGCAAACAGGGCCACTGGAAGAGGAACTGTACCCAGAAGCGTGGGGACGCTAAGGGTGCGTTCGTTATCGAGTGCAATCTTTCTATTTCTACACATTGGGTATTAGATACAACTTGTGGGGATCACATCTGTATTCAAATGCAGGAACCAAGTAGATTTAGAAAGATTGCCAGAGGAGAGGCGGATCTTCGAGCTGCCAATGGCGCAAGGATGGCTGCATTGGCTATTAGAGACTACCACCTCTCATTGCCGACTGGGATGATTTTGGTTTTACAAAACTGTTATTTTGTACCTAGTGTTACCAAGAACATAATTTCTGTATCTTGTTTGGATATGGATGGATTTGTTTTCAAGTTTGTAAATAAGGGTTGTCTCTTTTAGAAGAACAACGTATGTTATGGTATGGCACATTTGAATAATGGTTTGTATGTATTAAATTACGAAAACCAAGTGTTGGCAATCGATAACGAAACAAACTCACATGACTCATACATCACCCAGTTGTGGCATCACCGCCTTGGTCATGTGAATGAGAAGCGCTTGACAAAGCTCTGGTAAGATGGCTATTTAGACTCTACTAAGCTAAAACCACTTGATAGATGTCACGCTTGTTTACAAGGAAAAATGACCAAGCCGCCTTTTGGGGGACAAGGTGAAAGGGCCACATAGCTTCTAGGATTGGTACACACGGATGTGTGTGGACCATTTCCAGTAGAATCTAGAGGTGGATATTCTTACTTCATTATTTTTATTGATGATTTGAGTAGATATGGCTATGTCTACTTAATGAGGTATAAGTCAGAGTCCTTAGAGAAATTTAAGGAATTCAAGAATGAAGTAGAGAATCAGCTTGGTAAGAAGATAAAAAATCTTTTATCGGATCGAGGTGGAGAATATCTGAACCAAGAGTTCATCAATCTTCTATGGGAGTCTGGGATTCTATCTCAGCTCACTCCTCCTTATACACCATAGTGGAATGGTGTTAGTGAAAGGAGGAACCGCACCTTTTTGGACATGGTGTGGTCAATGATGAGTCATGAGGATCTTCCATTATCCTTTTGGGGATATGCATTACAAACCACAATATACACATTAAACCGAGTACCAACTAAAGCGGAAAATGGAATTCCATCCAAGTTATGGAATGAAAGGAAACCCACTTTGTCACAAAAACGTGTATGGGGATGCGAGGCATTTGTTAAGGCCTTCTCAGACAACAAACTAGCACCCCGAGGCATGAGGTGTATCTTTATAAGATATCCCAAGGAAAAGAAAGGATATTACCTATATAACCCTTCAGACAAGAAAGTTATTGTCGCCAGAAAATCCGTATTTCTTGATAGGGAGCACATCCTAAATAAGGATAGTGGGAGAAAGATTGACTTCGACGAAGTTGATGCTCAAGATACACATGAGTTGGTACAGGAACAATTTCCACAGGTCCCCGTGGAAGAGGTTCCAGAAACACAAGTACTGCGTAGGAGCTCAAGAGAGGTAAGGGAACCAGAGAGATTTGGTTTCCTAGTCACTGAGGATGGTGAATCATTATTATTAGAAAATTATGAACCTCTCTCCTACAAGGAAGCAGTAGAAAGCTCAGAAGCTACAAGATGGATAGAAGCTATGAATTCTGAGATGGATTCCATGTATCAGAACCAAGTCTGGGTTCTGGTCGATGAGCCAGTTGATGTAAAGCCTATTGGATGCAAATGGGTATTCAAGAGAAAAATGGACATGTAAGGTCAAGTTATCACCTATAAAGCAAGGCTAGTGGCTTAAGGATTCAGACAACGTCAAGGAATTGACTATGATGAAACCTTTTCACCAATTTCCGTGTTTAAATCTATAAGAATCATACTTTCCATAGTAGCTTACCATGACTACGAGATTTGGAAAATTGATGTCAAAACAACATTCCTTAACGGGAACCTTCAAGAAGATGTCTATATGACACAACCAGAAGGGTTTGTGACACCAGGTGAAGCCAAACGGGTTCGCAAGTTGCAAAAATCCATTTATGGATTAAAGCAAGAATCTAGGTCATGGAGCATTCGATTTGATGAAGCCATAACAAAATTTGGTTTCATTAAGAACGAATGTGAGCCATGTGTTTATAAGTGGTTTAATGGAAATGCGATCATTATCCTGGTAGTATATGTTGATGACATATTACTTATTGGAAATTATGTACCAATCTTACAGTCAGTTAAGGATTGGTTGAACAAGTGTTTCTCCATGAAGGACTTGGGAGAAGCAGCCTACATTCTAGGGATCAAGATCATTCGTGATATATCCAAGAGACTGCTTGGACTAAGACAAGGTACATACATTGACCATATACTAAAGAGATTTAGTATGGAACAATCCAAGAGGGGATTGGTTCCAGTGTCACATGGCTTACATCTTTCTAAGAAAATGTGTCCCCAGACACAATAGGAGAAAGATAGAATGAGTAAGATCCCATACGCTTCGGCTATAAGATCCATCATGTATGCCATGTTATATACTAGGCTTGATGTTGCCTATGCACTGAGCATGGTAGGAAGATATCAAGCAGATCCAGGAGAACAACATTGGACTACTATTAAAACTATCCTTAAGTACCTGAGAAGAACTAAGGATATGTTCCTAATGTATAGAGGAGACGAGGAGCTTGTCATCAGAGGGTATGTTGATGCTAGTTTTCAAACAAATCAGAATGATCTGAAGTCGTAATCTGGATATGTTTTCTGTATCAATGGAGGAGCTGTGAGCTGGAAGAGTTCAAAGCAGCTAGTTGTCGCCGATTCTACAGCGGATTCCGAGTATATAGTGGCTTCTGATGCAGCCAATGAAGCCGTCTAGATTCGAAACTTTGTCCAGGATCTTGATGTGGTGCCTAGCAGTAAAGATCCCATTACATTGTATTGTGATAATACTGCAGCGGTGGATATTGCAAAAGAACCAAGGTCACATCAAAAGACAAAGAACATACTCCAGAAGTATCACCTCTTGAGGGATTTCTATCAAAGGGGTGAAGTTTCAGTGAGCAGAGTGCCCACAAAAGAGAACGTGGTGGACCCCATGAATAAAGGCCTATCTCAGCAGAAACATGAATATCATGTGAGAGATAGTGGGTTAAAGGTTGTTAGTAGTTGGCTCTAGTCCAAGTGGGAGTCTATTGGAGTTGGTGGTCTAGAACCAACTACTTTTTACTTTATTCGTTAATAAAATCTTTATCACATCTTGATTGTTCTTATGCGTGACAATGCATGTGATAATGTCCTAAGGACATCTGTTTCATTAATGGGTCATAGCGGATCCCTGCTATGATGAGAACCCAGAAGTGCCATAACACTGTTCTTGAATATATGTTCTATGGTTGGATGATATTATTTGAGGGACACAAATAATACAGGTCATTAGGGGTGAGGACTCATAAAACTTTGAGGCAACTTCTCATGGTGTGCGCCCTTGGTAATATCCAGGAGGATATTATGAGAATGAGACCCGCCAGTAGGAAATACACATTTCATAGTGTCATTGGATGTTCCTATCTATGGACGTGTGTATTGGTCCTTAGAATTTAAGATTATTATTAATGGGTATTACAACTCACACACTTAGATGTATTGAAGAAAACTGTGACGACACACTGTTCGCAGTGAGGTAGCATACTTTGGGTGGGTCACGAGTAATACTGCATTAATATATAATGCGATAAAGGATTTGTCCCTTATGTTCCATAACAGAAGTAGATATCTCAGGCTCTTTGATGGAATTGATATAGCCTAAATAAATCCATGGCCATGGTAAGGTATGGGCGAGTTCAATTCCGGGAAGTCAAAGAAAGAATAATCGAGCACATGGGTTGATGGAACTAGCATGCAACCCGCTTGATTGGAGATATCGAGACAAAGGGATTATATTACACAGTAAGCATTCATAGGAGGTGACACGTCATTGTGCTGTTAACTTATTTCTCTACGGGTGCCTTGGCGTGTTGCTAGATGCCAACCTTATACTTTAGGCAGACTTTGCCTAATGCCACCGAGAAAGAGGCCTAGAGGGTCACACACTAAGTGTGTCCATGTATCTCAGTTAAATATTAATTTAACAAGTTAAATAAATATTATTCCCGAATGTGGTTTAATAATTATTTAAGGATGTCTGATCGCATTTATTTCGACACTGGTTATTCGAGAGAATATATTTTGGGCGAAATAATATATATATTTATTAGTGAGTAATGCAGTTACATTTATTTAATAAATAAATAGCCATTACTCAAGGTCTAATAAATATGGTGGAGGAAATAAATAAAATGAAAAATAAAAGTACACGCTGTGTATATTTATATACACACCGTGTAGTTTTTTTTTCGGGATTCGTGAGAAAATATTGTTTATTTAATTAAATGATATTAAATGTAATATGTTATGTTCATGTTAAGTAATAATGATGGTCAATTGTCATTATTAAGACATGGGGTATTACTAAGAATTAAATTAAATGATTAAATTCTTTTGGGCAATTAATTCATTTTATTATTCTAAGTATTATAAACCCAATTAAATTATTCTCATTAAAAAGGAGCCATTGTTGTGCACAACATTTTTGGAAATACTCTCAATCCAAGAGAGAATTCTCTTTCCACCAAGAACGCCCTCAAGTTACAAGAGTGAGATCCTCCACCGGATCAAGGCGGTCGAAGGTGGACATCGCAAGCGAAGGTTCTTCCTCACTAGCACCTGAAGATCCCTTCGACGACGTCCATAGATATGGGGAGCACGTATGGATCACCGCTAGAGGAATATTGTACTTGGATTCTACGACGCAACGACGGATCACAGGATCATGACTGGAGACTCCAACGAAGAAAGAATTCCATCGAGGTAATTCTTATGAATTAATTAAATTAATTATAACCAACATATGATGATCCTATATCAACGGTTTCAGGACTCTTCTTTTCTTTTTGTTCTTTGTTCTATTCCGAAGATCCGGAGTTTTAAATCGTGACGGATCTTGGATTGAACGTTGTTTAACGTTAAAATTAAAGTTGGGTAAACTCACCAATGCGCTTCCGCTGCGCCCGGAACCTACACTTTAGACATGGTAGGTAAAAGTGCTAGTTAATATGCCACAACCCCGACATAATCAAGAATCTTGAAGGGGCCGATGTACTTGGGACTTAACTTTCCTTTCTTCCCAAACCTCATGACCTTATTACATGGAGATATGCATAGAAATACCATTTCTCCAACTTCTAACTCAAGATCTCATCGAAGATTGTCTACATAACTATTTTGTCGACTTTGGGCTACCTTGATGTGCTGCTGAATGGTTTTCATCTTCTCCACCATTTCTTCGACCATTTCAGGTTCTATCATATTACGGTCAATGACTTCATCCAAACACACCAGTGTTCTGCACCTTTTCCCATAAAGGGTTTCGTATGGTGCCATTCATATGCTCGAGTGGGAACTATTGTTGTAGGAGAATTCAACCAGTGGAAGATGTTGGTCCCATCCTCCTTTGAAGTCCATAGAACATTCTCTCAACATATCTTCTAGTGTATGAATAGTTCACTCAGATTGACCATCAATTTGAGGATGATAGGCCGTACTAAAGTTCAGTTCAATGCTTAAAGCATGTTGGAGACTTTTCTAGAACTTCAAGATGAATCTCATATCTCGATCAGATACAATAGATAGTGGTATTCCATGCAGCCTTAACACTTATTTGATATATATCTATGCAAGTTGATCCAATGAGAAGTCATCTTGAATTGTGATAAAATGATCTGTCTTTTTAAGATGATCCACAATAACCCATATAACATTGTTTTCTCTGGATGTCCTTGGACATCCAGTGACAAAGTCCATAGTGATGTTCTCCCATTTCCATGTTGGTATGGGTAGTGGTTTCATTATCCCTTTAGACTTCTATGTTTCAGAATTCAGTTGTTGATATATCAGGCACTTTGATGTATACTCAACAATATTCTTCTTCATATTGTCCCACCAAAAGTTCTCTTAGAGATCTCGATACATCTTTGTGATCCCTGGTCGAATAGAGAAGGTTGAGCTATGGGCATCATTCAAAAACTCCTTATTTATCTATGGATAAGATGGTACACATAATCATGCCCCAAATCTTACAACTCCTTCATCATAAATCATAAATTCATAGGATTTTCCATTTCTAATGGCTTCCACCCTTTTTTGAATTTTCATATCTTTTCTTTGAGCATCATTTATTTTCTCCATGAGGGATGATTGAGCAATAATTTGAGAAAGGATTGATGATATTACCCCCTTAATGATTCCCATGTTTATCCTCTACAAATCTAAGAATATTGGATCCTTTTCAATTCTCATCATTGATAAAGATGCATGATCCTTTCTACTTATAGCATCTTCCACCTTGTTTTCCTTACCAGGATGGTAGTGGATTGAGCAGTCGTAATACTTGATGATATCTATCCATCTTCACTGGTTCATATTAAGATCTTTTTGTGTGTGAATATATATTTGAGACTCTTATGATCATTATATATCTCACACTTCTCCCCATAGAGATAATGTTGCCATATTTTTAACGCAAAGATCACAACCGCTAACTCTAGGTCATGCATAGGATAGTTTTTCTCATGGATTTTCAGCTGCCTTGAGGTGTAGGCTATAACTTTATCATTTTTCATTATCACACAACCTAAGACCTTCTTTTAAGCATCATTGTACACCAAAAAGAGTTCTCCATTGGTTGGGAGTGTGAGTATTGGCGCAGTGATAAGCCTCTTTTCAACTACTTAAAGTAGTCTTCACATTCTTGAGTCCAGATGAACTTCACTCCCTTCCATGTCAGCTTGGTCATTGTATTTTACAATCATGATAAGTTCTTCACAAATCATCGATAATACCTAGCTAGACCTAGAAAGCTACAGATCTTCATTACAGATGTTGGCCTGGGCCACACTTTAATTGCCTTTGTCTTGGAAGGGTCTATAGATATCCCTTTGTTGGTGATAACATACCTAAATAATGATAATTCCTCCATTCAGAACTCAAATTTACTGTAATTTTCATACAGCTTCTCCCTTCACAAAGTCTTTAACACAGTATTTAAATGCTCCTCGTTTTCCTCCTTGCTCTTGGAGTATATCAGAATATCATCAATAAAGACTTCCACAATTTTTTCGAGATGATATCTAAATACTCTATTAATTAAATCCATAAAACTTGTTAGAGAATTAGTGAGTCTTAAGGTCATAACTATGAACTCATAGTGTCCATACCTCGTTCTAAAGCCAGTCTTTGGAATATCTTTCTTTCTCACCTTTAATTAGTGATATCCCAACTGAAGGTCCACCTTAAAGAAATAAATGGCCCCATGAAGCTGATAGAACAAGTCATCTATCCATTCCAGGGGATACTTGTTCTTTATCGTGATTTTATTGAGCTCATGATAATTAATACAAAGGCGCATTGATCCATCCTTCTTCTTGAAAAATAGGACTGACGCACCCCATGGTGAAGCACTCTAGCGTATAAAACCCTTCTCCAGATTCTTCTGTAATTGCTTCTTCAGCTCTTCCAGCTCTACGATGGCCATTCTATAAGGTGAATTTTATATAGGTAGGGATCCAGGAATAATTTCAATTTAGAACTCAAACTCTTGACTAGGAGGAATATCAGAAAACTCTTCAGGGAATACATTAGTATAATCCCTCATGATGGGCATGTCTTCAAGCATGATTCTCTCATTTGTCGCGATCATTTGATCTAGACATGATTTATTACAAGGAATTAATATCCACACTTGATACAATGATTCTATAGGAGATTCATCTTCATTTATACACTTGTAAATAATTGGAGGATGCTTCAAGATGTGAAGAGTGATCTCCCTTTCCTGAAAGTTGATGTTAGATTTGTATAAAGATATCCAATCCATAACCAAGATAACATCGAACTCCACTAAAGGAAGTATAAAAAGATTTTATGGGAGGTTCATCCCACAAACATTTATCAGGGAGGAGTTATAAACCTTTGATGTAATAATTTCTCTATTCACTATTCTCACAAATAACATATCATCCAAATTTTGAGGTGGTGTTTGAATAGTTATACTAAAATTTAAAGATATGAAAGAATGCATAGAACTAGAATCAAGTAGTACGTTCTCTATTCTTGAATGAATAACTAGAATACCTGTCACCACATCATTATTTAGATCCACCTCATTAGTAGTGATAATACAATCCATTACTTGTTGCCTTGGAGGTTTTTGTTGATTTTCTCCGACAACCCTAGGCTTAGGGAAATTGTTCACACAATTCCCATGATCCTTGCAATTATAACATTGTACCACTGGCTGAGAGTCTATTTGAACCTTCCTTTATTCTTCCATATTGGCAGGATTCTTCATATCTCATTGGTAGTTTTTAGCCAGATGTCCCATCTTTCCACATTTTAAGCAATTCATGGTTCCCTTTAGACAGTTACCATGATGGTTCTTCCCACAATTTTTACACGTGGGATGGTTGGGATTATTTCCATCATGGAATTTATTTACGGATCTTCCCACATTAGATTCCATTTTCCTCTTTTTGTTGCTGGTCCCATGATACCACAGAGAGTCTCTGATCTTCATTTCAACCTTAAGGGCATAACAAACAATATCCTCAAATCTATCGAAGTCTCAAATCAACAATGCTTTTCGTAGACTCAGCTTTAGTCCGCTAAAGAATCTATCCACCATGCTTTCGATGTTTATAACAAATCCAGAGGCATACCTTGAAATCCTTGTAATGTTTGCTTCATATACCCTTCCTTCTACTTGAGTCTGAGAAACTCTCTTTCCATCTTGAGATGGAGGGTTCGGAGAAAATATTTATTGAAAAACATTCTCTTGAATTACTCCCAATCCATGGAATCAATTTCCCCCCTATGGTTTTGTATTCTTGATCAGTGTCCACCACAGATCATATTTCCCATCAAAACGATAGACCGCAAACACAACTTTCTCTTCTTATGGGCATTAGAGGACAAAGAATACATTTTCAATGGAGTTAATCAACTGTTCCATGAGAAGGGGATCAGAAGATCCACTAAACATAGGAGGCCTTTTTCCACATGAAGGATTCTATAACAAATTTCTCTTTCCTTTATAGAGGATGGAATTCCACGTGATTAAAATTATTATTCATAACTTGATCCAGCTAAGCAAGTATTTTCACGATGTTTTGAGTAGCTTGTCCCATCAAATTTGGCATATCATTAGGGAAATCTTTACATTCCCTGTCACATTGATTTTTGGAACATGTTCTTCTATTTCCCGCCATTAACTAAGAAAAAGAACATATAATTAGAGGGCTTGAATACTTAGCTATTGATCATAAAATTGAAACATTAACATAAAAAGATAAACTTGTAAAGGGGAAGTATATCCTAACTTGTGATTCCCTAGGTTTAAATTGAGGTTATCCTTAATCTATTTCTTAACTTATATCCTTATGGGATTTTTTATTCCTTTAATAATGGGTTGTACCAAGATCATGAATTTACCAAATCATATCCCCCAGGAGTGTCCAACCAATAGTGCATCAAGGACTATTGTCATGCACCATTTCCCGTTCGAGTTTAGCTCAAAGTGGTGTTTTTGAGGTTTTCCCCTAGATACATCTGTGCCAGATCCACCTCTACCTGTTTTTATCTAGACGAGGATTTATTTTCTTGATAAACCACTTACTCTATACTTACCAAAATTTTAGGGGTGTTTTATTATACTTAGTATCATCCTTAAGGTTCTTAATAAAGTGATATATTCCTAATCTTTGAAAATAACTAGACCATCCTATGATATCAACTATAGTAACTATAGTATTTTATATATATCATTGCATGATTTTAAGCACAATTAAGCATCAAATTACAAGCCAAGGATCATAAAGTATAGTTTCTTAGAAGACTAGGTACATAATCAAACATTATAAAAACAACTTTTTATTTAATATCCATAATTATCTCCTATATTTTATTGTTCTCATAAATCTTCATAGGATAACCTGGGGATAACATGAACAAAGAGATGAGCTAAAATCCCAATAAGGGAAAATCATAGTAATAAAGCTTTAGAACATGGGTTAAAAGGCATGACATAATGATATAAAAAGGCATGGAAAATATGAAATCATAAAATATAAACATGGGATCATATAAACATGGAGTCATAATAATGTGGCAGCAACATAAAACATGAAATTAGCATGATTCAATACTCATTGCACATAGAGGAGAATAAGTCAAGGTTAACCACCAAGATCGTTGCACATGGTAGCACAAGTCAAGGCTAACTGCCAAGACTGTTGCACATAACGTCTTATGAGACTCAACTTTACCCAATGAATTGGAGATCTATCTGGTCTCACCCATATTAACATGTTCATGAATATGATTTCCACATAAATAATCATACATAATCAACCACACATAAATATAAGGGTACCCATGGAAAGAAATGAGTATCGTAATCAAGCCATAAAGCATAATTTAATGGGTGTATCATACAAGTGTCCATGAAAAAAAGGAATTAGACCAATAATGTACATTAATAAAGTATAATAGGAATATATCATAATAATTGATGCCAAATTTAAGTGATAACTTGTAAAATAGTTCTTTAAGAAACTTTAAAATTAAAACATTTTAGTGCGGTCTAATGAAAATATCAAAGATCATTTAAAATAGAAAAGGGCATAATATTTTATATAAAACCAGAAGTGAACCAAGAAGGTTTTCATGATAAAAAGAGTGGTTTTATAATTATAATTGTTTCTTAAAAATAGATCATATAGTGTACTTGAAATTGGGTAAGAAATCAGGAATTTCCCTTAAAATGGGTTTGCTTATCGAGAAGTATTGAGGAGGGAATCATTTAAAAACATTTATATCCCTAAAATAGAATGAGGGATGGATCTTGAAAAATGAATTTGGATCATATAAATAGTATGTATAAGTTGTAAATAAAAATAGAAGACAACTTTATTTGGATAAAAATAAAGATAGAGCTACCCAAAGGAATGTAGGAGGTTCGGGTAGAACCCCTTACAGAATATAAGCATGGTTCCGGGTGTACTTAGGAGGGATTAATGAGAGATAAAGGGTTTTATATTCTTTTATAGATCATGAGGGTAGTATGGGGGAGGTGTGAAATCATACCCCATCATTAGAAACTCTATATAAAAGGACATCACATAGAGAAGATTCCTGAATAAATGTGAGAAAGAGAGGATCTCTTACCTATAGTTGGAGTTTTTCGTAGTGGTAAGCTCCCCGTAATCCTACATGAAAAATGGGGGTTCAAAACCCATTGGGAGCAGGGCACTGTAGCAGTACTATAGCATACTGTAGCCGTAGTGGCATTATAGCAACGACAGGCACTGTAGCGGTGGTAGGTCACTGTAGCGACAACATGTCACTATAGCGGCGGCATGGCACTGTAGCAGCGACAAATATTGTGCAGTATTGTAGCAGGTAGAGTACTGTAGTAGTACTATTCCCAAAATAGGCCTTGGGCCAAATATTTGGGCCTATGGGCCATGTAATGGGCTAAATGCCCACTGAGCCTTCGGGCTATATAATGGGTCTCCCTATACCCAGTTAAAAGTGGTATTTTCTTTGCTTTAAATAATAAATGAGGCTTTGACCCCAACCTTTAAAAAAAAGAGGATCCCTTACCTTAAGTCTGATGGTGTTCTTTACTTAATATTAATGAACTGAATAATAAAATTAGGTTAATTAATTAATAATTCCATAACCTCCAATACATGTTATTGATTTAGTATAACCTTATCAAGTTTATCCATGTCCTTTTTGACGAGTTAAGAGGTTCAATTTCATTGTTTGGGAGCATTTGCTTCCTTGGTTTTAATGATCGGTTCACTTATATTCATGTTCGAATAAACATGTATGATGAGAATGGTTGTACAGAATTGAAGTTATATTTTATTATTGAACATACAAAAGATTACATGGTTATAAAATTCATTTGGTTATTTAGAGTGAAGATGAATCATTATATAAAACATTAATGATAAATGCTTGGATTAATTTGGAAATTTTGCTCATAATTAACTTTTTTTGTATTATTATTTTACATCATGTATGAAAAAGGATTCTAGAACAACACATAAGATAAAATATATATTTAATAGTCTGGTTCAACCATAAAAATGGTTTCATGATCATAATTAAATATGATAATAGAAATTGATAACCCATCGTCCTTGAATGTGATAAATTAACACATCTCAGGTGGAGGCAAATTTTTGGGTTACTGTAGCAGTGTTGTAGTAGGTACTATAGTAGGTAATATAGCAGCTGAAACTATTCACCATATTTGGGCATTCGGGCGACCAGTTTGGGCCTACGGGTCTCAGGGCCTTCAGGTCATCAAAGGCCTTCGGGCCTCAGGGCCTTTGGGCCACAAAGACCATGGAGTAGCCCAATTCACACAGAGCAGGCCCCAGAAGAGGATCAGAGCAAAGAGTAGTAGTCACCAAGAAGCAGAGCTAACCAGATTGGAAGAATGAGAGGGTATGATAACCACCATCGGGACTAGTCACTATATGTCTTTGTACGAGGCAATGCTATCCAATCAACAATGCAAGGTGGGGAGCTAGGTGATCAATGATTCATAAGATGAGGAGGGGTAGTTACAGTGGGTTGGGCCTACAGGTCATGTAATGGGAACAATATGCCTCTAGGGCTTACGGGTCATGTAAGGGTTCCCCTTCAACCCTTAAAAGGGAGATTATCCATAATAAAATAAAAAAGAAGGCCTTCGGGCCATTCGGGCTAAACACATATCAGACGATGTTTTTGTTTTTTTCATATAAAAGAAGGGGAAAGAGAGATGATAATGAATTATCCCATTAGTATAACAACATTCTGGTACATACATGGTACTATATTTTTCATACCATTTGGACAAGGAGAGGTTAGTAAAGAAAAGAGAACAAAGGAACATGAAAAGAAAATGAAAGAAAAGAAAAGAGGAATTTACCTCTTGATTTAATCTTCCTTGAGAGCCTCTTAAGGGGAGAGGATTTGGTATTTTGAGAAGACCAAGGGCTGCTGGATGTGGGGGAGGATCTTGGGGAGAGATTTGGTCATAATTTAGGGAAGACAAAAGTCTTGAGAGGAGTGAATATAAGAGGGAAGTGTGGGTGGTTTTTATAGTGGAGGGGAGGAGGGTTTTCTTAATATTTTAATCATTAGTTTATTATTTCTCCATAAGATAAGAAATAATCATGATTCCATGACCAAAAATAGTAATATTTAATGTGACTTTGAAACCAAGGTTCTTACATCATCCATGACTCAATAAATAGTGTATTTAACATATAATTTATATATACGGTAAATTACCGTATTTTACTATTTATCAAAAATTCAAGTATTTTAGACTAATCCTAAAAATTAACCCCAACCATTTTTCGACATGTAGAATCTAAAAATGAAATCCATTTTTCAAAAATAATTTTCTAAATATGATTAATTTAAATTTTAATTTAAATCATAATTGACTTGAAAAATATAGATTTTAAAACTATAACTGATTTTATAATGCTTTCAAAAATTACACATGGTCTTATAAAATTATCTTAAAACCAAAAAACATAAAATTTTTAATTTATGAACACCTTTTAGGAAAATACATTTTCTTTTAAATTAATTAATTAATTGTAATTAATTATCTATGACTTACAAAAATAACAATACTTTTACTATGGTCATATTATCACTTATAATATGACTAAATTTTATTTATACATTCAAGGGTGAGGTTACTATTCTTTTGGATGATTTACTATTCATAAGGATCATATTACTATTCATAAGGGTAGGTTACTATTCATAAGGGTATGTTACTATTCACCAAAAAAAAATTAAGTTTGCCTCATTAGACTCCAAACATCCTATTGATCGCAACCGCGTATGTCAGATTTTCGAAATTCAAAACACATAAGTGACAATATTATGTTTAAAGGTCACATAGTACTTATTAGTTCATTGAGTTGTGATTTCATGTGATTATATAACATAATTATAAGAATAGAATTTTCCATTGATAAAACATTTGATCTTTAGATTGAGTCATACCAGTCCCATCATGCACCGGTTTGATGTGAGACTGCTTCATACCCATCACAAAGGACTTATGAATCTACGTTCTAAATTATCAAGACAATCAGAGTGTGTTTTCTTAGTTTTCAATGAGTGACATGTTTTGAACTAAAACATCAATTTTAAACTGATAACGAATACTTTTAGTCATTCCAGTCACACTGTGTGTTGGATTGAGGTGTGATTGATTCCAAAACGTTACAAATGACTCACGGATCATTTTCCTAAAGTATCAAAACAATCTGAATGAGTTTTCCCCATTTTAAACATGTTACATGTTCTTTTTATTTAAATTAATGCCAATTTTAAATAAAAAGACACACTTGGAGTCATACTTATCACAATTTGCATCGTATTGAGTTGTTGTTGAATCATACACATCAAAAATGACTCATGGATTGTTTTTCTAAAGTATCAAAATAATCCAAATGCGTTTGGTCAGTTTTTAGTATGATAGTTGTGTTTTTTTTACTAAATTGTCATTTCAAACTAGAAACACACATTTTGAGTCATACCGGTCACATCGTGCATTAGTTTGATATGAGACTGCTTCATACACATCACAAAGGACTTATGAATCGATGTCCTAAATTATCAATACAATCAGAGTGTGTTTTCTTGGTTTTCAGCAAGTGACATGTTTTGAACTAAAATGTCAATTTTAAACTGATAACAGACACTTTTAGTCATACCATTCACACCATGCATTAGATTGAGGTGGGGTTGATTCCTACACATCACAAATGACTAATTAATCATTTTACTAACGTATCAAATCAATTTGAATGTATTTTCTTAGTTTTTAGTATGTCGCTTGTTCTTTTTACTAAAATTAATGTCAATTTAAATAAAAAGACACACATGGAGTCATACTGGTCACACTGTGCATAATATTGAGGCGCGGTTGACTTCTACACATCATAAATGACTCATGGATAATTTTCCTAAAGTATAAAAACAATCCGAATGCATTTGGTCAGTTTTCAGTATGCTAGTTGTGTTTTTTTTACTAAAATGTCATTTCAAAATGAAAACATGAATTTTGAGTCTTATCAGTCACATCGTGCTTCAGTTTGACATGAGACTGATTCATACATGAAACAAAGGACTTACAAATTGATTTCTTAAATTATTAAGAGAATCAGATCATGTTTTCTTGGTTTTTAGTGAGTGACACATTTTGAACTAAAATGTCAATTTTAAACTGATAACGGACACTTTTAGCCATATCGGTCACACTGTACGTCAGATTGAGGTTTAGTTGATTCCTACACATCAAAAATGAATCATGAATCATTTTACTAAAGTATAAAAACAATATAAATGTGTTTTATTAGTTTTCTATATGTCACTTGTTCTTTTTACTAAAATTAATGTCAATTTTAAATAAAAAGACACACTTGGAGTTATACTGGTCACACTGTGCATCACATTGAGGTTCGATTGACTCTTAAATGTCACAAATTACTCATGGATATTTTTAATAAAGTATCAAAACAATCCAAATGCAATTTCTTAGTTTTTAGTATGCCAATTATTATTTGTTACTAAAATGTCATTTCAAACTGGAAACACCCATTTTGAGTCATACCAGTCACATCGTGCGTCAGTTTGATGTGAGGATACTTCATAAATGTCACAATGGAGTTATTAATTGGTTTCCTAAATTATCAGGATAATCAGATTTTGTTTTATTGGTTTTCAGTGAGTGACGTGTTTTGAACTAAAATGTCAATTTTAAACTAATAATGGATACTTTTAGTCATACCGATCACACTGCACGTCATATTGAGGTGTGGTTGATTCCTACACATCCAAAATAACTCATTAATAATTTTCCTAAAGTATCAAAACAATCCGAATGCATTTGCTCAGTTTTTAGTATGTCAATTGTTCTTTTTACTAAAATTAATGTCAATTTTAAATAAAAAGAGATACTTTGAGTTGTACCGGTCACACCATGCATCATATTGAGGTTAATTTGATTCCTACACATCATAAATTACTTATAAATCATTTTTATAAAGTATCAAAACAATTCAGATGTGTTTTCTTGGTTTTTCAGTATGCCAGTTCTTCTTTTTACTAAAATTAATGTCAAATTTAAATAAAAAGAGATAATTTGAGTAATACCGGGCACATTATGTATCAAATTGAGGTAATACTAATTAATACATGTCATAAATGACTTATGGACCATTTTATTAAAGTATCAAAACAATATGAATAGGTTTTATCAGTTTTGAGTATGTTGGTTGTCTTTTTTACTAAAATTTATATCAATTTTAAATAAAAAGACACACTTGAAGTCATATCTGTCACATAGTGTGTCTGATTGATGTACGACTAAATGAAAAACATCCCAAAGTCTTGAAACCAACATTAACTTTAAATGTTATCATAATTTCCATTGCCTTTATTTATCAAACTATCAACACTACAGATTGACTCAATGTTCTTAGCAGAAAAACCTTTCTCATTATTGAAATCCAGGAGAGTGGAGGAAGCTCATGTGTCCATTATATCACAAGAATCCACTGCAATGAGAACAAGATCTTCCTACACTATTATAGATTTCAACAAGAAATATTTTTCCACCAAATAACATCAACTCTATATAGTGTTGGAAGCTCGATAAAGAGAAGCGATGGAAAGCATAAAGATATGTGAAAAAAACTAAATAAGTGTTAGATAAAAATGATAAGGAAATTAACTTACAAATTATAGGTAAAATGAAGAAAATTTTAAATAAAAATAATCACTTATATTATGTTAATTTAGTAGAGAACAAATAATATTATGAGGATAAAATAGTATATTAAAAAAAATTTACCTTCTCATTGAATTCTGAGTTGTAGCCTCGAAGTCCTATCTCTCATGAGGATGAAAATATTCAAACAAATCAACCCGAATCAAACAAAGGAATCCACCCATATAAGAAAAAAATTCTTATGTGAGTAACACTAAAAAGAAGTAAATTAACATAAATATGAAACAATCCACTACTTCTATGGAAGTCACATCTTCATGCTATGTGTTTACATTATTCCATTAGGTATGCTGCCCATTTGTTTCTAAGAAAATATATATATGTAGAGACCTGTTTTTTTCCTTGTAATATTTTGAAATATTTCTATATATATTTCTAGAGTTAGGAACATAGAAGATGTATAACGACCCTAACCTTTTACATATAACATTAAATGATTTTATGAATAATTATACATCAGAGTACAAACCAAGAACCATAAAGTCTAGTGTCTTGGAAGACTAGGTACATAATAATTTTTTTTATTTAAACTCCATAATGATATCCTATATTACATTGTTCTCATACATCTACATAAGATACCCCGGGGAACACATGAACAAAGGGATGAGCTAAAAAGACCAGTAAGGGAGTATATATAAGAATAAGGCTTTAGCATATAGGTTAAAAGGCATGAAATAATGATAAAAAAACATGGAACATATAGAATCATATAAACATGTAGTCATAGTAATGTGGAATAAACTTAAAACATGACTTTATTATGAGTCAAGGCTAACCTCCAAGATCATTTCACATAGTATCACAAGTCAAGGCTAACCACCAAGACCGTCGTACATAACATATCACGAGACTTAACTTTACCCAATGCATTGGAGCGCTATCTAGGTGCACCCATCTTAAAATGTTCATGAATATTATTTCCACATAAATAATCATATATAATCAATCATACTTAAACATAAGGGAACCAATGGAGAGAAATGGGTATCACATTCATGTCATAAAGCATAATGAATGGGTGTATCATAAAAGTGTCCATGAGAGAAAGAAATTAAAAAATACATGGAAATTAATAAGGTAAAAAAGGAATATAGCATGGTAAGTGATGTAAAACATAAGTGACAACATGTAAGAAGAGTATTTAGGAAATTCTTAGCATTAAAAAATTTTAGTGCGGTTTTAAGGAAAATACTATAGAGCTCTTAAAATAGAAATGGGAACAAGCTTTTATATAAAACTAGAAGTGAACCAAGAAGTTTTTAATAATAAAAATTATGATTTTATAAAGACAATGGTGGCCTAAAATATAGGATAGAGTCCACTTGAAATTGTGTAATAATTCGGCTAGTTTCCTTAAAACAAGTTTGCTTATCGAGAAAGTATTGAAGAGGGAATTACGTAAAAACATGTATATCCATGAAAGATAATGAGTGTAGGATCTTGAAACATGATTTTTGAGAATATAAAAAGTATGTATAAGTTGTAAATAAAAATAAAGTACAAATTAATTTGGGTAAAAATAACATTGGATCAACCCGAAGGAATAAAGTTAGTTTGGGTAGAATCCCTTACCTTAAGTCTGATGGTGTTCTCCACTTGATATTAATGACCTGAATAATCAAATTAGGTTGATTAATTAATAATTATAGAACCTATTATATATTAAAATGATTTATTACAACCTTTTTGAGTTCATTCATAACCTTTTTGATTGGTTATGAGGTTCAATTCCATTGTTCGGGTCCGTTTGTTTCCTTGGTTCTAATGATCAGTCTACTTATATTCATGTTCAGAGAATCATGTAAAATGGGGAATGTTGTCTAGAATTGGAGTTATAATATATTATTTAATATCCATAATGTTTCATGTTTATAAATTTAATTTGGTTACTTGGAGTGAAGATTAATCATTATGTAAAACTTTAGTGATAACCTTTTGAGTTAATTGGCATTTTTTGGCCACAGGGAACATGTTTTGTTTTATAAATCAAAACCTTGTGTAAAAAAAGATTACAGAACAATATATGAGACATAATACATATATTATAGTCTGGTTCAATCATAATAGTGGTTTCATGACTATAATTGAAGATGGTTACAAAAATTAAAAACCCATCATCCTTGAATGTGGTAAATTAGCACATCTCGGATGATGTTTTCATTTTTAGTATTAAAGAAAGGGAAAGGAGAGATGATGAATAATTATCACTTTATCATGAAAAAATTCCATTTCATTTAAGGTACTGGATTCATCACAACATTTGGATGAAAGGAGGTGAGTAAAGAAAAAGAAACTAAATGAACTTGAAAATAAAAGAAAAGTTGAGAGATCCCTTATGAAAATTCAGTAGCCTAACAACGTCACTTAAAATTTCATAAAATGAATTGATGAGAACAAAAAGGGTATCTCATAATATGTAAATAAAAAGGAAATTAATAAGAATACATAATATCAAACTACAACATATGAAAATTGAAATTCAAATAGATAACATAAAAGAAGTGTTGACTAAAATAGGAGGGTGAAAGGTTCCCTTACCTTGTGGAGTAACTCCTAAAACTTGAAGGTTGGGACCTTGGGGGCTTGAGGAAACCTTGGGAGGGATAATAGTGAGGTAAAAATACTATATATTCTAGGATTATGGACATGGAATGCAAGAAAATGAAGGAAAGAGTGGGTATTTATAGTAAAAGAGAGAGAGAGAGTTTTTTATTAATTTCAAAGGACACCTCACTAGTGGTTTTTTCAAAACCATGGGATTTCCCATATAATTGCCCATGGTATTATCCAATTAGGACACCTCATTTAATATATTACTGTACATAAGTATACCAAAACTTTATATTAATTATTACATCATTATGATGTCATTAAACATACAGAAAACTCAAAACTGTATTTTTACTATTCACAAAAAAATTCAAGTATTTTAGAAAAATTCAAAAAATTCACCTTAACCATTTTTCAACATGTAGAATTTAAAAAATAAATCCATTTTTTGAAAATAATTTTCTAATATTTTTAATTTAATTTTTAAATAAAATCATATTTTATTCAAGAAAATCAACATTAAAACTATGAATCGTTTTATAACACCTTGAAAAATTAATCAAGGTCCCATAAAAGTATCTTATAACCATAATAAAATAAAGTAATAATTTATAATTACATTTTATGAAAATAAATTTCCATTTTAAATTATTAAATTAATCATAAAATTGCAAATAAAATATTTTTGACATACAAAAATACCGATTCTTATCTTATAATCATTTTTTCACTTTTAAGATGTCTAAATTGTACTTATACATTCATGGGTGAAGTTTATACCTTTTTACCAATTTTTTATTCATTAATATTCATAAGGATATGTTACTATTCATCAAAAATTAAGTTTTCCTTATCAGACTCCAAAAAAATTACCGATCACAATTGTAGATGACCATTTTTCGAAATTCAAATCACATAAGTGACAAACTTATGTTTAAAGGTCACATAGTACTTAGTAGTTAACTGTGTTTTGATTTCATGTGATTATATGACATTTTTATAAGAAATTAATTTCCATTAATAAAACATTGGGTTGTTACATTCTTCCCCCCTTAAGAAGTTTCGCCCTTGAAATTACGTTTTACATTCTAGGCCATAAATAGGTGTGGGTACTTTTCCTTCATTGCTTCCTCCAGTTACCGTGTTTCCTCTTCTTAATTATGTTTCCACCATAGTACCTTGAACATGTGAGTAGTCTTGTTACATAGAACTTTATCTCTATGATCCAAGATCTTCATTGACTGCTCCTCGTAAGAAATATCATCCTCCAACTGTACCACCTCTGAAGAGATTACATGTGAAGAGTCTGGTATGTACTTACTTAAGAGGGATGCATGAAATACATCATGTACTTTGGACATGGTAGGTGGAAGTGCTAGTCGATAGGCCACAACCCCGACATGATCAAGAATCTCGAAGGGGCCGATGTACTTGGGACTTAACTTTCCTTTCTTTCTAAACCACCTTCTTCTACAGAGATATGCGTAGAAATACTATGTATCCAATTTTGAACTCAAGGTCTCATTGACGACTGTCTGAATAACTATTCTATCGACTTTGGGATACCTTGATATGTTTCTGAATGGTTTTCACCTTCTCCACCATTTCTTTGACCATTTCAGGTCTTAGCAGCTTACGCTCACCGACTTCATCCCAACACACCGGTGTTCTGCACCATTTCCCATAAAGGCCTTCATATGGTGCCATTCGAATGCTTGAGTGGAAACTATTGTTGTAGGATAATTCAACCAATGGAAGATGTTGGTCTCATCCTCCTTTTAAGTCCAAATAACATGATCTCAACATATCTTATAGTGTATGAATAGTTCGCTTATATTGGCCATCGGTTTGAGGATGATAGGTCATACTGAAGTTCAGTTCAATACTTAGAGCATGTTGGATAATTTTCCAGAACTTTGAGGTGAATCTCAGATCACGATGGGATACAATAGATATTGGTAATCCATGCAGGCTTACCACTTCTTTGATGTAAATCCATGCAAGTTGATCCAATGAAAAGTCCTCTCAAATTGAGATAAAGTGAGTTGTCTTTGTAAGATGATCCACAATGACCCATATAGCATTGTTTCCTCTAAATGTCCTTGGAAGTCCAGTGACAAAGTCCATGGTGATATTCTCCCACTTCCATGTTGGTATGGGTAGTGGTTTCATCATCCCCTTAGACTTATATATTTTAGCCTTCACTTTTTTACATATCAGGCACTTCTATATATATTCAATAATCTACCTTTTTATATTGTCCCACCAAAAGTTTTCTCGGAGATCTCGATACATCTTTGTGCTCCCTGGGGGAATAGAGAAGGTCAAGCTATGTGCGTTATTCAAAAGATCCTTATTTATCTCTGGATCAGATGATACAAATAATTGTGATCCAAATCTTATAAATCCTTCCTCATCAATTTTGAAATCATAGGATTTCCATTTCTGATAGCTTCCACCCATTTTTGAATTTCCACATCTTTTACTTGAGATCCCTTTATTTTCTCTATGAGAGATGGTTGAGAAATCATTTGAGAAAGGATTGATGATGTTCCCACCTTAATGATTCCCATGTCCATCCTATGCAAATCTAAGAAGATCGTATCCTTTTCAATTCTCATCATTGATAAAGAGGTATGATCCTTTATACTTAGAGCATCCACCACCTTGTTTACCTTACCAGGATGGTAGTGGATTGAGCAGTCATAATATTTAATGAGCTCTATCTATATTCACTGGTGCATATTAAGATCTTTTTATGTGAATATATATTTGAGACTCTTGTGATTAGTATATATCTCACACTTCTCCCCATAGAGATAATGCCTCCAAATTTTTAACATAAAGATCACAACCGCCAACTCCAGATCATGTGTGGGATAGTTTTTTCTCATGGATTTTCAGCTTCCTTGAGGCATAAAATTTCACTTTATCATTTTTCATCAGCACACAGCCTAATCCCTTCTTATAAGAATCACTATACACCACAAAAATTTCCCCACTTTCTAGGAGTGTGAGTACTAGCATAGTGATAAGCCTTTTTTTCAACTCCTTGAAATAGTCTTCACATTCCTGAGTCTAGAAAAACTTTACTCCCTTATGTGTTAGATTGGTCATTGGGTTTGAAAATTGTGAAAAGTTCTTTAAAAATCGTCGATAATACCCGGATAGACCCAAAAATCTTTGGATCTCCATTACAGATGTTGGTCTTGTATAAAGATAGCCAATCCATGCCCAAGATAGTGTCTAACTCCACTAAAGGAAGTATGATGATATTTACTGGGAGGTTTAGTACACAAACATTAACCAGGGAGGATTTATAAACCATGGATGCAATAATTTCCTCAGTTTTTGTTCTCTCAGATAACTTATCCTCCAAATTTTGAGGTGGTGTTTGAATAGTTCTACTAAACTTTCAAGATATGAAAGAATTCCTAGAACCAGAATCAAATAGTACATTCACTATTCTTGGATGAATAACTAGCGTACCTATAACCACATCGTTGTCCAACTCCACCTCAGTAGTAGTGACATCACATGACCTTCCTTGTTACCTTGGAGGTTGTTGTTGATTTCTTCCAACAAACATTGGCTTAGAGAAATTGTTTACATAATGCCCGAGATCCTTGTAGTTGTAACACACCACCACTAGTTGAGAATTGATCTGAACCTTTATTTATTCTTCCACATTAGTGGTATTTTTCATATCCCTCTATCAGTTCTTGGCCAGATGTTCCATCTTTCCACTTTTGAAGTAATTCTTGGTTCCCTTTAGACAGTTCCCAAGATGCTTCTTCCCACAAATTTTACAAGTGGGATATTTTGGATTCTTTCCATCATGGGATTTGTTCGTTGAACCAACCATGTTGTTCTCCATTTTTCACTTCTTTTCACTAGGCCCACGAGACCACTAAGAGTCTCTAATATCTATTTTAACCTTGAGGGCACAACAAAAAATCTCCTCATAACTGTCAAAGTCTCGAATCACCAATAATTTTCATAGACTTAGCTTTAGTCCACTAAAGAAGTGATCCACCTTGCTTTCGGTATTCATGAAAAAGCCAGAGGTGTACCTTTCAAGCCTTGTAAAGTTTGATTTATATGCCCTGATGGATTCATCTTCCTTCTGCTTGAGTCCAAGGAACTCTCTTTCTATCTCGATATGGAGGGTTTGAGGAAAATATTAATTGAAAAAAATTCTCTTGAATTCCTCCTAATCCATGGAATCAATTTAATCTTGGGACTTTGTATTCTTGATCAATTTCCACCACTGATCAGCTTCCCCATCAAAATGATAGACCACCAGTACAACTTTCTCTTCTTCCAATCACTGGAGAATAGAGAATGTCTTTTCAATAGAGTTAATCCACTATTCTGTGAGGAGGGGATCAGAAGATCTGCTAAACATGAGAGGCCTTTTCCGCATGAAGGATTCAATGATAACTTGTTCTTTACTTGGAGGAGGGGGGAGTTCCACATGATTCAAGTTATTATTCACAATGTGATCCAGTTGAGCAAGTACTGTCATGAAGTTTTGAGCACCCATTCCCATCATATCAGGCATATCATTAGGGAAATCATCACATTGCCTATCACATTGATTATTGGAATATGTTCTTCTATTTACCACCATTAGCTAAGAAAAATAACGCATAATTAGATGGATTTAATACTTAGCCATCAAGAATAAAAAAAGAAACTTTGAACATAAGGGGATAAACTTGTGAAGGAGAAGTATATCTTAACTTGTGATTCCCTATGTTTCAATCTAGGTTATCCTTGATCTATTTCTTAGCTCATATTATTATGGTTTTTTTTCATTCCCTTAATAATGGTTTGTACTAAGCTCATGAATTTACCAAGGAATATCCCCCAGGAATGTCAAAACAAGAGTGCATCAAGGCCCGTTTTCGTGTACCAAGATACCCCAAGTCAAGCCCAAAACTCCTTACCAGAGTTTTCACTCCTAGGTACATCTATTCCAGATCCACCTCTACCTCTTTGTATCCAAAAAATGATGTATTTTCATGATAAACCACTTACTCTATACTTACCAGAATTTAGGTATTTTTTCTTACACTTAGTATCATTCTTAAGGTTCTCACTAAGGTGCTCTATTCCTAATTTCCAAAAATAACCATACCATCCTATGATACCAACTATAGAGACCCTAGCCTTTTACATATAACATTACATGATTTTAAGCATAATTATACATCAGAGTACAAGCCAAGGATTGTAAAGTCTAGTGTCTTGGAAGAATAAGTACATAATAATTTTTTTTATTTAAGCTCCATAATGAGCTCCCATATTTCATTGTGCTCATAAATCTTCATAGGATACCCTTGGTAACACATGAAAAAAGGGATGAGCTAAAAATCCCAGTAAGGGTGTATACATAAGAATAAGTTTTGATCACATGGATTAGAAGGAATGAAAAAATGGTAACAAAAGCATGGAACATATGTAATCATAACATATAAACATATAATCATATAAACATGTAATCATATTAATGTGGAAGAAATATAAAACATGACTTTAGTATGATTCAAGGATAACTGCCAAGATCGTTTCACAAAATAGTACAAGCCAAGGCTAACTGCTAAGACCGTCGCACATAACATCTCATGAGACTTAACTTTACCCAATGCATTGGAGTGATATATGGGCACACCCATCTTAATATTTTCATGAATATTCTTTCCATATAAATAATCATACATAATCGATCATACTTAAACATAAGGGAATCCTTGGAGAGAAATGGGTATCACATCCATGTCATAAAGCATAATGAATGGGCATATCATAAAAGTGTCCACGAGATAAAGGAATTAAAACATACATGGAAATTAATAAGGTAAAATAGGAATATATCATGTTAAGTAATGTAAAACATAAGTGACAACATGTAAGAAGAGTATTTAGGAAATTCTTAGCATTAAAACATTTTAGTGTGGTTTTAAGGAAAATACTATAGAGATTTTAAAATAGGAAAGGGAAAAATATTTTATATAAAACCAGAATTGAACCAAGAAGGTTTTCATAATAAAAATTATGATTTTATAAAGACAATTTTGGAATAAAACATAGGATATATTGCACTTGAAATCGGGTAATAATTTGAGAAGTTTCCTTAAAACAAGTTTTCTTATCGGGAAGTATTGAGGAGGGAATTATGTAAAAACATGTATATACCTGAAAGATAATGAGGGTTGGATCTTGAAACACGAGTTTAGAGAATATAAATAGTATTTATAAGTTTTATATAAAAATAAATTACAACTTCATTTGTGTAAAAATAATATTGGAGCAACCCTAAGGAATAAAGTTGGTTTGGGTAGAATCCCTTAACTTAAGTATGATGATGTTCTACACTTGATATTAATGACCTGAATAATCAAATTAGGTTCATTAATTAATAATTAAATAACCTATTCTATATGAAAATGATTTATTACAACCTTTTTGAGTTCATTCATAACCTTTTTGATTGGTTATGAGGTTCAATTTCATTGTTCGGGTCTGTTTGTTTCCTTGGTTCTAATGATCGGTCCACTTATATTCATGTTTAGAGAATCATGTAAAATGGGGATGGTTGTCCAGAATTGGAGTTATATTATATTATTGAATATATATAAGGTTACATGGTTGTAAATTTCATTTGGTTACTTGGAGTGAAGATTAATAATTATTTAAAACTTTAGTGATAACCTTTTGGGTTAATTGGCGTTTTTTGGCCACAAGGAACATGTTTTGTTTTATAAATCAAAACCTTGTGTACAAAAAGATTATAGAAACATAGATGATAAATAATACATATATTATAGTCTGGTTAAACCATAATAATGGTTTCATGAACATCATTTAAGATGGTTACAAAAATTGAAAACCCATCGTCCTTGAATGTGGTAAATTAGCACATTTCAAATGGTGTTTTCATTTTTAGTATTAAAGAAAGAGAAAGGAGAGATGATGAATAATTATTCCTTTATCATGAAAAAATTCCAATACATGTAAGGTACTGGATTAATCACAACATTTGGATTAAAGGAGGTGAGTAAAGAAAAATAAATGAAATGAACTAGAAAATAAAAGAAAAGTTGAGAGATGCTTTATGAAAATTCGACAGCCTAACAACGTCGCTTAAAATTTCATAAAATGAATTGATGAGATAAAAAATGGTAACTCATCATATAGACATCAAAATCATAATAATATGGATACATAATATCAAAACCAAACATATGAAAATATAAATTCAAAGAGATAACATAAAAGAAGTGTTGACTAAAAGAGGAGGGTGAAAGGTTCCCTTACCTTGTGGAGTAACTCCTAAAACTTGAAGGTTGGGACCTTGGGGGATTGAGGACACCTTTTGAGGGATCCTAGGGAGGTAAAACCACCAGATATTATAGGATTATGGATATGGAATGAAATAAAATTAAGGAAAGAGTGGATATTTATAGTAAAAGAGAGAGAGTTTGTTTTATTAATTTCAAAGGACACCTCATTAGTGGTTTTTGCAAAACCATGGGCTTGCCCATGGTATTTTCCCACGGTATCAGCCACTTGGGACACCTAATGTCATATATTACTATACATAATTCAAACAGAACTTTATATCAATTATTACATCATTATGATGTCATTAAACATACTGAAAACTCAAAAATGTATTTTTACTATTCACAAAATTCAAGTATTTTAGAAAAATTTTAAAAATTCACCCTAAACATTTTTTGACATGTAGAATTCAAAAATGAACTCAATTTTTTTGAAAATAATTTTCTAAATATTTTTAATTTAATTTTGAAATAAAATCATAATTTATTCAACAAAACCAATATTAAAACTATGACTCATTTTATAACACCTTGAAAAATTAACCAAGGTCCCATAAAATTATCTTATAACCATAAGACAATAAAGTAAAAATTTATGATTACATTTTATGAAAATAAATTTCCATTTTAAATTATTAAATTAATCATAAAATTGTAAATAAAGTATTTTTGACATACAAAAATACCAATTCTTATATTATGATCATTTATTCACTTTTAAGATGTCTAAATTGTACTTATACATTCATGGGAAAAGTTTCTACTTTTTTTCCCAATTTTCTATTCATTATTTTTCATAAAGGTATGTTACTATTCATAAGGGTATGTTACTATTCATCAAAATTTAAGTTTGTCTTATTAGACTCCAAATGTAACACCCCAAGCTTCCACGAGTACGCTTCTCTTTGAATAATACAATAGCATGTGTTGTACGCAAATTCGAGTTCTAACACACCACAACCAATCAAACTAGCCGTTATGAATAGTAATACCTACTTTTTGAAATTTTATAAATTTTATCTTTCAAAATGGACTTCATTTTTGGATTCATAGTATCGAAATTAGCTTACGGTGAATTTTTGGTATTTTTCTGAAAACTTTCAATTTTTGATGAATAGTGAAAAACATTGAGTTATAGTTTAAAACATAATTTTTATTTAAATAATTATTTATTTTATTTAATTTTTCTTTAGGTCAAAATAGATACATAATACCTATATAAGTTCAGTGTAATTTATTGAAGTCAGTTTATAATAATTTTAGATATATAAAAATTTTATTGAACTTTTTACCGTCTTTTACCCACCTCCTAGGATCATTTGAAAACTTACATTAAACTTAATTTTACCACTTATGTGAGTTGAATTTCAAAAATCCGAGAGACACGGTTGATATCAGTAAGTAAAATGTGGTTCAATACGCTGAAAATAATTTTTGGTGAATAGTAACTTTTTACTTTTATTTACCATGGTTAAAAGTAAATAGGGTAATTAAGGGAAAAAATGACATTATTATTACCCTAACACATGTCCTAATTCTATTGGATAAGTTTAATTTGACCAAAAACAACATTAGGAATAAAATATGACCCTTTAGGTCCACTTGGATTAGATTAGGACATTTATTATTATTTAATTCAAAGAAGAGTTAAAAGTGTTAAATTCGAACTTTAATAACTAAACCATTTATAATATATGGTTATACATAAGATAAATTCGACTATAAATATTCATTAGAAATATAAAATTATTTCCTACATAATGGTATTTTATTTATATTTTTTAGACATTAAATAATTAAATTTATTTATGACACAATGATGATGCAGTAATTATAGTATTAATGAAAGATTAAAATAATTGATATTATAAATATCCAAATAAATGTAATTTGAGACTGTTTATCTATTATACTAATTTTCTAGGTTAATATGACATATTAGGGTTGGTTATATGAATTTTATTTGAAGTAATAATGCTGTTATGAATTTAGAAAAAATAAAATACCAAATAGTGTCAAAATTGACATAAAAGAGTTTTTAAAACAAATATTATATTATTAATTGATATTCTATTCCTAAAAATATAAGGTTTGGTCAAAAGACTTATATTGATAGGTGTATCATTAATTAACCACTTGGTATTTTCTTGGAAGTATATAGTAAGTTTATTAACCATATAATATAAAAATACAAAGAGACATGGTCAATGTCAAACTATTGAACTAAGAGTTAAATCTAAAAGATAAAGTTAATATAGTGACCCAAACCTATCTAAAACCTATTGGTTGAGTGGTTTTCGACCCATACCCACCTTAGAATTTAAATAATTCATTTTTTAGCCGTTATAAACCGAAAAATATTTTATTATAAAATAATATTTCTAGCTTTTCCTAAGGTGCCCCTCACCCCTCTTATAAAAGGGAACTCCCCCTTCTCTCCAATTCACACCTTAAAAGCCATTTGGCTCAACCAAACCCTACCCAAATACCCTCTCAACTTTCCTCCCATCATAATAGAGGCCATTATTTAGTCATAAAGCCAACCTAAGGAGACCTTTTGATCAAATCAAAATGAAGAACCCAAAGAAGAGGTAAATATTTCACCACCTCTTTCAAGTTCCTTTCTTCTTCCACTTCCTCTTTCTTTGTTATTTCTGAATGACTAAAAATTAAATTTTTTATTATCAAAAAACTTTTGAGGAAAAATTGAGAAACCACAAAACCATTACAACCAATAAAACAACCATGAAATAGTATTACACTGAACAATACTACATGATCTACCCCTTCCCAACGAGTACAACGTGATGATAAGCCTTCACCATTGAATGAGAACTCGACTAGCTGTCCCATGTGAAGTTGCACGGGCCTGGTACCGATGGAAGAGCCATACCCTCTCAAACTTCCAAATCTTAATGGTATGTAAGGTGAAATATTCCTGCTCTAGACCTCATCTGAATTAGACCCATGTAGTGTGCTGGTTGTAGACAAACCCAAAAATTCAACAGCAGAAAAGCAGCATCTTCCGCACAGATCATGGAACCAAGGAAATTCAATTCTTACTGAAAAACTCCCAAGCATCGTAGCACCATCATTCACAATTAAATCAAATAACATCTTCTTCATCCTGAGTCCATCTTAATTCAAACATGAACATAACAGTGAAGCCTTGACCAAAGTAGCAAAATCATCCAAAAAAGAACAGCAAATGCACACACCAACACTAAACTGTAACCAAGACAACAAAGCTCATGAAGACATCACCAATCACACCAGACCCCATGGAAAACCAAAACCATAGCAGGAATCCCAAAAAAAAATTATAGAACCAAATCCAATGCACGAACAGTAATAACCAAATCCAAAAACAAAGTACGAAAAAAATTAAAGATCATGAAACATCACCATGTCGGTAGCCACCTGAGCTCCATAGATCGCCAGAAAAAGACCCCACTAAAGACCAGAATTAAATTCCCATCACCGCCATCCAAACACCCATAGGGACCACAGCGGACAGCTGACACAAACACCAGAGGAGTGGCAGTAATCCTCATTCGCGGAGAATGGATCTCGGCCGCTGGGTCATCACTGCGCTGCCAGAAGAAACCCTATCCCACTAAGGGGGAGTGAGGAATGAATGTTTAAATACTTAATATCATTCTGAATATGAATAAGATACATTCTATATATAACAAACATTACTTACGTAACAAATCATATAAAGGAAAATGAATCAGTTAACACCCGAAACGACGATAATACTAAAATATTATTAACAAATAAATATTAAAAGATCATATATGATATCATATTAATGTATATGATTCTTTTATAATTTAATAACAATTATTTCACCATTATACAGGAGGTTAACCTACCCTCGACCAAGGAAAATTACAAGGTAAGGGTTAATTTCACAATCTCTTCATTATCCGAGGTTGTTTATACGTAATTATCTACTGGGACCACTTTATCATCCACATCCATGATTCTTAAAAATGTATTTCAAAACATTTTTACTATTTACTAAAAAATGGGTTAAAGTCATTTATACCATTATTTGACCTTATATATTTTTAAAGGAATCTTTCCGTCGTTTTCCAAACAAGGCACTTTTTGACCTTTTCGACAAATTTAAGGTAAGAATGTTTTTTAACTTATACGGCAGGTGTAGCTATTTTATACTGTTATAACATCTTTGAAGTTTCACTTACAAGCTTATAAGAATATTTTCAAAAATAAATTTTTTCTTAAATGATTTCAAAATATAAAGAGATATTTCTTTAAAAAAGGTTTTTATTTCATCTATGTCAACATCCTTTGATGGATTTTAAGCTTATTTGAAATTGATTTATTATGAAACAAAACTTCCATATTGTATTGAAGGTTTTGTGATATGTTTGACCATGGATGTGTTATTTTTACACCATTCATGGTTTATGGATAAATTATTGACATTTCGTATGCTAGTTTTAATACGAATGTTTATGTTATGTTTAAACCTTTTCATATGAGGAATGCATTGGACTTATTAAGTGATGGGTGGAGCCCGCTATAGCTCCTCGATGCATCAGTAGGTCTCATGAGACAAACTAGTGTCTTGGCACAAGGCCTTGACAAAATCTTATTTGTAGTCTTGGAACAAGGCCTTGACTATGTGGTTATGAAAGTCTGGAATTATGCATTCCATCATTATGAAAGTAGATATTGATATTGCATGTGATTATTCGACTAGTAGAATATCCATGTGAGTAAGTAAATGACATTATTTTGATTTATATTTTCTATATTATGATGAAATTTATGTTGAAAAGGCTTTTGTTTTAGTTTTATACATTGCCTTAAATGTTTATGTTTATTTATGAAAGTTTTCGCTATATTGTTATCCTTACTGAGAATTTGAGATCACCCCTTTATATGTTTTATTTTTCCTAGGTTGTGAAGAAGTATATTATGACTGACCTACAGGGATAGTCTATGGGATCTCAGTGTTGTCCATGGAAACAATGTTGTTGTAGTTTTCCATTTTATGATGTAATGTAAACCTTATGAATTTATCTAGTACTTCCAAGGCTACTAAACTAATCGGTCTTTCGAGACTTGATCTTTTGTGATCATGTCAATGATATGTAATAATGCACCGAATATAGGTAACTAGGGTCGGGGTGTTACACCAAAAAACTTAATGATCACAATTATAAATGACCATTTTTCTAAATTCAAATCACATAAGTGAAAAACTTATGTTTAAAGGCCACATAGTACTTAATAGTTCATTGTATTGTGATTTCATGTGATTATATGACATTTTTATAAGAAAGGAATTTCTATTGATAAAACATTGGGTCGTTACATAACATGCGATTCTGAGGCCCGGTGTTCCTAGAATTAATTTTATAAAAATATTAAGTATATTTTATACTATAAAAATGAAGGAAATATGATAACTCTCAAATGGTTGATCAGATCAGAAATCTGATGCCACAGTTGAGTTTGGAGCATGGAGTTTACCCTAGGTGGGATATAAATTTTATCAGCACAATCCTTTTGTAGAAAAAGTTATTGAGGACATAACCGTAAATAAAATAATTAAATAAAATTATTTTATTTAGATGCTACTTTGAATAAATTCTGAATGGGGACTCTGATTAAAAATCTGAGACCACTGTTGATTTCCTAGTGTGGTGTTTACCTTAGGCATGACCTTGGGAGAGAGGGCACGAGAAGTTCAAATTTTGAGACCGTTTGGGGGAGACTTACAAAAATCTATAAATAGGTGATTATGGTTTTGAGATAGGGTTTGGATCATTTGTCCCAAGGTAGGAATAAACCCTCCTCCTCTCCTTCCATTGTCAAATCGACATCAGATCTTCAGTTGATTGTGATGACACTGCAGATTCGAGCAGATCAGAGTGCGACAAACACAACAAATCCAAAAAAATCCAGGTAGGATTATTCTTTCAGATTTTGCATCACCGATTGAAGTTCTTAGTTTCCTAATTTTTTTCTTTATCATTTTAATTAATTTAGAATGTCTTATCGATGGCCATACTAACACGTTCATCGACCGATCTATTTTTGGATCCCTCATTCTTTGTGTTCTTTGTATATTCTTCATGTTCTTTGTCGATAAACTTTCCGACATGTTGAAATGACATCAAAATGTCAAGAGGATCATGGATTTGGGTAGATCATGATCCAAGTATTATGGATCTATGAATGTTTCAAGTTTCAGGCACTAGAGGAGGCATGACGGTCCACAAAAGTGTTCGCTTACTTTTTGATACGTCGAAAAACAATGAATATTTGAGCGAAGCATGAGTCTATGTAGATCAGGACCCAAGGTTTCTAGATCGGGTATCGTTTCTAGTCTTTGATCATCAAAGGAGTCCCGACGGTCCGTGAAAGGGACCAATTACATGCGGTGAATGGTGGAAGCAGGTGGTGGTGGAGCCGCGAGTTCAGGCGACAACTCATGAATTTCTATACAATATGTGTCACCCATCATAGTGAACCTAAACCACCTCTTTGGTTATGAATTCTTATACAATATGTGTCTATGAAAATATATACTTCTTATACTAATCTAAGTGGAGTCTAGTATTCCTATGCCAACTCATGTGCATCCAATGACTTAAATCATAGAAGTTAAGTCTCCTCCCACTATCTTCAAAGTGATTGACTTACTTTATAGAAATATAGTTGATATTGACTAAATGTTAATATTATTAGTGTCTATAGGATCATTAACTCAGATGAACCTTTGTGTTTTTGATGTTCTTTTGTAGGTAAGTCCAACTTTTAAAAAAATATTTTCAACAAATAGTTGTGGTAGGGTATTAATATATTCTTATCATATCACAATTGATAAGATATTCATTATACAATATAGTTGGCATATGGTTAGTTGTTTCACTACTATTTGAAAAATATGTCTTGGATGGAATAATGGAATATTTTCAATATATATAAGACTCATCATTGATATTCCTTTTACTACCATCACAAAATTGATGTATATAAGGAAATGTGAGTTGGGGATAACCTTTACTCCACATATATGACCAATAATTACTTGGATAATATTTTATCTGACAAGATAGCTGAAAGATTCCTTAATAATTACCAAGTGAACTCATCTACTTCAATGAGAATTTCTAAAATTTATTAATGGGATCTCATGAAGTATATAAAGTTACCTTTAGCTTTAGAATATTTCATAGGGCCATATTAAACTAACTCTAAAATTTTTGTGACATACCTTTATTTATAAATTTTTCTTTATCTAAAACATGATAAATAGTTTCTTTGTATATCCAATATCTTATCCCAATAAAGACTAAAAAAATTTTATGGGTATAAATGGGTCAAATAATTTTAGTTTTATTTGATAAAGAATTATCTTTTCACAATTAGGTAAGAGTATTATATTTTATTTTGAACCATTAGTTTAGTATTAAAGTACCATAACAACATTTATTCAAAAATGAAATAATGTCTTATTGTGTCTAGACAGAAACTGAGATAATTTTTTTGGTAACACTTATTACAAACTTAAATCAACCCAATATGACATTGAGAAATAGTGATACACCTTGGATGACATATAAATCTCTCTTTATCATCTCCTTTTGAGTTCACTCTATAACCTTTATATTCATGTTTATCTCCTTTATTTAAATATATTTATGTTTTTCTCATATTGTATTTAATACACAAGTGGTGAATAGAAAATTTTATGAATATACCTAAAGTAGTAACATCTTCTTGCTTCTTTAAATCATTTCAATTTCTATTCCAGAGTCCATTATTTCCACATAAGAAGCAAATAGACTAATGTTCATTCTTCATCCTTTGAATCTTTTATCTCTTTAAAGGATGATATATAGGATCTTTTGGATTTATATTATTCATGGTATTTTCATTCTTTTCTTTCAAAATTTTTACCACAAGGGGTGAAGAAATAAGTTTCAACCAATCTTTATCTGTTCGGTGAAGTATGGACAGAAATTTCCTGAGCGGCTTATCCATTTTGTTTATCCAAGCTTAGACAAATAAGGATAATCTTGGTGACAAGGATAATAATGTAAATACCCCGAACCTAGTAGCTTAGATCCAGTGGTTACTTTATTACTTTGGCATAATATACAAGGAATCACATCCTGAAGGAAAAAATAGTTTAGTAGTCTTGATAAACTTGATACATACTTGAAATTAAAATTACAATTGAAAATATAAAATATAAAAAGTGTTTTCTTTGATAACATAATTATACCTCATAACATATCTCTGCATATCAATCACAAAACACTTCCTGGTATCCTAAGGAAATAAAACACAAGAAAGGTGTGAGATCAAATACTTAGTAATTGTAAGTGTACAATAGAATATATTATGAATAAATAATAATAATCAATATGATAAGGTAAATAACCGAAACACATGCTATTTAATCAATAAACCTAGCATAATATGGTGAAAATAAATGATGATAAAATAAATCCATATAAATAATCAAATGATCTTGAAACTTATCCATGGATATTCTAACTAATCTAATAATCACATTGAAATAAATAACTAATCTCATAATGAGGGAATTAATAACATCAGACATTTGAAAGAAATTTTCAAGACCTTTCATAAGACAGTTTAAATCTATAGGTAGAAACCCATTTACTTTGGCCAACTAATTTTTCTTATGAGACCAATCAATGCATAAAGGGGATATCTATAACCAGACCCTACCCATCACTTACTAAGTACAATTCACTCCTCATATGAAAGGGGTGAAACATAATCAACATAAACATTCATATTGAAAAACTAACATATAAAATGTTAATACTTATCCTAATTAAATAAACATAATCATAAACTATCCTGAGTAATATGGTGAATGTTAATAAAATTGTACATCTTTAATCAAATTGATCATAAACCATACAAAGAAATAATAAGTATGATATCAATATAACATATCCATATTGGATCATAATTAAAATAATGTTTTTATGTTTTTGATGAATAGAAATACCATAAGAATGTCATTAAAAACATTTTTTTAGGAAAATAAACTTTTCACTTTGAAAATTTATTATTTTAAAACTAAAAGTTCACAAAATATTTTAGAAAACTTTTATTTGAAAATAAACTTTAAAAATTATAAAATAAGATTTAAAACATCAAGTGGTCATGATGGTAATAAATTTCGTTAATGTTGTACATATTAAAACAAAGATTCCTTTCATATTATCGGTAAAAGCCAAACTGGCCTTGTTTGGAAAATGACATAAATATTCCTTTAATTTTTTTTTGTAAAATGTAAAACATGGGTAAAAATGTCTTTAATAAATAATTTTTAAAATTTTAAAAACATTTTTGAAAACATTTTTAGAAAACATGGTTTTGGAATAAGAAAGATTTTTGACCGAAAAGAGAAGTAATGTTGTATTTTCTTAAAAACATTTTCTCAATAATTTTAAGCAACAAAGAGTGAAAAAATGGTACTATTACTTGAAATTTTCATTAATAACAATATTATAAGGAAATATATTGCTTTTATGATATAAATATAAAATAATACCCCCAATGGATACTTAAACAAAAACAATCCTAAATAATGATGAGATTGTGAAATAAACCCTTACCACTTTAGTAACTTTTGAATCATAAGATAAATAAAAGAAATAAATTAAAATTAAACTTTAAATAATATGAATATAAATATATTCATGATATAAACTATCAATAGTGGTATTATATACACCACACAAAGGAATACGTGGTGAATATGACATATGTCTTGTGGAAGTAAGAGTGAGACAAGAAACACTTACCTCTGGTTCAAATTCATTCATATGTGTATGAAACTACTATATAATAAATATAGGTTTATTATATATCTATTATAGATCCATACTAATAATTATCATTCCATATATTATTTACTTATAGTATTTTATCACCAATTTATTAACAACTCTGTTAAAATCATTGTTTCGAGTGATAATTGCATCGTTTTTGTGTATATTTTAGTTCAATAATTTTAGTCCTTTTAATTTTATCATGGTTAAATAAAATAAATAATGTTAAAAATGATATAAATATCATATAAATTCATTATATATGTATTTAGAGTAATCTATAAAAGTTATAGATAGAAAATGGATTACACTGTTCACGCATGAACTCTGTTTTTATTTTTTTGATGGATAGAACGAAAGAAAAATAAATATTAATTTACCTTTATAGAATAATTATTATGTTATAAATATAATTTATATAAATAAAATCTTTCATTATTACTATCCATGTAAAAATAAAATGAAAAACTTTTCACATCGCTATGTGGTGGCAATAGTCCACACATACGCACAAGCGACATTATTATTTTCCAATGGATTAGAGGGTAAGAAGTTAGATGTGATATTATATTTCCCAAATTATTTTTATATCATAAATATAATATATATTTATTAACTTTAACCACACTAACTTTCATGTAAATCATAAGCAAAAAATGAATCACATCGCTTCACGAGGTGATAGTCCGCCGTACACATGAGCAACATTATCATATCCCCCATGGAATGGAAAGTAAGAATTTATATGTGATATAATAATTATATAAGTAAAATAATTTTATAAATATAGTATAAATATGTTAAATTAATCATTATATCCCTCCTTTAAAGGTGGTGATGGAAAATGAATTACATCGGTTCGAGAGGCGATAGTCTACCGTACACACAATCGACAGTTTCATTTACCTTTTTATAGAAGTAGAGATGGGTATTGGTTATGACATAAAAATAGTAACATAAAAGCATATAGGAGATACTGTTTTTATTATATTATCATAGTTTAATAATTTTTTAAGGATGTGGAAGAAGAAATAAAAAAATACGCACGTTTAAGAATTTTACCTCTTATTGGGAGAGCCTCTTTAGGTTTATACCTAAATCATTATTAGGATAAATTAATAATAAAAATAATTCCTCTAGGATGTGGGGAGGTAAGTAAATAAGGTATTTTGGAGGATATTGGCTGAAATAAATATTTTTGGAAGTGTAAAGAGGGGATGCGAGGGAGTGGTCTTTTATAAGCGGGGGAGAGGATACACATGAAATTTTTGAAAATAAAAAGTTATACTCATGTTTTTCTTATGACACAAGCTTCCAAAATGGGTCATTATTGAACCATAGAGGTGATAAGGTATAAATATGGCCATAAAATGGGTGTTGGATAAGTTTTTAGGTTATTTTAACCCTTATCTTCTTAGTTTAACCCCTGATAAACCCATTTTTACCTTAATCACGTTAATTATTTTTTATTGTTTCACAATTCATTATGGTAAAAAATTAATTTGAAATTATTAGATAATAAAAATTACACTGATTTCAAATATGGAATCTGTTTTTCCAAATTCAATTCATAGAAATGTCAGAATTAAATTTAAAATTAAATCGCATACACGACGAATGAGTGGTTTTCCAATGTAACACCCTAGTATTTTTAGAGTGTAATTGAAAATTAAATAAATAAGACAAGTATTTAATTTTTTTACTAAAATAGAGTAAATTTTATTTAAAATAATTCAAAAACTCATACATCGATACAAGAAAACTATAGAAATGATTGTAATTAATTAAGTTGAAATTAAACTAGTAAGAGCCAGCAATAATAAAAGAGGGTAGGCTCTGATGAACATTAAAACAAGAAAATTATAGCCATATTAATTTGGATCTTCCATGAGTAGGAATCCTCTAAAGAGAATGAGAGTAAGAATGCATAGTAATGGGAATACAATAACTATCTTTATGAGTGATATATTTTCAATCACGTAGAGATCTGTTTATTAAAAATTCCTTATAAGTAGGATATTTATTGAATGAATGATTTGGCCATGGATAAATAGTCATTGAGTTTACTTTTTAATTAAAAAAATATAGTCATAATGAAAAGAAAATATAACTGTTGATAAAGTATATGTATATATATAGAGGAATATATAAGTTACGATTCAATTTAGAATTAAATTCTAAATTATATAAATAATACACAAAGTATCATATTTATGATACTTCTACGGTTGATTAGTAAATTTAAGTAAGTAATTTTGTGGAATTTAAAGGAAAATGTTAATTTTTGAGTAATAAAATTATAACACAAAAAATGTTAATGGACTTGGCAAATGATAAATTTATCTTTCAGTTTTATAAATTAAAGAAGTGACATGAGAATCAATCTAAAATTATAAGATCTTCTTAAAATGTAATTTACAAAAATATATAGAGAAGGTATAGAAGAAAAATAATTTTCTTACCTATTATTTTATATTTTATAAATTTATAAAAAAATTAGCCAACCACACTACAGGCCAACCAAGGGACCCCTCAACACACATGTGGGACCCAATTGGGTCAACCATGTAGAGAGGTCAACCCTAGCTAGCCCAAGTGGTGCATGGGAATGTCAGTTTCCTCATATAGAGGTAGTGTCATGGCTTAGGCTAAGATCCCGTAGGGCTGTGTGTAGTCCCATGAGTGTGGTAGGGTTTCAATGGGCCACAAAATGCATGTGTGCATGTGCATTCAGGAGTGTACCCTATTAATCACTTCCACCCATCAATGAAGAGTGGTTAATTGATATACTAGCTCTCATCTGGATAGGAAATCGATGTTTGACATGCTCTTCAATTACTCTTCACCATTTAAAATATCCTCTTATAACATTATCCATTTGGTCAATTGAATTCTATCCATCTGATCATCCTATGGCCATCGTATTCCTCATGAAACCAACTATTCATCTCATTATACCTCATGCTAGGATAATGCCATTATCACACTACTAGATGTCGTCTTCTCCAATTGTGGTCATTTCCATCTCCTTTCATTGCAAGGAAAAAACAGCATGAATGACCTACACACAGTGTGCTACCAATTTTGAATTTTCCAATGGAGACAAAACCCCATCTTCAAACTAACCACCATAAGTGTTCATATTGCACCCATATTTGAACAAATGTGGCAATTATTACTTATCAAATATCTTGATAAGGCCAGATTAAACACATAATATATTTATAAAATGTGAAATCAGGTATTATTATTTCAAAAAAAAACAAGTCTTTTTAAAAAACCAGTTTTCCTAAAAATATATACATGGTTTTAAAACATTGGTTGGGACCATCAAAACATAGGCACACTGTAATGTTGTCAACAAGTGTCCCTTCAAAACAAAAAATCTCATCTTCTCTTGCAAACTCAAGCCACACCTTTGCATGTATCTGAACCTTCATATATGTATATAAATATATCAATTACAAGGGGAACTCCTCTTCACTCATTAGAAGAATCCCTACCCAAGCTCCCATCTATCTCCCCCTCTTTCCACCTAGTTTGAACACCCAAGCCGGCAGAAGAAACTACTCAATATCATCCACAAATAGAAAAACTGAACCCCCCTTATCCTTATATTTTTCACCTTCTCCTTCCAAGATCAATAGTGGGAAAGCCATTATTTTAGTTTCCAACATTAGGTAAGGGGATATGTATATTATTTTCAAAATTATAAGATTAATTAAAATTTTAAAACTCCTAATTTTTACAATCAGATTTCCTATTTTTCAATACCATTATATTTATGTAAGTGCAAAATTATTTTCAAAAATTATTAACCATGTTTGATTTATTTTAAAACCTTTTTTTAATAAGTGAAAATTAGTTTATTTAAATTTCTATTTTATGTAAAAACCCCTTATTTAATAATTATAATTTTATGTGTAATATAGTTTTGTTTCAAAATTATATGTAAAGAGAATAATAGATTTTATAGGAAATGTTTTTATGATTGTTTTATGAAAGAAAAATTCTAAATTTTTAAAAGTATTATTTTATTTAAGGAATAAAAATTTAAAATTACTATTATTTTATGTAAAGGATTTATATCTTAATATAATTAATTTATATATAAAATGATATTTCCAAACATCAAATTTTAAATTAAGCAAGTTATTCCAAATTGAGTATCTCATTTCTTTATTCAAGATTGAATTTAAAATGAAAATTTTTATCATTTTATGTTCTTTTAAAGTTTAAATAGATTTTACAGACATAATTTTATGCATGAGATTTTCATTAAAACATATTAATGTCATTCATGATCGTAGTTATGAACATACACTAAATATATTGTTGATAATTTCATGCATGTATATACAAGTACACACACACACAAACATATTCATTTCCATGTTTTAAAAAGTTTAAAACTCCAGTAAAAAAAATAAAGCTCAAAGATGTTTTATAAAATTTTAGCACCTGAACTTTGTAAATAAGATAGGGATTTGGGGAGTGAACCCAACCCTCTAAAATGGGTAGGCCCTCAATAGCCTCCAATGTTCTAAGTGACCACATGGTTTTGTTTTCATATATTGAATAATATTTTCTAAAAAATCACTGGGTATTTTATTAAGAAAAATATTTACAATTATTTTCAAAGGTTATTATATTTTGAAAATTAAAAATGTTTTCAAAATCATATGTATTTTCAAAGGTATTTAAAAAGTATTTTCTAAGTTATATTTTGAAAACCCTATATTTTAGAAAAAAATATTTATTATTTCAAATGTTTTGATATAAGAGAAAAATATTTTCGAAATACTATGTATTTTTAAAGGTTTTTAACAGTATTTTCCTAAGTTACATTTTCAAAACCTTGGTTGTATAATTTATTATATCAAATGTTTTGATATAAAGGAAATGGGTTTTCAAAATAATTTTTTCAAAGTAATAATTATTTTAAAATATTTTTGAAAAGTATTATATATATTTTGAATACCCTAGGAATTATATATTTGAAAATTATTTATCAAAATTTTATATTTGATATAAAAAGAAAAATGTTTTTGAAAGAGTTTTCAATTAGTATTTAAAAAATGGTTTTTATTGGTTTTTTTAAAACCCCTTACTGGGAAATTTTATACTCACCCTATATTTTAAAATTATTTTTCATAATATTATTAGAAGTTTCAAAGTAGTTTGGATTCATTAAGTATCTAGCGTAAGTGAAATAAAATAGTTATTTATTTAATTATTAAACTCTGATATGTTGTAATAGTTTGTCCTTTTCCTCTAAATCCTAGAACGAAAATGATTCTTGTTTTTGTAAGGGAATGCATATTTTTTAGTGTTTTTAAAATAAATAAATAAATAAATAAATAAATAAATATAGTATTTTTATACTAGATCCAGAAGTGCGGGTCTCGGGTTGCTACATCCAAAGTGAAAATTTTCATAAGTATAGAATATTTTAATATAAAAATTCAATATGAAAACGATTTTAAAGATATAAATTAGTTAAATTGTAATAAAATTGTACTAATATTACTTTGAAACCAATTTAAAAAATAATTTAACTTTGTAAATAATTTAAATGAAAAGAAAATTTTCAATAAAAATCAGTATTTTCACTATTCATAAAAAAATTAATCATTTTATAAAATTTTCAAAAATTCACCCAAAGATAATTTTGACATATATATTTAAAAAATAAATTTTATTTTTCCAAATAAATTTTCTAAAAGTGGTAAAAATTAATTTTAAATTATGTGCGCAAAGTGTGACTAATCTGCCTTTCAGAAAAATATAGTTTTTCATAAAACATTTCTTTCTCTTTTAAATGGTTCTTATTTGATTTCTTATCAATAAATAACCATTGAATTTATTTTATACATGTGTAAACCATATAGTTTTCATAATTTAGTTATTACTATTCATACCTTCCATCTTAATGGCTAAGTTATAATGGTCATGTTTAAATAATAATATTTTAATAGAGTATTGTGTTTTGTTCAAAGATGGTGTTACGTGCATTGTAAGCTATTAAAGAGATTAAATTTATTTAAAAATAAATATATCATAAAGTATCAGGGTGTTACATTATCCTCTAATCATGGTGTTTCATGTCATATATGCTATCAAATATAATGTTCCTCTTTTAAAATATCAGGGTGTTACAAATAAGATAGGATTAATAGATAATTTATTATCCAAGTGGAATTCCAATTTCACTAACCGATCAATATACCCTAACATTTTGAAAGTATGATTAGTAGCTATATTTAATTCTTCCAGTTTACACTAACATAGTTCATTGACAATCTTATTTATTTCAACCCTTTCTTTCTCTTTATTTAGAGAATTGAGATGTGATATCATGGTGTAAGAATCCATGACTTTATATTGTATCATAAAATCTTCAAAAATAATTGATAATATAATACAATGGACATATGAATCATCCTCAATATATCTCAGGTAGGATACCTTTTCACCTTCACTCACTTTATGGGGTGGTAGAATAGGAATAGGGGATTTCAACACATAATACAATTTTTCTGATAATAGTACATCACATAAACGATTGTACCATATCTAGAAATATGTATTTGTAAGGAAATAACTTGATTTAAGGAATGATCACACTGTATTTGTGGTTTTGATTTCCATTTTCTATAATAATTAAAATAGATGATTAGTACTTACTTTATTAAAAATTATATGATAAATAATAATAATTAATTTAATTAATTCTCCCACTATTTTATCAAGTCCTAATAGCCCTCACTATTGATATCAAAATGTATAGTTGCTAGGACATTCTAGTGTTAAAGATATATATTCCACTTCACATAACCCCAATAAGGGTTGGTTAAGATACTTAAAGGTATTTAGGTAGGAAAGTATTTGACAACTGTGGGCTTCCAACTCCTTGATCTTTTGAGTAGATTCCCCAATCTAGAAATCCTAACTTGGATATCCTCAAAACTTACCTCCAAATTACACCAAGTCTAGTAATGACTACTCTACTTGATGTAAAATGGATAATTCAACCTAAAACCATCATAAGAACCCCCCTTATAAAAGTAAATTTCCCAAAAAGGGTTGGTCAAACACTTAGTTCTATTGATTTCAATCCTAATCAAGTAATTGAAGGGAAAGTATGACTTAATATATATTTGAGGTATTTTAATTTATTATGAATAAACTTTATTTTGTTTTATTCTTTACATGAATTTTTAATATTAAGTGGATTTTACTTAATTAATTAACCATATTCGATAAAACATTTTATGCACAATAAATTTATTTATATTCAATATTTACACATTAATTCATTTATTTATGTGATCATGGTATTACATCCATAATATAAATAATACATATTAAATAAATAAATAAATAAATAAATGACCCGATCATGATCTTATCTAACAATTGATTTATTGAGAAGACAAAAAATCAAACTTTAACCTATGGAAAATAACTCATTGTGTCGATCTTGGCACAATTTGTAGCATTCCACCTGTCCACCTATGTATCACCCAGGTTGGTAAATTCTTGGTTCCATTTTGAACCTAATACATGCACCTAAAGATACTCTATTAATTACATGTATTTATAAATTACACACAGGTGAGGGGAACCAATGGATTGGTTAAGGATTACATAAATAACCTTAGACACATAGGTCCTATATAATAATGAATGGAGGGATGAAACACACACCATTATATTTAATTTAATAATTAATAATTTCAAAACCATGTAATAAATTAAATTAGAAAAAAATAACACATACACAGGTCTTGGTCAAGCTCATGAATGGTCATGCATGCAATAAATATGAAAAAATAAAACCGGTTAACATTTATTTTTTTATTAATTAATTATTATTAATATAAACATGCTTGCATTAATTAATTCCCATTTATCTTAATGACTATCCAAATTCTCTTAGAGATACCCATTATAAATTCATTCATGGAAAATAAATGGTAGAAAAAATAATTATAGATTATTATAATAAATTAATTAAGCATTTAATAATTCTTTAAAACCATTATTAAATTGTCAAACAAAATAGGTACTAATCAATATAATAAGGTTTTAATTCTGAAATTAACAATTTAATGTAATTTAATTTGGCCCTTTATTGGGAGACTACATGATGTGTACTTTTTGAGAGTCTACACAACCCACTGAAAGACTCGACATGTTCATTAGATGTGGGACTACACGATGTGTATAATCCAGCTACACATCGTGTATCTAACATACCATGTGTCTGATTTTCTCACCAAATGGCTCATAATGTACTTTGGACGTAAGAAATAATGATCTACATAGTGTGTACAAGCCAGCCACATGCTGTTTATATAACAACCTTACTATTTATTTCACATTAATAGATTTCTTATCACATAATATTACACTTAATACAACTCAGAAGAATGATAAGACTAGTATCTTTGGGAATTTGGTACATTAAATAACATATTAAAACAAGTAATACATCATATTTATTGAAAACATCCTTAACATATTCATAATATTCCTTTATATTTAAAACTACATAGGATAACCTGGGGACATACATAAGAAAGGGGTGAGCTATAAAGCCCTGTAAGGGAATAAACATGAAATAACATGAATAGAATAATACAAGTTAGATAATAGGTATATAAATGGGTAATAAAAGGAACATAAATAATAAGGCAAGATATAACATGATAATTATAACATGAGAAATATGACAATAACTTAAAACACTGCATCATAAACATAGTTAAAGGATAACTACAGAGACATCATGATGAAAAAACTCCCATAAATGAATTAGGTTCACTCCCTATCCCAACATGAAATATCATAATACTAAAAATTAAGAAATATATTGGAACACTATATAATTCCGAGCACACCCATCACATTCATTTCATTCTCATGCTTAAGTATGACACATAGATCATACGACATGGATTCATTCATCATTATATTTTATTTCAAGAAAAAGATTTTAGAATACATACATGTAATTAAAAATTCAAACAATTATATGTGTATAAAGGTGAACACCCTTGATATGAAATGGGTATGGTATTCACTACACAATTAGTTTGGCATGGAAAATCACGGTGAAATTTCAACAGCATAATGACATCACTTAAAAATTCATAAAATGGGTTTATAAGAGGGAAAGTGGTATCTCATCATTTGGAAATAAAATGTGAAATAATAGGGACATGAAAAAACATATCCCATCAAAATTAATTGCAAATAGAAGGCATATGATAATGAATAAACTTGAATAAAGAGGAGAAAGAAAAGAACCCTTACTTGAGTGTGTGACTCCAAATGCTTGGGAGGAGCTTCTCGAGAGATTTGGGGCACCTTGGGAGGACTTTAGATAGGGGAGGGAAGAGAAAGTACATGATAAAATAATTTTTGAGTGAATAGAAATGGGATATTGGGTGAGTTTATATAGGAAATGAGTGGGGATTTCTTTAATATTTCTCAAACTTAGGTTTTGGACTATATATAATAAAATAACCAAAATTACAAAACTTACCATGGTTATTGCCCATGGTTTCTATCAAATTTGAGTGGTTCTAATTATTTTATAAGTACAAGGTTATAACTTAATAAAATAATGCCCTTTCCTATGTGGAGGTAAGTCATACTCTTAAAAAAATGATTTTAAAACCTTAAAATATATTAATGGTTTTGGAGGATTCATAATGGATTTATAAAATCAATAAAATAAATATAAAATCAAATTATTTTAAATTAAAAACATATATTTGGTTGTGGATACCCTTTATAGTATTTATTACATCACTTTTGGTCCATTATGATGTCATAATACACAAATTATATTTATACGATATTTATTTTTTACCCAAAAATTTGACTCTAAAAAAATTATAAAAAATTCACCATTGGATAATTTCAACATTATGATTTCAAAAATAATATTAATTTTATCTAAATAATTTTATAAATATGTGAATTTTATTTTTAAAATAAAATTGACATTTATTAAGAAATACTGGGTTTTTTGACAATAATAGTTTTTGAACCCTTATAAAAATTACGTTTGAATTCATAAAAATTATATGATCATTTATATTTAATAAAAAATATTTAATAATAATATTTTATTAAAATATTATTTATTTAAAAAATCTTCTTCAAAATAATTTCCTCACCTAAATTTTAATGTTACCCAAAAATACTATTTGTGTTTTATTATATCAAAATAAAAAACATTTATAAAGTAATAATATTAGGATGAAAATATATCCATTATTTGATAAAAAATAATGCACATACTCATATCACTAGGGTATTGATACATATACCTTTAATACATAAGAAAAATACCTAAGAGTAAGGTGTGTGATGGTGATACATTCATGGGGTGGTTCAGTGTACATAGTTTGGGTCGTGATCTCGATGAGTTTGAACTTCTCCCAAAAATGGGTTCAATCATGCTTAAGTTATTGGATCTCGACTTAGTTTTGGTCAAGAGAAAATCCCAATGATTTTATCTCCCTTAGAAGCTATTATAAATGGTATTCATAGGGTATAATCCTACAGACTAAGACCATCAATTCCTTTGTCTCTGTCAATTGGATTTTTCAAAACCGTATATTTATACTAATCATGTGATCACTATTTAATGATTATATTATCAACGGTAAATATGATTAACGGTCATTTAAATATGATAGGATATAATAAAACCAAGTAAGTGGATGGTTTTTCTATATCCATATTTCATAGTAATACATTTACTTAAATTGTAAAGGGAATTTTATTTATAATAGTTCAGGTCGTTATAATCTTCCACATTTAGAAATTTCACCCTCTAAATTTTCTTTTTCCTTATTAAAATAGATGAGGGTAACTCTATTTCATCACCTCATTTAGTTCCCACATTTCTTATTTAAACTTTTGGTTTCTCCATAACACTTTTACCAAATGCATTGTCTTATTCTATAGAAAATTTTCTCTATGATCTAAGATCTTCACCATTTGCTCCTCATAGGAAAGGTGTTGGGAAAAAATCTCTTAAAGTAACATTACAATGTTTTTGGGTTGATTTTGTTTATTGAAAAAAGGTTTCCATGGTTAGATATGGAATTTTAGAGAGATTTTTGACAAGGTATGTTTAAAAAGGTATAATACAAAGGAAAGGATGCTCTAGAGGCGGTACAAAAAGATCATATACAAGGTGGTGCCGTTTACCAGAGTTTTCCAAATTTTTGGGGTCCAAAATTAGAAAATGGAGAAAGGTGTTTTTGGAAAAGGATGTTTCACACAAGATTAAAGGTGAATTAGAATGATGACCACAAGTAACGTTTTAGGATTGTATTATCAAAATATGGATAAGGAAATAAGTACACAAAATATTTGAATTTGCGTGAAAGATGAGTTTGCACAACAATGGAAGAGTTGCGTGCGACTGCAAAATTGATATGAAGATTATGCGTGAAAGAGACTTACATGCCCAATGCGATGTCAAATTTGGTTTTTCATGCTTGGGGGAAAATTTTGCATGCAAGGAAGTTGGAGAGTGAGAAAATTGTGTACAGGGTCAGTTGGAAATGTCTATAAATAAGTGGCTACCGCCCTCATTCAATATCTCAACCATTAGAGAAAATCTGGTCTTTGAATCGCATAAGATTTGCGCACAAAGGGAGTTCCATGTAAAGAGTGTTACATGAAAAGAATACAAGTTTTATGCAAGAGGTGGTTCTGTGATAGTGTGAGAAGTTGGGAGTTCTGCACCTAAACTAAAATGTTATGCATAAAGTGTTAAAGTTGTGTGCAAGACATCCCAAGGTTGTGTGGAAGATTGAATTTTCCCAATAAATCTATGGTAAAGTGGTATTAATCATGTGGATGAAAATTAAACTTAACGATACACTAAATGAGGTGTAAAACATATTGATTCAAGTAATCAAATAAGGATATTCTGAAGAAGCAGTGAGCAAACTTCAGTTGAGATAATAATGAGCTTTCAAATTGTGATTGGTTGTAAACCAGGAGGGAAAGTGAGTCCACTCTGAACACTATAAACATTAGTGTGCTTTTAGTGGATTTGGTACATCAGAACATTGCTGTTGTATTCTCCTTGGAAATATCCCAGTGAGGGTGAACCAAATAAAATTGTTGCGTCTCGTGCATGATTTCATTTCTTTTCATACATTGAATCAGGAAAGGGAGAGAATAACATTTTTTTAACAATGAAACAAGATCTGAGGGGGTAGTTGTTTTAATATATAATACCCTAATTTACCCCCTCTCATGGTATTTAACCTAGTTTGGATAATAATTGGTATCATAGTTAAAGGTTAATATCAATGTTTCTCTCACAAGGGTTTTAATGGTGGTTTTCATTCACAAAGGGATTCCTATCTTTGATGGGAATAATTTTCAGTTATGGAAGAATAAGATGTATCACTACTTCCTATATTTAGGAATGAATGTCTTTATAGTTGCAATACATGGTATTTTAGCCAGTATTGATAGTGGTGCTTTATTAAAAGCTGAACAAATGGAATTAGATGATAATGCTAAAGGAATCAATACTTTAGGGGGATCCCTATCCAATGTATTATATAATAAGATGATGTCATGTAAAACATCACATTCTATGTGGGAAAATTTGCTAAATATTTATTATGGAAACTCAAAAGTCAGAGAAGAAAAGATGTAGGTGCTATGAAACAAGTATGAAGATCTCAAAATGCACCCAAATACTTCTGTTGATGCATTATTTGATAGGGATAATATTTTTATGGAAGACATGCATGGTCTCAGAGAAATTATTGAAGATGTAAAGATTGTTAAGTGCATCTTGATTATACTTCCATCTCAATTCAATATGAAAGTTTCTGTGTTGGAGGATAAAGATCCAAAGGAGATGACATTGGATAGCTTGCATAGTACTCTTGTCACATATGAGATGAGAAATGAGGACATTGAGTCTATGAAAAAAGGGAACTCCAAATAGGTGGAATTCACAGACATGAATAATCTCACCATTGAGTATGGATATGAATAAGAAGAGACAGATGAGTTAATGTCATTCCTTTCCTCAAATCTTTAAAGAGGAAGAGGAAAGTTCAAAGGGAAAATCCCACTTGAATGCTTTTGATGTGGAAAGGTTGGACATCTTTCAATAAGGTTCCCCAATAAGTTTCAAGATAATAATGAGGATGAAGTTTAAATTCCCATGAAGAAGTCTCCAACCTATGTGAAAGATAATAAAAAGTTTAAGAGAAATTTCTTCAAAAAGAAGAATCTTCTTTCATAAGAAAATGAAATTTCAGATGAATATGAGGTTGAAGAGGTGGAGAATTGCAAATATCATGGATAAAATTCTATGGTGGAAGTTTTAGGTAACTTCCCCAAAAATGAATAAAGTAACATTTATGAATAATAGTTTGAAGGAAGAGTTGATATGTAGGCTAAATTGGAAGCCATTCTTGAAGAGATAGATGTTTGGAGAGCCAAAAACGATGAAATCCAACAAAGTGGTTCATAATGAAAAAATTTATATGTAGCATCAAGAAGAAGAGAAGTATAAGATGAATGAAGAAATTGAAAAGATGAGGTCTTCAATGATAGAGATCTCATAGAATAATATTGAGTACAAGCTCAAAATCGAAGAATAGAAAAGTGAAATCGATAGTTTGACTAACACTGGAAAATAAAAAATCAAACGTTTTGAAGAAATTGAAAAGGAATTCATTGGCTGATAGGGAAGTGTTAAGGATTAGGAAAAAATCTTGAATTTTGGTACAACATTGATAAAGGAGACCATTCAAGCCACTATAAAGAGGAAAGAGAAGCATAAAGGTCTAATAGAATATAAGCAACAATCAAATCCAAATGATAAGGCTAATATGAGGCATGATCAGAAACAGAAAGCAGTTTTGGTTGAAGTTAGACCAAAATAACCTGATCTGATATTGAATATTGATTTGGGTATGAATCATAATCAGAAGATTCTGATAAACCAAGGGGAAACCAGTGGTGTAGAAGTAACATGCAGGAATTCACCCCACATCTGGTGTTATTGCTGTGGAAAGATGGTTCACTCACAAAATTCATGTTCCATAACCAAGAGATACCGAAGGGCACAAGAACAACAAATAGATCCAAGCAGAGCTCAATACTATAGGATATATTTCAAGGGACATTGTTTTTGGTGCGAAGGATTTGGACACATAACCAAATATTTTACATAAACCATGCATAGGATTTTGTCGAAGTAGAACCAAATTGGTCACAAGCATAAACTCAATGAATCATTAAGTGACCTGAAAACAAAAAACTGATTTTCAGCTCTATAATGTAAATATGGTCCATCATGCTCCAAGGAAGACCAAGATTATCAATCTATACCAAGTATGAATTCGAAAACATAGATCGGAAAGAAAATAGTTGAGAAGGAAGTGGTTGCAAAAATTTCCCTTAAAGTATCAGATCATTCTGGTGTATAGATCCTTGACAGTGGATGCACATCCCATATGACAGGTAATAAGGATATTTTTATAGGCATAAATTATGACAAGGAAGTTTTTGTAAAATTTATAAATGATGAAGGCCTAAAGATAATTGGCTCGGGAAAATCCAAGTTTGGGGTGAAGAAATGAGATGTACTGATGTATTAGTCATTAAAGGTCTCAGTCACAACTTTCTTAGTGTTAGTCAACTATGTGACTCGAGGAATGCTATAAGATTTACTAAGAAGGCATGTATCATCAAAAGTAAGAGATAGTACAATTGTTTTATAGGAAAAAAGAACAAATAGGAATCTATACCTTGTAAGTGGAGAAGAATATATGTGCTTTTTATCTAGAGAGGAGGAAAATAAGTTGTGGAATAAATGTCTTGTCCATATATTCCAACTATCCTTGGAATATCTGGTCAAATTTGATATAGCTCAAGACCTTCCTAAGATATCACATGATAATACTAATATGTACAATGCTTGTCAACAAGAGAAGATCATTCAAAATTCATACAAGGAAAAATAATAAAAGTCAACTAGAGTTCTTGAATTGGGGCATACAGATGTATATAGACCTATCTCTCCAAGAACCATTGACGGTAATAGATATTATGTTATTTTCATTAATGATTTCAGCAAGATGGCTTGGGTATTTATCATTTCCCACAAGATTGATGTGTTCAGTTGCATTAAAAAATATCATAGGGAATCAGAAAGAATGATTGGACAAAAAATTATGAAGTTTTTTACTGATAAGGATACATAATTTACAAAAAAATGGTACATGATTATCTCAAGAAACACCAAATAAGGCATCAAGTTTTAATTTTGAGAAATCCTCAACAAAATGGAGTGGTTGAGAGGAGAAATCAAATTATCAAAAAAATGGACAGAATAATGCTTATTGAAAAAGACCTACAAGATAAATTTTGGAAGGAAGTAGTCTTGACATCAGTTTACATATCTAATGGGGCTCTATTGTGTCTGAAGGAAGAGAATAATCTATATGAGATGTGGTATGGAAAAAATCCAATATTTAAATAATTTTGAATCTTTGGAAGTAAGTTTTTTATTCTCAATAAAGAGAAACACAAGAAATTCGAGTCATGTGGATATGAGGGGATATTACATGGCTACTTAGGAAAAATAAAAGCATATAAAATCTTTAATAAGAGGCTAGGAAAATTAGTTGAAAGCAATGATGCCATTATAGTGGAAAATGAATAGGATCTTCAACATCATAGTGAATAGTTCCCTGATGAAAGTGATGAGGAGTTAAGCAACACAAGGGAGAAGAAGTGGAAAATAATGATTTAGAAGAAGATACCGATGATGAGAAATAGGAATTAAAATCTGTATCTATATAGAAGCTAAAGAGTTGAGTTGAAATTGACATAAAAATATTATTAGTGATCAGGAAACACCAGTTCAAATAAGGAGAATGAAGTCCTTACAACATAAATCTTTCTTATCTTAGGTAGATTCTAAATATTTTGAGGAAGCAGCTGGTGATGAAAAATGGGTTCAAGCTATGAATGAGAAGCTATACCAAATTGACAAGAATCAAACATGAGAGATTGTTTTAATACCAATAGATAAGAATGTCATCAAAACTAAATGGGTCTTTCACAACAAGATAAATGAATATGGTGCTATGATTCGAAACAAATCACGATTAATGTTAAAAGGGTACTCCAAGATAGAGGGTATTGATGCCTGTTTCAAGGCTAGAGACAATCAGATTATTATTTTCCATAGTTGTGTAAAGAAAGTTCATAATTTTTTAGATGGATGTCAAGTCAAAATTTTTGAATGGGGTTCTATAATAAGAAGTGTATATCAAGAAGTCAGATGGTTTTCTCATTCATAAAGATTAGAACATAGTTTATCAGCTGAGGAAGGCACTTTATGGGTTAAATAAGCATCAAGAGCGTGGTATTGAAGGCTTGATCAGTTCTTGAAGAAGGTCAATTTTCAGCATGGTGGAGTTGATTAAAATTTTTATGTTAACAATGATAGTAATCAAAGGATTATGGTGATGGTGTATATCGATGACATAATATTTGGTGGATCAGATGAAGCACAGTTCAATCAGTTTTATGAGTTCATGAAAAGTGAGTTCAAAATGTATATGATTGGTGAAATGACCTTTTTCCTTAGTTTACAAGTGACATAAGGAAGAAATGGAATATTTATTTCTCAATCAAAATATTCCAAGGAGGTTTTGAGAATATTTGGAATGGATAATTCCAAGGATATGATGACTCCGGTAGCTACTCATAGGAAATTATTAGGAGATGATGAAGGAAATGTAGTTAATGTAATAGAATAGAGGAAAATCATTAAAATTATATTGTACTTGATAATGACAAGACCTAATATTTTTTTCCACATGCAAAATAACACGGTATCAAAGCAATCCCAAGGAAATCCACTTGCTTGTAGTGAAAAGAATACTTCGGTATATTAAGGGTATGGTGGATTTAAGTTTATTGTACAATGAAAAATATCAGCAAGAGTTGTTGGGATATATAGATGCAAATTGGATTAGATTAGCTGATGATATAAAATCAATGCCAGGTAGTGCATTCTATCTTGGTGTATTATGTATTTCTTAGCTAAAAAAGAAACAAGATTGAATTTTGTTGATCACTGTATAAGCTAAATATATTCTAACAACTCAAGCATTCATGTAGTTATTATGGATAAAGAAACAACTTTATGATATGGGGGTTTAAGTGAAGTATTTGATCAGAATCCATTATGATAATTCACGTTCTATAAATCTTAGCAAAAATCTAGTTCATCAATCATGGACAAAGTACATTGAAATAAAATATCATTTTATCAAGGAGAAGGTAGAGCAAGGGATTTTGAAATTGGAGTATATTCCTACATAACTATAGGTTTCAGACATTCTGATGAAGTCCTTACCCAAAGAATCATTTTAACGACATTAACTGGATCTGGGAATTTAGTTAAATCCCCAAACTTGAAAAAGTGTGGATGTTGGACCCCCTCTCCCTGAGGTATGGTGTGTTTTTCCCTAATGTGTTAATCTATGTTATTAATCTTGTTGAAGACAATAATGAGGTGACCTTTGTGTTTGTTGATAAAGGGGGGAGAAATTATGGTTATTGAAGGGGATAAAATGTCTTAATCAAGATAGGGGGAGAATCTGATAGGGTGAGTGTTTACCTAGGGGTACTTTCAACATTTTAAAGGTTATAGGTTTTTGATAAACCATGCAATGATTCTGTGACATGATATGAATTCAGTGTTACAAGGAAATATCTCATGATCCTGTCTATCAGAGCTTTGCTTGGACATCATTAAGCATTCCTAAAAAGATAACCTAAGTAGTGAAGTAGTGGGATTTTTAAATCTGATGATTCCAAAGGTGTTTTATCAAAGGATATATATCACGATAAATGGAGTTTGTGATAAAAGCAGTTTAGTAGTTTTAGGAATGAAGTGTTTCATTGATAATATTTTCATGTTACTCTTGTTTCTTACATCAATAATGAATAATGTGGGATTAGAGTGTGTGTTGAGTAAATATTTGATCTCTATTTTAATTTCAAGAAAAAATGGTGGTATAAGATGGAAGAATCTTTAACATGGTATCAAAATATGAATAGTTTTAAACAAACCCAAAGGGGGGGATTGTTAGGGAAAAATCCCTCAAGGTAACATTGTAGTGTTTTTGGGTTGATTATGTTGGTTGAAAAAGCATGTTCCCATGGTAAGTTTTGGAATTCCAAAGATATATTTGACAAGGTATGTTAAAAAATGTCCAAGACAAAGGAAAGGATTCTATGGAGGTGGTACAAAAAGAGCATATATAAGGTGGCATTATTTACCAGTGTTTTCCAAATTTTTGGGGTCCAAAATTGGAAAATGGGTAAAGGTGTTTTTAGAAAAGGAAGTTACAGAAAATATTTAAGGAGAATAAGAATGTTGTGTGTGAGTTATGTTTTTAGTATCATCTTATCAAAATACGAATAAGGAAATAAGTGTGTGAAATATTTGAATTTGCGTGAAATATGAGTTTGCGTGACAAAGGAAGAGTTATGTGTGAACTCAAAATTAAGATGAAGATTGTGCATGAAAGAGACTTACACACCTAATGTGAAGTCAAATCTGGTTTTCTATGCTTGGGAGAAATGTTGCATGCAAGGTGGTCAGTGGGTGAGAAACTTTCATATAGGGTTGATAATGTCTATAAATAATCATCTACTCTCCCTCATTTAGTATCTCAACACTTAGAGAAAATATGGGCTTTGAATTGTGTAAGAGTTGCACACAAAAGAAGTTTCACATAAAGATAGATGTGCACAAAGCATAAAATTTTCATGAAAGAGGCAGTTCTTCATTATCATGATAAGTTGGGAGTTCTTCACCTAAACTCAAATTTTGCGTGCAAAGTGTTAAATTTTCACACAAGACATCCCAAAGTTGCATGAAAGATTTAATTTTCATAATAAATCTGTGGCAAAGTGGTATTCATCATGTGGATGAAAGTGGAACTTAACGATACACTAAATGAGGTGTAAAAAATATTAATTCAAGTTATCAAAGGAGGATATTTTGAAGAAGTAGTGAGAACACTTCAGTATAGAGAGTATTGAGCTTTCAAATTGTGATTGGTTGTAAACTAGGAGGGATAATGAGTTTGTTTCAAACTCTATAAACAATAGTGTAATTTTAGTGGATTTGGTACATTGAAACATTATCATTATATTCTAATTGGATGAATCCTAGTGAGGGTGAACCAAGTAAAATTTTTGTGTCTCATTCATGATTTCATTTCTATTTATACACTGCATCAGGAAATGGAGAGAAGAACGTTTTATTTAACAATAAAACAAGATCCGAAGGGGTAGTTTTTTTAATCGACCATACCTTGATTCACCCCTTATAAGGGTATTTAACCTAGTTGGGATAACAAAAGACCATTCTTAAATGGTACCAAATCTAGATTGAGTACATGTGAGTGGTCTGGTATGTACTTTCTCAAGAGAGATACATGGAATACATCATGTACTTGAGATAGGTTAGGTGAGAATGAAAGTTATTAGGCCATAGATCTGATGCGATCGGGGATCTCAAAGGGGCCAATGTATCTTGGACTAAGCTTTCCCTTCTTCCCATATCTCATCACTTTTTTACATAGAGATATACAGAAGAATACCATGTCCCCAATAGTAAAATTTAGGTCTCATCAAAGATTGTCAGCATAACTCTTCTGTCGACTCTAAGCATCCTTGATGTGCTACTGAATGATCTTACCCTTTTCCACCATTTCTTAGACTATTTTAGGAATTTTTAGTTTTCATTACCCAACTTCATCCTAGTATGAAGGTGTTATACACCTCTTCCTATAAAGGGATTCATAGGGATACATTTGGATGCTAGAGTGGAAACTATTGTTGTAAGAGAACTCGACTAGAGGCAGATGTTAATCACATCTTCCTTTGAAGTCCATATAACATGATCCCAACATGTCTTCTAGTGTCTTAATAGTCCACTCAGATTTTTCATTAGTTTGAGGATTATATTCCCCACTGAAGTTCAGTTTAGTGTTTAGAGAATGTTGCAGAATTTTATAGAACTTAGAAGTGAATCTAATCTCGATCAGATATAATCGATAATGGTACTCCATGCAGCCTAACCACTTCTCTAATGTATATCCATTCAATTTGATCCAATGATAAATCCTCTTGAATCGCAATGAAGTGCACAATATTTATAAAACAATCCATGAAAAACTATATAGAATTATTCTCTCTTGATGTCTTCGAAAGACCAGTGACAAAGTCCATGGTGATGTTTTCTCATTTCCATGTTGGCCTGGGTAATGGTTGCATCATCCCCTTTAATTTTTTCCTTTCCACTTTCACTTACTGACATACAAGACATCTCGATGTATATTTTGTGATCTTATTCTTCATATTGTCCCACCAATAGTGCCCTCAGAGATCTTGATACATATTTGTGCTTCCTGGGTGGATGGAGAAGGTTAATCTATGTGCATCATCCAACATCTCCTTATTTAACTCATGATTTGATGGTACACATAGTCTTGATCTAAATATCACACATCCTTCTTCATTAACATTAAACTCCGAGGATTTACCTTTTCTTATAATTTCCAATTTATTTTGAATTCCCACATCTTCTATTTGAGAATCCTTTATCTTCTCTAGAAGGGACAGTTGAGCAGTCAATTATGAAAGGATTAATGATGTTCCTTCCTTTATGATTCCTATGTCCATCCTTTCCAAATCTAAGATGATTGGGTCCCTCTCAATTCTCATAAATGATATAATTGTTTGATCCTTTCTACTTAGAGAGTTTAAAACTTTATTCTCTTTCTAAAGATAGTAATGGATTGAGAATTTATAGCCCTTGATCAACTATAACCATCTTTGTTGGTGTATATTCATCTATTTCTGCATGAATATATACTTGGGGATTTTGTGATTCATATATATTTCACACTTCTCCCCAAGGAGATAATTCTGCTATATTTTTAAAGTGAAGATCACTACAACAAACTCTAGATCTTGTGTTGGGTAGTTCTGTTCATGGACTTTCAACTGCTTTAAAGCATATGCTATGAGTTTGTCATTTTTCATTAACACACAACCCAATCCATTTTTCAAAGCATCACTGAATACTATGAAAATTTATCTACATGTGGGTAGTGTGATAATAGGGGTAGTGATACAACTACCTTTTAACTCCTTGAATATATATTCACATTCATTATTCCAAGAAAACTTTACTTTCTTTTGAGTTAGCTTGGTTAGAGAGTTTGACAATCATGAGAAATTTCTCACAAATCGATGATAATAACCAGATAATCCAAGGAAACTACGTATATCTATAATAGATTTTGGCATCAACCATCCTTAAATTTCTTTTATCATTGAAGGGTCCATATATATCCCATTGCTTGTGATGATATGTCCCAAGAATGATACTTCCTTCAACTAGAACTCACATTTATTTTACTTAACATAAAGATTATCCTTTCACAAGGTCTTTAGCATAGTGATCAGATGCTCCTCATGCTCCTCCTTAGTTTTGAATTATATTAGAATATCATCTATAAAGGATACCTCAAATTTGTCATGGTAATATCTAAAAACTCTATTCATCAATTCCATGAAGATTTATAGACCATTAGTGAGTCTGAAAGGCATTACTATGAACTCATAGTGCCCGTACCTTGTACGAAAAGTAGTTTTGGGGATATCCTCCTTCTTCAAACTAACTTGATAATATCCTAACCACAAATCCACCTTGGAGAAGTATTGTTCTCCACATACCTGATTGGAAAATTCATCAATCCATGGAAAATGATACTTGTTCTTTATCATGATACTATTGAGTTCATGATAATCAATACAAAGGCACATTAATCTATCATTCTTCTTGCCAAAGAGGACCGGTGCACCCCATGGTGAGGCACTCGGGCGTATGAACCCTTTATCCATATTCTCTTGTATTTGTTTCTTCATCTCCTCAAGTTTCACAATAGCCATTCTATATGGAGTCTTGGATAATGGAAACACCCCAGATATAAGATCAATTGAAAATTAAACCTCTTGGCTAGAAGGAAGACCCGAAAATTCCTCGAGAAACACATCAACATATTCCCTCATAATAGTAATGTCTTTAAGGATGGTTATTTCCTTAGAATAAATCATTTGATTTAGGTATTCTTGATCATAGGGAAATAATATCCATGATTGAGATAATGGTGCTAAAGAATATTCATCCCCCTCCTTGCACTTGTACAAAATTGGGGGGTCAATTTGTAATATGGGGAGTGATTTAATCTCATGGTAATTTATGTTGGCTCTAAATAGGGAAAGCCAATCAATGCCTAGAATTACATCAAATTCCACCAAAGGGAGTATGAAAAGGTTTTCATTTTCACCAACAAATCTACTCCATTATTTTTGGTGATTTTTGAATATTTCTACTAAAATTTTGTGATAAGAAGAAATTCCTAGAACCATAATCAAAAAGTACATTCACTATTCTTGAATGAAAAACTAGTGTACCTATCACCAATTCATTTTCGGTATCCACCTTAGTGTTTGTGATGGAAAAAGCTCAACCTTTATTCCTTGGAGGTTGTTGGTTATCTCTAAAAACCCTTGGCTTAGGTCATTAGTTTTAAAAGTACCCTGCTTACTTGAAGTTGTAGCAATGAACAATTTTCTAAGGGTTAACTGGAGCATTCCATTCCTCCACAATATTAGTGGGTTTATCCTATCGGTAATCGCTAGCTAGGTGTATAATGCCCTGACCCCAGAATCCCAGAGTCGGTGCATTATTACATATCATTGGCATGATCACAAAATATCAAGTCTCGAAAGACCGATTAGTTTAGTAGCCTTAGAATCACTAGATACATTCATAAGGTTTACATTACATCATAAAGTGAAAAACTACAACAAAATATTGTCTCCATAGAACACACTCATATCCTTATACTATCCCTACAGGTCATTCATAAAATACTTCTTCACATCCTAGGAAAAATAAAACATAGAAAGGGGTGAGCTCAGATGCTCAGTAAGGATAACAATATAGCAGAAACTTTCATAAATAAGCATAAACATTTAAGGCAATGTATAACTAAAACAAAAGCCTTTTAAACATTAACTTCAGCATAATATGGCAAAGATAAAATAAAATAATGCCATTTACTTACTCACACAGATATTCTACTAGTCGAATAATCACATGCAATATCAATAACCACTTTCATAATAATGGAATGCATAATGTTAGACTATCATAACCACATAGTCAAGGCCTTGTTCCAAGACTACAAATAAGATTTTGTCAAGGACTTGTGCCAAGAAACTAGTTTGTATCATGAGACCTACCGATGCATCGAGGAGCTATAGAGGGCTCCACACATCACTTACTAAGTCCAATTCATTCCTCATATGAAAAATTTGAAACATAACATAAACATTCATATTAAAACTAGCATACAAAATTTCAATACTTTATCCACAAACCATGAATGGTATAAAAATAACACATCCATAGTCAAACATAACTCATTCAATACAATATGGAAGATTGTATTGTAAAAGATTAACCTCAATCGAGAATAATTAAGGATATTGACATAGATGAAAATGATCATCAAAACTATTTGAGAGAAATATCCCCCTTTTCTTGAAAACATTTAAAAGTCACACTATTTGTCAAGAACCCGTTTAAAAATAGATTTTTGAATCAAAGTGTCCCATACCACTTTGAAACATTTAAAAGGAATTTTAATTTTAAAACTTTAATGTCCATATAAATAAATCCTTAAAACCATTTTTAAAACATGGACATTAATGAGAAATATTTAGAAGAATAAATCTTTAAAACATTTAAAAATGATATTTTAGTTAGAGTTTCTAACCAAAAGAGAGACACTTGAATACAAATAATTGAGGTAATAAAAACTTCGTAATATCATGAGAATAAAGAGATTCATGATATACTTTTTCAAAGTACATTATATACACCATATAAAAGTGATTTGGTTTATAACAACAAAGAAGTATCAATGGAATGTAAATTGAGATGAAATATCTTATAAAGACTGTATCCTTAGGATAAGGATAAATGAACGACGTAATTATGTGTGATAAATTTAAATACACTCAATATGATTGGATATTTAGTGTAAATCAATCAGAGTACATTCACACATATTCTTGTAAAAACAACACCAATGAATTGGATGCTTAACTCAACAAATGGAGATTGAGTTAAAATTACTCTTATCAAGTTCATATCGATGATTTGAGAATTCATCAACGGAGTGATTATGTGTATCAAAATTATATCCACATAAAGGGGAGTGGAAATTATGACATAAGAAAATTAATATTGATTCCACACATAATATTGGAGTAAAATAATCAATGAAGTATACATAAAGCCGAATGAGTGGAAATTGAAATTTCAAATTCCCTTATCAATTTGGTAATTTACAAAACATACACCCATGCAATAAGGATCATAAAATGATGATTTAAATATCCATAAATTAAATTATATTACACAATGAATTCAATCATGGGCAGTACACACAACACATGCAATAAATAAGTGGTGAACAATAGAAATCTCACAGAATTAAAAGTGAGTTACTTTGTACTTTTTCCTTGGTCGAGGGTAGGTTAACCTCTCGTATAATGGTTAAATAATTGTTATTGAATTATAAAAGAATCATATACATTAATATGATATCATATATGATCTTTTAACATTTATTTGTTGATAATATCTTAGTATTATCATCATTTCGGGTGTTAAGAGATTCATTTTCCTTTATATTATTTGTTATGTGAGCCATATTTATTATGGATGGGATGCATATTATTAATATCCAGAATGATATCATTTCTCTAAACATTATTTTTAATCATCAGATGAAACTTAGTCTTGAATGGATATGATGGGGAATGAATCTCATCGCGTTCGTGGAGACGGTAATCCGTACGTACGCACGAGCGACAATATCATTCTTTTGATATTAAAATAATATATAATTGGATGGTATATCATATATAAAGAATAATTATCATGTTATATTTATTATTTATATGAATTACACATCATTATTATACCCATTTAAATAATAATATATTGAATAACAATTACACCACGACGTGGAGACGGTAGGCCGTACGTACGCACGTATGGTGACATGTCATTCAAAGGATGTATATAATACTGAATATGGTTGTAAAATATTTATAATAACATCACAGTATATATAAGATACTGAATTTATTATTTTAGAATGGAAATAACAAATAAATAAGAAGTGGAAGAAGAAAGAAACTTGAAAGAGGGTGGTGAAATCATTACCTCTTCTTCGGGTTCTTCCTTTTGATTTGATCAAAAGGGCTACTTAAGTTGGCTTTCTGACCAAATTAGGGCCTCTAGGATAAATTTAGGGGATTTTAGAGGATATTTGGGCAGGGTTTGTCCGAACTAAAAGGCTTTGAAGGTATTAATTTTAGAGAAGGGGGAGTGCCCTTTTATAAGAGGGGTGAGGGGCACCTTAGGAAAAGATAGAAATATTATTTTATAATAAATTCATATTCAGTTTATAATGAATCCAAAGTGAATTATTTAAAGGTTAAGGTGGGTATAGGTCAAAAAAAATCAACCAATAGGTTTTAGATAGTTTTGGGTCACTATATTAACCTCATCTTTTAGTTTTAACTCTTAGTTAATTAGTTTGACATTTACCATGTCTCTTTGTATTTTTATATTATATTGTCAATAAACTTACTATAAACTTCCAACAGACCCCCAAGTGGTAAATTAATAATAAAAATATCATTATATAAGTCCTTTGGACTAAAATTATATTTTTAGGAATATAATATCAATTAATAATATAATATTTGTTTTAAAAACTCATTTATGTCAATTTTGACAATATTTAATAAGTTAAAGTCTTAAAAACTTTATTAATTCTAAAAAAATTCATTTAAGAAATAATAACATGTTATATTAACCAATAAAATTCATGGATGTCATCAAAACTTTCAAATTATATTTATTTTAACATTTATAATACCAATTATTTTATTCTTTCATTAATAAGGAAAATACTGCATCATTATTGTGTCATAAATATATTTAATTATTCAATGTATAAAAATTATAAATAAAATACCATTATGTAGGAAATATTTTTTTATTTCTAATTAATATTTATAGTCTAAAATATAACATATATAACCCTATGTAAAAATTGTTTTTCTAAAAGATATATGCTTATGTCATTTTTGTATTTACTTTAACTTAAAGTGTCATTATCACTTACAAGTGGATCCATGGGGTCCCAAAATCGACCCAAAGATGCCCATGGTCGGAAATTTATCAACCAATAGGGTTAGGACATGTTTTAGGGTAATTTATTATTATTATAATATTATTCTGTTTACCCTTATTTACCGGATTTACCCTTTAACCATGGTAAATAAAATATTTACCGAAGTAATTATTCAAAATGTATAAAAATAAAAGTTACCTATTTACAAAATTTGGACCTCCTGATTCTAAATATGGAATCCATTTTTCTAAATTCAAAATACAGAAGTGGAAGAAATTAATTTAAAATTAATTCACGTTGTCAAAACAAAAAGCGTGTTTTTAAGAAATAATAACTATCAAAAGATTGACACTTGTTTATGTCCGGTTTAAATGTGAAATTATGTCCAATGACAAAAATTTTATTAAATGGTAAAAATATATTCTAAATATACTTTAAAACCACTCAAATTTATAATTTATCACTATTAATTATTTTTATTAAAAAACTTGTTTTTAATTAAAATTTTGTAATTTTCACTATTCATCAAAATATGAAAGTTATCAGAAATGTACCAAAAGTTCACCCTAATATAATTTTGATATTAAGAATACAAAAATGAAGTCCATTTTTAAAGATAAAATGTATAAAATTTCAAAAAGTGGGTATTACTCTTCATAATGGCTACTTTGAATGGTTGTGGTGTGTTAGAATCTCGAAGTTGCGTATAATGCAAGCTATTGCATTATTCAAAGGGAAATGTACCGTGGAAGATTGAGGTGTTACAAGGTGCCCTTAATTCCCACACCTAAAATATTTTCCCATACCCCTTATTAAATTTCAGAGGTTCTTCTTTCTACACCTTTGACAAATAGGATTATGAAATTTCTTGGTACCATCAGATTTATCCATCGGGCTGCCAGAATTAAACTCCACTTTACACTTCTTATCCCCATGATTCCCTTGAGACTCTACAATATCTATTTAAAATTTGATGGCACATAGGAAAATTTCTTCATAGCTATAAAAGTATCAAATCTATAGTGATTTTCATATACACGGTTTTATCCCACCAAAGAAGTGATCAACCTTGCATTCAAGGGTAACAACAAAGCCGCATGCCTATCGAGAAAGTCTTGTGAAGTTTTCCTTGTGCCCCTTGATAGATTCATTGTCTTTTTTCTTGAGGGTAAGGAAGTCCCTTTCCATTTTATATTAGAGATTGTGAGTAAAATATTTATTAAAAAACATTTTTCAGAATTTCTTCCATCCCATCGCTTTGATCTCTTCCTCAGGCTTCGTATTCTTGATCAATGACCACCACTAATCAAATTCTCCCTTTATAAGAAAAATAACCAGTATAACCTTCTCTTGTTCTGAACATTTAAGGATGGAGAAGATCTTATCAATGGATTTGATCCATTGTTCCATTATTAAGGGATCAGATGATCCATTGAAACTCACAAGCCTTTGTCACATAAAGGACTCAATCACAACTTGTCATCTCTTATGGGGATTTGGATGCTTTTACTGATCTAGGTTTCTATTTAGAACTTTATTCAGTTGATAGAGTATCATCATGAACTTTGAGATTCCTTCTCCCATTGGGTTGGGAATCTTGTTGGGGTAGTCATCACATTTCCTATCGCGTTTATTTTTTACCCGATTCCTCCTATTTCCAGCCATTGGCTCAAATAAAGGGAAAATTAGGGATGGGTATTTTTAAACTATTAAACACATAAAAGGGAATCCAATGACATTAAAGGTACAACTTATAAATTAAATTTATTTATTAACTTTTTAATTTCTAAGCTCCAATCTATGTTATCCATGATTTATTTCCTAACATATACTCTTATAGGATTCCCCCCTTAATAATGATTTGTAATGAGCTTATGAATTTACCAAAGTATATCCCTTGGGGGTGTCAAAATAGGTGCGTAATAAGGTCTATTATCATGTACCGAGTTACACTGAGTCAGATCCGACACACCTTATCAAGGTTGTTACCCCTAGGTAAATCTATGCCAGAACCACATCCACTTATAGTATCCAAAAATGGATGTATTTTCTTGATAAACTAATTACTCTATAATTACCAAAATTTAGGGATGTTTTCTTATACTTAGTTTTATCCATAAGGATTTTTATAGAGTTTTCTAATCCTAATCCCAAAAATAACTAATCTTTTCCTTTGATACTAAATATAACAACCCTAATATTTATCTCAAATTAATACATTGTTTACTACATAATATTATACTTAATACAACCCAACATAATGACAAGTCTAGTGTATTTAGGAATTAGGTACATTACATAAAACTGCATGGGATAACCTAGTAATATACATAAGAAAGAGATGATATATAAATAAAAGTAAGATAATACACATGGAATAACATAAATATAATAATACATGTTAGAAAATAGGCATATAAATAGGTAATAAAAGGAACATGAATAATAAGTCATGATATAGCATGATAATCACAACATGAGAAAACGACTTAAAACATTGAATCATAAATATAGGTCATGGATAACTGCCAAGACATCATGATGGAAAAAGTCCCATAAAGTAATTAGGTTCACTTACTATACCAACATGAAATATCATGAGAATAAATATTACCCAATTCATTAGAGTGCTATATAATTCCGAGCGCACCCGTGACATTCATTTCATTATCATGCTTAAGTGTGCCACATAGATCATACAACATGGATTCATTCATTATCATATTTTATTACATGATAATGGAGTGTAGAATAAATACATGTAAGTACTAATTAAAAGTAGTATAAGTGTATAAATTTTAACACCCTTGATAGGAAATGGGTATGGTATTCACTACACAATTGTTTTGGCATGGGAAATCGCGGTGAAATTTTGGCAGCATAATGACATCACTTAAAAAATTCATAAAATGGTTTGATGAGAGAGAACTGGATATATAATAATTTTTACATAAAATGAGTAGTAATAGGGACATTTAAAAACATATCCCATCAAAATAAATTGTAAATAGAAGGCATAGGATAGTGAAGAAACTCGAATAAAGAGGAGAAATAAAAGAACCCTTACTTGAGTGTGTGACTTCAAATGCTTAGGAGGAGCTTCTTGAGAAAATGGGGGCACCTTGGGAGGACTCTAGATAGGATAGGGAAGATTAATTATGTGATATAAGAATTTTTAGTGAATATAAATGGGATATTGGGTGGCTTTATATAGGAATGAGTTTGGATTTCTTTAATATTTCTCAAACTTAGGTTTTGGACTCTATATAATAAAATAACAAAAACCAAAAACCTTTATATGGTTTTTCCCATGATTTTTACCAAATGGAAGTGGTTATAATTATTTTATAAGTCAAAGCTCCAAATTTAATAAAATAATTCCCTTGCTTATGTGGAGGCGAGTCATACTCTTATAAAAATGATTTAAAAACCTTAAAATATATTAATGGTTTTGGAGGATTCATAATGGTTTTATAAAATCAATAAAATAAACATAAAATCAAATTATTTTAAATGGAAAAAATATATTTTTCTGTTTATACCCTTTATTGTATTCATTACATCACTTTTGGTTTATTATTATGTCGTAATACACAAAGTATATTTATAGGATATTTAATTTTTAACCGAAAATTTTATTGTCTCAGAAAATTATGAAAAATTAACCATTGGATAATTTTGATGTTATAATTCAAAAAATAATATTCATTTTATCTAAATAATTTTCTAAATATATGAATTTTCACTTTTAAAATAAAATTGAAATTTATTAAGAAATGTTGGGTTTTTTTGACAATAACAGTTTTCGAACCCTTATAAAAATTACATTTGACTTCATAAAAATTATATATTCATTTATATTAAATAAAAATTATTTAATAATAATATTTTATTAAAATATTATTTATTTTAAAAATCCATTAATTCATCATAATAAATTCCTTAATTGAATTTGAATATTACCCAAAAATACTATTTATGTTTTATTGTATCAAAATAAAAATCATTTATAAAGTAAAAATAATAGGATGAGAATATATCCATTATTATTTGAAAAATAATGTACATAATCCTATGTCTAGGGTCTTGATAAATATCCATTTAATACACCAGAAAATTCCCCAAGAGTAAGGTGCACAATGATGAGACTTTTATGGGGTGGTTCGGCATACATGGTTTGGGTTGTGATCATGATGAACTTGAAATTATCCTATAAATGGTTTCGTTCATGATTAAGTTATTAGATCTCAAATTGGTCTTGGTCAAGGGAAAATCCAAGTGATGCTATCTCCATTAGAATATTTGATAAATGGGATTCATAGGGTATGATCCTACTGGTTGGGGCCATCACTTCCTTTGTCTATGTAAATCGGATTTATTAAAACCCTATATTTATATTAATCATTTGATCACTATTAAATAACAATATTATCAACGGTAAAAATTCTTAATGGTCATTTAAATCTGATAGGATAGAATAAAATCATGGAAGTTTATGTTTTCTCAATATCTATATTTTATAATAATATATTTAATTAAATTGAAAGGTGAATTTTATTTATAATAGTTCGGGTCGTTATAGTGCACGTCATTGTTGCTCCAAGATGTCAGTCTCATGTGGTTTGACTATGTATTTAACCACACAATTTGTGCGAATTTTCTGCTAAAGCATTTAGACTACATGATGTGTACGCTAGCTACACGCAATGTAATTCAACAATCCATGTTCTAGTTTGGCCCGGTCTACATGCAGTGTGAAATAAATACACCGCTTGTAGTTAATTCTTGACCCATTGTGCATCCCTTGACATGGCCAAGTGCAGTGCACTTGGGTACATGACATGTACTCAGGTTACACGCCATGTAATCCCTTTCTATCCAAATAGAATCCTCAACACTTCTCGATGGCATCTCCGATCATTCTTCATTTGTTATCAGTCCTTTAAGAAAAATGTAACACTAGACGACGATGAATAATATTTTAAAAAAATGTTAATTAAAATCAGATTAAAGAATGAATAATTATTAAAATAAAAATATAACCACAATTATACATATAGATCAAAAATCAAATAAATAATTATAAATTTAAAAACATAACCTCAATTTGATACCAGTTTAAGGTTTCAGGTGCTGTAGAAGCGCCTTTAGTGGAAATTAAATTAAAATTTATTATAACATTGAGTTCCTCAAAACTACAATAGAGAATATTTTCACATTAAATTTATAATTTATACATTTATGATTAGAATAAATGAGCACTTTGTATCAGTATATTTCTTCGTAGCTAATGTTAGTTTTCATCTAAAACCCCTTTTTTGGATTACCTTCATTACATTGTAAGTATCAAAGTATAGAATCCCTCTAGTGGTGATCCACACATGCTCATTTGATCTCCAAGCAATGCTAATTGATTTCTGAGTGCTAGTGTGATGAACCCATTATCTTACATTGTTCATGTTGATCACTTATAGATCATTTGAGCTTTAAGAAATATATTTGGCTTCTCTTGTTCTTGAGAGGAAGAGAGGAGGATAAATGGAGAGAGAATTCCTTTGTGTTCAACGATTCTCAAATCTCAATTAACCACACATAGTGGACATAACCATCTATTTATAGAGCCATGGTTTAGGTTAAAATATTATTTAATTGTGTACCAACCTTTAAATAATATAATAATAATTATTTTACCATGTTTCATATAATAATAATAATATTATTATTTTACTATGTATGCTAACTTTTTCAATGATAAATATTATTTATCGACTTCCAAATAAATATTCATCATCAGACATGATCATGACCTGCTCCAATTCCTCGACATTTATTGAATACCTGAATAAATATTTAATTAAATACTTTATTCACAATCCAGTGAATAAATATTTTTCAAATATTCAAATAATCAAATAAATAAATTATTTATTAACTTTAGAATATTAGAGATCAATAAAAAATGTATAAAATTATTCCCCACTCTTCAAAATAATATTTATTCCATTAATTAAATTCAAATATAATTTTTTTGAGATCAATGAAAACACTTAGTGTGTTACCCTCTTAGATTCTTTCTCATTAGAATTAGGAGGTCTTTCCTAGAGTCCAAGATTATTATCTAATAATGGGTCAAGGCACCCAATAAAAATAACTCAATGTTGCAATGTTGACAACCACATACAAACACTCACAGTGTAATATAATCCCTTTGTCTCAATATATCATCAAGAAGGTTACACATTCTTGTCATCAACCTATGTTCTTGATACATATTTATTTGACTATATAAAATAAACATGCCAATAAATTATGACCATGTAATTTAATGTGATGATTTTATTCAAATCTAAGGGCCAAGATATCAACTTCCATAAAGATGAAAGGGACAAATACTTCCTTGACTTATCCATTAATAACATGTCATTCGTGACACACCCAATGTACCCTTATTCCTACCAATATATGATGTGATATGTTTTATCATTAAATATAAGTGCATGAGTCATGACATGTATTAATGATAATATTCAAGTCTAAGGACTATCACACACACTCATAGATAGAAATGTCTAACGACACCAAAACATGTGTAATTTTTATTGGAGGCTATGTTCTCATAATCTCTCATATTGGATATTACCAAGTGAAAAATTCATAAGAATAATACTCACCCACTTATGAGTACCCTAACTTTATAGTCTTTGTACTATGTTCCCTATCATAGTACATTTTCTGACTATAGAACTATATTTAAGAGATACCAACATAGCATCTCAAGGTTCGCATCACAACAGGGAACTACTATAACCTTATCAATGTGACAAATACTCTAAGACATTATCACATCAATGTTATGTAGAAGAAAAATAAGTATGTGATAAGATATTTATATTAATAATCACTTCTTTGAATATACATGTAATCCAAAGTACAAAGTATTTGGTTCTAGGGCACCAAAATCCAACATTTACAAAGTCAAATTCTATTTTGAATTAGTTTTAAAATTTTATTTGTTCCTTTTGATTAAAAAAATTTAATTGTAGTCTTTAAAATTAATTTTATAATTTATTTGGTGTAAAAAAAATTTATACTTAAAAAGACATTTTTATGAAAAATTGTTTTTTTGTTGCATTTTATGTTTTAATTTTAAATTAATTTCCACCACTTTTAGAAATTTAATCATGAAAAATGGATTCCATATTTGGAATTAGGATGTCCAAATTTGTTAAAAATTTTCCTTTTATTTTTTTTTATTTTGAATAGTGACCATAGTAAATAATTGTCACAATAGTAAAGGTAAATCAGGTAATTAAGGTTGAAAATAATATGATAAGGATTAAAAAATGAACCTAAAACTTGCCTTTATCCTATTAGATGAGTAGAGTTTGTATACACACACACACACACACACACACACACACACACACACACACACACACACACACACACACACACACATATCCAATTTTCTAAAATATGAAATATTGGTGTCATATTTCATGTATTTTTACATTTATATTATTTTATGTAAATAAAAGTCAAAAAATGGCATTCTCTTTGTTTTATTATAACGAAATTTTTAAAATAGGGATAAACAGAGGTCATGTTTAGTTATAAAAGGTTGATTTGAAAGATAAATGATTTTTTATCATGGTAATTTTTTTATAATTTTTATTGATGCAATAATTACCTTAAATTCTTATGAAATGCTGATATAATATTTATACAATTAATAGAAAAATAAAATAAATGATTTTAAAAGTGTTAAAAGTAATATAATTTGGATGAATTATTATGGATCATGAAATTTTTGGATAAAAATAACATATTATAGAGGTTTTAATTTATTATATTATATTTACATTTTTTAATGTTGTTTTAATGTTGTTTTCAAGGTCAAATTAAATGAATAGTTCCAAAAATGACATTAATGATATTTTATAATAAATAATATTTTATTAAACGATTTAAAATTCCTAAAAATCCTACATTCAAGAAAATAATTGGTATAGGTTTAAAAAAATATATTTTTTTCCATTTATGGATCAATTTTCATTTTATGATAACTATATGAACCCATAAATAGTAAACACTTTGCAACTGCAATAATTGTCAAAAAGGGTTAACGTAGGTTAAAACAAAGAGATATAGGTGAAAACCTAATAAAAACATTTATAAATTTTATTGTATTATATGATTTTGACCCATACTCATAATATAATTGAATTATATCAATTTTGAGCATTTTTTCCAAAAAAATAATTTATATTAATTTAATATTTTAAGAAATTCCAAGAGTGCCCCTCCCCTCCCTTATAAAAGGAAACCAACGACCCTCTTTTTTTCACAATTAAAAAGCCTTTTATTTTGAAAATACCTAAAAAAATCACATAATTTAATACATCCTCACATTATAGAGGTTTTTTTGATCAGAAAACCAACCTAGGAAAGCTTTTGGTGTAAACCTTAAGTGGTTGTCCGAAGAAGAGGTATAATTCTCAATATGACCTTTTCATTTTATTTCTTATTCTAACTCATTAAAATATTCTTAAAACATGATAAAATGATAAAATTATTATACTAAATATACTTATATTTTATCATTTTAATGACATAACCTATATCTATCTCCAACCTCTATCAAATGGGAAATGAATCCATCGTTCGTATGTACGACGGACTACCGCCTCACAGACCGATGTAATTTATTTTCCATCACCGACTCTCATAGATAGATATAATGATGGATTTAATGTATATATATATATATGATATTAATAACCTATTTATCATTTTTTTAATATAATATATCACCTATATTCTTATATTTCCATTCACTAAAAAATGATAACGTCATTTGTGCATACGTGTGGACTGCCACCTCCACAAAGAAATGTGATTCATTTTTCATCACCGCATCACATGGATGGTATAAATAAGTTTATTTAAATAAATAATATGGTATTTATGATATAATTATCATAATTTAAAGATAAAATAATTCTTACCTTCTCTCCATCATGATTATTAAAAAATGAAAACGTTACTTATGCTTACGTACGACCTACCGTCTCTATAATTGTAATGTAGTTCATTTTTCATAACTATATTTAAAGGTTTTTTTTAAATTATAATTTATGTATAAAATTATAATTATGTGATTATTATTCTAGAGATTATTTAGCAATAACCTCTTTGACCATTGTCAATTTACCAAAGTCATTTTAGACTTATGAGCCAAATATCATCAAAATTCCAATGTAAACTTAATTGATTAATTAATTTCATATAATATGGTATCATCAAAGGAATAATTAACTGGAAAAAATTTATTAATAAAGTAAATAATTAATATAAGTTTATTATTTAGGAGTTAAATAACGTTCACGATGAGTTAGACTCAAGGTCAGAGATTTTATCTCAATTTCTCTAATTGATACGCATTTTAATTATATACACATAATTTATTTTATATAGTGTATATACTACCCCTTTTACATATAATATCATGAAATCTTCATAGTTATGTTATTTTAAGTTAAATTCTATTTTAATTCATCAAAGGGAATTTGATTTGAAAGTTACCAAGTGGCAAAGTGTTTCTTAACTCAATTCCCATTCATTGGCTTATACATCTACTTCATCATATTTGTTATAACATGATTATGTGTGAATGGATATCTAAATTGTTTTATTATATATTTAAACTTGTTTTTTTGATTTAAATATGTTCACATGATCATTTCATGAATTAATTATCACTTCAAAAGTTATGATCTCTGCAAGTGTTTTCTTTATCTCAGTCTATTTTTTGAGACATGCTTCATGTTGTGCACCATGATTTATTTATATGGTGTACTTAATAACTAATGAATTAATTTTGACATATTATTTCATTTAATTAATTTTATTTAAAAAACCATATCATAATATTGCTTCCAATGACTTTTGATTCGAAAGTTACCAAAGCGATAAAGGCTTTATGTTACAATCTCCTTTCTTTTCAAGATTGTTTATGTTCAAGGTTACTTTTGGGTAAATAAAATAAAATTATTTTCTTAAAACAATCCCTTTTATTTTCCTCTATTAATTAATGTGGTTTACATGTTTAGTTTCCATTTCATCCCTTATTTAATAAAGAAACATCAATATTTTTTTGTAAGTAATACTAATATTGCATCTTATTTTAGATATGAAATATTTATCTTCCATGTATATATTTTACTTACATTTTTTTAAATAATTTTCTTAATATTATACAATTATTTATCAAAGAAATTTTTACCCATGTTTTACTTTTTAGAAAATCATTTAAAAGGAATATTTCTGTCATTTTTCAAATGTGTTTTTTTTACAAAACTATGAAAGGAATGTTTTCTTTTAACTTATACAACATGGATATAATTTCTCTTCATCATGATTGATCAATGATTTAAATATTATTTTACAAGTTTCCATGGTTCTTTTTAAATAAAATGTATTCTATAATATTTTGGAAATTTTTATATTTTAAATAAGTGATTTCAAATTTAAAAGTGTGTTTTCCTTAATAAATACCCCATGTGACCTTTTAAAGACATTTTTATTAATTATGACAACATTTTATGTTATATATTTATTATAAATTCAATATATATGTATCTTGAATATATAACTATCTCATTATACCTTAATTTTATGGGTTAATACACGCCTTTAGTTCATTTATCAAATGACTTCTTTATGAATCTCTAATTATGTCATGAGGTAAGATTTTGTAACCCATTTATTTCCATAGATAATTCTTATTTTTATGCCTTATGATTGATTTAATTTTTATAGAAAACATGATCATGTAAATTTTATGATGGATGCACCCAAATAGCAATCCAATTCACTGGGTAATATTTTTGTCTCATGAGATGTTATATATGGGATTTGGGAGTAAACCTAATCCATTATAGGACTTTGTCCACTATACGATGTTGTAATGGTAGTTATCCTTGAATTATGATTATTTAATGTTATATTTTGCTGCTACTTTCCTATTTTTTCATGATATTATGATACCATGTTCTTTATGTTATAATCCCATGTGATTATTCATGAGACTTATCTTTTATGATGCAATGTTATGCCTCGTTATCATGTTTACTCTCTTAGTGGGCTTTATAGCTTACCCATTTATTTTATGTATTCCCCAGGTTATCCTATAAAGTTTTAGGAGCTTAAATGGATTTAGAATATCACTAATGAGAATAAGAATAAAATTTTGTATTTTTATTTTTTTTATTTTTATATACCTAGTCTTCTAAAGGAACTAGGTCTCATGATATTTGGGTTGTAATTATTGGATGTTTATATTAAAAATCATGTAATAATATGTGTAAAAAGTTTAGGTCACTATATTTGGAATAATAGTAAGTTCTAGTCATTTTTGGGTATTAGTATTAGAGAAATTTAGTAAAAACCATGGGGATAAGTCTAAGTATAAGATAACATCTTGAAGTTTTGGTAAGGAATAGATTATGTGGTTTTCCTAGAAATACATCATTGTATGGATATTAGAAGTGGATATCATTTTGGTACAGATGAATATAAAGGAATAACCCTTGAAATAGTTTTTTGAGTATATCTCAACCATCATTCTAATGCACAGTGAGTGTGCCCTTACCATGCACCAGTTTTGACACTCTTGGAGGATATACCTGAGTTAATTCACATTTTATTTATAAACTATTATAATGAATGAGAGAATAAAACCTATGGAAACCTATGATATTCCATAGTGATATGGGATAAAACTAAAGTGTCTTGTCTTGATAAGTCTAAGTTTGATCATAAGTTTAAAGGCATAGATACCCCTTTTGGGGCTTTAAGTTATGGAAGTATTATATGATTAAGAGTATTTTGGGATACATTTATGGTAATATAACCCTTGGGTCTAATATGATTTTTACTAAAAAAAAGTTATTTGAGGAAGAATACCTTTAAATTTTGTGTACATAAGTTTAAAGGTATTAGTAACCTTTAGGATTTATCTTATCTTTGATGTTAAGGTAATAATAGTCAATTATGATTATTTAATTTTACAAAAAAAGTATAAAAAACCTTAGGGGTTAAAAAGTGATTTGATGATTAATTTTATTTTGGAAATGTTATTCATAAGTTTGGGAATTTTATAGGAATTATACTAATATAGTTTTAGAAAAATGGAAACCCTCAGTCTAGATGAAAACCCATCTCATTCCAAAAGGTCGTAGGGATTGAACCCACAATTGAAGGGAGACAAGGGTGAATCCCCTACCACTGGTCTATGTGATGTCCTAGTCAGTATGGATTTTTTATACATAAAATATTTTACAGATAAAGGTTAATTTGATTTTGGGAAGAATATTATAGTATACATTAATTTTAAATTTGATATTTTTATGTTATTAATGATATTTTAAGAGATGTTTTATTGGGTTGAGGTATATATAACCACTAGGTTTAATATAAATGATTATTTGGGAATAATCAAATTAAATTTTGGGGATGTAATTTAAAAGGTATGAGATAAAATTTAAGGTTAAAACATTATTTAATATTGAGGTTATTGATGTAATTTGGGATGTAGGTTTATGGAATGATCTATGTTAAACCTTTTGAGTTATTGTGATTTTTTTAAGTAAAATATATTATTCATTATGGATATTATCTCACATTGGGATAACCATTTTGGTTAATGTTTAAAGTCAATAGGAAGAAATTTTTATCCTTTTATGGATATTTTGATCCGTTACAATTTGTTTGTAGTGATTTAGGTGAGAAAAATTCATCTTGAATACTCATAGTTTGGAGAAAAAGATGATATTGTGGTTAAAATCTATTAAAGGTTTGTCAAGTATTTTTTCTTATGTTATTATTCTAGATGATAAAGTAATGTCTTAACTATAGGAAAAAAATCTCAAAACAAAAAAAGTTATCCTATTACATTCATTTCTTATTAATCAATGGTATTTTAACCCATTATAGATTTATGGTTTTGTGATCATTAAATTTCTCCTAACCAAGTTATATATCACTCTCTATAAGTCAATGTGCATTAATTATATCCTCCATGTCTATATTTTTACTTCCCACTAATGTTATCCTATTTGGAAACTTAGTTTTGTGATGAAATTTGTATATCCCTTTCTCCTTTTTTGTATCCCTTTCCCCTTTTTTAAGTGGAATTTTTATTAACCCTTTTTATGATGTGAGATTTCAATAAAGGAATTTTCAAAATTTAAACCTCTGATTATTGAGATCAAGTTAAAAATGGGACGAAGAAATTTATTAAGTGTGTGTGTGGGGGGCGGGGGATATAAAAACCCTATATTTTTTAAAATAAAACTATGTTTGATAGTGTATACAACACGAGACATCGAGCATAAACTAACCATGAAATATTATTATTTAAATACAACCATTATAAATTAGCTGTTAAATTGGTGGGATGAATAGTATTATGTGCATTATAAAAAATGTATAAAAATATCCTACTCAATACAAATGTATTAATTAATTCTTAGGAAATAAGTACTAAATTTTTAGTAAATTAATTTTAGGCTTCAAAAATACATTTTTTTTTCAAAAATACATTTTTTTCAAAAAAACATATATTTTTTTTCAAAAATGATCTTTTATTATTTTTTCTAGAAAATATTATAATTAATTTTTGGAAATTTTAGAAATTTTATTTTATAAAAAGGATATAATTTTTTAAATAATCATATCAAAATTATCTTTTAGTGAAAATTTTATATTTTTTTGAAAAAGTTTGATTTTTCAATGAATAACGAAAAATACTATTTTTTATTGAAAACTGTATTTTCTTTTAATGTATTTACAAAGTAAAATTATATTTTAAATTAGTTTTAAAATTTAATCAGTTAATTTTGATTAAATATAATCCAATTACAGTCTTTAGAATTAATTTTTTACATGAATTTGGTGTAAAAATATTTTTATACTTAAAAAGGCATTTTTATGAAAAACTATTTTCATTGCGTTTTGAGTTTTAATACTAAATTAATTTAAAAAAATTCTTAAAATTTAGTCTTAAAAAATGGATTCCATATTTTGAATTATGAGATACAATTTTTTTTAAATAGTTCCATTTTATTTTTCATTATTAGAAATAGTAACTATAGTAAATAATTTTCACTATGTTAAGAGTAAATCAGGAAATTAAGGTTGAAAAAAAAATGATAAGGACCAAAAAATGTCCCTAAAACTTGTATTTATCATATTTTATGATTTTATTTCCCCCATTACCATCAAAGTTTTTATAATATGGAAACTGGGAGCCATATTTCTTTGATTTTTACCTTTATATTATTTTATTTAAGGAAAAGTAAAAAATGCCACTCTTTTTGTTTTACTATCTCTAAATTTTTGACATAGGGATAAACAGAGGCTATGTTCGGTTATAAAAGGTTTGTTTGAAATAGAAATGATTTTTTATAAAGTAAATTTATTTAAAAATTTTATTTTTTAAATAATTATATTAAATTCTTACGCAACACCGAACCAATATTTATTCAATTAATAGAAAAATAAAATCAATGATTTTAAAATTTTTAAAAGTAATACAATTTGGATGAATTATTGTGTCCCATGAATTTTTTAGATAAAAATAACATATTATATAGGTTTTAATGAACTATATTATGAATCCATTCTTATCATGTTGTTTTCAGGACCAAATTAAATTAATAGTTCCAAAAATGACATTAATGTTATTTTATAATAAATAATATTTTATTAAATTATTTAAAATCACTAAAAACCCTATATCCAACAAATTGTTTTTTATATATTTAAAAATATAATTTTTTTTTCATTTATGGACCAATTTTCCTTTCATGGTAACTATATTGACACCCGAAGAGTAAAAACTTCACAATCAAGGTAATTATAAAAAAGTGTTAACACAAGTAAAAATAAAGAGATAAGCGTAAAAAACTATTATAAACTTGTAAAAATTTTATTATATGATATTTTTTTAACAAATACTCATAATATATTCTAATTATATCATTTTATATCTATTTTACCATGAAAAATTATTTATATTAATTTAATATTTTATGAAATTCTAAGGGTGCCCCTCCCCCCACTTATAAAATTGAACCAACCCTCCTCTTTTATTCACACTTAAAAAGTATTTTAGCTCATAAAATACCTACCCAAATACATTCCTAACATCCATAATCACATCCTCAAGGCTTTTTCTAATCATAAAACCAACCTAGGAAAACCTCTGGTGTAAACCTTAATAGGTTGTCTGAAGAAGAAGTATAGTTCTTAACCAATATTTTTCATTTTATTTATTATTATAACTCCTAAAAATATTATTTAACCATGATAAAATGATAAAACCAGTATATTAAATATATTTATATTTTATAATGTTAATTTAATAACCCACATCCATCTCCAACCTCCATTAAATGGGAAATAAATCCATCATTCATGTGTATGTCGGACTACCACCTCACGGACCAATGTAATTTTTTTTCCATAACAGCCTCTCACGTATGGTAATAAAGATGGATTTAATATATATATATTATATTAATTAAATATTTATCATTATAAAAATATAAAATATCATCTATATTCTTATCTTTCTATTCACTAAAAATGATAACGCCGTTTGTGCGTATATGTGGACTACCACCTCCATAAAGAGTCGTGATTCATTTTTTATTACCGCATCACATGGATGGTATATATAAGTTTATTTAAATAAATGATATGTTATTTATTATATAATTATCCTTATATAAAGATAAAATAATACTAACCTTATTTCCATCATGATCTTTGAAAAATGGAAATGTTACTCATGCGTACGTACGACCCACCATCTCCATGACTATAACATAGTTCATTTTTCATAATCATCTTTAAAGTATAGTTTTAAAAGTATAATTGATGTATAAAATGATAACTATTTCATGATTATTATTCTAGATATAATGGATCAATAACCACTTTGATCGTAGTCAACTTACCAAAGTCATTTTAGACTTATGAGCCAAATATCGTCAAAAGTACAATGTGAACCTAATTGATTAAGTAATTGTATATAACATGGTATTAAATAAAATAAAAGGAATAATTAAATTTAAAAAACATATTAATAAATTAAATAATTAAAATAAGTTTATTATTAAGGATTTAAAGGATGTACGTGATGAGTTAGACTCAATGTAAGAGATTTCGTCTTAATTTTCCATCATTGCGACATATTTAAATATTATGTATTTAATTTACTTTATATAGTGTACATTCTAAAAATTTTACATATTATATAATCAATCCTTCATAATTCATGTAATTTTAATTTATAGTTCATTTTTTAATTAATCAAATAGGATTTTATTTGAAAGTTACCAAGCGGTAAGGTGTTTCTTAACTCAATTTCCATTTATTGGGTTATAATTCTACTTCCTTATATTTGTTATGACATGATTGTGTGTGAATGAATTTATAAATTTTTTTATTATTTATTTAAACTTATTTTTTGTAGATTTATATATTTTTCACATAATCAATTCATGGATTAATTATCACTTCAAAAGTAATGATCTTTTCAGGCGTTTTCTTTCTCCCAATCTCTTTTTTAGACATGTTTCATGTCGTAAACCATGATTTACTTTTATGGTTTACATACCGACTCATGAATTAATTTTTAAATGTTAATTAATTTAATTCATGTTATTTAAATATCCATATCACACTCTTGATTTCAATTTCTTTTTATTCAAAATTTACCAATGCGATAAAAGCTTTATGTTATAATCTCTTTTCTTTTAGAGATTGTTTATTTCAAGGTTTATTTGGGGGAAATCAAATATTATTATTTTATTTAACCACATTACTTTTATTATCCTCTATTTTTTAATGTGTTTTAAATTATTGGTTTCCATTTTCCCCCTTATTGAATAAAGAAACATCAATAAAGTTGTTTTTAAGTAATATCAATCTTGTATCTTCTTTTAGATTTGGAATATTTATCTTCCATGTCTATATTTTAATTAATTTTTTTAAAGAATTTTTTTAATATTATCCAATTATTCATTAAATAAAATTTTACTCTTGTTTTAATTTTTACAATTTTTTTAAAAAAATAATATTTCTATCATTCTTTCGAAAGAGGTACTTTTTAACTTTTTTTTGAAAAAGTGTGAAAGGAATGTTTTTTTAACTTATATGGAATTAAAGGAATTTATAGCCATCATTAATGTTCAATTATTTCAAGCTTACATTAAATTTTTTCATGGTTCTTTTCAAATAAAATGTTTTCTATAAAATTTTGAAGTTTTTATATTTTATAGAAGTGATTTCAATGTGAAAAGGGATTTTCCTAAAGAAATATTCCATGTAATATTTTAAATACATTTTCATCAATAATGAAAAAATTTGATGTTATGGATTGATTATAAATTATATATATATATATATATATGTGTGTGTGTGTCTCTTTAATATATATCTGTCACATTCTCCCTTCCTTTGATAGGATAATACATGCCTTAAGTTCATTTATCAAATGTCTTATTTATAAAATATGCTTTGATTACACCACAAGGAAAGATTATGAAACCCATTTATTTACATGGGTAATTCTTATGTTTATGCCTTATGATTGATTTCAATTTTATGGCACACATAATCATGTAGATGTTATGATGGGTTCACCTAGATTGTGATTCAATTCATTGGGTAATGTTTTTTTTGTCTCATGAGAAGTTATGTATGGGATTAGAGAGTAAACCTAATCCATTACAGGACTCTGTCCACCATGTGATGCTATCTTGGAAGTTAGCCTTGACTTATACTCATGTTTTTTATATTTCCCCCCCACCTTCCTATGTTTCCATGATCTTATGATACCATGTTCTTTATGTTATGATCCCATGTGATTATTTATAAGCCTTCTATTTTATGATATCATGTTATGACTTATTATCATGTTTACTCCCATACAAGGATTTATATCTCACCCCTTTATTTTATGTATTCCCTAGTTTATCCTATACAGTTTTAAGAGTTTAAAGGGATTTAGGATCCCACTAAGGAGAATAAAAATAAAGATGTCATGTTTTAGTTTCTTTTTGATGTTTTATATACCTAGTCTTAGAGAGAAACTAGGCCTCATGATATTTGGGTTGTAATTATTAGATGTTTATACTAAATATCATGTAATAATATGTATAAAAGGCCTGAGACTCTATAGTTGGTATTAAAGAAAGGTCTAGTTATTTTTTTTGTGTTATTATTAGATAATTTTGTAAAAAATATGGGGATAAGTCTAAGTATAGGATAACCTCCAAAAGTTTTGGTAATGAAGAGATTATGTTATTTTCTTGGCAACACATCTCTATCTAGATAATATAAGTGGATGTGGTTTTAGTAAAGATTCATCTAGGGGTAATAACCCCAAAAATATTTGGCGGAGTATATCTCAACCATCATTATGATGTACAGTGAGTGTGCCATTTCCACACACCAGATTTGAAATTCACATTTTCTTTATGAACTATTATGATGAATGATAGAATAAAACCCATTTAAACCTATAATATTCTATAGTGGTATGGGATAAACCTAAAGTGTCATGGTTTGATAATTTTAAGGTTGATAATAACTTTAAAGGAATAGATACCCCAATTTAGGTTTTATGTTATGGAAGTCTCAGATGATCAAGAGTATTTTGGGAGACATTTCTAACCCTTGGGTTTTATATTAGGTTTAGTAAAAAAATTTATTTGAGGAAGAATTCATTTAAATTTTGTGTACATAAGTTTTAAGGCAGTTTTAACATTTAGTTTTTATCCTATATTTGATTTTAAGGTAATAATAATCAATTATGATTATTTTATTTTGTGAAAAATAGTTGTATAGAAAACCTTAGTGGTTAAAAATTGATTTGATGATTAATGTTTTTTTGAGAATTTTATTCAAATTTTTGGGAATATTATAGGAATTATATTAATATAATTTTAGAGAAAGGGAAACCCATAGTCCAAATGACAACTCATTGCATTTGGTAAGGATGCAGGACTTGAACCCACAACTGAAGGGTGACAAGGGTGCATCACCCACCACTAGACTATGTAATGTCCTAGTTAATATGACATTATTTTTACATAAATAATTTGATGTATAAAGATTAATTTTATTTTTTTAATCATATTATAAGATCAAATCATTTTGAATATGATATTTTTTAGTGATTAATGATATTTTAGGAGACATTTTATTGGGTTGAGGTATATATAACCTTTAGGTTTAACATAAATGATTATTTAGGAATAATGAAATTAAATTTTGGGGATGTAAGTTGAAAGAAATGAGATTAACTTTGAGGTTAAAAAATTCTTTAATATTTATGTTATTGATGTAATTTGGGTTTTAGGTTTATAAATGATCTAATTTGAATCTTTGCTGTTATTGCAGAAATTTTAAAGTAAAATATATTATTAATTTTGGATCTTATATTTCCATGGGATAATAATTTTGGTTAATTTCTAAAGATAATAGGAATAAATTTTTATCCTTATGTGGATTTTTTGATCAGTTACAAAATTATTTTAGTTATTTAGGCATTGAAATTTCATCTTGAATACTCATAGTTTGGTTCAAAAGATGATATTGTGGTGAAAATTGATTAAAGGATGAAATTATACTTTTTAAGTAAGTATTTTTACTAATGTTAATAGTATAGATGGTAAAATAATCTCATAGCTCTAGAAAAATAATGTTTAAATTTTTTATCCTATTACATTCATTTATGATGAATTGATGGTATTTTCACCCATCATAGATTTATGGTTTTGTGATCATTAACTTTATCCTAACCATGTTCTCTATCACTATGTATTAGTAATTGGAAATTATTTTTCTCCATTATGTCCATATTTTCACGTCCCACTAATGTTATCCTATTTGGAATCCTAGTTTTGTGATGACCTATATATTTCCCTTTCCCTCTTTTTAAGAGGAATTTTTATTAACCCTTTTTACAATGTGGGATTTGAATAAAAGAATTTTAAAAAGAAAACCCTTGATTACTGATATCAAGTTCAAATTGTGAGGATAAAATTTATTAAGTGGTAGGGATAATGTAACACATTGATATTTTTAAAAATAAAACTATGTTTGATAGCATATACGACACACAACATCGATCCTAAACAAACCATGAAATATTATTATTTAAATATGACTGTCATAAATTAGCTATTAAATTGGTGGGTATGAATAGTATTATACATATTATGAAATATATATAAAAATATCCCACTCAATAAAAACATAATAATTAATTATTAGGAAGTAAACACTCATTTTTTAGTAAAGTCATTTTATACTCCAATGATACGTTTTCTTCAAAAATGATTTTTATTATATTTTTGATAAAATATTATAATTAATTTCTGGAAATTTTTGAAATTTTATTTTATAAAAATGATATCATTTATGAAATCATCATAATAAAAATTATATTATGGTGAAAGTTTTAGATTTTTCTAAAAAGTTTGTTTTTTCAATGAATAGTGAAAAATACTGATTTTTATTAAAAACTGTATTTTATTTTAAAGTATTTACTATGTAAAATTATATTTTAAATTAGTTTTAAAATTTAATTAGTTCATTTTTACTAAAAATAATCCAATTATATTCTTTTTAATGAATTTTATACTTGAATCTGGTGTAAAAATGTTTTATACTTAAAGGCATTTTTCTGAAAAATTGTTTTTTATTACGTTTTTCATTTTAATATTAAATTAATTTCCACCAATTATAGAAATTTAATCTTAAAAAAAGTATTGAATATTTATAATTAGGAGATATAAATTTGGTAAATATTTCAATTTTATTTTTTGTTATTATGAATAGTGACCATAGCAAATAATTGTCACCACGATATGGGTAAATTAGGTAATTAAGGTTGAAAATAATATAATAAGGGATAAAAAATGAACCAAACACTTGCATTTATCATGTTAGATGAGTGAAGTTTTTCCATGTACATAAAATTTTCAAAAACTCTATAACTTGGTGCCATATTTCTTTTATTTTTACCATTATATTATTTTACGTAAAGAAAAGTAAAAAATGTCTTTCTCTTTATTTTATTATTTCTAAATTTTTTACATAGGGATAAATAGAGGATATATTCAATTATAAAAGGGTTATTTAAAATATGAATTATTTTTTATTATTTTAATTTATTTCTAATTTTTATTAATTAAATAATCAACTTTAATTTTTACGCAACACCGACACAATATTTATGCAATTATTAAAAAAATAAAACAAATGATTTTAAAAATGTTAAAAGTAATATAATTTGGATGAATTATTGATTACCATGATTTTTTTTGATAAAAATAACATATTATATATTTTTAAATGAGTTATATTTTAACTCCATTGTTTTCCTATTGTTTTCAAGATCAAATTAACTTAATAGTTCAAAAAATGACATTATTGTTATTTTATAATAAATAATATTTTATTAAATGATTTAAAATTCCTAAAAATACTATATTTTTCCAATTTTTTATTATAAAGTTAAAAATATAATCTATATTCTATTTATGAACCTATTTTACTTTTATAATAACTATATTGACCCCTATAGTGTAAAAACTTCATAATCATAGTGATTATCAAAAAGGGTTAACGTAGGTTAAAACAAAGAGATAAGGATAAAAACCGAATATAAAATTGTAAAAATTTTATTTCATGATATTAATTAGACCCATACTCATTCTATATTCAAATTATATTAGTTTTGAGCCTTTTTTTCCATAAAAAATAATTTATATTAATTTAATAATTTAATAAATTTCAAGAGTGCCGCTCTCCTCACTTATAAAAGGGAACCACCTATCCTCTATTATTCACAATTAGAAAGCCTTCCCAAATCCCTTAATAACATACCTAATCACATACTAGAGGAATTTTTTTATCATAAAACCAACATAGGAAATATTTTTTGTGTAAACCTTCAGAGGTTTTCTGAAGAAGAGGTATAGTTCTTAACCTAACCTTTTCCTTTTATTTCCTATTACAACTCCTTGGAATATTCTTCAACCATGATTAAATGATAAAACTAGTATATTACATATAATTAGATGTTATCATGTTAATGTAAAAACCTAAATCCATTTACAACCTCCCTCAAATATAAAATGAATCCATCGTTCATATGTAAGGCAAACTTCTGCCTCACAGACTGATGTAATTCATTTTCCATAACCACCTCCCATGAATGATTATAATGAAGGATATAATATATATATATATATTATATTAATTATATATTTATAATTCTATAAAGATAATATATCACCTATATTATTATCTTTCCATTCACTAAAAAATGATAACGTCGTTCGTACGTACATTCAAGCTTCCACCTCCACAAAGTGATGTGATTCATTTTTCATCCCCAAATCACATGGATGGTATATTTAAGTTTATTTAAAGAAATAATATGGTATTTATTATATAATTATAATTACATAAATATAAAACAATACTTACCTTCTTTCAATCATGATCGTTGAAAAATGGAAACGTTACCCATGTGCACATATAACCTACCATCTCCATGACTGTAACGTAGTTAATTTTTCATGCTGATTTTTCAATGATAGTTTTAAAAGTATTATAATTATTCCATGATTATTATTCTAGATATTATGTAGTAATAACCTCTTTGACTATATTCAACTTTCCAAAGTCATTTTAGACTTATGATCCAAATATCTTCAAAAGTCTGATGTGAATTTAATTGATTAAGTAATTTTATATAACATGGTATTAAATAAAATAAAAGGAATAATGAAATTTAAAATTTTTCTTAAGAAATTAAATAATTAAAATAATTTTATTATTGACATGATCCTATTGTGGGGTGTGAAAAAATCTATTTTATTTTCCCTAAGGAATATAATATTAGTAGTGGACCAAAGTTTTCTACAAGTATAATTGATTAAATCTTAATGTCATGATGAAAAAGAAAATAATAAAATTACTTATAATTTCAAACAAATAAATTGGTGTTTTGAGAATCAAAATTATAAGATAAAAGTGATTGGGGTTCTAGGTTGGCTTCCCTATGTGTGATACTGCCATAGCCCTTTTTAAAATTAATCTATTGGTTTTATTAATTGATTAAATGAAAAGATGAACAATCATTTTTCCATTTTAACCCTTGATCAAGTTTGACGTTTATTGAGTAAAATACTTACAATTTCTTTACTTATATAATCCTCCTTCCAGTATGTGAAAGCACCAACGATCCTTCTTTGAATTTTTGAGGCAATACCAAATCTGGTATTGGAATTACCAAGCATCCAAATTAGACCAACGTTACCTCCCCACATGCTTGGTAACCACCTAACACTTCCCTAATTGACTCTATATCAACAAATCTGTGTGATCAAAATCCAAGAAGATGAAAAAATATTTATTTAACCAAGGAAATAGTAAAAATCCATAATTAAATACAAACATAATCATATTCATATAAAAATTTTGGAATTAAGAATTGAAAACCATTTAAATATAGAAAAAAAATAAATGCATTTAAATAGATTACATTAGACTCAAATATTAAAAATTTGGGTCACCTACCCTCACCCAACCACTTAAGGTTTATACCCTTAATAATAGAATAAATAATAGAGGTAGAAGGAGAAAAAGTCATAATAAAAGTAAAAAAAAAATAAAAGAAGAAAAAACAGAGAAAACAACAATAGTGTTTATTCTCCTGATATATGATTCTTATATTCCCTTTCAGTGGAAGAAAACCATTTATTTATTGGAGTCCCCACTATCACTCTCATTCAAGTCTTCTTTATCTCATGTTAAAGTATGTAGATATTTTCTAAAATATTTTTCATATTAAATCTATAGGAATATCGTTCATTTACAATTTTTAGTGTTGACTCATATTCCACAGTAATCATAGTATCATATACCATTAGGAATATAACATTAGGAATATACCACCAATATTATAGTAGCATCATTTACCATTCTTCAATATTATATCATTCCTGATGATTCATTTTTCACACCAGTAGTAGCACTTAGTATCAAATCCTACTGCCCAAAATAGTGGAAATATGCTTAGTTACTCATGCTGTATATCCAAAGCTTCAGATTCATCCTTGGTAGAAAATATGATGGTGGGTCATGCATGGGGATGTTTTCTCTAAATATACCTTTTCCTCAATGATAGATCATATCTACCATTATCTCAATGGTATATCACATCTACCATTGTCTCAATGGTAGATCACATATTCCATTGTCTCAAAGATAGATCACATATATCATTGTCTCAATGATAGATCACATCTAACATTTTATCAATGGTAGATCACTTCTACACAGTGGTGGTCAAATCATGAAAAATAGCATCTCATTCTTAGTGATGGTATCACATCTTTTGTGGGCCACATTTCTTCATGGTGTCACACCCACTCTTCAAAAAAAAAAAAATCCAAGAAATAGTGGTGGTGTCAATGGTGTATTTAAACCCTCCGGAATTTTGGCTTACGTTTTTTCTTTTTACATTGATTCCATGGTGCTTCCCAGTGGTTATAAGTAGTGACGGGCCAGGTTGAGCAGTGGAAGGAAATGTTGAGGTCATCATCAATCCCTATGACCTTCTCAGTGGATGGAGGAAACTTCAGTAGTAGTTAGAAAGTTAGACTTCTTTGAAAAGAGTTTATAGAGGTTGACTGATGCCTCCAAGGTAATCCATGGGGTTCCAGTCTTTAGTGGTGAATATCAGCTCAATATCGAGCTCAATCATTGGTGGTAATGGTATATTTTACTGATTTCATATGAAAAAGTTGATAGATAAGGGTGACATTAGGTGTTGAGGTTGTAGAACTGAGGTGTGGGAAATATCTAAGTGAGTTTGAGCGAGGCTGAGGCAAACCTATCAAGACCCAACCCTATAGGGCCCGAAAAATGACGACCCCATGCCTACCTTAAATAGGCTAGGGGATGGCGACTAGTTTTGAGTATGAATATCATACACATGGGAGTAATTGTCCTAATAAACCTACACACACACACACACACACATCTCCAAGACCATACAATGATGAAATGTAAAACAATTTAAAACAATGCATGCATACATCTATAATCCCACAATCAGAGTACAATAATAGAATACTAAAAGAAATAAAGGGGTAAATACAATCCCAACCAAAAAATATAGAGAGTCCAACCTAATTCAAGGGTGAATTATACTATAAAATGAAACCACTTGGGAAAAACCTCGGTCTATCAAACTCAAGCTATGCTCTACCAGCTCCCTGTCCTCTTAGGACACTATCAAATGGGACGATGTATCTATAAAACATGACACGTGTGGGAATATACCATATAGGGTTGAGTATAAATATACTCAGTAGGACACCTTTAAAATATAAAACACATAACATCAATAATATTCAGCTCATAAAATGATATAACAATAAATACATAAACAAGAAACCTAGATATACTTAGGAAGGACACCACACCTACAAGCGGTCAAAACCAAACTGCCATCCATATGATTCTGATCGAATCAATGATCATTCTGGTAGAATCCACTCCATGATCCATGATATCACTGGATACACTCATCCAAGAATTCATGATTATTGGGCCCCACCCAAGAAAGATCACTAGTCCCTGAAGACCTCGATACTCAGACAGGGGATCACAATTAGAAACACTAGGGGACATTATGAACCCAATATGGATCAAACTTCTATATATGGGATCATAATCCAAAGAAACCATAAACCCTACTGAAATGAATTTATAGATAGAGGATTAATTCCCTACTTAAGGAGTTCATGTTGATTCCACAAACCACACCTAGCATATAAAATGATATATGATCACACTTCGATCTCATAGAGGGACACTAAAAACTCTATCTACGGATCATCCTCTAAATGGGAGCACAATCTAGATATGTGGACGTAATTCTTCCTTGTACTTCTGAGGGGATGTACCAAGGGAACACACTCAACCTGTAAAAACCCGGATCTTCTTTTTAGTTATGTTTTACCTTTTCTGGTGTTTTTGAGGAAAAAGAAAAGTTTCTAGAAATTTCTTAAGTACATGCCGTGTACTTTATGAATACACATTGTGTAATTGGTTACCGTGGGTAGCCATGTGTTGGCCATGTAGCAGCCATGCACACGACCTTGTGGGGGTGACCTGGAGACTGCCTAAAGCGGGGCTCAACAATGGCAAGTAGACACCGTGTACTTCTAAAGTACACACTGTGTACTTTATTTTTATTTCATTAAACGTACCAGGGTTGTGTCTGACAGACAAAATTCCCTTATTCTAGGTCTGGTTCATCCAAGAGAACCCGTACTACTTTGAATCTTCTCCGAGCCCCTGAGTGAGCATCCGTTCTCCGAATCGACCACTGTTTATTTCATTGGGGCCACATCAGTAAGCTCCTTCTTCTTCTTGGGCTTCATTTTCTGATTCTTCCTCTTTCAAGAGTTATCCTTAGTTGAGTGTTTTAGATGTTTTTGTATATATATAGTGTTCTTGGTTGATTCAAGGCTTGAGGTTCACATATAACAATCTCCCAACACCGAGGTAGGTGGTTTGTGCCTTTCTGTAGAAAGTCTTTGAGTTTATGTGCAAAAGTTCCCAATACCCTTGAACGAGGTATTGTGTGTTTACTATTTTAGCCCTATTGTTTTCCTACTATTATTGTATGCTTTAGTAGAGGTTAATTGATTGAAAATAGGTTGAATTTCTATGCTTTGAAAGTGTTTCCCATGCATGTTTTTTTTATGACCGTTTGGTTCTACTTAGCTTGTTAGGCTGCCTTGTTTTTCCCATGCCTAGTATTGTAGGATGGTGTGACTGTTGTTCTGACATGATGATATGTTGTAGACTGTTTAGCCAAGTATTTTTTGAGGTTTACTTTGGCTGATACGATTTTCTATACTTGTTGACTTACACAGGGTCGTGAGAACCTAGTGTAGTAGACCATAGGGAGAATGGACGTAAGGGATTCTCCAGAGTGTCTGTTTTTACTTATGATGCGAGACCATAGGGGGAATTGATTTATGTGCTTCCTCAGAGTGTCTGTAGTTCCTCGATGTGGGACATAGAGGGAATGTGACATAAGTGATTTTCTAGAGCACCTTTAGTTACCGATACGAGACTATAGGAGGAATTGACAGAGAGTGCTTCCTCAAAGAGTCTATGCTTAAGCTGAACCAGAGGGGTTAGACTGTGAGTACTTCCCAGAGGGTTGCTTGTGATAGTTGTTTTTTGGGTTTAACTAGAGGGGTTAGGTTGAGAGTACTTCTCATAGGGTTACCTGCTTTGATTAGCTGCTTACTTGATATATGAAATTGAATACTTTGAACTATGGATTTTTTATTGCTTAGTACTTCCTTGTTACTACTTTATTTTACCTATTACCTGCTATATATTAGCTGACTGTTAGGAACAGATCTTGTGGTGGTTTCCTACTAGGATTTAGTCTCACACCCAGTTTGGTTCATTCTTTTGGGCCCAAATAGATTATATTGTTTCAGGTATAAATAAGGGAAAACACCCTTCTACTTCAGCTACTTGATTGCTTTGGAGTTGGAGAGCATGAGACCAAGATGAGGCTTGAGATGCTGAGGAGTTTATCTATTTTCTTTTGTACTTTGGTTTAGTACTATTTTTATTACAACATTGTTATTTGTTGGTTGCTTTCCTAGAAATATGTATCATTCATAATTCATATATATTTGTGGGCTCTGACTATTTATTTCTTCAGTCTTCTACTGTTTTTTTGTATAGTAATATTACTACTTCCACTATTGATTTATGTTTTACTTACACTGTGTTACTATGACAATGAGGGAATAGTTTCCCCACTATCACAACCAAGGACCTCGCTGCAAGTCGGCAGCCTCTGGCATTTAGGGAAATGCGCTTGAGGCCATGTGACCAACTGGGTACGGGGAACCTCTGGACGACTTCCAAAACCGAGACGTTGCAAAGTGGTATCAGAGGGATTCTTTTATTCTTGACTTACTGTTTGGAGCCTATAGTCAGGGATATAATGGAATAGGTACTTGGTAATAAGTTGTGCCCAGGAGTATCTAACCCATGTATAGGTAAAATCCAATTTACCTCTAATATTGTGATTTTTTTGGTTTTTCAATTTTATAGTTGATTTGATTTTCACCATTGGGTGATTCACATGTTTTGTGATGTTATTGTTGATGTTATTGAGGTTCTATTTCTGTTGCAACCCGATGAGATGAGGGTATGCCATCTCATGCATTATATAGGCACTTTCTAGAAATCACATGTCACACATTCTTTCCATGCCATTTAGGGATCATTAGAAATTGCATGTTGTCGTGATAGATGTTGTGCTAGATATGCATGCTATTGTGATTTATGCCTTGATAAATTACCTGATATTTGATAGGGTATTGATTGTGTAAGGTTTTGTTTGAATGAACACCAAACTTTGGTTCTTGATGTGTTATGGGACCTCACATACCGAAATTTGGTGGATGCTTGCCTTGTTTTCCTTGTTATAACATGTATAAGATGCCAAGATTTGATTCATGGGGAGTATGGGCCCTCATGGGTGGAATTTGGAACTTAAATGTCCGTTTTAGTGTTTTTATAGGCTACAGAGTAGTTTATGAGGCTTACTATCTGGAAAAATCCAGAATACACATAGTGTAGTGATGAATACACACCATGTGTTCTTCTGTTCAGGAAGAAACTGTTTTTCTTAAGTACACACCGTGTACTATATGTACACGCCGTGTAGTCTCTAACTGTGTTACTGACTGTTTGGGCAGAAACACGGGGTTGGGAAATCTTGGTAGAACAAGCTGTGTGCCATATGTACATGCTGTGTGGGGTAGACCATGTGTCCACCTGTATGACTAAAGACATGAATGGATGAAAGCTTAAGTTATACATGCTGTGTCATGTTGGAACAGGCCGTGTAGTGTGAGCTGTGTATCCAGCCGTGTCACTAACAACACAGGTTGGTGAAGCTCGTCTAGTACATGCCGTTTCTGGCACGAACACGCCGTGTAGTCTTGTTCTATGAGAACCGTTTAGCTTAGTCGTGTATAAGGACTCAGGCAGGGGAAGAGGATTCAAGTACATATTGTGTGTTAGGACAACATGCCATGTGTTTGGTGTGTTACATGACTAGTTTTGGAAAAAGTACACACCCATGTGAAAAGATTAATGAAACACGTCGTGTAGTTAAGTATACACACCGTGTATCTATGTTTTTTAAAAATTGAATGATTTTTTTCTCCTGTTACCTTCTTACCCTTCTAGTTTTCAGTCCTTGATAATCTTGGTCTAAGGTGTACGCTTGACCTTGCAGAGTCATACCACCGAGATGTCCTCCAGTTGTATGCCAATTATAGAGAAACGATCAAACACTGGACATGGCTGATCAAGGACTTCTAACAGATCCTCCAGTTTTTCCAGTCTTGGAACCAACCATCATTCTGAACACAGGTGCTGACGCATAATTCCAAGAAGGATTTATGAGGTTTATGAAGACCTTCTGAGGAGTACCGCATCCTGCCCCTTCTATGGAAGAGCTTACGCGGGTTTTCTAGAAGAAGCATCCTCCCACCTTTACAGGGGATGGAGGACCTCAGGCTACAGAGTCATTGTTAGAATCCATGATTTCTATCTTCGAGCATCTAGAGACGCCTCCAGAGAATAGGGTCAAGCTTGATATATATATACTCCAGGATTCTGACAAGAGATGGTGGGATGTGATCTCACAGGTGGGACGCCAGAAGGTTATGGTGTGGAACAAGTTCCAACATGCCTTTTTATGACTACTTCTACCCAGAGACTTTTAGGGCCGATCGAGCCTAAGAGTTCATGAGTTTGGAGAAGGGTACTCTTTCAGTTATGGAGTATTCCTCTCACTTCACAGATCTGTAGCGCATCACACCTATTCCAGGAGGTGATGAGTTATTATCGAAAAGGAAGTTTGAGGATGGTCTGAGGCACTACATCTGATCTCAGGTGAACATCTTCAGGTTGACTTCTATCACTTCTATAGTCAACCAGGCATTGATCATGGAGAAAAATATGAGAGATTATAAAGTTGTGAGCCAGGGCAGTTCGACATCCAGAGTTAGTATCCCTCCTACTTACAACAAGAAGCACCATAGGGGGTCTTTGTACGGTGATCCAAGGAGGTGATACACTTCTTTTGGAAGCTAGGTGATGTGCTACCAGTGTGGGAAGAGTGGTAATATGAGGCCACATTTCCCGAGAGACCTAGTGGAGTGTCGATCTTGTAGAAAGATGGGTAATATTCAGTGTTTCTATCAGATCTTCTCACCAGTAGCTGGTGACAGGGGTTTTTCTATGACTCCTCATTCAGGAGTAGCACCACCAGTTTCTTATTAGTCAAGGAATTGGAGTTCTTCCAGTCGTTTCGGCTGAGGTGGAGGTCATGTCCATTGTAGCCAGTGTAACACCCGAGACTTTTATGAGAAATATTTTGTTTTTATGTTATATAAATCATCAAAGGAATCTTTCACTACACACAACACTTGCTTGGCTTTCTTTACACGCAATCACAACCTTCCTCGATAGCTTGCATCGTACGCAATACCGAGTTTCACTAAACAACGATATGCTATTAAAATATTATTAAAACTAGCCGTTATGAATAGTAATAACCACTTTTTAAAATTTTGTAAATTTTATTTTTTAAAATGGACTTCATTTTTGGATTTGGAATATCGAAATTATCCTAGGGTGAAATTTTGGTATTTTTCTGGAAACTTTCAATTTTTGATGAATAGTGAAAACACTGGGTTACTATTTAAAAACCGACTTTTTATTTAAATAATTATTTATTTTAGGTCAAAATTGATACATAATACCTATATAAGTTCAATTTAATTCATTGGAGTAATTTTATAATAATTTTAGATATATAAAAATTTTATTGAACTTTTCACCGTCTTTTACCCACCTCCTAGGAGAATTTGAAAATTTAGATAAAACTTAATTTTATCACTTCTGTGAGTGGAATTTCAAAAATCCAAGAGACACAGTTGATGTCAGTAAGTAAAATGTGGTTCAATGAGATGAAAATAATTTTCGGTGAATAGTAACTTTTTACTTTTATTTACCACGGTTAAAAGTAAATAGGGTAATTAAGGGTAAAAATGATATTATTATTACCCTAACACATGTCCTAATTCTATTGGATAAGTTTAATTCTACCAAAAACAACCTTAGGAATAAAATATGACCATTTAGGCCCACTTGGATTAGATTAGGACATTTATTATTAATTTATTTAAAGAAGGGTTAAAATAGTTAAAATCAAAGTTTAATAAGTAAATAATTTTTAATATAGGGTTATTCATAAGATAAATTCGACTATAAATATTCATTAGAAATATAAAAAGATTTACTAAATAATGGTATTTAATTTTTAATTTTTAGACATTAAATAATTTAATTTATTTATGACACAAAGATGATGCAGTAATTATCTTATTAATGAAATATTTACATAATTGATGTTATAAATACCCAAATAAATGTAATTTGAGACTTTTTATGAATTACAATAATTTTATAAGTTAATATGACATGTTATTACTGATTTAATTAACTTTTTTTGAACTAATCATTTTGTTATGATTTTCAAAAAAATCAATTACTAAATAGTGTCAAAATTGACATAAAATAATTTTTAAAACAAATATTATATTATTAATTGTTATTTTATTCCTAAAAATCCAAGGTTCGGAAAAATGACTTAGATAAGGTTATATATATTAATGATAAACAACTTGGGGTTCGTTTGACTTGTTATAGTAAGTTTATTAACCTTATATTGTAATAACACAAAAAGACACGATAAAAGTAAAATTATCTAACTTAAAGTTAAATCTAAATGATAAGGTTAAAATAGTAAACTAAACTTGTCCAAATTCTATTTGATGAGATGATTTCGACCCATACCCACCTTAGATTTGAAATAAATCAATTTGGAGCTATTTAAAACCGAATATTGCTTTATAATAAAATAATATTTTTAGTTTTTCCAAAGGTTCCCCTCTCCTCCCTTATAAAAGGGCACCTCCTCCCTCTCTTCCTCACACCACTTTGAGCCTTCAGGCTCGTCCAAACCCTGTCAATTTATCCTCTAAAATTCCCTAGAAACATCCTAGAGGTCCTGGTCTTCTTCAAAGACCAATTTTAGTGCCCTAAAAGGAGGTCTCAAAGAGGCGCTTCAAAGAAGAGGTAATGTCCGTTACCGATTCTTTCAACTTTATTTCTTTTTCCACTTCTTATTATTTAGTTGTTTCATTATGAATTAATAAAATCAGTATCACTCATATAATTATATGTTATTATAATTATGAAACAACCCTATTTCACCGTCTATCCATCCTACTGAAAACAAAATCACCGCGCGTGCGTACGTACGGAATACCGTCTCCACGCCGTGGTGTAATCTATTTTCCACCACCACCTTACTTGGATGGGTATAATGGTGTAAAGAATGAATATATATGATTATTGTAAAGTGATATTGATTCTGAAATAGTATACATACACTCTAATACAATTCCACGATCATGGGAACGATATCATCGCTCGTGCGTACGTACGGAATACCGTCTCCACGATGTGATGCGACTCGTTCTACATGATTTTCATTGCATAATAATTAGATAAATGAATTGAGTGAATAAATATGATATATATTACACTAATATAATTCTGTAAATGAGGTATCTATAACCTAAAAAGAATAATAAGAATTTATTCAACAAAACACGCATAAGAACAAAAAGCAATAAACACCCGAATAACAAGTAGCAATGAAATATTACTAATAATAAGCTAATAATATGACCATATATGATATCATAACAATGAGTATGATTCTTTAATAAGTCAATGATATTATTTAAATCATTATACAGGAGGTTCGGACACTTACGAAGCAAATCGGATCTAAGGTAAGGGAAATATCACAATCTCATTTTTATCCGAGATTGTTTATACTTTGGAATTTACTGGGGTGTATTTTATCATCCACATCCATGTTTCCTCAATATGTAATATTATTTCCATCCAACTACAATTGTTTAAATCCAATTTTACTCTTCGGTTAGTTTTTAGTAAAATATATGAAAGGAATCTTTTGTCGTTTTTCGTACGAGGTACTTTTTGACTTTTCCGACAAAAGTACGAGAAGAATGTTTTTTTAACTTATACGGAATGAATGGATTTTTAAAACATTATTTCCAAGAATCTTACTTTACAAGTTTTCAAGTTTATTTTTAATCAACTTCTTTTAGTTTAGAATTGTATGACATGTTAAGAAAGGAAAAGTGTTTTTGAAGTAGAAAGGATATTTTCCTTAAGAATGGAGTTCAAGTGTTTTATCAAAATTATTTTCCATATAAGAAAATAAGGGGTTCTGTTTCTATCCCTATTATTAAATTTATTTGATTATGTTGTGATGAAATTATTTTTATGAATTCCTTTATCCTATATGAATTGTTTTATGATTTCATGATGTTTAAGAATCCCATTTTTATTACATGGGTTATGCAATGGTGTATGATTTATGATTTTGTGGCACACATAAGAATGATATAATTATGAAATGGGTGGGACCTATATCTCCCTCCAATGCATTGGGTAAATATTTTATATCTCATGAGATATACATGGCTAGAACGGCAGGTTAAACCGGTTCAGTGAAACAGGACTGAAACAAGGAATGAACTCGGTTCAGAAATGGACTTTGTCCACTAAGATAGTCTTGGCAATGAGTCTTGAATAATAAGAAATGATTCTCTATGATTATGTGTGTATGCCACAAAGCTTCATGTTTTAAGTTATGATTATTGTGATTACATTTCACTACCATGATTTATCCCATGTTATGAAATTATGATCTCTTTTACAGGGTAAGATTTCCAAAATGTTATGTTCTTATGAATATGATGTGATTGATATTTCTTTTGTTTACCCTTACTGAGCATTTGAGATCACCCTTCTGTATGTTTTCTTTCCACAGTTCAGGAAGAAGGTTATTAAGTAAGATATGCCAAAAGGGACTATAGATATGACGAAATAAATGGGAGACAATGTAGACACTTTATGAACTAGTTGTTTATGTTTCACAGTTTCTAAAGACACTATACCTATACGGTCATTTCATGGTTTTGTTATATGTTGTAATATGTGTAATTCAATTTTGAAGTACTAACAATGTATGTAAAGTATGAGTCGTTATAGTTGGTATCAGAGGAAAGGTATAGTCAACCTTTGGAAACTAGGATGTGAAATCCTTAGTAAGAATCCTAAGGATAAGTCTAAGCATAGAACACAATCTTAGTGTTTTATAAATGGACATGAATAACCTAGGATAAGACCTTAAGTGTGAAATTTTGTTCTTGATTATGTGGTTTTCCTATTATAATTAGTGTTTCTTACACTATTATTCTTGGTTTTAGTAAATGGCTGGAACCCAAAGGAACCGTGTTAATGCGGAATGCGACGGGCAATGCAATGATTGTCCCCTTGAGCAACCAAAAATTATAGGAGATGGAATGAAAAATCTTGTAGCCATGCTCACACAACTTTCTCAGGCTATAAATCATGCAAGACTTCCAAACGAGCAAAGGAAGGAGAAACATTCTTTTGAATCCTTCATGAGACAGCGTCCACCTTCATTCAGCGGGTCTACTGATCCATTAGTTGCTGAACAATGGATCAATACTACTGAAAAGATATTTTCAGTTCTTCAATGTTCTGAACATGATAAAGTCATCTTAGCAGTGTATCGTTTGGAAGGTGATGCTGATCAATGGTGTAATCTTATCAAGAATACGAGGCCAATAGATGAAATTGAGTCCATGGAATGTGACGAGTTCAAGAACTTATTTTTCAATAAGTACTTCCCTCGTATTCTCCGAAAAAATATGGAGGAGTTTCTTGAACTAAAGCAAAAGGATGATGAATCTATTGGTACCTATGAAGCAAATTTTACAAGACTTTCAATGTACGCTTCTGGTATTATTATCCAAACCGAGAGTAAGATCGATCGATTATTTAGTGGCTTAAAACCAAGTCTTCGAAGGGCGTTATCCATAAGGGACTTCAATAGCTACAAGGAAATCATTCTATGTGCTCTCAAAGTTGAGATGGAGATTGGAGTAACCCATCAGTCATACGAGTTTGATAAGAAGAGGAAAATGGAATTCAAAGGAAAATATAAAGAGCACACTGAAAATAAGATGAGTTTTCCCTTATGCTCAAAGTGTGGAAAGAAACATGGAGGGAGTTGTCTTAAAGGGACAAGTAAATGTTTCAAATGTGGAAAGGAAGGTCATCGGGCATTTGAATGCCGCAATGATGGGAAGAAGATGTCTAGTGATGCGAACAATGAAAAGGCTATACAGAGTGCACCTCCTACACTTCAATGTTAAAAGTGAAAGGAAATGGGGCATTATGACAATCAATTCCCTAATCCAAGGGTTGTTGATGATGATCGATGTCAAAAAACTATTAAGGCTAAAGACAAAGGAAAGTCACTTGAAAATTCTATCAGCGATGTGGAGTACGATAACGAAGTGGTGAAAGGTACACTTACCATCCACTCTAAAATAGCAAATGTTTTATTTGATTCTGGATCCACCCACTCCTTTATTTCTGAAGAATTTTCTAAGGGTATCACCATATTACCTCAACAATTAGATGTTGAGTTAGCTGTGACAACCCCTAATGGCACAATAGTCGCATCAAAAGTTTATAATTCTTCTCTAATTGAAGTTTGTGGGAAAGTGCTTCATGAAAATCTTGTGATCCTCCCTATAGTGGAATTTGATGTGATTCTTGGCATGGATTGGCTTTCTCTATATGGAGCTCATATCAATTTCCAAATAAGAAAAGTCACATTTCATATTCTAGATCAATCTTTGATCTTCTATCGATGCAAGGATGAACATAACCTTCCAGTGGAAATTTCTTCCATCTTATGGGTATTGATTCTACTAAATGAAGGTTATTTATCTCAAATGGTTGGTGAGAAACTCACGATTAAGAATATTACGATTGTACAGGAGTTTGACGATGTATTTCCAGAGGAATTGTCGGGTCTTCCACCAAATCGTGAAGTTGAGTTTTCAATCGAACTCGTACCGGGTGCTTTGCCAATTTCAAAGACACCTTATAGAATGGCTCCAATTGAGTTGCAGGAATTAAAGAAGCAACTCCAAGAGAATCTTGATAAGGGCTTCATACTCCCTAGTGCGTCACCTTGAGGAGCACCTGTTCTGTTTGTTAAGAAGAAAGACGGATCAATGAGACTCTGCGTTGAATATAGAGAACTTAACAAGATCACTATCAAGAAAAAATATCCTCTCCCGTGCATTGATGACTTATTTGACCAACTACGTGGAGCTCAATACTTTTCCAAGATTGATCTTCGTTCAGGGTATCATCAATTAAGGGTCAAAAGGGAGGATATACCAAAGACGACTTTCCGTACAAGGTATGGACACTATGAATTTATAGTGATGCCATTTGGTATTACTAATTCCCCTGCTATCTTCATGGATCTGATGAATAGAGTCTTTAGAGACTATCTTGATCAGTTTGTGGTAGTCTTTATAGACGATATTCTTGTATATTCAAAGAGCAAGGAAGAACATGAATATCACTTGATAATTATATTTAAGACCCTGAGAAAGGAGAAGCTTTATGCCAAATTTACCAAGTGTGAATTTTGGCTTCAAAAAGTTTCATTTTTGGGTCACATAATCTCAAAAGAGGGGATATCTGTGGATCCAGAAAAAGCAGAGGTTATCGAAAGATGATCGAGACCAACAACAGTAACTGAGATCCGAAGTTTTCTTGGTTTGGATGGATATTATCGACGTTTTTTAAAAGATTTTTCACGATTATCTAATCCACTCACCAGGTTGACTCGGAAAAGAGTTAAGTTTGTTTGGATGGAGGAATGTGAAGAGAATTTCAAGGAGTTGAAAAGAAGGTTATCCAGTGCACCTGTGCTCACACTGCCTTGTAGTGGAGAAAGGTTTGTGATCTAGAGTGATGCATCCAAGAAGGGATTGGGGTGTGTTCTTATGCAAAATGATATGGTGATAGCTTATGCCTCACGACAGTTGAAAATCCATGAGAAAAATTACCCAACTCATGATTTGGAGTTAGCTGCTGTAATCTTTGCATTACAGATTTGGAGGCATTATCTTTATGGAGAAAGGTGTGACATTTATACTGATCATAAAAGTTTAAAGTATATTTTCACACAAAAGGAGCTGAATATGTGCCAAAGAAGATGGTTGGAGCTGATTAAGGATTAAGACTGATCAATTCATTACCACCCTGGGAAAGCAAACAAGGTGGCCGATGCATTAAGTCGACAAGACCATGCCAGTTTATCCATGATGAGGATCACAAAATATCCAATATATATGAATTTACAACGGATGGATCTTGGAATTATAATGAAAGGGGAAAAATCGTATCTTTCTCAAATGAATGTTCAACCATATATACATGTTAAGATTAAAGAGGAACAGAAAGAATATGTAGAGTTACAAAAGAAGGTGAGAAATGTTCCTGAAATCAACCTTGATTGTGATGGGATAATAAAGTTCAGGAATCGGGTTTGTGTTCCTCCCATCCCCGAATTAAAGAAGGAGCTTCTAGATGAGGCTCATAGTTCTTCATTATCTATTAATCCTGGAAGCACAAAGATGTATAAGGACCTGAAAGAGTACTTCTGGTGGGATGGAATGAAAAGAGATGTTGCTGAATATGTCTCTCGATGCTTGGTTTGTCAGCAAGTTAAAGCTGAGAGACAGAAGTCTAAGGGGATGTTACAACCATTACCCATACCCGAATGGAAATGGGAAAGCATCACTATGGACTTTTTCATAGGACTTACTAAAACATACAAAGGAAATAATGCTATCTGGGTCACAATTGATCGTCTTACAAAGTCGGCACACTTCATCGCTATTAGAGAGGATTTCTCTCTGGATCAGATTTCCAGGATATATGTAAAGGAAGTGGTAAGATTTCATGGAGTACCACTTTCTATTATATCTGATCGGGATCTGAGGTTTACCTCAAAGTTCTGGCTAAGTCTTCAGCATACTCTGGATACAGAGTTGAGTTTCATTACTTCTTATCATCCTCAGACAGATGGTCAGTCTGAGAGGACAATTCAAACTCTAGAAGATATGTTGAGAGCTTGTTCTATGGATTTCAAATGTGGTTGGGATCAACACCTACCTTTGGTGGAATTTTCTTATAATAATAGCTTTCAATCCAGTATTCAGATGGATCCTTATGAAGCTCTCTATGGAAAGAAATGCAGGACTCCAACTTGCTGGGATAAAGTTGGGGAAAGAAAGCTATTAGGAACTGATCTTGTTGATGAGATGGTAGAAAAGGTCCGATCTATTCAATAGAACATAAGAGAAGCTCAGAGTCGACAAAAAAGTTATGCCGGCAACCAAAGAAAAGACTTAGAGTTTGAAGTGGGTGATAAAGTGTTCTTATGAATATCTCCTTGGAAGAGAGTAATGAGATTTGGAAATAAGGGAAAGCTGATCCCTAGGTATATCGGTCCTTTCGAAATAATGGATCGTGTTGGGAAGGTAGCTTACCGATTGGCGCTTCCACCGAATCTCTCTCAAGTTCACGATGTGTTCCATGTATCTCTCTTGAGAAAGTACATACCTGATCCTTCACATGTACTCAGCTCAGAAGTTATACCGCTGGAACAAGATCTTTCTTATGAAGAACAGCCGATAGAGATTATCGATCGTAGAGAAAAAGTCCTACGGAACAGGACCACTCGCTTGGTGAATGTTTTATGGAGGAACCAACAATTAGAAGAAGCTACTTGGGAGCTTGAGGATATGATGAGGGAGAGGTATCCTCATCTGTTTGTTACAAAGTGACGAATTTCGAGGGCGAAATTCATTTTAAGGGGGTAGAATGTAACACTCGAGACTTTTATGAGAAATATTTTGTTTTTATGTTATATAAATCATCAAAGGAATATTGCACTACAAACAACACTTGCTTGGATTGCTTTACACGCAATCGTGACCTTCCTCGATAGCTTGCGTCGTACGTAATACCGAGTTTCACTAAACAACGATATGCTATTAAAATATTATTAAAACTAGCCATTATGAATAGTAATAACCACCTTTTCAAATTTTGTAAATTTTATTTTTCAAAATGTACTTCATTTTTGGATTCAGAATATCGAAATTAGCCTAGGGTGAAATTTTGGTATTTTTCTGGAAACTTTCAATTTTTGATGAATAGTGAAAACACTGGGTTACTATTTAAAAACCGACTTTTTATTTAAATAATTATTTATTTTATTTAAATTTATTTTAGTTCAAAATTTATACATAATACCTATATAAGTTAAATGTAATTCATTGGAGTAATTTTATAATAATTTTAGATATATAAAAATTTTATTGAACTTTTCACCGTCTTTTACCCACCTCCTAGGAGAATTTGCAAATTTACATAAAAATTAATTTTACCACTTTTGTGAGTGGAATTTCAAAAATCCTAGAGACACGGTTGATGTCAGTAAGTAAAATGTGGTTCAATGAGATGAAAATAATTTTTGGTGAATAGTAACTTTTTACTTTTATTTACCACGGTTAAAAGTAAATAGGGTAATTAAGGGTAAAAATGATATTATTATTACCCTAACACATGTCCTAATTATATTGGATAAGTTTAATTCGACAAAAAATAACCTTAGGAATAAAATATGACCATTTAGGCCCACTTGGATTAGATTAGGACCTTTATTATTAATTTATTTAAAGAAGGGTTAAAATAGTTAAAATCAAAGTTTAATACGTAAATAATTTTTAATATAGGGTTATACATAAGATAAATTAGACTATAAATATTAATTAGAAATCTAAAAAGATTTACTACATAATGGTATTTTATTTTTAATTTTTAGACATTAAATAATTTAATTTATTTATGACACAAAGATGATGCAGTAATTATCTTATTAATGAAATATTGACATAATTGATGTTATAAGTACCCAAATAAATGTAATTTGAGACTTTTTATGAATTAAAATAATTTTATAGGTTAATATGACATGTTACTATTGATGTAATTAACTTTTTTAGAACTAATCATTCTGTTATAATTTTCACAAAAATCAATTACTAAATAGTGTCAAAATTGACATAAAATAGTTTTTAAAAAAAATATTATATTATTAATTGTTACTTTATTTATAAAAATCTAAGGTTTGTAAAAATGACTTATATAAGGTTATATATATTAATTATAAACAACTTGGGGTTAGTTTGGCTTGTTATAGTAAGTTTATTAACCTTATAGTGTAAGAACACAAAAAGACACGGTAAAAGTAAAATTATCTAACTTAAAGTTAAATATAAATGATAAGGTTAAAATAGTAAACTAAACTTGTCCAAATTATATTGGATGAGATGATTTAGACCCATACCCACCTTAGCTTCTAAATAAATCAATTTGAGGTATTTAAAACCGAATATTGCTTTATAATAAAATAATATTTTTAGTTTTTCCAAAGGTGCTCCTCTCCTCCCTTATAAAAGGGCACCTCCTCCCTCTCTTCCTCACACCACTTTGAGCCTTCAAACTCGGCCAAACCCTAAAAATTTCTCCTCTCCACTTCCCTAGAAACATCCTATAGGTCTTGGTATACTTCAAAGACCAATTTTAGTTCCCTAAAAGGAGGTCTCAAAAAGGCGCTTCAAAGAAGAGGTAATGTCCGTTACCGATTCTTTCAACTTTATTTCTTCTTCCACTTCTTCTTATTTAGTTGTTTCATTATGAATTAATAAAATCAGTATCACTCATATAATTATATCTTATTATAAGTATGAAATAACCATATTTCACCATCTATCCATCCTACGGAAAACGAAATCACCACGCGTGCGTACGTACGAAATACCGTCTCCACGCCGTGGTGTAATCTATTTTCCACCACCACCTTACTTGGATGGGTATAATGGTGTAAAGAATGAATATATATGATTATTTCAAAGTGATATTGATTCTGAAATAGTATACATACACTCCAATACAATTCCACGATCATGGGAACAATATCATCGCTCGTGCGTACGTACGGAATACCATCTCCACGATGTGATGCGACTCGTTCTACATGATTTTCATTGCATAATGATTACATAAATGAATTGAGTGAATAAATATGATATATATTACACTAATAACATTCTGGAAATTAGGTATCTATAACCTAAAAATAAGAATAAGAATTTATTCAACAAAACACGCATAAGAACAAAAATTAATAAACACCCGAATAACAAGTAGCAATGAAATATTACTAATAATAAGCTAAGAATATGACCATATATGATATCATAACAATGATTATGATTCTGGAATAAGTCAATGACATTATTTAAATCATTATATAGGAGGTTCGGACACTTACGAAGCAAATCAGACCTAAGGTAAGGGAAATATCACAATCTCATTTTTATCTGATATTGTTTATACTTTGGAATTTACTAGGGTGGATTTTATCATCCACATCCATGTTTCCTCAATATGTAATATTATTTACATAAACCTAAAATTTTTTAAATCCAATTTTACCCTTCAGTGAGTTTTTAGTAAAAGATATGAAAGAAATCTTTTGTCGTTTTTCGTACGAGGTACTTTTTGACTTTTCCGACAAAAGTACGAGAAGAATGTTTTTTTAACTTATACGGCATGAATGTATTTTTAAAAAATTATTTACAAGAAGCTTCCTTTACAAGTTTTCAAGTTTATTTTTAATCAAATTCTTTTATTTTAGAATTGTATGACATGTTAAGAAAGGAAAATTGTTTTTGAAGTAGAAAGGATATTTTACTCAAGAATGGAGTTCAAGTGTTTTATCAAAATTATTTTCCATATAAGAAAATAAAGGGTTCTGTTTCTATCCCTATTATTACATTTATTTTATTATGTTGTGATGGAATTATTTTTATGAATTCCTTTATCCTATATGAATTGTTTTATGATGTCACGATGTTTAAGAATCCCATTTTTATTACATGGGTTATGCAATGATGTATGATTTATGATTTTGTGGCACACATAAGAATGGTATCATTATGAGATGGATGGGACCTATATCTCCCTACAATGCATTGGGTAAATATTTTATATCTCATGAGATATACATGGCTGGAAATGGCAGGTTAAACCGGTTCAGTGAAACAGGACTGAAACGAGGAATGAACTCGGTTCAGAAATGGACTTTGTCCACTAAGATAGTCTTGGAAATGAGTCTTGACTAATAAGAAATGATTCTCTATGATTATGTGTGTATTCCACAAAGCTTCATGTTTTAAGTTATGATTATTGTGATTACATTTCACTACCATGATTTATCCCATGTTATGAAATTATGATCTCTTTTGCAGGGTAAGATTTCTAAAATGTTATGTTCTTATGAATATGATGTGATTGATATTTCTTTTGTTTACCCTTATTGAGTATTTGAGATCACCCTTTTGTATGTTTTCTTTCCTCAGGTCAGGAAGAAGGTTATTAAGTAAGATATGCCAAAAGGGACTATAGATATGATGAAATAAATGGGAGATAGTGTAGACACTTTATGAACCAGTTGTTTATGTTTCCCAGTTTCTAAAGACACTATACCCATACGGTGCTTTCATGGTTTTGTTATATGTTCTAATAAGTGTACTTCAATTTTGAATTACTAACAATGTATGTAAAGTATGGGTCGTTATAGCCAGTCACCAGGCTTTCATTGACAACAGGGTGGATCAACTCAGAGTAGTCAGGCAGGGTCACAGGGCTGCAGTACAGGTCAGACTTTTGCAGTGGAGTAGACCCAGTAAGAGCAGGATCCCGAACCCTCTACAATTCAAGGTACGATCTTAGTTGCCTCAGTTTTAGCTTCTAATCTTTTCGATACAGGGGATTCCCATAGATTTATATCTGTTTCCACTATAGAGAGCCTTGGGCTCTGTATCTTTTCTTCTGCTGATATCTTTACGTTAGACACTCTGTTGGGGACTAGAACGGCTAGTGTACGTTAGTGCAAGGAGTTCCCTCTAGAGGTTGGTGGGTGTCACTTCTTATGGAACCTCTATTTTCTAGAGATGATAGGCTATGATTTCATTCTCATAATGAACTGGTTAGTTCCCTTCTAGGAATTCATCGATTTTTATCACTGTAGGGTGAGTTTCACTTCACTAGAGGGTGAATCTTTTATTCATAAGGGAGAATGGGATGTCCAGATGAGCAGAGTGAGACCCGAGCATCATGGGTTAGGGGGAGTTATAACCCAGTTTTCTAGTCTGTATCTGGATGACTAGGGGACTTCGCAGATGGAATTTCCTCTAGTGGTGGATCATTTCAGAGATGTCTTTCCAAAGGAATTTTTAGGTTTGACTCCAGAGCGATAGGTGGACTTTTATATAGATCTTCTGTCAGGAGCGACACCCGTGTCCATTCCTCCTTATATAATGATGACACCAGAGTTACATGAGCTCAAGAAGTAGTTGGAGGAGTTGCAGGCAAAGGGTTTCATCCAACATTGTACTTCTCCTTGGGGTTTGTCTATCATGTTTGTGAAGAAGGCAGACGATACCCTCAGACTGTGTGTGGATTATCAGAAGTTGAACCAGTTGATGGTCAAGAACCGATATCCCTTACCGAGGATTGATGATCTCTTTGATCAGCTTCAAGGATCCCGAGTGTTCTCAAAGATTGACTTGAGGTTCGGTTACCATCATTTTCATATTAGACCATCTGATATACCCCTTAAAGTCTTTCAGAGTAGGTATAGTCTATACGAGTATGTGATTATGCCTTTCGGTCTCACAAATGCGCCTACAGTTTTCATGGCACTGATGAACCGAGTGTTCCAACCATACTTGGATTTTTTTGTGGTGGTTTTCGTGGATGATATCTTGGTGTACTCTCACACTCAACACAACCATTCCACCCATCTAGAGATCATTTTGAGTACACTGAGAGAGCATTAGCTATATGTTAAGCTATCAAAATGCTACTTTTGGATGAACCAGATTCACTTCTTGGGTCATGTTATCTTAGAGATAGGAGTATCAGTAGACCCAAATAAAGTGAGAGCAGTAGTTTCCTGGGAGCAGACGAAGAACATCTTTGAGGTACAAAGTTTTCTAGGGCTGGCTTGATACTACAAGTGTTTCATACAGGACTTCTCATTCTTAGCAGCGCCACTAACGAGCCTAACTAAGAAGGGTAGAAATTTATTGTGGTCAGATACTTATGATCTAGACTTTCAGGAGTTGAAAAGAAGGTTGAATTCAGCACCGATACTAGTATTTCTAGATCTAGGAAAGATCTATACTGTTTACTGTGATGCTTCAGGTATCGGGCTGGGAGATGTGCTTATGCAAGGAGAATGAGTTGTTGTGTACTGGTCTCACCAGCTGAGGCCACATGAGAGGAATTACCCGACGCACCATCTTGAGTTGGTAGTAGTTGTTCATGCCTTACGCTGTTGGAGACTCTACCTTCTGGAAGAGCATTTTGTGGTTTTCACTGATCATAAAAGTCTCAAGTATATTTTTACTCAGCATGACTTGAATTTGAGATAGTGAATGTGGGTTGAGTATCTCACTACTACAAATACGCCCTTTATCAGCACTAAAAAGGGCCTTTAACAGTGCCAGGAAAAGCACTGTTAAAGCCAGCGAAGATAAAGGGGGGGGGGGGGGGTCCCCCTTATCAGCGATAAAAAAAGCGCTGATAAAGACCCTTTTTATCAGCGCTAAAAAAAGCGATGATAAAACTACCCCTTTATCAGTGCTTTTTTTAGCGCTGATAAAGGGGTCCTATATCAGCGCTTTCGTTTTAGCACTGATAAAGGACCCGTTTATCAGCGCTTTTAAAAAAGCGCTGATAAAAGTTAAAAAAATTTAAAAAAATAAAAAAAATTTAAAAAAATAAAAAAAAATTACAAAAAATTAAAAAAATCATGCCAATCATGGGGGGGATTTTATAGCGCTTGATCCCCCTTTTATCAGTGATTTTTAGCCCCTCCAGTGCCCGCATGCACCCCCTCCATCCTTTATCAGCGCTAGCCCCCAACATCCACCCCCATGCGCGCGCCTCTGCCTCCAGTAGGTTTTGAACTCGAGACCACCCCCCTGCGCGCCTAAGCCCTTACCACAACTCTATTTTGATTTGTTTGCTATTTCATGATATCTATATATATATATAGTTATATTTATTCTTATAGTAATATATATTTATATTAATATATAGTTATATAGTTATATTAATATATATATAGTTATATTAATATATATATATAGTTATATTAATATATATATAGTTATATTAATATATATATAGTGATATTAATATATATATAGTGATATTAATATATATATATAGTTATATTAATATATATATCTATTTATATATATATAGTTATATTTATTCGTGTAGTAATATATATTTATATTAAAATATCTATATATATTTATATTAATATACATCTCTATTTATATATATATATATTTAGTTATATTTATTCGTATAGTAATATATATTTATATTAATATACATATATATATAGTTATATGAATATATATTTATTGTGATATTAATATATATATTTATAGTGATATTAATATATATATATATATAGTAATATTAATATATATGTAGTTATATATATATATATATATATATATAGCTAGATTAATATATATATATATAGTTATATTAATATATAGTAGTTATATAAATATTCATATATTGGTATTTTAAATAAAATGGATATTAGTTATTATTTAGATAGAGCTAATATATTTTATATGTAAATATGTTTAATTATTTATTTTAAAAATTTATTTTTTAGGTGTGAATATATAAAAAATATGTACATATAATTATATATTTGATTATAAATAGCAGTGCATTATAAAAAGCGATAAAATTTCAAAGAAATAATATCAATATGAATGTAATACCTTGGAATAAATTCATTCCCCACCAAAAAAGCTAATAATACCCCCTCAAACGAGGCTGAAAACCCACAAAATGTTAAAAAATCTGGGTACCCCGACTAAAAACTCAGTTTTGGAGGCCTTCTGGGCCTCTTTTAACCTTGAAAAATGCTTTACTGAGGCTCCCCCTAATCATAATGATGTAGAGCTCGTCACAGGATTCAATTTGATATGTGGTAGAGCTCAAACGGACACCCGGATCAAAAGTTATGGCCGTTTGAAGTTTGAGTTGCGTTTTCAACTTATTTTGGATCGTTTTTTAATTTTTTTTAACTTTTTTAGTCTTCAAATTTTTATTAAATGACTACTACTCCATAATAATTAGCAAATTATTAATTAAAAATATTTTTTAAATTTTTTAAGAAGCCATTTTCACTAAATATCTTATATATTAAGTATATTAAGTGTTAATGTACATTTATACTTATCTAAAATATATTTAAAAATTATATATTATATCTATATCTATATCAATATAACTATATTTATATATTAACATATTAATATATATTTTTTATTTTTTTTTGAATTCGACCCTTTATGGTCGCTTTTAAAAAAAGCGCTGATAAAGGCCTACCCTTTATCAACACTACTAAACAAGCGCTGATAAATGAGGTCCCTTTATCAGTGCTTAAAAAAGAACTGATAAAGGGGGGGCCTTTATCAGCGCTAAAAAAAAGCACTGATAAAGGGGTACTTTTATCAGCGCTTTTTTTTAGCATTGATAAAGGCCCCCCCTTTATCAGTGCTTTTTTGTTAGCGCTGATAAAGGGGAGGGGGGCGCTGGGAAAAACTGTTTTTGTGGTAGTGTCTTCAGTGTTTTGACTTTGAGTTTTCCTATACGCCTGGGAAAGGCAATGCAGTGACTGATGTGATGAGCAGGAGGACTCAAATACAGGCAGTTCAGGAGGCCAGTAGTGAGTGGCAGCTTATGACTCTATTTTCTGAGATGCATTTAGAGGTGCATGAGAGACAGGGGTGGACATTTCTTTCTTATGTAGTTATTACCTCTAATCTTCTTGATCAAGTGAAAATGAGGAAGCTATCAGATTCTGAAGGCCTAGTCCTATGGAAAGGTGTGTCAGGAGAGAACCCTATTCCTAGATGGACCATAGGTGAGGGTGAGATCTTGCGTTTCCAGGGGTGCATATGGGTGTCAACAGACATACATGAGGAGTTGATGCGGGACTTTCATTACTCAGTTTGGGAAGTTCATCCTGGTGTCACCAAGATGTATCATGATCTACACCATTAGTATTGGTGGATAGGTATAAAGAAAGATATTGCTGGGTTCGTCATGAGGTGTTCCACCTATTAGCAGGTGAAGGCAGAGCATTAGCGACCCATGAGGATTTTACAATAGTTACCCATACCCAAGTGGAAGTGGAATGATGTCGCGATGGATTTCATAGAAGGTTTAATGAGGTTGCCTCAAGGGAATAATGCTGTATGGGTTGTCATTGACAGACTCATGAAGGTTGTTCACTTCTTGCTGATCAAGGAGAACTTTAGTGTTGATGAGCTGGGACAGTTGTACATCCGAGAGATTGTATGTATACATGGGGTTCCACACTCCATTGTTTTAGACAGGGACACGTGTTTTACTTCTCGGGTCTGTAAAGGGCTACAGAAGGCTTTGGGTACACAAGTACTTCTGAGTACAACATACCACCCCCAGACAGATGGCCAGTCCTAGCGTACGATTCAGGTGCTTGAGGACATGTTTCGAGCATGCATCCTAGACTTTGGAGGTTCTTGGGAGAAGTATATACCTCTTATGGAGTTTTCCTACAATAATAGTTTTCAGTCAACTATTCAGATGACAAATTATGAGGCTTTGTACGATAGGCCATGCCGATCACCCTTATGTTGGCTGGAGGTAGGAGAGGTAGCTATGCTGGGATCTCGTCTTGTCCAGGAGACCACAAAACAGATAGAGTTAATTCGGAATAGGATGGATACTGCACTATCTCGACAAAAGTATTATGCTGATCAGTGGAGATGACCTCTATAGTTCAAGGTCAAGGATCGGGTTTTCTTGCATGTCACACCGAGGTTGGGGAATAATAGTATTAGGATATAGGGTAATCTTTTTCCAAGGTACGTCGGGTCATTTGAGGTTTTGGAGAGAGTCAGACTGGTTTCCTATCAATTGTAGTTACCTTAGAGGTACTGAGTTATGCACGATGTCTTCCACGTTTCTCAGCTTCGACGTTACTTCTCAGACCCTTCTCATGTCATCCAACCCGAGGAGGTTGAGTTGGAAGTGGATGCATCGTTCGAGGAGTATCCTATCCGGATTTTTGATCACAATGTGAAAGTTCTCTGTGGTCGGTTTGTTCTTATGGTATGAGTGATATGGCAGCACAGGTGAGTACATGATGAGACCTGGGAGAGGGAGGCCGATGTACGATCATAGTGGTCAGAGATTTTTGAGGATTCTTCTTCTACGCCACCTCACTAGGGAAGTTCAAGGATGGATTTCTTTAAGGGTGGAAGTTTGTAAGAACCCATATATTCTTCTTAGGTATGTTTTAACTTTTCTGGTGTTTTTGATGAAAAAGAGGAGTTTCTAGAAATTTCTTAGGTACACGCCGTGTACTTTATGAGTACATGTCGTGTACTCAGTTACCATGGGTAGCCGTGTGCTGGCTGTGTAGCGGTCATGTACACGACCATGTGGGGGTGACCTAGATGCCACCCAAAGTGGGGCTCGGTAATGTCAAGTACACACCGTGTACTTCTAAAGTACATGCTGTGTACTTTCTTTTTTATTTCATTAAACGTACCAGGGTTGCATCTGATAGACAAAATTCTCTTCTTCTAGGTCTGGTTCGTCTGAGAGAACCCGTATGACCACAAATCTTCTCCAAGCCCCCTAGAGAGCGTACGTTCTCTGAATCGACCACTGTCGATTTCGTTGGGACCGCCTCGCTAAGCTCTTCTTTCTTCTTGAGCTTCGTTTCCTGATTCCTCCTCTTTCAAGAGTTATCCTTAGTTGAGTGTTTTATATGTTTTTGTAGATCTACGGTGTTCTTGGGCGATTCAAGGCTTGAGGTTCACATATAACGATCTCCCAACACCAAGGTATGTGGTTTGTACTTTTTTGTAGAAAGTATTTAAGTTTATATGAAAAAGTTCCCAATACCCATGAATGGGGTATTACGTGATTACTATTTTAGCCCTATTTTTGATTGCTATTATTGTATTCTTAAGTAGAGATTAATTGATTGTGAATAGGTTGAATTTCTATGATTTGAATGTTTTCCCCATTCATGTTTTGTTTATGACCATTTGGTTCTACTTAGCCTGTTAGTCTGCTTTGTTTCTCCCATGCCTAGTATTGTAGGATGGTGTGACTGTTGTTCTGACATACTGATATGCCGTATATTGTTTAGCCAAGTATTTCTTGAGGTTTTATTTGGATGATACACTTTTCTATACTTATTGACTTACACAGGGCCGTGAGAACCTGGTGTATTAGACCATAGGGAGAATGGATGTAAGGGCTTATACAGAGTGTCTGTTTTTACTTAGGATGCGAGATCATAGGAGGAATTGACGTAAGTGCTTCCTCAGAGTGTTTGTAGTTCCTCGACATGGGCCAGAGAGGTAATGTGACATAAGTGCTTCCCTAGAGCACCTTTAGTTACTGATACGAGACTATAGGAGGAATTGACGATGAGTGCTTCCTTAGAAAGTCTATGCTTAAGCTGAACCAGAGGGGTTAGACTATGAGTACTTCCAAGAGGGTTGCTTATGACACTTGTGTTGTTTGTTTTAACTAGAGGGGTTAGGATGAGAGCACTTCCCAGAGGGTTACATTCTTTGATTAGCTGCTTACTTGATATATGGAATTGAATGCTTTGAATTGTGGATTTTTTTACTACTAAGTACTTCCATATTAGTACTTTCTTTTACTTATTACCTGCCATATATTCACTGACTGTTAGGCACTGATCTTGTGGTGGTTTCTTACTGTGATTTAGTCTCACACCCTATTTGGGTCATGCTTTTGGGCCCAAATAGATTATATTTTTGCAGGTGTAGATAAGGGCCAACACCCTTCTACTTCAGGTACTTGATTGCTTTGGAGCTAAAGAGCATGGGACCAAGCTGAGGCTTGTGATGCTGAGGAGTTTATCTGTTTTATTTTGTACTTTGGTTTAGTACCGTTTTTATTCCAGCATTGTGATTTGTTGGCTGATTTCTTAGACATATGTATCATGCATCATTCATATATATATGTGGGCTCCAGGTGTTTATTTCTTCAGCCTTCCACTGTTTCTTTTTGTATGGTAATATTACTGCTTCCGCTATTGCTTTGTGTTTTACTTCCAATGTGTTACTCTTCCAATGAAGGAATAGTTTCCCCACTATCACACCCAAGTCCCTCACTGCTAGTTGGCAGCCTCTAGAGTTTGGGGAAATGCTCTTAAGTCCATGTGACCAACCGGGTACGGGGCGCCTCTGGGCGGCTTCCAGAACTAGGATGTTACACAACTGATACTAGTTCAGATGAAATAAATGAATTGCTCGAAACACCCTTAAAAGGGGGGGGGGGGTATACGACATGTCCAACTAACCCCTGGTCCACTTGTGTGGTTCTGACTCATACAACATATAAATATTCATATAAGTAGCATGTAGGAATAGTACATGACATGTAGAGATCACCCATAACATTTACCATTCTGTTTGCTTGTTCCCATGTACACCAGACCATGTTCGTGTACACTAGACAAGTCTATGTACTTCAGACTACCCATGACCTTGTAACCCCTAAGTTATACACCAAGACACATAGAATTAGTAATAGGGTGCATGATAGTGTCACACGACGTGTGATTTTTAATGATTTTTGGAAACCTGAGTGCTGTATCCATGGGGTCCCACACATCATGTAATTCCAGATTACACTTTATGTAACCTGATATTTTTAGATCCCATTGATTTCTTCCTCTAAACCATCCTACACATTGCTGCCACCATATTCCTCATTGGATATTGTCAATTTGTGGTTGTAAAACACTCCTTTCACTAGAGATAAGTATTTTGGGCTTTGAATCCACTTAGGAAACACCCCCACACACTATCTGTAGTTGCACCATCAAATCCAAGATGAACGAGAACCACAAATCCATTATGGTCCACCATTGATCATCCTCCTTCATCACCACACCTCAATCACATCCTCGATCATAAACCAAACACATGATATTGATCCCTTGCACTGAAGAATGGTCTCACAATGATAACAAATCGGGTAATCATCAAACCACAGGCCAAAGGAAATTCCTGCGATGAATGTGAAAAGAAACCTAAAAAAAATACATGAACCATAAGATGTGAAAAATGAACTTTTACCTTTTTTTGTTTGGCCTCGATTTGTTTTCGTAGATTTAGATGAATGAAAATGAAATAATCAACGAACAATTTAATCAACCATAAACAAATCTACCATCAATACATTAATCAATTCTTGTTTATGAAATTGATCAGTGTTCAAAATGGGATAAATAACAATATGTAATTACACAAAATAATAATACTACATAGAGTTTGGATCAATTATTGACAAATAACGGTTCTATGTTTCCACCATTTTTGAGATCCATGAAATCCATTGGTGCACGATCCTCAATCTGATCTGATCCAATGTCAACTACCAATAATTCTCCAATGAATCCTCTACAATGGTTTCTATTAATCCCTAGGTTATGTATATAACCCTAGGGTTAAGGAATAACTATTTTAAATAGAAAAGCTCAGCTATGGAGTCAAATAAAATAAAATAAATCTATTTATCAATTTATTTTATTAATTCTACACCTGTGAGAAATTTTTCATAAATACCCTATGCTGAAAAAGGTTATGTCATGCCTAGGGTGAAACCCATGATCTAAAATCAATGATTCCATCATATTTCTAATCCAGGCCCCTCATTCAAGAGTTATTTCACTTGTTCAGGAAAATTGCATACATGTGATATCAATATATTTAATATATTTTAAAAATTATTTCTAGGAACCCTGGGCCTCATAATCTCATGCCATCTCAATGTATGGCTCCAAAAATAGTCCATATAATATAAAAAATGAATAAATAGAGAAATCATAGTAATTAAATTCTCCCCACCATATATATTTTCATCCAAAAAAGGAAAAAACCTACTAAAAAATATAAGGGTACTGAGCTCGCATCTGGGTCTCTCACTCCCAGGTGTTCTTCTAAATATTCTCATTCTTCCACCAGATATACACTAGGGAAATTGATTTCCCATGAAGGTTCTTCTCAAGACGATCCTCGATCTTTATCAGGTAGTCATTAAAGGTAGCTCCATCCTCAATGTCCAGCTCACCCCAATCGATAACATGTGAAGGCTCATGAACATACCTCCTTATTTAGGATACGTGGAAGACATCATGTACATGATCTAATTGTGATGGTAGAGCTAAGAAGTATGCCACCTTATAAACTCTATGCAGTATCTGGAAAGGAAAAATTAATTTCAAAGATATATTTCTAAGATATCCAAATCTCTATAATCCACATCTTTGTGAGATCCTTAGGAACACATGATCTCCCTCCTCAAACTCTAGAGGCCTCTGTTGTCAGTCCGTATAGAAATTTTGATGGATTTGTGTAGTCCTGATCTTCTCCTATATATATAATCATGATGTAAAGTAAGAATCAAGATATGAAACAATAATTAAGGGAACACCGTGGAGTTAAAATATCTCCTACATGTACAAGCGTCCCAGGATCTCTACTGAACTCTACTCTAGAATGGTTAGGAAGTGGTCTGATTTTGTGTTTCAGTATAATATCACCCTGATAGAACTGTGTCCATTAGACGTACATGGTAACCACATCACAAAGTCAATGGATATCTCATCCCACATCCACTCTGTCACCTTAAGTAGTTGAGCTAAACCTACTAGAACTTGGTTCTAAACGTTCACTTATTGAAAAGTGAGGCATCGAGAGACAAACCTTGCAACACAACTCTTTATGTTTGGACAGAAGAATTGATGTCATAGGTCTTGGTATGTCTTTCCCACATCTAAATTCACCACCAAAGGGGATGTATGAAACTCCTACATTACCTCCTCCCATAATTCCAATGGTACCATTGTTCGTCCTCTAAAAAGGATAACATGTTCCTCACCTTTAGAATATACTTAGGAGCACATCCAATGGATATATGAATATTTAAGGTCTCATAGTAAGTATCTATATGTTGAACTTCCCTAACATGTAGTAAAAGTGGTTGGGTAATAACCATAAAATAAATATATAAATCACTATCCTTGTTCACTATGGAAAACTGCAATAAGGATAATTTCTCTGATGACTCGGACAATAATAGAGAACAAGTTCTCCCACTAAGAGCGTCTTCCACCATGTTCTCCTACTAAGCACTATCCTTGGCCCCTGTCTTGCATTTGATGTTCGCTAACGACACGATTGTATTCATAAACGGTGGGTGGAAGTCCCTTCAGGAGATGAACAGAATCCTCGAGGAATACTGCTTTTGGAGCAGACAAATCATTAACAAAGAGAAGAGTAGTTTGTTTCTCCTGTCTGCGTGCAACTTGAACAGGGCGGCTAGGATGGGCAGCGTGTTGGGAATGGGGAGAGGATCATTTCCTTTGGAGTATCTCGATACCCCTATCTCAGTGGGTCGCACAAGGATTAGGGACTTTGATAGGGTGGTGAACAGGATTTCGGATCGCATTTTGAATTGGAAAAATCACTTTTTGTCCTTCGGCGGTCGGATCACCCTGGTGAACAGCATGCTCTCTGCGATCCCGGTGCATGCATTGGCCTCCTCATGCGTGCAAAAGGGGGTCATCAGGCGTATTGATAGGATGCTTGCGCGATTCATATGGGATGCTGCAGGTGAGGGTAAGAGACAATGGGTGTCGTGGGATAAAATGGCCCGACCCACGAGTGAAGGGGGAATCAATGTTAAGTGTATGGTGGACACGATCCACTGCATGCATGCGAGGCTGGCATGGGAGACCATTGAGGATTGAACCTTGTGGGGGACACAGTCGAATCAGAAGTATAAGGATGATAAATCCTATGGCGCAGCAAGGGGATCAACGTTATGGTCCTCAGTGTTTAATATCATCCCGAATCTTTTACCGCACTCGCAATGGATTATCAGGGATGGCAGCATATACTTTTGGCACCAAAACTGGGCGGGCGAAGTGGTGGGTTATCCAGGATGCCCGGCCCCGACCATCTCATTCAGGGAGGCACGAATGTACCCCCTATTTTTTAGTTTGTTTCTTGATGGCCTGTAGCAAGAAGTTTTTGACTCAGTGGTTTTGAATACAGAGCAGGATAGATGCGTTTACACTCCGTCTACCTCAGGGAGGTTTAACACTAAGGATTTTTTCAGCAGGATTGCTCCGCAGGGTCAACATGAATGGGGGAACAACATGTCTTGGTGTAATAAGTTACCTGCAAAACTCAAATTACTTACTTGGAGGATCTGGAAGAAAGCAATTCCCTCCGATGATCATATTAAACGGATCAGTGTCAGTCTAGCGTCATGTTTCCAGTGCTGCGGGGAGCGAAGCGAGGAGAGTATGATCCATATCGTTTTCGAGGGAGAATGGGCTCTGTACGTATGGAGGTTATTCGGCTCCCTTACAGGCTGCCTTCCGCGTGAGGGAACGACGGGGATGGATATAGAACAATGGTTTCAGAAGGATAGCGGGACAGAGGAGGAGAAGAAGGTGAGATCTGCTATCTTCAAAGCGGCCTGCTGGTGCCTTTGGCAAGCAAGGAACCAGGCCAAGTACGAGGGGAGTAGGTTCACAGGTCACTCCGTGGTGGCGAATATACGTTGTTTTCTGGTTGACTTGCTTGGCAATACAAGCTTCGGGAGGGGGGCGTTCTCTCTTGGGGTGGTGAAGAATACCCAAAGGTGGGGTAGTCGGGACAGTGAAGAGATGCAGGGCAGGTGGGTTCAGTGGTGTCCCCCACGAGATGGCCTTAAACTTAACTCGGATGGATCCTGTGTGTTGGGGAACATGCGTGGAGGTGGAGTCATCCGAGACTCCAAAGGTAACTTGGTACTGGCCTTTGCGGTGCATTATGGAAATGGCTCTTCGATGCGAGCAGAAGCTATGGCGGTCCTATCCGGACTCTCCTTAAGCAAAAGCAGGGGTATTTCTATTGACCACATTGAAACAGACTCAATGGCGATCCATGACGCTCTCCAGGATAAAGGCATTACCCCATGGTCTATCACCTACATTATTAGACAATTCAAGGCTCTCATCAAGGAAAACGTCATAATATCACATACGTGGTGTGAGGGGAACAAAGTGGCGGACTATATGGCCACAACCGCGGCTCCTGGCTCTCGGATGGTGTGGTTTGATAATGTGTCTCAGCTAAAGCCAGAGGGGGTGAATCTTATTTCGGGAGATGTTCCTGGTTTGCATTATTTCAGACCCCCATAATATTGGGGTGCCACACTATTGTTTGGCCTTTTTAGGCCCCCTCATTTATGAATAAAAATAATAATGTTGGATGGATAGAATATATACTTGAGGCTCTTATGGTCAGAGTAAATGATAAATTTCTCACCCATTAGGTAGTGTCACTACTTATTTAGTGAGAATACTACAACTTATATCTCAAGATTGTGGGTCACATAGTTCTTCTCATGTGGTCTCTACTGATGTGAACCATAGGAAATCACTAACTCTATAGCGACTTGGGTTTTGGCCCTGTCAAACTTTGGAATATTCTTATGAATATTTCTAGAGCTAGGCACGAAAACGGTGTGCGATTCCAAGGCCCAGTGTGCCTAGAATTAATTTTATAAAAATATTAAGTATTTTTATACTATGCATGTGGTGGGTTTGTGTTTTCTCCTAATTAGTATCTCGTATTAGAAATATGAGGGCACTGTTGGGTTCAGAGCATGCCTTTTACCCTAGCCAGGGTGTAAACTTTGCGGGCGCAGGATTGCTGTAGAAAAAGCCACCAGGGGAATTTTTTGTAAATAAATGGACAAGTTTCTTTATGAGAGTCATCTCAAATAACACCTGAACAGAGTCTCAGATCTCAATTCTAAGTGTGCCTTTGTGTTAAGAATGTCGCTTTTACCCTAGGAGTTCCCTAAACATTGTCCGCACCGGGCACGGGGTCGGAGGTGAGTCGGGAGCCGGACAACTGGATGGGGAAGATTTAATTAAAAAAATAAATCTCTCTCCCCTTACCTCTCCATTGTGCGTACGAAGGAGCGGAATCCCCTCCCCTCCCCCTCTTTGGAAATGAACAACCTGGAGGCCGAATCATCAAAACGAGGTGCCGTTGGACTCAGATCTTGACGGTGGACTCTCCCAGATCGTGAAATAGTATAAACAAAGTGTGTAAAGCATCAGTGAAAAATAAGATGTGAAAAAATGAACCTTGACCTTTTTTTGTTTGGCCTCGATTTGTTGTCATAGATTTAGATGAATGAAAATGAAATAATCAACGAACAATTTAATCAACCATAAAAAAATCTACCATCAATACGTTAATCAATTCTTGTTTATGAAATTGATCAGTGTTCAAAATGGGATAAATAACAATATGTAATTACAAAAAACAATAATCCTACATAGATTTTGGATCAATGATTGACAAATAACGGTTCTATGTTTCCACCATTTTTGAGATCCATGAAATCCATTGGCGTACGATCCTCAATCTGATCTGATCCAATGTCAACTACCAATAATTCTCCAATGAATCCTCTACAACGGTTTCTATTAATCCCTAGGTTATGTATATAACCCTAGGGTTAAGGAATAACCGTTTTAAATAGAAAAGCTCAGCTATGAAGTCAAATAAAATAAAATAAATCTATTTATCAATTTATTTTATTAATTCTAAACCCGTGAATTTTTTTTCATAAATACCCTATGCTGAAAAAAGTTATGTCATGCCTAGGGTGAAACCCATGATCTAAAATCAACGATTCCATCATATTTCTAATCCAGGTCCCTCATTCAAGAGTTATTTCACTTGTTCAGGAAAACTGAATACATGTGATATCAATATATTTAATATATTTTAAAAATTATTTATAGGAACACTGGGCCTCATAATCTCATGCCATCTCAATGTATGGCTCCAAAAATAGTCCATATAATATAAAAAATCAATACATAGAGAAATCATAGTAATTAAATTCTCCCCACCATATAGATTTTCATCCAAAAAAGGAAAAAACCTACTAAAAAATATAAGGGTACTGAGCTCGCATCTGGGTCTATCACTCCTAGGTGTTCTCCTAAATATTCTCATTCTTCCACCAGATATACACTAGGGAAATTGATTTCCCATGAAGGTTCTTCTCAAGACGATCCTCGATCTTTATCGGGTAGTCATTAAAGGTAGCTCCATCCTCAATGTCCAGCTCACCCCAATCGATAACATGTGAAGGCTCATGCACATACCTCCTTATTTAGGATACGTGGAAGACATCATGTACATGATCTAACTGCGATGGTAGAGCTAAGCAGTCCGCCAACTTATAAACTCTATGCAGTATTTAGAAAGGAAAAATGAATTTCAGAGATATATTTCTAAGATATCCAAATCTCTATAATCCACATCTTGGTGAGATCCTTAGGAACACATGATCTCCCTCCTCAAACACAAGAGGCCACTGTTGTCAGTCCGTATAGAAATTTTGATGGATTTGTGTAGTCCTCATCTGCTCCTATATATATAATCATGATGTGAAGTAAGAATAATTATCTGAAACAATCATCAAGGGAACACCATGGAGTTAAAATATCTCCTACATGTACAAGCGTCCCAGGATCTCTACTGAACTCTACTCTAGAATGGTTAGGAAGTGGTCTGATTTTGTGTTTCAGTATAATATCACCCTGATAGAACTGTGTCCATTAGACGTACATGGTAATCACATCACAAAGTCAATGGATATCTCATCCCACATCCACACTGTCACCTTAATTAGTTGAGCTAAACCTACTAGAACTTGGTTCTAAACCTTCACTTATTGACAAGTGAGGCATCGAGAGACAAACCTTGCAACACAACTCTTTATGTTTGGACACCAAAATTGATGTCATAAGTCTTGGTATATCTTTTCCACATATAAATGCACCACCAAAGGGGATGTATGAAACTCCTACATTACCTCCTCCCGTAATTCCAATGGTACCATCGTTCATCCTCTGAAAAGGATAACATGTTCCTCACCTTTAGAATATACTTAGAAGCACATCCAATGGATATATGAATATTTAAGGTCTCATAGTCAGTATCTCTATGTTGAACTTACCTAACAGGTAGTAAAAGTGGCGGGGTAATAACCATCAACTAAATATATAAAGCACTATCCTTGTCCACTAAGGAAAACTGCAATAAGGATAATTTCTCTGATGACTCAGACAATAACAGAGAACAAGTTATCCCACTAAGAGTGTAACACCCCGATATTTTATGAAAAATATTCTTTTTTAATTTCATTAACGTCTTGTGTTGTACGCTACACCAAAAGGAGCTTGCACAACAAGCACCCTTGACTTGCCTTGTATTACACGCAATCGCGACCTTCCTCGATAGCATGTGTAGTACGCAATAACAAGTTTCACTAAACAACAATATGCTATTAAAATATTATTAAAACTAGCCATTATGAATAGTAATAACCACTTTTTGAAATTTTGTAAATTTTATTTTTCAAAATGGACTTCATTTTTGGATTCGGAATATCAAAATTAGCCTAGGGTAAAATTTTGGTATTTTTCTGAAAACTTTCAATTTTTGATGAATAGTGAAACCACTAAGTGGTAGTTAAAAAACTGATTTTTTCATAAAACTTAATTTTATCGCTTCTATGAGTGGAATTTCAAAAATCCAAGAGACACGGTTGATGTCAGTAATTAAAATGTGGTTCAATGAGATGAAAATAATTTTTTGTGAATAATAACTTTTTACTTTTATTTACCACGGTTAAAAGTAAATAGGGTAATTAATGGTAAAAATGATATTATTATTACCCTAACACATGTAATAATTCTATTGGATAAGTTTAATTCGACCAAAAACAACCTTAGTAATAAAATATGACCATTTAGGCCCACTTGGATTAGATTAGGAGATTTATTATTAATTTATTTAAAGAAGGGTCAAAATAGTTAAAATCAAAGTTTAATAAGAAAATCATTTTTAATATAGGGTTATACATAAGATAAATTAGACTATAAATATTAATTAGAAAGCTAAAAATCCTTCCTACTTAATGGTATTTTATTTGTAATTTTTAGACATTAAATAATTTAATTTATTTATGACACAAAGATGATGCAGTAATTATCTTATTAATGAAATAATGACATAATTGATGTATAAATACCCAAATAAATGTAATTTGAGACTTTTTATGAATTAAACTAATTTTCTAGGTTAATATGACATGTTATTATTGATTTAATTAACTTTTTTAGAACTAATTATTCTGTTATAATTTTCACAAAAATCAATTACAAAATAGTGTCAAAATTGACATAAAATAGTTTTTAAAACAAATATTATATTATTAATTGTTATTTTATTCCTAAAAATCTAAGGTTCGTAAAAATGACTTATATAAGGTTATATATATTAATAATAAACAAATTGGGGTTCGTTTGGCTTTTTATAGTAAGTTTATTAACCTTATAGTGTAAGAACACAAAAAGACACGGTAAAAGTAAAATTATCTAACTTAATGTTAAATCTAAATGATAAGGTTAAAATAGGAACCTAAACTTGTCTAACTTATATTGGATGAGAGGATTTCGACCCATCCCCACCTTAGATTTAAAATAACTCAATTTTGAGCTATTTAAAACCGAATTTGGCTTTATAATAAAATAATATTTTTAGTTTTTCCAAAGGAGCCCCTCTCCTCCCTTATAAAAGGGCACCTCCTCCCTCTCTTCCTCACACCAATTTGAGCCTTCAAGATCGTCCAAACCCTGCCAAATTATATTCTCCACTTCCCTAGAAACATTCTAGAGGTCCTGGTCTTCTTCAAAGACCAATTTTAGTGCCCTAAGAGGGGGACTCAAAGAGGCGCTTCAAAGAAGAGGTAATGTCCGTTACCGATTCTTTCAACTTTATTTCTTCTTCCACTTATTATTATTAGGTTGTTTCATTATGAAGTAATAACATCAGTATCACTAATATACTGATATGTTATTATAATTATGAAAAAACCCTATTTCACCATCTATCCATCCTATGGAAAACAAAATCACCGCGCGTGCGTACGTACGAAATACCGTCTCCACACCGTGGTGTAATCTATTTTCCACCACCACCATACTTGGATGGGTATAATGGTGTACATAATAACTATATATGATTATTTTAAAATGATATTGATTCTGAAATATTATACACTCCAATAAAATTCCATGATCATGAGAACGATATCATCGCTCGTGCGTACGTACGGACTACCGTCTCCACGACGCGATGGGATTCATTCTCCATGTTAACCATTCATGAATGATTATAAAGTATATATAATAAGTAATAATGAAATATATTACATAATAATGATACTTTATTTATGCATATATATATGTATGTCATCTACTTAATTCCATTCAACTCAATAAGGAAACAAAAACAACATTCATGCGTACGTACGACCTACCGTCTCCATGAACAGTGTATTTATTTCCATTTACTGATCTATTATATATATGTATATTATGAATATATATTATATATAAATAATTTTTTATATTCTGTAATTAAGTAATCATGATCTAAGTAATCATATGAATAATAACAAGTCAAAACACGGACGACAAATAAAACGATTTTACCCAAAACGCTCTTTAACATGGAATTTACAAAAGAACGGGTAAAATAAAGTCATAAGTGAACCATATATGTTATCATAACAATGAGTATGATTATGGAATAATTAAATGACATTATTTAAATCATTATACAGGATGTTTAGAAACTTACAAAGCAAATCGTACCTAAGGTAAGGGAAAATATCACAATCTCATTTTTATCCGAGATTGTTTATAGTTTGGTATTTACTGGGGTGTATTTTATCATCCACATCCATGTTTCATCAATATGTAATATTATTTCCATCCACCTACAATTTTTTAAATCCAATTTTACCCTTCGGTGAGTTTTTAGTAAATGATATGAAAGGAATCTTTTGTCGTTTTTCGTACGAGGTACTTCTTGACTTTTCCGACAAAAGTATGAGAAGAATGTTTTTTTAACTTATAAAGAATGAATGGATTTTTAAAACACTATTTCCAAGAAGATTCCTTTACAAGTTTTCAAGTTTATTTTTAATCAACTTCTTTTAGTTTATAATTGTATGACATGTTAAGAAAGGAAAAATGTTTTTGAAGTAGAAAGGATATTTTCCTCAAAAATGGAGTTCAAGTGTTTTATCAAAATTATTTTCCATATAAGATAATATAGGATTATGTTTCTATCCCTATTTTTACATTGGTTTGATTATGTTATGATGGAATTATTTTTATGATGTCCTTTTATCTTATATGGATTATGTTATGATGGCATGATGTTTAAGATTCCCATTTTTATTACATGGGTTATGCAATGATGTATGATTTTTTTTGATTTTGTGGAACACATAAGAATGGTATCATTATGAGATGGGTGGGACCTATATCTCCCTATAATTCATTGGGTATAGATTTTATATATCATGATATAGACATGGCTGGAACGGTAGGTTAAACCGGTTCAGTGAAACAGGACTGAAACGAGGAGTGAACTCGGTTCAGAAATGGACTTTGTCCCCTAAGATAGTCTTGGCAATGAGTCTTGACTAATAAGAAATGATTCTCTATGATTATGTGTGTATTCCACAAAGTTTCATGTTTTAAGTTATGATTATTGGGGTTTACATTTCACTACTATGATTTATCCCATGTTATGATATTATGATCTCTTTTGCAGGTTAAGATTTCCAAAATGTTATGTTCTTATGAATATGATGTGATTGATATTTCTTTTGTTTACCCTTAATGAGCATTTGAGCTCACCCTTTTATGTTTTCTGTTCCCTAGGATATAAAGAAAGGTTTTAGGTAAGAAAAAAAAGGGAAGATCTTTATGGGAGATGTTGAAGATATTTCACCACGATTAGAAGATTACGTTCCAAGTTTCCAAAGACATTAAACTATTACGGTCCTTGTGTGTCTTTTTTTGTTATGTACTAAGTATTCCGCAAAAGTAATGTAATGTCCATGTACGTTAAGCTTCAGGTCTCTACAGTTGGTATCAGAGGAAAGGTTTAGTCAACCTTTGGAAACTAGGATGCGAGAACTTTAGTGAGATCCCTAGAGATATTTCTAAGGTATGTATAGGGATGTCCCTAAGGTTAATTATACGTTATAGTCATAGAATTGCGCTAACCATCTTAGAATTGAACCTAAGATGTTAGATATTGAAGGTACTCCCCCTTTATTATATTGTTTTCCCTAGTGTGATTTTTACCTCTCACACTATTCTTTTTGGGTTTTAGACGATGGATGGAACCCGAAGGAACCGTGTTGATCAATGTAATGGACAATGCAATGGTTGTCCTCCTGAACAAACAAATGTTATGGGAGATGGAGTGTAAAATATTATTGCTATACTTACACAAGATATGAATCATTCTGGACTTCCAAATGAGCAGAGAAGGGAACAATATTCTATTGAGTCCTTCATGAGGCAACGTCCACCTTCTTTCAGTGGGTCTTCTGATCCACTTGTTGCTGAACAATGGATTAGTACTACTGAAAAGATATTTTCAGTTCTTCAATGTTCTGAACATGATAAAGTCATCTTAGTAGTGTATCGTTTGGAAGGTGATGCTGATCAATGGTGGAATCTTATCAAGAATACGAGGCCAAGAGATGAAATTGAGTCCATGGAATGGGACGAGTTCAAAAACTTATTTTTCAATAAGTACTTCCCTCGTATTCTTCGAACAAAGATGGAGAAGGAGTTTCTTGAACTAGAGCAAAAGGATGATGAATATATTGGTATATACGAAGCGAATTTTACAAGGCTTGCAAGGTATGCATCTGGATTTATCATCCAACCTGAAAGTAAAGTTGATCGATTCTTCAGTGGCTTAAAACCAAATCTTAGAAGGGCATTAGTTATAAGAGACTTCAGTAGCTATGAAGAAATTGTGCGTTGTGCTATCAAGGTAGAAATGGAAGTTGGTTTTACTTATCCATCTCATAGTTTTGACAAGAAATTAAAGATGGAGTTCAAGGAGAAATCTCAGAATAATGGTGAAAAGAAGATGAATGTTTCCTTATGCTCAAAGTGTGGAAAGAAGCATGGTGGAGATTGTCTTAAAGGGACTAGAAAATGTTTTAAGTGTGTAAAAGAAGGTCATCGAGCAGCCGAGTGTCGAAGTAATGGAAACAGGGTTTCTAATGATGTGAATAAAGAAAAGACTGCAGAGAAAGCACCACCAACACTTCAATGCTTCAAGTGCAAGGAAATGGGGCATTATGCTAATAAATGCCCTAATCCAAGGGTTAGTGATGATCGGCATGAGCAACCACTTAAGGAAAAGGAAAAAGGGAAGTCACATGCGATCACTATTGGCAATGTTGAATATGACAACGATGTGGTGGAATGATTAAGTGTTTATGTAATGGGATTCCAAAATAATGTTGTATATAGTATCTTTGAATATTGGAATATTTATGTATTGGTCTATTGTGGTTTTCAATAATTTTATGGTACCGATAACCATGGAAAGTGATTGAGATATTTTTGGTAAGCAGATGATATGCGCATAATGAAGGGATAAGAAGATAATGAGATGTTTTATTGTATTCATGAGATCATGATTGATATAAGGACTAAGTGATATCATGGTTTGAGTATAAAGAATTTTGAGGATTTTGGTTTGTGGAAAGTGTTAACTTTTAACTGCATTCATGTTTTCACTATGGTTCAATTAATGTGTATTCATTCTTCAAGAGAATACATGATTAAGATATTCACATGTTTGTAATTTGACCAACAAGATATATCTTATGATATATGGGGGATAAATGATGGCATTCACGTGATTGTTACGTGACATTTCAAGTAATCATTTTCTTTATACTATGAGCTTGGACCGAAGTATTTTAGATAAGCCTAAAGATTAGAATGGATTATGTTGGACATAAGTTAGTATTGTTTAAGGATAGAACATTTTTTTGATATTATTTAGGGGATGTTATAGTAATGTAGTTTTAGAAAAAGGACAACCTGCAGGACGGGCGACAATCCATCGCGTCAGACAAGGCTGTGGGAATCGAACCCACAACCGAAGTGCGACTGGCCTTTATCGCCTACCACTGGCCTACAGGAAGTCCCTGTTTAGTAGAAACTAGTTTTATCATATTAAGCAGTATGATATATGAAGTATAAGTCTATTTTAGGAACCATATATGATTAATCTCACTATAGATGGACTTATGTATTTTTTGATAACTTTTCTAACCTTTTGTTTGAGATAGATGGAATGACCCATCATTCTATCACATGATCTGCTAACACATCGCGAATGACAAATTCAACTTAATTTCTTTAAGAGATGAAGTGGAAATTGTCCAAAGAACGACTAATGGTGATACTATACCAAAATCATGAAAGTATTTATTCTAATTTCAATTTCATCAACTTTAGGGAAATGATCTTGAAAACCAAAAATGTTGTCCTAGTGCTCTTATATCTAATGAATCAGATGGTACCTTAGATCGTCACAAATTTATGGCTTTGTGATTGATGGATTTTCCATAGCCATGTTCTCTACCACTCTCCATCAGAACATGATGGTTAGATTTCTCTTCCATATCCATATTTTCACCTATGTGGAAACCCAATGATTAGTTTATTTGGGTAAACATTACGTTTCATACTTTTGTTTTTAAAGATTGGTTTTGGTATTCCTTTTTACGATGTGGGTTTCTATTAAAGAAACTTTTGAGTAGTAAAACATTTATAACCCTGACGAATTTCGAGGGCGAAATTCATTTTAAGGGGGGTAGAATGTAACACCCCAAGATTTTATGAAAAATATTATTTTTAATTTCATTAATGTCTTGTGTTGTACGCTACACCAAAAGGAGCTTGCACAACAAGCAACCTTGACTTGCCTTGTATTAAACGCAATCGCGACCTTCCTCGATAGCGTGTGTAGTACGCAATAACGAGTTTCACTAAACAACAATATGCTATTAAAATATTATTAAAACTAGCCGTTATGAATAGTAAAAACCACTTTTTGAAATTTTGTAAATTTTATTTTTCAAAATGGACTTTATTTTTGGATTCGGAATATCGAAATTATCCTAGGGTGAAATTTTGGTATTTTTCTAAAAACTTTCAATTTTTGATGAATAGTGAAACCACTAAGTGGTAGTTAAAAAACTAAATTTTTCATAAAACTTAATTTTACCGCTTCTGTGAGTGGAATTTCAAAAATCCGAGAGACACGGTTGATGTCAGTAAGTAAAATGTGGTTCAATGAGATGAAAATAATTTTTGGTGAATAGTAACTTTTTACTTTTATTTACCACGGTTAAAAGTAAATAGGGTAATTAAGGGTAAAAATGATATTATTATTACCCTAACACATGTCCTAATTCTATTGGATAAGTTTAATTCGACCAAAAACAACCTTAGGAATAAAATATGACCATTTAGGCCCACTTGGATTAGATTAGGACATTTATTATTAATTTATTTAAAGAAGGGTTAAAATAGTTAAAATCAAAGTTTAATAAGAAAATAATTTTTAATATAGGGTTATACATAAGATAAATTAGACTATAAATATTAATTAGAAATCTAAAAAGATTTCCTACATAATGGTATTTTATTTGTAATTTTTAAACATTAAATAATTTAATTTATTTATGACACAAAGATGATGCAATAATTATCTTATTAATGAAATATTGAAATAATTGATGTTATAAATACCCAAATAAATGTAATTTGAGACTTTTTATGAATTAAAATAATTTTATAGGTTAATATGACATGTTATTATTGATTTAATTAATCTTTTTAGAACTAATAATTCTGTTATGATTTTCAAAAAAATCAAGTACAAAATAGTGTCAAAATTGACATAAAATAGTTTTTAAAACAAATATTATATTATTAATTGTTATTTTATTCCAAAAAATATAATGTTCGGCCAAATGACTTAGATAAGGTTATATATATTAATAATAAACAACTTGGGGTTCTTTTGTCTTTTTATAGTAAGTTTATTAACCTTATAGTGTAAGAACACAAAAAGACAAGGTAAAAGTAAAATTATCTAGCTTAATGTTAAATCTAAATGATAAGGTTAAAATAGGAACCTAAACTTGTCTAAATTCTATTGGATGAGATTATTTCGACCCATACCCACCTTAGCTTCGAAATAACTCAATTTGGAGCTATTTAAAACCGAATTTGGCTTTATAATAAAATAATATTTTTAGTTTTTCCAAAGGAGCCCCTCTCCTCCCTTATAAAAGGGCACCTCCTCCCTCTCTTCCTCACACCACTTTGAGCCTTCAAACTTGGCCAAACCCTACCAAATTCTCTTCTACACTTCCCTAGAAACATCCTAGAGGTCCTGGTTTTCTTCAAATACCAATTTTAGTGCCCTAAGTGGAGGACTCAAAGAGGCGCTTCAAAGAAGAGGTAATGTCCATTACCGATTCTTTCAACTTTATTTCTTCTTCCACTTCTTCTTCTTAGGTTGTTTCATTATGAAGTAATAAAATAAGTATCACTCATATACTAATATGTTATTATAAGTATGAAAAAACCCTATTTCACCATCTATCCATCCTACGGAAAATGAAATCACCGCGCGTGCATACGTACGGAATACCGTCTCCACACCGTGGTGTAATCTATTTTCCACCACCACCATACTTGGATGGGTATAATGGTGTAAATAATAACTATATATTATTATTGTAAAGTTATATTGATTCTGAAATAGTATACACTCCAATACAATTCCACGATCATGAGAATGATATCATCGCTCGTGCGTACGTACGGACTATCGTCTCCACGATGCGATGAGATTCATTCTCCACGTTAACCATTCATGAATGATTATAAAGTATATATAATAACTAATCATGAAATATATTACATAATAATGATACTGGATTTATGCGTATATATATGTATGTCATCTACTTAATTCCATTCAACTCAATAAGGAAATGAAAACAACGTTCATGCGTACGTACGACCTACCGTCTCCATGAACGGTGTATTTCTTTCCATTTAATGATCTATTATATATATGTATATTCTTAATATATATTATTTATAAATCATTTTTTATATTCTGTAATTAAGTAATCATGATCTAAGTAATCATATGAATAATTACAAGTCAAAACACGGACGACAAATAAAACGATTTTACCCAAAACGCTCTTTAACATGGAGTTTACAAAAGAACGGGTAAAATAAAGTCATAAGTGAACCATCTATGATATCATAACAATGATTATGATTCTGGAATAAGTCAATGACATTATTTAAATCATTATACAGGAGGTTCGGACACTTACGAAGCAAATCGGACCTAAGGTAAGGGAAAATATCACAATCTCATTTTTATCCGAGATTTTTTATACTTTGGTATTTATTGGGGTGTATTTTATCATCCACGTCCATGTTTCCTCAATATTTAATATTATTTCCATCCACCTACAATTTTTTAAATCCAATTTTACCCTTCGGTGAGTTTTTAGTAAATGATATGAAAGGAATCTTTTGTCATTTTTCGTACGAGGTACTTTTTGACTTTTCTGACAAAAGTACGAGAAGAATGTTTTTTTAACTTATACAGAATGAATGGATTTTTAAAACACTATTTACAAGAAGCTTCCTTTACAAGTTTTCAAGTTTATTTTTAATCAACTTCTTTTAGTTTAGAATTGTATGACATGTTAAGAAAGGAAAAATGTTTTTGATGTAGAAAGGATATTTTCCTCAAAAATGGAGTTCAAGTGTTTTATCAAAATTATTTTCCATATAAGATAATATAGGGTTATATTTATATACCTATTTTTACATTGGTTTGATTATGTTATGATGGAATTATTTTTATGATGTCCTCTTATCTTATATGGATTATGTTATGATGGCATGATGTTTAAGATTCCCATTTTTATTACATGGGTTATGCAATGATGTATGATTTTTTTTGATTTTGTGGAACACATAAGAATGGTATCATTATGAGATGGGTGGGACCTATATCTCCCTTCAATGCATTGGGTAAAGATTTTATATCTCATGAGATAGACATGGCTGGAACGGCAGGTTAAACCGGTTCAGTGAAACAGGACTGAAACGAGGAGTGAACTCGGTTCAGAAATGGACTTTGTCCACTAAGATAGTCTTGGCAATGAGTCTTGACTAATAAGAAATTATTCTCTATGATTATGTGTATATGCCACAAAGTTTCATGTTTTAAGTTATGATTATTGGGGTTTACATTTCACTACTATTATTTATCCCATGTTATGATATTATGATCTCTTTTGCAGGTTAAGATTTCCAAAATGTTATGTTATTATGAATATGATGTGATTGATATTTCTTTTGTTTACCCTTACTGAGCATTTGAGCTCACCCTTTTATGTTTTCTGTTCCCTAGGATATAAAGAAAGGTTTTAGGTAAGAAAAAAAGGGAAGATCTTTATGGGATATGTTAAAGATCTTTCACCATGATTAGAAGATTACGTTCCAAGTTTCCAAAGACACTAAACTATTACGGTCCTTGTGTGTCTGTTTTTGTTATATACTAAGTATTCCGCAAAAGTAATGTAATGTCCATGTACGTTAAGCTTCGAGTCTCTACAAAGAGCGTCTTCCACCATGTTCCCCTTACCTTGAGTATAGAAAATCTTGAAGTCATAGTCCTAGAGTAACTCTATCTATAATATCTATCTCAAGTTAATACCTTATGAGAGAAGATATACTTAAAGCTCTTATGGTCAGAGTAAATGATAAATTGCTCACCCATTAGGTAGTGTCACTACATATTTAGTGAGAATATTATAGCTGATATCTCTAGATTGTGGGTCACATAGTTATTCTCATGTGGTCTCTACTTATGGGAACCATAGGAAATCACTAACTCAATAGCGACTCGGGTTTTGGCCCTGTCAGACTTTGGAATATTCCTATGAATATTTCCAGAGCTAGGCGCAAAAACGGTGTGCGATTCCATGGCCCAGTGTGCCCAGAATTAATTTTATAAAAATATTAAGTGTTTTTATACTATGCATGTGGTGGGGTTGTGTTTTCTCATAAATGGTATCTCGGATTAGAAATATAAGGACACTGTTGCGTTCAGAGCATGTCTTTTACCCTAGCCAGGGTGTAAACTTTGTGGGCGTAGGCTTGCTGTAGAAAAATCCACCAGGGGAATTTTTGTAAATAAATGGACAAGTTTCTTTATGAGGGTAGGCTCAAATAACACCTGAACAGAGTCTCAGATCTCAATTCTATGTGTGCCTTTGTGTTCAGAATGTCATGTTTACCCTAGGAGTGCCCTAAACATTGTCCGCACCGGGCGCGGGGTCGGAGGTGAGTCAAGAGCCGGATAGTTGGATGGGGAATATTTAATTAAAAAAAATAAATCTCCCTCCCCTTACCTCTCCATTGTGTGTACGAAGGAGCGGAATCCCCTCCCCCCCCTCTTTGGAAATGAACAACCTGGAGGCTAAATCATCGAAACGAGGTGTCGTTGGACTCAGATCTTGACGGTGGATGCTCCCGGATCGTGCACCAGCAGAAACAGAGTGTGTAAAGAATCAGTGATCTTCCAAAAGGTAGGCGGTTTAATTTTTAAAATCTTGGATCCCATTTATGTGTTGTTTTTTTCAAATTGTCATAGGGGTTGTGTAGTTCGAGTCCCAAGCTTTCTGAAACATGTTTTAGATCTGAATTTGGAGCCCCAGGGTGATTCTGGTGGCTCCCGGAAGTTTTCCGGCCGTGACAAAGGCAGTTTCTGGTAAAGACGGCAGTGGCGTGGTGGATTCCGACAGGTGGCGGTGGATTCTGGAAGGTGGAGGCGGTCCGATCAGGCGGTGACAGTGGTTTCTAGCAACCCAGTGGTGGTCCGGCTAGATTTTTCCAGGGGTTCTTTAAACCCTCGTAACTCACAAACCGTAAGTCTTATTTGTGATCCGTTTATGGAAACACAATCCTCGTGATGATACAGAACCATTGAGGATGTTTCAAGAATTTTATGAGTCTGGTTTTTGGCCCAGGGCCATGAAACGTTGAAAATAATAATAATATTTTATTATTTTCAACTTCGATCCGCCATAACATTTACACGGAGTGTCCGATTGACGTGCCGTCAGTGATGTTGTGATCCTGATAGTAATGAAAAATTTTCAGGATAGTTTCCAGGTGCTGGGATAGAGATCAGGGTGTGGGACCCACGAGGATGGTTTTGGGCATTTACGGAGACACAACTTTTTTGTTTGGTGTCTGTTTTGGGCAAACAAGTAGTCGATCTCTTGCGGTTTTGAGGGGATCGCGATGGTGTGGTCTTCTTGATGAGTTTCTAGATCGAGATGTGGGCCCCACTCGGGCTTGCTATGGTGAATAGTGCCCTTTTCACCGATTGTCTGTTTCAGGTGAGTAAATAGGCTATCCTGCGTGTTTTTCCTTATTGATTGCGGTGGTGGACTCATTATAGGCCTAGGAGGTGCGCAGTGTGGCGATGTTGCGGGTCGCTCGGGTTAGCGATGTTTGGACCAATAGTGGTAGAACGTACTCCTTTGATTCATTCCTATAAGGGTTCATATGGCATTACAACCTTAGTATAGGTTTGTGATCCCCTTGATAGGATGTTTTTCCTGATAGATTTGTGGCATCCCTCTAGTGGGTCTGAAGTGGGATCCTCTAGCTTCGCTTCCCTATATCGTGTTCTTGGTATTGCTGTTATCGCTTATCCACGGGCCGAGATCCTCTATCTAGAAGATTAATCCTATAGGGTTTGAGGCATCATCGGGAATATGACCCCCTACGTAGTGGGCCGTTCATAATAGGGTTGTGGAATCGTCGGGTATACGATCCCATACTCAGCATGTGGTTTATTGTAGGGTTGTGGTATCGTCAGGTATATGATCCCCTACTCAGCGCATGGTTTCAGTAGGTTGCAGAATCATTAGTTATATGATCCCCTACTCAACACGTGGTTTTCAGTAGAGTTGGTGCATCGTTGGTTTGGTCCCCTACATCGCGATTTATACCAGATGGGGTTTCTGGCATCTTCGTGACCATATTTACACAGGTGAAGATCCTCTATCTGAGTGATGTGAACTGTATAACATCGGATCGGGTTCTTGTATCCCCCAACGGATCCTGGGAGTGATTCCCTATCTGTGAGATCTTCAAGATACCAAATTGGGTTCTTGTATCCCCTAGAGAACCCTAGGAGTGATCCCCTATCTAAGAAGTTTGGTGTTTCTGTTGTTTCAACGTGATGTTATCAGTGATGTTATCTGACGAGCCTGATCTCTCAGATGGGCGTCTAGGATGTTGGTGTGATACATGATGGAGTGTATCTCTTGGACAAGTGTCATCTAGGATGGCAGAGCTCATGGAGTGTGTTCTATTGGTTTTGTGTAGAACCTGTCACTAGTTATGAGGTCAGAACCTCATGAGGCTTGGTGCATGAAATGAGTATATCTGGTTGTTCATGGTATATGTATGGACATATACCTAAGCAGATGTTCATGGTGTATGAATGACATACACCTGAGAAGATATGACTAATTGTGTTTAGCTGATGATGGTCTTGAGATGGAGTTTCTCTCTCATTTGGGTTTCCTCTGACAGGGATGAGCTGATTGTTGCCTTTCAGTTACTCCCTTTTATTTTTTGGGTTTTTTGGGGTTCCTACAGAGTATTTTTATACTCACCCTTGCATGATCTTTTCCTGCACATGTTTTTTATCTTGTGAAGACCACAATCCTTTCAATGGCATCCCAGGAGGACCTGGAGCAGGCGGAGCTTTGTGAGCGAGACTGACCAGGGTGTTTACTGGAGCTGTGCTGAGGAGATTACAGGCATGTACTTTTGAAAGTGATCCCCTCCTTTAGAGCAGGTTGGACGCTTTTGAAGTTTACTTTTGGTGGGCCCTGTATTTTCTATTTTGCACTTTTTTATAATCTGGTTGTGGGTTAGATGTATGCATGCATTTCTTTTCAGTTTTTATATATATCTCTGCACTGTTTCATGGAGGTGTTTGGGGGTGCCTCTGTACAAGTACCTTAGGCTAATGCCTCCCATGTGTGTGATAGCCTACTCGATGCTAGTCTCCAGCCCCTGGCCTATTGGAGGCCGGCTTGGGGAGTCATGACTCGAGCCCCATTGGGTCGGGTCGTGATAGAGTGGTATTAGAGGAGGTCCCACCTTTGGGATCTCTGAGTGTAGGTGGTCTAGCTATGAGATTGGTTTGGGTTGCATGGAGATAGTGTTCGAATGTTCCGAGTTTGGATTTCAGGCCAGCGACTCCAGTGTTGGTGTGGTGGCCGACATATCCATTCACCAGGGATCTAATAACCTACCTTTTGACTTTGATATTAGGACACTAGCTGTAGGGACATAATGGTACATGCATCATATAGGAATGGGTTTTGGGTTTACCTTGTTCTTCTTGAGTCATCTTCCCAGATATACTCTTTGACCATGGTACGTCTTGATTGTATTTCAGGATGCATCCATGAAAACAACTAGTAAGGGTTCCACAACAGGATTGTGGTGATGACCTGCCCCGTGAAGAGGTTGTGGACTAGGGTGCAGGTTTTGAGGTTAGACCTCCAGGTGGTCCGCCAGTTGAGCCACCACCTGTCGAGAAACTGGTTGTGTTGGCAGTACAAGATGAGGATGTGCAGAGGATGAGTGCGCTGCATGAGTTTCAGAGGCAACAACCTCTAAGGTTCTGGGGTGATACAGACCCTCAGGCAGTTGATGACTAGCTCGAAGCGGTAACTCGAGTTTTCAGTCTAGTGAGGACACCTCTAGATTAGATGGTGGTCCTAACGGATAACCTTCTGCATGGTTCGGCTGAGTGATGGTGGAGTTTGGTGATGCAGTCCCCTGATGAGGAGAGGCTCACGTGGGAAGAGTTTTAGAATCTATTTAGGGAAGAGTTATATTCGGTGATGCTGAGGTCAGTACAGATCCAAGAGCTTCTGTAGCTTCGGTAGGAGGGAATGACTTTGTCAAAGTACTCATCTAGGTTTACTGATATGTCGCGCTACTCCCTATATATGGTTCGAGACCCATTCTTTAGGGCTCGGACCTTTGAGAATAGGCTATGCCGAGACATCCGAGCAGGTGTGGTTTCCTTGTGTTTGTCCACCTATGCTGGAGTACTAGAGAGAGACTTGGTGGTGGAGGTCTTTTGGGCTGAGAAAATTAAGCCCTTCAGTGCGGGGAACATGGCAGTTGAGACCTCGACAGTTGGTATTCGACGGAAGATGCAGGGGTCTGGACGTGCCCAATGTTTCAGGAGGCGACCCTAGGATAGAGGATCTAAGGATCAGGGATCTCAGAGCTCTCAGGGCAGTTTTGGTCAGCCGTAGGAGAGGCGGTGTTATGCTTGTGATGGTTAGGGACATCTTTCTAGGGAGTGTCCATCCTTCCATGAAGCTGAGAGGTATCCAATTGACAGGCCACCTTGGCAGCGACAACGTCTTAAGTATGGAGGTCCGTAGGGTGGCAGACGTGGTGATGGAGCTGGTGCAACAACAGGAGGTGGTAGGCGGTATTAGATGCCACCACCACCACCCCCAGGTGGTCCAAGATGAGATCTGGGAGCTGGAGGGCGAGGGTGAGGATAGCTGTAGGCCTTAGAGGTTGTTGACCTAGAGACTTCGTGGGTGGATGGATGTATGCTCTGTGTCTAATCTACTTCTGTAGTAGTTTTGATAGACATTGTTTAGCAGTACTCTTTCTTTTCCATTTCTTGCTCAAGGTTTGTTCAGGGCATTGGTAAGACCCTGTGTGGGTGTTGTTCGATGTGCTATGAATGCACAAGGAAGAGGGATTTTCCCCCACTGAGACACATTTTTGTGATGTGATTAAAATCATGTGGGCGAGTCAGAGCTGCCCAAAGTGGATAGTGTCGAGGTGTGGGGGACGAGTCCCTCTAACTAATGCGTTCGGGCAGGGGTGTGTGTTGGAGAACTCGCTAGCGTGGGAGACCTAGTTGAGAGTTTAGTTGTTTTCCCTGTGCTTATGGATTTTCAAGGATGAAAATTTCTAAGGTGGGGAGGATGTAGTGACTCGGGTTTTGGCCCTGTCAGACTTTGGAATATTCATACAAATATTTTCAGAGCTAGGCGCGAAGACGACATGCGATTCTGAGGCACAATGTTCCTGGAATTAATTTTATAAAAATATTAAGTATTTTTATACTATGAAAATGGCAGGGTTGTGTTTTATCCTAAATAATAGCTCAGATTAGAAATCTAAGTGCATAGTTACGTCCGGAGCATGCCGTTTACCCTAAGCGGGGTGTAAACTTTGCGGGCGAGAGCCTACAGTGGTAAAAGCCACCAGGGTCATTTTCGTAAATAAATAGACAAGTTTCTTTATGGGCTTCAGCTCGAATAACACCTGAATAGAGCCTCATATCTCAATTATGAGTGCAACTTTTCATTCAGAACGCCGTGTTTACCCTAGGAGTGCCCTAAACATTGTTCGCACTGGGCGCATGGTCGGAGGCGAGTCAGGAGCCGAATAGTTGGATGGAGATGATTTAATTAAAAAAAATTAAATATCTATCCACTTACCTCTCCCTTGTGCGTACGAAGGAGAGGAAGCCCCTCCCATCCCCCTATTTGGCAATGAACAGTCTAGATGACGAATCATCAAAACGAGGTGCCGTTGGACTCAGATCTTGACGACAAATGCTCCCGAATCATGCAGCATCAACAATGGAGCGTGTAAAGCTTCAGTGATCTGCCAAAAGGTAGTAAGTTTGAGTTTTAAAATCCTAGATCCTATTTATGAATTTTTTTTCTTCAAATATTCATAAGGGTTGTGTAGTTTGAGTCCTGAGCTTTCCGAAACATGTTTCAGATCTGAATTTGGAGCACCGGGGTGCTTCAGGTGGCTCCCAGAAGTTTTTCGGCGGAAAAACCAGTTTCTTTCCACGGAAATGGAATTTTCCAGTGAGGGTGATGGTGGTGCGGCATATTCTAGTAGGAGGCGGTGGATTATGGTAGGTGGAGGTGGTCCGTTCAAGCGGTGGTGACGGTTTCCGACAACCCAGCGGTGGTCCGACCAGATTTTTCCAGGGGTTCTTTAAACCCCCGTAACACGCAAACCGTAAGTCCGATTTGAATTCCGTTTGTGGAAATTAAATCCTCGTGATGAGAAAGACCCCTTGAGGATGTTTCAGGAATTTTATGAGTTGGGTTTTTGGCCCGAGGCCATGAAATGTTGAAAATAATAATAATATTTTATTATTTTCAACTTCGACCTGCGGTAACTTTTACAAAGAGCGTTCGATTGACGTGCCGTCAGTGATGTTGTGATCCTGATAGTAAGGAATACTTTTCAAGATAGTTTCTAAGTGATGGGATAGAGATCAAGGTGTGGGCCCTATGAGGCTGGTTTTGGGCATTTACAGAGAAACATGACTTTTTTGTTTGGTGCCTATTTTGGATAAACGAGTAGTCGATCTCGTACATTTTTTTGAGGGGATCATGATGGTGTGGTCCTCTTGATGAGTTTCAGGATCAAGCTATGGGCCCCACCTGGGATTACTATGGTGAATAGTACCTTTTTCACCGGTTGTCCATTTCGGGTGAGTAAATAGCCAATCCTGCATGTTTTTCCATGTAGATTGTGGTGGTGGCCTCAGTATAGGCCTAAGAGGTGCGTGGTGTGGTGATGTTGCGAGTCGCTCGGGTTAGCAATGTTTGGACCAACAATGGTTGAACATAATCCTTTGATTTGTTCCTATGAGGGTTCATGTGGCATTACAACCTTAGTATAGGTTTGTGATCCCCTCGATAGAATGTTTTTTCTGATAGAGTTGTGGCATCCCTCCAGTGGGTCCGAAGTGGGATCCTCTAGCTTCGCTTCCCTAGATTAGGTTATTGGTATAACTGTTGCCACTTATCCATGGGAGATGATCCCCTATCTAGTAGGTTAATCTCATAGGGTTTGAGGCATCATCGAGAATATGATCCCCTACGTAGTGGTCCGTGCATAATAGGGTTGTGGAATCGTCAGGTATATGATCCTCTACTCAGCATGTGGTTTATTGTAGGGTTGTGGTATCATCGGGTATATGATCCCCTACTCAGTGCATGGTTTCAATAGGTTGCAGAATCATTGGTTATATGATCCCCTACTTAGTGTGTGGTTTTTGGTAAGGTTGGTGCATCAACAGTTCAATCCCCTACATCGCGAGTTATACCAGATGGGGTTTCCGACATCATTGTGACCATCTTCACACAGGAGAAGATCCTCTATCTAAGTGATGTGAATTGTAGAACGTCATATTGGGTTCTAGTATCCCCAAGCATATCCTGGGAGTGATCCCCTATCTGCGAGATCTTCGAGATACCAGAGTGGGTTCTTGTATCCCCTAGAAGACCCTAGGATTGATTCCCTATCCGAGAAGTTTGGCGTTTCCACTATTTCAGCGTGATGTTCTCAATGAAATTATCTGAAGAGAGTGATCTCTTAGATGGGTGTTTGGGATGTTGGTGTGAGACCTGATGGAGTGTATCTCTTGGAAAAGTGTCATCTGGGATGACATATCTCATGGAGTGTGTTCTCATAATTTTGTGTAGAACCTGTCGCTGGTTATGAGGTCAGAACCTCATGAGGCTTAGTGCATTAAATGAGTATATATAGTTGTTCATGGTATATGTATGGGCATATAACTGAGCAGATGTTCATAGTGTATGTATGGGAATACACCTGAGCTGACCTGACTAGTCGTGTTTAGCCGTGGATGGTCTCAAGAAGGAGTTTCTATCTTGTTTGGGTTCTCTCTGGCTGGGATGAGCTGATTGTTTCCTTTCAGTTGCTCCCTTTTTTTTTGGGGTTTTTGGGGTGCCTACAAAGTATTTTTATACTCACCCCTACACGGGATTTTCCCACACATGTTTGTGTCTTTTGTAGACCAAAGGCCTTTCGACGGAGTCCCGGAGGGACCCGGAGTAGGCAAAGCTTTGTGAGCGAGACTGACTAGGGCGTTTACCGGAGCTGTGGTGAGGAGTTTACCAGTGGTTACTTTTGATAGTGATCCCCTCCTTCAAAGCAGGTTGGATGCTTTTGTAGTTTACTTTTGGTGGGCCCTGTATTTTCCATTTTGTACTTTTGCTGTACTCTGGTTGTGGGTTAGATGTATGAATGAATTTCTTTTCAGTTTTTATATATATCTCTACACTACTGCATGGAGGTGTTTGGGGGTGCGTGTGTACAAGTACCTTAAGATAATGCCTCCCATGTGTGTGATAGCCTACTCAGCGCTAGTCGCCATCCCCTGGCCTATTGAATGCAGGCTTGGGGAGTCGCGGCTTGAGGCCCGTTGGGTCGGGTCATGATAGACTCCCTCAGCATCATAAAAAAACCAAGCCTAGTCCCTGATGCATTGCTTAACACTATGCACTCAACACCCTCCTTTGGAAATATCAAGATGTGAGCACTTGTCAATCTCTTACTCCTCTTGAAAAAAATTCTGGCACCTTTCCATTTATACAAAAGGATACCCCTTTAGGGTAAAATCTTTTCAGGGTATTTCCACTTTGGAGAAATTGTGTATAAAAATTCGACAGTACCTTTTTAACCCATGAAAAATGTACACCTCGGTAACACTCTTGGGTGTCTCCCAAGATAAAGATGCCTCAACCTTCACCAGGTCCACTACTACTACCTCTGAAATGATATGTACCATAAAGTAGAACTCTTTAATCCAAAACTAACACTTTGAGAGATTCTAATAAATTTGGTACTATTGGATTATGTCTAAGACTATCCTTAAGTGTCTTGCGTGCTCCACTCTGAATGCCGAGTACACTAGGATATCTTCAATGTAGACAACCACAAACTAGTCTAATAATGGATGAAAGATTCATTTCATGAGTCTTGTGAACACTTTTGGGGAGTTTTTCATGTCGAAGTGCATCACCAAGTAATCATAGTGTCTATAGTGACATCTGAATGCCATCTTTGATATATACTCATCCCGTACTCGCAGTTGGTGATATCCTAATCTGAGGTAAATCTTCGAGAACCATCACGCTCCTCTCAACTGATCAAAGAAGACATAGATCCTCACTAGTGGATACTTATTCTTCACAGTCACTTGGTTCAAGAACTAGTAATCCACACATAACCTCAAGCTCCCATCCACCTTCTTAGAGAACAATATTGGGGATAACTAGGGGGAAACACTGGGTCTCACAAATCCGTTCTCCTACAAGTCCTCTATAAGAACCCGTATATTCTTTTTCAGGTATGTCTTTCTTTTTTAGTTGTTTTTGAGAAAAAGAGGAGTTTATAGAAATTTTAGGAGTACATGCCGTGTACCCAGTTTCTGTGGGTATCCGTGTGCTGGATGTGTAATGGTTGAGCACATGGCCATGTGGGGTGACATAGAGACCACCTAAAGTGGGGCTATGACATGTACTTTTAAAATTCACGCCATGTAATTTTTCTTTTATTTCATTAAACGGATCGGGGTCACATGTCGTTCATAGAAATACCTTCTTCTCCATTCCTCTCATCCAGGAGTGACCGTACAACATGATTCTTCTTTGATCCCCCGATCCATCATCCATTATCAGAATCGATCGCCATCGATTACGTTAGAATCGCCACGGTAAGATCTTCATTCTTCTAGAGACTTGTTTCTTGATTTCTCAATATTTCGTGATATATCCTTGGTTGATTTTTTATTGTTTTTGTATATCTACAATATTCTAGGGAGATTCAAGGCCTGAGGTTCATGTATATCGATCATACAATAACGAGGTAGGTGATTTTTTCCTTTCCGTAGTTAGTCTTTGAGTTATATGTGCAAAAGTGCCCAATACCCTTGTTCGGGGTATTGCGTGTTTATGGTTTTTATCCTTGTTATTGCTTGCTATGTATTGTGTGCTTGAGTAGAGAATTTATGATTGTAAATAGGGTTATTTACCTTGATATGGATGTGTTTCCCATATTTTCTTGATATTGACTGTTTGGTCTAGATTTTCCTGTTAGACTGCTTTGTTTTCCATGCCTAGTGTTGTTATAATGAAGTGATTTTTTATCTAACGTGCTGTGATATGCTACAGACTATTTAGACAAGTAGTTTTTAAGGTTTATTTTGGCTGCTATATATTGTTTTACATAATTTACTTACACAGAACTATGGGAACCTAGTGTAATAGACTATAGGGAGAATGGATGTTGAGGGCTTCTCCAAAGTGTCTTTTTACCTTTACGTTGCGAGACCATAGGGGGGATGGAATTTGTGCTCCCTCAAAGTGTCTTTAGTTACTCGTTATGAGACCACAGGGGGAATTGGATGTTGAGTGCTTCCTCAGAGTGTCTATAGTTACTAATACGAGACCACAAGGGGGAATTGATGGTGAGTGCTTCCTCAGAGAGTTTGTTTTAAAGTTGAACTAGAGGGGTTAGACTATGATTACTTCCTAGAGGGTTACTTGTTTTTGTTCAACTTCTTACTTTGATAATGAAAATTAATGTAATTGAAATTTTAGTATTGTTTAATTTTGAGTACTTCCTTTTTTATTGCTTCATTTTTGCATATTGCCTGCCATATTAATTCACTAACTGTTAGGCATAGATCTTTGGGTGGTTGCCTACTTGGATTCATCTCACACCCTGTTTGGGTCATGTTTTTGGGCCCAAATAGATTATATTTCTATAGGTATAGATAAGGGCAATCTCCCTTCCACTTCAAGTACTTGATCAATGTGGAGTTGGAGAGCATGGGACCAAGCTGAGGCTTGTGATTCTACTGGAGTTTATTTGTTTTATTTGTACTTTGGTTTAGTACTATATTCTAGAATTGTGACTTGTTTCACTACTTTCCTAGATATATTTATTATGCATCATTTATATATATGTGATCCAGTTGATTATTACTTCCAATCTTCAGCCTTTTACTTATTTAATGTTATTATTATTAATGCTTTCGCTATTGTTATATTTTTCTTTCCACTGCATTACTCTTCCAATGAGAGAATAGTTTCCCCACTACCACACCCAAGACCCTCATTTCTAGTTGGTAGAATCTGGAATTTATGGAAATGCGCTTGAGGACATGTGACCAACTGGGTACGGGGCACCTCTGGGTGGCACCCGGAACCGGGACGTTACAAAGTGGTATCAGAGGAATTATTTCCTTCTTGACTTACCATTTGAAGCCTATAGCTAGGGATAATATGGAATAGGTACTTTGTAATAAGCTATTCCCAGGAGTAGCTAACCCATGTATAGGGAGAATCCAATTACCTTGGTTATTTCAATTTTTTTTTCTGGTTTTGCAATTATTACCGTTGATTTGATTTCACTATTGGGTGATTCACATGTTTTGTGCTGTTATTTTTGATATTATGGAGGTTCTATTTCTATTACAACCCGATGAGATGAGGATATGCCATCTCATGAATCATATAGAAACTTGCTAGAGATCACATGTCATGCATTCTTGCCTTGCCATTTAGGTTGCATTACTGATTGCACGTTGTTGTGATAGATGTTGTGCTAGATATGCATGCTGTTTTGATAGATTCCTTGATAAAATACATACTATTTAATAGGGTATTGCTAATATATAAGGTTTCATTTGAATGAACACCAAAATTTGGTTCTTGAGGTGTTATGGTCCCTCATGGACCGGAATTTGGTGGATCATTGCTCTGTTATGTTGTATATGACATGTAGAAGATTCCAAGATTTGATTCGCGGGGAGTATGGGCCCTCACAAATCGGAATTTGGCACTTTAATCTTCATTTTAGTGTTTTTCTAAGTTCTAGAGTAGTTTCTGAGGCTTACTGTCTGAAAAAACCCATAATACATGGCGTGTAATGATAAATACATGCCATGTATCCTTCTGTTTGGGAGGGAAATGTTTTTCTTAAGTGCACATCATGTACTTTATGTATACACCGTGTAGTCTCTGACCGTGTGGGAAGAGACACGGGGTTGGGAAATCTTTGGCAGAACACGTCGTGTATCGGACGTAGACACTGTGTGTTTTGACCATGTGTCTAGCTATGTGACAAATGACATGGGTGGATAATGGGTAGTTAGTACACACCATGTCTGGCACAAAAAAAACAGTGTAGAGTCAGTCGTGTAACCTACTGTGTGACTAACAACACGGGTCGGTGAAGTTCTTCTAGTACAAGCCGTGTCTGGCATAAACATTCCATTTAGTATTATTCTAGGGTAACCATGTGGGTTAGTCGTGTATAAGAACTTGGGAAGGGGAAACGATTCAAGTACACACCGTGTATTGGGAGAAAATGCTGTGTGTAGGGGGTGTTACATGACCAGGGTTGGAAGGAGTACATGCCCATGTGAAAGCTTAAGGGAACACGCCGTGTAGAAGTTGTAAATTACGTGTATACTCCTTTTAGAAATCTTGGATGATTTATTTCTCCTATTACTTTCTTTCACTTATAAGTTTCAATCCTTGTTAATCTTGATCTAAGGTGTGCATTTGACCTTGCAGATTTATGCCACTAAGACATCCTCCAGTAGTATGCCAGTTACAGGGAAGTGATCAGACATCATACATGGTTAATCAAGGACTACTAGAAAATCCTCCTATAGTTCCAGTATTGGAACCAACCATTATTTAATATATATGTGCCGATGCACAGTTCTGAGAGGGATTTATGAGGTTTATGCAGACCTTATGAGGAGTTCCGTATCCTGCCCCGTCTATGGTAGAGTTGACATGGATTTTCCAACTGCAACATCCTTCCACCTTCATTGGGGATGGAGGACCTCAGGCTGTAGATTCATGGTTGGAATCCATGTTATCTATTTTCGAGCATCTAGAGACACCTCCAGGGAGGAGGGTGAAGCTCACTACATATATGCTTTGGGACTCCTCCAAGAGATGGTGGGATGTGATCTCACAGGTGGGATGCCAGTAGGTCATGGCTTGGGATGAGTTCCAGTGTGCCTTATATGACTACTTTTACCCAGAGACTCTGAGGGACAAATGAGCCCAAGATTTCATCAGTTTAGAGCATGGTACTCTTTCGTTCATGGATTATTCTTATCGCTTCACAGAGCTATAGCGCTTCACACCCATTCTAGGGGGAGATGAGTTATTCCTAGAAAGGAAGTTTGAGTATGGTATTAGGCACAACATCCGATCTTAGGTGAACATCTTCAGGTTGAATTCCATCACCTCTATATTCAACCAAGCGCTGATCACAGAGCACAATCTAAGGGATTCTAGAGCTGTGATCTAGGGAGGTTCGACATCCAGAGTTGGTACCCCTTATAATGACAACAAGAAAGCACCGCAAGGAGTCTACATGTAGAGAACCAAGTAGGCAGAATACTTCTTCTGTTGGCTAGGTGGTGTGATACCAGTGTGGGAAGAGTAGGCATACAAGTCCACATTGCCCGAGAGACCCAGTGGAGTGCATATTGTGCGACAAGATGAGACATATTCAACGATTATAACAGATCTTCTCACTAGTAGCTGGTGATGGGGGTTTTGTTTTGAATCCTCATACCAGAGTAGGACCACCAGTTTTTCATTATTCTGGGAACTAGAGTTATTCAAGACATTCAGGACAATGTAGAGGTCATGGCCATAGTGGTCTGATGTAGGGTTTTTGGAAGCCATAGGTTGGATCATTTCAGGGTTCACAGGGCTGTGATGCAGGTCAGGATTTTTTAGTGGAGCATACCCTGTAGGAGCAGGATCCTGGAGCCTCTATAGTTCGAGGTACAATCTTGGTTGCCTCAGTTTTATCTTCTTCACTTTTCGATACAGGGGATTCCCATAGGTTCATATCTATTGCTATTGTGGAGTTCCTTGGGCTCTATATCTTTTCTTATGCTAATGTCTTGATGCTGGACACTGCATTGGGGACAAGAACAACTAGTGTACGTCTATGTAAGGAGTGTCATCTTGAGGTCGGTGGGTGTCACTTCTTATGGGACCTCTATGTCCTAGAGATAAAAGGCTATGATTTTATTCTATGGATGGACTGGTCAGTTCCCTTTTAGGTAGTTGTTGACTATTATCATCGTAGGGTGAGTTTCACATCACCATAGGGTGGTTTGTTTTTACACAAGGGTGAATGGGATTTCCAGGCAAGTAGAGCAAGACCCAAGAATCATGGGTTGGGAGGAGTTACATCCCATATTTATAGTTTATATCTAGATGACCAGGGACTTCACAGTTAGACTTTCTTCCGGTGGTCAATCATTTTAGGGATGTATTTCTAGAGGACTTTTTAGGTTTGCCTCTGGAGAAAGAGGTGGACTTTTCTATTGAGATTGTGCTAGGAGTGGCACCGGTGTCCATTCCTCCTTATATTATGGATACACTGTAGTTATAGGAGCTCAAGAAGTAGATGGAGGAGTTGTAGGAAAAGGGTTTCATCCAACCAAGTACTTATCCTTGGGGTTCACCTATCCTATTTGCGAAGAAGGAGGACGGTACCCTCTGACTTTTTCTGGATTATTGGAAGTTGAACCAGTTGATGGTCAAGAACCGATATCTGTTTCCAAGTATTGATGATCTCTTTGATCAGCTTCGTGGACCCCGGGTGTTCTCAAAGATTGAATTAAGATCCGGTTACCATCAGTTGCGCGTTAGACCATCCGATATACCTCTTACAGCCTTTAAGAGTAGGTATGGTCTATATGAGTATGTGGTTATGCCGTTCGGTCTCATAAACGTGCCTGTAGATTTCATGGTACTGATGAACCGAGTGTTTGACCCATACTTGTATTCTTTCGTGGTAGTATTCGTGGATGATATCTTGGTGCACTTTCACACTTGATACAACCATTCCACACATCTTGAGATCATTTTGAGTACACTGAGAGAGCATCAGTTATATGATAATCTCTCAAAATTCCACTTTTGGACGGACCAAATTCACTTCTTGGGTTATATCATCTTAGAGACAGAAGTATCAGTAGACCTATAGAAAGTGAGGGTAGTAGTTTTCTGGGAGAATCTAAATAATTTCTTTGAGTTAAGGAGTTTTATAGGGGTGGATGGTTACTAAAAGAATTTCATACAGGACTTGTCACGCTTAGCAGTGCCACTGAAGGGCTCGATTAAGAAGGGTGAGAAGTACTTGTGGTCAGATTCTTGTGATTCATCCTTTCAGAAACTGAAAGAGAGGTTGACTTCAGCACCAATACTAGTATTTCTAGAGCCGGGAAAGATCTATACTGTGTATTGTGATGAATTAGGTATCGGGCAGGGATCTGTGCTTATGCAGGGAGAAGGAGTTGTTGCGTACGGGTCTCGGCAGTTTAGGCCACATGAAATACCTGACGCACGATCTCGAGTTGACTGTGGTTGTTCATACCTTATGCTGTTGGAGAAATTATATTATTGGAGAGAATTTTGTGGTTTTCACCAACCACAAAAGTCTCAAGTATATCTTCACTCAGCATGACCTAAAATTTAGACAATGAAGGTGGGTTGAGTACCTTCAGTCCTTTGACTTCAAGCTTTCCTACATACCTGGGAAAGAAAATGCAGTGGCTGATGCACTCAGCAAGAGGATTTAGATATAGGCAGTTCAGGAGGCCAGTAGTGAGTGACAACTTATGGTCCTATTCTCCGAGATGCATTTGGAGGTGCATGATAAAAAGGGGAATACTTTCCTTTCTTTTGTAGATGTTACCTCTACTCTGCTCGATCAAGTGAGAATGAGGTAGCTATTAGATGCAGAAGGCCTAGTTCTATGGGAGAGTGTGTCAGAAGAGGACCCTATTCCTAGATGGACAGTAGGTGAGGATGGGATCTTGCGTTTTCATGGATACGTATGGGTGTCAGCAGACATGCGCAAGGAGCTGATGTGGGAATTTTATTCCTCAGTTTGGGTAATTCATCCTGGTGTCACCAAGATGTATCAAGATCTACACCGTCAGTATTAGTGGCCATGTATGAAGAGAGATGTTGCTGATTTTTTCATGAGGTGTTCCACCTATCAGAAGGTGAAGGCAGAGCATCAACGAACAGAAGGTATTTTTCAGTACTTACCCATTCCCAAGTGGAAGTGGAATGATGTCTCGATGAACTTTATGACAGGTTTACCGAGATCACCTTGAGGGAATGATGCAGTATGGATTGTCATTGACAGACTCATGAAGGTTGCTCACTTCTTGCCAATCAAGGAGACATTCAATGTTGATGAGATGGTAAGGCTGTACATCCGAGATATTTTATGTCTATATGGTCCACACTCCATTTTTTTAGACAGGGATTCCCATTTTACTTATCAGGTCTGGCATGGATTACAGAGGGCTTTAGGTATACAGGTACATCTGAGTACAGCTTACCATCCCTAGATAGATGGCCAGTCCGAGCGTACAATTTAGGTTCTAAAGGAAATGATTCCAGAATGTGTCCTAGATTTTGGAGGTTCTTAGGATAATAACATACCTCTTGTGGAGTTTTCCTATAATAATAGTTTTCAAGAAACTATTTAGATGACACCCTATGAGCCTTTGTACGATAGGCCATGTCGATCACCCCTATATTGGCTGAAAGCAGGAGAGGCAACTATGCTAGGACCTCGTCTTTTCTAGAAGACCATAGAATAGATAGAGTTGATTCAGAAGAGGATGGATACAACACAGTCATGATAGAAGTCTTATGCTGATCGATGAAGACAACCTATGGAGTATGAGGTTTGAGATCAGGTTTTCTTGTGTGTCACACCGAGGTTGGGACATAAGAGGATTAAGAGACATGGAAAGATTTCACTGAGATATGTTGGTCCATTTAAGGTTTTGGAGAGAGTCGAGATGGTTTCCTATCCACTACAGTTACCTCAGAGGTACCGGTCTATGCACGCTATTTTTCACGTTTCTCAGTTGCAACGTTACTTCTCAGACCCATCTCATGTATTTCAACCTGAGAAGGTTGAGATGGAGGTGGGTGCATCATTTGAGGATAATCCTATCCATATTTTTGATCATAGTGAAAAGGTTCTCTGTGGATGGTATATTCCTATGGTACGAGTACTATGGAAGCAAGGGTGAGTACATGACGAGACTTGGGAGAGGGAGGCCGATGTACGATCGTAGTGGTCAGAGCTATTTGAACTTTCTTCTTCTACGCCGCCTTGCTAGGGAAATTCGGGGACAAATTTCTTTAAGGGGGGAAGTTTTTAAGAAATTGTATCTTCTTTTCAGGTATGTATTTATTTTCAGGTTGTTTTTGAGAAAAAGAAGAGTTTCTGAAAATTTTAGGAGTACACGCCGTGTACTTATAAGTACATGCTGTGTACTCAGTTACCGTGGGTAGCCGTGTGCTGGCCGTGTAACGGCCGAGCACATAGACATGTGGGGTGACCTAGAGACCGCCTAAATCGGGTCCCGGTAAATGTATATACACACTGTGTACTTTTAAAATACACGTCATGTACTTTTTCTTTTATTTCATTAAACAGACCGGGGCCGCATATCATTCACATAAAAACCTTCTTCTCTATTCGTCTCATCCAAGAGTGACCGTACAACACGATTCTTCTCCGAGCCCCCAATCCGTCATCCATTCTCCGAATCAACCACCGTCAATTGTGTTGGAATCACCATGGTAATCTATTCCTTCTTCTAGAGTCTCATTTCTTGATTTCTCTTTTTTGAGATATCTGTGGTTGAACCATTTTAGAGTTTTTGTAGATCTATGATGTTCTAGGGCGATTCAAGGCCTGAGGTTCACATATATCTATCATACAACACCGAGGTAGGTGGTTTGTTCCTTTCTACAGTTATTATTTGAGTTATATTTACAAAAGTGACAAATACCCTTGTTCGGGGTATTGCGTGTTTATAGTTTTTATCCCTGTTATTTCCTGTTATTCCTTGTGTGCTTGAGTAGAGGATTTATGATTATAAATAGGGTTATTTACCTTGTTATGGATGTGTTGCCCATTTTTTCTTGATATTGAGCGTTCGTTATAGCTTTTCCTGTTAGGATTCTTTGTTTTCCATGCCTAGTGTTATTAGAATGGAGTGATTTTTTTATCTGACATGCTGTGATATGATGTAGACTATTTAGCCGAGTTGTTCTTGAGGTTTAATTTGAACAAAGTATATCATTGTGCATGATTGACTTACACAGGGCAGTGGGAACCTGGTGTAGTAAACCATAGGGAGAATAGACGCTGAGGGCTTCTCCAGAGTGTCTGTTTACCTTTACATTGTGAGACCATAGGGGGGATGGACTTTGTGCACCGTTAGAGTGTCTGTAGTTCCTCGTTATGAGACCATAAGGGGAATTGAATGTTGAGTGATTCCTCAGTGTGTCTATACTTACCTATATGAGACTAAAGGGAGAATTGATGGTGAGTTCTTCCTTAGAGAGTCTGTTTTAAAGTTGAACCAGAGGGGTTAGACTGTGAGTACTTCCTAGAGGGTTACTTGTGTTTGTTCAGCTACTTACTTTGATAATGAAAATGAATGTAATTGAAATTGTAGGATTGTTTAATTTTGAGTACTTCCTTGTTTATTGCTTTGTTGGGCAGAAATCCCTCAAGGTAACATTGCAGTATTTTTGGGTTGATTGTGTTTGTTGACAAAACAGATTTCCATAGAGAATTGTCAAGTTCCCGAGAATTTGTTGACAATCCTTGTTGACAAAGAACGATGACAAAGGAAAGGACGATCTGGAGGCGGTACAAAAGAGCAGTACAAGGTGGCGCCGTTTCCCAGTGTTTTCCAAATTTTTGGGGTCCAAAATTTGGAAGTTTGGTGAGCATCACGAAAAGTGGATTTCCATGAAGATCATAATTTAATATGGCAAAGGCATGAATTTCACGAAGACATGATGCATGGTTTGGAGATCGCGAAGACCAGAAGAATGGAGGCGGTGAGTCTTCGCGATTACGACAAGCTTCGCGAACGGCAGAGGCTGAAGCGCATCATGGCGGTGAAGGGCTTTCCAAGGGAGCTTCACAGCGATGAAGGGAATTGCGAGGGAGCTTCGCGGCGAAGGCGCGAAGGAGTTGACGGGATGCTCCGCGATTACGACGATCTTCGCGAACGAAAAATTGTCATGGTGCTTCGCGATTTGGACAGAATTCCGGAAGAAACTTCAGAGATTCGCGATTTGAGATGACGTGGTGTTGACTTCGCACGGAAAGTTTGAGGGTCGGTGGAATCGCTTATAAATATAGGCCAACCCCCTCGAGAGAAGTAGAGATAATTTTTAGAGAAGATCATTTGTTCTCGATTTGTGAAGGTGGTTCGCGGAGTCAGTGTGCTTCGCGAAAGAGGAGCTTCGCGGCGGCTATTGTAGCTCCGCGAAACCTGCGAGCTCCACATTGGATTAGTAAGATTCGCGAGGGACATTGCTTTGCGACAGATTGAGCTTCGCGAAAGTGCTTCGAGAAAGTGCTTCTCGAAAAGGAAGGAGCTTCGCGAAGTCTTGTTTGAGCTTCGCGAAATTGGGAGCTTCACGAAGTAGCGTGCTTTGCGAAGTGTTTCCAAAAGGAATTGCCCAGTGTTCAGAGGCAAAGAGATATTCATTAGTGGATAAAAGTTGGACTTCAATAGAGCATCTATCAACAGTTTAAGATGCATTATTTCATGCAAATGAAGAGACCTACAGGTCTATAAACTGTGAGTGAATCCCTTCATAGAGCAGTGAGCTTAGGAAGAGGAAGAAGGTGATCCTCTCCACCGGTAGTGAGCCAGAGAGAGAGAAACTGGGAGTGACCCTTGGGAAAGCAGTGAGCTGACCCTAAACTTTGTAAAGGCAGTGATCCTAGGAATAGAAGTGATCTAGCCCGAACTTTGTATCCACATCTAGTGAAGAATAGTGGAATTTGGTACGACCGGTAACTTGTCGGCGTATGCTCCTTGGACGTAGCCCAGTGAGGGTGAACCAAGTAAAAATCTTTGTGTCTACCTGTTTTCTTCCCTGCATTACATTCAAAGTATCATCATCAGATAAAGAAGAAAAGAAGTGGTCATAATAATCACACGAGTGCAAACAAAGTGACCCTTGTAATAAAGAGTTCAAGATCCAGTGGGGAAGGAAGAACTTTGCGAAAGAATATCCATACCCTGATTCACCCCCCCTCTCAAGGTATATAGGCCCCTATTGGTCCTAACAATTGGTATCAGAGGGATAGGTTACTGTTATCATATTTTTTTCTCCGACTTGGTGTAGTCGATCTGTGTGGTTAGAGAATCTGTCTGCTATTATCTCACTGTGCCATGGCAAAGGAAAAAACATCAAAGAAGAAGCATAAGTCAGGTGGTATTCCTCAGTGTGGAAGTGTGTATGGAAAATTGTGATTCAATTAAAAGAATCAAACAACTTACTGAAGGAAGTTCTGGATGAATCTGATAGGAAAAATATTGATTCACTCAAGCATGATGCAGGAATGAGTTAAGTACATAAACTTCAAAGTGATATTGAAACAAGTGATGATGAGGAAGAAAGAATTGAAGGAAGAATAGATATGCAAGCTGATTTAGAGACAGATCTTGAAGAGATAGATGTTTGGAGAGCCAAAACCAAGAAATCTAACAAAGTGGTTCGCGATGCCAAACTCTATATGCAACAGTAGGAAGAAGGGAAGTCTGAGTTGATGGATAAAATTGAGAAACTCAAGTTATCAGCACTAGAGAACTCAGAATCAGTTGGTGAGTATAAGATTAAGATTGAAGAACAGAAAATGGAGATCTATGGCTTAAATAGAAAAGTGAAAGATCAAGTCAAGTGCATCAAAGAACCGGATATTCCAAGTTACGTTGGAAACACCGATGAAATTAAGTATAAAGACATTCGGATCCAAGCACTGGAAATTGAGGTCAACAAGATAAGAGGATTAAATCAAAGGCTTATTGACGTGGAAACTGACCTAAAGGAGAATGATGATTCTTAGGGTGAGGAAGTACAAAATATGGATAAAATAAAAGGAAAACAAAAGGCTGGTGATTATGAAGAGAGTCAAAATTCAGATGAAGTTCAGAACCTGAAAGCCAGAAATGTTGATCTTGCTACACAGCTTTCTGAGATAGTTCAGAAGAATCAAAGACTACAAAAAGACAATGCATGTTGTTCTGATTCTGTTGGTCAAGAAAAAATGAAAGTAAAGGAGCAGAGTGACATAGTGGATAAGCTGACACGTGAGTTGGAAGATGAGATGAGTAGAGGGAAGCTTCTCAAGGGAGAACTTGATGTCCAACTTGAATCAAGGGATATGAAGATTAAAAAGTTGGAAGAAGAGATATAATAAGTAAAGACAAAATTAGAGAAATCCAATATCAAAGGAAAGTCTAAAATGAAGGATGCATTGCACTTACTATTTGATTATCCTTCAACAAGTGATGATAAAATGAAGAATAGTTATGCTATCTCTGAAGAGAAACAACAACATATTTTCTCATCTTAGAGACCATATAGTTTGGGGAAAACTGGTATTGGATTTGATTAATCCCCTCCCATGCATGACATAAAGAGAGCAGTGAATAGTTCTAGAAGTAGAGAAAACCTTGCAGGTGCTGGAGATAGACCTAAAAGGGCTTTTACATGAAGAAATGATAGCATATGCTATTTCTGCGGGATTCACGACCACACATCAAGATTCTGTCCAGATGATCTGGAATACATTTCAGGCTGTGAAAATTTAAACTTTGATAAATCTGAGGATAAGAAGAAACATCATGAGAAATCAGAGAGAAAAGTCTCTCATAGGAAAGCATTCATAAGATGCTATTACTGTGAAAGAATGGGACACAACATGAATATGTGTCAGGAAGCTCAAGAGCTCAATGTCAGAGGAAGAACTCAAGTTGCATCAACATCTTGGCTAATAGATGATGAAATGAGGTATGTATTTGATGGAAATTGTTTTATATGTTCTAATTATGGGCATTTGGCAAGACATTGCAGCAAGAAGAAAGTAATAAATGAAAAGGGACTCGAAAGGAGATTCTCATCCCCAGTGATGCATAATGAGAAATTATACACTGGGAGACAATGTGGTAAGTTTGATAATAGGCTTAGAGCCTCAGGGGAATCATATAGAGGTTAAAGAAAGGTGTATCAGTCTCCTCATCTGTCACACTCACAACCACCCCCTAAGAAAGAACATGATCAAATCTGGAAGAAAAAGGGAGGAAATGCTACAGCTGTGAGTAAGAAGAATAGACGTTCAGTGGAGGACCCACAACCAACGCAAAATAGGGTGGTGACTCATACATCTGATAAAAGAAAGATGAACAAAGAACATATTGAAAAATTCGCATGTCATGTTTCACAGAGAAAAGTGGAGGAAGGTGCAAGATCCTTGCAATGGTGGAAGAAGCAAGGGAAGATGGAAAGAAAAGAGATTCCTAATCAAAGAAATAATCAGGGAAAATGGAATTTTGGTGGAACATAAAAGAATGAAATGTGTACTAGTGGGTTTAAACCCCAAATGGTGAGAAAGGCCAAGCCTGTAGAATCTACATATCAGAAAAAGGCTCAACATGTTGGTAAAGAATGCTTATTCGTATGGCCAGAGCATTTGAAGTTGGAAAGGCAACTAGAAGAAGCAAGGAAAGAGTGTGATGATCTGTTAGAAAGAATCAAAGGGTTGACCCATCAGGATCACCCACAATCCTCATCTTGAGGATTCTGGAAGAGAACCCCTCTCCCTATGAATATAAATGCTATTAAATAATGACTCATGTGTTTCAGGTTTTAGGGAGATACGATCCAAGGGGAAGTGACATCTAAGGATGCGAAGTGGAGAGGTGATATGCTCTAGAGTTTCAAGTGATTCAAATCAGGTACTAGAGTTGAAGAAGAAAGGGAGGAACAGAGCACAATAGGAAGTGATTGTGTTATTAACTTTATCTCTTGTTTCCTACAAGGAGTTTCAACTCAGCAGGCTTAGAGATTTTGTTAATGTCTCAATTATGAGTGGAAGATGAGAACAAATGATGCAGGAGGAAAAGACTAGTTATGGGTCTAAACTGTTGGGCCTAACTATGGGAAGAATTGCATAACATAGGGGGAGCATTCTATATCCTAATCAGATGCATGATCTAAATATGATATGAAGGATGAATGTTTATGCTCATGAAGAATGATTGATGGAAAAGCAGAAACACATGGGTTTTCATGATTATCTATTTTTTTCTAACAATGTGGTATCAGCTGATTGCTTTCATGATACCAAGAAGCTGCGAGAGAAAGTCAAAGGTGTGTCAACAAAAATCTGAGAGAAGATGTTCAAAGAAATGACATCATTGAATAATGATCCAGAGAAAAGTAGCTGAACAAAATGAAGCCACTGAAGAATGAGTCAGTGAAAAATTTCTGGACGAATGTGTTGAGGAAGAAAGCAACACAAGGGAAGCAGAAGTGGCTTATGCTGATTTAGAAGAACACACCGATGATGAACAATAAAGTGTCTAGTCTGTGCCTACAAGGAAGCCAAAGAGTTGAGCTGAAATTGATAGACAGAATATCATTGGTGATCAGGCAGCTCCTGTTCAAACAAGAATAATGAAGTCACTGCAGCATACATCTTTTCTATCTCAGGTTAATCTAGAATGCTTTGATGATGCAGATAAAGACGAAAACTGTGTTCAGGACATGAATGAAGAGCTATATCAGAATTAAGAAGAATCAGACGTGGGAGATTTTTTCGAGGCCAGAAGATAAAAATATCATTAGGACTAAATGGGTCTATTAAGACAAGATGAATGAATATGGAACAGTGATTCAGAACAAAGCATGGATGATGTGAAAAGGAGACTCCCAGATAGAGGGAATAGACGGTGATGAGACATCTTCACCGATTGCAAGGTAAGAGACAATCAGGTTATTTCTAGCCATTGCAGTTCCAAGAAAGTTTAAAGTGTTCCCGATAGATGTCAAGACTACATTTCTAAATGGGTTTCTGGAAGAAGAGGTGTACATTGAGTAGACAGATGGTTTTCTCATTCATGAGGATGAGAACAAAGTTTGCAGGCTGAAGAAGGCATTATATGGGCTGAAACAAGCACCAAGAGCATGGTACTGAAGGCTATATCAATATTTTAAGAAGCATGGTTTTCACCGTATGGGATTTGATTACAATATTTATTTCAACAACAACAGTAATCAAAGGATGATGAGGCTGGTCTAGGAAGAAGACATAATATTTGGAGGATCAGATGAAGCATAGTGGAGACAATATTCTAAATTCAAGAAACATGAGTTCTTAATGTCTATGATTAGTGAGCTGATGTTTTTCCTTGGTCTACAGGTGACACAAGGAAGGAATGGAACATTCATTTCTCAATACAAATATGCCAAGGAGGTGTTAAGAAGGTCTGGCATGGAAAATTCCAAGGAGATGAAAACTCCGGTTGCTACCTGGATGAAATTATCAAAAGATGAGGATGGCAAGACAGTTAATATCACAGAATACAGGCAAATTATTGGAAGTTTATTGTACTTGACCGTGACAAGGCCTGACATTGTATTCGCCACATGCCACGCAGCGAGATATCAGAGTAATCCCAAAGAAAGCCACATGCTAGAAGTGAAAATAATACTTCGGTATATCAAGGGCTCAGTGGACTTCAGCTTGATGTATAATGAAAAATCTCATTCAGAATTATTGGGATATACTAAAGCAGATTGGGTCGGTTCAGCGGATGATAGGAAGTCAACGTCAGGAGGTGATTTCTATCTTGGCAGACTGTGTGTTTCTTGGCTAAGCAAGAATCAAGATTTCATTTCATTGAGCACCGCAGAAGCTGAGTATATTGCAGAAACTCAAGCATGCACACAGTTATTGTGGATGAAGCAGCAGCTTGAAGATATGAGAGTTGAAGTGAAGTCTCCGATCGAAATTTAGTGTGATAACTCAAGTGCTATAAATCTCATCAAAAATACCGTCCATCACTCAAGGACAAAGTACATTGAGATAAAGTATCATTTTATCAAGGAGAAAGTTGAGCAGGGAATCGTGAAGTTGGAGTATGTGCCTACAGAACTCCAGGTTGCAGACATTTTAACAAAGGCCTTACCCAAGGAAGCTTTTGAGAGGCATCGACTGGCTCTGAGAGTTCAGTCGACTCCCCGCGCTTGAAAGCGTGTGGATGTGGAGACCCCCCCTCTCTCCCTGAGGTATGATGTGTTTTTCCCTAATGTGCTGATATGTGTTCTCTACTATGTTACAGACTATAAAGGAGTGACCTTTGGGTTCGTTGACAAAGGGGGAGAAAATAGTGATTGTTCAAGGGGGAGACAATGTGGCTATACGAGATATCATGACAGATACGGGGAGAAGCTAACCAGTGGAGCAACCAGATAGGGGGAGAAATGAGAAAGGGGGAGATTTTTAAATCTGACGATGCTAGAAGCGATCGATCAAAGCATAGATATCATGACAGCTGAGGATCGTGATAAAAGCAGAACAATGATGTTGGAATGGTGTGAAAAGGTGTCCAACTATCACCAATTGGGATCAGTGTGGTTCAACAATTGGTATCAATTTAAGAATTGGTATCATGTTGGAATCGACAATTGGTGTTTTACATGAAGTGATTCATTGATGAAATTTTCATACTACTCTTGTTTCTCACGCCGAGCATTGCTCATGTGGGATTAGAGTACGTGTTAAGTGAATCCTTGAACGCTATCAAAATCGAAAGAGGTGAATGGTGGTAGCGGCTGGAAGAAGAATCAGTGAGGTATCAACGTGCAGAAAATCTTTCTGAGAAGAGTTATGAAGAATTGTCAACAAACCCAAAGGGGGAGATTGTTGGGCAGAAATCCCTTAAGGTAACATTGCAGTATTTTTGGGTTAATTGTGTTTGTTGACAAAGCAGGTTTCCATAGAGAATTGTCGAGTTCCCGAGAATTTGTTGACAATCCTTATTGACAAATAACGATGACAAAGGAAAGGATGATCTGGAGGCGGTACAAAAGAGCAGTACAAGGTGGCGCCCTTTCCCAGTGTTTGCCAAATTTTTGGGGTCCAAAATTTGGAAGTTTGGTGAGCATCATGAAAAGTGGATTTCCATGAAGATCATAATTTAATATGGCAAAGGCATGAATTTCGCGAAGACATGATGCATGGTTTGGAGATCACGAAGACCAGAAGAATGGAGGCGGTGAGTCTTCACGATTATGACAAGCTTCGTGAATGACAGAGGCTGAAGCGCATCGCGGCGATGAAGGGATTTGCAAGGGAGGTTCACGACGATGAAGGGAATTGCGAGGGAGATTCGCGGCGAAGGCACGAAGGAGTTGACGGGATGCTCCGTGATTACGATGAGCTCCACGAACAGAAAATTGCCGTGGTGCTTCACGATTTGGACAGAATTCCGGCGGAAACTTTGGAGCTTCGCGATTTGAGATGACGTGGCGTTGACTTCATGTGGAAAGTTCGAGGGTCGGTGGAATCGCCTATAAATAGAGGCCGACCCCCTCGAGCGAAGTAGAGAGAATTTTCAGAGAAGATCATTTGCTCTCGATTTGCGAAGGTGGTTCACGGAGCCAGTGTGCTTCGCAAAAGAGGAGCTTCGCGGCGGCTATTGTAGCTCCGCGAAACTTGCGAGCTCCGCGTTGGCTTAGTAAGCTTCATGAGGGACGTTGCTTTGCAACGGCTTGAGCTTCGCAAAAGTGCTTCGCAAAAGTTCTTTGAAAAAAGGAAGGAGCTTTGCGAAGGCTTGTTTGAGCTTCGCGAAATTGGGAGCTTCGCGAAGTAGCGTGCTTTGCGAAGGTGTTTCCAAAATGAATTGCCCAGTGTTCAGAGGCAAAGAGGTATTCATCAGTGGATGAAAGTTGGAATTCAATAGAGCATCTATCAACAGTTGAATATTCGTTATTTCATGCAAATGAATAGACCTACAGGTCTATAAACTGTGAGTGAATACCTTCATAGAGTAGTGAGCTTAGGAAGAGGAAGAAGGTGATCCTCTCCACCGGCAGTGAGCCAGAGAGAGAGAAATTGGGAGTGACCCTTGGGAAAGCAGTGAGCTGACCCTAAACTTTGTAAAGGCAGTGAGCCTGGGCATAGAAGTGATCTAGCCCAAACTTTGTATCCACATCTAGTGAAGAATAGTGTAATTTGGTACGACCGACAACTTGTCGGCGTATGCTCCTTGGACATAGCCGAGTGAGGGTGAACCAAGTAAAAATCTTTGTGTCTGCCTATTTGCTTCCCTGCATTACATTCAAAGTATCATCATCAGATAAAGAAGAAAAGAAGTGGTCATAATAATCACACGAGTGCAAACAAAGTGACCCTTGTAATAAAGAGGTCAAGATCCAGTGGGGCAGGAAGAACTTTGCGAAAGAATATCCATACCCGGATTCACCCCCCCTCTCAGGGTATATAGGCCCCTATTGGTCCTAACATGCTTCATTTTTTCATATTTCCTGCCATATATATTCACTAATTGTTAGGCATAGATCTTTGGGTGGTTGCCTACTAGGATTTTTCTCACACCCTGTTTGGGTCACATCTTTGGGCCCAAACAGATTATATTATTACACGTATAGATAAGGGCATGCACCCTTCTACTTCAGGCACTTGATCATTGTGGAGCTGGAGAGCATGGGACCAAGATGAGGCTTACGATGCTACTAGAGTTTATTTGTTTTCTTTTTTACTTTGGTTTAGTACATTATTCCAGCATTGTGACTTGTTTGACTGCTTTCCTAGACATATGTATCATTCATCATTTATATATATGTGCTTCAGTTGATTATTACTTCCAGTATTCAACTTTTTACTTATTGCATGTTATTATTATTACTGCTTCCTATATTGTTATATTTTTCTTTCCACTGCATTACTCTGCCAATGAGGGTGTAGTTTCCCCATTACCACACCCAAGGCCCTCACTGCTAGTCGGAATCCTCTGGAATTTAGGGAAATGCGCTTGAGGCCATGTGACCAACTGGGTACAGGGCACCTCTGGGTGGCACCCGGAACTGGGATGTTACATCCTCTAACTGCACCCTCAAATCATGAATCTCTATGAGATCCATCCGATATGCTGGTGTAGATATTAAGGCCATCATGAAGTGTAAGTCAATGAATAACTCTAGCTCTCTATGAGGTGGTAATCTAGAAACATTCTTTGGATAGACATCCCCATACTCCACCACTACTGTATGGAACTGGTAGCCCATAGAATCCACTACTCCAAGATTCATGCTAACTAATTGGTGAGTAATTGGTGCACTATCCTATGTATGAGATTTTCCTGCTCTACCAAGGTTTATTTTTCACTCGAAAAATAAAACCTCATCCCATCATGGTGGACACACCGCATCCTATGCCTAAAATAGTTAATCTGAGCATGAACTGTGGATAGCCAGTCCATACCTAAAATGTTGTTATAAGTCCTCATTACTACTAAAAAGAGATCCCATAAAAAACTCTTACCTCCAAGAATCAAATTACACAGTTGAAAGAAGTGTACAATCACAAAGTCACCTCCTATTAGAGTCTTTAAGCGTAAGGGTCAACCCAATGGATCAACCAAAATCTCTAAGTCTTGAATCAAAGAAGTGGAAAGAAAATAATGAATCAAAACTGTGTCTATAAATACTACAACTAAGGTATAAAATATAGATATCATTCCTTGTATCATCCTTAGATCATTGGGGTTATAGGAATCTATATCCTATAACTATCCTCATCCCTAACTACAAGCTCCCTAATTCCGATGTAGACCACTTGGGGGTAGTGGTGGTAATTGGTAAAACCTATGACCACCTACTTTTTCTCTACTGACCCTATTATACATCCTCCACCCTATAGATAACCCTTATCCTACCTCTGTCTCTACCTCGATGGTCCCTTGACCATCTCCTGATCAACTATATGATGGGTCAGACAATCCTATCAAAGATGTCCTCAACCATCGTAGGAGAAAAACCACCTCTCCCTCGACTGACTCAAGCCACTCTGAGAGCCTTGAATCACTAAAAATATATCTTAAGATAATCCCCTAAAGAATATAGCACACCCACATCCCTATGACTGCCATTGACTACCTGTTTTTGAGGTCTCATCTCTTAGGTTCCCACTACCAGCACCCACTATCAACACCTACTCTACTAGAAAGATCTCCACTAATAAGGCCCACTCAAGAACCCTATCATAGGTGGGAATATAGAAAGATATCTCTAAATCCCTAATATCCCAGATTAATCCCTACTCAAAGGTTCATGCTCTGAAGAATGGATCCATCACAATATCTAAGGAGTATCAGGAGATATCAGTAAACCTCACTGAATACTATGCCACAATCATACTTTCCTACCATAGATGCAGAAGCTCCTGGATTCACCCTGATCACAATGTGGCCAGATAAAACTCCTCTCTAAAGAGATTCTCAAAGTCTGAATATGAGAGATCTATCTCGTCATGTGATATAGTTACTAAACTCCACCATATCCTAGAATAGACCTAAAGAAGACTCAATTTAAGGACCACCATATGATCTTCATGTGTCCTCACGAGGAGGAAAAATCAAGTGATTACCTCTATCTAGTCCTCAGCCACCTGGGGGACTAGATTTCCCTGAAACATGGGATATCATTTCCTCTGAAACTCATGCAGTGCAATCAACCTGCATGAATCCTCATCTAACACTACTAGTGCTAGCTGCTACTCAATGAATGGTGGTATAGCTGGTAAACCAATCAAATGTGATATCCCCATTATAGGCCCCTATACTAATGCCACATCACTCGAAAAATCATCCTTGTGATCACACAGTGGAATCCCAACTAACTATCTTTGTGGAGGCATCCTAAAATAAATCAAATATACCATGGTAAAAGAGTATATTTGAGGATATGACTCAAGAAGGATATGGAAACCCTAACCCATTTCTATATGTTGTATGTACCAATGTTTTCCCTACAACCAATTTCTACATGTACCGAGTTGAAAGCGAGGTGATTAGAGTCCTGGTGTATGGATATGTCAGATGCTACACCAATAATAGAGTCTTTGGTATGAAATATGAACTTGAAACACCAAACACTATTGCCGTGAAACCCAAATAAATCTCATAGAATCTAGTATTAAGGTAGAAATGACTCCTTTTACACCAATTTGTCAACCCGACCCAATAGGGCCTGAACCGAGACTACCCCAAGACCGCCATTAATAGGCCATGGGATTTTGAATGGTGTCAAATATTCATATCACACAAATTGGTGGCATTAGACTAATGAACTAAAACACATGCACACATCTCCAAGCCTATACAATGGTGAAATATAAAACAATTAAAAACAATTCATGTATATATCTATAGCCCTAAAATCATATTACAATAATAGAGTATTGAAAGCGATAAAAGGGAAAAATACAAGTCCAACCAAAAGCTGTAGAGAGTCCAACCTACTCCAAGGGTGAGGAATACTATCAAATGCAACCACTTGGGAAATACCTCAGTCTTTTAAGATCAAGCTATGCTCCAATATCTCCCTATCCTCCCAGGACACCATCAAATGGTCCATCATATTCATAAGATATGATATGTATGGGAAGATCCCATGTAGGGGTGAGTATAAAAATACCCATTAGGACACCCATAAAGCACTAAAAACATAGAATAAATAACATATAGCTCACAAAAATGACATAAAAATAAATGATTAAACAAGAAACCCAGATATACTCAGGAAGAACACTGTGCCTCTAGGTGGTCATAACTAATTAACCAACCATAGGATTCTACTCAAAGAAATTATCATTCTAGTAGAATACACTCCACAAGTTGTGATATCACCTAATATACTCATACAAGAGTTCATGATCATTGGGACCCACCTAAGAAATCTCACTGGTCCCCAAAGACCCTAATACTCAAATAGGGAATCACACTCAGGACGGCTGGGGGACGCCACGAATCCAATCGGGATCAACCCACTATGTAGGGGATCATACTCTAATGATACCATGAACCTTGATGAAATATCATACTAGATATAGGATCAATGCCATGATCAAGAAGGTTACCCCGATTCAATAAACCCCACCTAGGGTAAATGATAGATGATCACACTCCGATCTCACATAGGGACACCACAAACTCTATCCAAGAATCATCCTACAGAGGGGATAAAAATCCATAAATGTGAACATAATGCCTCACCATACCCTCTAGGGGACGGATTAAGGGAACATTATCAACCAATAATGGCCCAGAATAAAGAAATGAAGGGCTCTAAAAACCCTTAAAACAAGGGTACACACTTTGTACAACCAACCCCTGGTCTACCCATGTGGTGATTTCTCACACAACATGTAAATATAAATATACATGGTGTGTAGGAATAATATATGGAATGAAGATATTTACCGACACCTTGCCTGTTCCATATTCTTATTCCCATGTACACCAGACTGTGTCTGTGTACTCTGGCCATGTCTATATACTTCGGACCTCCCATGCCCATGTAACCTCCAAGTTAAACACTGAGATACCTAGAATTAGTCACATGAAATGTGATTGTCACACAACATGTGATATTTAATGCACCATGGAAACCCTAGTGCCAAAGATAAGGGGTCACACATGGTGTGTAATTTTAGATTACATGCCATGTAACATGGGATTTCCATATTTTGATGGTTTCTTCCTCTATTTCGTCTTTCACGTTACTACCACCACCATAATTTCCATAGAATGCAGATCCAAGGCTGTCCAATACTCCCAATACTAGAGATCATGATTCTGGTCTTCAAATCCACTCAATAAATGCCCCCATGCACTGTACAAAGATGTACCATCTAATTAGGGATGAACAAAAACCACCATTCTATTTAGATCTAACTTCAATCATCCTCCATAGCTGTCGCACCTTTATTTCAACCTTGACCACAAACCACACCCACAATATTGATATTTTCAATGAATAATGGTCTTGCAATGATCAAATACTGGGTAATAATCAAACCACATGCTAAAGGAAGTGCCCACGATGAACATGTGAAGAAATGAGGAAGAAATCCATGAACCATAATATGTGAGGAATGAACATTAAATTTTTTTCATTTATCCATGATCCATTACTACAGATTTAGAAGAACAGAGAGGAAATAATTAATCAATGGAAAATTTAATCAACTGTTAAAAAATCTACCATCGATGTAAAAATCAATTTGTGTTTTTAAAATTGATCCACATTTGACATGTGATAAAGAATGGGATAGATTTAAAAAAAAATCCTACCTAGAGTTTGGGTCAATAATCGATGAAGAACGGTTCTATATTACTTTTATCAGAAAGATCCATAAAATCCATTGGTGAAAGATCCTTGATCTGATCTGATCTGATGGAATCTACCAATGATCCTCCAACAAATCCTCTCCAACGGTTCCTATAAATCCCTAGGTTATATAGCTAACACTAGGGTTCAGGCATAACTATGTTTAAATAGAATATCTCAGTCTCTGAACTAACCGATGCCCTTTGATTTCTAATCTGGGTCTCTATTAAAAATTTAATATACTTTTAAAGAAAAATACAAGTGCATGATATTAATATATTTAATACATTTTAAAAAATAATTCTAGGCACACCATGCCTTAGAATCTCACACCATCATAGTGCCTAAATCTGAAAATAATCCATATAATATCCAAAATCAATACATGAAAAAATAAGAGTTCTTACAGAAGAAGATTTGTTTTTATAAGTTATGAATAATACCCTGATTTGTTTGACCCACATAAAAAATTTAGGCATATCAAATCTCAGTTTTATTACAACCCCCCATACCAATTCGACAATGGAGTCAGATTGGTGTCGGAGGACACTTGTCGCAACCATGGATTGACCCATGATGAATCCCTCCTCTCACCACCTCATAGAGATGCCCTGTGTGTTAGTGTTTTTCACTAGCTACGACTTACCATAGGATCCTCAACATGGACCATTCTCCCTCACCGCTCAAACAAGCCCTCCTAGTGGTGCTTGGCTAACCATCCCTTTTGGGATGGATATGTAGCGTGTGGTCCATTAGTTGAGGGATAACCTTGGGTTGACCATTTTTTTTTAACAAAAAAAATATTAGAAAATGAAAATATTTAAAATAATAACTTCTAAGTCCAAATTCAAAATTAATAAAAAAATTACAAATTTCAAAATCATAATTTTTATCCATTTAAATCAATTTCAATGCTTCAACTTAAATTCCCCATATTTGAAAAAAAAACATTTTATTTTATGGGAACATACATTAAAATCATTTTAAAATAATTAAATTATGTTTAAAAATATGCATGAAATATGAGTGTGTCAAATACCCCCACACTTAAATTATAATTGTTTTCTAGTATAAAATATCAACATTAAATTTAAGAGGGAACCAATGTTACCAATATTTAAATTTTAAAGTATTAAAACAAAATGATTATCAATGTAAAAACAAATTTTCAAATTCCATATAAAATATAAATTTAATTTCTCATTTTTCAAAAGAAACAATCATTCCAAGAATTTTACTTTACCCCATTAAAAAATGATGGAACTTATCCTCTCATTCATTCATATTCCTCAGTTCATTATTATTAAACATTCCAAGTCATGATCTAACTCAATTTTGAATAATTTCACTCATCTATAATGATATAAATTTAGGTAGATTTAAGCTCATATCATGAGAACATGCTCTTTATCCATAGGATTTCAAAGTAACTACTTTATCCACCTTGTAAAGAAAAAAATTCACAAAAAACCATGAGGTATTTTAAAGAAAGTTTTTAATGACTCCAAGACTTATATTTGGTAGGATTTTATTTTAAAAAATTAAGGCTAAAAAGAGGACGTTTCTCTAAAGTATAAATCATTATATCAAAAGTAAAATTATAATGAAAATTTTCCCTTCAACGTAGCAACTCCCCTTTCCCAAAAATAAAAGGTTATGATCAAAGTAAGCATAATGAATTATGTGCTCCTTGAAATTTTTCCTTGATTTTTTGTTTTTTTTTAATTTTTTTATTTTTAAAAAGTTATACTTAGAATGAATCTCACATCAACCACCTAACCACATATGATCAAAATCATCGGGCTGGTAATGGTGATTTTTTATTCTCCTAATTTACAACCCATATTTTTTTTATATTTTTCATATTTTTCATTTTCTAGAAGGGAAAACTATAAATCATAATGAATGAATCATTAAAACTTTCCCAATACCCAAGATAACACCCCCACACTTTTCCCTTACATTATCATACACCCCTTTTACTATAATTCCCTTCACCCCCACACTCTAACTTTAAAATATCATGAAATATACTAAGAGGTGGGTAGAAATGGATAAAAATGGATTGAAACACGGCTCATTTCTAAAAAGGTCATTCATGGTCTCTATGGGATAAATAATGATTAATATAAAATGTGGTTTCAAGGATAAGGTATTATCAATAAAAATTTCCCAATAATTTTAAATATGGTTTTTCACAGTCATAGCTTTGAAAAGTTCCAATATAAGTTCTAGAAGGTGGTATTCCCCAAGATCACTAAAGAAATATGTTCAAGATAAAACATGAAGTAACTGGAATATAAACCTCTCAAGAATGGAATATATAATTTGGGATAATTAATTATGGAATTAATAATAATAATAAACCAATTCACATGAACTTAATAAAATAAAAGTGTGAAAAATGATAGGGAAATTTTATTTTCATGAATCAATCAATTATCTCAAATCACAATCCATCAATTTAATATCCATGCTTCAATTTAATAATTCAATCCTCCACTTTAATCATTCAATATCATTATCAATAAAATTTAAAACATGGAATCAAAGGATTCAAACTCATGCCTCTATGATAATTCATGTCAAGTAAAATATTATAGTGTGGGCATGCAATTTTTTGTTTTACATAGATGTTCGAATTTCCAGTTTAGAATAGATTTTTAGAAACATGTAGGAATTTGTAAACATAAATAATGAATGAATGAACTCCCTATTCACTTGCATTATTTTCTTTACTTCCTTCTTAGTTTTTTGGGATAAATATTGAATTAATTCATGGTGTTCTAATAAAATAAATCATATCAGTATAAGAACCATTCCATTAAATCTCAAGGGATGAAGGGAAGAGGTGAATTTATCCTAGATTCATAAATATTAAAATAAATAAATCTTGGGTTACCTCCTAGAATAACCTTTGTTCAATTTAATTATATCAACCGAACCTTATGGGAAGAAATCTAAAGATGGGTTGGAGAATTCTGAGCTCCTCTGTTGGTTTTTGAGGTAGATTCCCATGGAACCTTTTCAGCCTCTACCCATTGATAGTGAATGTGTTTCCTTATTATCATTTATTGATCTAAATGGAACCAAAGGGATATAAATTATTAACTACAAAAGGACCTTCCCACCTAGAACAAAGCTTACCTGATGTTAACTTCAATATAGAATTGTAGAGTAGAACATGATCTCTTAGTTGAAAGGTCTTTTGTTAAATCATTTTTTCATGTTACACTATGGTTCTCTCTTATTAAATTATTGAGTTTTAGAAATACTCTCTTCTTATTAATTCTAATTCTTGTAACTAGAGTTTTCTCTCTTTCCCAGCACTCACCAAATCCAAATTTATCTTTTTGACAAACCAATATCATGGTGCTCCAACTCCATCAGTAGATGAAAAATCTTTCAATAAATCAACCGACTAGAGCTAATACCTATGGGTGTCTTTTAGGATGTATGGTATTCCCATAAGGTGTATTTAATACTCAATATATAATCTTTACTATTGGGTTTAAACATTTTCTCCAAGATACCTTTAATCTCTTGGTTAGGAACTTTATCTTGGCCATTTTTCTAAGTATGGTAGGGTGTAGATGTTTTGTGATGTGACCCATACTTCTTAAGCATATGTTCCATATTTATATTTAAAAAATGAGCCCCTTGATCTCTAATTATATCCCATGGAACTCTAAACCTACAAAATATGTTGGACATGACAAAATCACATACAACCTTGGTATCATCAGTTTTGGTGGAATTATCTTATAACCATTTAGAGACATAATGAACAGTAAGTAAAATGTAAGAATTACCAAAAGGTACTTAAGAGGGTCCAATGAAATCAATTTCACCTACTTCAAATATTTCACAAAATAATGATGGGTTTCTGAGGCATCTTCTATTTTTTGAAATATTTCTATAATATTGACACTTCTCATATCTCTTACAATACTCATGAGCATCCTTAAAAAAATTCAGACAATATATTCTAGACTCTAAGACCATTCTAGTAGTTATCTGAGGTCCAAAGTGGCCTCTATGAGAAAAGGGTATGAAAAAAATTCAAAAATAGATTCCATTTCACTTGTAGATAAGCATCTTATCATGAATTGATCATTTAAAATTTCCCATAGAAATAGATCATCCAAAAATATAAAATATAGATTTATCCTTAAGATTGTGTTTTTAATGCAATATAAGGTTATTATGTACCTGATATGTGGCAAAATAATTTACTATATCAGAATACCATGGTACTTCACCTTCCACCATATAGAGTTTTTCTCCAGGTAAGTTATCATTGAGTGGGCTCAATTCTACAATTTATGTTTTAGTAGTGTTGGTAAGTCTGCTAAGGTGATCTGCACCTGATTTTTTACTCCCTTCTTATCCTTAATATCTAATTTAAACTCTTACAATACCATTATACATCTTAGTAATCTTGTCTTGGCATTAACCTTCTTCATTAATTACTTAAGTGTTGCATTATCAGAAAATACAACTACTTTAGTTCCTAGTAAATAAGATTTAAATTTTTACAATGAAAATTTAATATAAATGAATTATTTTTTTGTAGTTATGTAATTGATCTAACTTATATCCAATGTTATTGAAGTATATGTTATGACTTGTGGTCTTTCTTCAATTTTTTTGGGAGAGGGTTACTCCCACAACTTGGTTTGACGCATAAAAAAGTAGTTCCAATGGGTACTCTCAATCTGGGGGTTGCATAATTGGTAGTGTGATCAGTTTCTTATTCAACATATCAATTGAATTCCTACAAAAATCACTAAAGTGAAATTCAACTTCTTTTAAAATCAATATCGAAAGAGGAAGACCAATCTTACTAGAATCCCAGATGAACCTTCTATAAAATCCCACATGGACCAAGAATGATCTAATATGTTTTACACAAGTGGGATATAGAAAAGAATTGATCAATTCAACTTTAGAATTATCTACCTCAATTCCTTTTTGTGAAATGATATGACCTATCACTATTAATTTTTCAACCATAAAATGACACTTATAAAAGTTTAAAATAAGGTTTTTCTATATGAATGTTTTCAAAAATCTCTCTAGATTACATAAGAAATGATCAAAGGAGTTTTCAAAAATAGTAAAGTCATTGAGAAATACCTCCAGGAAGACCTCAATGTTATCTGAGAAAATTCTTAAAATACATTGCTAAAATTTACTTATAGAATTTCATAATCCTAAATGTATCCTCTTGTAATAAAAAATCCCAAAAGTATAGGTGAATATTTTATTATCTTAGTCTTCTAGGGAAATTGGTACCTACAAAAATCAGGAAAAACCATCTAAAAAGTAGTAATGCATCCTACCCACTAGCCTTTCTAAAATCTGGTCAATGAATGGGATGGGGAAGTGGTATTTTCAGGTGACTTGGTTTATATTTCTACAGTCAATGAATAATCTCTAATTATTCTGAAGTCTCATGGGAATTTATTCATTATTCTCATTTTTCACTATTGTCAAACCAGTTTTCTTGGGAACCACATGGATGTGGCTGACCCATTGTGAGTCCAAAATTGGGTATATTATGCCGGATTCCAATAATTTTTCAATCTCTTTTTTAACAACTTCTATAATGTTGGGGTTAAGTATTCTTGAGGGTTTCCTAATATTTTGGGAGTTCCCCTATAGTAAAATAATATGGGAACAGACCTTGGGGTTAATTCCATGTATGTATCATAAGATACACTCTATAACTTGGATGTTTCTTTTCAAAAGGTAAATTAAAATTTTCAATTGATTTTGGAATAGGTTGTTTTCTATGATTACTATAAAATTTTCTCTTTCTATAAGATACACATATTTTAGATCACATGGGATATGATTTAATTTTAGATTTTGTGGTTGTTCTAGAGATAAGATTGAATTGAAATTCCCCACTTCAAAATCTTGAATTTCCTTATAAAAGGGAATCTGATTAGTTTATTCCATTAAATTATCAAATAATTCATAGGTTATTTCTTCTTGAAATTTAAAGATAGAATTTATAAAATTTTTAGTATTCACTTTTTTCTTGGTGTTTTTAGTATAAAGGTGATATCATGAGGCTAAAAATTCTCTAATAATACTCGAGTCTTAAATGGGATCAATACCTTCTTCATGAGTGATTGTAAAGAGGGAATGTGTACTTGAAATTTTCTTCTTAGATTCAAGGATATAAAAGTTCACCTTACTATCTATAATCTCCATTGAAAGTGATCCTTCATGTACATTAATGACCATCCTATCTATTTTCAGGAATGGTCTTCCCAATATGATGGGTGATCATCCTAGTGCTTAATCTTACCCCATAGGGAGAACATGAAAGTTTTATAGAAACACAGTCCTTCTACTCCTACAAACACATACTCTAACACTCTGTATAGAAAAATAGTGGATCTGTTTTCTAGTTGGACTACCAATCTTATGGGATTCAATCAAACTATTTCTAAATGTGAAAAAATAGAACAGGGAATCACATTAATAGAAGCACCAAGATCACAAAAATCATCAACAAATTTCAAAGAAAAAGTGGTGTATGGAATAGATAATGTCCTTAGATATTGACATTTTTTAGGAAAAGGTGGTGTGATCATGGCTAAAACACTTCTCCCTAGGTTTATCCTCTCATTCCCCTTAAGCCTCTTTCTTTTGATACAAATTTCATTAAGGAATTTAGAATGTTTAGGAATTTTCTAGATGGACTCCAAGAGATGTATGCCAATTTCAACCATTTAATATTTCTATTGGATCTCTCTTTAGAGTTTCTCTTCCTAAACATTCTTAGATTCAGTAAAACTAGAAGGGAATGAAAGGGGAATGTCTTTATTCTCCCTTTTATACCTTTGAAATGTAGTTTTAGGTATTTCCTTCCTAAATATTTTCTTAGGTTCTACTTTCTTTCCTTCTTCTTCTTCTCTTGGTTGAGTGGGTTGTTCTTTCAAAAATTTTCCAGAATTTATAGACTCAACCACTTCCAGTTCAACTTGAACTTCCTTGGGTTCTGGTGGCTGAATATCCTTAACACTTATTATGATGATCATGCTTACACTTTCCTTTGGGTTTCATATTGTCTAAGCTAAAATTTTACCTGGGTTTTTGGATAGCACGTCCATAAGATTTTAAAATTTATTTGAAAAATAATTCACAGTATTCTTAAGCTCCTCAATATCCATTCCTTTAATTTATTCAACTAGTGGTGAACTAGACGAGGGATGTCCATAGGATTTTTATTGAAAGTAAGGTGGTTAATAAGCTTTTTATTGGTATTTTTGCCTATATGATTGTTGGAAAGGAGGAGGATTTTAGAATTTCTATCAGAAAAGAGGATTAAAGGGAGGCCTAGATTGGTTTTTTTAACCTCTAAATCCCTGTTGGTCTTTCCCTTCCCTCTATTGTTGTTTTTTTTGAAACTTTCTTATCTATAATGCAGCTACATAACTCTACATTCAATTTAACTCGACACATTTATTAGTGAAGTGATGGTGTGATGAATAGAAAACACGCACCTAAGGCGGGGTAGGTTTTACATTCCTTTGTTTCACATCCATATATCTTACTAGGCTTGTTAATTATTCAAGATTGGTTTCAATTAAATGTGATGAGTTATAATTTTTTACCACATATATACCTCATGTGCATATACCTCTTATTTTAAACTATTTTTAATTATATGAAATATTCTCAATTAGAATCTAAGATTATATCAGTGACTTTTCAATCAAATATACCCTAGATTATACATATAAGAGATTCATCTCATTTTACACTAGTCCTTGGTAGAAAAATACTAGGAAGTGATGATCTTCTACAACCTGATGAGGAAAGCTTTCACACATATTTTTAAATATTTCCTAATATTCGTAGAGGCTTTCTCAATTTTCTTGTAGGATGGAATAAATATACTTACTTATTGTGGTGGTCTAGGAGGTTGGGAAGAATCTTTACGTGAAAATTATTTGGAGACTATCCCAGTCGGGGATCTCTCTGTGTTGTAGGTTGTACAATGACTCTTTGGTTGATCAATCAAGTGAAAAGGGGAATGAACTCCACATGAATTGTTCCTCAGCTACTTTTCTTAGTTTGTATCTTGATCATATGAATTCAAACTCTTAAATGTGTTGTCTTAGGACTTCTCCTGCAAGACCATGAAAATTTGGTAGTAATGGAATCATAATGGCACACAATATGAAATCATTATGTGCAATAGGAATAGTGATTTGGTTATTTTGGTTATAACATTTTGGGAAAAAAGGTCCCTTAAGAGTTTTTGTGGGTTAATTTACATTATGGTTGGATCAGAGTGAACAATAGATGTTTTACTCGAGTCTTATAATTTTATTTGTTCAAAGTTATTATCCAAATTAAGATTGACAAACCTCGTTAGCAGGGTTCTATCTATATTAGCATAAAGGGTAATAATCCTTTATTAGAGATCCTAGTCATGAAGATTTTAGATTAACACTTACTCCCTAGACACGACACTAAGTTTTGACATGATCTTGTCGAGGGGTGTGTAAAAATCCATTTTATTTCCCCTAAGGAATGTAGTATTAGTAGTAAACCAAATTTATCTCCAAGGAGTAGTTTACAAAACTTATTGTTATGGTGAAAAAGTAAATAATAAAATTACCAAGACTTTTAAATAGAGAAACATGTGTTTCAAGAATTATAATTTAGAGAGAAAAGTGATTTGGTATCTAGGTTGGATTCCCTATCTGTAATACTTTCATAGTCCTTTTTTTTGAAATTAATCTTTTGTTTTTATTAATTAATTAAATTAAAAGATAAATATCATTTTTTTATTTTCACCTTAGATCAAGTTTGATGTTTAATGGAAAAAATAATCACAATTTCCTTTGTTAGACAATCCTATTTAAAATGTGTGAAAGAATCAATGATCCTACTTTTAATTTTTTAGTTAATCCCAAAAATGGTATTGGAATTTCCAAGAATCCAAATCAGATGACTATTACCTTCTCACATGCTTGGTAATCACCCAACACTTCCCTAATTGACTCTGGATCAACCAATTAATGTGATAAAAATCTGAAAAGAGGGATAAAATATTTCTTTAATCAAGGCAATAATAAAAATCCATAATTAAATAGAAAAAAAATTGTATTAATATTAAAAATATGGAATTTAGAATATAAAACCATTTAAAAAAATATATATTTAAATAAAATTCACTAGACTCAAGTATTAAAAATTCAGGCCACCTTACCTCACCCAACTGAAGGTACCAGAAACACAACGGAAGCCCCAAAAGATGGGATTTTATAAAATTTCACCAATAAATGACATGACCTCATTGACGTCGGTGAATCACTACCCAGTTTATAATGAGGATCTCATGTGAAGAAGATTAAACACAAAATTAAAATCATAAAATACCTAGTTTAGATCCGGATCCATGCTCAATGTCTGCTCATCGTTGGTGGTTACTGCTCAAAGAATTCAAAAACGAATTCCTCTAGATCATCCACACACGCTTCTAAAATCCATGGGAGCTCCAATCATCAAAATTTGGGTGATAACATGGAGTTTTGACGACACCTTAGATGCTCTGATAATCGCTGAAGCACCTTGCTTGTGATGCAAGAGAGGGAGATCAATCCAAACTCCTTAGATCCAGAGCCTCTCTCTCTAGAACATAGGAGAGAGAAGAAGAGAGAGAAATCCCATGAATAGTCACAAGTGAATTCCTCTCTTCTTCTATTTATATGGTGTTAATAAAATACTCAGTGACACCTTCCCGACCCCCTAATAATTAACACTCAATATAAACAATATTTTGACTACAAAATTGAGTTATAAATATCATTTATTATTATTATTATTATCACTTTTCTATAATATAATAAATATATTTCATGATAAAAATTGAGTCATTAACTCGAATCACTATTCCCAAAAATAATAAATGAACCTTGAATATTTTAAACTAATATTCATTCAATTAACATTTTTCATGTATTTAATTTAAAACTTGTAAATACATTTAATAAATAAATTCAATGATCATTATTATTAACTTGAATAATACGAATTTAATTATTTCATTGGTGATCATATCTCCTTGGAAAAATCCTGGATGCTAGTGGTGGGGCCCACCATGTACAAAACTCACATTCAACTAAATAGGCCATATTCTTGAATATGTTATTGTATGTGACCCTATAGGCCCTTATCTCAATAGTAGTGAAAACTATTCATAGACCATGATTGGGATCGAGAAACCCATCATATCCCCTAAAGAGATAAGGATTGTCATAGCAGCTACAACCAACCTATGAACCCACACTATGTAATATAATCTCTTTTTATTTAATATCTTATAAAGCATGATGCACTCCCATGTCATCACTCTTTTCTTTCTTTATTATTTGTTGATCTAACTAGATTGACTTAACTTGAACTACCATGGCCATGGATTTATCAAAGTACCACCATCCTGATCAATATGGTACGGGATATATAACTTCTTTAACTTGGAAGTGACAAATACTTTATTGATCATTCAACCAATGTCATACCACCAATGATGCACCCAACGCAAACTAACTAACCATGATTTCATCATCATGGTTTTTTCCTTGAATCAATTTATGCGATCAAATGACACACATTGGCACTGAACTCAAGTCATGAGACCATTACACATGTCCACAGATAGAAACAACCAGTGACACCTGAAACATGTGGTGTTTTTATTGGTGGGTCATTCCTCATGATATCACTACCAGAGATCACAAATTGAAAACTTTATGAGAATAAGTCTCAATTATTATGATCCCCCAACACCTAATAGTCAAAAATATACTATTTCCAGTCAGTACGATGCATCTAGACCATATGACCTTTATTTAAGATTAATTTCATGGTATATCAAGGTTCTCATTATAGCCTGTGATCTTCTATAACCTTTTGGTACGATAATTAATCTATATACATTACCATTAAATAGTTAATGCAAAAAATTCTACACTATAATGTTAAGAATACATCATGTATAAATAGCTGTATACATGATATGATAATCAAAAGTACTGAATAATTAGGTCTAGGGAACCCACTATTTCAACAATCCCATTGGTACTAGATCCAAATTACAAACCATACTTGTTAATACTCACATGATAAAGATCATTTTTCTACTGAGTCACGACTTTAGCTACTCAGTCTACCATGTTTCCACATCATAGCTATTCTACTAAATGTGACCTCATCACCTTGAGTAAAACTTCTCAAGAGGTGGTATCCCCGAGTATATCACTTTTTTCCACTGTTATAACTTGAAATATTGACTAGTAATAATATCATAATTTACATTATGATAATGATTTTCTTTCTAGGTATGATTCAAGAACTGAAAAAAATCATTGTGAACAAATACTTCTTAACTGCCTCAAAATCTGCAATGTACTCGATATTTGTAGGTATAAATACCACTAGATTATATGAGTTTGTCTCACTCATAACCTTAGCCTAACTACGATATTAGATCACATTGATATATAGAAGACTAGTTTGTGTCTCCTTAAAACTAGTATTCTTTCTTCTCTACTTACCAGGTACATATCTTTTGTACTTGATGAATTACAATCTGATAGTTCTGACTGCTTCACTTGCAGTGCACCTGGACATAACTGATATCTGCCTACTATAAAGTATATCCTGATAATATCAGTTCTTTTACATATCATGGAACATACTATTGATCCATTTCTTAAGCATATGGATTTCAACTCACCACATTAATATCCTTTCATGCCCCATACATGTCAACCTGGAGATATATATTCCATGTGAAACATGCAATAATTCTAACTTGATTTGTTCTAAATTGTATTATTCAACACCATGTCATTATATATACAATTGACTAGGTTCAAGAAACCTTTATATCCACCGCATTAGATTATATTCCCTAGAACTTAGGTTTATACTTTAAGTCAATCACTGGAGAATAAATTTCATCTCGGTCTTAACTAACTTCAAGACCAATCTTTTTTCCATATGTTGTCAAACATATTTTACTTGGAAAATATTAGTGCTCCCACTAACCTCTGATAGACACATGGAAAACATTTATTGCAAATGTATATTCTATGATCTCATTTCTTACTTCAATCCTAAACCAAATATCAGTAACTTGAATCCACTATTAACATTATGTAACATGGCCATCCCTTTCTGTTTACATCTTATATACACCTTCCATGTTTGGTGATCATGAAATCTAATGCTCAATATAATATGATAGTAGAAAGTAGCCATTACAAGTAAAATTCTAATGGATTTAGGCATAAAGACCTGATATTACCAATCGAGCCTTATTGGTACTACACTTGTACCATCCATGTATCAAATCACTTGAATACCCATCGTAGTATTCAAAATAATAAGCCCCTTTACATTTTGATACAGGGAATCCATTATTGAATTTTAATTATTCTTGTAAATCTTAGCTTATTTCTATATACTACTTACTTGTATAAATTATCATTCACAAAGAATAATAGATCACCATCCACAGTGAATACAAAACCATCACCATGGTTTTAACCTTCCTACACAGTATATGTCTCTTGAACATTCCTATTCCACATGCGCTTATAGAACTAGTTCCTATGCCAAATATTTGTGCATCTTTTTAATTGACTAAATCCAAGTCAATATAGATCCAACTATCTCAAACGATATTTGTTCCCTTTTATAGAAATATAGTCCATCATTTGAATACAACTTTCTATCTTAGGGTTTTAGGTATTATCCTAAACAACCACTAGGATAATTACATAGATTCACAATGTGTTTAGCTTGATATAAATTTGTTTATATCCTAAAAAAACTCTTTGAATATAAACACATGTTTTTATGACATAATGGATTTCCATCATACTATAACAAATATGATATCTATTTTTCATATTAACGGGCATATGATTATGGGATATCACTGTTATTTTCAAAGCACATCATAAAATATAATGGAAGTTTCTGTAAGTTGAAACATCAATACTACTTATATCATAACTCTAATGTATAAAATGTGTGTTTAGGAATTAATCCAAGATAAATTTTGTTGATCAATGTTGATATGTAAGACATCATCATCGATCCTCCTTATTAACATCAATTCCATGATGTTGATAATATAATGTGCATTTAAGAATTAATATATGCTACAATATCATGATCAATGAATACTTGGTCAAGATATTCTTCGATATACGAACCCAAAGTAACTCATATCTTATGACCATGAATATTTTGGGAATGTATTGTCTCAACAATACTCTATAAATCTTATTGATTTTTATGTTCACAAGTACACTTGTTTATTTTACTAATGACATTAATTTAAGCGTATTTGAAGAAATTATTATTACTTGTATTATTTATTTTGGAATTATATTTAATATTTTAATTCTATTTAATTTTTTTAGTGTGTTCGGAACACTCTTAGGTGTATTATGGAAACACTATTTATACCCTACATTCAAAACGCAACGTAAGGAATAAAACCATATGCTTTGACAATGAATATGGATCATGAACCTTACATTTATATTCAACCTTACATTGGAAGAACATGTGTATAGATCATCAACCCTATTCTGGAAGAAATTTATGAATAAATAACCTTACGTTTGAATGGAACCTTATGCTTATAAATAGAAGAAAGTATGGTTAAAGATTCCTATGTAAGTAAGGAACCCTACATTTAAAGACACCAACATATGGTTTATCAAACTTACTTTTATGATCAACCTTAAATTTTAAACATTAAATTTAGAGAATGAATGCTACATAGTTGAAACCTATGCTGTGTATTTTTTTTTATTTTGTGAAGGTACCCTACGTTTGACTTTTCAACGTTAGAGATTTAATTTTCTGATTTTATCTGAGATTTCTTCCATGGTATTTACCGAGTTACAAGCTATTTTAAGATCATTTTTGATTTATTAAAATCTTGATATGATTGAATCAAAGAACCGTATTCAATATAGAAAATATATTCTGTTTTCAAGGGAAGTTACGACTCCCCTGGTCAATTTAGATTTGAATTTCCATGATCTATTAGGCGACATTTATAGATCTGGAATTCTAAAGTAGACTAACTACTTTATATATTCTACCAATTTATTATTTCAAAATATGGGATATAAAATTCACTATTTTAATATATAATTTCATTCTCGTAAACATCTCTTATAGTGCTATTGCAATAAACAGTCATTTTTGAAAGAGGCAACACTTTGGAGACATATATGTTCAATATTTTACTACTGTAAGTTTGCTGCTGCTGTTTTGGTTGCTACTTTTAATTGAATATATTTTTGAAACCATGATCACTTTAGGTCTATGATTTCTTGAAGACTTTAATTTCTAACTAATAAGATCCATCTACTGTCAATTTCTGCTGCTGCAATTGTGAAGTTCAACCTGATTCATCTTCAAATCAATCTCTTTTGATTTGTTAGAGTTTCAACTGCTCAAACTCAGTTGCGGTGGAGTATCAAATTCTCGATCTAAGATATGGATAACTGGTTCCCTATTAAAGAACCATAAGGCTCTATTTATCCTTATTTGTAAAGGTTTCAACTACCTTCACTCAGTTACGGATTTATAGTCTTATGATAAGAGGACCTTGGTAGTGAAATTCACCAAGATTGTAGAGAGAGTAATTGGTGGAGTGTACTAGGGGATCTTTGTGCCCTGAACCACTATAAAAAGCTGTGTTATTTATTTATATTTATTCTCTACTTATACTCATTACAAAACTGAAAACTACATATCCATATAAATCACAAAGGGTATAAAAAGTCAAAATTGCAGAAGTTTCTTGAAAAGACACAATTCACACCCCTCTTGTGTTACATTGTATTATTCCAACATGACAATTGGTATAAAGGGAGAGATTGTGGATAAATCTATATCAAGATAAAATTTTATGTTTTATAAAAAGAAAATGGAAAGGACTGATTTGAGAGAACCAATGTCTATGGTATGTGCTCCATACTTTAACGGTGAAAATTATATGTGATGGAAACCACATATGATTTTCTATATGAAGAATCTTGTATTCAAGGTCTATTCCAAAAACCATTACTCTATATAAAATTCATGAGAAATTAGAGACTTGGACTTCTGAAACAGAAGCTAAATATGATATTAATTCAAAAGAAATGAATGCTATTATTTACAGTTTAGACCAGATGAGTTAAATCATGTATCAAAATGTCCTACTGCCTATGAGATGTGGAAAACTATTGAAGTTGTATATGAAGGAATAGAAAATGTTAGAAATTTGAGGTATGATACTTCTAATATTAAAATTTACACCTTTATAATGTTTTATGGAGAAATCATCACGTAGATGAATGGAAGGCTTACAGAAATTTTCAATAATGTTACAGCCCTGGGAGAGCCCATCAAAAAATATGATCAAGATTTGAAAGTACTCAGATTAATACCTTAAAAATGGAATGGAATATCTAATTCTATTCACTAATCATCACCTATAAAAGATATCACAATGAATGAACTAATTAGGAAACTAATGATGTATGAAGTTGAGATGAAATCTGAAGTTGAAGATCATAAAATTATAGTGAATAAGGAAAATACTTATCTAAAAAAAACATCTTAGAAGCACAGTAGAAAAAAAAACAAAAAGACAAAATAGAGAATAATTTATATTCCCCATGCTATGAAATAGAACTGGATCATCTATCCATAAAGTTCAATAGATTTTATAAAAATAAATATGATTCAAAAATTCCTTTAAAAAGGATGAAAAATAACCTAGAGAAGTTCGATGTTATGAATGCGAAAATTGGGTCATATCAGACCTGATTGTCCTCGTTTGAAAGATGAAAGAAAAAGATCAGAAAAGAAATATTAAAAGAATAATGGTTATAATCATAATGGAAAAAGAGAAATTAAGGATACATGGAGTGTTTTTTGAAGACTCTAGTAAATCCTTACAATCTAATTTAGAGAAATATCCATAAAAAATAGAAGCCAACATGTGATTTATGGCTGAGGAGGAAAAGGAAACCGGCCAAAAGAACAAAAATACTGTATGGTATATAGAAAATGTTTGTTCTAGGAATATGAGTGGAGGCTCAATGAATTTTCATACATTAACTCAAATGAATGGAGTTTTAGTAACTTTTGGTGACAATTCAAAAGGAAAGATCATTAGAGTCAGGACTATTGGAGATCCAAAGACTATATCAATCAACAAACTCTGTATGTGAAAGGAATAAAACAAAATCTGATAAGTATCTCTCTACTCTATGATGATGGATTTTAGGTTGATTTTCCAAAAAAATTTATTCTTTGTTTTTAAATATAAACTGTTTAAGTTTAGAGCACCTAGAATAGATAACATCTATACTTTGGATTTAAATTCCTTGTGTAAATAGAAATTGAATTTCTTAACTGTCAAGACAAATGGGTCATGGATCTAGAACAAGATACTTGTTCATTATAATATTTATGATTTATATAAACTATCTAAGAGGAAATTATTTTATGATTTTCCTAGTCTCAAATTTGATAATGAAAAATTCTGTGATGCATGCCAAATTGGAAAACAACACAAATCTTCTTTCAAATCCATTAACTAAATTGCTATATATAAACCATTAAAACTTATTCATATGGATTTTTTTGGACCATCCATAGTAGAAAGTTTGGCTGGTAAATTATATTTTTATGTTTTAGTTAATGATTATTCTCAATTTACTTGGGTATATTTTCTAAAATTTAAAAGTGAAGTATTCACTATTTTTAAAAGTTTTTGAGAATTTTTTCAAAGAAAAAATGTTTTAAAATAATTTTTTTAATAATTGACCAAGGTGGAGAATGTGGAAATAAAGAATTTAATTATTTTTTCTCAAATCTAGGTATTAAACACACATTCTTTGCACCAAGAACAAATAAAAAAATGGAATTGTTGAAAGAAGAAATAGAAATATTCAAGAAATAACAAGGACTATGCTAAACAAATATAGAATTCCTACATACTTTTGGTTAAAAGATGTAATAATATCCTACTATATCACGAATAAAGATTTAATAAGGCATATTTTCAAAATGGAACCCTATGAACTTCGGAATAATATAAAACTGAAAGTAAAGTACTTTAAAGTTTTTCGATGCAAGTTTTATATCTTGAATATTAAGAAAAACCTTGGTGAGTTCAATTAAAAATATGATGAAGGAATATTATTAGGATATTCTACTACTTATAAATCTTATAGAGTGTTTAATAAAAAGTCAAGAATTGTTAAAGAATCAGTTCATGTGAATTTTGACAAAACTGACCCTTTCATTAAAGAGAAAGATAAAACAGATGAAGTTACTGATTAATTTCATAACATTAGACTTGAAAACCCTAAATATGATTTTGAAAATGATATTAATAAAAATTTGTCCAGTTTAGAAGCGCATGATACAGAAGAAACTAAAAGTGTCTTTCCTAGATAATCTAGAACCCAAAATAATCATCCTCTAGAAATTATTACAGGATATCTAGATATGGGAATTAGAACTAGAAGAAATGTAGGAAACCTAACTAAATTATCAATATTTCTATCTCTGTTAGAACCTAAATATGTTGAAGAATCCTTATAATATGAGATTTGGATGTTAACAATGCAAGAAAAACTAAACCAATTCAGAAGGAATGAGGTTTGTGAATTAGTATAAAGACTATCTAATTATCCATTTATAGGAACTAAGTGGGTCTTTAGAAATACACAGGATGATCAAGGGATCATAACTAGAAATAAATCTAGATTAGTAGCTAAAGTATATAATCAAGAAGAAGGTATAGATTATGATGATACCTTTTCCCCAGTAGTTAGATTAGAATATATTAAAATCTTATTAGCTTATGCATCCCATATGAACTTTAAATTATATAATATGAATGTCAAATATTCCTTTTTAAATGGATATTTAATAGAGGAAGTTTATGTTGAACAATCTCTTGGTTTTGAAAATCCTCAAAAATCAAATTATGTTTTTAAAATTACTAAAGCTCTCTATGACCATAAACAAGAACCTAGAGGCTAGTTTGAAAGATTAAGTTATTTTCTTTTAAAAAATGGATTTACTTTTGGATTGGTAGATCCAACACTTTTTAAGAAAACCGTTTTCTCTAAAATTTTATTAGTTCAAATTTATGTTGATTATTTTATTTTGGGTTCAACAATTAAAAAAATTTGTAATGATTTTTCAAAACTAATTCAAAAATAATTTTAAATCAGTATAATGGGAGAAATGAATTTCTTTTTAGGACGTCAAATTCATCAAAAATATTATGGAAATGTTTTAAATAAAAGTAAATATATTATTTATTTACTAAAAAATTTTGTACTTGAGAACAGTAAGACACATAAAACTCCTATGTGTACCAATATAATACTTGATTTAAATAAAGTTGAAAAACCAGTGGACAACAAGTTATATAGAGGTATGATCATTAGTTTTTTATATCTTAATTCTAAAATACCAAAAATTATGTTTTCTATACATTTATTTGCTATATTTTAGTCAAATCCAATGAAATATCATCTTACTTATTTTAAAAGAATTTTTAAATATTTAATATGAATTGTTTTTCAATCTCTTATTTACCCCAAAACATCTGATTTTAATTTAATTTCATATTTAGATACTGATTTTGAAGGTTGTAGATTAGATAGAAAAAAAACCTCTGGAACCTATCACTTTTTAGAAAAATCCTTAGTATCATGGTTGAGTAAGAAATAATACTCAACTTCCTTGTCAACAGCCAAAACATAATATGTGTATGCTGGCAGTTTTTATGCACAAGTATTGTAGATGAAATACACTCTAATAGAATTTTGATTAAATTTTAATAGTATCCCGATTTTATATGATAATACTAATGCTATAAATATTTCAAAAAATCATATAATTCATTCTAGGACTAAGAACATTGATATACAACATCATTTTCTAAGAGAATATGTTCTTATAAAGGATATATCTTTAGAATTTGTTAATACTGAATATCAATTAGCTGATATTTTCACTAAACCACTTCTTACTGAATGTTTTGATTTTATTAAGGGGGATTTATGTTTATTTAATTTTAAATAAATATTTATTAATTTATTTCAATTAATATGTTTTTAGTTTTTACTTATTTTTATTTATTTATATTAAAATGGTACATTGTTTTTATTTATTTATTTATTTTATTTTCATTGTCAAATTTAGTATTTCATTTATTTTCTTAAACAAAATTTTGTTCATTTTCAGTTTCAAATTGTGTGTTTTTTAAATATAAAAATTAATGATTACCCTATTTAATCAACATGAGAAACAAGATCACATCATTACCTATCAGAAAACCCTTAAACATATCTTACCAGTTCATTTTTTTCAAACTGTTTCATCTTCATAAACCCTTTTCTTTCTCCCAAATCCTTGAATTTGAAAACCTTCAACATTTCTATTATCAGAAATGATGAAGACCAACCCAACCTATGAAGGTGAACCCAGTGATCTGAAGCGTCAGTGTGTTTCCTCACAAAATATTCTTCAAGGAAAGGTAGTAGACTTCGAGTGGCTATACGAGATGAACCTTCTGTTCAAGAAAGCGCTTGAATTTCATGGTTTGGAATTTCTATTCTATGATGATAATATATATTTTCTTTATGAATTAGAACTGAAACACTTCTTTAGTAGTGTATTGTTTATTTTTGGTGAAACAGAAAATACTATATCCTCGTGGATAAAAGATAAGGAATTTTAAATTTCTTCATTAAAAATAGCTCAAAATTTTAAATTCCCTCATGGAGGAGTATTACAATTTGATATCAAATTAATTATAAATCAAGATCATAAGTCTGAATATATAATGAATTTTATATTTGGATCGAAAAATATTAGGAAAATGGTTGTTAAGGATCTTGAGGAAGATCAGAAAGTTTTAGTCAAGTTTATTCAAACTGAAATTGTTCCAAGAGTAGTTGAGATGGAGAAAATATTGTACCTTGATATGTATGTCATGTTTTTTTCATCAGTAACATCAAACTAATTTTTTTATAGATACATGGCGAGGTATCTATGTTATTTTTTCTATTCAGAGGCTAGGATATCGTTTTATCCTTATAAAAGGTTCCTTTCTCTAATTCTATTTAGGAAGAACATGATTCATCTTTTTTATACTAGAGTTAAATGTTATCGTAACAATGTGTTGAATAATGAGACTATTAAAAAGTTTGGTTTTTATTGGAGTGATGTGAAAGGAAAGATTATGCCATTTGGTGTAGATGACCAACATAGTTCTAGATAATTTTCTCAAGGGGAGTAAAGTGCTTTAAAAAATGAAGGTGTTGGAGAATCCATGATAGAAGGTGTTGAAAAATCAACCAAAGGAAAGCTAAGATATGATACTATAGACCTTGATGAAGAAGATGAAGAAGAATAATAAGTGAAGAGGAACTTGTTTTGAAATCAAGGAATAGAGAAGAATAATATATTGAAGAACACATGTTAGGATCTGGAGAAAAAAACTCATTCAATTCATTTGGAAGAAACAAATCATGTTTTTGATCAACAAGTAGAGATACAACCCCAAGAATAGGTTGTTGTTTAACATTTTATACAGAAATAATCTTTTCAAGAAGTTCTACAAGTTTATCATTGAATCTCTATGACTTTCAAGTTATAATTTATTTATGTAATTGATAATTATTTAGAGAAAACAAAATCTATCTTTGGAGAAAAGAAAGAAGTGCTTTATGGCATATCCTATTCAAGTTAGAAATCTGTAAAAATATATTCTAGATCTCTCTTAGCTACCATAGCTGTTGATCAATCAAATAATCCAAATGAACGAACATATTATTCAATGAGAAATCTGATTTAGGATCATGTGATCAAGTTTAACAAGGTTTAGGAGGAGAATTGTAATCTTATTCAGGAGATAGAAGCTTTATGAAAATCCTATGATGATTTTGAAAAATTCATATGCTCCTATAATAGAGTTAGAGTTTGTTCAGACTCAAATTCATTCTCTTAAAGATAATTATGTGTAAAAAACAGATTTTGATGCTTTTAAGATAGAAATGTTTGATGAGATTGGGAAGATCAAATCTAAATCTATTTTTAAATCATATTTTGTAGATCTGAAATGGTATTTGGGGAGCCAGTTTGAATTCTTCATGGTAAGTGTTAGGCAGGCCAGTGCTTCTACCTCTACACCTTTAACCTCACCAGAACTGATTAGAAGATTTCAGGATATCACATTTTTCATGGAATATATGAATGACCATATTCAAAGTATTTAGTGTAATAGTGCACATTTTTCAGTGCTGTTGGATTATCAGATATATCTTTTTTCAGAAACTCACTTCAAGTGAACTAGGTATCAAGATACTTCTAAATAAGTCCAATGATAAATTAGCTCAGTTTTTTTTTCAAATAGAGGATAATTTGTATGACTTTTTGAAATTCAATTTGATTGATAATATGAAATTTCGTCAAGATTCAAGAATTATAATAAGGAAGTTAGGAGAAAATATTATAGACAAGCTACAATATCATATGGAAGAATTGAAATCAGTTTTAAAGCATCTCAGGTGCCTACAGAACCTCAACCAGCAAGCAATTCTGACCTTTAACCTTTCACCTGACCAGTTATCCACCTTGTTTATCTCTAGAAAAAACTATCTTAATGTATTTTTACAGTTTTTATTAATAATTTTTTTGTTCTTATTATTTTAAATGCTTTATTTTTATCATTTTTATGATTCTTTATCATTTATTATTTTTTATCTTTAATTTTAAAATCAATACCTTATTTATCCAAACAGTATATTATAAACATTCATTTACTATTATATGAAAAATTAATAGTTTTTTAACATTTTTTTACTTTCTTTTTGATATCACAAAAAGGGAGAGAAATTTGGGTAAACACGAACATTTAATTTTAATTATATTTTAATCAAAATAGTTTTTTAAAATGGAAATAATAATTTCTATTAAAATTAATTACAAAATTCTATATTTTCTGTTAGATATTTTATGGGGTTTGGTATCATCAAAATAGGGGAGATTGTTGGGCATGTATTGTCTCAACAATACTCTATAAATCTTATCAATTTTGATACTCACAGATACCCTTGTTTTTTTATGATAAAACAAAATTTTACTGAATTATTTATTGATAATAAATGAAACAATTTCCTCACACTATCCTAAATATATTAATTTATAGAATATTTGGGATTAGATCATCATTTGAAAATTTAATGGAAATTCTAGTTTTACCCTTTTAAAATTCACTGTAGTATTTGAAGAATAAGTCTTTTTTTGTAAATTATTTTGACTTAAAATTTTGTAACTGTGTTCTTTACTTAATGAGATACAAATTATATTTAGGACATGAGAGCTGGATCATGAATTTGAGTGGAGTAAATGTCCCATGAAGACAAAGTTGGACTGAACTATCCAGATTGGACATCACTTCACCATTTGGGCCGTATCTTCTTCATCTGGGATTTTATTAGACCCAAATTTTGAGAGAATCTCAGGGAAATGATTATCCAAAAATAATCCTTCTATACGGCCATCAAATTAATGCTTTTTTGAGGTCAAATATGCGGTGACAATGAGACTAAAAAATTTGGCCAAATTTCTCTTTCACATTTAAAAACGTTTTGTAACCCTAGTCCTCCCCAACTCTATTTAAAGGATTTTTTCACTATTTGGGAGGGTTGTTCAAGGATTTAGGAATTTTTGGCGAAAGATTGTATATTATTAACCCCTCATATTTCTTGGAATAAGTAAGTCCTTGTGCAAACATCTCTTCTAATAAGTCTCTCTTATCCCACCTCTTCTTTGTATTTCTTTACTTTCATGCTTGTATCTTGAATTTTTTTCAATTAATATTCTGTGTTTTTTTCCATTTTTATCATATTATTTATCTTCTTGGGCTGGAATATAAATGTGGAGATGAGATTGGGTGTTCCCCAATCAATCCATTGCTTATGAAAAACGTCTCCACGATGACAACTCTGCCAATGGTAGTGTGATTTATTTTGTAGTTGATCTAATCCATACACCCTTAATTTATTCATTTTGAATCCCTAAACATACTGTTATTCATAATTTGTGATCAATTAAATGAGTTTTAATTTCTAAGTTACTCGATCGACTTGCATTTGACCGCGTGGTCGGGCTTGTGTAAATAGTGAGAGTGAAACTTTAACCGAAAACTCCAATCAACTTGGGATATAATTTTAAGGTTAAAGTCTCATACCAAACTCAATTAATTCTACACTACAGGGAGGATATTATTACCTAATTTACCAATGAATACAAGTTTTCTTTTGGATCGCAATCAAAGTAGGGTGCTGCAATTGGAGGTCCCAAAGTTAACATAGGGCTCATTTTCACAAATTTGTAGTCTTGTTAATTTACGTAAGGTTCAAGGGTTGAAAAGATTAGGGAATCATAATTGAATTAATTATAATCATATGGTATAATGATAAATTAATGGTGAAGGGGGTAGATTAGATCAACTATGTCTTCTTATATAAGTTTTTTTAAAGAAATTGACTCTTTGATTGTAGCTTCTCATTTTCTTGTTTAGTTTACTGTTCGAAAAGTCACAAAACCACCCCCATATTTATTTTAATTTGTTTTGAACTATTTTATTACTTACTTCAAGCCTATTAATAGTTTTATAATTCACTTCCTACTTGAGATAATGACCTAGGTCAGCCACTGTGCTGCACTTAGTTAAATCACAAATATTTTTTTTGAGAGCGTGTACAAAAACGATCATCAAATTGGCACCGTTGTTGGAGAGGAAAGTGTTTTATTCAACCAATTTTAGGTAAGTTATTTATTCTTATTTTTTATTTTGTTTCTCTTCTTCTCCTCCCTTTTCTTTTTAGTTCTTTCTTCCCCACCTTTTTTTTCGGACCATCAATTGAAACCTCATTTAATGATATTGGTGTCCACTTATTTTCATTTCTATATTTTCTATGATTTATGAAACGATCCCACCCAAGGATCTCTTTGATCTAGACCCTGAAATTGAGTGTAGCCTTAGGGATCAAATCAAAAAATATCGGTCTATGGGGAGTGTCAACATTTACCCAACTGGGGAATTCCTTCACTCTAAGAATTTTTAAATTGGAAACTCTTCTAAAAAAATATTAAACAAGATAAAATGGCTGAAAATAACAACAATGAACTCAATAGGACTATTTGAGAGTTAGATTCACCTAATTTTAATTATCAACCTACATGCATTTCATATCCAACTCTCAAATTGGACTTTGAACTAAAATCTAGGTTAATTCACCTTCTTCCAAAATTTCATAGCTTATATGGTGAGGATACAAACAAACATTTAAAATAATTCAATGCGTTGTTATAAAAAATGAAACCAAGAAATGTCTCTAAAGATCAAATAAAACTTAGAGCATTCTCATTCTCACTTGATGGAACTGAAAAGGATTGGATGTATTATTTACAACCTGAAGATGTAACATATTGGAATGATTTGAAATGTCTTTTATTGTAGAGATTTTTTCCAGCATCAAGGACCTCTTCCATTCGAAATGAGATCTTAGGGATCAAGCAGAAACATGGGGATTTGATGCATGTGTATTGGGAAAGATTCAAGAAGTTTTGTGCAAGCTTATCGCATCTCCAAATCAGTGAGTAACTCCTCATATAGTACTTAAATTAAGGACTCAAAGCTATGAATATAAGCATGGTGGATGTCGCAACTGGAGGGGCACTGGTCGAGAAAACACAAGTATCTACACATGTGTTGATTGAAAAGATGGCATAAAACTCCCAAAAATTTGGCGATCGAGGCACCCCACATGTTAGGGGAGTACATCAGGTAAGTCGATATTCTCTTGAAAGTCATTTTATTGATACAAAGTTGGAAGAATTGACAACTATGGTGAGAAAAATTGATTTGGATCAAAAGACATCCCAAACCCCTCCTTCAAGGCCTTGTGGAATTTGCGCTGAGACAAGACACCCAACTGACTATTGCCCCCAACTAAAAGAAATATAATATTGTGTAGTAGTTTTTCCTAGGAGAACATTTTAGTATAAACAACAACCATATCCCCAAAATAAGTTTGATCCATTTTCTCCAACATATAACCAAGGGTGGAAGGATCAATCAGACATGAGGTATGCATCTAGACAACAATAAAGCCCACCCTTTTAAAAAATCTTCCAACAACCTATACCTTACCAATAGGGTTTCCAACAACCTCAAAGGCGATTTGAAGCTCAATCATCAACAAGTAAACAACAAGGGACTTCTCATCCAAAGGTAGATTCTAATACTGATGATCTTTTGAAACAAATTTTTCTTAATCAACAGAATGAGTTGAAGAGTCAAGGTTTAGAGCTTAGGGAGTTGAAAACTCAAATGATCCAGATTTCCACTGCCCTTCATGACCTGGTAAGTAATAATTATGAAAATATAATTTCCCAAACTACTCCAAATACAAAGGGTAATGTCAATGACATCACATTGAGAAGTAGGAATCAAACAACTGATAATTCTCCACCTACCATTCCATTAGGATTAACCTTAACTTCGGAGAATCCCCATTCAAGAAAAACTAATGAGAATCCCACAGAGAAAGTAAAAGGAAATAAAAATATTGATAATGTTACTCCTAAACCCCTTACCTTTCTAAACATGGTTGTATAAACCAAGAAGATGGATGAAGAGGCAATGAAAAAGGAGGTTTTGGACACATTCAAGCGTGTGGTGATAAACATCCCCCTTATTGAGGACATTAAGAAAATCCCAAAGTATTCAAAATTCCTAAAATAAATTTGTACTAATCGAAGAGGGATCAAGGGGAATAAGTGGATCAATCTTGGAAGGAATGTGTCATCACTCATTACACCAACTCTAGAAATGCCAATGAAGTGCAAGGATCCATGGACATTCATCATCCCATGTACCATAGGGGAGTTACACTTTTCTAATGATTTATGTGATTTAGGAGCTTCCATAAATGTTATTCACCACTATTTATTCTCTTCTTTACAAGTTGGTGAGTTGAATCCGACAAGAGTAGTGGTGCAGTTGGCAAATAAAGCTATATCATATCCAGTGGGAGTCCTTGAGGATGTACTTGTTCAAGTAAGAGGCATGATATTTCCAGCAGATTTATATGTTCTTAACATGGAGGATGATCATGTATGTTCTCTAGATCTAATTATATTAGGTAGTCCCTTCCTCAAAATTTCAAAAACAATCATAAATTTCCATGATGGTACACTTTCCATGGAGTTTGGGGATTAATTTGTGATATTTAATATTATGGATTCCATGAAATACCCCTCATAGGACCATTATGCTTTTTTATTTCCCATTTTGAACAACCAAATAAAAATTTCATGGAATTTTATTATCTTATGATTACTGAGATTATGAGAATTGGTTTTAGTTTTATGTCTAAGATCACTTGCACACCCATTTATAATGAACAATACTCTCTTAGATTTGATTTTTAAATGGATTCATATTCTGATTTTGATCATGTGAACTCTGATTATGACTTGGCTGTTGAGTATGTTGATGGATTTGATGAACTATTCTCTGATTTTGATGATTTCTATTTTGATATTGATGCTATTTGTGCACATATTTTAGTTCCTTCACTATCTCCATCCATACAACACCCCCTATATTGAAACTCAATCCATTTCAATGTAATCTCAAATAATCATACTTGTTGAGTGGTAAAAGATTACCTATTATCAATTCTAATAATCTATATTTTGAACATGAATAAAAACTTTTTAAACTTTTAAGGGAGAACATCAGGGCAATTGGGTGGACCTTGGGTGAAATATCTGGTATTATCCCCTCCATTTTTATGCATAGGATTCTTTTTGAGGATGGGGATAAACTAGTGAGGTATCTACAAAGGATACTCAATCCAAACTTTCTGGAAGTTGTTAAAAAAGAAGTTGAGAAATTGATCGAGGCATGTATAATCTTTCCCAGTTCAGATTCTCAGTGGGTAAGTCCTATTCAGGTTGTGCCTAAGAAAAGTGGTGTTATAGTTGTTAAAAATGAGAAAGATGAGTTAGTTCCAATGAGGGTGAAAAACAGTTGGTGTGTGTGTATTGATTATAGGAAACTAAATCAATCCACTTGCAAGGACCATTCCCCCCCATTTATTAATCAAATGCTCTAAAGACTAGATGGGAAGAAACATTATTGTTTCTTGGATAGATTTTCTAGATATTTTTATGTTTCTATAGCTCCAGAAGACTAAGAGAAGATAAAATTCACCTGTCTATTCGATACATTTTCCTACCGAAGTATGCCATTTGGACTTTTAAATGCCCCAGGTACCTTCTAGAGATGCATGGTGAGTATTTTTTCTAATTTTCTTGAGACCTGCAAGGAGGTATTTATGGATGAATTTTTAGTATATAGATCCTCATTTGATTAATGTCTAAGTAGTTTGGGAAAGGTGTTGAATCGATGTATTGAGAATAATCTGGTCTTGAACTTTGAAAAGTGTCATTTCATGGTAGAGCATGGAATTCTGTTAGGGCATGTAGTTTCAAAACATGGGATAGAGATCGATAGATCTAAGGTAGATATCATTTCATACATACCCTATCCTTTGTGTGTGCGTGATATTAGATCTTTCCTAGGGAATTCAGGGTTTATCGGCGCTTCATCAAAGATTTTAGTAAGACTGCTCTTCCTTTGTCATGATTAATTTAAAAGGATTCTGGTTTTGTGTTTGATGATTCTTATAGGAGTTCCTTTGATGGTCTAAATTAGAATCTTACAATTCCACCTATCATAAAACCTCTACACTGGGAACTTCCTTTTGAGCTTATGTGTGACTCCACTAACTTTGAAATTGAGGCTGTCTTATCTCAGAGGGTGGAGGGATGTTCACATGTGATTTCCTATACATCGAGGATACTTGATTCATCCCAACCAAACTATACAAACCTGGAAAATGAGTTTCTTTCTATCATATTTTCTTTAGATAAATTATGTTCATATTTATTGGGCTCTAAAGTAGTTGTTTTTTCTGACCATGCAGCCCTGAGGTACCTCTTGAAGAATCCAGATGCAAAGCCCATGCTAATTCGATGGATGCTCCTTCTTCAAGAATTTGATATTGAAATAAAGGATAATAAAGGGTCCGAAAACCTGGTGGAAAACCACATGATTAGTCTTACTCACACACTAGAGGATGACATCTTTGACCAAGTACCACTTTGGGACACTTTCCCTGATGACCGTATTTATTCCATCTTAGGTACACTTCTGTGGTATGCTGATTTGGTGAACTATCTTGTTGAATCTAAAATACCTTCAAATTTAAAGAAACATCAAGTCCAAAAATTAAAAAGTGAGTCTCAGTATTATGTGTGGGATGATCCATACCTCTGGCGCATGTGTAGTGATCATTTTATTAGGAGGTGTGTTCTAGATCATGATTTTGAGTCTATTCTTCAATTCTATCATACACTTGCTTGTCGTGGACACTTTGGACCCCAACAGATATCTAGGAAGGTTTTGGACTCTGGCTTATATTGGCCCAACTTATTCCATGATGCCCATGTATTTTGTAAGTCATGCTATCATTTCCAACACATTGGGAACAATTATAAGAGACACAAGATGCCCCAAAAACCCATACTATTTTATGAGATTTTTGATGTGCAGGGAATTGATTTTATGGGTCCTTTTGCTAGTTCATTTGGTTTTTTGTATATTTTGGTTTCTGTTGATTATGTGAGAAAATGGGTGGAGGCTAAGGCCACTAGGAATGATGATTATCATGTTGTAGTGGACTTTGTCAAAGCACAAATTTCTTGTAGGTTTGGAGTACCTAAGTCTATCATTAGTGACCAAGGGACACACTTTTTCAATCGGAATTTGGATTCCCTCCTTCTGAAGTATGGGGTGACACATAAAACTTCAACACTATACCACCCTAAAAAAATGGCCAGACCGAGGTTTCAAATAGGGAGTTGAATTTTTTTGGAGAAAATCGTGCAACCAAATAGGAAGGATTGGAGCAAGTGATTGAATGATGCGTTTTGGGATTATAGGATGGTATAAAAAACTCCCATCAGTATGTCCCCATTTCAGATTATTTTTGGGAAAGCTTTTTATCTTCCCATGGAAGTCGAGCATCGTGCTTATTAGGTTATAAAGAAATGAAACATGGATTTGACCCAAGATGGAATCTAAAGGAATTTGAAAATTCAAGAGCTTGAGGAGATTCAATTATCTTCACATGAGAACTCAAGGCTCCGCAAAAAAAGGTAAAAAGCCGCTCATGATAGAATCATCCAACACAAGGAGTTTCATGTTAGAGAGAAAGCCCTTCTCTACAGTTTATGACTAAAGCTGATGCCTGATAAGTTGCATTCCATATGGTTAGGTGCTTATATTGTATGTAATTTTTTTTATTATGGTGCAGTGGAGATCACACAAGAGGACACTAGAATGATCTTTACAGTCAAAGAGCAACGTTTGAAGAAATACTTTGAGAGAATTCCTACTGATGCAGTGGATTTCATCACACTGCATGACCCCACCATCACTTGAGTATATTAGGCTGTTCCTAACCCCTTCACTTTTTTTAATTATTTTTCCTATTTAAAATTCTGATTTTCATGTACACATATCATCTCATAGGATCACTTTTAGGACAATGTAATATTTTAAGTGTGGGGGAGGGGACAACATTTTGAGGTAGATATTTAGGATTTTCATTTGTGTGTATTGTGTGTATTTTATATTAATTTTTTGGTTAAAATTTTCAAAAAATAAACAAAACAAATATTTATATCATGTCACATTCTCATGTGGAACATATGGAAAATGTATGTTTTTAAAATTCATTGGTAGAATGATAATCACGAGTAAGATTTCATCATCAAGGGTTGATTTTTATAAAAATTGAAGTTGTTGATGATATGATTGGTTATGTCATAATAAAACCTTTTAGATTTTGACACCATTTATTGTGATTTTTTTTCATAGTAAATTGTGTCATTAATTTATCTACACATCTTTTCAAACTATCATGACTTGTGAGTTTCTCTTACCCAATTGAATGTGTATCTAGGGTAAGTAATTATTTTCAAGTTATAACACAGTCTTTCCATATGTTCTTTTCTCTTCCGATCATTTTCATTACTGTACCAGATTGACATATGTGTATGAACCTAATATATGACTATTGTATGCCCTAAAAAAACAATATATATATATATATATATAAAATCAAAAATAAAAAAAAATCAATAAAGAGGGGAGTGAAGAAATGTTCAACATGTGGGGATATTTAGGTCGGGAGCTCATGGTTTGACTTCTTGGAATGCTTAAATGAGTGGGTTTTGGAATTTGATTGCAAAGGATGTTGAACATGTTTGATGGAATAGAATCAGGTAATAAGAAAAGTTTTTATTGAACTAAATATACTAGATAAAGAGTGGAGAGACAAGCTTGAAATTATTGACACACACACACACGTGGGGAATTAGTGTCATGGTATACCCATGAATTATTTTTGCTCTGATTAGTGTTATTAATCTCACTGGATTTTTTTTATACAACCTATGAGACAATTAATTTAAAATTTATTAATATTGACTCTTGATTTTATTCTTACTTTTCCTATTTTTCCACTATGTATTGTGGAATATGAACATGCATATCTTATCAAAAAAAATTGTTTGGAATACATGATATGAGGTTTTTCTCAGGAGTGAAAAAGGTTAAGTGTGGGGGAGTTGATAAAACACAATTTTATTGAATATTTTATTGATAATAAATGAAATAATTTCCTCACATTGTGCTAAATATGTTAATTTATTGAATATTTGGGATTAGATCATTCATTTGAAAATTTGATGAAAATTCAAGTTTTACCCTTTTAAAATTCACTGTAGTATTTTGGGAATAAATATTTTTATGTAAATTATTTTGACTTAATTTTTTTTAACTATGTTACTGACTTAATTAGATACAAATTATATGTAGGACTAGGAGATGGATTGTGCATTTGAGTGGAGTAAATGTCCCATGAAGACAAATTTGGACTGAACTATGGACATCACTTCACCATTTAGGACATATTTTCTTCATATGGGCTTGGATTGGACCCAAATTTGGAAAGAAGCTTGGGTACATGATTATGAACAAATAATACTTGTATAAGGCCATCCAATTCTCGAATTTTGAGGTCAACTATGCGTTTCAATTGGGGTTAAAACATTTGGAAGAATTTCTCTTTAACATTTAAAAATGTTTTGTAACCCTAGCCCTCCCCAACTCTATTTAAAAGATTTTTTCACTATTTTGGAGGGTTGGATGAGGATTTGGAAAGGTTTTTATAAAAGGGTGGATCTAGGAAACCCCTCACATTTCTTGGAAGAAGTAAGGCCTTTTGCAAACATCTCTTCCAAGAAGGATCTCCTCTCCCACCTCTTCTTTGTATTTCTTTTCTTTGATGCTTGTATCTTGAATTTTTCTTCAATTAATCTTCTATGTTTTTTTACTTTTCATATTCTTCTTATTCTTCTTGGGATGTAATATAATATTGAAGAAGAGATTGGGTGTTCTCCAATCAATCCATTTCTTATGCAAAACATCTCCACGATGACAACTCCTCCCATAGAAGTGTGATTTATTTCGTAGTTTATCTAATCCATAATAACTTAATTTATTAATTTTGAATCCATAAAAATACTATAATTAATAAATTGTGATCAATTAAATGAGTTTTAATTTCTAATTTACTCGATCGACTTTCGTTTGATCGCGTGGTCAGGCTTGTGTAAATCGTGAGAGTGAAACTTTAATCGTAAACTCCAATCAACTTGGGATAGAATTGTAGGGGTCAAGTATCATAAAAAACTCAATTAATTATCTAATCTAGAGAGTATATGATTCCATAATTTACCACTGCCCACAAGTTGGCTTTTGGATCTCAATCAAAGCAGGGTGCTGTGATTGGAGGTCCTAAAGTTAACCCAGGGCTCATTTTCACAAATTTGTGATCTTGTTAATTTCCATAGGGTTCGGGGGTTGAAAAGATTAGGGGATCATAATTGAATGAATTATAATAATATGGGATAATGATAAATGAACGGTGAAGGGGGTATATTAGATCAACTACATCTTCTCATATAAGTGTTTTTAAAGAAATTGACTCTTTGATTGTTGCTTCTCATTTTCTTGTTTAGTTTACTGTTCGAAAAGTCACAAAAACACCCCCATATTTCTTTTAATTTGTTTTAAACTATTTTATTTATTACTTAAATACTATTAATAGTTATATAATTCACTTCCTCCTAGAGAGAATGACCTAGGTCAGCCACTTTTCTACACTTAGTTAAATCACAAACATTTTATTTGAGAGCGTGTGCGACAATGCTCATCATTTTACTAATGATATTACTTTAATTATATTTTAGGAAATTATTATTAATTATCTTATTTATTATGGAATTATATTCATGATTTTAATTCACTCAGAATATTTTTAAATTGTTTGGAACACTATTAGGTTTATTCTGAAAACATTGTTCATACCCTACGTTCAGAACATAACGTAATGAATAAAACCATACACTTTGGAAACATGTATGGATCATGAACCTTACATTTGTATTCAACATTATATTGGATGGAGGTGAATATGGGTAACCAACCATACAAAGGAAGGAAATTATGGATAAATAACCTTACATTTTAATGGAACCTTATGTTTCTAAAGAGAAGAAAGTATGGTTAAAGAACCCCGTGTAAGTAAGGAACCATACATTTAAGGAAAAAATGTATGGTTCATCAAAATTAATTTTATGATCAACCTTACATGGTCAATATTATGTTTATAGAATTAATACTACGTATTTTAACCATAAATTTGGTATTTTTTCATTTTGTGAAGGAACCCTACATTTGAATTTTCAATGTCGGAGATTTATTTCGTGATTTTATCCAAGATTTCTGCAACAGTCTTTACAGAGTTACATGCTGTTTTAAGATCATTTTAGACCAATTCAAAGCTCTATATTATTGATTCAAAGAACTATATTCAATGGAGAAAATATATCCTATTCTAAAGGGAAGTTATGACACCCCCGATAAATTCATATTTGAATTTCCACGATCTATCAAGTGACTTTTTCAGATCTAGAATTCTAAAGTAGGCACTTTGCTTTATATATTCTCCCAGTGTATCATTTCAAAATAAAAGATAAACAATTCAATATTTTTAAATATTATTTCATTATCATAAACATCTCTTATAGCGATGTTGAAATTAATTGTCATTTATGAAAGAGGCTACACTTTAGAGACATATATGTTCAATATTTTACTACTGTAAGTTTTGCTGCTTTTAATTGAAGATCTTTTTACAATCAGGATCGCTTCAGATTTACAATTTCTTTAAGACTTTAATTTCTAAATAATAAGACCTATCTACTATTAATTTTTACTTCTGCAATTGTGAAGTTCAACCCGATTCATCTTCAAATTAATCTATTTTGATTTGTTGGAGTTTCAACTACTCAAACTCAGTTGTGGTGGAGTATTGACTTCTCGATCTAATATGTGGATAAATGGTTCCCTGTTAAATAACTAAAAGGTTATTTTTATTCTTATTTATAAAGGTTTCAACTGTATCCACTCAGTTGTATATTTATGGTGTTATGATAAGAGAACCTTTCTATTAAAATTCACTAAGATCACAGAGATAATAACTGGTGAAAAGTACTAGGGGATATTTATTACCTAAACCACTATAAAAAGATATTTTCTTTATTTTTTTATATTATGCTTATACTCATTACAAAAGTAAACACTGCATATCCATATAAATCACATATGGTGTCAAAAGTTATAATTGAGGAATTTTCTTGAAAAGAAAAAATTCACCTCCCCTCTTATGTTACTTTATATTATTCTGACCTAACAACATATACATAATTTTACCATTAATTAACAACTTAAATAAATCTAATGAAGTATATTTACCCCTAGCTTATCCTTTAGAATAGTTAATGCTCACTTGTTGAACTAATTCTAGTAGCCTTTTGGATTACATTTGTTTTAAAGGTTCCTTTCCCCAAAACTAAGTATATATATAGATAATTCCAAATGTATTTAGCTTTACCAAGAATAAATATCAAACTAGGAATATCCATGGTGTATAATTTAAGTTTTTCTTGACAAAGATTTATCTTCTCACAACTAGGTAAATTAAGTCTTACATCTTATATTCATCAAGATATTGACTATGATTCATGTACTACTAAACTATTACTTGAGTATTTATCACCTATAAACAACATTAATTTCAAAACCTGGAATAATATATACTTGTGTCCAAAGACCACGGGAGATAATTTTTTTATACGCAATTAAATTTCAACTTGAATCATTAACTTGGCAATTTGAAGTCCTGTACTTCTCACCATTGACATAGGAATCACCCTTTCCAATTTTCTTAGAGAATCACCTGAATTCTAGAAATGTTTTTCTACTTGGTTACTATATTTCAATACACATGTGTGATAAGAATATAGTATTAAATACCCAAGAAGTAAATATGAAACATTACATTTTATTACAATGAATAAACCTGAATAAGAAGCGATAACTTGTTTCTTTAATTCAGTTAATTGAATTTAAACTTATATTGTTTTATTTTATGATATGAAAAGAAAATAACCTTTGTTAATACCTCTTTCATTGAAGGACATTGAAAATGTGCTTTTGGAATTACTTTCCATTGGCCTTTTACCCTGACTTTCAATTTGTTTTCCATAATAATTAAAGATTAATTTGTATTTTATATTTTTATTTACTTGGAGATCCTTACCTAAATAGGTAATTAAGCGTTTACTCTATACTATTTGTTTTGTAACCTAAAAATAAACTTGAGTAAATAGGTGAAAATGATATGAGAAAGATATCCATTGAAAGATCATGATCCATTTTACAATTTACACATACTAGTTTAATCATCACCTTATTCATATCTTGCTTCACTTTCTCCTTTAAAACTTCTCAGAGATGAGAATACATGTTATATCATACATGTACTGATGTATCAATCACAACTAGTATCAGAAGATGATGATAACATAATTAAATAACCATCATATACTCTATACATGAGTCTCCTATAATAAATTTCTTACCCTTACTTCTTAAGGTAACTTAACAGGTGTTGGGGACACTAACACCTTGATTTTCCTATATCATAGTACTATTCACAAGCGCCTGTACTATTCTTGGATACTCATACTGATGTAGACATTTAATTTGTACATTTTTTATCATAATTATTTATTAAGGTATAACTTTCCATTTTCTACAAAAGTAAAATTTTATAAGATTGTACTTCTATATTGATTACCGATTTAGACATTTTGATTAATTAATTAAATATATCCCACTATTTTATCGAATTCTAGAAACCCGCTATGATATAATCGGAATAATTTGTCTCTTGAGTATTCTAGTGGAAAAGATCCCCAAAACTCCCCTCATAGTTTATAAGATTTTTCTATGCCACTACTTGGAGGGTTAAAGGTATGCATTTGGTTGGCCAACCATATTAACTCGTAGTTCCTTAATATATTGAGTGAACTCCCAAATTCTTAAATCATAACTTTATTTACTCAACACTTGACTCTAAAATTAAAATAAGCTAGATTTGGTTACTTCTTTTCTACAAATTTAGTTAATTAAACCATCACTCTCATAATAATTCCCCATTAGTAAGAGACACCCTTAACTTTGGTATGACGAGCACCCTGAACACCTAGTTTTGTTCAAAGTCGAATGATGGAAGGTGGTTACGACTTAATATTTCTTTGAGGAATCTATGTTATTAATGTAATGAAAGAAACCATTTTCTATCTTATTAGAACGTATTATGTGATATCAGTCATAATTGACCATGTTAGAAATAAAAAATTTATTGTGTCACATATTTATTTTATCTATAAATGCTTGTTTATTATTCTATGTGATCATGCTGAAACAATGAATTCACAAAATAATAAAACATAAAAATAAAATAAAATGATGACCTTCTCATGATCTGATCCTAATGGTAGATCCATTGAGTGATTAATGCATCAAACTAGACCCTAATGGATATTCCTTGAGTCGCGTCGCTTGCGGTTTGAGTTGTATCACCTCCCATTGAATGCATCAAGCTCTTTTATGATGCATCGCCATAACTTGGAGTGAAAAGTGTCACTCCTCATCTCATCATTATATAACAGTACTCACTCGCAAGTGAGGGGAATTGGGGAGTATAAAAATAGAACTCTTAATTGGACACACAGACCCTTATACATTTAATGACACTGAGACGACACACAAATCGCCTTTTATTAATTAATTATTAAAAACCATGTAATAAATAAATAAATAAATAAATAAATAAATAAATAAAACACAAGAAAAACTTTCATTGGCCAGTCCATGAATCATGACCAGTGAATATTCATTAACTCACATATTTAAAATTAAATGTATAAATAAATTAAACTTGCATTAAAATAAACTCAAAGGCATTTTATTGAATTAAAAATTTAACTCTTATTTTTAATTCAATCATCACATCGCTTGATCCCATTAATTAATTTTTTTTAAAACTAAATTAACTAAATAATTTAATTTAACATAAAATTAAATTAATTAAACCTGAAATTAATCAAAAATTAATATTTACTTAATTTAATTTAGTGTAGTGGTACTCGTGACGCTCCCTGGTGGATGTAAAGCCTGAGGTCCCAGGTTCGAATTACGGGGGAGGCATATTAAATCCTAATAAGGAATGGGGACAATACCTACTATGTTGGTGGACCCCATAGCTCAATCCTGGTATTGGGGTTGGGGAGTGACCAAACTATGACCTGAATGTGGTGTAGATATGTTAAAAATGCACCTTTTTGTTAGACTCGTGACGCTCCCAACAACAGACAAAATACCCCGCAACCCACCATTCTATGAGATCTGTGACATGGGCCACTAACTTGGGTCGAGTATCTGGATATCTCCTCTAGTCAGATGAGGATTTATTTTTCCTCCCTAAAGATTTGAACCAGGGGATGATTGATATAATAGCCACTGAGGAGCATCTCTGGTACCATTGTTCCATATGGCGTAGTGCTACCAGAGATTCTCCCCAATGGATATTATGCAAGTCATACCTAGTTTGAAATATTTGGGGAGGAAAAATAAATCCCTAACTATCTTGGGGAGATATCTAGATACCTATCCCAAGTTAGTGGTCCATGGCGCAGAGCCCACCGGATGGTGGGCTGCGGGGTATATGGTCCATTTTCGGGAGTGTCATGGGTCCAACACCAACCAATTAAGGTTTCTAACCTTCTAAAAATAAATAAACAATGGAGGTAGAAGGGGAATAATTCCTAATAAAATCAAATAAAAATAAAATCATCACAAACAGATCAAGAAGCAGCATTTTTTATTCTCTCAATCTCTGATTCTTCAATCCCATTTTAGTGGTAACACACCTTGTATTTATAAAGGGAGGGGTCCCTTCCATAGGTGTATTCCATAGAGTTTCTTAGTAGTTTCAGGTGGTAGTGGGCTAGGTTGTGTGGTGATAGGTTATGTCAAGGTCATCATCAAGCCCTATGTCCTTCTAGATGGTCGGAGGAAACTCTAGTAGCAAGAAAGGAGGCAATCTTCCTTGAAAGGGGTTCATGGAGGTCGACCAAGACCTCCAAGGTCATCCATGGGGGTTATTGGATTTTTTTGTGTGGATACCAGTTCAAGATCAAGCTTGATTAGTGGCCAAAATGTCAGATTATAGTGATTTTAGATGACTGAAGTGATGGATAAGGGTGGAAGGGGGCAGTGAGGTGGTGGAGGTGCGGTGTGGGAAATATCCAAGTGGGGTTGAGTAAGGCCAAGGCGAAGTGACACCATTTTTTTAATTTTTGAATAGCACTATGGTTTATTCATACCAAATTAAAAATTTAGGTGTTTGGACTCTCTCTTATATTAATCTCTCCCACGCCAATGCAGTAATGAAGTTGGACTAGTGTCGTAGGACACCTACCACCGCCGAAGATTCACACCCCAACGAAGCACTCCTCCCAACTCCACATGGAGATACCACATATTCCATTTCATTGCACCAATTATTCATTTCCATGGGATCCTCCCCATGTCCCATTCTCCCTCACCACTCAAACAAGACCTCTTGGTGGGACACATGGTTGGCTAACCCTACTAGTCTGGATAAGTGGCGTGTGGCCCATTAATTGAGGGATAGCCTTGGTATAGCCAATTTTTTTAACACCTAAAAATATTAGACAATGAAAATATTAAAAAATTTAATTTTATCATAATATACATTAAAATTATTTAAAAATACTTAAATTATGTTTAAAAATATTCAGGATATATGGGTATGTCAATTATTTAATATTTAAAGAACATACGTGATGAGTCAGACCTGAGATAAGAGATTTCTTCTCAATTTACCTTCATCAAAGAACATTTTAATGTTATGGAACTAATTTAATTTATATGGTATATATAATTTCACTTTTACATATTATATCATAAATCCTACATAATTCAATGTATTTTAAGTAAAAATTTATTTTACTTTATCCAATGGGATTTGATTTGTAAGTTACCAAGTGATAAGGTGTTTGTTAACTCAATTTCCATTCATTAGGTTATAATTTTACTTCCTCATCTTTGTTGTGAAATGATTTATAGTGAATGGATCTATAAATTGTTTTATACTATATTTATATATTTTTTTGTGTATTTACATATGTTCACATAATCACTTTAGGGATTAATTATCACTTCAAAATTTATGATATTTGTAGGTGTTTTCTTTGTCTCAATCTCTTTTTTAGACATGTTTCATGTTGTGCACCATGATTTACTTGTATGGTGTACTTAATTTCTAATGAATTAATTTTAAAATATTAATTAATTTAATTCATGGGATTTATAGATCCATATCATACTATTTATTACAATTAATTTTGATTTGATAGTTATCAAAGAGATAACGAATTTATGTTACAATATTTTTTCTTTTCGAGATTATTTATGTTCAAGGTTCCTTTTAGATAAATCATATAAAATTATTTTTTTAAAACACATCCCTTTTATTATCCTTTAGTAATTAATGTTGTTTAAACGTTTTTTTCCATTTTATCACTTACTGAATAAAGAAACATCAAGAAAGTTGTTTATAAATAATACTGATCTTGTATCTTCTTTTAGATCTGGAATATTTCTCTTCCATGTCTATATTTTCCTTAAAATTATTTAGATAATATTTTTAATATTATATAATGATTTATTAAATAAATTTTTACCCATGTTTTAATTTAAAAAAAATATTTAAAAAGAATATTTCTATCATTTTCTAAATAATATACTTTATGAAATTTTTTACAAAAATGTGAAAGTAATGTTTTATTTTAACTTATACAACATGAATAAAATTTACTAACATCATGAATACTTAAATATTTTATGATTCCTTTAAAATTTTATATGGTTCTTATTATATAATTTTTTCTATGATATTTGGTAAATTTTTAGATTTTAAAGGTGATTCCAAACTGAAAAGGGTATTTTCCTTAATAAATATTCTATGTGATCATTTAAAGACATTTTGATCAATATAGAAAACCTTTGATGTTATGGATTTCTTATAAATTATGTATATATGTCTCTTACATACATATATATATATATATATCTCATTATCCCTCCCTTTTATGAATTAATACATTCCTTAAGTCCATTCATCAAATTCCTTATTTGTAAAACATCCTATGATTATGACATGAGGCACAATTATGAAACCCATTTCTTTCCATGGGTAATTCTTATGTTTATTAATTATGATTTATTTTCTTTTTATGGAACATATAAGTATGTACATGTTATAATGGGTGCGTCCAAATAGTGCTATAATTCATTGGGTAATGTTTTTGTCTCATGTGACGTTATATATGATATTAGGGAGTAAACCTAATCCATTAAAGGACACTTTCCACCATGTGATGTTTTCCTGATAGTTTGAATTGACTTATGATTATGTTATGTTATATGTTTCTTACAATTTCCTATGTTTCATGATATTATTATACCATGTTCTTTATGTTATTCTCTCATGTGATTATTCATGAGCCTTCTCTTTTATGATATCATTCTATTCCTCATTTGATTTTTAATCCCTTATTAAGATTTATATCTTACCATTTTATTTTATATATTACCCAGGTTATCCAATAAAGTTTTAGTATCCCAAATACATTTAATATCTCACAAAGTAGAATAAAAATAAAGATTTTATGTTTTAGTTTCTTTTTGATGTTTTATGTACATATCCTTCCAAACACACTAGGTCTCGTGATCTTTGGGTTGTAATTATTGTATTTTTATGTTAAAAATCATGTAATAATATGTGTAAAAGGGTTGGGTCACTATATTATGTTACGTTCTATATTTACTGGCTATAAAAATCAGATTTATATTAATACATGTAATAGGTCCTCAAATCATGTAGTGGATTATCTACGAGAATTAGATAGAGGGGAACTTAATTTGACCAGATGTTTCTTTCTATAAGAAAGGGGTTCACTGACACACATGAAAGATGTAATAATAGTGTACTTTTAATTAGTAATCTATTTAATGTATTAGAAAACTGATTGTAATTCTTGTATCTTATGACTTAAATGGAATTCTAGTGTTTCCACCATGAATACAAGACATATTTTTTAAACCATGTAAACCAATGTGTTCTTTATATTTTTTGGTTTAATTATTCTTATCTTGAGTTTTTTGTGTGTTAAGAGTTTTTTTGTGCGTGTGAGGGACACTTTATGTGGTGAGTAGGGTGAGAATACTTCCTATATTTCAGTATAATGAGTGGTGGGAGTCTTATTAATGATATGATTTTGATACATGTATCCACTAATGTAGATTAGAATTTTATGAGTTCCATAATTCTTGTTTATCAATGCTAAAAGAACATTGATGTCGTAAGTTCCCTTAAAATATAGTCTCTTTTATCTGTTCTAGAAAAAGTGTTGATAAAGGTTGTCTTTATGAGTGCTAGTTTTTAGCACTGATAAATTGTGAGTTTATCAGTATTGGTTCTATCAAAGATTTTTTATAACTGATAAACACATCCTTTATCAATTCTAGAAAAGAACTAATAAAACCATGGTTAATTATCAGGGATCAAAAATAGAAATTTCAATGCCACCCACCCACCAAACCCCTTTATTATCACCAACACACCCCCTCTATCAATGCTCATCTGCCCACCTACCTACCCCTACCTTTATCAGTTCTCATCCAACCACATGCCTGCCACTTCGTTTATTAGTGCTTGAGCCACCCCTAACTAGCCACCCACACACACTTTGTCCTGGATTCGAACCTAAGACCTCTTTTCCCTATACTTGTGCCCTGGACACTACTCCATATTGATTTCTTTTATATTTTATGATATATATCTTTATTTATATATACTTAGATACATATTTTTCCATATATTTATTGATATATTTATTTATATTTATATAATTATTTTTAAATACATTCATAAAATATGTTTGTGTGTGTGTAATTATGTGTGTATATATATATATATATCTGTGTGTGTGTGTGTTAATATATCTAAATATATATATATTAATATTTATTTACATATACTAGATATATATATAAATATATATCTGCTTGTTAATGCATACATTTTTATTTTAAATAAAATGGATAATAATAATTTCCATATGGTTTATATGTTTAAAAATATATTTTACATATAAATATGTTTAATATTTATGATGAGAATTGTCACACATGCTCTCAAAAACATTTGTGATTTAATTAAGTGCAACACAATGGCTGACCTAGGTCATTCTTTTGAGGAGGAATTGAATTAAACAACCCTTAGTAGGCTTGAATAAACTAATAAAATAAGTGAAAACAAATGACAAAAACTTGGGGGTTTGGTTGTGATTTTAAGATAATAAACAAAACAAACAAATGAGAAGAAACAATCAAGGACGCAACTTCTTTAAAAAAACTATTATGAGAAGACATAGTCAATATAATCCACCCTTTCACCATTCATTTATCATTATCCCATATGATTAGAATTCATTCAATTGTGATCCCCTAATCTTGTCAACCCCTGAAACCTATAGAAATTAACACGACCACAAATATTGGAAAAATGTACACTAGGTCAACTTTGGGACATCCAATCATAACAAACTGCTTTGATTGTGATCCAAAATCCAAATTATGGTCAATGAACAATTAGGGAATCATCTCCTCCCTAGATTTGATAATTGATTGTGTTTTGGGATAATACTTGAACCCTATAGTTCTATCCCAAGTTGATTGGATATTGCGATTGAAGTTTCACTCACATGATTTACACAAGTCCGACGTCACAGTCAAGTGAAAATAGATTGAGCTCCTTAGAAAATAAAACTCAATTAATTAATCACAATTTAAGAGTTACAATATGTTTATAGATTCAAAATAAATAAATTAAGGGAGCATGGATTGGATCTACTACGAACGAAATCACTCTTCCATGGGTGAGTTGTCATCGTGGAGACATTTTTCATAAGAAATGGATTGAAAGGGAAACAAAAAATCTCATCTATAATTTTAGATTCCCGAAAAAAAGAAAAATATGAAAATGAAAAGATAAGAACACAGAAGATTTATTTGAAATAAAAGTCAAGTTACAAACTTGAAAACAAAGAAACACAAAGTGGTGGTGGGAGATGAGAGTCTCCCGGGAAGAGATATTTTCTAAAAACCTTACTTCTTACAAGATGTTTGAGATGTTTTCAAGATCCAACCTCATGGAAAAACCTTCCCAAATCCTCAAAAAACCATCCAAAAGAGTGAAAATCTCATTTAAATAGTGTTTGGGAGGGCTAGGGTTTCAAATTCCAAAAAGGGTATATGCGTCTTTTGGTCTCTAAAAACTACTTAATATTGAGATGCATTTTAGACCACCATAACACGTGAACCACATGTCACTTCAGTTTAATGAAATACTCTAAATTGAGTATTTTAACTCTTACCAAAATTTTAGCCACATACAAACCGTAATTCAAATGTTATGGACACATTATTGAGGTGGGTTCCAGTTTTCTGAATTCTCTCCATCCCTTTATTAATGCCCATTTTCATCCCACTAAATATGCTATCCAGCTACCATGGTATGAATAAAAAATGTATAAAATTTAGTCTTTAATATCAATGTAAAACTTCAATTCCAAATTTGGTATATATAAAATGTTATCATAAAAATACTATGGTAATACTAAAATGGTAAAAATAGAATTTCCAAGAAATTTACAAATTCTATCCCAAAACAAAATTTTTCTATTAAATCATCAAATTAAGATTAATGTGGGAAAATTATATAAAATAATATCAAAAAAATATTCAAAAAAAACATTTATTATCAATTTATTTATAAAAATAATTTTTTTATATGTAAATATATACAAATATGTATAAATTTAATTATAAATAACACTATAATATAAAAAATAATAAAATTTAAAAACCATAATATCTATATGAATTTAATACCTGAGAATAAATTCATTCTTCACTAAAAAACAAAATAAGATTCTCTTAAATGATGCTGAAATTCAGTCAAATATTAAAAAATTAGGGCATCCCAATTAAAAACATAGTTTTGGAGGGCTTTTAAGCGCTTTATGACCATAAAAAAATTGTGACCAAGGTCCCTTTGATGATCACAGTGTATATCTTTACACAGACTTCAATTTGAGATCTTGTAGAGCTCAAATGGAAAAATTAGACAAAAGTTTTGACTGTTTGAATTTTAAGTCTTGTTTTCAGCTTATCTTAAGATATTAATTAATTAATTATATCACCAAAATGTTTTTAAATGTCTATTACTCAATACTAATTAGACAATTATTAATTAATTTTATTTTTTATTTATTTTATAAACCATTTTCACAAAATTTGTCACATATTAAGTGTAAATACATATTTATTATTATATAAATCACATTTAAGTAAATATATTATTTATATATATTAGTATAAATATTTTGTATATTAAAATATTATTTTTAATATCATATAATTTTTTTTATGAAGCCCACCTTTATCATCACTAACAAAAACACTCATAAATACCACCTTTTATCATCATTTTTAGTGCTAATAAAGGGTATCAATTAATAAATATAATTTTATATTAGTGATCATCCAAGAATCATACAATGAGCTAGATTTCCAATAAGTGGTATTAGGGATTGGTTTAGTGATCACTCATCAACACACTCTAAGGCATATCAGGTAATACTCACTCTTACATTGAAGTTATTTCAGTTTTAGTGGGAGTTTACTATTATAAAAGGGAATGAAATAAAATTAAAGTAATATTTAGATCTATAAGTTCAACAGAATGGATTTTAACTTCTAAAGAATGCAGATGGGGGATCATCTAATTCAAAAGGACATGGATGTTTCATTAACTAGTGTTTGTATGGAAAAGATAGAATAGCTGGAATGGGAACACTAAGATTTGGAAGCATTGGGTCTAATTAGGATGGCATTGTCATGGAACCTGGACCTTAACCTCTTATAAGTGAAAAATATGGTGGAGTTCATGAAATCCTAGATAGATATGTATGAGAAACCTACAATGCAATGGTTATTCACCATGAGGCCATCAGAAGGAATACCCATAACAGATCCAGTGAATGACTTCAATATGTAACATCTCAGGCCCGGGTTCCACTTCACGGGTGCCCCGAACCTGGTTGGTCACATGACATCAAGCGCATTTCTCCAAATGCCAGAGTCTGCCAACAAGTAGCGAGGGCCCATGCCTGATAGTGTGGAAACTATGCCCTCATTTATCAAAGTGTAGCGTAGTGGAATAAAATAAATAACATACAACAACAGCGGAAGCAATAAACCATACACATGGAAAATAAACAACTGCAGTAAAAGATAACCAACAGTTATATAGATAATTATGAAACATGTCTAAAGTTTTAAGAAAACAGCCAGAACATGTTACACAACAATACAATACAGTACAATACAGAGTACAAAAAAAAACAGTCGGTAGCATCGAGAGCCTAAGCCTGGTCCCATGCTCCCCTACTCCTCACCAGCAATAAAGTACCTGTATAAGGACCCATGCCCTTATCCACACCTGCAGAAATGTAATCTGTTTGGGCTGAATACATGACCCAAACAGGGTGTGAGAAATAATCCCAGTACGCACCCACCAAAGGCCCGTGCCCAACTGTGTGAAAATACGCAACAAAAGTGTGTAGTAGTAAATGCAATAAACTAAGAAGTACTCAAAAGTAACTAACTTTACCAGTTATATTTCCATTTTATTATTCATTTAATCATTCATTATAAGAAAACCACCACAATGAATTTCTATGTAAACAACCAGTGTACTCAGACATGCAAAGCCTTACCCTCAGGTAATCAAAAATGTAACCCGCAGGTAATTGCCCATAGGACTAACAGATATTGCCCTCAGGCATACAAAGTTTCTCCCTCAGGCACAGAGTGTATTGCCCACAGGCACGGAAGAAGTTTCCCTTAGGCTAAAAGATGCACTGCCCTCAGGCTAAGTAAAACAATTCCCTCTGGCTAAACAAGTAACCGGGCCATGCCCAATATGTAAATAAGCAGTACACATACAATTCCTCTCAAGGAAAAAAGTAATGTGCAAAATTAACATGGAATACCCTCGGGTATCCTGGCCAAATGGCTAAACAGAGGAACGCACCCCTGGGGTGGTCCTATATCCAAGCAGCGATCCCAAACAACCATTTATTATCACATTTAAATTTCCTATACAATTCTAGGTATTTAATTCAACAATGCCTCAGCCCTATGACACCCCATTCATGGGAGCATATCACTACAGTACACAAAACACACATCATTTGGAAAATTAAACAACAAGCCACCTACCTTAAATGCCCCTGATCAGTATACTCGAATGTCGCTTCCAGAAACGCCCAAGAATTATATAGATATGACGTAGAAGGAAACCTGTTCAAACTCAAATAACTTCCATTAGAGGAAGAATTGGTAAGAACTACGCAAGGATATGGGAGGGCTTACCCGTGGGGTTTCAACGTGATCGACGAAAGCGGAAACGGATTCCCAATGCTCAATCTGGTGGTCCACGAAGGTTTGACCGTCCTCTCTCGAGCTCCCGTCTGGTTCTAAGACAATCCTGTGAACATGGTTGGATACTTCCCATTTTAAGTGAAAAAAAAGTACACGGTGTGTACTTTTGACTACATAGTGTGTACTTTCCTTATTTAACTGTTCCTCTGGTAGCACCGCCAAACTGTTCATCCGTCGACATGAGTACACGACGTGTATTCTCAACTACATGGCATGTACTGTCACCCAGCTGGAGGCTGCTCCCACCGCCTTACTGTTTCGTCTGCCGACTGGCCAAATGGCATGTAATGGACCACTACACGGCGTGTAGTCAGTTTTTACACCCTTAGTCACCAAAAAGGCTACACACCCTGTGTAATCATCCCACACAGCCAAAGTACATGGAGTGTGGAAAATTACACGGCGTGTAGTCCCAAAATTTAGGATTTTCCCAATTTTCTTTATTTTCTCAAAAACACTTAAGGAAAAGAGAAAAGAAGAAACCTGTACCTCAAAATTAAGAACCGGGTTCTTACAAACTTCCCCCTTAAAGAAATTCGTCCCTGAATTTCCCTTCCAAGGGTGGTGAAGATATAGCCATGAACAACTCTGGCCACTGAGCACGTATGTCGGTCTCCTGCTCCCAGGTTTTGTCCTGCACTCAGCCATGCTGGCATAGAACCCGTACGAGAGGAACTAACCAGACTCGGAGAACCTTCGTGCTCCTATCGATGATACAAATCAGATGCTCCTCAAAGGATGCATTTAACTCAATCTCAACCTCCTCGGGATGAAAAACGTGAGACAGGTCTGAATGATAGCGTTGAAACTGAGATACATGGAAGATGTCGTGCATGGATCGGTACCTCTATGGTAACTGCAACCGATAGGCAACCGACCCAACTCTCTCCAGAATCTCAAATGGCCCCACATACCTTGGTGAAAGTTTACCCTGTCTCCTGATCCGCCTATGCCCCAACCTCGGTGAAAAACGTAAGAAAACCTGATCCCTGACCACGAACTCCAAGGGTCATCTACGGCGATCAGCATAAGATTTCTGATGAGACTGTACGGTATCCATCCGCTTCTGAATCAACTAGACCTGCTCAAAAGTCTCCTGCATGAGACATGGTCCCAGTAAAACTGCCTCACCTGCCTCTAACTAGCATAAGGGTGATCGGCATGACCTACCATATAAAGCCTCGTAGGGTTCCATCTCAATAGTTTCCTGGAAACTATTACTGCAGGAAAACTTGACTAGGGGTATATGCTTCTCCCAAGAGCCCCCAAAGTCTAGGATGCATGCACGCAACATGTCCTCTAGCACCTGTATCGTACACTCTGACTGACCGTCAGTCTGAGGGTGGTAAGGTGTGTTCAGAAGCACCTGTGTACCCAGTGCCCTTTGAAAACTCTGCCAGAAGAGAGATGTAAAACGGGTGTCCCTATTTGAAATTATAGAACGAGGAACCCCATGGATACGTATGACCTCTCAGATATACAACTTCCCAAGCTCGTCAACACCGAAGGTCCCCTTGATCGGAAAAAAAGTGAGCTACCTTCGTGAGTCTGTCCACAATAACCCACACTACATCATTTCCTCGAGGTGAACTCGGAAACCCAGTCACGAAATCCATCACGACCTCATCCAATTTCCACTATGGAAGGGGTAACTGCTGTAACAGTCCAACTGGTATCTGATGCTCTGCCTTCACCTGTTGACAGGTGGAACATCTCATAACAAAAACAGCTACATCCCTCTTCATACCCGGCCACCAGTACTGACATCTCAAGTCACGATACATCTTGGTAACTCCGGGATGAACTGCCCAAGCTGAAGCATGAAACTCCCGCATCAGCTCCTCGAGTATATCCCCTGGAACTCAAACTCATCCATGGAAACACAATACTTCATCACCGCCTATCGTCCAACTAAGAGAAGGGTACTCACTGGTCACCGACTCCCATAGAACTAGGACTTCTAAAATAGTTATCTATCACATCCTCAATCTATCCAGGAGGATAGAAGTCACAGCTAATGATGAAATATAGATCTGCCCCTGACTGTCGTGCACCTTCAAATGCATCTCAGAGAACAAAGCCATAAGCTTCCATTCACCACTGGCATCCTACACTGCCTATATCTGAGTCTACCTGCTCAGTGCATTAACAACTGCATTACCTTTACCAAGTGTATATGCAAGCTCAAAATTGAAGGACTGAAGGTATTAAACCCACCTTCACTATCTCAGGTTCAAGTCACGCTGGGTAAAGATGTACTTGAGACTTTTTTGGTCCGTGAACACCATAAAATGTTCTCCCAAGAGATAATGTCTCCAACAGCGCAACTCATGAACAACTGCAACCAACTCGAGATCATGCGTCGGGTAGTTCCTCTCATGTGGCCTCAATTTCCGAGACCCGTACACAACTACTCGATCGCCCTGCATCAACACATCTCCTAGCCCAATACCTGATGCATCATAGTAAACTGTATAACTCTTCCCCTGCTCTGGGAGTATCAGGATCGGTGCTAATGTCAACTTTTCCTTCAGCTTCCGGAAGGCTGTCTCGTGAGATTATGACCAAACAAACAACACACCCTTCTTAGTCAAACCCGTAAACGGCGCTGCTAAGCGGGAGAAGTCCTGTATGAAGCGTCTGTAGTAACTAGCCATCCCCAAGAAACTCCATATTTCAAACACATTCCTAGGATGCTCCCAAGAAACTACTGCTCTCACCTTCTCTAGGTCTACTACAACTCCTGCCTCTGAGATGATATGACCCAAGAAGTTAATCTGGTCCATCCTAAAGTGGCACTTTGAGAGTTTAGAATATAGCTTATGCTCTCTCAGTGTACTCAATACGATCTCAAGATGGGTGGCATGGTCGTGTAGAGTGTGAGAGTACACCAAGATATCGTCCACGAATACCACCACCAAAGAATCCAGGTAAGGATGGAACACACGATTCATCAGAGCCATGAAAACTGCTGGTGCGTTCGTGAGTCCGAACGACATCACAAAGTACTCATATAGACCATACCTACTCCTGAAGGCTGTGAGAGGTATATCAGATGGTCTAACATGCAACTGATGATATCCAGATCTCAATTAAATCTTCGAGAACACTTGTGCACCTCGAAGTTGATCAAAAAGATCATAAATCCTCAGCAAGGGATATCAGTTCTTGACCATCAACTGGTTCAGCTTCCAATAATCCACACAAAGACTGAGGGTACCGTCTTCCTTCTTCGCAAAAAGGACCGGAGAACCCCAAGGAGAAGTACTGGGTCAGATAAAACCCTTTGACTGTAACTCCTATAACTATCTCTTGAGCTCCTGTAACTCAGGTGTAGCCATCCTATAAGGATTAATGGATACCGATACCGCTCCTAGCACAAGCTCAATAGAGAAATCCACCTCACGCTCTAGAGGTAGACCTAAAAAGTTGTTCGGAAAGACATCCATGAAACGATCAACTAATGGAGGGAAAACCTTCTGACAAGTCCCCTGATCATCCAGAAATAAACTCGCAAGCTGGGCTGTGACTCCAACTCACCCATGATGTTCTAGTCCAGCTCAACTTGCCTGAACATCCCACTCGCCCTTGTATAGAAACTCTCCACCCTATGGTGACGTGAAACTCACCCAGAGACGATAGCAATCCACAATGGCTTGAAGGGGAACCAACCAGTCCATCCCAAGAATGACATCATAGCTCGTCATCTCTAAGACATAATGGTCCCAAAGGAAGTGACACCCACCAACCTCGAGGGGGAACTCCTTGCACTGACGCACACTAGCCGTTCTAGTTCCCAACGAAGTATCTAACGTCATAACAGCAGCATAAGAAGAAAAACAGATCCCAAGGCTCTACACAACGAGCACATATATGAAACCATGTGTAGCACCTATATCAAAAAGTACGAAAGATAAAATAGAAGCTACTAGAATAGTACCTCTGACAGTAGAAGGCATGGGATCTTGCTCCTGCTGGGTCTGTTGCACTACATATGTCTGCCTAGTGCCGCGACCCTATGACACAGCCTGGCTACCCTAAGCTGTCCCACCCTGTTGCCTCTGAGATCCTGGTGTCTGGCTACCACGAACACGTCCACCATCCCTGCCTATACGCCCTGATGTATTATAGTTCCCTGACTTGTAAGAAGCTACTGGTCCTGCCCCCGCATGCAGAGTCTTCACAGAACCCCTCTCTCTAGCCACTGGTGGAAATGCCCTGAAAAAGCGCTGCAAATAAACCATCTTTCCACAAGCTCAGAACTCCACTGGGTCTCGTGGACACTGAGGTCTCTTGTTCCCATTTTTAACACACTAGTAGCATATGACCTGGCCACCTGAAACATTCTTCTAGCTGGCACTTCCACCATGAGAGAATTCCATTTGTCTCTTCCTCTTACCAGTAGAAATAGTACTGGAAACTGGTGCTGAACCGCCCTGGACCACACCACTAGCTTCTCGCAGGTTCCTCTCTGTAATCAGTGCCTAGTTCACAATAGCATGTACTGAAGGCAACCTGAAAACATTCACCAGTGCTCGGATGTCATATCGAAGACCATCCTCAAAGCGTCTAGCTCTCAGTGTCTCATCGCCCACCAGAATAGGTGCAAAACGCTGAAGCTCGGTGAAACGAGAAGAATAATCCATCACTGACATAGCACCCTTCTGTAGGTTCATGAACTATTGAGCTCTATCTTCCCTCAACATCTCTGGGAAGAAGAAGTCATAGAAAGCTGTCTGGAAATCTTCCCACACCATGTCTCTGTGATGTTCTGACTGGGTGGTAACATCCCACCACCTCTTGGAAGAATCATGCAGCATATAAGTCTCGAGATTGACTCTCCACCCTGGAGGTGTATCTAGGTGCTCAAAAATAGTTTGCATTGACCCCAGATGAGACTCCGCATCCTGTGGTCCGCCATCCCCTGAAAACGTAGGCGGATGCTGCTGTTGGAAGATACAAGTTAGTTTTGCCATAGATGTGGCAGCCAGCGGTTCTCCCTGAAAGGTCTGAATGAATCGCATAAGGCCTTCACGGAACTGCGCCTCCGCGCCGGTGTACAGTATAACGGCTGGAGCCACATCTAGCTCTACTGGAGGATCCATTGGTAGCCCATGGCCTACCATCTCTGGAGTATAATCATTGCTGCTCTCTTGGAGAACAACGCGTGGTCGTCTCGGCGGCATGACTCTACAAGGTCAAACACACACCTTAGATCAAGATTATCACAGTATGAAAATAAAGGAACCCAAAGGGGAATAGGAGGAAGAAGGCATTTAATATTTGAAAAACAAGAATACATGGTGTGTATACTGACTACACGACGTGTACCTGACTTCTCTTCCCTACCCGAGTCCTTTACACAACCAAGCCACATGACTCCCGTTAAACAAAACTACATGGCATGTATAAAATCTACACGGTGTGTATGGTGTAATTTTCCAACTTCCCGTGTTTTTTGTGACATGGTTGACTACTTGGATTGATACTACACGGCGTGTACACCACTCCATCTTCCCAACCACACGGCTAATTCCACACGGTCTGTCCTCAGACAAGACCACACAACGTGTCTCATAGGTACACGACGTGTACTAGACAAGCTTCGCCGACTCGTGTTGTCAGTTACAAGGCCGGATACATGGATCACACTACATGGCATGTTCCATACACACACGGCATGTACACGAAAGGATTTCACCGACCTGTGTTGTTAGTCACACGACCGAATCCCAAGTCAGAATAAACGGCGTGTTTCCATAGTGGACACAACATGTATGTCTTAAGGCCTCCTCCGTCCGTGTTGTTAGTTACATGGGCAGAATCTGGGTCAACACTACATGGTGTGTACATTCGGTACACGGTGTGTTTTCCCCAAGCATTTTCCTTCCCCGTGTCCCTGCCCACATGGTCTATGACACGGGAAGGACTACACGGCGTGTACTTAGGGTACATGGTGTGTACTCAAAAAGTTTTCTTTTCTTCCCGAACAGAAGAACACACACGACATGTTTAAGGTACTACACGGTGTGTATATTGGGTTTCCAGACAGTATGCCTCAGAAACTTCTCTAGATCCTAGAAAATACTGAAAAACAACACCTAACTGCCAAATTCTGATCCGTGAGGGCCCATACTCCCCGCGAATCAAAGTTTGGCATCTTATATGAGTTATAACCGGATAAACCATCAATGATCCACCAAATTCCAGTCAATGAGGGCCCATACTCCCCAAAAACCAAATTTTGGCGTCTATTCTATAAACAGGCTCACACAATAATACCTTATCAAACAATGGGTATCTATCAAAGCAGCTATCACAACATTATGATTTTACTAGCACAACATCTATCATAATAACATGCAAGATCTAATGCACCTACATATCATGGAAACTATGCATGACATGCGATTTCTAGCATGTTCCTAAATGATGTATGAGATAACATACCCGCATCTCATCAGGTTGAAACTAAATAGAACCCATGAATAATTTATAAACAGCACAATCACAAGTGCGTCACCCTTCGGTGAAAATCAATTCAACTGTAAAATTGAAAAATCAGAAAAATTGCAACATGAGGTAAATTGGCTTTTCCCTGTACACGAGTTAGCTATGCCTGGGCACAACTTATTACCAACTACCGTTCTCGTCCTATCCCTGACTAAGGCTCCAAATAGTAAGTCAAAGAAATGAACCTCCCTTTGATACCACTTAGTAACGTCTCAGGCCCGGATGCCACTCCATGGGTGCCCCGAACCTGGTTAGTCACACGACCTCAAGCGCATTTCCCCAAATGCCAGAGGCTGCTGACTAGCAGCGAGGGCCCAGGTCTGATAGTGTGGAAACTATGTCCTCATTTTTCAATGTGTAGTGCAGCGGAATAAAATAAATAACATACAACAATAGTGGAAGCAATAAACCATACACATGGAAAATAAACAACTGCAGTAAAAGATAACCAACTGTTATATAGATAATTATGCAACATGTCTAAAGTTATAAGAAAACAGACAAAACATGTTACACAACAATACAATATAGTACAATACAGAGTACAAAAAAAAAACAGTCAGTAGCATCGCGAGCCTAAGCCTGTTCCCATGCTCCCCTACTCCTCAGCAGCAATAAAGTACCTGTATAAGGACCCTTGCCCTTATCCACACATGAAGAAATGTAATTTGTTTGGGCTGAATAAATGACCCAAACAGGGTGTGAGAAATAATACCAATAGGCACCCACCAAAGGCCTGTGCACAACTGTGTGAAAATACGCAACAACAGTGTGTAGTAGTAAATGCAATAAACTATACAGTACTCAAAAGTAACTAACTTTACCAGTTATATTTCCATTTTATTATTCATTTAATCGTTCATTATAAGAAAACCACCACAGTGAATTTCTATGTAAATGACCAGTGTCCTCAGACACACAAACCCTTACCCTCAGGTAATCAGAAATGTAACCCACAGGTAATTGCCCATAGGCCTAACAGATATTTCCCTCAGGCATACAAAGTTTCTCCCTCAGGAACAAAGTCTATTTCCCATAGGAATAGAAGAAGTTTCCCTCAGGCTAAAAGATGCACTGCCCTCAGGCTAAGAAAAACAATGCCCTCTGGATAAAAAAGTAACCGGGCCATGCCCAATATGTAAATAAGAAGTACACATACAATTCATCTCAAGGAAAAAGTAATGCGCAAAATTAACATGGCATACCCTCGGGTATCCTGGCCAAATGGATAAACAGAGGAACGCACCCCCAGGGTGGTCCTAGATCCAAGCAGCGATCCCAAACAACCATTTATTATCACATTTAAATTACCTATACAATTCTAGGTATTTAATTCAACAAGGCCTCAACCCTACGACACCCCATTCATGGGCGCATATCACTACGGTACACAAAACTCACATCAGTTGGAAAATTAAACAACAAGACACCTACCTTAAATGCCCCTGATCAGTATACTCGAACGTCGCTTCCAGAAATGCCCAAGAATGATGTAGATATGACGTAGAAGGAAAACTGTTCAAACTCAAATAACTTCAATTAGAGGAAGAATTGGCAAGAACTATGCAAGGATATGGGAGGGCTTACCCGTGGGGTTCCAACGTGATCGACGAAAGCGGAAACAGATTCCCAACGCTCGATCTGGAGGTCCACGAAGGTTCGACCGTCCTCTCTCGAGCTCCCGTCTGGCTCTAAGCCAATCCTGTGAACATGGTTGGCTACTACCCATTTTAAGTGAAAAAAAAACAAAGTACATGACATGTACTTTTGACTACACAATGTGTACTTTCCTCATTTAACTGTTCCTCTGGTGGCACTGCCAAACTGTTCATCCGTCGACATGAGTACACGACATGTATTCTCAACTACACGGCGTAATTGTCGCCCAGCTGGCGGTCGCTCCCACCGCCTTACTGTTTCATCTGCCGACTGGCTATATGGCGTGTCATGGACCACTACACGACGTGTAGTCAGTTTTTACACCCTTAGTCGCCAACAAGGCTACACACCCTGTGTACTCATCCCACACGGCTAAAGTACACAGAGTGTGGAAAATTACATGGCGTGTAGTCCCAAAATTTAGGATTTTCCCAATTTTCCTTATTTTCTCAAAAACACTTAAGGAAAAGAGAAAAGAAGAAACCCGTACCTCAAAAGTAAGAACCGGGTTCTTACAAACTTCTACCCTTAAAGCAATTCGTCCCCGAATTTCCCTTCCAAGGGTGGTGGAGATATGGCCATGAACAACTCCGTCCACTGAGCATGTATGTCGGTCTCCTGCTCCCAGGTTTCGTCCTACACTCGGCCATGCTAGCATAACACCCGTATTAAAAATAATATTTATTCAATTAATAAAAATTAATTGGAGAAAATACTTACATAATGTCAAAATAATATTTATTCAATTAATAAAAAAATGATTTTTAAAATATTAAAAGTGTTACAATTTGAGTAATTTATAGAATTAAAAAAAAATTAATTGGAGAAAATGACATATTAATGTTTTTTTAAAATATTATATTTGAATTAAAACTTTTTCTTTATGTCTTTTATGTCAAATTAAATGAATAGTGTCAAAATTGACAATAATGATATTTTATCAAAATAATATTTTATTAAATTATTTAAAATTCCTAAAAATATTTAAATAATATAAGGTGAAAAGTATATTTTTTAAAATATCATAAATTTTCCATTTATTTTCCAATTTTTACCTTATAACTAAAAAACTACAACCCTTTAATATTGAAAAAGTTGTTATCGTAATTAAAATTATAATTTGTTAACTAAGGGCTAATCAAAATGATAAGTTTTAAAATGATGCCAAAACTTGTATAAATTCTATTGGTTGGTGTTATTACAATACTATCCCACCTTATCTTAAATCACAGACCATTTTGAGGAATTTTATTGAGAATTAATTAATTATAATTTAATCTTTTGAGAAATTCCAAAAGTGCCCCTAACATCAATTATAAAATAGAACCTCCCCCCTCACTTATTCACACCACATTGTTTCTTATATCTTGAACAAAATATTAAAATTTACATTATAATCTTACCTATCCACATTTTATAGGTTCTTTTATTCGAAAAATAACAACCCTAGAGCGCTCTAGAGGAGATCTAAAGGAGTCATTTCAAAGAAGAGACAATCGCCTTAACCAATCACTTTCTTTTCTACTCTTCTTTATCTCCTATAAATCTATGTAATGTATCATAAAAAAATAAATTAAATTTTCTTAATATTATTAAATGTTATTATTATTATAAAATCAAAATTATACACCCTCTTTCTCATCAAACTAGAAGTGAAATTATCCCCCATGCATATGTTTGACTTACCGTCTCCACGTAGTGATACAATTCATTTTTCATCAAAATATTTTCTGAATGGGTATTATTATGGGTTTAATATTTATATATTATATTTATGACATATTTATACTTATTTAATTATAATATCAAATCTACCTACTCACCATCCAGTCCTTTGGGAAACAATAACATTGTTCTTGTGTACATGTTGACTACCACCTTCACGAAGCGATATGATTCATTTTTCATTTATATTTTACTTGGGATGGTAATAAGGAATAATTTTATTAATATATATTATATTTATGATATAATAATGATCCTATAAAGGTTAATTAATAGTTATCATTCTTTGGATCCATTCGTCAAAAAATGAAAACAATGTTCATGCGTACGTACGACCTATTGTCTCCATGAACGGTGTTGTTCATTTTTATATCTGTAACTTTAATGGATGAATATAAATATATATATAATGAATATATATAATATTTATATTTTTTAATATTATTTAGATGATGAAACCATGATAAATTTACAAGTAATAGAACCATTGAGTTGAAATACTAATGACAAACGAAATAGTTTACAGCCAAAAATGATGGTTTAATAAGAAAATATTGATAAAAGGGGGTATTGAAATGTTATAAAGGGATAATATATGATGTTATAAGTATGAAAATGAATCTGGTATAGAATTAAAATAAATTTAATTTATTATACAGGAGGTTATAATGATTTCTAAGCAAGGAAAACTTGAGGTAACAGTTTTATGTTACAATCTCATTGTGTATTAGGATTGTTTATCATTAAGTTTCCAATGATGAAATATTATGATCTATATATCAATAAACTCATTAATTTTATAATATTATGGTTATTTATTGAAAATACATGTTTTGCTTTTATTACCCTCACCTTAAGTACTCAATAGTTCAAAAATATTTTTTACAGAAAATCGACTTCATTTCTCTCTTTGGTCGAACACCCTTTTCTTCAATATCAATGTTTTATAAAAATGTTTCAAAGAAATTTTTTACTATTATTCTATTATTTTTTAAAGTCATTTTTACCCATGTTTTAATTTTTAAAAAACTATTTTAAAGTAATCTTTTTTTCATTATACAAATGAGGTACATTGTGACTTTTCTGAAAAAAGTATGGAAGGAATGTTTTTTAACTTATACGAATGAATGAATTTTCCCACCATCATGACTAATATTTTTCTTTGAAGATTAATTTAAAATTTTACATGTTTCTTTTCAAATAATTCTTTCCTTTATATTTTTTTAGATTTTTAATAATTTATTTCCAAAATGGAAAGGTTATTTTCCTTAATAATGTTTTAATGATCTTTTAATGGTATTTATATTCATCAAAGAAAAAAAAACCTTGATTTCACTTATGATTTACTAGGTATATTATTGAATTATACCATACTTATTATTTATCTCTATGGTTTATGTTTATTATGAAAATATTTTAATGAAACTCGTTTCTTTTCCATGGGTTATGCTATGATGAAATTATGAAATATTTATGAAACCCATTTCTTTTTCATGGGTTATACTATGATGAAATTTTTATGAAACCCATTTATTTTCATGGGTTATGATTTGATGACTATTTTATGATATTGTGGCACACATATATTTTGTTTTAATTATTTGATGTGTGGGACCTATATCTATCTCAAATACATTGGGTAAATATTGATATCTCATAAGATAAACAAGACTCGAATGGGGAGTGAACCCAATTCAGTAAAGGACTATGCCCAATATGATTATCTTGAGAGTAAAACGTGACTACTATGATGGTTTGGGATGTGAATAAATTCAAATATGATATTATTTTCAAATATCCTTGACTACTAATGAAATTATTCTACATTCTTATGTATATGTGAAAAATCAATGTCTTATGCCCATATTATGATTTCATGGTTCATGATCTTTGACTCCATTATGATTTATGCCTTATAAACTACCAATAATTATTCCATGACTCAATATTATGATTAATGATATTCAGGTTATGGTTTTTAATGTTAATATCATGTTCTCATACCTTTTTTTTCTTAGGTTATGCTTATATGATCATTGTTATTTCCCTTTTATCCTTATTAAGCATTAGAACTCACCCTTTATTATTTTTTACTTTCCACAAGTTACGAATAAAGGTATTAATTTTGATATGTCTAATATGGGTTATATTTATGAAGAAATAAGTGGGAGAAAATATACACATTTTATGAACCAGTTGTTTATGTTTCCAAGTTTCCAATGATACTATACCTAAACTATTTTATCTTGAATCGAAATGTTATATAATGAATATTCATCTATTAAGATTTAATATCTATATATGAAAGGTATGGATCTCTATAGTTGGTATCAAATCAAGGTTTAGTTTAAATTTAGAAATTGGGATGAGAAAAATTTAGTAAGAACTCTTGGGATAAGTCTAAGTATAGGATAAAAGCTTAAAGTTTTTGGTAATGATCATGAATGACCTAGGTTAAGCCTAACTTTTCATAGAAGAGGGTGTAATGATTTAGGCATCCTATAAATTATTTTTCATGATTATATTTTTTCCTACTATGATAATTATTACTCACACTATGATTTTGGTTTTAGTCAATGGCTGGAACCTAAAGGAATCATGTTATTACTGAATGTGATGGACAATACAATGATTGTACTCCTAAGAAACCGAATGTTATGGGATATATAATGAAAAATATTTTTTCTATGCTAAAAAAACTTTCTCAAGGTATCAATCATTCTGAATTACCAAATTATCAAAGGATAGAACACTGTTTTATTGAGTCCTTAATGAGGTAACATACACCTTCTTTTAGTGGCCCCACTAATACAATATTCTCTAAGAAATGGATCAGTACTTTTTAAAAGATAATTTTTGTTATTCAGTGCTTATAACAGGAGAAAGTTATTATGGCTATTTATTATTTGAAAGGTGAATTATATAAATAGTATTCTCTTATCAAGAACATGAGAGAACAAGAAGAAATTGAATCAATAGAGTGGGATGAATTTAAATTCTTATTTAAAAAAAAGTAATTTCATCATATTATTCAGAAAAAAATGGAGAGATAATTCCTCGAGTTAAAGTAGAAGTATGATAAATATGTTGGTACTTATGAGGAAAATTTCTCAAGACTCATGAGGTATGCTTATGGTATTATCATCAAACTTGAAAGCAAGGTTGACCGATTCTTCATTGGATTAAAATCAAGTCTCTAAAGGGATTTATCCATAAGTGACTTAATTAGATATAAATAAATCATTTGATGTGACATAAAGATGTATATGGAGATTGTAATGACCCATCAATATCATGGTTTTGATAATAAAATAAAATACAATTCAAAGGAAATTATAAAAACCATAGAGAGAAGAAGACAAGACTTCATTTATTCTTAAATTATAGAAGGAAACATGGGGGAAATTGTCTCATGGGAACTAGTAAATGTTTTAAATGTGTTAAGGAAGGTCATCAGGAAATCAAATGCCAATGTTATGGGAATAAATTATCTAATGATGCAAATAGAGAGAAATCTCCACAAAATCCACTAACCACACTCTAGTGTTTTAAGTATAAAGAGCATGGGAATTATTCTAACCTATTATTAAATCCAATGGTCAATGATGATGATCAACATTAAAAAACTCTTAATCCTAAATACAAAGGGAAATATCATATTATTACTCTTTATAATGAGGGGTATGATAACAATGTGGTGAAAGTTACAATTACCATCCGCTCTAGAACTACTAATGCCATATTTGATTATAGATCTACTCACTCTTTATATCTAAAGACTTTTATAAGGGTATAATTGTACCACCTAAAAAATTAGATGTTTATTTATTAGTAAAAACCCCTAATGGTATGATGATTTCTTCCCAAGTCTATGATTCTTCTTCGATTGAAGTTTGATGGAATGTGTTTCCTGAAAATATTTTCATTCTTCCTCTACTTTAATTTTAGATAATTTTGGACATGTAATGGATTTATTTACATAAGTACCACATCAATTTATGAGTAAGAGATGTTATGTTTGATATTTCGAACCAACCTATGATCGACTATCAGTGTGATGAAAAAAAGAGAATTTTTGATGTAAATTACATCCATCGTATGATCAAAATTCTTATTTAAAATGGGTGTTTATATTAGATGGTTGGGGAGAAACCAAACATCATAGATATGATTATTGTGTAGAAGTTTATTAATGTATTTATAGAATAGTTTACTGGACTTGAACTGAATTGTGAAGTTGAGTTTTCAATAGAACTCATACCTAGTGATACACCTATTTCCAAGTCTCCATATAGAATTTTCCCAATATAGTTGCAAGAATTGAAGAACAAACTCTTGGTGAGTCTTTAAAAGGGATTCATTATGAAATGTGCATCCCCTTGGGGTGAACCTATTCCATTTTTTAAGAATAAATATATAACAATATGACTCTATATTGATTATCAAGAACTTAACAAGATCACTATCAAGAAAAACTATCCTCTACCCTATATTTATGACTTGTTTGATCAACTACATAGAGCTAAATACTTTTCCCAGATTGATATTTATTTTGAATATCATCAATTGAGGTTCAAGAATGAGTTTATACCCAAGACACCAATCTATACATGGTACGAACACTATGAATTTATAGTGATTCCATTTAGTCTTACTAATTACCCACTAACTTGATGGATTGAATAAATAGTCTTTAGAGATTAACATGATCAATTTGTGGTAGTATTTATAGAAAATGTTCTTATTTATTCAAAGAGTAAGGAAGAACATGAAGATCACTTGAGGATTGTGTTGAATAACCATAGGAAGTAAAATCTTTATACAAAATTTACTAATGTAAATTTTAGCTTTAGAAAGTTTCATTCATGGGTCATATAATGTCAAGTGAGGGTATATTAGTAAACTCTCTAAAGATAGAATTTATTAAACATTGTCCCAAACTAACCATTGTGATTGAGATCTATAGTTTTCTTGGTTTTGATGGATATTATTGGCGCTTTGTGGATACATTTTCATGACTATCAAATCCACTCAACAAGTTAACTCGAACGGGATCCAAGTTTCTTTATATGGATGAATGTGAGGAATGTTTTAAGGAAATAAAGATAAGGTTAGTTAGTGAATCTATATTTACACTACCCTAAAATGGAGAAGTGTTTGTAATATATAGTGATTTATTAAATAGGGGACTAGGATATGTCCTTAGGAAGAATGATATGGTTATAACTGATGCCTTATGAAAATTGAACGTATATGAGAAAAATTACCCAACTCATAATTTGTTGTTTGCTACAGTAATTTTTGCATTAAATATATAGAATAATTATCTATATGGATAAAGGTACGACATATATACTGATAAAAAAAGTTTAAATTATATTTTCACTCAAAAAGTGATGAAAATGCGCCAAAGAAGATGGTTTTATATAATTAAATATTATGAATTCTTAATACATTACCACCCTAGGAAAGAAAAAAAGGTAGAATATGCTTCGAGTAAAAAAGATCATGTTAGATTATTTATGATTTAGATCACAAAAGAACTGCTATTTATGGAATTTTAAAGGGTTGATCTAGAAATATTAAAGTAGAGAAATCTTATTTGGATCAAATTAATGTTAAACCATCTATTTATGTGAAGATCAAAGAGCCATAAAAGGAAGATGTATAATTGAAAAATAAGGTAATAAATGTTCCTAAGTTCAACCTTGATTGTAATGGAATAATAAGGTTTATGAACTATGTATGTGTCCCATCATTACTAGATTCAAAGAAGGAGATTCTGGATGAAGCTCATAATTTATCATTATCTATTTATCCTAGAAGTAAGAAGATTTATAGATATTTTAAAGAGTATTTATAGTGGTATGGAATGAAGAGAGATATTGAAAACTATGTTTCTTAGTGTTTGGTATGTCAGCAAGTTAAAGTTGAGAGACATAAGCCTAATGGGATGTTACAATTGTTGCATTTGGTGTACTAGAACCAATTTTTGTGTACTTTATGATAACCTATATTCATAGTTTTGAATATTAATAAACTTCTTACCACATCATGATTGTTCTTATTCATAATATAGTATGTTATAATGTCCTAAGAGTAGTTGTCGCACTAAAAGGTCATAGAAATTCTCCACTATGATAAGAACCCAGAAGTTCTATAATAGAATTCTAAAATATATGTTCTATAGATAGATGATATAATTTTAGGGACAAAAAATTTACAGGCTATTAGGGGTAGAGACTCATAAGAATTTGATTCAACTTATCATGGTGTACACCCTTGGTAATTTCTAGCATATGATATTATGAAAACAAGACTCACCAGTAGGAAATCCACATTTATATATGAAATTGGATGTTACTATCTATAGATGTGTGTATTGATCCTTATACTTTAATATTATTATTAATGAATATTATAAGTTACATAATTTGATGTATTGATAAAAACCATGACAACATATGTTCACGGTAAGGTAGGATATGTTGGGTGGGTCATGAGAAATATTGGATTAATGAATAATGTGATAAAGGATTTGTACCTCTTGTTCATTAATAGAAGTTGATATCTCAAGTTCTTTTATGGAAATTATATATCCTAAATTAATCCATGGCCATAACATTCTATAGGAAAGTTAATTTTTTAGAAATTCAAAGAAAGTGACTTTGATCACATAGGTTGATGGCACCAGCATGCGACATAATTTATTAGAGATATCATGATAAAGGGATTATATTACTTAGAAATAATCTGTATGAGGTATTATGTCATTGTGACATTAAATTCTTTCTATATGGGTTCCTTGGTGTATTGGTAGATGCTAACCTTGGACTTTAGGTTTCTTCACCTAATGTTACTGAGAAAGAGGCCTAGAGGGTCACACACTAAGTGTATTCATAATCCCAGTTAAACAATATATTGTTATTTATTATTTAACAATTAAAAAAAAATATTATTCTCACATTTAGTTTAATAATTATTTATATTTTATTTATCATATATATATATATATATTCCATCACCAGTTATTCAAGAGAATATTATGTGAGCAGAATATTTAATAAATATTTATTTTCTATTTAGTGAATATAATATTTACTTATTGGTGAATAATATAATAGTATTTTTTATTAAAAAAATAGTCATTATTCAAGGCCTAATAAATATTATGGAGGAATGATAGACTGATTTTAATGGTCCAGTGATAAATTATATATATTGAATACTATTTGATTAAATAATATTTAATTTAATTCACGAGTTCAGTGCATGTCAATAAATAATTATAATATTATTATTATAGACATGGGGTTCTATAGGGATTAAATAAATATTAAAGGCAACTTGTGAAGTTATTTATTTATAATCTTAGTAGTATATAAACCAAATTATATTATTTTTCAATAGATCCAATTCATTTATTTTTCTGTGCACAACAAAATTTAGAGAATCCTATCAAAGCATTAGAGAGATCAATTCTCCAAGAATTATCCCAATAACAGAGAGCAATATTCTTCAACCTTCCACTCTTGAGTAAATAGATATCAAATATAAATATTTGGAAGTGATTCTCATGGAGTTCAAAGGCAAACTATGAAAGTAATAGGATCTTCCTTGCTAGCACCTGGAGATTCCTATGGTGCTGTTCAGAGATTTTTGGAACAAATATAAATCATCTCCTGTGGGAATATATTATTTATTCATATAATTTAATGATGGAAAGACATAGATCTATTTTTAGATCCATCAATGAAGAAATAATTTCTCAAAAGGTAATTATTTAATTTCTTAAATTAATTATAAATAATATGTGATGATCTCGCGCATTGGTTATGGAGTTTTATCAATTGTCTATATTATTTGATTTAATTCCATTGACCATAGATTTTATCATCATGTAAATATCATATTAATCATAGATCATGAAAAAACAATGTTGGGCATGACCCATCACAATCTTCTTCTACGCCAATAACCTTTATATGGTATCAGAGTGGGTCACACAATTATTTACAATGTTTTTAAAATAATTGATTGATTTATGCATTTGTAATTTAGTTTTCATTTCCAATCTAATCATTCTCAAATAAAATTGTGATATTTTATAATTCCTCTTTAATTATCATTAATAAAATCAAATCGATTAATTTTATGAATTTAATAAATTCAAAGATATCATCCGGAGGTCCTGAGGAATCAATCCGGATAACACAAGAGTACACATCGTGTAACTTGGAGGTACATGATATGTAATAGTGTTTAATACACCAAGAATTAATTAATAATTAATTCAATGCATTTTAATTTATCACACATGGTGAATTTAATTCTATACCGTGTGTTTACCAATCCATCCTGGCGCATGGTTAGCCAGAGTACACACCATGTAACATTAGTACATGGTGTGTAGTCCTTAGACACACGTGGTCTATTTATCCTCTTACACAACCTACCTGATTAGTGACAATGTAACTCGGAGACCACACACCATGTAGCCTATGTACATTCCGTTTACTCAAATATTTTTTTGGCATGGTTACACACCAAGTCCCTAGGCATTTGTCTCAGATAGACAGTGAGAATAGTATATGACATGTACTTATACAAAATTATGTAGAATTAAAAACTAGTTTACTATACTATGTAAAGATGATCAACATGTTCTTAAGTGTGGTCATTAAGTTGATAGGACACACCATATGATGGATATATATATATATATATATATACATATATATATATATATATACATATATATATATATATACGAATGCCTAATTAATTTCTACGTAATGTTCATATCTATATATCATGTATAATTTTCATAAAATTTGTTACTCTATGCATTGAAGCATTACATGATACATTAAAAAATGGAATCATGTAAATCGTGTGATCATAAATTTGATATTACATTCCATGATATTACTTGATAAGTTATGCATGCCACATGTAATAAGAGTAAATGTTATACTAGTATAATACATGTTGGGTAGTTCAGATGGGCACTCACTGTGTTTCCTCCAAGGTACATTTTTTATTATACATAGTTAATTTTAGAAAACTTTATTTAAGTTGTTTAAAATTATAATATATTAGAATATAAAGGAAATTTAAATGATAATTAAGATAAAATAATTTATTAATTAACAAATATAATTAATTGATTTGAGTGTAATTTATTTTAAATAATAACATTTAATAATTGAATGCTAATTTTATTAAATTCATAATTTTTTTATGCATATGGATTATCATGAGCTTAGACCATAACTTTTTATGTGATTGGTTTCTTTTAATTTATCATTAAATTAAATCAATGTCCTATGTTATATATCTCCTCTTATTATATAAGAGCATGTGTGCCCATGATTTCTTTTATGTCAACCCTTTCCCCTCACATGTGTGTGGGTAAAATAATATATAATGGATGAATCTCCTAAGATAGTATAGGTGGTTCAAGTTTGGATATGAGGTGACACTAATCCAAGAGAGATACATATATGGATAGGTGGAACACCACAACATGAAACATAAAAGGTTCAAGGAGTTTTCACCTAGGTCAATGGTTAGTTTATCATCCACTAGATAAAATAACCATTAGTAAAAGATCATGATCATACCACTTTATTATTTTATTTCTATCAAGTTTCATGGTCATTTCATTATTGATGTTTTTTCTCGATCACATTAATTAATGAATTAATAATCATGCAAGATAGAACTAAAATAATCAGTATTATTTATAAATATTATCTAAGACATGGTTAATCAATTAAGTAAATCCACTTAATATTAATAGTCATGCAATAAAGATAATAATTTAAAATTTACACATAAAGATAAAATACCTTTATTATTTATATTAAGTTGGTATAGCCTTCCACCACTTCATCTAAAATCAAACCATAGTTCAAAGTGCTTGACTAGCCAAAGTTGGGGTGATTTTAATTTTTGGGGAATTCTAATATGAAGTTTTGGGATGTCTTAACTTAGTTCATATCAAGGGTTGATTGGTAAAGTAGGACATGGTGTAACTAAGTGGAAAGGGTTGAGAAACTCCATTTTAAGGATTTCTGGATTGGGTAGTACACTCAACAGATCAAGGAATTGTGAGTTAATATAGTTTTCATTTGGAATGGCTACTTAAAACCATTAAAATTTATTGACCAACCAAAGTTTGGGTAATTAGAAGGAAAATATAGATCCTTTCCACTAGAATTTCCAAGAAACAGGATGTTCTGAAGCCATTGGTGAGGGCTATTGGGATTCAATAAAATAGTGGGATATTAATAAATATATTATTTATTTATTTTTATAAATTTTATTAGACAAATTACTAAAACTCTGATCATCTTATTTGTATAAAAATCAATAAAAATGACTTCAAAAATATCACTGTGATCCATAATCGAGAAGGATAACCGTCCCACCAGATCAAATTTTCATGAGTGCCAACGGTTCTTGTGTGTTATCATATGCCATTAAAGGAAATTATTTGTGATGGAAGAATATATTCCTGATGCAATTGGTAATGAGCCCAGTGATGAATAGTTTAATATCTATGAGAAAAATTTGAACAATGCTACAAATATTCAATGTTTCATGCTATCATCCATGAAAAATGTTATTTTGAAGCAACACAAGGACTTGAATTCATATAGCATGATGTATCACCTTCAGGATATCTATCAAGAGAATAAAAGACAATAGAGATATGAGATCTCCAATTCCCTATTTACAAATAATCTTGGAGAGTTAGTTCCAACTAGGCCTCAAGTAGTCAATATTTTTGGCTATATAGAATGCTTAGACATCTTAGGGAATAAATTACCATATGATTTGTGCATGGATCCCATACTTTCCTCACTACCAAAGAACTTATCTAGTTTTATTATTAATTATAACATGATAAATAATGAGAAGAGTCTTTCAAAACTTCTTACTTTGATTCTCAAAGTGGATAAGGACATGGGGTATGACAAACCCACAATTCTTATGGTGAATAAAAAAAGTAAGAACAAGGAGAAGGGGAACAAGGCTCATAAAAAGTCTAAATATCCCAAGCACCTTCCTTATAAGAATAGGAAGATCTAGAAGAAGGGTTAGGAAAATTAAGCAGTATGTTTTTTATGTGGAAAGAAAGGCCACTGGAAGAAGAACTGCATCTATAAGAATGGGGAAGCTAAAGGTGAATTCGTTATCGAGTGTAATATTTCAATATATACACATTGGGTATTGTATATATCCTATGGTTCTCACATCTATATCCAAATATAGAAACCAATTAGATTATAAAATATTTATAAAGAGTGGTGGATTTAGGAGCTGCCAATGGTTTGAGGATTCCTTCTCTAGCCATTGGTGACTAACACCTTTCATTTACAATAAGAACAATATTGATTTTGAGGTATTATTATTATGTACCAAATATTACCAATAAAATATTTTTTGTATAATTAATATATGTAGATGGTTTTATTTTTAATTTTGGGAATAAAAGTGGTTTCATTTATAAAGACAACATATGTTATGGTATAGTGCATTTAAATATTAGTTTTTATGTATTAAATTAAAAAACCAAGTATTGACAATAAGTAAAAAATCACGTTCAAATGATCCATATAACACCCAACTTTGGCATCACGATCTTAGCCATGTAAATGAGAAGAATTTGAAAAAAGTATATCAAGATATTTATTTAGACTCTTTTAAGATAAAACCACTTAAAAGGTGTCATTCTTGTTTACATGAAAAAATGACTAAATTGACATTCAGTGGATAGGGTGAAAGGGCCATAGATATTCTAGGATTGGAACACACTGATGTGCGTGGACCATTTCTAGTAGAATATAGAGGTGGGTATTCTTACTTTATAACTTTTACTGACGACTTAAGTAGAAGGTCCATCTCTGTTTCTCCTCCTCTTATCTCCTTCTTGTTCCCCTGCTCTCCTCCTGGCCTTGTTTTCTCTCCCTCAGCGACTGGGGTTCCTCTTCCCATCACCTTCGGCTTCTCCGTGTTTCTTCCTCTTTGGTAATGTTTTCCTCTTTCTCTCTGGTGAAGGCGCATCAGTCTTCCTCGAATCGACGACGTCTTCTTCGGTCTTCCTCGAATCGATGGTATATTCTTTGGTCTCCCTTGAATCGATGACATTTTCTTCGGTCTTCTTCGTATCAACAACATATTCTTCTTGGGTTGCCTCGCTTCTCCTTTGATAGTCCCCGGTTTATCTGCCTCATTGACGATACCTTCGTTCAGAGCCCTCGGTCGCTTGAACCATTGCTCTGACCCTATATTCCGCTACTCCTATCCTGGTCGGATCTGGAGTGGGGGTTACAATGGGGTTTTGAGATGTGTGGTTCAATGACCATAAATTTTCTAGGAATGAGCTCCTCAACGCTGGCTTTGGTTTTTTGGTTTTCTTCTTTATGCTATCAGTGAAAGGTTTGTATGATTATTCCCAGCCATCAACCTATTTTTATGCTTGTTCAGTGGTTTTCCAATTTGTGGTTCGGGTTTGGTTTTGACGTCGACGATGAGTTTCTTCTCGGTGGCGACAATGATGACTACTCCTTGACGATGACAGTATCTAATGGTTTCATTCAACAATGATTATGGTGGTGCTCTATGGTGTCGACGTCAGTGTTCTCGGCAATGATGGGGGTCTGTGGTGGTACAGCGATCAGATGGATTTGGTGTCGGTGTGTGCGTCTCAAGGCATTACTGCTTCGGCGTGATGATGGTTTACTTATTCCATGTGAATATGGTTTACTGATTTTTAATTTTCAAAATTTGGAATGGTTGTTTCGGTGGTGGTATTGTTGAGTCTATGCAGGTTTTTTTGGATGTTGGTATGTTTTTAATTTTGAAACAGGTTACAATAGACGTTAAGGTGCGGTGCATGGTTGGGTTTTTATTTTGAAATTTGTCTCTATAATGGGTGTTATGAGGTTGTGCTTGTGGAGTAATGGTTCTGTTGGTTCCCACATACCCTTAAAAGTGGATTTTCAATAAAATTAAAAAAATGGATTGTGGCTATGTCTACTTGATGTGGTATAAGTTTGAGTCCTTTGAGAAATTCAAAGAATTCAAGAATGATGTACAGAATCAACTTGGAAAGAAGATAAAGAAGATTCAATCAGATCAAAGTGGTAAATATCTTAACTAAGAGTTTATCAAAATTTTATGGGAGTTTGGGATTTTATATCAACTCACTTCACTTAACACACCATAATGGAATGGTGTTAGTGAAAGGAGGAACCACACCTTTTTAGACATAGTAAGGTTAATAATGAGTCATGTGGATCTTCTGTTATCCTTTTGGGGATATGAATTATAAAATGTGACATATAAATTAAATCAAGTTCCAAATAAAGTGGAAAATAGAATCACCTTTGAGTTATGGAGTGGAATGAAACCTGTTTTATTTCATACACATTTTTGGGGTTGCAAGGCATTTGTTAAGGCCTTTTAGGAAATAAACTGAAACACTTGGGGAAATGTGTATCTTTATAGGGCATCCCAATGAAATAAAGGGATACTATCATGAACCAAACTGGTTTGAACCAAAACCGATCCCCTGGTTTATCCCATAACAAGTCCCGAGAGGCATTCTTGATCCTGTTGGGTTGAAAACTAGTTCAGAAAATCAAAGATAACAAGAATGTTAACAGTTTATCCCAGTATAATTAATAAATAAGAAAAAACAATAGAGAACACATCATAAATACACTTCATAAAAATAAATACATAAATAAATCCAAATATAAAAATTTCAACACAAAATAGAAATATAAAACAAAACCAACATTGAACTAAACTCGGACTGGCATGATATCCACGTGACCTTTTGGTCACCTCCATCCATAAATCGGCCCACTCCACTGGAAAACCCAAACAAAAACATAATCCTGAAAAATAGATCAGGTATACCATCTTCGAGTGTAATAAGTATGGTGTGAGCATAAAGAAACTTAGTAGGTAAGTACTATAGAATCCATACATGTCATTTCCCAAAAATATTCCACAAACTCTAGTTTGAAATAGATTTAAAAAATAGGGTTTTTATCATTTAAATAACCAACACATCCTTTAGAGAAAATCCCTTTAAAAAAATCACGATTTCCATTTTTTAAAAACAAATTTACTATTTAAAAACCAAATTCCAAATAAGAATCCAAACATGGTGATAAAAGAGACATACTAAAAATAATAGAAATAGTACAAGCAAGAAAATACTAGCATGGTATATAACCAAAGTGTAGAAAAATAAAGCAGAACATATAGATAAGTAATCATGGGAATTTCCTAAACATCCCTAGAAGAAATACTTTGTGAAACTCAGTCCAGAATCACATTATAGTGTATGGTGAATCTCTATAGTTAATAACCAACCAAACTACTCTAAACTATCCTCACCAGTAAAACATCCCACCTAGCCTCTCAACAAATCTAGGGGGTACCAGTCTGTCTAATCGAGATTAGAAAGTAACCATCACTTGAACCTCTAAATGAAATTTATTAATCCCATGATAATAGTATAATAGATAATGAGGTGTTCATGACATGAATTTTATAAACCAATAACCAATAGATTCCACCATTCATGCCTTTCCCAAAATCCAACACCAAATTTGCAGAGGCCCTCTCCATGGATGGACAACCATAGAGGTTCCCATCACATATCAGGTCACCAACAAGTTCTAACCAGGCCTACACATCATATGAGTCTCAAAAACACTTTCCAAAACCCCAAAAAGTACCAAATGGACCTTAGTATTTATAAATCCAATTCTATTTCTAAACCATTTCCAAAACCAAGGTAAAAAACACCATTTAAGTCCAAAAGATTTCAAAAGGGACTTTATGTCATTTAGAAACCAAACCACACCTCAGGATTTCAAAAAATACTAGATTTAGGAAACACATTTGAAATTTTGGAACCAATGATTCATTCAAGAAACATTGGTGTTTTAGAAAAACCATTTGAAAGGTGGAGGGATAAAGAATAGAAGAGGGTAGAAGAAAAAGTGTTTTAAAATTTGGGGTTCATGGTGGACATTTTCATGAAAGACCATGGTCATTTGTGTTCCTATCCATAAGTGCACCCTTTTCACCTATGTATATTACCAAATTCAATGAAAAATAGATGAAAGACCATAAAAATACCCAAGTTTCTAATTAAATAATCACAAATCACATTATAACTAATCATAAGGATCCCCATACATGCACCAAACCATGAAAAGGTACCAAATCCACAGACAAAGGATAATTTCTCATGAAACCCAACTAACAAAGCTAAAAAATGGTCAAAAAATATATTAAAATACTCAAATTCACTTTATAATACTAATTTACATTTTATCAAACACCTTTTATGCATATACATATAGGCATAATTAAGAACGTCCTTTAAAACCCCATTTTTTTATCAAATTTCCAACATAGAAAAACCATAAAAATTCATAATAACACATTATAAACATGATAAAAATATTTAAAAAATTATTATATTTTCTCAACCATAAAATGATATGTTTTGGAAGGGAAATAGAAGAAAACACATACCAAAGCAGTGTGCGAATGCGATAAAACTTTAGGATAAGGAAGAACTAAGCCCAAGGAGAAAGCTACACACCCTAATATCTAATAAAACACAATACAACATCACCCACTACCCATAGGATTCATCCAAGATGGATAAAAGCCAAAAGAGAACCAAAAATTAGAGAGGGGGAAGAGGAGGATAGGAAAGGGAGAGATTTGATGAAGAAATCATGAATAATCATTAACCTTGGGTGAGAAATCTCCCCAATGTGGCCCAATATGAAGGATAAAGGGGGGGGGGGTAATACTATGATCGATACTCAATTAAGAGGGGGGTAAAATGGGAGGTGGAGTCACTTAAATAAGGTTTTTAAAATAAAATTTATTTAGGTTTTAATGAGATACACTATTTTTCTGCACAATTTTGTAAATCATGTGCAAACCATGCGAATTCTTCTGGAAACATTTCTTAAACTTTCAGATTTAAGATACATAGTTTGGGAAAATCATGTTCAATCCATGTGACCTAAAAAATTTCCCCAAACCCCTCAAATGACACCCCTAACACTAGGTGAGTCCTCCAAAAGAAAATTTAATGATTTAAACACAATGTAGTGACACTTTGGGTGTCAGAAACTCCCCACCATGCCACTTTATCCCCACATCTTTCACACTAACAATGAATGGGGCCAAAACACCCAAAAAATCAAATAGATACTGACCATAACCTTGTCCTAAAACTCAAAAAAAAAAATCAAGCATCCAAAAAAATAAATAAAGAAAACCATGGTCAGGGAGTGGAAATTCTCCCCACCCTAAAAATTTTATGCCCGTAGAAATTTGCCTAGCCAAATAAGAAAAAAGACTCGATCCCAAAACCAAATGATTCCTAAAAAAACATGATCCTCAGTGTGACCTTTTAACTACTCAAGTTACACTTGAACAACCCTAGAGGAAACCAAAATAAGATCCATGGTGGGTCTCCCCACTATTTAAAATTCCACCTACACAGATCAAATCCCCATTCAAGGGACCCTAATCGAAAATTTCAAAACAAACATCTGGCTAAATCATAATTTTTCATTTCCAAAAGGCATATGAACCATAAAAAAAGCACAAACCAAAAAAAAGAACCATGAAAAGTATAACCATTTAATTATTTACATCTATAAATCACTACTATAGAAATTCTAGGAATACCAAGTTACCAAGATCCTTAGAACAAGAAGGATTTTCAAAAAAGAAGGAAAACCACAATAAAAACTTAAACAATACCCACTCTGAAATTGAATTAAAAAGATAGGATAACAACCCCAACACATAAAAAATTCATGATTTTCTGAAGAACTTTACTCCAAGGCCTTTTACTGGATCCCTAGCGCCTTAAAGCATCTGCTGCCTTACCATTAAAAGATGACATTGTCTACTTGAGACTTACAATTTTAGCAATGCTTCTTGAAAACAATTCTCTTTGTGACCCAAATGGAAAAACCCCCAATAATACTTTGGAGGATTACTATAAAATTACTTCGAATTCCTGAATTGATCACACTAGAAGTACACAAATTAATGGTTAGATTAACAAGAAGAAGGAACTGATGAAGGTGACTCCATAGAAACATGTTTTTCTGGAACACACTTCACACTGTACGAGGAACCTTTAGAGTGCCAACTTCCACTGATTATAATTCAGGAACTTACTTCTCTAGAAATGCCTCATCCACTAGATTCTTGAACAAAGCTTCCACATATTTTAGGAATCAATCATTAATCTCTATATGAAGAACTAATACAAAGAGAGGATCTTTTAGATGAACATTTGATTCTATCTCTAGAGAAAAGGAAACCAAATCTTCAAGGTGGTCAACATAGGTCTTCACCATCTACTGACCTTGATGAATACCCAAGAGATCCACCAATTTATTCAACTTCACCTCCTCATGTATGAACCATCAAATGAAAGTGGTCTTAAATAATTCCTAGGACATTCCAACTTGCAACAATGCTGGGATGATCACATTCCACTAATCCAAACTCAGACCCTCAAATGAACCCATAACAACTCACACCTTAATTGATTTGGGAGTTCCTATTGATCTGAAGACATATTCAATATTTTTCAAGACACTCTGTTTCCTCTAATGGACCTCACTCACCAAAGAATATTGAATAAAACTAAGAAGAACTTGACTAAACCACCCCACTATGAGCCTGTTTCATGTCAAAACTGGAATCAAATCACTAAAAAACCTTTTGTATCTTTCTAGATTGCATAAATTAATAAAAAAATACATAAAAAATTGAATCAAAATAAAAAAAAATTCAACCAAATATAAAATTACAAAATAAAACACCAATATTATAAACCAAAAATCATAAAACAAAGCCAAAATCCTCTTTCAAAACTATAATTTCCATTCTTATTTCAAAACCACATTCTTACAAGGCTAGTTTTCAAAAATACCAAAAACCATTTTCAAATCCAATTTTAAATTCAAAACTCACTTTTTAAAATAAAATACATTATATTCTAGAAATTCATCTTTCCCCTTTCCCAAAATCCATTCAGACCAACCAAAAACTATCCAAGACATAACTCACACCAAACTCTTGAAATAGGAAACTAGTAGCCTTATATATCCCAGCAACACGGTTAGTGGGACATGTAATAGGAAAGCACCAACCACTAGGAATATCTTGAGTCATTCTCTTAGCTCCATATGGATCAATAATTCATGTAAGACCACCGTAAAACATTAGATCACTTCCATTTTAATTTCCTATCCATACAGATTAAATAAAATAATCAAGTACTGAAATACCTGTGAAAACTCAAGGCTCAAGATGAGAAAGGTTTCATGAAATCCTCCCCATGATAGTCCTAATCTACAAACTACTAGACATCCCAAATAACAAAGGGATTATACGATACTATTTTTTCACAAACCAACCGGGGTCGACCCCAAACTGGTCACCTAGGCTGGCCTGTGACAAGGCCTGAGAGGCGTTCTTGATCTTCCTAGGCTGGAAACTAGTACTGGGCATAAAATATAACATGGATGGGAATGATTTTTACCAATATAAATGATAAATAAGAAAAACTAATAGATCATGCATCATAAATCCATTGAATACAAATAAATACATTAAAAAATTCAAATATAATAATCACAGAACAAAATAGAAATATAAAACAAAACCAACACTAAACCAAAATGAGGATGACACGATCTTCATGTGACCTCTTTGTTACCTCTATTCATAAAACAGCCCGCTTCATAGGAAAACTTGAACAAAAAATTGAACCTAAAAAAATAGCTTGGGTTTATCGACACTGAGTGACACAAGTAGGGTGTGAGAATAAAACAACTCAGTAGATAAGCACCACAGAATCCATACATATCCTTTCCCAAAATATTCCACAAACACCAGTTTTAAATACATTTAAAAAATAAGGTTTTTATCATTTAAATAAACAAAACAACTTTAAAAAAATTCCTTTTAAAAAAAGTCTGACTTCCCTTTTTAATATAGATTTCCAGTTTAAAAACCAAATTCCAAATAAGAATCCAAATAAGGTGATCAAATATCCATATTGAAAATAATGTAAATAGTATAAGCTAGAAAATAATACCAAGGTAGATAACCAAAGTGTATAAAAATAAAGAAGAATATACAGATAGGTAATAATGGGAATTTCCTAGACATCCCAAGAATAAATCCCTAGATGAACTCAGTTAGGACTCACCTACTAGAATATGGTGGAACTCTATAATCAATAACCAACCTGGTTGCTCTAAAATAGGCTCACTAGTGGCACAATGCACTTGGCCTCTCAATAAATCCAGGGGGTAACAGTCTGTCTAATCGAGATAAAAAAGAGACCATATCTTGACCCTCTATATGACATCTAGGAATCCCATGATAATAATATAATAGAGAATGAGGAGGTCATCACACATGTGGCATAAACCAGTAGCCCAAATATTCCACCATGCATGCCTTTCCCAAAATCCAACACCAACTATCAAGAGGCCCTCTCCATGGAGGAAAAACATTGAGTTTCCCATCACATATCAGGACACACACAAGTGTCAATCGAGCCTACACATCTCATGAGTCTCAAAAATACATTCTAAAAAACTATAAACTAACAACAAATCCTTAGAATTTAAAAATACAATTCCATTTAAAAACCATTTCCAAAACTAATGAAAAAAACACAATTTAAGTTTAGAAGATTCAAAATGGGCCTTTATGTCATTTAGAAACAAAACAACACCTCAAGATGCCAAACATGACCAGATTTAGGAAGAACATTTGAAACCAAATTTGTAATTTGGGAACTAAGGATCCATTTATGAAACATTGGGGTTTTATAAAAATCATTTGAAAGGAGGAGGGTCAAAGAAGAGAAGAGGTTAGAGGAAAAAGTGTTTTGAAAATCACGGTTCAAGGTGGAATTTTTCATGAAATACTATGGTCATTTGTGAGCCTATCCATAGGTGAACCCCATGAACCTATGGATATACCCAAAAATAATAAAACATAGATGAAAAACCATAAAAATACCCAAATTTACAGTTAAATAATCACAAATCACATTATAACCAAACATATGGATCCTCATACATGCACCAAACCATGAAAAGGTACCAAAACAACACAAAAAACCCAATTTTTCATGATACACAACTAATAGATCTCAAAAATAGTCAAAAACAATATCAAAATACCCAAATTAACTTTAAAATTTTAATTATAATTTTATCAAACACCTTGCACTCATATACATATAGACATAATTAATAAAGTCCTTTGAAAACCCATTTTTATCAAATTTCCAACATAGAAACACCATAAAACTTCATAATAACCCATTAAAAACATGAGAAAAACATTTAAAAATTTATTAGAAATGCTCAAGAATAAAATTTAATGTTTCAAAAAGGAAATGGATAGAAACACATACCTCAACAGTGTGTGAATGTGACGAAACTCTAGGATAAGGAAGAACTAAGCCCAGGAGAAAACCACACACCCTAACATACAAGAAAACACAAGACAACAACAATATACCACCCCTAGGGTATTCAAAATCAGGATCCTATCCAAAAGAGAACCAATAAATAAGATAGGGATAAGAGTAGAAGATGGAAGGGATATATATGATGAATAAATCATGAAAGATCCCTAAAATTTGGTGAGAAATCTCACAAAAAGTGGCCCAAGATGAAGAAGAATGAGGGTGGGGGGGGGGCTATGGTCAATACCCAACTGAGTGGGGGTCAAATGGGAGGTTTAATCACTTGAATAAAGTTTTTCAAATAAAATTTATTTAGGTTATAATGGTATGTATGATTTTGCTGCACAGTTTGGTAAAACATATGGAAACCGTGAAAATAATACTGGAAACATTTTTTAAACTTGTATATTTTAGTTACACGGTTTAGGAAAACAATTATTAAAATGTGTAACATGAAAAATTTCCGAAAGAACCTCAAATGGAATCCCAAACACTAGAAGATTACACTCAAAGGTCATTGAATAAGATAAACATAATTTAGTGACATTGTGGGTGTCGCAAAATCCCCACCTTGCCACTTTATCCCTATACCTTTCACACTAACCATGCATAGGTCCAAAAACCACCAAAAGCCTCCAAAACTAAAATAAATAATCACTAGTACCTTGAACCAAACATAAAAAAAGTTCAATCATCCAAAAGAAAATAAAAATAAAAGAAATAAAAGAAAACCAGGGTCGAAGTGTGACAAATACTACCTATCCAACCCATGAGACAAGAAAATGAATATCGTGAGTCAATCCATCTTTATTGAGAGGGAACCCATCCTAAAAAAGGATTGTGGGAGTATTATTTTCTTTGATGAAGTTTATGATCAAGATACACAAGATTTGGTACTAGAATAGATTCTAGAGGTCCCTATGGAAGAAGTAGTTCCTGAAATACAAGTACTACGTAGGCACCCTAGAGAGGAAAGATAACAAAAAAGATATTGTTTTCTAGTCACCAAAGATAGTGACTCATTTTTGGCTGGAAATTAAGAACCTATTTCCAATAAAGAGATAGTATAGATCTTAGAAGCTACAAAATGGAAAGAATATATGAATTCTAAAATGGATTCCATGTATTAGAACCAAGTTTGGGTTTTGGTTGATATTCTAGTTGATGTAAATCCAGTAGGTTGCATGTAATGATCTAGAATTTTATCAATGGAATCTCCATTATTATGTCATAAAACACATACATAACATAGATAACCTAATAAAAAAATTATTATCATAAATTAATAATGATACATTAGTCAGAAAATAAACCAATAAGAATTCCAAATATTGCAGTTGGACAATAAATAAAAAATAAGATACAAATAATGGGAAAATTTGGATATACTCAATCCACTAGAATGAAAGTACTCATGAAAGAATATATTGAAATAAAAAATAATTTTAATAATAAAATATTCATTTTGAAGATAAAATTATATACATAATCTTGAGAGAAATTAGAAGTAAATGAAGAATGAATGAAATATGTGGTATTTATAGAAATTAAGAAACCTATATGACCGTTATAAATCTGATCATTGGAATAGTAATATGCATATAAGGAATAGTAATCTAGACATTAGAATAGTTACTTTGCCTTTAAAATTATTAAATAAAATTTAGGTATATTATAAATAAAAAATTATATATTTATATCACGGTATAAGTAAATAAGTGTTTTAAAAATGATAAATTATGTGTTGGTATTTTTGTAAAAAAATGATTATTTATAATTTTATAATTAATATAATGAATTAAAATAAAATTTATTTTCATAACATATATTCATAAATTAATATTTTTTTGTATTATAATTATAATATAATTTTATGGGACCTTAATTAATTATTCAAAGGGTCAAAAAATCAATTATAATATTAAAATCGATATTTATTCAATAAATGATGATTTTAATTAAAAATTAAATTTATCATATTTATAATTTCTTTATCATAAATGGATTACATTTTTTAAATCTAAACACCTAAAAATTGTAAAGGTGATTTTTTGGTATTTTTCTAAAATAGTTGAATTTTTGTGGAATAGTGAAATACAACAATTTACAGTATTTAACATTAAAATCTAAATACATAAATTTTTGTCTCATGGATGAAATAAGCACTAATTATATCAAAACACACTTAAATATTTATCTTATTCAGTCATAGTAATCAACACTATTGATAGTATTTATACAAAATAATAAACTAATGAATATAATAATCACAACACCCCTCTCCCTCTATAAATACCAGCCCTCACCACCCCTTCTCCTCACACATTATAAACTTTTTATCTTTTTAATATTCAACCCAATTACCTTACCAACCCTCTTCCCTATGTCTAAGATCTTATGGTATCAACAAACGACCAATTCCAAGTTCCTTAAGGGGTTCTTCAAGGAGGTGATATTCAAGAGGTAAGTTTCTCAAACCATCCCTTTTAATTTAATTTATTATTATACCTTCTAATAAAATCCTTCATCCATAAAATAATAATAAATATAGTATCATGTATATAATGTAATTTTATATTTATAATGTAATATCTTATATCCACCTCTTTTCTCATCTCCTCTAATTCAAGGAAATAAATTCGTTGTCCAAATTATAGCGGTTTACCGTCTCCATGGATAATGATTTTTCATTTTTCATTATAGAATTAAAGGATGGTAATAAAACCATTATTATGGTTAAATAAGATTTTAATATTTATATTATAACTTATTTCATGTCATTAAACTAATATATAAATATAAAATTCAATAAAATGAAACTAGTTTGTGATGGTCAGAAAAATGGCCAAAAATAAACTAAGAAAATATCATTAAAGTTTTATCAAATGAATAATCCTAATATGAGAAAAAAATTATATATGGGTATATTTAAATGTATTTAAGTGAATTAATAATATATAATTTAACTTATGGAAAATTATTCCAATATTATAAAAATTTCCAAAATTTTACACAAGTGAACAGACCACAAAACCACAAAATGAACACTCCCCAAATGACAAAATTGATCTTTATAAATCTTATAAATAGCCATAAATGAAATTAATAAAATTATAATAAATCAAATAAATATATAATATTTTCTTAATTAAGTAACTAATTAATCAAATTTGATTATCTTGGATATTAAGTGCAAGTGAAGAATACATTCAGACATAATGTAAGGGATCTCTCTGGACCTCAATTTTTTCCTTTGGGTCCAGATTTATCTCTCTTTACCCCAATTTATTTATTAATTATTATTATATTATTATTATATTTTCTATTTATATGTTCCAAACATATTTATCTAGTTCAATTCATCCTTATTTTATGGTGAAATACATGTTTTAAATGGTTCGCTTCTCAGTCCATCTCGATATGAAAGTCAGATTAAAGTGAACTTCTCCGTTTCTTAACCAATTTAAAGTACACACCATAAAATATTTTAATCCACTGATATTTTTATAAAAACTATATTTTCATCATGAAGAACTATTTTTATTCAATTATTCTTTTATACAAACAATTATTCCTTTTTCCCCTTAAAATACTCTTTAATCTTTTCCCTTAAACCGCACTTAAGTGGTACATTTCTAAAGCTTTCAGAACACTCTTTTTCATGTATTCATTTCAGTTGGAAATCATTATTCAGGATATATTCTTATTTTAAATTTATTATTTTACATAAATTATTTAATACCTTATTTCATGGATACCATTATGATACACTCTTTGTTTATGCCTTTTGACATGATTATGATGCCAATTTCATTCCATGGGTAACTCTTATGTTTATTCCTTATGTTTGATTAATTATTATGGTACACATACTCATGAGTATATTATGATGAGTGTGTCCAGATAACGCTCCAATGAATTGGGAAATTTTTTGTCTCATGATATGTTATGTATGGGATTAGGGAGTAAACCTAATCCATTATGAGACTCTATTCACCATGTGATATAGTCTTGGAATCTAGACATGAATCATGTTTATATCACGTTATGTGTTTTTTCCATATTCCTATATTGACATGATCATATGATTCCAGGTTTTATATGTTATTTATCCACATTTTTATTCATGATCCATGCTTTATATGTTTTCAAATCATGTCTTATGACTCATGTACCCTGCTTCTTTCCCATTATAATTACATTATTTGGATTTTTAGCTCATCCCTTTTGTCTATGTATTCCATAGGTTATCCTATGTAATTGTAGGATGTCAAAGGAATTTAAGATATCATTTTGGATATTAATAAAAAATATGTTTTATTCTGGTTTCATATTTTCTAATTATGTACCTTATCTTCAAGGACACTATACTTTTCAATACGTGTTTTGTATTTCATGGATAATAATGATTAAAATCATGTAATAATATGTTTAAAAGGATAGGATCCCTGTAATTGGTATCAGATCCCGATCTAGTTATTTTTCTGGATTAGGGCTAGAAAACTTTAGTACGAACACTAGGGATAATCCTATAACCATAACCTATATTGAAACTCAGGGAATAATAAGTTAGGATATACTTTTAATTTATAAGTTATTCCCTCCAATTTTATGGTTGAATTTTTATATGCTCATTAGATAAGTATTAAAGCACCCTGATTGTTTTTTTCTCTTTCCTTAGTTAATGGGGAGAAATAGGAGAACCCGTGAAAACAACTAATGTGATAGACAATGTAATGATTTACCTGATGAAATTACAAATCTAATGGGAATGGGTGATCATAACTTTGTGATAGTACTAGATAAACTGGATCAAGTTATGAATAATAACTCAAATCATGTGGAAGACACTCCTTCTATTAAGAAAGAGTAAGTTGTTGTCGAATCCTTTATGTGACAAAGGCCTAATATATTTAGTGTATCTTTTGATCCCCTCATCATAGAACAATGGATTAACCCCATTTAGAAGATATTATCTTTTCTCCAATGCTTATATTAAGAGAAAGTAATAATGGTGGTCTATATTTTTGATGGGGAAACTGATTAGAGGTGGAAACTCATAAAAAAAGTATAAGGAGGAAATTTATTACATGGATTGGGAAGGATTCAAGAAAATATTTTTCAATAAATATTTTCCCCAAAATATTAATATTAATATGAAGAGGGAGTTCCTCATACTAAAGTAAAAGGAAGATGAATCTATCAGGGCGTATATGGAAAATTTTACAATGCTTTCACGATATGCCTTCAAATATTTCATGAACATTGAAAAAAGGTGAATCAATTATTTAGTAGATTAAAGTTGAGTCAACAAAAATCCTTAGTGATTCAAGACTTTGACATCTATGAGGATATTTTCCATTGTTACCTTAAAGATGAAATGGATATTAGAGACTCTCTGTGGTCTTTTGGGATTAGAGATAAAAAGAGGAAAATGGAGTTTAATATAGGAGGATCCAGAGATAAATCTCATGAACGAATGAAAACCCAACATCCCACATATTAGAAGTGTGGGGAGAATCATCATGAGAACTATCTAAAGGTAACTAAAAGATGCTTAAAATATGGAAGAGAGGGGAATAAGGATAATTATTATAGATGGAATTTGAAGAATCCAACTAATGTGGAAGAAAACAGGAAGGTTCAAATAAAAACTCATCCTATAGTGTAAAGTTTAAACTATAAAGAACATGGAAATTATGTGAGATAATTTCCTAATCCAAGGATTTTTTGAGAAAATTAGCAATAACAACCTACAAGGCAAAAAGGAAGGGAATACACTATCACTAATTCTGAGGTGGATCCCAAAAATTATGTGGTGATAGGTATACTGGTTATTCATTCAAGAATAGATAACATACTATTTTATTCCGGTTCTATGAATTATTTAATATCTTTCAAGTTTAGTATAACTATTCAAACACCACATAAAAATATAAAGGTTGAGTTATCTGTGAGAAAAATGAATGGAGAAATTATTACATATAAATTATATAACTCATCCCCAATTATTTTTTGTTGACTAAAACTCCTATAAAATTGCATATTAATTCATTTGGTGGAGTTTGATGGTATATTTTTCATGGATTGAAATTATTTATACAAATATAACATCAACTTTTGGGAAAGGGATATTAATCTTTACATCCTGAGGCATCCCCCAATTCTATATAAGTGTAAAGAGGAGGATAAATCTCATTTATAATCATCATATAAATTGTGGATATTATTTCCTTATGAGTAAGAATATCTATCTCAAATTATTGAGACAAAGGATATGATCATGCTCAAAGACATGCCCATTATGAAGGACTACACTGATGATTTCCCTGAAGAATTTTCTAGTATTCCTCATGACTGATAGGTTGATTTATCAATTTATATTATACCTAGATCTGTATCTATACAAAATACTCCTTATAGTATATCCACCACTGAGTTAGGGGAACTTAAGAATAATTTACAAGAGAATCTAGAAAAGGGTTTTATACTCTATAGTGCTTCACTGTGGGGTGCTCCAGTCCTCTTCTTCAAGTAGAAGGATGGATCAACGAACCTCTACATTGATTATAGGGAGCTCAAAAAAACCATTATAAATAAAAATTATCCCCTACCATATATAGTTGACTTGTTTGATCAACTATACGGGGCCATGTATTTCTCTATGGCGGACCTTTGGTCAGGATATCACCAATTAAAGGTCAAGAAAAAATATATTCACTAGAGCATATTTTGAACAAGGTATGGAAACTTTGTGTTTATAGTGATGACCTTAAAACTAACTAATTCTCGAGAAATTCTCATGGAATTAATGAATAGTGTCTTTAGAGATTACCTCGACATATTTATGGTAGTAATTATAGTTGATATTCTGATATACTCCAAGAGCAAGGAGGAACAATAGAAGCATTTTAATACTTTGCTACATACTTTGTGAATGGAGAAACTATATTAAAAGTATAGTAAATGTGAGTTCTATATAGAGGAAGTATCATTATTGGATCATGTTATCACCGAAAAAGGAATATCAGTGGACCCTTTTAAAACAAAGGCAATTGAGGAGCAACCCAGACCAGTATCTATAATGAAGATCCATATTTTCCTTGGTCTAGATGGGTATTATTAATGATTTGTGATAAAGTTCTCACAATTTTCAAACCCACGAACCAAGATGACTTGGAATGGATTAAAATTTTTCTGGACCATTGAATGCGAAGAATACTTTAAAGAGTTAAAAAAGAGGCTTATCACTATACTAATACTTATATTATTGACAAGGGGGGAAATATTTTTGATATAAAGTGATGATTAAAAGAAGGGATTAGGCTTTTTACTAATAAAAATGATAAATTGATATCCTACGTCTTAAGGGATTTGAAAGTTCATGAGAAAAATATCCCACAGATGATCTGGAGTTGGCAGTTGTGATATTCTTGTTGAAAATTTGGTGGAATTTTCTTTACGGGGAGAAGTGTGAGATATATACTAATCATAAGAACCAAAAATATATATTCACACATAAGAAGATTAATATGAACCAACTAAGATGGTTAGTTCTCATCAAGGATTATGAATTCTCAATCCACTATCATACTAGTAAAGCAAATAAAGTAGAAAATTATCTTAGTATAAAGGATCATTTAACTTTATCAATGATGATAATTGAGAAGGATAGAATATTTTTAGACTTGAAAAGGATATACATGGGAATCATCAAGGAAGGTACATCATTATTCCTTTCGCAAATGATTGCTCAACCATCCCTTTTAGAGAAGATAAAAGATGCTCAAAGAGATGATAGAAAATTTCCAAAAAATATTGAATCTATAAGGAAGAGGAAATTCTTAGAGTTCAAAATTGATGGAGAAGGAGTTATAACATTTGGGTCATGACTATGTGTACCATCCAATCTGGAGATAAAGAAATATATTTTGAATGATTCATATTCTCAACCTTCTCTATTCACCTAGGGAGTACAAAGATGTATCAAGATACCCAAAAGCATTGTTAGTGGGAAAATATGAATAAGGAGATAGATGAATATACATCAAAGTGTCTAGTATATCAAAAAGTGAAGGGTTAAAGGAAAATGTTTAAGATAATTATGCAACCATTACCCATACCTACATGAAAATGGAAGAAATTACTGTAGATTTTTTCAATGGAATTCTGAAGACATCCAGAGGAAATAATGATATATGGGTCATTTTGGACCATCTTACAAAGACTACTCACTTTATTATGATTCAAGAGGACTTCTCACTTGACCAAATTTCATAGATATACATCAATGAAGTGGTGATGCTGCATGGAGTACCATTATTGATTATATCTAATTGTGATATGATATTTACAATCAAGTTCTATAAAAGTCTCCAGAATTCTATAAATACTGAGTTGAAATTCGGTATAGCTTATCCCTCCCAAAATAATGGACAATATGATCAGAATATTTAGACACTAGAAGACATGTTGAGAGCATGTTCAATGGACTTCAAAGGAGGATGGTATCAACATATTCCACTAGTCAAGTTCTCTTATAATAATAGTTTCCACTCAAGAATCCAAATGGCTCCATATGAATCCCTTTATTGGAAAATATATAGAACATATGCATGCTAGTATGAATTTTGTGAACAAAAGTTTCTAGGATCTGAAATGGTCGATAAATTGACAAAAAAGGTAAAGTCCATACAACAACATATCCAGGATAACCAAAGTTGACAGAAGAGCTAAAAATATAATCATCAAAGAGGCTTAGAGTTTGAGTTTTGTGATAAGATATTTCTCCTCATATCTCCATGGAAGAGGGTCATGAGATTTGGGAAGAAAGGAGAGATAAGTCCCAGGTACATCACCCCGTTCGAGATTCTTGATCGTGTCAAAGTATGGAATATCGACTAGCACTTCCACCAACTATGTCTCAAGTACATGATATATTACATGTATCCATCTTGAGGAAATACATACTATATCCCTCACATGTACTGAAATTATAGGTGGTACAACTGGAAAGTGATCTCTCTTATGAGGTGCATCTGGTGAAGATTTTGGACTGTAGAGAAAAGGTTCTATGTAACAAGACCAATCACTTGGTCATGGTACTACAGAGAAACTATAAGTATGAAGAGGTAACATGGGAATTATAGGAAGTGATAAAGGATAAATACCCTCACATTTTTTCACCACAGTATGTAAAACAAAATTTCAAGGGTGAATTTTCATAAGTGGAAAAGAATGTAACAATCCAGAAATTTATCAATGTAATTTCCCTTCTTATGTCATAAACCACACACATAAAATATATAACCCAATAAAAAATCATTCTCATGAATTAATAATGATACATTAGTCATAAAATAAACAAATAAGAAGTCCAAATATTAAGGTGGGACAATAAATAGAAAATAAGATAATAAGAATGAGAAAATTTGGATATGCTCGATCCACTAGAATGATTGCAATCACGAACAAATATATAGAAATAAAACATAATATTATTAATAAAATATTCATTTTTAAGATAACAATATATATATATATATATAACCTTGAGTGAAAGTATAAGTTACTGATGAATGAATAAAATAAGCGGTATTTATGGAAATTAAGGAACCTATATGACCATTATAAATCTGATCATTGGTATAGTAATCCAACTGTTAAGAATAGTAATCTGGCTATTAGAATAGTAAACATACCTATGAAAGTATAAAATAAAATTTAGGTATATTATAAATAAAAAAATGATATATTTATATCATGGTATAAGTAAATAAATTTTTTAAAAATGATAAATTAATTGTTGGTATTTTTTTAAAAAGTAAATGTTTATTTACAATTTTATAATTAATATAATGATTTAAAATAAAATTTATTTTCATAAAATAGATCCATAAATTAATTTTATGTTTTATTATAATTTGAATATAATTTTATGTGACATAAATTATTTTTTCAAAGGCTCAAAATATTGATTCTAATATTAAAAACATTATTTTTTTGAATAAATAATGATTTTATTTAAAAATTAAATTTATAGTATTTAGAAAATTATTTTCATAAAATTTATTTCATTTTCTTAAATCTAAACATCATAAAATGGTTAGGGTAGTTTTTTTGGATTTTTCTAAAATAGTTGATTTTTTGGTGAATAGTAAAAATGATAATTTACGGTATTTAACATTATAAGCTAAATACATGAGTTTTTGAGACATATATGATCTAATAAACCATTATATAGAACCATTATTCACTATTTATTGTATTTAGTTAGAGGAATCAACACTATTGATAGTCTTCATCCAAAATAATAAACTAGTGAATTTAATAATAAAAAACACCCCTCTCCCCCTTATAAATACCACCCCTCACCACCCCTTCTTATCACAAATTATAAGACTTTTATATTGTCAATATTATTTACAATTCACTTCCCAATATTCTTTCCAACACTGAGGATCTTATGTTCTCAACAAAAAACCAATTCCAAATTTTTTAAGGGGTCCTTCAAGGAGGTGGTATCCAAGAGGTAACTTTCTCAAACCATCTCTTTTGATTTCATTTCTTCTTCTACCTTCTCCTCACCAAAATCATCCATAAAATAATAATAAATAAATAATCATGTATATAATTTAATTTTATATTTCTAATTAAATATCTTCTCTCCACCTCTTTTGTCATCTCTTCTAATTCAAAGAAAGGAAACAATTGTCAAAATTATGGAGGTTTACTGTTTCTATGGATAATGATTTTTTATTTTTCACTACCTCCTTATAGGATGATCATATAACCATTATTATGGTTAAATAAGATTCTAATATGTATATTATAACTTATTTCATGTTTTGTAGCAAATATATAAATGTAATATTCAATAAAATGAAACTAGTTTGCGATAGTCAAAAAAACCACCAAAAATAAACTAAACAATTATCATTAACATTTTATCAAATCATCCTCATACTAGAAAAAATATATATTACCGTTTAAACATTTTAAAGTGATTTAATACTATATAATTTCACTTCTGTAAAATTATTCCCATTTTACAAGAACTTCTATAATTTTACACAAGTGAACCGACCATTAAACCATGAAATGAATTCTCTCAGAACGATGAAATTGAACTTTATAACTCATCAAAATGGAAATAAATAAACATAATAAAATTATAATAAATAAAATAACTATATAAAAGGTTCTTAATTAAGTAATTAATCAATCTAATTTTATTATACAAGGCATTAAGTGAAAGTGCATAACATATTCGGACATAAGGTAAGGGATCTCTCCAAACCTCCATTTTTTCCTTTGAGTTAAACATTCTCTCTCTTTACCCTAATCTATTTTTTCATTATTATTATATAATTCTTATAAATTATTTTTATATGTTACACAAATATGTTTCTAGTTCAATTCATCCTTATTTTATGAGTAAATACACGTTTTAAAAGGTTTTCTTCTCAATTCCTCTTGATAAGTAAGCCCGATTAAAGGGAACTTCTCCGTTTTTAACCATTTTCAAGTACAATACACAAACTATTTTAAGACACAAATATTTTTATAAAATATTTCATTTTATCATGAAAAAATATTTTAGTTCAATTCTGGTTTTATACAAACAATTACGCCTTTGTCCTCTTTAAATACTCTTTAATCTTTTCCCTTAAACCGCACTTAAGTGGCTAATTTATAAAGTTTCCAAAACACTATTTTTCATGTATTCATTTTAGTTGGACATAATTATTCATGATATATTATTATTTTTAATTTATTATTGTCTATAAATTATTTAATCACTTCTTTCATGGATACTACTATGATACACCCTTTGGTTATTCTTTATGACATGATTATGATGCCCATTTCATTCCATGGGTAACTTTTATGTTTATTCCTTATATTTGATTTATTATTATGGAACACATATCCATTAACATATTATTATGGGTGCACCCAGATAGTGCTCCAATTCATTGGGAAATTGTTTGTATCATGAGACATTATGTATGGGATTGGGGAGTAAACCTAATCCATTATGGGGCTCTATCTGCTATGTGATATAATATTAGAAGTTAGTCTTGGCTCATGTTTATGTCATGTTTTGTGTTGTTTCAAAATTACTATATTGATATTATCATATGATTCCATGTTTTATATTTTATGTATCAACATGTTTATTCACGATCTATTCTTTATATGTTATCATCTTATGCTTTCTGACTCATGTGCTATCCTTTTTTCCATGCTTATTCCCTTACTGGGATTTTTAGATCATCCCTTTTTTCTATGTATTCCCCAGGTTATCCTATGAATTTTCATTATCTCAAAGGAAGTTAGGATATCATTATATATATTAATAAAAAATACATTTATTCTGGTTGCGTGTTTTCTAATTATGTACATAGTCTTCAAAGACACTGAATTTTTTGATCCTTGGTTTGTATTTGATGGATAATAATGCTTAAATTCATGTAACAATATGTGTAAAAGGTTGGGGTTGCTGTATTGAATATGTATATTCAAGATAAAACTAGGAGTGTAAGGTAAATTATATACCTATAAATAAATTATTTTGTCTAAAGGGTTTAAACAACATCAATGAGTTGACTATGATGAGACCTTTTCACTAGTTCCCTTATTTTACTACATCAGAATTATACTTTCTATAACAGCTTATCATGACTATAAAATTTGGTAAATGGATGTAAAAAATTATTTCCTTAATGGGAACCCATAGAAAGATGTCTATATGAAAAACAGAAAGGGTTTGTGACTCCAGGTGATTCTTTTTTTTTTACAAATTGTAGAGATCCATCTATGAATTGAAAAAAAAGAATCCAGGTCAATGAACATTAAATTTTATGAAGCTATAAAATAATTTGGCTTCATTAAGAATGTATTTGATCCACATGTTTACAAGAGGTTTAGTGGGAATGTATTCATTATACCGATAATATATTTGTATGACATATTACTTATTTGAAATGAGATACCAGTCTTATAGTCTGTAAAGGATTGGTTGAAAAAGTGTTTCTACATGAAGGACTTAGGTGAAAAAACCTATATTATAGGGATAAAGATAATTCATGATAGATCTAAGAGGCTGATTGGACTAAGTCAGAGTACATATATTGAACAGATACTAAAGAGATTTAGTATGGAACAATACTAGAGGATATTGGTTCTAGTGTCACATGATATAAATAATTATATGAAAACGTGTACTCAGACACAATAGGATAAATAGATAATGAGTAATATCCCATACACTTCAGTGATATGATCAATCATGTATAACATGTTATGTACTATACTTGATGTTTCCTATGCATTGATCATGGTAGGAAGATATCAAGTAGATTTAGGAGAACATCATTGGTCTGCTTTTAAGGCTATGCTCAAGTATCTGAAAAGAACCGAGGATATGTTCCTAGTGCATGGAAGAGATGAGGAGATGGATATCAGGGATTATACTGATGTTGTTTTTCAAATATATTATAATGATTTGAAGTTTTAGTCATGACATATTTATTTCTTAATGGAGGATATACAAGTTGGACGAGTTCAAAGTATCTATTTTTCACTGATTCTATAGTAGAGTCCAAGTATATAGTACATTATAATATAGTCAATGAATCTATTTGGATATGAAAATTTATCTAGGATATTTATGTGGTACCTATTAGTAAATACCCAATCACTTTGTATTGTGATAATACTACAACGATGACTCTTGAAGAAGAGATAAGGTCACACCAACAGAAAAAGAACATACTCTAGAAGTTTCTAATATTGAGGGATTTTTCTTAGAGGTATGAAGTTACATTAAGCGTAGTTCCTATAGAAGAGAATATGGTGGAAACATAAACTAAAGTTCTATATAAGAAGAAGCATGAGTATCATGTGAGAGTTAGTGGACTGAAGGTTGTTGGCAGTTGGATCAAGTGAAAGTGGGAGTTTATGGATTTGGTTCCCTAGAACCAACTTTTGTGTACTTTATGATAACCTATATTAATATTTTTGAATATTAATAAACTTATTATCACATCATGATTGTTATTCCTAGTAACGCAGTATTTGATATTGTTCTAAGAGTAGTTGTCGTACTAAAAGGTCATAATAGTTCCCCGCTATGATGAGAACCTAGAAGTGACATAATATTATTCTGAAATATATGTTCTATAGTCAGATGATATAATTTTAGGGAAACAAATGATATATTCTATCAGGGGTGGAGACTCGTAGGAATTTGAGTCACCTTGTCATGATGTACGTGCTTGGTATTATCCAGTGTATGATATTATGAGAACTAGACCCACCAGTAGAAAATCCACATTTATATGTGTCATTAGATATTCCTATATATATAAATGTGTATTGATCCTTATAATTTAATAATATTATTAATTAATATTATAATTCACGTGCTTTGATTTATTGACAAAAGCCATGATGATATATGTTTTTGGTGAGGTATAATATGTTGGGTGCATCATGAGTAATGTTTCATTAATGAATAATGCGAAAAAGGATTTACCCTTATGTTCTTTAATGGAAGTAGATATATCAAGCCCATTTATGGAAATGGTATAGACTAAATAAATCCATTTCCATGGTGTTATATAGGCAAGTTCAATTTCCAAAAATTCAAAGAAAGAGACATAAAAAACATAGGTTGATGACACCAGCATGCAACCTGCCTGACTAGAGATATCATGATAAAGGGATTATATTACAAAAAAATCATTAATATGAGGTATTATGTCATTATGAAATTAAATTATTTCTATATGGGTTCCTTAGTGTATTGCTAGTTGCTAATCTTGGTCTTTAGGATGATTCGCCTAATGCCACTGAGAAATTATTCTAGAGGGTCACACACTAAGTGTATCCAGAATCTCAGTTAAATAATATATTATTATTTATTATTTAAAAATATTAATAAATATTATTCCTACATCTGGTTTAATAACTATTCATGTTTGATTGATCACATATATTCTATCACCAATTATTTGAGGGAATATTATGTGACTATAATATTTAATAAATATTTATATTCTATTTATATAACAATTATTTATTTGGGAATAATGTAGTGATATTTATTTATTAAATAAATAGTCATTATTCAAGACCTGATAAATATCATGAAGTAATGGTAGATCGAGTTTAATTTTTGAGTAATAAATAATATATATTAAATATTATTTTAATAAATAATATTGAATTTAATTCACGAGTTCAGCACATATCAAGAAATAATAATAATATTATTATTATAGACTCAGGGTTCTATGGGGATTAATTAAATATTAAATAGAACTTGTTAAATTATTTATTTCTAACCCTAGTGATATATAAACCTAATTATATTATTTTTTAATAGATCTAATTCATTTACTTTGTTGCGCACATTAAAATTCGCAGAATCCTCTTGAAGAATTAGAGAGCTCCCTTCTCCAAGAAATCTACCAAGAATTGAGAGTAGTCTTACTCCACCTTACACTCTAAAGTCAAGAGAGATAAAAAACCCAATTTAAGTGATTCTCATGGAGATCAAAGGTGAATGACACAAGTGATAAGTACTTATGTTCTAGCACCTGGTGATTCTTATAATGATGTTTGGAGATTTGTGGAACATGTGTGGGTCACCACTAGAGGGAATCTATTTTTGATTCCTATAACCCAATTATGGTACAATGTAGATCCATTTTTATATCCATCAATGAAGAATAAAATTATCAGATGGTAATTATTTAATTGCTTAAATTAATTATAAATGATATGTGATGATTATTGCTAAGGACTACCATAGAAGACTCATCACCAACCTGGTTGACCAAGGTAAAATCAAGCCCATCATCACCTATAGAAATATGATTGTTCCCCCATCACCTCTTGTATGTGGATGATATTATTCTATTCCTTCTAGGGGACAAAAGTAACATCCAAATTCTCAAAGATTCCCTTACTCACTATAAATATGTGTATGGGAAATCTGTAAATTGAAACAAATCCTCCATTTTCATTGGTAAAATATTTCCTATAACCAGAAAGACTAGTATAATAAATGAGCTTGGTATAAAAGAAGGATCTCCCCCCTTCATGCACCTTGGAGTTCCTATCTTCTAGGGAAATCCTAAAAGAAATTACTTCTCTAATATTGTCAATCAAATTAATAATCAACTCTCTGCTTGGAAAGGCAGATCCTTATCGATGGAAGGCTGACTTCGTCTTGTCAATAACACCATTGTTTCTAAAATGGTTTACTACATAATGGTTTATAAATGGCCTATTGAATTATTTAAAAAACCTAAAAGTAGAATAAATTTTTTTCCTTGGACAAGAAGCACTCTTGAGAGGAAACTTGTCATTGTTCCTTGGAATAATTGTTGTAATCCCCTTGACAATGATGGTCTTAGTATTAAGAGAATTGGCCTCTTTAATGAATCCCTTCAGGATAAACTCACATGGAACCTTATAAATAATAATTCTATGGCCTTGAATTTAATTAGAGGTATATTTTATAACAAGATCAGAAAAGGTAAGAAATTGTACATGGACTCTTTTATCTGTCCTTCCATCAAGAACTCTTTCTCTAAAATTATCTCTCACTCTAGATGGATTTTTAACAAATAATCTTCATTAAAATTTTGGATGGATAACTGGAATGGTTTCCCCCTTTCCACTATGACTGATTCCATGCATTTATCTACTGATATTAATATCTCCATAAATGATTGCTTAAACTCTTCAGATATGTATTTACCTAATGAGATCAAGATTATTATTACCAACTACCGTTTTGTCAACACTGATGATTTTTTGGTTTGGGAACCAGCTAATAATGGCGTTCTAAACTCTAAATTTTACTAGAATCATAATTTCAATAATACAATACATTATTTTTCCTGGTTAAAATACTTTAACAAGAAATGGGTTAGACCCTACAGATTCACCTTGGTCTGGAGAATATATCACAATAGAGTTCCCACTGATTAATGTATTCAAATATTTGGTATTAAACTTTGTTCTACATGTCGTATGTGTAATCAAAATAAATATAGTTCTAACCACATATTCTTATATTTTTCTACTGATTTTTCTTTATGAAAATACATATTTGACACTTTTTATCTCATATTGATAGGTTTGGACTCCATTTGGATTCATCTTCAAAGATGCACTGCTATGGATGCCTCTACTAAAATTGAACAACTTTTTGTTGCTGCTGTTGCCGAACTGGTTCATGTCATATGGTATGAGCAAATTCTATCATTCATAATAATAATATTTTAAATCTTTGTGCTGCTCAGGTAAAGATCTCACTTATATCAAGGAAGCTGGAATGATTAAAATAGGTACCTACCAGAAATCCGTCAAGGATTTTATTATTCTTCATTGGATAGGAATCAATAGAAGATTATTCCAGATGGAAGGTATGTTGGAAGTATTTTGGAAACCCCCTCTCCCTTGCAGGATAAAAATAAATGTGTATGTTGCCTCAAAAGGAAACCCAGGACCCATGATCTATGGTATAGTGTGTAGGAATCAAAATGGAAATATTTTGGGATGCTATTATGGTTCGTGTGGTCTTGCCTCCTCCTTATAAGTAGAAATGTTCAACTCCATAATTTCTATAATTCTCATCAAGAAAAAAGGATAGAATAACATATGTATTGAAATAGACTACACAACCATCATACAAGCCCTTCGACATGGGGTGGTTCACCTGGCATGGTCCCTCATAGGTAGATGGATGGAGTGCCTCTAAAAACTAAAAAAGACCAGTCATATAATCACCCATTCTTACCACGAGGTGAACAAGGTGGCAGATGGCCTTTCCAATAACAGGGTTAACAATGATATTGTGTGAATGGATGACCTCCCTTTAGATCTCAACCCACTTCATAAAAAGTACTGTTATAAATTTACCTCTTTCAGACTTTCGTAATCTTGTTTTTATCTTTATATATTTAGTTCTTTGGTCTTTTGACCAACGAATCTGTAAGATCCTGAATCTTCTTAAGGTATTTTTTTGTTTAAGTTTTGGTTTGGACTCTTCTTTTTGTCTAGATAAGTGTTTCCACATGTTTAGGTAAAGGCTCAGGGGTCTTCCGGGGGTTTAGGACAAGAAAGAGAAAGAAAAGGGAGTTCCTGAGCAGATTGCATGGTTTGCACATGGTTAGTGAAAACCGTGCAGATCATCCCAGATGACTATGCAGCCATGGATAGAGGCTTACACACAGTTGGTGTAAGGTTAATCAAAGCATATAGAATTCCTATAAAACCATGTGAATGAGTGTTATTTGGGAAGTGGCTCACGCATGGTTTGCACATGGTTTGACAAACCGTGCGGGTAAACCGTGCAGCCCCGAAAAGATGAAAAATTTACAAAATTATCACTACGGGATTTTAAACCCCAACTTGGGATTTTCATCCATTATTCACCTATCAACCCAAATGAAGAACTTGGATGACCCAAGATTCCCAAGGGTGGTTCTACATCGATTCTTGGCCATTTAGAGCACCGTTGGTTGCGGATCGAAGCTCCGAGTAAGTCTAATATCCTCCTTGCTTCATCTATTCGATTAGGGTTCCAATCTTTTTCCCATATCCTTCCAAAGCTCTAAAACCATCTTTTTCGGGTGAGTTATAGGTTGAGGATTCTAAGGGTGTTTTAATTCAGATCAAATTCTATGATTAAGAGTGCGTTCATCATCAGATTTGAAGTTGGTGGTTTACACGTTATATCCCATAGTTTTGTTATAGATTTGTGCATGTGTGTTGGGATTTTTCCTATCTCTTGTTGTGTATTGGTTTCCTTGAGTATGATTGGGTAAATTGGGCATCCGAATGATTTCCTTGAAACCCTCACAATCCCCATGGGATGCGTAGGGAGTGAATTGATCATTTTAGGGCCACCTATGGGGTGCGACGACAATTTCGGACCTAGAGAGTGGTAAGGGTTAAGTGAAAGATTTCCAAATAATAATGTGGAACCCATGTAAAACATGTTTAAATGGTTTATTAGGTTTTAAATGGAATGATGATAAATATTCCTTGGGTGATAAGGTAATAAGATGTTGTTGGAATGACATGAAAATGGGTAGTTGGGTTGAAAGAGATTATGTCGATTATTTCATGAATTTCGGTTAAGAAATACCTAACAGGATTAAAGAATATTAAATGGTGAACTTGAAATTGAGTAATAGAATGGGAAATTAGGAATGTGTTAGTGGTATGTAATAAGGAAATGAATGAATTTGTGGAATGGGTTAATACATGAGAATTAGGTGGTACACCTAAATGATTGAATGTAATAAAGGCATTGTGTTACGTGATATGAAAAATGTACTTTAAATGCATAAGTGGGTAAATGCTTGTGAAATAATAAATGGTCTTAATGGTTTAATGAATGGTCCATGATGAATTCAGCTAGGGCATAAGGGATTTTTGAATACACATAATGGGTTAAGGCACAAGAATGGGAACTTGGCTAAATGGATATGAATTGTAAATGGTAAATGTATTAATGGGTTATGGAATAGTATTAGTTACCATGTTGTTTTTATGTGTTGTGATATCCAATGGAATTAAATATGATTGGTTGTGTTATGGTATGGTTGTGGTGACTTGAAAAATAAGCATGTTCACATGGCTTGGTAGTGTGGGGTATTGACTTGAGGTTCTACGCCCATGGGTTGAGTTATAGACTAAGGCTATAAACTCCACCCCAAAATGAACGGGTTAGGGAAGGGGATCGAGGCTCTATTCCCCTAATGGTTTCATTCCACCCAGTCTAAGGCTTCAAGGTAGGGATAATGGTTTGATGTGATATGTGTGTCCCTAGTGATATAGGTACTTGTTTGATTTCACTTATGCATTTTTATTGATTTCTTTAGACCCATGTATGGAATGTATATATATGCCTAACCCAAAGAGAATATTTTGAAATGGATTATGTGTGAAAATGTTATAAGAAATGAAATTGGGATGAAATCTAGTCACGAACTAAATGAACCTTGTTAACTAATGGAACCTGAACTATCCCTTGTTTACTTACCATTTATTTTTTACCTGCATAAACTATATATTAGACTGGATATTTTTTAGACACCATTGGTGGTGGAATACTGAGTATTGTACTCACGCCCTGCTCGGGCCGCCGTTGGGTACCCAAGCATACTTTTTGGTTGCAGGTCAGGAAAAGGGTGAAGGCCATACTCTAGGAGGTTGAGTTGGGCTTGGGATGTTCATGGAGATGGACCTAGACTTAGATTCAGGACCCTATTCGAGTTTTGGCCATTTGTTTATTCTGGGTTTCTTTAACTTGCACTATTAGTATGGAATGACATTGTTGTTGTCAATTTGTGGTTTTACCCCATTTGGGAAATGTTTGGTTATGCATGTTTATTGGTTGTTTGTATTGTTTCCACTATTTATATTGTGTTTTATATGGCTTACTCTGGTAAAGAGGGTATAGTCTCCCCATGTGACTTATTTGACCCTCACCGCTAGTCGACAACCTTTGGAGTATGGGGAGGTGCGCTTGAGGTCATGTGGCGACCCAGCTTGGAGCACCGATTTAGTAGCTTCCCTGGTCAGGGATGTTACAAAGTGGTATCAGAGGAGTTATTTTCTCTTTTTACTATTTGGGGATGGTAGACAGGATATTAGGATGTTTCGGGCCTTGGTAATGATCTCATACTTGGGAGTAGCTAACCCATGTATGAGGGAAAACCCAAGTCACTCTGGGTGGGAATTGTTGTTCTTGATGTGTGTTGTTATAGTTGGATGATATTTTACTATTGGGTGATGCACATGTTGTGTGATTTAACTGATTTATGATATTTTTCTCATGGACGGAATGACATGAGGTTGTGCATTCATGCGTCATTTTAGGCACCTAGGGATATAGGTGGCATGCATCATTATAGGCACACACACGGGATGGGTGTGCGGGGCATAGAGAGTAGAGTGTATTTTACTCCCTTGATAAATATGAAGAAAATGATGCCTAATAATTGTAATGAAAGTGGATGAATGAAAAAAATTCAAATGAGTAAATGTTATAACCAATTTAAAATTTTTGGTTGTAATAAATTGTAAAGGTTGTTTTGGTGTCTAAAAGAAAAAAAAAGGATCTATAATGACAGTAATATTGTTAATGAATTTTTCCTAATAGAAGGTGTAAATGAGTTAAAATGATTATTTTAACATGTTTTGAAATGGGGAATGTTCCTAAGAGGATGGGATCTTTTTTTAAAAGATGATTGAGTTTTAAGAGGTGTTGACAAAAGACTCATGATTAAGTAAACTAGTTACCCATTTGGACCATGACACGTGGTAGGTATGGTAGAGGGTAGTGTTCAAAGTGTGAAGTTGACCATTGGGATAGAGTATGAAGAATGGTTTGTTAAAGTTTGATAGTGTGATGTATTTTACATCTGTGGTTAAATCCTTTCGGTCATTATTTGAAGTGTCAGGTGAATGATAAGTTTAAAATGATAACTATTGAGTTCAAAGGTGGGTATACCCTGTGTTGTCGATTTGACCCATGTAGGTGTGGGTTGGGGAAGTGAGATTACCCTATTTTGAGACTTTGGATTTGGATTTCTAGGCCTTTATGATGATGATGTATCCTAGGTGGTTTGTTTAGGGAACCCTTGGTGGGGTTCTGGCCTTTGGGATGTAAGGCGTTGTTTGGTAATGTGAGTGAGAAAACTCTCGTGGTTCGTGACAGTATAGAGTACATTCTGAACCCTAAGGATGGTGCCTGGGTCTTGGTGACCCTATGAATTGAGACCTTTTGAGTTGTGTATTCAATCCTAAAGAGGATGTTTTCCTCGTAGTACTGATGAATGTGTACACCTTTGGTGTGAAACCTAGAGTAGATGGTTGGTTGTGTGTTAGGAATAGTGTGCACCAAAATGGGAGTGAGAGTTCCATTCACGGGCATTGCTTTAATCGTGTCATGATATGTGGGGTTTGGAGAGAGGACCAATGGATTTTCTTAGTTGTGATTCCAGTCTAGGGAGTTGGTATCCTCCAACCTTCAAGGTGACCTATGAGAAAGGTTAGATAGGGTTTCTAGTGATTTTGGGTGTGTGCCAAACGTTTAGATGTTTTGAACTTTGGTAGTGGGACCCAAAGTACCCCATGGTGTAGGTTTGGTCTTTAGGGATAATTGGAAAGGTTGATGGATGATTGTTCCAATCGAGTTGTGGTTACATGTTGATAGCTTCAGAAATCAAGGGTGACTTTATGGAAGGATAGCCCAGGGATATAGGTTCCTTGGAATATGAAGCACGAGAGATGCTGTATAGGAGATGTAAATGCAAGTTTGGCGATGGTCTAGTATGTCCGGTTCTCCCATAAGGGCACCCTTGTGCTTGTGATGGGATGTAAGGTTTGTTTTAAAGGGTTTTACTATATATATTCCTAACTCTCCTATTTTGGGATGATGATTAACATGGGTCTTGAGGTTCTCTCTGAGTAGAAAGATGAGAGTGGTTGGAGTGTGGTTATATGCCCTTACATGATGGAGACAGCCATGGTGAGGGTGGTCACGTGGCTTAACTTGTTGTCTAAATTGTTTGGTTGTTGGGAGAGATGTAGAGGCCACCTCAGGCATGATGAGATTGACTAACCAAGAGACAGGGTTAGGTAAGTAAGAAGGAAATGTACTATGCACAAGTTAAGGTTGTTTTGGTGAGAGATTGATGGTTTGGATGGTGTGGCAGACCATGTGCTATGATTGTTGGGTATCATGGACACATTGGAAGAACTCGAGCGGTGTGGTAGAAATAGTGCCACATGAAATGTTAGTTCATGGTTTTTTGGTGGTTTGGTTATGGAGTGATGGTTGGATCTGGTTGGAAATCAAACCTGAGTGGTGGTGGTTAAGTGTTTATGAGAGATGTTCGACAGGGAGGCCTGAAATCCTTGGAAGGTCATGGTGTCCCATAGTTTGACAATAGAAGTGGATAAGTTGGTGTCAGTGTTCCTAAAAAACGTCTTAGCGTACCTCAACTAGTGATGAGCATGCCCAACATCATGAAATCATCTCAGGTACGTTGAGAATCTCTGGCTCATACCAAGAGACGTGGAGGTGTTTGGTTGGATGAGGGACATCATGGAGTTTACATGAATGGAACCAGTATATGTAGAGCTTGATGATGGAATGCACACCTTCTATGGTTTTGGGTGAGGTCCCCAAGATGGACCAAAAGTCGAAAAACGTCATGGGTGCCGCTCATGGAAGCCGGGAACGAGCACTGGGTGATGTTTGTTTTCTTATTTTGGGAAAAGCTGGATGGCTATGTCTAAGTCTGAGGTTCAGGTTGTGATTGAGTTTAAAAAAAGGTGGTTGGAATCCCTCTTGAGTGTAGTGGTAACAAAACTCCTAAGGTGGGGAGTGATAGGTCATTCCTGGATGTGGAGAAGAGAACATCAAGTCAATGTAGTGGCACCGGGGTTCCAATGAGGAACCTGTGAGGTGCATGTCAGGTTTCTCATAGAGGCAATGTGGTACTTAGATGTGGTGGTTGATGGGTAAAGTGTAGACTTTGAGCTTAGGGTCGTTCCAAGTGAATCTTATGATGTATGATTTGAGTCATATAAGGGCTTCGTTGGATATGAAAACAATTTGTGACAAGAGAGATTGGGTTCTATAACTCCAACGAAGATTGAGGTTAGACCCAAGAAATTTACCCTAGTGAGGTTTTAGAACATCATGAATTTAGGTGAACCTTGGCCTTGTGATGTGGTGTCATACCAAGGGTGAAGCCTTGATGGTCTGGAGGGTGGTAACACCATGATGATGGAATTATACTAGAATTCATAGAGCAACCTCAGTGGGTGTGTGGAGTGATAATGATATACTTCAAGTCAGTAAGCACCATAAAAAAGTGAGAAAGGAGTAGCATACCATTAGTGGAAGTTGGGTGTTCTGGGGGAAACTATTCGAAGGTGGTATGACATGAGATGGTAAAATTAAATGGGTGAGGTGAGAGTGACCCACCTTCGGGTTTATGTTTTAGTGGAAATCACCTTTTGAAATGAATTTTTACCTGAGCGAGGTCAGGGTGATCTTATTTATTGAATGGATAGTGTAGGGATATCTTCCCAATGGTTATGAAGGTATGACTAGATACCAAGGCAGAGTAATGATCCTATGGATGATAGGGTGCAGTTAGTTGGAGCATGTCAGGTGATGTGAAATTCGGGTTGAGGTTCGAGTGGTCTTCGTCGAAAGTAGAGGTTCTAAATAATATAAGGTGGTGGAAAGAAACATACTAGATAAATGGTTGGTTGATGACGTAAGAAGGGCTTTGGGTTGGAAGGACTTGAGTGGTCACTGTTCAGGTGAGTTATCCTTGGTAGAGAGCCTTGGCGTAAGAATAGTTGGTCGAGTACCCGGAGGTGTTGGGGGGTGTATAGTTGTATGGTTATGGAATGAAATAATTGTGTGTTTCCCTCCGGGTTATATTGATTTTTTCACCGTTAGAGTTTGGAAAATAGAGGAAAATAACTCCAAGTGATTTGGGTCACGGGTTGTAAAGAGGATCGAACCAATGGGGTTCCGGTTGGTTCTGCTACAATAAGATGATGCTTTCTATCATGTTTCCATGTGTTGTGAGTTGGGAAATGTTACCTATGATTTCTCTTCGAAGTTCTAGTTGTTGGGAATGGTTGAAGCTGACGCATCCTGGAGGAGTTTTCGTTTTGTGTTGGGGTTGTGGTACAAATTTGTGTCCTAGATCTATGTTCGGTGGGAATTGTGATGTCCAAATAGAAACTTGGAATGTGAGAATGGATAGGCAGGTGTTGTGGCATGATCTCTTGTTACAGAAGTTAGGGATGCTTAGAAGAGCATCTCGAGGATGAGCCATTATAAGGTGGGGGGTTGTAAGATCCTGGATCTTCTTAAGGTATGATTTTTTTTACGTTTTGATTTGGACTCTTCTTTTTGGATAGATAAGTGTTTCCCCATGTTTAGGTGAAGTCTCGAGGGTGTTACGGGGGTTTGGGACACGAAAGAGAAAGAAAAGGGATTTCCTGGGCATGTTACATAGTTTGAGCACAGTTAGTGCAAACCGTGTGGATCATCCCAGGTGACTGTGTAGCCATGGAAAGAGGCTTACACATGGTTGGTTCACAGTTAAGAAAACCATGAGAAATTCCATGAAAATTGTGAAAATGGGTGTTCTTTGGGTAGTGTCTCACACATGGTTTGCGCACAGTTTGAAAAACCATGTTGGTAAATAGCGCGACCTAGAAAAGTTGGGAAAATTTACAAAATTTCCACTCCAGGCTTTTAAACCCCTACTTGAGATTTTTCTCCATTCTCCCCCTCTCAACCCTAATGACAAACTTGGATGACCCAAGCTTCCCAAGGGTGGTTCTCCTTAAATTCTTGTCCATTTAGAGTGCCATTGGTTACTGATCGAAAGTCCGAGTACGTCTAATATTCTCCTTGCTTCCTCTCTTTGATTAGGGTTCCGATATTTTTCCCATCTCCTTCTAAATCTATAAACCCCTCTTTTTCAGGTGAGTTTTAGGTTGAGGCTTCAAAAGGTGTTTGAGTCTGGTTCCAAGGGTATAATTAAGAGTGCATTCATCATCAGATTCGAGGTAGGTGGTTTACACATTATATCCCATAGTTTTGTTATAGATTTGTGCATGTGTGTTGGGATTTTTCCTATATCTTGTTGTGTATTGGTTTCCTTGAGTATGATTGGGTAAATTGGGTGTCAGAATGATTACCTTGAAACCCTCACGATCCCCATGGGATGCATAGGGAGTGACTTGACCATTTTTGGGCCACCCATGGGGTGCGCCGGCAATTCCGGACCAAGAGAGTGGTAAGGGGTAAGTGAATGATTACAGAATAATAATGTAGAACCCATGACAAACATGTTTAAATGGTTGATTAGGTTGTAAATGGAATGATGATAAATATGACTTGGGTGATAAGGGAATAAGATTTTGTTTCAATGACATGAAAATGGGTAGTTGGGTTGAAAGAGATTATGTCAATTATTTCATGAATTTTGGTTAAGAAATACCTAAGGGGATTAGGGAATATTAAATGGTGAACATGAAATTGAGTAATAGAATGGAAAATGAGTAATGTGTCAGTGGGATGTAATAAGGAAGTGAATCAATTTGTGGAATGGTTTAATACATGGGAATTATGTGGTACACCTAAATGATTGAATGTAATAAAGGCATTGTGTTACGTGATATGAGAAATGTACTTGAAATGAATAAGTGGGTAAATTTTTGTGAAATGATAAATGGGATAAATGGGTTAATGAATGGTCCATGATGAATTTGGATAGGGCATAAGGGATTTTTGAATACACCTAATGGGTCAAGTCACGAGAATGGAAATTTTTATAAATGGATATGAATTGTACATGGTAAATATATTAATGGATTATGGTATAATATTTATTCCCATGTTGTTGTTATGTGTTGTGATATCCAATGGAATTGAATATGGTTGGTTGCGTTATGGTATGGTTGTGGTGACTTGAAAAATAAGCATGTGCACATGGATTGGAAGTGTGGGGTATTGACTTGAGGTTCTACGCCCATAGGTTGAGTTATAGTCGAAGGCTCTAAAATACACCCCAAAATGCATTGGTTAGGTAAGGGGATGGAGGATCTATTCCCCTAATGGTTTCATTCCACCCATAATAAGGCTTTGAGGTGAGGATAATGGTTTGATGTGATATGTGTGTCCCTAGTGAGATAAGGACTTTTTTGATTTCCCTTACGCATTGTGATTGATTTCCTTAGACCCATGTATAGAATGTATATATATGCATAACCCAAAGAGAATATGTTGAAATAGATTATGTGTGAAAATGGCATAAAAATGAAATTGGGATGAACTCTTGTCATGAACTAAATAGACCTTGTAAACTAATGACACCTGAACTGTCCCTTGTTTACTTACCATTTATTTTGTACTTGTATGAACTATCTATTAGACTGGATATTTTGTAGACACTGATGGTGGTGGAATACTGAGTATTGTACTCACACCCTGCTCAGGTCACTGTTGGGTGCCCGAGCAGACTTCTTGGTTACAGGTCAGGACACGGGCAAAGACCCTACTCTAAGAGGTTGAGTTGGGCTCATGATGTTCATGGAGAAGGACCTAGACTTAGAGTCGGTACCCAATTGGAGTTTTGTCCATTTGTTTATTTTGTGTTTCTTTTACTTGCACTACTTGTATGACATGGCATTGTTGTTGTCGACTTGTGGTTGTACCCCATTTGGGAAATGTTTGGTTATGCATGTTTATTGGTTGTTCGTATTGTTTCTGTTATTTATATTGTGTTCTGCGATGGATTACTCTAGTAAATAGGGTATAGTATCCCCACATGAATTATTATACCCTCAACACTAGCCGGAAACCTCTAGCGTACAGGGAGTCGTGCTTGAGGTCATGTGATGACCCGACTCGGAGCACCGATTTAGTGGTTTCTGGGTCAGGGAAGTTACAGAATCATTGTTAAAAAAATATAAGACGATCCTACGCTTTGGATTATTAATTTTATCAATTTTCTATATTCTTTGATTTAATTTCATTGATAAAAACATTTATCATCACGCAAATCTTGAATTAATCATCAATCATAAAAAAATCAAAGTTAGGCATGGGCCATAACACACTTCCACTATACTCAGAACCTTCAACAACCATTACCCATACCAGAATAAAAATGAGAAAACATCACCATGGATTTTATCACTAGAATCCCAAAACCTTTTAAAGGGAATAATTATATATGGGTTGTAGTTAATCCCCTTAAAAATTCAGAACACTTCATTACCATTATAGAAGATTTCTATCTTGATCAACATACTCAATTATATATTAAGTAAATGGTAAGATTTCATGGTGTACCACTACCAATTGTATTTGATCCAGATCTAATGTTTACCTTGATGTTTTAGAGATGTATTCAGCAAGATCTAGATACAGAGTTTAAATTAATAATTTCTTATCATCCTTAGATAGATGGATTGTCTTAGAGAACAATTCAAACTTTAGAAGACATGTTGAGAGATTTATCTATGAATTGAAAAGGTGGTTAGGATCAAGACATTTATTTTGTGAAATTTTCTTACAATAATATCCTTCACTCCAACATTCAGATGGATCCTTATGAAGACTTCTATGTTAGGAAGTGAAGAAATAAAATATGCTTCAATGAATTTAGATAAATAAATCTATTCAGACCTGATCTTACTTAGGAAATGACAGAGAAGGTTGGAACCATTCAACAACACATAAAAAGTGTTTAGAGTTGAAAAAAAGTTATGCTAGAAATTGTTGGAAAGATATAGGGTTTGAATTTATTAATAGGAAATTCTTATGAATATATCCTAGTAAGAGGGTGATGAGATTTATAAAGAAGGGAAAGTTAATCCCTAGGTATATCGGTCCTTCTGAAATTATTGATCATATCAGGTTTGTAGCTTATCAATCGGTGCTTTGGCCGAATCTATCTCAAGTTCATAACATGTTAAATGTATCTCTCATGATGAAGTATATACCTGATTCTTCACATGTAATAAACTCAGAGTTTGTACTATTAGATAAATATGTTTATTATGAATAAAAACTAGTAGAGATTATTGATCATAGATAATTTTTTTATAAAACATGACCACTCAGTCGGTCAAAGTTTTGCGACAAAACCACTAATTTGAGGAAGCTATGTGGGAAACTTAGGATGTGATGAGGCAGAAGTATCCTCATCTATTTATATTATATTAATGAATTTAGAGGAAAAATTCATTTTAAAGGGGGAATAATGTAACACCTTGATATTTTTATGAAATATTTCTCTTTAAATAATTTTATTTCTTTGATATCTTGTGTTGCACGAAACAATGAGTTTATATAAACCACATAACATTATTAAAGTATTATGTGTCTATTATTTTCTAGCCATTGGATTGAAGGGTATGAATAATAATAACTAAATTATGAAAAATATAGGGTTTACTCATTTTTTAAATGAATTAATTATTTATCAATTGATTATAATTTTAAATAAAAATTATTTGAAAATAAAAGTGATGTTTTTTTCCTGAAAAACTATTTTTATATACACAATTTATTTTTATATTAAAAAATTAAATTAATAACTATTGGTGAATTATTTTAATGAAATGTATATATTATTTAATTGATCATATTTTTAAACACTCAACAATTTTTTTTAATCATAGGATAAGAATTAATCCAGTTTTATGCGTAAAAAATATTTTTTTTTCTAAAAATTGTTTTTGTCTCATTTGGGAACATAATTTTAAATTAAATTATACCATTTATACGTATTGAATTATATAAAATTAATTAAATATTTATAATTATGGTATTTAAATTGGGTAAATAGTCCCCTTTTATATTTGGTTAGTATGAATAGTAACCATTGTAAAATTTATTACTCCAGTAAAGGATAAACCAAGTTAATCTAGATTAAAAAAAGTGATAAGGCCATAATTATTCATTATAATTATTATTTATGATGAAAATTAAACCCTTATAAAATTATTCTAGAAATTTAGTTGTTTAATGGAAAAATTTCCATGAAAATGATTTATATATTATTTAAATCAAGGAAAGTTACAAAATGTCAGTCTCTTAGTTTTAAATATCCTTTATGAGTTCACATAAGAAAAAAAACTAGCTATGAATGAATAATAAAAATAATTTTATTCATAATGAAATTATATTCATTATGTATATTTATTTATAATTTTTAGGTATTATATAATTACTTTAAATGCTTACACAATGCCAAAAAAAGTATTTATTAAATTAATAAAAAAATAAAATAAATGATTTTAAAAATATTAAAAGTGTTATAATTTGATTAATTTATAGTATTACAAAAGTTTTATTGGTTAAAACTACAACTTATTGTTGTGTTAAAATATTAGATTCGAATTCAAAATTTTATTTATGTCTTCTAGGTCAAATTAAATGAATAGTGTCAAAATTGAAAATAATGATATTTTATCAAAATAAAATTTTATTAAATTATTTAAAAATAATAAAAATCTTGAAAAAATAAAAGTTTAATTTAATATGGTCTATAATATCATAAATTTTCCATTTATAATATAATTTTTACCATATAAATAAAAATTACAACCCTTTAATATTGAAAAAATTGTTACTCTAGTTAAAATTAAAATGGGTTAACTATGGATTAATCAAAATAATAAAGT